>JBBIWI010000007.1:0-2400000 GCA_038048805.1 Hipparchia sbordonii
GGTACCAGCGCGTGGACACGTAGTCCGTGTAGGGCGGGCGCGAGCGCACCTCGCGCGCCAGCCCCAGGTCCGCGATCTTGACGAGCTCGGGCCCGCTGCACAGCAGGTTTTCGGGCTTGAGGTCGCGGTGGAAGAAGCCGTGGCGGTGCATGTGCGCCAGCCCCTGCAGCACCTGGAAGGCCACGTTGCGCAGCACGGGCTCGGGGAAGGGGCGCGGCGCGTCGCGCAGCAGCTGCAGCAGGTTGCCGCGCATGTACTCGAACACGAAGTACAGCGTGTCGTTCTCGCGGATCACCTCGCGCAGCTTCACGATGTTGGCGTGGTTGAGCTTCTTGAGCGACTTGACCTCGCGCAGGCTCATGGCTTCGTCCCACGAGTAGTACTTGCGCTTCATGCGCTTGATGGCCACCTTCTCGCCCGTGTCGCGGCGCTGCGCCAGCGCCACCGAGCCGTACGTGCCGTCACCCAGCTGCTGCAGCACCACGTAGCGGTTCATGTTCCGCTCGCTAACTGCCGAACAGTAGCATCCGGCTTCTTGCGCTTATCTTACACTGACGAGTTATGAATTAATGTGAAAATATCAATTAGGTATAGCTAACTTTTTTTTTTTTTTGGTTTCATCGGTTTCTCAAGAGTAAATAATTATTATTACTACGTGGTTTTATAAGCATAGGTAGTAGGTAGTCCAAAAGAATGTAATCAAAGGGTATAAAATGACTGCGTTTAAATGTAATCCAAGAGAATGTAATCACTCAGTTTCCTTCCATTATTTTGGCTGTTATTTTTACGTAAAATTACCATGGTAACCGTGGATCTATTTTAATCTGTGATCTATGCTAGTAGTTATGTAGGTAGGGTGACCAACCCAATAGCTAGCACTGCACCAGTTTATTCGCACTTTGGCAAAAAATATTAAAATATAAGTTTCTGATTGTGGTTTTTAAATTTTCAGATTAAAAAATATTTAGGGGAATTCATATTTTTCACAATCGAAACCTTTCTAATGTGGAAAGTTTTAAAATGACGTCAGTATCGTAGTTGAAAGATATCGTTCTGGAGTTCCCGAAGTTTTTCGGCCATTTTGACTCATCGTCGTTAAGGGTCAGTACTTACTTAATAATGATTTAACTGTGGTTTTATTTGAGTTTTAATAATATAATTGTTTTCAATTGATTTTCTAAGTATTATTAGTTACTAATTCAAAAAGTAAATGAAACTTTCCCGTTATTTCATTGCAAAACAAGGGGTGTCAGTATCTGGTTACAAAATTTGGAGATTTTCCTGTTTATTAACACTCCGAAGCGATTCGATTCCCTAGCAGACTGGGAGTCTGTAGACGATCTTAACAAGTATTAGTTAAGTGTAAACTGTGTTAAGGTAGGAGGCCTTGGATATTTTATATTATGTACAGGAAAACATATTATTTGTTAAATTAATTTATTACTCAATTTTATAAAGTTACATTCTTAATCGAGAAGAGAAAAAAGCAAAAGTGACAAACATGATAACATAAAATAGACAATTAAAAATAAATACATAAACGAACTCTTTTCACACCTCCTTGAGTTTTTGTATTTCTAAAATATGTTAATTAATTATAACAGTTAATCATTTATCTATTCATTCAATAATAACTTAGCATATTTAACATAAACATTCACATTTCAACTATAATCAACATAACAAAATAAAAAATTCAAATTCTATACTCAATAAACATTAATTAAATATCTTAAGTTTTGAAATTTATTTTTACCTAACGCCTTAGTTAGAATATCAGCTAATTGATCAGCAGTGTTTACTTTTGTTACACATATAACACCTTTTTTCTCGTAATCAGTTATAAAATGATAGCTCACATCAATATGCTTAGAATTTTTACAAAATTTACCATATTTAGAAAGAGCTATGGCACCACTATTATCTTCATATATTTTAATTGGTTTTTTAATATCAATATCTAAATCATTAAGCACACCTATTACTGGTAAAACTTCAGTAACGCAATCAGCTAATGCATAATATTCAGCGTGAGTTGATGCGCGCGAGACAATTTTCTGTTTCTGTGTTTTCCACAACACTGGATTATTATATACTCTTAAAAATATTCCAGTTGTTGATTTGCGATCATTTTTATCAGCTGCCCAGTCAGCATCAGCAAAAGCATCAAAACATTCATCATATTCTGAATTATAGTTTAGCATTAAATCACGAGTGTAATATAAATATTTCAAGACCCGTAATGCATATTTATAATGTGTTTCACCATAAGTATTTTGAAAACGACTAAGATAATTCACACTATACGAAATATCTGGTCGGGTTCCACTAGCTATGTATAAAAGAGCTCCAATCAAATTTCTATACTTCAGATTATCATTATTTAGTTCTCCAGAGTCAATAGATAAATTCTGTTCCATTGGTGTTTCATATTTTTTAGAATCCTTTATTTATATTTTTCTGCCAAACTTTCTATGTACTTGCTTTGACTCAAAGTCATTTTCTTTAATTCCGGTTTATAATCAATATCAATTCCTAAATATTGTGTCACTTTTCCTAAATCTTTCATACGAAATCTATTACTGAGCATTTGCTTAACCTTTTTAATTGTATGCTCATTTTCTGCACAAATTAATATATCATCCACATATAAACAAATATAGACTTTTTCATTATCGATACATCCTATATACAAACAATAATCATAGTTGGATCTTTTGAAATTGATGCTCATCATAAACTCATTATAGCATTCATACCAATCTCTTGGACTCTCTCTCAATCCATATAAAGCTTTTCTTAGCTTACAAACTTTATTATCTCCAATTTCATAACCATCTGGAGGATAAATATAAACTTCAGATTTAATAATACCATTTAAAAAAGCTGTTTCTACATCCATACTCTCTATATGCCAACCTCTGACACATGCAATCGACATTAAAACTTTCATTGTTGTCATTCTAGCAACAGGTGAATATATTTCTTCATTTTCATCATAAATTTGTTGAAAACCTCTCGCCACAACACGTGCTTTATATCTTCCATTTGATTTTATTCTAAAGATCCATTTAACTTCAATTATATTTTTATCATTTGGTTCATCAACAATTTCCCATGTTTCATTTTGTTTCAAACTATTTATCTCGTCATCCATTGCATTCTTCCACTTCTTTGATTCTGAACTGTTTATAGCTTCTTCATAAGTTTCAGGTATACCAGCATCACAAACGTTAACATATACTACATGATCATCCAATTTTTTAGGCAATCTTCTTTCTCTTTTCGGACGATTTTGTCCGCTCACCTCCTCAATACTAACTTTCTTTCTCATATCTTCTTCATCTTCAATAGTGTCATAAAATTTTTCATTTTGATCATCACACAAATCCCTTACTTCATTATTTTCATTATTCTTTATTTCATATTTATTAGCGTCTTCATTAATGTTCTTTTCTTCAAATTTCTCGTCTTCATCTGTCATTCGAAATCTAACTACTTCTGCTTCAGGGTTTATAAAGATAACATGACGACTTATAACTATTTTATTTTCTATTAGAATTTTATACCCAGTATCCGTATAACCTACTAAAATACCTTTCATTCCTTTTGGATTAAATTTTGACGTTCTTTTTTCTTCAGGTATTTTTACAAAACATTTACTTCCATAAATTTTTAAATTTTTTATGTCTGGTTTTCTGTTAAAGAATATTTCAAAGGGACTTTTCTTTTCTATTGTATTTGTAAGTATTCTATTTCCTAAATATGTAGCAGTTAATACGCATTCAGGCCAATATTTTTTTCTCCAAATTGGCTTCCGTCATCAAACATCTAGCTCGATCCATTACTGTTCTGTTATATCTTTCAGCAACTCCATTTAATTGATGAGTATAGGGTGGTCCTGGTTTTAAATAAATACCATTTTGTTTTGCAAATTCATAAAAATCTCTATTCACATATTCAGAACCATTATCGCACCTAATTATCTTTATTCGCTTTCCTGTCTGATTTTGAACTGCATTCGCGTACATTCTGAAGCAATCAAATACATCGCTTTTATTCTTGATTACACATACAACTGCATATCTGCTGTAATCATCTATGAAAGTTACAAAATATCTTTGATCACCATAACCTACTGGAGTAATCGGGCCGTTTACATCCGTATGTATAATTTCTAAAATTTCTGTTGCCCTTCTCCGATTATTTTCAAAAGGTAAGTTTGTCATTTTATTTTGCAAACAAATTTCACATTGAATGAAACCTTCATTTAGTACTTCCGGTAAACCATCTAAAAGTTTATACCTACACATAGTTTTTAATTTAGTAAAATTTACGTGACCTAATATTCGATGCCATTTCTCTTTTTCTTTCATTGATGTAACCTGTTCATTTATATTATACGCATTTCTATCATTAATTACAATCTGACCTTCAAGTTCATACAAATTATTTATCTTCCTAGATACTGCTATTAAATTATTTTGTGGATTATATATAAGCGCTACCTGATTTTTAAATATAACTGTATTTCCTTTGTTTACAATAGATGATACACTTAAAACATTTCTTTTCATTCCCGGGACAAAATAAACATTTTCAATTTTAATCTTTCGTACTTTGTTATTTACCTGTAAATTAATAATTATTTTTCCTATTTTGTCTGATTTTAACGGATAACCGTCACCTACCTTAATATTGATTGGACTTTCTAAGCTTTGATACTCACAAAAAAACTTTTCATCGTTAATGATATGGTGAGTACATCCACTGTCTAGAAGCCAGTTCGTCATTGTTTGATCATCTGTAGAATGCATTACTTCAACAATAAATGCATCTTCGTTTTGATCTTTATCTCCTCTATTGTAGTGTTCTCGAAAGTTTCTTGTATATCTTGGAGATCTTCTTCCTCGATATGTGTATCTTGAGTAATTTTGTCCTCTTGTTTGTTCATTATTATATCCTCTTGTATACTGTGTTCTTCCTCTTGTTTGTTCATTATTATATCCTCTTGTATACTGTGTTCTTCCCCTTGGTGAAAAATTTTGTCTTCTGTAATATTGTCCACGTTGATATCGTGAATAATTCCCATGATAACTATTGAATGCTTGTTGATATTCAGATTCGTTTTTCTTAAACTCGAGTATTAATTTTGATTTAACATATTCAACAGTTTGTCCTGATTTAGGCAGTGCGTCTACAATGTTTACTATATGCGAAAATTTTTCTGGTAACGTTAACAATAAATAATTGAGCTTGTCTTCTTCAGAGATTATTTCTCCGGCAATTTTCAATTCATTTATTAGTTTCTCAAAAGTTTGAAAAAACTCAATAGGATCTCCTTCCTTAAACTTTGTATCGAGTAATTTTCTTTTTATTAATAGCTTGTTAGCGCAATCTTTAACTAAATACATGTCGTCCAATTTTTTAAGCATTTTGTAAGCTGTATTTTCTGCTATTATAATATGAAGCTGTGAGTTACTGATACTATTGACTATATAATTCTGTGCTTTCAAATCAATTTCCGTTTTGACTTCCTCGTTTAAAATAGCCTCTTCGCATTTTTTGAGCTTTAAAAATAGCTTCAACCTAAATCTCCACAAATCGTAATTTGTTCCATCAAACGTAGGTATTTTAAATTCCTCTTTGTTGCTATCCATTTTTATAAATTATTTTCCTCCGCCTCTTTCAATTGTTTTTGAGTACTATCTCAACTTCCTCTTACCTTTCCATTTCCATAAAATTGTTTTCGAAGTATTTTCAAAAGCTCTGCTACCATGTTAAGGTAGGAGGCCTTGGATATTTTATATTATGTACAGGAAAACATATTATTTGTTAAATTAATTTATTACTCAATTTTATAAAGTTACATTCTTAATCGAGAAGAGAAAAAAGCAAAAGTGACAAACATGATAACATAAAATAGACAATTAAAAATAAATACATAAACGAACTCTTTTCAAACTGTCCATACTCTGGAGTCTAAATTCTTTAAGACCCATCACACGAAAAGGACCAAGAAGTTCTCTGACCTTACTCTCAAACTGATGGAAGACAGACAAGAGATGAGACTTCAGTCGCCAGCAGACGCGGATGCCTACTGGTAGGTTAATAGGCAGATCTCTAAGAACAGAACTCGTGACCTGCGGGCCTTGAATACCAAGTGTATTAAAGATACCATCTAGTGGAACAGAAGTTCCATTCCAAAGTGTCCGTGAGAGATCTATCTATCGGACAGAGCCAGCTGACGCGGCTGAAAACTGATGAAAGCTGCCACGTTTCTTCTCCACCTGAGGTATGGAGAGAGGTTGAAAAGTTCTATGGGCAGTTATTTATCACGAAACAAAAATCATTCAGCGGACGATGGAGAGAGCTATGCTTGGAGTATCCCTGCGAGATCATATCAGAAATGAGGATATCTGTAAGAGAATCAAAGTCACGGACATAGCTAAGCGAAACTGAAGTGGAAATGGGCGGGCATATAGTTCGAAGAGCTGATGGTCGATGGGATCCCATGGTGTTGGAGTAGCGATCCTGTACCGGGAAGCTAGGTGGACTGACGACATCAAACGAGTCGCAGAGAGGCGCTGGATTCTGGTAGCGTAAGACCGAGGCCTGTGGAAGTCCATATAAGAGACCTTTGTCCAGCTGTGGACGTCTGTCGTTTGATAAAGACTATGTTTACGTTTTCTTATTAAATATGTAAGGGGGTTTGTTTTAAATATAATAAATATAAAAAAATTAAGTCACCTACAGTTACTATAAGAATTTCCGTATATTATTTCGTAATAAAATCTATATTCTAAAAGACTTCCGTAGGTAGCCTAGCGTTATATTTCCCTTAAACTCTATTAAAATCTGAGTGTTGATAATTGGATAATTTTGTGCCCATAACTGGTAACAAACGTGCGAATAATTGGGGACTGGGTCATTTTTCAATCTTATTTAAAATTCTAGTTGATTTAAACAAAAAAATTTCAATATCTTCTTTAATTATATATTTTATTAAACAAGTAACCTTATGAACACAGTGATTCATAGAATTTGGTTAAATTTATACTTAAAAAACATATTTGAAATAAGATAAACTCTTAAAGTGCCCATAATTGGGTCTGCCACCCTACTTGCTAGTAAATTGCAAATCTCAACTATCTGCCAAGATCTTTTTAATTTTTGTGCTTATTTTTCCCCCTTTTTTGCCTAATATAATTGCGAGTTGTATTGTAGCACTATTTATTTCCTATTCATTTTGTAAACTTTTAGAAGCGTTACGTAGTAGGTAGGTACGTAGAACATAGAAGTGTTTTTAATTTGAAACTGTGGCATACCATACCCACATACCATTCACTAGCATGTAGGACTGTAGGTAGGTATATCACGCGCTGACATTCTGCCAGCATAGAGAAGGATGTATATTCTGCCAGTATTTGGCGTGCCAGGTGCCAGCTTATCGGCACCTAGCATGTCATCCACTAGCAAGGAACATACTGTCAACTAGCATGTGTATCGCGCGCTTTAAGTGGCAGAAAGGCCTCAAAGGACTAGTGTCCAGGCCATAAATAAATTTAAAAAAATAACCTTTGCTTTGAATTGCTTTGTATTTTCATTTTATTTGATTTTATGATTATTTATTATAACGGCGTGCAAGGAATATACTACACGGGTACACGGCGTGTGACATGCATGTTGAGTGATATAGGCTCGGTGGCACGGCGCGGAATGCGTGACAGCGAGCGGAGATGAGCGGCGCGCTGACGCGGTGCCGGGTGAGCGCGGAGCAACTGCACGCGCTGCTGTCGTTCATGGAAGAGCACCGCGACTTCGCGGCCTGCAAGCAGTCCATCTACTCACGCTTCAGCGCGTGCAAGCTTTGGCGCCTCCTGGCCGTGCGCCTCAACGCTCTTGCCGACGAGGCGGGCGGCGCGCACAAGTCGCCCGACAAGTGGAGCCGAGTGAGTTCTTCTACGCACTCTGGACGCTGTGGATTGTGGAGCTGCGAGACTGCGATAATGTAGAACTGTAGTGTATCCAACTAGCCTCATATAGTGCGTTGTTTCAGTATTGGGCAGACATCAAGTACAGAGCGCGCAAGAAGTGGGCAGCTGGAGAGTCTCTGGGCGACCTTTCCAGTGTGGAGGAGAGACTGCAGAGTATACTCGGGAGTAGAACCAGTGATTGTGCGTATAATTTGATCAGATGATTACCATATAAAAATCATAATAATTGTTATGAAATAATATGAGTATGTACCACAGTAATTGTTTTAGTTGGGATTGTCATTTGTCAATATTTCGATCCAATTGCATGGACACACACTTGTGGTCACAACGAGACTGTTGTGTTGTTCAACTTGAAGCTGTTATGGGTAGAATCTATCTACCCGCCTTCTCGATCTTTTCGGAGACTTTCAAATAAGAAGAATGAATTGTTTTTCGTTACGTATATTGATATCACTGATTTCTAAACAGATTTGCGTAAATCTTAATACAGAAACTTTGCGAGATGGTTTTGAAAGTTCGGGTTCCAACTACTCAATCTTGATGCTGCAGGGGTTCTGTTCATCTAAAATGTGGGGATTTAGAACTGACGATTGAAAATTGAAGAAGTGGACAAAATCATGGGTGTTCACTATAATTTATTATCCTACTAATCCTACTATAATATAAATGTGAAAGTGTGGATGTTTGTTACTCAATCACGTCGCAACGATTGAACCAATTTGGTACAGAGATATATTATAGTCTGGAATAGGACTTTTTATCCGTGGAAATAAGAGTTCCCGCGGGAATAAAAAACCTCAATCCACGCGAACAGTCGCGGGTATCAGCTAGTAAAATATAATAATATTTTGTATTATTATATTAACTTGGAAGGTAACTGCTGCTCCAGTTCCTTTCAAAGTAGTCAGTCTTTTGATTCTGTAACTCAGGCCTATCAAAAAATTAAAGCCACTGACATATATTTTTTATCCATTGAAGGTTTAATAAAATGACATATCTCTTCAAACCTTCAATGGATAAAAAATGCCTATATTCAATAGGCACTGAGTTACAGAATCGGGGGGAGGTCAATAAGTAATAGTCGATAGTAAAAGACAATGATAGACAAAAAAAATTTATAAATTTTTTGACTAGACTAATTTAAATAAACTGAAGTTTAACTATTACAACATAATATCCTTAAAATGTAGAGTTACTACTATAAGCAGTATGAGGCAATCTTATCATGATGGTGGTATATTTTGTCTTTTTTCCCACACTTTGTAGTGTCGCAAGGCGTGCGCGGTTCGGGCGGGGGCGGAGCGACGGGCGGCGCGGGCGCGGCGCTGTCGGACGACGAACGGCGGCTGGACGAGGACATGTACTCCGAGCAGGAGAGCGGCGAGACGCCGCGCCTCGCCACCGAGGAGCTGCTGGCCGAGGCCGCCATGCGCAGCGCACTCGCCGCCGAGAAGCAGGCGGAGGCCGTCGCGCAGGGCGTGGAGCTGCTGCGCGACCTGGTGGCGCTTCTGCGAGAGCGCGCGCCGCCGCCGCCACCGCCGCCGCCGGAGCAGCACGCGCTCGCCGCCATGCAGCACCACCACCACCAGCTGTGAGGCTAGTGCGAGCGCGCGCGCAGGCGCAGCGTGGCGGGCAGCGTGCTGGCGGGCGTGGCGGATGTGAGGCCGACGCGCGCCGCCACCTCGCCGTACAGCGGGTCGGCGGTCGCGCGCGCGCGCGCAGCTCCGTGGCGCAGCACGTCGCGCAGCAGCTCGGGGCGCGCCAGCAGGCGGGCGGCGCGCGCGCGCACGGGCGCCAACGCAGCACACAACGCGTCGGCCACCACGCTCTTGTACTGCGCCGTGGTGAGGCCCTGAGCCTCCTCCGTGGCTTCCTCGGGCAGCTTGTCTGCGGCGAGGCAGTGCAGCGTCACGAGGTTGGACACGCCGGGCCGCATCGCGGGATCGAAGCTCACCTAGGGTCCACCCGACAGTGTTACTTTGAGTGTGGTGTGGAGTGAGCTTTAATGAAATTGTGCTCGTAACAGCTTTATTAAAGTGGATCTAAGAATATAAATGCCGATAGTGACAATTACTTTGCTAAGTCTAAATAAAATATAAAAAATTCATATAAAAATGTTGCTCATTTGCAACAAGAGTGACATAATTCAAAATCAACGATGAGAGAACTCTCTCATTAGAGAGTAATGTTTTGTGGATGCTGCGGTCTCGAAACAACACAGCGGCCAACAAAGCGACAGAGCATTAAGTCACAATCTCTCGCTCTTATTTTTTTGTGCTTAGCGTAATGTTTTTATAGCAAAAAGTATAAATTTTCGACACTAAAATTGGTGAATTTTGTATTACACAATCAGTCCGGGGTCACCACTTTAGGGGATGGACACCGGGTGGTGATAAATAAATACTTCCCCTAATTGTGGTTCACTGTTTATTAGGCATGTACACCCGTGCAGACAGCGCAGTGTCCGATATAAGACTCCCTATATTATAAAGTAATTTTCCATAGAAAAATACGGTTCGCGGCGGGGCGACTCGCTGTCTCAGTAACAGGAGTCGTGTTACACTGTACATGTGTCCCTACAAGTTATGTCACCCTTGTCGCAAATGAGCGATGTGTTATTTTGTGACCCCAAATAAAAACAAGAATATTAAATAATTAAAATTAAATAGTCAAGGTTTTTTTTAAAGAAAGAAAGAAGCACAGATAATATTTTATGCAATAAATAAATAATTTATTTATGTGATGACAATTTATAATTTTTTTTTATTTTTTTATTGAAGCCTCGGAATTTTTGATATGTATTTATAAACCTATTATGTGATGACAGTTGAAAATGTGAACATGAAGTTAGTTGTTACCTCTGGTGTAAAATCTGTCACAGCTTTCTTTAATTTTAATCTTATCTCATCATCTGTGTCTTGAAGCAATATCCTAGATTTTGGATCTGTATCAGATTTGGACATCTTCTTGGTTGGATCACGTAGACTTCTTATGCGGTCGCTTCCATCATCTACACAATATAACAATAAATAAATATTCATATGTACGGAACAAGTGAACTTTTAGGAAAATACTATTATTTCATTTGTTCTCTAAATGAAGAGTGTATTGATTTGATATTTGTTCACCCACAGTGACTGTTCACCTTTTGAACATTATTAATGAATACAACAGAAAATGAAACATTAATGTCGCCTACCTAGATAGCTGTATATACCTGTGTGCAGTAGGTACCTGGCAACAGGGGCTGCGGCGTGGGGAACAGGCGGCCGAAGCGGTGGTGGAACGTCTTGACGAGCTGCGCCGTGAGCTGCAGGTGCTGCAGTTGGTCGGCGCCCACGGGCACGTGCGTGGCGCGGTACGCCAGCACGTCGGCCGCCTGCAGCACGGGGTACAGCAGCAGGCCCAGCGGCGCGTCGCGCGCGGCCGCCACGCGCTCCTTGTACTGCGGCAGGTGCGCCAGCCGCGCCTGCGTGGCCAGGCACGCCAGCAGCCAGCACAGCTGCGCGTGCACCGGCACCGCCGACTGCACGAACAGAGCGCCGCGCTCCGCGTCCACGCCGCTCGCCAGCAGCAGCGCGGCCGCCTCCAGGCTGCGCCGCTGCAGCAGCGCCGGCTCCTACGGACCATGGCCACACGCCGAGCACTTCACTTCCTTCCACTCCGACAAATATCTCTTCATATTTTAAGGAATATAATCTTATAGCGCAGAATTCATTTATAAATACAAAAAATATTCACACTAATATTATTAAGTTGAAAGTTTGTGCGTGTGTTTATTACTCCTTCACATTACAATGAATGTACCGATTTGGAATGGAGATAGCTCACACCCAGGATATATTTTATCCTGAATTTTATTTATTTAAGAGTTCCTGCTGGAATCCTTTAATAAACCTTTGGAAACCTTTAATCAATGTGGACGAAGTTGCAGGCATTGCCTAGTATGTACATAAAGTATATTTTATATTTTTAATTTTTGCTTCGTAAACATGGATTCATTGTTTATTATTATTCATTAGAGTTTATATAATATGACAAGTGTGGCGTTTAAATAATATTTTCAATAATTGCACTCTGAATAAGGGAACTCTATATAGCAGGGTAGGATGGAAACTGGCTGTTGACAAACAGCATGATGTTAGTTTATGTTAGCCAATATTTTTATATGCAAGTTGCTACAGGAGTTTGTACATGAGCTTACCACTGGAGATTCTTGCATTGTTTATTTCAAAGCATTCTTAAAAATCCTTTTATATTGGTGAGCTAGCGTGAAACATTAAATCCTCTATTTTCGATAATATTTAGTAGATCTTCGCCAAAATTGGACAAAATATTTCTAATATTAATTATAATAAAAAAAGAATTACTTATCAAATTTGGTTTCGATTTGACGAAGTTATGGAGTAAATCAACAAAAACTTTCACCCCCTATCC
The DNA here is from genome assembly GCA_038048805.1 of Hipparchia sbordonii. Classification (NCBI taxonomy): domain Eukaryota; kingdom Metazoa; phylum Arthropoda; class Insecta; order Lepidoptera; family Nymphalidae; genus Hipparchia; species Hipparchia sbordonii. The sequence goes on from JBBIWI010000007.1 coordinate 12,438, forward strand.
CAGATAAACCTTATTGTGTCAGGATAAAAAGTATCCTATATATTGACCCGGAGTATCAGCCGCTAAACTATACCCAATTTCATTCATGTGTTCAATAGTTTTTGTGTTATGACAGACAGATAGACAAAAAATTCAAAAAAATTTGTTTTGGGCTCACTATCGATAATACAGCATCCGATTAAAATTTTCAAAATATATTTAATGTACAGAATTTGTCTTGTTACAGTTTTATTGTAAGTATAGATAAGTATTAAAAGCAAATTTTATTTTCAAAACTATTAAAAACCTTTTATTTTGAACCATTGCAGATTAGAGGTATGTTACAGAACAAAAAAGTTAAGTTCTATACACTGATGGCTAGAGCCCATAATACTTTGATTCAGCAAATAGGATGTGACATGCCCATGTCGCACAGTATGCGAGTTTTTGAATCGTGGCCATTGAAAGTTGTACCACAGTAGATAAAATCAGTAATTCTTCAAGAATCTACACATGCACTATTGGCTAGTTAAGCACCTGTGGGGTGGTGTGCGCGTGCAGGTCGGCTATGAACAGCGTGAGGTCGTCGCCGCGCTGCTGCAGCCTCACGCAGCGCCGCACCGCGCCGAAGTAGTTCCCCACGTGAAGCGCGCCCGTAGGCTGAAGCCCCGACACCACTCGCCGGCTCCAGCCCTCGCCACCCTCTCCGCCCTCGCCCTCACTGCCACTCTGCACTTTGCTGCTCTCGCTGGCCTGCTAACAATCATTCCTTTTATAATAATTTACAAATTACAGAATACAGACTAACTACTGTACAATTGTATTTGAATTTGACCTACCTCATGGTTATTTCTAACTAAAGCACGGTAACTGCTTTTTATTCGTCGCTTGGAAAGTACAAAGAAACTTTTTCTTGCAAATTCCATTAATAATTTTTTGTTTTTATTCAAAGTTTTAGGCACAGATTTTAGCACATTAGCCTTTGACATTAGCTGACATTAGCACAGATCACAGACCAAAAAAGATACTATGGATCCTGGATCACAGAACACTATTACCATAGATAATACATTACTCCTAACGAAGTCCTGGCACCAGTGATGTTGCGATAGTAATAGTCTATCGATAGTATCCTGATAGTATCGTGACTTCGATAATAATCAGTCATACAATCGATAGTTCTATCGATACTATTTGCACGTGACAATACTATCGATACTATCGATTTTTAAAAAAGACTAAATACTATTGCTCAAGCTCAATAGCATCAATAGTATCGATAGTATCGGTAGCAAGTCTGTCGATAGGTTCGATAGTATCGATTGCATTACTCTCGATAGTATTACTGAAGTATCAATACTATCGGTAGTATCGATACTATCGTTGATTTTATACTATCGATAGTATTGATATAATCGATAGTATTATCACGTGCAAATAGTATCGATAGAACTATCGATTATATGACTGATTTTCGAGGTCAACTATTGATAGCGTAACTCTCGATAGTTCTGCAACACTACTACGCACAGCAGAACCGTAGCAGATAGAGTAAAGTACGTGCTATTACTCCTACAGGGGCCCAAGTCTGCTATTGCAATTGTAGTTACATTGTCTATCAATGACATGACAATTGTTATTTTTAGCAATTGTCATGTCATTGATAGACAATTGAACCCCTGGGCCCCAAGTCAAATTGCTAAAAGTAGCAATTGGGATGTCATTGATAGGCAATGTAACTGTAATGTAACTACAATTGCAATAGCAGACTTGGGCCCCAGGATAAATACCTACCTACCTACAGAATTTATCAGTTACCTTAGCCTGGCAATAGACGTCCGATTTTGTTTCCGATTGTCTGATCAGGCAACCGGATCGTATTTACTCGATACACATCCGATTTTCCGTCAGGCTTTTTCTGAACTCAGTCGTTCCCGAGCTATCATCCCGAGTGCTTGCGTTTGGAGCAAAGCAGAAGAAAAGAAGATGGATGACGAGTTAATAGAAATAGAAATATTTTTTATTCAAATAAACTTTTACAAGTACTTTTGAATCGTCAATGAATCTACCACTGGTTCGGAATGCCGTTTCTGCCGAGAAGAGCCAGCAATAAACTCGGCGGTCGCTCTTTTCAAAAAAATTTTTTTTACAATAGGTAACAAAACTATGCTATGTATACACTATACAGTGTTTCCACAATAAAGTTTCAAAAATGCAAAACAATCCAATGCATGTTAAGACAGGCAGGCAAAAGCAGACCCATTCCCGTTGGTGGCACCCGTTCACGAGCATGACGCAGGATCCAGCCATTGCTTCGCTCAACCATATTTGAGGGAACGTAACAACCCGCACCACACGACACCACCACAAAAATTTTAAAGAGAGGAAAGAGAAAGAAGAAAAAACGTCGCTATTTTTAACCGACTTCCAAAAAGGAGGAGGTTATCAATTCGGCCGGTATCTTTTTTTTTTTTTTTTTTTCTATGTATGCCCACCGATTACTCCGAGGTTTCTGGACCGATTCACGAGATTTTTTTTTAATCGACAGAGAAAGCTCGCGAAATGGTCCCATAAAATTTTTTTACCTTCAACTCCTCAAGCCTGATGCTGCAAGGGTATTTCCCCCCTAAATTATGGGACTTTAGGAACCGTCGTTTACGAATTGATATTGTTGGTACCAAGCATATACTACATCATAATGCTCAAGGTTCTAGCTCCTCAATCCTGATGCTGCAGACTTGGAGGAATTACGAACTGACGCTTTCGAATTGATATTGTTGGTACCAACCATGGACTACATCATGGAGCTCCTAGTCCTAGGTCTTGTGTATTGTTAATAAGTACTGTAGGTACCAAGTGTAGAACTACATTAGTACCGTAGCGTTGGAGGGAGGGGAGAAAGAGAGCAGGAACAAGCTACACTAAAAAGCTTAAAATAAAAATTCTTTTCAAAAAACCGACTTCAAACGCCACTACAAAGTATAAAAAATAATTTTATTTTGTACACGTTTGTTGAAGTCGGGCGGGCTTAACTAGAAACGATGAAATCGATGCGCGACGCTTATCTTATGGTGACATATAAGAGACACGTTTATTGAAATCGGGCGAGCATCGCGTATCGGTTTCATCGTTTCTATTTAAGCCGCCCGACTTCAACAAACGTGTACAAAATAAAATTATTTTTATACTTTGTAGTGGCGTTTGAAGTCGGTTTTTTGAAAAGATTTTTTATGGATTCATCCAATCAATTTGACAAGACTTACTGAGAGTCATTTCTATTTAAAACATCCAAAATAATTCATACTAATAATAATTTTATTATTATGAATTATTTTATTTTATTATTTTTTTTTTTTTTCATAATTTTCGCCCATTATTCGAACCACAACGATGCGTCCACACAGTGTCACCGCTAGATTTTTTGGGCCCTAAAAAATCCCAATAAGCAAAATTCCGCGATAAAAGGGCTAAAAGCCCTAAGTTGGGAACCCTGACTGGCAAAATCGGAAGGAGTAACCGGATGTCTATTTTGTCTCATACTAGAAGTATGTAGACCGCGCCTTCAGACAATCGGACCGACAGTAAAATCGGAAACGCCTCGCGCCCGTTTCCGACTCGGACGTCCGATCCGGCCACCGGATCGGACGTGTATTGACTGTTCATACAAAGTAATGGCTTCAACGCCTGGCAACTCCGGTAGCCTGGGGCCCAAGTCTGCTATTGCAATTGTAGTTTTATTGTCTATCAATGACATGACAATTGTTATTTTTAGCAATTGTCATGTCATTGATAGACAATTGAACCCCTGGGCCCCAAGTCAAATTGCTAAAAGTAGCAATTGGGATGTCATTGATAGACAATTGATCTACAATTGCAATAGCATTGTAATAGCAGACTTGGGCCCCTGATCAGGCTACCGGATCAGACAATCGGATGAAAAAACCTGACGTGTATTGCCTGGCTTAGACAGATAGGTACACACGTCACATTGACATTGATTTGACAATCGGTACCTACCTACCTATCTGTCTACGGATACCTAATTATTAATACCTATTTATTTATAGTACCTAATTGACTTTATTTTTGTCTGTTCGTTTGAGGTTATTTTTTGCTTTGCTGAGTTATTTGTTTTTTAAATAAAAAAAATTGTATTTTAGAACAAGCAAGTGAAAATCATACATAACAGGTTTGGAACCAAACTTTTAGTGTTCATTTTTATTAAAAAGGTAATTGTAAGGTTTTAGACATTGGTTTTAGACACATAGATAGATAAAAAATTCTTTATTGATACCTTATAAATAGATTGATTGCTACACACAAGAATTGATGTTAACAAATTAAACTTATAAATATACATACATAGGTAACTAAAGTTCGCAAAAACGGTCTTAACGCTTTAAGCGATTTTCTCCAGACAACCTTAATAACTTTAAAATAATCTTATTTATATTGAGGGATAAGGAAAGTGCAACAATTTTGTATAAATTACTTACAAGATACATACTAAATATACACATAAATCATACCTAAATTTATACAAAATATAAACATATATATATTTAGTAGTACATTCATAGCATATTTGATAAGTAAAATCCTTTTTAGCAACTTTTAAAGATGTTTACTGATTTAGCCTGTTTAATGTCTACTGGTAACCTGATCCACAGTTTTACCACCTTCACTGTAAATCACAATATGAAGGCATAATTATGGTGATTCTATGACTCGGGAAGTTCCGATTTATTATCTTCTTGAGACCGCAAGTAAAAAGGAATGTTGCTATCAAAAAGAGTTAATTGTTCTTTCAAATATGGTGGTGTTTGAACATAGTATGAAATGGAATATAGGAGTAAATTTCTACGGGATCTAATTGGCAGCACACTCAACTGAGTATGATACTGTGAAATATGGTGAAAGTTACATAGACCAAAGATGTAATAAATATGAAAATTTTGCAATCTGTCAGTTTGTTAAGCGATGTCTTTGATAAGTCAACATAGTAAACATCAGCGTAATCTAAAAAGCAACAATAGTGAATTGCCTAACAGAAGTGTTTCCACTGTCTCAAGCGTCCAACTAACCTAACCTAACACCTTGCGGCACACCAGAATTCGGAGGAATAAACGAAGACTACTTGTCATCAAAATGAACACACTGCTGACGATTACATAAGTAAGCCCTAAACCAATCCAAGGCAACTGGTGACATGTTAACTGATCGCAAGATTCCCAAAAGTAGGTCAAAATCCACAGTATTAAATGCACTACTGAAGTCTAATAGTCTACATGCAGGAAGGGTGTTAAGGTAATTAAGAGTACTCTGCTTAGGACATGAATGGTTATATCATGTCAGTGAAGTGCTTATTAAGAATATCCAAAGCAGTTAAGTGTGCTACGTGCTGATGTTGACACCCAACTCCCAGGGAATCCAAGAACCTCCAAATTTTACCAGAATTTCTGTCATCAATAATTGAGGAATTAATGTATTTGAGCTGTGCATCGTGACAAATTCTACTGCAATGGTTGCATAGTTTCTTGTTTAGTTAACATCAGATGGATTTAATTATATACTTTTTTAGCTGCATTCCGCCTTGACATTAGCGCTTAAGGGGAGGGTAAGGTTAATTCGGTAAAAAAAAGGCATGTTTTCAAGATTTTTTTTTTGGCAATACAGATTGTGTTAGTTTATTCAGTCGATCCATACATGATAATGTAACATTAGAACAATATTCTCCTAAATTTTCATTGCAAAATATCAAAAATTGAGCGAGTGACAGTGAATTTCCGGAGGCGCCTCGAGAAAAAGTTGTTTTGCGGTGTCCATCATAACTCGCAACCAAATCATCTGAAACAAAAAAATCAAAATGCATTCGTTAAAGGAGATGTTTGTTGAGGTATTCACGAGAGGATTTTTTTTTTCTTCGATTTTTCGATTTTTCGTAGCACTTGGAAGCCAAAAACCAGATTTTCGCTAAAAAAAACGGCTAATTAGCTGTTGTAAAAAAATTGATAATTATTGCAAAAAAAAAAGCTCTCGACAATACCTGGAGAATTATGTGAAGAAACACTGTGCAAAATTTCAAAACGATTGGTCCAGTAGCTTTTTAGTTATTGTGGACACGGACTTCAAAAATGACAAGTCTCAGAAAAACGCTTTAAAGTTCGCGTACTGAAGTATTCAAGATTAAATTCGACAATTTTTTTATACTCACACAGAGTCGTCGATGCCAGGTCTGTCACTTGTTACTGCTCAGCACAGTATACAGCGTTTAACTGATGCATAGATCATGCCTCGAATATACTCGACTTTACCTGAACAGACCCATTTGGGGCGGGTGGGGCTGTAAAACCTCAGGCTGGCAACGGACGCTGAAATACTCATAACTTCGTCAATTTTGCCCCGATCGACTTGAAATTTTAACACAATCTTCTTGAGATATTATGCATTCAATTAGAAAAATAAAAAAAAAATTGAAAAAAATAAATTTTAATACCTTACCCCCCCCTTAATACCACTAGCGAGCCAAGGCGCAGGGAGGATTTTGATTCTGATAGGCAGCAGTGGAATTAGAAATACTAACCTTTTCATCAGTAGAGGGAGCTAAAAAAATAGCATCCCAATAAATTTGACTGAGGTCTTCCATAAAATTATTATCAAAGTGTCGAAAGCTAGGTTTCGGTTCTTGAATCCTAAAAGACATGTAGATGATGTCATGGTATGAAAGGCCTCCGCTGGGAGCTGTCCGTGAACGTCGACAGAGAAGAGACTTAAGATCTAATTGTGAAGGTAAACAATTTGGAAAATAATGAGTAGCGTGTGTAGACAGTATCGTAACATTAATGCTGCTAATAATGGTCTTTAAACGTCTGGCACGCCGCCGGTCATTTCCAATGAGACACATATTGAAATCACCGATAATAATGGTATGATCAACTGTGTAGGAAAATGATTTAAGTAAATTTTCAAATTCATCAAAATAATCTTAGATTGAAGTGATGGACTATAAAAAATTCCAAGAAGAAGTTTTTTCTGACCACATAGGAGTTCTACAAACAGATGCTCAGAGAATCGAGAGTAAGATGACGGGGACTTATTCAGGATGGCTGGGTGGTGGGATGTGGTTTGATTCAACCTATTATTTCTTTGTGCGTGTAGTTAGACTTTAAAAATCCCGAAGATAACCTCTGGTTTTCCCCTTTTGGATAAAAGGTAGCCTATGTCACTCTCCAGGTCCTCAACTACACCCGCGAAACATCACGTCGATCTGTTACTCGTTGCTGCGCGATCCAAAGGCAAACCGGTACTCCTTACTGATATTATAAATGCGAAGGTGTGTTTCTTTATTGAATCAAACACACTTTCGCATTTGTAATATTATTTAGGATTAATCAACCAGGGTCTCCGACTCTGCACATGGTGGAGACTGGTGCCAGTCACCATCTGTCGCCATGGACGGACGCGGAGCGGTAACCGTTCTACTATTTAAGTTTTAGCAATTTACACATTACGGTTGTGTGATTTACCTAGGTTTTAGAATAATAATACACAAATTAAAAAAAATAATAATAATAGGTAGGTAAATGTATTAAATTATTCTTCAGAAAAAAAATATTTTGAATCGCCCGTGCATCACGGCCGATATCATCAATAGGTACGAGTACAATACTTTCTTTAGCGACAAAAGATGTTCCCACACCCACAGTACGACGGATCCTTTACTATGTCGTTTAAAAATTTTCTGCTCCCTAATTTCTCTCCTATTTCATACGTGACTGGAAGGAAACGGTGCAATATAATAGCTACCCGAGCGGTACTTCAGTCTCGTCCTTCACGCGCCAACAGACCGGACGAGTACCTACAGTCTGTACACCGATCGGTACGAACTCTCATCTGTCTTATCTCATCCCGGACGCTTTCAGTCGTCGGGCCCGTGAAGCAGTTCGGTCCACTCGAAAGAAATATTTGTATCGTATTCAGACCGGGACGCGGCGGGCGGCAGGGGTGCAACGATGTCGGCCGCGCGCATGTACGCGTGGCGCGTGCACGCGTACGGCGCGCGCTCGGAGCTGCGGCTGGAGAGCGCGCGCGTGCCGCCGCTGCGCGCGCCCGACGACGTGCTGGTGCGCGTGCGCGCCGCCTCGCTCAACCCGCTCGACGTCGCCATGATCGGTAACGGACGCGCTCGCTCCGCGGCCGGCTCGCTCCGGCGCGCCTCGCTAAAGCCCCGTGTGGTCGTGTGCGCAGGCGGGTACGGCGCGCGCGCCTTCAACGCGCTGCGCTGGCTGGCGGGCGTGGGCGGCGGCGGCGGCGGCGGCGGCGTGGAGTTCCCGCTGGTGGCGGGGCGCGACTTCGCGGGCGAGGTGGTGGCGGCGGGCGCGCGCGCGCGGCTGCGGCGCGGCCAGGCCGTGTGGGGCGTGGTGCCGCCGCAGTGCGCGGGCGCGCACGCGCAGTACGTGCTCGTCAAGGACCGCTGGGTACTGCGCGCACAGGAGAAACTCGACGATGAATCACTGACATCCAGGGATTTCAATGAATCATCGATGACTCCACTGCGGTGTTTATACCGACTTAGTATTAGGCATTAGTTATAATATCGAATCACAATCGACAGTTCCCAAATCACCACGCTTTAGGATTGCAGTTTCTTGCAGCGTCAGGTCCCGGAGTTCAACTGTGTAGTCTTTACTAGATACTGTAGTATCTATTAACAATTGACAATCCCTAATTCCCCACAGTTTAGGTGTGTAGAACCCCTCCAGCGTCAGGATCGAGGGCTACGATAGATAACTATTCATAATCGATAGTTTCGCGTGAAGCGGACGACATTTGCATTTTTATTTATTCATTTATTTAAAGACTTCACTGAGTATGAAGTCAGTCGCTGGTATACGTCGTACGGTACATACCGATACGGTGACCGGTGAACGCGTGCACGTGTCGGCAGGCGGGCGCGGCGCCGCGCGCGCTGGAGCCGCTGCGCGCGGGCGGCGCGCTGTACGCGGCGCTGACGGCGTGCGCGGCGCTGCGCGCGGGCGGGCTGCGGCCGGGCGGCGCGGCGCCGCGCGCGCGCGTGCTGCTGCTGGGGCTGGGCGGCGTGGGGCAGGCCGCGCTGCAGCTGCTGCGCGTCTCGCGCGCCGAGGTGGTGGTGGGCTGCGCGGCGGAGCAGGCGGAGTGCGCCCGCGCGCTGGGCGCCGCGCTGGTGCTGGACCGCGGCGCCGCGGACTACGACCGCGCGCTCGAGGAGTGCGGCCCGTGAGTACCCGCCGGGCGCCGCGCTCGCCGCACGCCGCCGCCACACGTAACCCCGCCCGTGGTCGCGCAGGTACGCCGTGATCGTGGACTGCGCGGGGCTGGGCGGCGCGGAGGCGGGCGCGCGGCGCTGGCGCTTCTCGCGCTACGTGACGCTCACGTCGCCGCTGCTGCGCCACACGGACCGCAGCGGGCTGCTGCTGGGCGCGCTGCGCGCCGGCGCCGAGCTCGCGGCGCAGAGCGCGGCGGTGGCGCGGCCGGCGCCCGCCGACGACGCCTCGCTCTGCCCGCCGCACGTGCGCTGGGCGTTCTTCGTGCCCTCGCAGGCGGACATCGAGATGCTGCGGCGGCTCGCTGACCGGGGCGAGGTGAGGGCCGCGCCCGTGCCGCGCCATGCGGCCGATATTCTTTTATTTTCCGCGCAGTGGCTCCGGCGACCGGGGCGACGAACGAACGCCCTTCCGGAGACCTGCGTCGGCGATAGACGTGTACCGGTTGACGTAGACCGAGATCGAAACGGAGCATTTCCTTCGATCGTTCCCTAAATCTTTATACGTACTGTGTGCGGTGCGCAGTTCACGGTGGAGGTGCAGCGCGTGTTCGCGTGGTGGGAGGCCGAGCGCGCCTACGAGCTGCAGGCGGCGGGCCCCGCGCGCGGCAAGCTGCTGCTGGACTTCGCCGCGCCGCGCCCGCCCGCCGCGCCCCCGAGCGACCCGCCGGCCGCGTCGACCTGACGAGCTGCAGGCGGCGGGCCCCGCGCGCCTAGCAATGCCGGACTTCGCTGCGCCCGCGAGCGACCCGCCGCGCCGGCCGCGTCGACCTGACGAGCTGCAGGCGGCGGACCTCCCGCGCGCCTAGCAATGCCGGACTTCGCTGCGCCCGCGAGCGACCCGCCGCGCCGGCCGCGTCGACCTGACGAGCTGCAGGCGGCGGACCTCCCGCGCGCCTAGCAATGCCGGACTTCGCTGCGCCCGCGAGCGACCCGCCGCGCCGGCCGCGTCGACCTGACGAGCTGCAGGCGGCGGACCTCCCGCGCGCCTAGCAATGCCGGACTTCGCTGCGCCCGCGAGCGACCCGCCGCGCCGGCCGCGTCGACCTGACGAGCTGCAGGCGGCGGACCTCCCGCGCGCCTAGCAATGCCGGACTTCGCTGCGCCCGCGAGCGACCCGCCGCGCCGGCCGCGTCGACCTGACGAGCTGCAGGCGGCGGACCTCCCGCGCGCCTAGCAATGCCGGACTTCGCTGCGCCCGCGAGCGACCCGCCGCGCCGGCCGCGTCGACCTGACGAGCTGCAGGCGGCGGACCTCCCGCGCGCCTAGCAATGCCGGACTTCGCTGCGCCCGCGAGCGACCCGCCGCGCCGGCCGCGTCGACCTGACGAGCTGCAGGCGGCGGACCTCCCGCGCGCCTAGCAATGCCGGACTTCGCTGCGCCCGCGAGCGACCCGCCGCGCCGGCCGCGTCGACCTGACGAGCTGCAGGCGGCGGACCTCCCGCGCGCCTAGCAATGCCGGACTTCGCTGCGCCCGCGAGCGACCCGCCGCGCCGGCCGCGTCGACCTGACGAGCTGCAGGCGGCGGACCTCCCGCGCGCCTAGCAATGCCGGACTTCGCTGCGCCCGCGAGCGACCCGCCGCGCCGGCCGCGTCGACCTGACGAGCTGCAGGCGGCGGACCTCCCGCGCGCCTAGCAATGCCGGACTTCGCTGCGCCCGCGAGCGACCCGCCGCGCCGGCCGCGTCGACCTGACGAGCTGCAGGCGGCGGACCTCCCGCGCGCCTAGCAATGCCGGACTTCGCTGCGCCCGCGAGCGACCCGCCGCGCCGGCCGCGTCGACCTGACGAGCTGCAGGCGGCGGACCTCCCGCGCGCCTAGCAATGCCGGACTTCGCTGCGCCCGCGAGCGACCCGCCGCGCCGGCCGCGTCGACCTGACGAGCTGCAGGCGGCGGACCTCCCGCGCGCCTAGCAATGCCGGACTTCGCTGCGCCCGCGAGCGACCCGCCGCGCCGGCCGCGTCGACCTGACGAGCTGCAGGCGGCGGACCTCCCGCGCGCCTAGCAATGCCGGACTTCGCTGCGCCCGCGAGCGACCCGCCGCGCCGGCCGCGTCGACCTGACGAGCTGCAGGCGGCGGACCTCCCGCGCGCCTAGCAATGCCGGACTTCGCTGCGCCCGCGAGCGACCCGCCGCGCCGGCCGCGTCGACCTGACGAGCTGCAGGCGGCGGACCTCCCGCGCGCCTAGCAATGCCGGACTTCGCTGCGCCCGCGAGCGACCCGCCGCGCCGGCCGCGTCGACCTGACGAGCTGCAGGCGGCGGACCTCCCGCGCGCCTAGCAATGCCGGACTTCGCTGCGCCCGCGAGCGACCCGCCGCGCCGGCCGCGTCGACCTGACGAGCTGCAGGCGGCGGACCTCCCGCGCGCCTAGCAATGCCGGACTTCGCTGCGCCCGCGAGCGACCCGCCGCGCCGGCCGCGTCGACCTGACAAACTGTCATTGTCCGCCAGCTAGATGTATGTAGGAAGATAGATGCTTTATTGAATTTGCTCCAACTTTCTAATTTTATTTTTGAAATATCGTCGGTCAAATTCATTAATGGTACAATTCAAAATACATATATAGTTTGAGTAATTGAGAGTCTAAGTTTTGAGTTGACAGGTTTTGATTAGAACCAAAATTTGACTTGTACTATTAGTGCTTCGGAAAGATTAAGCTACCAACCATTTTGCATACTTAAAACACTTGATTTTGGAAATGTTCCACTAATGAATTTGACCGACGATATGTAGATTGTAGATATTAATGTTAAATTAAATTATATTATATTAATGTTATATTAAATTAAATGCCGCATTAGCCAATCTAAAGTCGTGTTTCACAAGATGCCCAAGCCTCTCTGCAGCTCGAGCTGAGCGAGGCGGCATGCTCGGAGCTGTCTAAACACTGGTACATCACTCGGCTCGTATCCGCACCGAGCTGCTCCCGGCTGCGCTGTGACGTACGGCAACACCTAGCCTACGTCATCAGTAGCGGCAGTTATATTCGAGTGAGGTAATCGGTTAATCGCGGCTACGAACCGGTTTGACCAAAACTTTCCGGTAAGTTAAATTACCGGTTAAAAATATTGTTCATCAATTTAACGTCAACGGTTCATTGTCATAAGAGCCACAAGTTGGCCTACATGAAATAAATAATTTTGAATTTGAATTGATTATTTATTTGTGCGCCAGTTCCTTCAACGAATAGGAATTGATATTCGCGACTAAACCGGAATCCGCGACATCGTCCGCGCGACGCGACGGTGCGCCTGTTCGGTGTTCCGTATTGCGTCGTTTTTGCACTGAGCGGGCTCGCTGAGTACAGATAATCGAACCTAATCCCTTTAGCATGCGATACCTTTACTACTTGCAGGCTGTAATCAGAAAACTCAATACCTAATTTATGACTAGATAAGTTATAAGGATTGTTGTAATCCATCTGTCGTTAGTGTTTCTCAATTGTATCCTTGCGTCGTGATGGCGTCAGAGGCCGAGGAAGCGAGCGAGCTGATATAGCCGAGTTTATGTGACCAGCCACTTGCTCTATCTTCATTAGACCCTGTCAACCAACTTGCCTTTAGGCCAAATACACATCAGGAAGATATCAATGAACTCAAACACGTGATACGTGTACTTACTGTAAGTCGTCTAGTAGTGTCCGCAAACAGCCGTGGTTGACTTATTGCAGCATCTGGTCAAGGTCACAATGCTATTGCAGTGCCATAGGTTACAATTCGTGTAGCTACCTAAGTAGGTAAGCCGATTGAACTCGGAACTCTACATCGCATCGGCCGGACAAAGAGCTGACAGACATTGAAAGGCTATCTGGGTTTCCATGAAAAATACAGCTAAGAACCATACCAGTTTAAACATGCTTTCGAGTAAATAAATCTCATCCAAATCGATCGATTTACTTAGATCCTGGAGCGCTGCCACGACGCGTCGCACGGACGGACGAAGCGGTCAAACTTATAACGCGTCGGCGAGAGGGCCACGTGGAGTAGGTAGGTACGTACAGAGTATATACGTACTTATTAATTGAGAATGTCATGTGCAAAGTGCTTGTTTTTGTTAAGAGTAACATAATAAGTAATAACTAAGCATCTAATCATATAATATGCGCATTTACGTAGTTTATAAGTAACTAACGACCTTAGTCGTCGTAATAACATAGTTAATTATCCGACTGCGCAGAGGCAGGAGTGTACGTACAATGTGGTCATCACTCATCTTAAGTAGATTGTTCACGCGCTCTACAAACGAAACGCTAAAATCCTTGTGAGATAATTTTTAATAAGATCAGTACACGGGTTAATTAAATCTTTATCTACAATCTAGAGCCGAAAGCGGAAGGCGAACTGAGGACGCTGCGTTACATTTATACGTTCTACTTACCTACCCGGCCAGTCGACCATCGGAATTAAATACCTACCTTCTCCATAAGTACCGAGTTAATCAATGCTCAGTCACCAACTGACTAAAATTCCAGTCTCGGTGCCTATACTGACTGCTGACTCGACAGGTACCGGTAGGTAGCTTAGATTAAATACTCTCCTATAGATGTTGTAATACTCTCCTATACATATTGTGGGTACTCAAAGGTACCGAGGTTCCTACTCGGTAGCGAACAGTTTCTTTCAAGAAAAAATAAAAAAATGAGGACTATCGTACGATTAGGATTACGTAACCCTAAAAACGTGTATCGCAACACTCCAGTCAGTATCAGCAGGTTAAATGATACGCAGGTAAGCGTTACCGCGGTTCAGCGGCCGCGGCCGGGCGGGGGGGGCGGGGGGGCCGGGGGAATCGCAGGGCAGTCTATGGGTGAGCTATGACGTAACAAGTATTTTCAATAGCGCAGACTGAAAACTGGAAGGTTGCAGGTTCGATCCCACCGCTGCTCTCGCGCAGAACGTGTCACATATCGCACGTTGATACGCTCTAAGTATGACGCGAGCATAAGTATATAAGTATGAAGTTAGAGCATGTTTGAGCAGGAAATTCCAATAGGTACAATGTACATAGGTATTTATTTCTTTTGTTCATAAAGATACACTTCAGTGTAAAAAATATAATATAGTAACAAATAAAAAAATTAACGAATAAACTTATACGTACGTAATTATTTTAATAAGTACCTACTTAACTGCGTACAAAGTACCAGTATCTACGTATTTATTATACGTACCTACCTAATTTTTAATGAATTGATTAATTTAATATTACTCGTTATAATAAAGAATACCTATTGCAATACCAAAATCCTAGTTAGTACTTATTATAAATGCGAAAGTATGTTTGTCTGTTGGGTTTAGGTTTGTTGTTTTGTCCTTCAATCACACAACATAACAAAGGATCGACGTGATGTATGGATACAGTCGAGGACTTGGAGAGTGACATAGGATACTTTTTGTCCCGGAAAACCAAAGCGTTTCCAAGAGATTCTTAAAAACGAAATCCACGCGGCCGAAGTCGCGTTCATCGGCTAGTGCTATAACTGTGATCACGCAATGCGTGCCGGCTGATCTCGCGGATCAGCGGTCAGAGTGGCAGCAGTCAGCGCGGCTATCGCAGAACTCGACTTTCATACGACCTCGCACCTACATACCTACTCGCCTACTCGCCCACTCGCCATGTTCGGACCTACCTATCGTTGTAATGTATGATAATATTATAGCCGAGTCCTATCATAGGAGTGATTACCTACTACTGACAAGTGACAACTGACCGGCTATTTCGCTAAGTTTTTTTAGTCCAAGACAGGATAAATACCTACTTACCTTAAGTGAAGTTCGATCATTATTAGGTAGGTATATGAGTCGCTTCAACCTCAAGAAGAAAAACAGTACTGAACGTCGAAGGATTGCCCATCGGTGGTGTTATTAATTTTTTAAAGGTCTATCGATAAAATGTGCGGAAGTTACCTAGGAAATCAAAAGCTACGTTGTTATAATTACATTGAGGATGAAGCGAAGAAATATAATATAAAATAGACACACTCTTCTAAGTGCCCAGGATATTGTGAAATGCGTGTACGGAACTCTCCACTGCGCGTGGCCTGACACGCAATTGGCCGTTTATTTTTGTAAACCTGTAAGGCATGTTACACATTTACATAATAAGATTAACGCTCATGTAGAAAATTAGCAATAGTGCAGACTGTGGTGTGGGTATGTTTTTGTGGTGGTTTACACGTAGGTACTATAGTTAGGTATGTATTATGTGCTCGTTTACCTGTTACATGTTATGATTAGGTAAGTTTCCACCCATTGGTTTATAAAAGTTTTTAGCAAATATCTACTTACTTACGAGTTGTAACGTCATCCAATGATAAATACCTACTACAAGTTATACGTCTTATAAGTTTTATAAAGCATAAGGTAGCTATGCCGTATGAGCGCGAGAGTAAAAATGATCTGACTCTACATCTAACTGTACCTACTTACAATAAAACTGTAACGGGAATTCTGTACATTAAATATATTTTGAAAATTTTAATCGGAGGATGCTTTATTATCGATACTGAGCCCAAAACAATTTTTTTGAATTTTTTGTCTGTCTGTCTGTCTGTCTGTGCGCGCATTATACGAAAACTACTGAACGGATTTTGGTATAGGTAGTAGTAGCTGATACTTCAGGTCAATATATAGGACACTTTTTATCCTGATAAACAATAAGGTTTATCTGGGATGGGGGATCAAAAGTTATTATCTTTGATGCATAGAAGTTGCCTGTAGGAGGTTGTTGGCATTTTACAACTAACCCCGTGTACATATCGACACCTGCAAGGAAAAACATCGTAACTCACTTAAGCGATTTTGAATTACAATCATAATGCTCAAACTTATGATTGGAAATCAAAATTGCTAAAAAGTAAGTTACGATGTTTTTCCTTGCAGGTGTCGATATTAGGATACTTAGGTGCTAGGTAGGTATTATGTAAATAAACATTATTTTAAATAATAGAATATTAGTATAAAATAAAATATAAAAAATGAATACTATTTTTCAATCTAGCTATGTGTGTCACCAGTGTGTCACTGCACACACAACACGTGCAGCAGGTGCGGTGCTGGTCGCTATGTGTGTCACCAGTGTGTCACTGCACACACAACACGTGCAGCAGGTGCGGTGCTGGTCGCTATGTGTGTCACCAGTGTGTCACTGCACACACAACACGTGCAGCAGGTGCGGTGCTGGTCGCTATGTGTGTCACCAGTGTGTCACTGCACACACAACACGTGCAGCAGGTGCGGTGCTGGTCGCTATGTGTGTCACCAGTGTGTCACTGCACGCACAACACGTGCAGCAGGTGCGGTGCTGGTCGCTATGTGTGTCACCAGTGTGTCACTGCACGCACAACACGTGCAGCAGGTGCGGTGCTGGTCGCTATGTGTGTCACCAGTGTGTCACTGCACGCACAACACGTGCAGCAGGTGCGGTGCTGGTCGCTATGTGTGTCACCAGTGTGTCACTGCACGCACAACACGTGCAGCAGGTGCGGTGCTGGTCGCTATGTGTGTCACCAGTGTGTCACTGCACGCACAACACGTGCAGCAGGTGCGGTGCTGGTCGCTATGTGTGTCACCAGTGTGTCACTGCACGCACAACACGTGCAGCAGGTGCGGTGCTGGTCGCTATGTGTGTCACCAGTGTGTCACTGCACACACAACACGTGCAGCAGGTGCGGTGCTGGTCGCTATGTGTGTCACCAGTGTGTCACTGCACGCACAACACGTGCAGCAGGTGCGGTGCTGGTCGCTATGTGTGTCACCAGTGTGTCACTGCACGCACAACACGTGCAGCAGGTGCGGTGCTGGTCGCTATGTGTGTCACCAGTGTGTCACTGCACGCACAACACGTGCAGCAGGTGCGGTGCTGGTCGCTATGTGTGTCACCAGTGTGTCACTGCACGCACAACACGTGCAGCAGGTGCGGTGCTGGTCGCTATGTGTGTCACCAGTGTGTCACTGCACGCACAACACGTGCAGCAGGTGCGGTGCTGGTCGCTATGTGTGTCACCAGTGTGTCACTGCACACACAACACGCGCAGCAGGTGCGGTGCTGGTCGCTATGTGTGTCACCAGTGTGTCACTGCACGCACAACACGCGCAGCAGGTGCGGTGCTGGTCGCTATGTGTGTCACCAGTGTGTCACTGCACACACAACACGTGCAGCAGGTGCGGTGCTGGTCGCTATGTGTGTCACCAGTGTGTCACTGCACACACAACACGTGCAGCAGGTGCGGTGCTGGTCGCTATGTGTGTCACCAGTGTGTCACTGCACGCACAACACGTGCAGCAGGTGCGGTGCTGGTCGCTATGTGTGTCACCAGTGTGTCACTGCACACACAACACGTGCAGCAGGTGCGGTGCTGGTCGCTATGTGTGTCACCAGTGTGTCACTGCACACACAACACGTGCAGCAGGTGCGGTGCTGGTCGCTATGTGTGTCACCAGTGTGTCACTGCACACACAACACGTGCAGCAGGTGCGGTGCTGGTCGCTATGTGTGTCACCAGTGTGTCACTGCACACACAACACGTGCAGCAGGTGCGGTGCTGGTCGCTATGTGTGTCACCAGTGTGTCACTGCACACACAACACGTGCAGCAGGTGCGGTGCTGGTCGCTATGTGTGTCACCAGTGTGTCACTGCACACACAACACGTGCAGCAGGTGCAGTGCTGGTCGCTCTCTCGCTGAATGCAGTAACAGCTAATGTTAGATAAGGAGTTAGGTACGTATGTGCCAAGTTGCTGATTAATGTTCACACTAGGTAGGTAAGTTTTTGGTGATAAAATTATTCATATTTTGTAGTATTTTGTTTAATAAGTATGCAACAATAAATATTTATTGTATCACTTACATCAATGATCAGATATTCCCGATAAGGATAATGTAACAATCAGTATTAGATAAGCATTTACAAAGCTAGGTATCTACGAGGCTCCCATATACCAAGCTATATTATACTAAGCCTCCTCCGTCCGTCCGTCCGTCCGTCCGTCTGTCGGCGGGCTGTATCTCGTGATCCGTAATAGGTAGACAGTTGAGAGAATGTGTATTTCGTTGCCGCTATAACAACAAATTATAAAAATAAAGATTGAAGGGGGCTCCCCTATGTATGAAACGTGTTTTTTTTTCGGCGTTTTTTCGTACGGAACCCTTCGTATGCGAGTCCGACTCGCGTTTCCCGGTCTTACATACCAGCACAGACTGGTAGCACTTAGGTGCTACGCCGAAAATGACTAGGTACCTACTAAAAAAATATTTTTCGGTACATTTTTAAATACCTACTTAGCTAATATAATATAACTATGAAACTTCAGAAAAGATTAACCTCGTTACAGCCATTATAGTACAGTCAAAAGAAAATTTGATTTTTCAATAAACACTATCTTTTAGTGCCCTATAAGTCGGTAAACATTAGGAATACAAGAAAAATGTATAAAATCATTATTTTTTCAAATTTAATAAGCTTCAATTATGGGTAAAATAAACTTTTACCTCAAGCCAATGGTTCTAGAGATATTAACAAAAAACCAAAAAAGTGCCCTGTTTCCGCTAATTGCCGATAGAGCTCGCCTCGGATTCATGAGGCCTTTTGGTATATTCCAGTATATTCATGCCTAGGTACCCATAAATCAATGTGCAAAGTTTCAAAATTCGGAATTATCCATAGGTTGGGACATTTTTTTAGGTTTCTAGACTGAACTATTAGTAAGCCTAAACCATAACACTGAGGTAATACCTCCCTATAGTTAGTATAGTAATAGGCACAATGTCTATGGGCACAAGTCACAACTCACACGGCCCATCTGTCAAAGGTCTCAGAAACTGCCAGTCTGTGAGAGTCATGCCAACTCTCACGGGCTGAAGTACCTAAATGTCTTGAAAACTGAGATGCTCGTTTTTAAAGCAGGAAAGAGTCCGGAGAGGGTTCCCGAAGTGTGCTAGAATAGAACAGCAGTTGGGGTCGTTTGGCAGTTCAAGTACCTTGGGCAAATTGTCACTGACGACCGCAAAGATGACCATCGAGCGAGAAAGACGGGTATTGTCGATCCGATCTAACATGCTCGCGCGCAGATTTGCCAAATGCAGTAAGGAAGAGAGGGGCACCCTCTTCAGGCCTACTGCCAAGGTTTCTACACCTGTCAGGTGTGGTATCGGTACAAGAGGGTGTCCTTCAGCGCCATGAGGGCGCAGTACAGTAATGCATACCGCATCCTCGAGAAGTTTCCCAGGTACTGCAGCGCGTCGGGCATGTAGGTATGCAGCGAGTCGGGAATGCCCGATGTGTTCGCAATCGCTGTTATCGGGGCGCGTATATAATATCTTCCTTCTGGGATTGCGCAGCTGGTAACAGCATCAAGATCCAAACAGGAAATAATTGTGACACAACTCTATTGTATATTTCATTTTAATTTTTATTTAAGTACCTTTATTTTATTTAACTTTTAAAATTTTGAATTTTATTTTATGTAGGTAGGTACATGGGTTTTTAACTCTAATAAAGAAATTATTATTATGACGAATATTTTTTCTTACTCTCACTCTTATTGTTATTATTATTTTGTTCGTGACGTTGTTGTTTTCTTCTCTCATGCTTTTCTAAGATCACTCTTCAAATTCGGATCCAAGACGACGTTTCAATGTCATGGGTTCCCAAACTGTAGTAGTATAGTAGTAGAATCTAAAATAAGTAACTCGATAACTTTAATAATTTACAAGTTTAAGTTGACTTTAAGATATTTGATAGAATATCTTATTAGGTAGGTACCTATATGTATAAACTAGCTGATTGCCGCGACTTCGCCCGCGTGGAAAAAGTTTAGCTTTAGAATGACTTGCTACTACCCAAGTAGCACATGACAGCCGCACAGTGACTTGATTATAGAATTTGTGACTACTTAAGGCTGTTTTAGTTTCCTGCATAAGGCCTGTGTAGTTAGCTACCCAGACCTTATAATGCTAAGTTGGGCCCCAAATTAACCAGCTCCGAGCATTACAGTGCCTGGTTAACAGCAGCATAATCATTGAAACAGCTGAACAGGGCCTGTAGAATAGCTTATACAGGTATACAACAGCCATTGCAGCATAAGATTCAGCTACTTTAATTCTCTTCAACAGCTCTTAGATGTTTTGACGCTTCGTAATAGCTTTTATTCAGATATAAATAACCTAAAAAAATAGTTTTTTAATTATTTTTTACGTATTATTATGTGACACTATCTACATTCATTGTTTGTTTATTTATGAGCTTGTGCAGGCGGACATTTTTAATATAAGATATTATATTTTTTAATAGTTTTCTCGTTGGTTTTGATTGTCATTATGTAAGTAAATTAAGTTGCGAGTACCATTTTACTGTAAATGTGTATAGGTAATTACATCAAATATTTCATGCGCCATCAAAATAATATCGCGTTAACGAAAATATTTCATAAGATAAAGTGTATGAATACTAAATAAATAAATTTATCACTCAAATGATTGCTTTCTAAATCATTGTACCTATTAGGAATACTCTATTTAGGAAATAAGTGGAAAATATATATAGTTTGAATTAAAAGCTATCAAGTATCCTGAAATCTTTAAGATAAATCATTTGGATATTTATTAACAAATCGTTTATGTACTGCTAAAATGGTGTCCATTTCTTATCCAGCACAAATTCTCCATAAATGCATTTGAAAAGTTATTTGATGTGCAGTGGTGTTACCAAAGTCTATTTACTAGCTTATAGCATTATGCTGGCTGGACAAAGGATTTTAATAATCTTTCTTACTGTGTACTGGTATAAAGAGAGAGCATACAACAGCTTTCTAGGGATAAAGAAATCTCGACCAAAAACCATTTCATTTTGTATGTAGGTACAATGTTTGGCTTTCAAAATACTCTTGCAGGCTCAGTAGATTTAAGTTTCTAAAAAGTAAACTTTTAAAGAGTTTTGCGCATCCTTCACAGTATTGTTTGCAGTGTTATGTTTTTTTTATTTAGTCATTCTAGTCAAAACAACCGAAAAAGTGCCAAGTATATCTAATGCATTTTTAAGCCAGACTAATATTGTAAACAATTTTAGCACTACATACCTACTTATTTAATGAAATATTGACTTTAAAAATAAAGCAAAGTTTTTTAAAAGAACATTGTTATACAAATAAAGTTTGAGTATACATATACCTACTGCTTTTTATAATAACTTAGTGGTAGGTAGGTATTATTTAATAACATTTTTTGTGTAAAAAGATTGTTTACAACATTAGTCTGGCTTGTGGTTATGGTTCATGAAAATGATGCTTATTAGAAGAATCAATATTTTCATCAAAATTTGTTTGTGCGGAACCCTTACTTTGCGTAAACGACACTGGCTTGTAAATATTAATTGCATCAGTACTGTTCCTTCGCAATTCGTCCATAGAAGCCTTAGCGTATGCTTTAGATAGTTTTCTTTTTATTCCACCAGTTCTTTTTCTTTTATTCCATGGTTTTAAGTTGTTCATTTTTAATTTAAAATGTATAAACACACGCGTGTAACTCGTGAGGTCGCGTCACACGTTATGCAAAAAAACCAAATCTGACGTAATTTGAACACCAATAATCTAGATCTACTCTTAAATAACGCCGAAAGCTTTAAAATAGCTGCCAGATATACTTTATGCATTGTGATTAGAAAGGAGTACAGCTACTCCAATTTACAACTCAGGGTGTTTAATGATTTTCTTATAAATGTAACGGCATTTTTAGAGATTACAAATCCACTTTTAATCAGCCATTAACAAGCTCCTTGAAGTAGAATTAGAATTGAATTAGTGTACACCAATTTAAAACCAGCGAATACCTCAATGCAGCCCGCAGCATTACAAGAGAGGTAAATTTTTCGTATTAACCAGTCGTTAACAAGCTTTGGACTTCTAAATCAACTAGTAGTATCACATGCAGCCAATAGCTGGACAAGACCTTTTTAAAATTCTAATTAAATGCTTTAAGTATAATTTTTCGCCTTTATAAAGTCATTAGTCAGCTATGCTGTTTAATAGTGTATAATCTTTCCTCAGTATAGCCTAAAGACTCATCATATCCTTTAGTACATCTGCATAAAAGCAATAGACTGTAATGTAGCTTGTTTATAACGTAATTCATCGCTAATGTGCTACTTGGGTATTCGCGAGAAGTTATATCCTCTATCTCGGATAATATTTAGTAGATCTTCACCAAAATTGGACAAAATATTTTTAATAGTACACAATTTATAATCAAAAAAGAGTTATCAAAGTCGGTTTAGATTTGACGAAGTTATGGAACATAATCAAAAAAAACTTTCATCCCAATCCCGGATAAACCTTATTGTTTATCAGGATAAAAAGTATCCTAAATATTGACCCGGCGTATCAGCTACCACTTGCACTATAGCAATTTTCATTCAAATTCCGTTCAGTAATTTTCGCGTGAGTCAGACAGACAGACAGACAAACAGACAGACAGACAAAAAATTAAAAAAAAATTGTTTTTAATAAACAGTATCGATAGTAAAGCATCCTCCGATCAAAATTTTCAAAATATATTCAATGTACAGAATTCGTCCCGTTAAAGTTTTGTTATAAGTATTATAATAAATATATTATAATTATTTACAAAGAGGTAATTTTGCTAAGTACCTACGCACCGTACCTAAATACGAGTTGAACGGAGATTTACTCATGAGTTAGCACGATTCGTTGATCCAGAGTTCAGTGTCAATGTCAAGGACCGCGTGGCGAGCTCATGGCCGCGCCGTGAGCGGCGCTGCAGCCGCCCGCTGCGCCGCGCCGCTCGGCGTCGAGCGCAGCGCTGCGGCGGCGGCGGGCCGGCGGCACGGCGGCGCGGCATGGCCGGCGCGGGGCGGGCGGGCGTGCGCCGCCATTGGCCGCGTGCACGTGGCCTGATCTCGCACCATGGCAACGCGCCGCCCGCGCCCCGCGCGCACACCCTCTTCATATTCGCGCAAGGAACTTCTGATTCACTCACAGTCGCGCCGCAATTCCGCGCCGCCCACTTGTCTCGCGGGATCGAAATCTCTCTCTCGGAGAACATCGAAAGCCGTTCGATACGCACCTTACACCACGAGCACGAAACACGGCGCGAGCTGCGTTCTTTGTTTGGATTGCAAGTGATAATAAATCAGCAGTGGCATCGATCAATATCAGCCTTGTAGTCGCCGCTCGCCGCTCGCCACTCGCAACTACTCGCCCGAGGCGCCCGCCGAACGACCGGCAGCGAAGAAGCCTCTGAAGGCGAATCTTCCGATTGTTTTTTATATTGAGTGAGTAGGTATTCATAACATGTTTTTTAAATAAAAAAACCCACAGATCATTTAAATAACTAAAATAAACGCTGCCTTGAGTGGAACAATTTCAGTGACCGTAAAATTAACTCCAAATCAAAACTATGGTTTCGATTTATGCCTAAGGTAGGATATAAAAAGGATATAAGCAAATAATCAAAGGACATAAGGTATACCAACCTGTCCTTTCTTTTACAGTTTTTAATTTATTATACTCTATATGTATACTTATAATAAAGATGTAACAGGAGGAATTCTGTACATTAAATATATTTTGAAAATTTTAATCGGAGGATGCTTTATTATCGATACTGAGCCCAAAACATTTTTTTTAATTTTTTGTCTGTCTGTCTGTGCGCGTATCACGCGAAAACTACTTAATGGATTTGAATGAAATTTGATATAGAGGTAGCTGATACTCCGAGTCTATACACGGTGAAATTTCATTGGTTGTACTCCCTGAAAGAGGTGAATGTGCTCATGAAACTGAACGTCGAAATATGAAACAAAAATTTGGACCTCCCATAGTAAATCAATCAGCTGATCGTCAAGTTTGTATGGAGGGTCCAATTTTTTTTTTCATATTTTGACCTATGTTCCCTGGGGAAAGTTGTTCAGTTTCATGAGCACATTCACCTCTTTCAGGGAGTACAACCATTAAAATTTCAACCGGTAAGTAGGTATATAGAATACTTTTTATCCTGATAAAGGTTTATCCGGGATAGGGGATAAAAGTGTTTGTTGATTTTGCTCTATAGCTTCGTCAAATCTAAACCGAATTTGATAATTCTTTTTTTATTGTAAATTATGTACCTACTATTAGAAATATTTTGCCTAATTTTTGTGAAGATCTACTAAATATTATCGGAGATAGAGGACGTAACTTCTCGCGGATAGGAGCAAGTCACTAAACTTTTTCCACGCGGTATCAGCTATAATGCGTATTTGATCTTAGATTGTTTATGTAATCTAATATTCTATTATAATTAAACCAACACAATCCTTACCTACCTGAGTAATAATTATATTTTATTGTTGTAAGAAATGTAAAAAAACCAAGTTATTATCAAGTAATTAAATCTTATAACAGCGTATTTGACTTGCATATTGAGTATAGTCGGCCTCTACATAAGCTCTTGAAAATAAAGGTCCCGGTGTTATTTGTCTAACTTTATTCTAATAAGTAGGTAGGTACTTACCTAATTTTTCCTAGGCAAATAGGCTAGTCACTGCTGAGCCTATTAAAAAGTTACTTTTTACTTTTTTACCAACTTCCAAAAAAGGAGGCGGTTTTCAATTCGTCGTAATTTTAATTTTTTATGTGTATGTGATTATACCCGAAGACGCTTGGACCGATTTGGAAAATTCTTTTTCATCAAACCTATTCGAAAAACGAATATTGGCTTCAGAGGATAGCGGGAGCAAAATTTAATTTTTAGACCCATGGGAGTTTTCATTTCTCTCTTCTGATTGATCCGCGTTCGTACTTTAGTAGGTAGGCTTTAGGTAGGTATGTTTATTGCTACTGCGTTGGTTGCAGAAGCCTGTCGATCGCTCATTCCGGACGAAAGTCAAAAATGTTTGAGAAGCTGTTGTCTTCGATAACTCACGTGATCAATTTTGATACTCCGGGTCAATATACAGGGTGGTCCAACTAGTGACGTCAATAATTTTTTTTTTAGATTTCTCACACCTGGGGGTATCCGAAGATACCCCATATAGGTATGTTATGCGATTTTTTTTAGTTTTCGAGTTATAATTTTTTTTTGTGTTTTTTGAGTATTTTCTGCCAGCGAGTTTTCAAAAATTCATATCTTTTTTTTTGTAAATATTTTGCAGTTTTTTTTTGTGACATAATTGTCGTGAATGTTGTTTTAATAAAAAAAATAACTCAGCTTCTTGAAATTACTTAAAGTTACTGAAAAAGGCTTGAAAGTAAGAAAAAGGCTAGAAAGTTACGACTTTTAATCCTGATGCTGCTGTGCTGGGTACTGTCCACCTAAACTGATGGGATTTAGAGACTTTCGATTATTTATTAATTGATATTGCCAAATATATCATGAACTCCAGGCTCCAGCTGTTTGTACCGTTGGGTTTGTTTTGTAGCTAACCCGTGCGAGGCCGGGGCGGGTCAACTAGTTAAGAATATTATTATATTACACCATACGTACACCATAAATACACATTATATGGAAATAATAGTACAATATAATACTTACTATAAATTATACAATAGGTACACCTATCTACCCAAATAATTTAATGCAATAGTAATAAAACAATATTTTGTTATTTTATTATGCAGCTTATTGGATTGAATTAGAAAGACAATTTACGAACGAGTAGATATTTTTATGGTATCCAGTATCTACTCATGCCCGTAATTTGCCTTACTAATAAGGTAGGTAGGTATATAATTTTTAAAAGATTGAGGTGAAGAAGAAGTGAGGTTCAACGCTCTCGCTGTATGGCTGATATGAATTGAAGACAATTTCGTTCACGGAAAGAAATAGCAATACGTTCGTAATGACGCGCAATGAATGAATAATTTCAGTGACCCAAGTCAGTGTAATTGTTCATTCATTTTCGTGTATCACAACTTCGCAACCCGTCGCTCCGCACGGCCGGGTGCGGGTCTCCTCTCCCATTTTCTAAGGGTGTGGCCGCAAGTCGTCGGTCGCCACGCTGCTGGCCGAGTGCGGATTCGCAATTCGCAAACTTTTGAGAACATTATACAATACAGAGACAAAATGAGACAGATTTATGTCGGAGCATATTTGTGTCTCGTTTTATCTCTTATCTTGAGTCCGAGCTAAGTCAGAGCACGCTCTATAGATCTCGGCATGGGTCACACCAAATAAGTGGGTCTGAATAGAGTTCGACGTTTGCTTCTATCATTCATTAGACGTCATGATCGCACACTTATTGCACACTATGATAAGAATTAAAAATATTACGATTGCATTGAAAACATTAAAAGCATCGGAAGGACAGACTGGCTCGATGATCAATGTTCTGCGGTGTGGGTGGTGGGCCTAACCGTCCATCGGTGCTCGGCGCGGTCAGCCGAGGGCCGCTAGCGTCTGTCGGGCGACATGGCGTCACCATGACGTCACCGAGCAGCTGAGACGGCGCGGCCGGCGCGGCGCGAGTCGCGAGCGCTTCATTAGCGACTAGCGTGGCCCACCGGTGGGCACAGCGCCGAGCCCTAGCCCAATCCTCGGAGTCGGGAGTCGGACACGAAATTGAAATTGTGGCACGCTCGAAATCTGACCCCTACTATGACACAATACTCATTATTATGACGACAAGCTTGTAAGGTTCCCTAGAGTTGACACTCACGAGTCACGAAACGAAATTCAGTGTCACTTTAGTGTCATTGAGACTCGAGGTCGCACCGTGACCGTATGTTGCGACGAGTTGATTTGACGGAACCCAGTCTAGTTAGACGGCAATTTGCGATTTTTAAAATACCGGTTCTAAAAATACTACCACTCGTCGGTCAGTTTTTAATAGAGGCGATGGAACATGATTCATCCGTGCGTGCACGTTTTAGTTTTTCTGTTCTATTGTTTACTCGGACATCACACTTTCGCTGCTTGTGACTCTACTGTGCTCTACTACGTTCTGGTCAAGATGATAAGAATATGCTAATTACCTGAATCTGATAAACATTAGTCCTAACCGGAATTCATGGACAAGAATATTGGCTACAGAATTACATCACACATGATCGGAGGCTAAAGAATGTAGTCACATGAATAAATAACCGAATAGAGCCAACCTTCGGGGCTGTTCATTAATTCCTGTTTGGTTTTCACGAGAGGATAGGACAGAAGGATTGAAGCAAAATATTTGTTTATTTTATATGTGTATCTATGTAGGTACAGTACCTACTTACGTTAAGTATACTAAGTACTCACTTAAAAACGTAAGTTTACAAGAATAACATTACCTATATACCTATATTCTTTACAATTTTTTCTTTTTTCCCCCTGTATTCCTTTTTATTTTTCTTTCTCCCAGTTGAGTGTTTCTTTTCTTTTTCATATGTAATTTCTATCTGTGAAAACTTGTAATTAGCTTTAATTCTTCTTTTGTATTTATTAACTAGTTTTTTCTAATAAGCTGTAAGTTTTCTTGTAAAATAAAATAAAATAAAATATAAAAAAAAAATTGGGTTAGTTACACTATTTATAACTCAAGAACGACTGAACCGATTTGGGTGAAATTTAGTGGGGAGGTAGCTTAGAACCAGGAGACAGACATAGGATACTTTTTATCCCTTATACTATAAAACAATGTCAGGTTTGTTGGAACACTTATAACTCTATAACGGCTAGACCGATTTTTATGGCTTTTGGTTTGTTGTATTTGTCTCCGTCCCGAATAGCAGAATGAATTTTAAAATATCGGAAAAATTCACGAAAAAAAAATTATGAAAAATTTTTCTCATACATTTTGTATTGAACGGGTTTTTTGATGGCAAGGAAAGTGTCCCCGGAAAACAGTAGGTCACACAAGTCACGCGGACGAAGTCGCGGGAAAAAGCTAGCAGAACATAAAAAGGAGGAGAGCCATAGCAACTACCTACATCGTGCGTCACGAATACGTGTTGAACTTGTCCACTGTCCGCGCCGGTGCGGGAGCGCGCCGCAGGCGAGGATACCGACTCACAATATGTATGCAGTGTCGATCTAGAGTGGTTATTATCTATACACTTTTTTACTGAGGCTTCACGCGAGTCTATTTTTGGAAAAAAATCACCATCTGTGTTGTTTAAAAAAAATGGTTATATTTAAAAGTAACATTCTCGTAAAAGGTTACGTCTTCTTTTCGAAATTAACTCCCACTTTAATTTCTTTACATACTTATGAAAAGAGTAGAGCCTGTTCAAAAGGAGAAAAGTCGTTATTTTAGGGCGCTGTTGTGTTTGATTGCCTTTCCTGTTAGCGCGCCATACAACAGCGCAATCATTTGGAGAAGCGGACGAAATCGCGGACGTGCGCTAGTAGTAAGAAGTATTTTGCAAAGTCAATTAAGAATTTGACAATATGCATGGACTCCTCACTCCCGTGTGTGATTGAGTGTAAATTCTCGCTGGGACGCTGCGATAAGCGAACATCTCAACGGGCTCAAGGGCTTCAGAGATCATAACCATGATACCTTATCCTTAGACCTTATCGATCAAATCATCATGAATCTTACTATTTTAATTAATGTTCATTTGCAAGAAAATGATAATATCAATCCTCGACGGTCATTTCAAGTTAACGTACTTGATGATAATTACCATTAATACTTTTTTTTTCAACCACGTTATTATAATTAGTCTGCTCGATGCTTCTGCCTGTATGCGGACTGTTGAGCAATCGAATGATAGGGACTCACTCAACTTATTGCTCCTTTACGTGTTCGGTTTGGATGCCATATCATCTAATTACCCAATTAGACACCCGTCTTACCAAGTTATTTGGCATCTCTTCACAACGGATTTTAACGGATAAAGGCTCATCGACGACCTTTACGATGGGCGTTGGATTTCATCATTCCCACTGTCAGTATTCCGCAATATTGTGATCTAACACCCTTTCATTTCTATGTAACCTACTCCTTTGAATTTCTGGCTCTATACATATTATAATGTCACTATACTGTGTGTTTGAAGACCCCCAGCGGTTCGCTTTGTTCTTCCTGAACATGCGGCATATTGAAGGTTCGACAGTATTTTTTCCATTCCACGGTGACTATGTCAGGAAATAATTTGTTTTGATTCAATTAAATTCTTATTTTTAGAGCGGAAGATCTGGTTAATCGTGTTATTATGTAACACGTATTAACCGTGACTTCGATCGCTCGAGAAGCAAAAGATTTAGCTACCTACTTATATTTAAAAGTAGTTTAGATTTTAAATTTTGATAGAGTGGCAGAGTTTTATCACCATTCACCAAAATCAAAACAACGCGCGTCTTCTTATTTAACAGTCCTAAGAATGTTTTAAGGGGAGGGTAAGGTATTAAAATTTATTTTTTTCGATTTTTTTTTTATTTTTCTAATTGAATGCATAATATCTCAAGAAGATTGTGTTAAAATTTCAAGTCGATCGGGGCAAAATTGACGAAGTTATGAGTATTTCAGCGTCCGTTGCCAGCCTGAGGTTTTACAGCCCCACCCGCCCCAAACGGGTCTGTTCAGGTAAAGTCGAGTATATTCGAGGCATGATCTATGCATCAGTTAAACGCAGTATGATGTGCTGAGCAGTAACAAGTGACGGACCTGGCATCGACGACTCTGTGTGAGTATAAAAAAATTGTCGAATTTTATCTTGAATACTTCAGTACGCGAACTTTAAAGCGCTTTTCTGAGACTTGTCATTTTGAAATCCGTGTCCACCATAACTAAAAATCTACTGGACCAATCGTTTTGAAATTTTGCACAGTGTTTCTTCACATAATTCCCCAGGTATTGTCGAGAGCTTTTTTTTTTGCAATAATTATCAATTTTTTTACAACAGCTAATTAGCCGTTTTTTTTAGCGAAAATCTGGTTTTTGGCTTCCAAGTGCTACGAAAAATCGAAAAAATCGAAAAAAAATAAAATCCTCTCGTGAATACCTCAACAAACATCTCCTTTAACGAATGCATTTTGATTTTTTTATTTCAGATGATTTGGTTGCGAGTTATGATGGACACCGCAAAACAACTTTTTCTCGAGGCGCCTCCGGAAATTCACTGTCACTCGCTCAATTTTTGATATTTTGCAATGAAAATTTAGGAGAATATTGTTCTAATGTTACATTATCATGTATGGATCGACTGATTAAACTAACACCATCTGTATTGCCAAAAAAAAATCTTTTTTTTACCGAATTAACCTTACCCTCCCCTTAAATAAGATTTCTGACTGGAGTCTAGGTGAACTTTTCTATGTAGGTATGTATGATTGGGGTAAAACTGGGCTGGATCATGCGTCATGCTCGTGAACGGGTGCCACCGACGGGAATGCGTTTACTTTTGTCTGCCTGTCTGGATAGCGGTAGATTCATCGACGATTCAAAAGCACTTGTAAAAGTTTATTTGAATAAAAAATATTTCTATTCTATACTACTTAAATGAGTGTCTCTACATTGCGAGTACATTTCCAACTCGCATTCGACGTGAAACGATGATAGTTTTTTTTCCATTAAAAGATAATGAATAGCGCGTATAACTGAACGTCCGCGTCGGACGCAGTGCGAATGTAGCAGATATGATAAGCCATCGGCGCGGCGCGGCGGTGACGCGCGGCGCGCTGCCCTCGACCCGCGAGGCCGAGCGCTGCTTATCGGCGATGAGCG
This sequence comes from Hipparchia sbordonii, assembly GCA_038048805.1. Taxonomy (NCBI): domain Eukaryota; kingdom Metazoa; phylum Arthropoda; class Insecta; order Lepidoptera; family Nymphalidae; genus Hipparchia; species Hipparchia sbordonii. Next base: position 43,359 of record JBBIWI010000007.1, read on the forward strand.
CCGCCGCCGACCTCTGCTGCTGCAATGTAACGTGCGGCGCGGCGTCGCTGCTGTTACGCAACACGCAACACTCCGCCGGCTCACGAGTTACGCTCAACCGGCGCGGCGGTATCGGTAGTGGTATCCGAGCCGTCTTCTTCTATCCATCGACTAATAGCTCTCCCACTTTATTTTGTCACTTTATAACAGTGAAGGAAACTGGAAAACGTGGCGAGGAAACCTGCATGCCTGAGTTCTCCATAATGTGTGTGAAGTTTGCCAATCCGTACTTAACCGGCTCGGTTAAGTAGGTACGCTTCTTTCTATTCCAATAAGCTCAACTCCTTAGAGAGTTTATAATCAAAGCTCAACTCTTATTCAACCAAGTGAACTTATTGGAAAATAATTTTCCAATTAGATCCTTTCCCTTTAGATCCTTAGAAAAGTTGAACTACGGCTTGTTGGACAGAGTGCATTCTATTTGTTGCAACTTAAGTTGGCCACGACTAGACGACGCTCGCGACTTCGTCCGCACGTTGCGCCGCCACACGCTAAGGAACATGTCAACAAATTACGTAATTTTGGGATTTGTTTGTGGTCCACGACGCGGGAAGTTATATACCTATTACCTATATATGTACGTAGTTGCGAACGCCCGCCTCGCTAACCGGTTGCGGTTTAGTTGCGTTTTCCCTGATTGGATTTTCCTAAAAGTTGTTATTTGTATTCTTACAGGATAATTGTTAACATCGTGTGTCTTCATTTGTTTCCTATTCTAGTCAAGTTTAAGTTAAAACGACTTCTTTTGTCTGAATTGAGAACTATACCTGTGCTCTACCGTTCGGGTCCTACAAACTAACCAGCGATCGACAAACATTCTTCTTTTATTCATTATCTTGTTCCCCAAAAATACTTGCAGACAAATATATCTATTACTGGTAGGTAGCTACCAGTTGGCAGACCCTAAAAACCTTGATACTCTTGTATTTGTTTAATTGAGCTCACAATTTGATGGTTTGATCATTCCTGTTGAGCGAGTCGCTTTGGGGTGGAATTTTCAAAAACCGTGACTCACGTACTTCTTTATTTTTAATCGAAAGGCAAAATACCGATTTTCATATAACTTGAAAAATAACGGACAATCATACCCTATTTTTACCCTTTGGGAGTGGAATTTTCGAAAACTAAAATACGTATTTCTTCATCTTTAATTAAAAGCCCAAATATCGAGTTTCAAGGATATAACTTGAAAGATGACGGACTTTCATACAAACTTTAAACCTATTACGGGTGGAGTTTCAAAAAATCCTTTTCTAGTGGGTGCGTATACGTCATAAAAGGAACCTACTATCAAAATTTCAAGCTTCTAACTCCAGTGGTATGTATAGGTTGTGCGTCGATCATTTGTATTGTATAAGTCAATCAGTTAGTCAGTCAGGTCTTTGAATTTTATATATTAAGATGATGTCCAGTATTTATTAATACAAAAAGTCCAGTGTTTTCACCTCGTCAACCTAGATTGGAACTTCGTAAGTCATAACCCAGCGCTGCGTTTCTGAATGTGAACATCACATCGAAATCAACAATTATTATCCTATTGCAATGAAACAGTAGGTAGGTAATTAACAAAGATTTATCGTGAACTTATTGACTGTAATATTATCATTATACGGAATGTGTAACCGGCAGCTACTCAAAATCTGATTAAAATGAAATTGAGGCTTCGAGAGTGGCGAGATGGCGCGGCAATTGGCGCACAAAGCCAGCCATTGTTGCCGCCGAGCCGCGCCCCGCTCGCCGCAGCCCGCGTCGCGCGCCGCTCCTGCGCATATAACGGGATGAATGATGTCTGCGTCGAATCGCTCGCATCGTCCACCTTCGCCGATGTCCACAATCTACGCGCAGCCGACTCCGGGTGCGTGATCCGCACACTGCGATGTTATGATCGGAACGGTCGTTAATCGACCGCGGGTCATCGGAGCCATCGGCTTCGACCTTCGCGCGCCATCGCAGATACCGCGCGAAGGTCGAAGCGGACGTCGTCCTCGCCGGGACGCCGGTCCGGGACGGGCGCCGAGCGGGGCCTCCGCCGCAGGACGGACCGGGAGGCGGGCGGCGGCGACCTTGCTCGTCCTTGGAGGGTCTCGTGGAAACGTGGGGCGGGTCGCGACCCCGCTATCGCGCCCTCTTAACCGGCAGCCGCGCGCGCGCAGCTTCACTCGCCGCGCGCACTTCCTCGCGAGCGGCTCACCGTCCTCGCCGTCTCAGCCCCGCGCCTTCTACGTGCCGTCACGTCGACGAGACTCGCGAGCGTCGCGGCTTCCGAACCGCGGTGAGAGCCGAGAGAGCTCCAACCCGCCGCTCCTGCGCTAGAACGATCCCCGTAAAGGAACGGTTGTCTCGTTGCAGATATTCTGCAGCCGCCGCTGCTGCCGTAGAGATGCCGAGCGCGCTGGTGAACGGCGGCCGCGCGACCGACGACGATGACATCGTGCTGACCGGGCTGTCGGGCCGCCTGCCCGAGTCCGACAACATCGAGGAGTTCGCGCAGCAGCTGTTCGATGGCGTCGACCTCGTCACGGCCGACGACCGCCGCTGGACCCCGGGTGAGTGTCCCCCGCCGAGCCCCGCCCGGCCCCCGCCCGGCCCCCGGCCAGTGCGCGGCGCGTATTGTGAACCAATTCAGCCGCGCGCTGGAAGGGCTTCTCTTATTCAATTTGTTTTCATCCTTGTTCGATACTCGTAGTAGTGATTAATTGCCGCTCGGGAAGACTGTCTATTTTTGAAACCGATGGGTACTGATCGCGTTTTGTGCGAATACGATGAGCTCTCAATAAAACACAAACGAGGAATAGCTATAGGTTTAATCTTTTCATATTTATGTACCTACCTACCTATTATCTGTTCCTACATAAACATATATGTTATAGTAATTTTACAGCTAACGAGATAGGTAGGTACGTTCGTTGAAAATAATGAGATAGGTACATTATCGTAATAACTAATAAATGATAAATCTTGCTATTCACCGGCACTCGGCAAGTCAAACGAGTAGGTACTTTGTCGAAGTTTCTGTAGTGTAATTTTTAAATGAATTAAATTGGTTTAATAACTAACATGTTACTCAGGTCAACGAGTATCTACCTAAATAATTCTCGGATAAATAATAAAATAAATGTTTGTTTAAAGAGTTTCAGTTCATACCTAGTATTTCCTATAGGTATTTGTCGATAGCGATTTTTTATACCACCTGCACCGAGTAGGGTTCCGATCGCAGACTAGAGCGAAACAATCGGCCAAGTGCGAGCCGGGCCTCGCTCTATCATTTGCAGCTAGGCGTTGCTCTAAACTTCGTGAAACTTAATAAAAAATTCGTTTGTTTTAGTCACAGCTTGCAAACTAGTCTCCACTATGAATCGGTGTTTTCAGCATTAATTGTTCTTTAAATTCAGTATGAGGTACACAGAAATATATTCAGAACTAGAACCTAAAACTGTTCCGGTGGCTCCTCGTTCCTTTGCTGTTTGGTAAAAAATTAACGAAATGGAATGAAAAATTCTTTGTTTTGTTTTCTACTCGATTTCCTATTTGGTATGAAAAAATATATTGAAAAAGAACTTCGATGAACTCTACACCAAGTGTCGATTCCAAGATCTTTGACGTACGAACGAACAGACAGACAGACAGACAGTAGGTGGCGGAACCTCAAGAACCGACATAATTTTGATTGAAAGGCAGGCCATCCTGCAGCTCTTGTGACTGATTCGGAATGCGGAATCTGCTGGGTATCTGAATTGGAACCGGCGAACCTGAAGGTCACGGGGTGTAACAACTTTGAGGATGAAGTCGTGAGGATGAGTTAGCTAGGTTCAAATGTGACCGGCCGGCTACAACACGATACCGCTACGTGACCACCGACCACCGACAAACACGTACATTCCGGCGGATAACGAACGGGAGCAGAAAAATCCTCATCGCCTGTTTACCCGAACGCCGTCCTCGTCGTTTTCCTCGAGCTCGGGAAAATAACAATATTGGCCAACATAAACGAGTACTTATATAGAGCGATAACGGGCGAGCTGTCTATCCTCATGAGTCAGTGCGCGGAGCGGCTTGCGGCTCTTCGGCGGAATCCGCTTTCCGAACACGGAGGTGGGCTTGACGCGTCGTAATGAACCGCGGGGTGGCCCACGTTAAGTAAATAATTTAAATTGCTGTTATCAAAAGCTTACAGTCGCCTGTGCTGCGCCTCGATGGCGCGGTTTTCCGGACGCGGACTGAAAACCGAAGGGTCGCCGGTTCAGAGTTCAGTCCCACCTTGTGTGTTGCACTGTAATAATTTATTGTCGGTCCTTCTTACTCGGAACGAGGTACTTCCTCACGTGGCAAATAGAGTAGATAGGTAGGTAACGTAGATGCATTTCATGAGCGTCGGAGTGGAGTGGAGCGGAGCGGAGCGCTACGAGAGCTCAACCGCTGAGCTGAGACTCGGCTGCGACTGCGCAAATCCACCGCTCGGCTCGGCTCGAGCTCGAGCATATTTGTTTGCTGAATACACACTTACACAGGCTAGTTGCGAGTAGGTACTGGACGTATAGATCCGCTTCGGAGCACTCCACATCGTTGCAACGCAAACACTCACCTGTGTACTCGCTATACAACTTCGCACTTCGCAGTTCACACTTATCAGTGCGGCTGTTTCGCCGGAGCACGGAATGGGTTACAATAGGTATGTACTCGTTGTACGCAGATAACGCGTTAATACGCGTAATTGTACCTACTTCTGCTTACCGCACTTGATACGTTGAAGGCGCAATAGATTTAGGAAGTTTACCAACCTCAATACCTACACTCTGATGTTGTACTGTATTCAATCACTTACGACTTTTCCCTTTTTATGGGTCTGTAGTAAAACTATAAGGAATCCTTATAGTTTCGCCAAGTCGGTAACTGTAACTTGGTAAGGTTATGCATATTAATTACGCCGAAAAAGTTGTACAATAAAATTTTAGTTTATGTATCTCCCCTGCACGTAAAGGGAGATGATATTTTTTTACTCGTCCATCATAAATTTTCGTTCGAGTGAGGCGGCCGGCGGCCCCCCTCACCTCCTCTGAAAACCTATCACGGATAAGTACTATGTAGGCTTTACTACTTACCGAGTAATAGTCGCATAACTTTTAAAAGTAAATACAGAAGCACGGTTACTTTCTATGATAATTTGGAGACGGGGCAGTATATAACAAATTGTATCTTGAGTTTTTGCTATTAATTTATAGCTAGGCGCTGGGCTCGGCCGCGGACAGACGGGCTTGGCGAAACTATAAAGATTCCTTAAAGTTTCACTGCGGAGCCCAACAAAGATGAACTTTGAAGAAGCACTTTGCTTATATCGTACGTAATGAGACAGCAGCGGAGGCGCCGCCTGTCGGCTGTAACGCGAGTATGCAGGTCGGTTTGCCTGTAACTGGGTGCTTGGGTGCACACCTGAAATGATCTATGTGTAGTTTCTTTTTTTCTAATTCTTGCGTGAATACCTGTTGGCAAACCAATAAAAAAAAAAAGTTCAAAACTGCGAGCAAGTGAACACTTTCATTGTATCAGTTGGTCAGACCTGTAGAACATGTGCAGGAAATCCTCGATTCATATCCATATAAGTTATATACGAAGCGGCAGAATCCTAATTATGTGAATCGCGTTACCTCATTCCACAAAACAGGATAAAACGAGTTATCGAGAAAATATGTACAAGGATAAAATTGTGGAGCTATTCGTAATAGATCCATCATTAAAACACGTGATTTTAGGTAAAATAAACTTCATAGATTATATTTTTTATTTAGCAGGGTTTCTTGTTCGTTTACGTTCTATTCCAATAAGTGGAAAGCTTGTGTCAGAAATGGGTACGACCTTAGGACAACAGTGCAGCGGGTGGGAATCGAACCGTCGACCTTTCAGTTCTCGGACCGCAGGCGCACGACTCCGCCTCCATTCGTTTCGTTCGCAACTCGTAACCGTGGTCGTGTTCGCGGCAGGTCTGCACGGGCTGCCCGAGCGGAACGGCAAGCTGAAGGAGCTGGCGCACTTCGACGCCACGTTCTTCGGCGTGCACGCCAAGCAGGCGCACCTCATGGACCCGCAGCTGCGCCTGCTGCTGGAGCTCACGCACGAGGCCATCGTGGACGCCGGCCTGGCGCCCGCCGAGCTGCGCGGCTCGCGCACCGGCGTGTTCGTGGGCGTGTCCAACTCGGAGACCGAGGAGCTGTGGACGGCCGACCCCGACAAGATCAACGGCTACGCGCTCACGGGCTGCTGCCGCGCCATGTTCCCCAACCGCATCTCGTTCGCGTTCGACCTGCGCGGCCCGTCCTACGCCGTCGACACGGCGTGCTCCAGCTCCATGTTCGCGCTGGCGCAGGCGGTCGCCGCCATGCGCGCCGGCGCGTGCGACTCGGCCGTCGTGGCCGGCGCCAACCTGTGCCTCAAGCCCGCCAACTCGCTCAACTTCCACCGGCTCAGCATGCTGTCGCCCGAGGGCCGCTGCGCCGCCTTCGACGCGGCCGGCCGCGGCTACGTGCGCTCCGAGGCCGTGGTGGCCGTGCTGCTGCAGCGCCGCGCCGCCGCGCGCCGCGTCTACGCCACCGTGCGCGGCGCGCGCACCAACACCGACGGTGCCAAGGTGCAGGGCATCACGTTCCCGTCGGGCGACATGCAGCGCCGCCTCGCCGAGGAGACGTTCCGCGAGGCCGGCCTGCGCCCGCAGGACGTGGCCTACGTCGAGGCGCACGGCACGGGCACCAAGGTGGGCGACCCGCAGGAGGTCAACGCCATCGCCGAGCTGTTCTGCCGCGAGCGCGCCGCGCCGCTGCTGCTCGGCTCCGTCAAGTCCAACATGGGCCACTCCGAGCCCGCGTCCGGCCTGTGCTCCATCGCCAAGGTGGTGCTGGCCATGGAGCGCGGCGTGCTGCCCGCCAACCTGCACTACCGCGCGCCCAACCCCGACATCCCCGCGCTGGCCGACGGCCGCATCCAGGTCGTGGACCGCAACACGCCGTGGGACGGCGGCCTCGTGGCCGTCAACTCGTTCGGCTTCGGCGGCGCCAACGCGCACATCATCCTGGAGTCGACGCGGGGCGCGCGCCCGCCGCCCGCCGCCTACGCCGTGCCGCGCCTGCTGCTGGCGTCGGGCCGCACCGAGCCCGCCGTGCACGAGCTGCTGGCGCTGGGCACGCAGCACGCGCGCGACGCCGAGCTGCACGCGCTGCTGGACTCCGTGCACGCGCACAACATCCCCGGCCACGGCTTCCGCGGCTACGCGCTGCTCACCGACCCGCCGCAGGAGGAGATCCTGGTGAGTGCGCGGCGACGCGACGAGACGGCGGCGAGCGGGCGAGCGGGACGGGACGACCGACTGACCGCGTCTGTGTCCGCAGGAGCTGGAGAGCGGCGAGCCGCGGCCCGTGTGGTTCGTGTTCTCGGGCATGGGCTCGCAGTGGGCGGGCATGGGTCGCGCGCTGCTGGCGCTGCCCGCCTTCGCCGCGAGCGTGGCTCGCTCGGCGGCCGCGCTGGCGCCGCACGGCGTGGACCTGCTGCACGTGCTGCGCGACGCGCCCGAAGCGGCCTTCGACGACGTCATCGCATCGTTCGTGTCCATCGCCGCCATGCAGGTGGCGCTCGTGGACGTGCTGCGCGAAGTGGGCGTGCGCCCCGACGGCATCGTGGGCCACTCCGTCGGCGAGATCGGTGAGTGTCGCCCCCCTCCCCACCGGCCGTCTGTGCCATCCCCGCCGCCCGGCTGAGCTGACACGCGCGCGCTTGTGTACGCAGGTTGCGCGTACGCCGACGAGACCCTGACGGGCGAGCAGGCCGTGCTGGCGGCGTACTGGCGCGGGCGCAGCATCGTGGACGCGGGGCTGCCGCGCGGCGCCATGGCGGCCGTGGGGCTGTCGTGGGAGGAGTGCGCGCGCCGCTGCCCGGCGGACGTGGTGCCGGCGTGCCACAACGCGGCCGACAGCGTGACCGTGTCGGGCCCGCCCGAGGCCGTGGAGCGCTTCGCGGCGCAGCTGTCGGCCGAGGGCGTGTTCGCGCGGCGCGTCAACAGCTCGGGCGTGGCGTTCCACAGCCGCTACATCGCGGCGGCGGCGCCGCTGCTGCGCCGCAGCCTGGAGCGCGTGATCCCCGCGCCGCGGCCGCGCTCGTCGCGCTGGGTGTCGTCGTCGCTGCCGCGCGAGCAGTGGGGCTCGGAGCTGGCGCGGCTCAGCGACGCGTCGTACCACGTCAACAACCTGCTGTCGCCGGTGCGCTTCGCGGACGCGCTGCGCGCCGTGCCCGAGCGCGCCGTGGTGGTGGAGGTGGCGCCGCACGCGCTGCTGCAGGCCGTGCTGAAGCGCGCGCTGCCGGCGCCGGGCGCGGCGCACGTGCCGCTGGTGCGGCGCGACGCGGCCGACGCGTGCGCGCACCTGCTGGCGGCGCTGGGGCGGCTGTTCGCGGCGGGCGCGCAGCCGCGTGTGGGCGCGCTGTACCCGGCCGTGCGCTGGCCGGTGTCGCGCGGCACGCCGGCGCTGGCGTCGCGCGTGCGCTGGGACCACTCGACGGAGTGGAGCGTGGCGCAGTACGGCGCGGCGCCGTCGGGCGAGAACGTGATCGAGGTGGAGCTGTCCAAGGCCGACGACGCCTTCCTCGCCGGACACAACATCGACGGCCGCGTGCTGTTCCCCGCCACCGGCTACCTCGTGAGTTCATGCTTTATTTGTATCCGTTACATCCGTGAAACTTGCTACTTGAACATTGGATTATAAATAAAGAAAGTTTTACACTTTTGGGCTGCGCACTCGAATCTATTCATATTCCTACTCAGTGGATAACATGAGACCCGTGCTGGAGTCGTTTGTATTGCCTGTGCAGGCAGCGCCGCCGAAGGCGCAGCTTCGACAAATACATTTTAGACCAGGGTCGATAATTTTTAAAACCAAAAAAAATAGTAGTAGGATGAAACCCATTAGAATAGGAGGGGAATATTATAAAAACGAAAGGAAAAATAATTTACGGGCGATCTGAGGTCGGGAAGGGGATGGGGGTGAGTTTTTAAGGGTAAAAAATGGTTTTTCTCGATTTCCGGCAAAGCTAAAAGTCCTATCGAAAAAAGTTAAATGGCAAAGTTGTAGGTAATAAAAAGATCTAAAACTTTTGTATTTACACGTTTTTCATATAACCTCAAAATTTATGTGAAAAATTCAAAAAACCAAGTTTTTGGTTTTTTATTTTTATCTTTTACAAAATTTTTTTTTTTAACGAAATTTGGTGAAAACTTACCTTTTTATGTCCCAAATACGCTGTAATTTATTTGATTAAAAATATTTATTTTTTCGCCTTATTTTTAATTAATATCGAAAAAACACCCTAATTTTCAATCGAAAAGTCACCCGTCAAAATATCAGCTTTTATCAAAAAGTTGGTGTGTTTTCTATTCGTTGAAATCTCTACTTTCCGATGGTGAAAAAAAAATATATATATATGTTACTACAGTAAATCTTCTCAGAAAATAATTTCAATCTTTAGGTTATGTTACGTTAAGCATACTATTTTTTAAAGAAAATATTACGATTTTAATGTTTGAGTTGATTGATACAGATAAAAATTTTTGTTTTATTTTTTTAAGTAAACTTGTCACAATTATCTTCAAGAAAATCGTAAATTATTTTTCCTTTCATTTTTATAATATTCCCCTCCTTTTCTAATGAGTTTCATCCTACTACGATTTTTTTTCACTTTTTATTATTTTTAAAGGCTTCTACCCTGGTCTAATTTACCAAAGCTTATACCTAATTACGGTTTTGAGCCTTATGATGTATATTTTTTTGTGAACGCTGTTTACATATTGTACTGTGTAAGTAATGCCGACCCCTGACGCTCGTGCGCGCTCGCAGACGCTGGTGTGGCGCACCATGGCCAAGCTGCACAACAAGAAGCCCGAGGAGATGGCCGTGCTGCTCGAGGACGTGCAGTTCCGGCGCGCCACCATCATGCCGCGCGACGCGCCCGTGCGCTTCCTCGTCAGCGTGCTGCCCGGCGGCGGCGCCTTCGAGGTGTGCGAGGGCGGCGCCGTGGCCGTGAGCGGCAGCGTGCGCCTCGCGCCCGACGCCGCCGCCGAGCGCCTGCCCGACGCGCCGCCCGCCGACCCGCCCGCCGACCCCGACCTGCTGCCGCTCGCCGCCGACGACGTGTACAAGGAGCTGCGCCTGCGCGGCTACCACTACACCGGCGCCTTCCGCGGCATCCGCGCCTCCGACGCGCGCGGCGTCGCCGGCGAGCTGGCCTGGGACGGCAACTGGATCACCTTCATGGACACCATGCTGCAGTTCGCCATCATCGGCGCCGACACGCGCGAGCTGTACCTGCCCACGCGGCTGCAGCGCGCGCTCATCGACCCCGCGCGCCACGCGGCCGCGGCGGCCGGCGGCGGCGCGCTGCCCGTGCGCATGCGCCGCGACGTGGACGTGATCGCGAGCGGCGGCGTCGAGCTGCGCGGCCTCAAGACCAGCCTGGCGCCGCGCCGCGCGCTCTCGCAGGCCGCGCCCAAGCTGGAGCGGTACGCGTTCGTGCCCTACGACAGTCCCGGCGCCGAGGACGCGGCGCGCGACCGCGACGACGCGCTGCTCGTGTGCCTGCAGCTCGTGCTGGAGAACGCGGGCACGCTGCGCCTCAAGCTGGCGGAGGCGGCGCTGGACCGCGCGCCGGACGCGCTGCTGGCGCCGCGCGCGCTGGCCGCGCTCGAAGCCGAGCCGCAGGTGCGCGCCGACGCCACGCTGGCGGCCGCCGCGCGCGCCGCCGACTACGCCGCGCTCATGCAGCCGCTCGGCGTCGCGGTGACGCCCAAGGACGCGCGCGCCGGCCCGCCCGACGCCGACTGCCACCTGGTGCTGGCGGCCGACGTGCTGGCGCGCCACGGCGCCCCCGTGCTGCGCCACCTGGTCGCCGCGCTGGCCGACGGCGGCATGCTGCTGCTGGAGGAGGCGCGCGGCGCGCGGGAGACGCACGCCGCGCTGCTGCGGGCCGAGGGGCTGGACGTGCTGGCGCGCCAGGCGGCGCCGCCCGTCGAGTACCTGCTGCTGCGGCGCCGCGCCGCGCCGCCGGCCGCGCGCGTTGTCGTGGAACTGGACGACGAGTACGCGTGGGTGGCGCCGCTGCGGGACGCGCTGCGCCGCGCCGAGGCCGAGCCGCTGCGCGTGTACGCCGTGGCGCGCTCGGCCGGCTCGGGCGTGCTGGGGCTGGGCACGTGCCTGCGCGCCGAGCCGGGCGGGCGCGCGCTGCGCGTGGTGCAGGCGCCGGGCGCGCCCGCCTTTGCGCCGGACGCGGCGCCGTACGCCGAGCAGCTGCGCCTGGACCTGGCCGTGAACGTACTGCGCGGCGGCGCGTGGGGCAGCTACCGGCACCTGCCGCTGGCGGGCGCCGCGGACGCCGCGCTGCGCACGGAGCACGCGTACGTCAACACGCTGACGCGCGGCGACCTGGCGTCGCTGCGCTGGATCGAGAGCGACCTGCGGCACGCGGGCGCGCGCCCGGCGCCGCCGCGCAGCGAGCTGTGCCGCGTGTACTTCGCGCCGCTCAACTTCCGCGACATCATGCTGGCCACGGGCAAGCTGCCGCCGGACGCGCTGCCGGGCGCGCTGGCCGGGCAGGAGTGCGTGCTGGGGCTGGAGTTCGCCGGGCGCGGCGCGGACGGGCGGCGCGTCATGGGCATGGTGGCGGCGCGCGGGCTGGCCACGAGCGTGATGGCCGACCGCGGCTTCCTGTGGGACGTGCCCGCCGCCTGGACGCTGGAGCAGGCGGCCACCGTGCCCGTGGCGTACGCGACGGCGTACTACGCGCTGAGCGTGCGCGGCCGCATGCGGCGCGGCGAGGCCGTGCTGGTGCACGCGGGCACGGGCGGCGTGGGACAGGCCGCCATCGCCATCGCGCTGCACGCCGGCTGCACCGTGTTCGCCACCGTGGGCACGGCCGACAAGCGCGCCTTCCTGCGCGAGCGCTTCCCCGCGCTGCCCGACGCGCACATCGGCAACTCGCGCGACTGCAGCTTCGAGCAGCTGGTGCTGGGCGCCACGCGCGGCCGCGGCGTCGACCTGGTGCTCAACTCGCTGGCGGGCGACAAGCTGCTGGCGTCGGTGCGCTGCCTGGCGCCCGGCGGCCGCTTCCTGGAGATCGGCAAACTTGACCTGTCCAACAACACGGCGCTCGGCATGGCCGTGTTCCTCAAGAACACCACCTTCCACGGCATCCTGCTGGACGCGCTGTTCGACGCGGGCCCCGACAGCGAGGACAAGGCGGCCGTCGTGCGCTGCGTCAGCGACGGCATCGCCGCCGGCGCCGTGCGCCCGCTGCCCGCCACCGTGTACTCCGACCAGCAGCTGGAGCAGGCCTTCAGGTGCGTAGCGCCCCGCCCCGCCCCGCCCCCCGCCCGCCCCGCCCGCCGCCCGCCCGCACTCACCGGCCGCTCGTCCGCAGGTTCATGGCCACGGGCCGGCACATCGGCAAGGTGCTGCTGCGCGTGTGCGAGGAGGAGCAGGGCGCCGCGCGCGCCGCGCCGCGCCTGCTGCCCGCCATCCCGCGCACCTACATGCATCCCGCCAAGAGCTACGTGCTAGTCGGTGAGTTGCACACCTGCACAATTTTATATGATTTTTTTTTTATTATGGATTCGTTTAGAGGATAAAAATTCATTCGGAAGAAACATATGGAGAGAACTGATCATTGAGGATCATAGCCTCAGCTTTTTAAAGTTCAATTGTAGACATTAGTTAAGTTTTTGTAATTGTTAACCGGCAAACCCGCGTTCGCACTTTTGCTCATACGCATATCGGTTTGCGTTGAATTGGGTGCACACCTGACAGTTTCTCTAGACCTAGTTCAATCTTTTCTTTTGAGGCGGGCTGGGCGGCTTCGGGCTGGAGCTGGCGCAGTGGCTGGTGGTGCGCGGCGCCACGGCGCTGCTGTTCAACTCGCGCAGCGGCGTGCGCACGGGCTACCAGGCGTGGTGCGTGCGGCGCTGGCGCGAGCGCGGCGTGCGCGTGGCCGTGAGCACGGCCGACGCCGCCACGCCGGCGGGCGCGCGCGCGCTGCTGCGCGAGGCGGCCGCGCTGGCGCCCGTGGGCGGCGTGTTCAACCTGGCGGCCGTGCTGCGCGACGCCTTCCTCGAGAACCTCACGGCCGACGACTTCCGCGCCGTGGCGCGCCCCAAGGCCGACGCCACGCGCGCGCTGGACGCCGCGTCGCGCGACCTGTGCCCCGAGCTCGACTACTTCGTGGTGTTCTCGTCCGTGTCGTGCGGCCGCGGCAACCCCGGCCAGAGCAACTACGGGCTGGCCAACGCGGCCATGGAGCGCGCGATGGAGGCGCGCCAGGCCGACGGGCTGCCGGGCCTGGCCGTGCAGTGGGGCGCCATCGGCGAGGTGGGGCTCATCGTGGACACCATGGGCGGCGACGACGCCGTCGTGGGCGGCACCGTGCCGCAGCGCATCGCGTCCTGCATGCGGGCGCTCGGCACGCTGCTGGCGCGCCCGCACGCCGTGGCCGCCAGCATGGTGCTCGCCGACAAGCGGCGCGCCGCGCAGGCGCCGACGCAGGACCTGCAGCACGCCGTGGCCAACATCCTCGGCATCAAGGACCCCTCCAAGGTGTCGGACTCCGCCAACCTGGCCGAGCTCGGCATGGACTCGCTCATGGGCGCCGAGATCAAGCAGACGCTGGAGCGCGGCTACGACGTGGTGCTCGGCGTGCAGGAGATCCGCGGCCTCACCTTCGCCAAGCTGCGCGAGCTGGGCGGCGGCGCCGGGGACGCGCCCGCGCCGCCCGCCGCCGCCGCGCCCGCCGCGCCCGCCGCCGCCGAGCTGGTGCAGTTCGCGGCCGGCGAGCTGGTGCCGCAGCAGGTGGTGGTGCAGCTGCCGAGCGCCGCCGCGGCCGAGGACGCGCCGCCCGTGTTCATGGTGGCGCCCATCGAGGGCGTGGCGGCGCCGCTGCGCGGGCTGGCGGCCGGCGTGCGCGCGCCCGTGTTCGGGCTGCAGTGCACGCGCGCGGCGCCGCTCGACGACATGGCGGCGCTGGCGCGCTTCTACGTGGAGCACGTGCGCGCGCTGCAGCCGGCGCCGCCCTACACGCTGCTGGGCTACTCGTTCGGCGCGGGCGTGGCCTTCGAGATGGCGCTGCAGCTGCAGCGCGCGGGGCTGGCGGCGCGCCTCGTGCTGGTGGACGGCTCGCCCGCCTACGTGGCCACGCACACGACGCGCGGCAAGCAGAAGCGCGCGGCGCGCTCGGAGCGCACGGACGAGGCGGACGCGCTGGCCTACTTCGTGCAGCTGTTCCAGGACGTGGACGCGGCGCGCCTGTCGGCCGAGCTGGAGCGCCTGGGCTCCTGGGACGCGCGCGTGCAGCGCGCCACGGCGCTGGTGGCGGGCGCCACGCCGCACGCGCCCGCCGAGCTGGCGGCCGCCGCGCACGCCTTCTACCGCAAGCTGGTGGTGGGCGACGCGTACCGGCCCGCCGACAAGCTGAGCGCGCCCGTCACGCTGTTCGCCGCCAGCGACAACTACGTGGCGCTGGCCGACGACTACGGGCTGGGCGAGGTGTGCGCCGGCCCGCTCAGCACGCGCAAGCTGCCCGGCAACCACCGCTCCATCCTGGCGGGCGACGCGGCCGCCTCCATCGCCGCCTACCTGTCGGAGCTGCAGGCGCAGCGCTAGCACTAGTGTATTGTTTATGTGCATCGGCCTCTCTATGTAACTCTATGGGGTATGTATAGGAAAATTTGTAATTATAGAAAATGATGAGTGAGTCAGTAGAGTTTGACTCGCCGCTTGTGATACGACACATTCCTCGCCGGCGCGGAGCGCTCGACGCGACTAGCTCTCGTGAGACTTCCTCGGATAAATTTCTAAGCGCAACAAAAAAAAAATTAAATTAAGTTTTACCTTTTGTAAGCTACGCGACGTAAATTCGAAATACTGACACGACTTCATAATTTCTAGTGCCTTTAATTTATAGATCGAATAAAATATGTAGCTATAGTTAGTAAAATGTACCCGGCTCGATTCCCGGCAGCGTCCGGAGCGCGCCGCGCGGCCAAAGCTGACGCGATCATGTATCGGTTGTTGCTCAATGGTATTGTAACTGACGGCCGAGCGGCGCGAGAGGCTCACGCGTGGCCTGCACTCGCCGCCTCTACACGTCGCTAGGTGCGATTTCGCTAACAGATGTGTCGCGGAAATCAAGCTAGGTATATTTTATATACACGTGGACTGGTTTTCCTAATGTAATGCAGTGCTATCTCTCGATAACGACGTTCAAGAGACTGATCGTTTTCATTCGTTACAGAGTTTTCGATGTTAACGGATAGTAGAAACTCAGAAAATCGATACCGGTTGTATAATTAGTTGTTAAAAACTTATTTAAAGACTAAACCACATTTATACTTTTGATGATCGACTTTAGGAATTGTTTATTGTGTTGTATTTATTGTATTGTATTGTATTGTATTCGTGTTTGACCGACACTTTGTACGCCATTGTATGGCCGCGTGTAATGACTGAAATGTATTTACTTTTAACATCTTGTGTGTACTCTCATATGTGCAAATAAAGAATTGAATTGAATTAAAAAATGATTTATGGTTAGAGGTACATGCTTGATTCCACGGGTTCGACCGCAAATATAATAAACGAAAGAATTCTTTATTATGGCTACTACGGCCGACTCAAATGTTCACACAGGTAGTACACAATATAATAAAAACAAAACTAATTATACTTACATAATAAATAAATTTTGAAAAAAATATTTTATTATTAGTTTTTAAAATTAGTTTTTATTAAATGAATACATTTGAATAAAGCAATGTCAAACATGTACAATCTAAACAACCAGGTGTAATCCATGTAATTTATAAAGTAAGTAAGTATGTACTAACAAAAAAAGCAATGTACGAACTCTGGCTGGTCACTGTCTTGGATATTCGGGCATTTTAAAAATCTTTGAGGTTTCTTGAGGCCGACAATAAAAAAAAATGTTTTTCGTTACCAAGTTGGAATAATATTTACGATACGGTGTTTTTCGTTATGGAGAGCTTGCACTGTAAGTAGTTATCTTACTACTAATAAAATAATATTTATTATTAGGTATGTACTCTAATTTTGTACCTCTTTAGTGAGAATGAATCAAAAATGTATCTTTATAGTACAAAATAAGCGTCACTGATTATTAGTGATAATGCTAATTAATGCAACAATATTTGTAAATATCGAGTAGATAGGCGTTTAGCGTGTAGCTGCGGTCGAGTGGGCTGCGACTGTCGCGTGCAGCCGCGACGGTCGCGTCGCGTCGCGGGCAGCGCCGCGCGTCTAGCGATAAGTAGTTGTAAGTAGTATAGTTCCTGTGAGTGGCTGTTGTGGTAAATTATTATTTATTGCAGAACTGGCGCATGTGCTCTGTGATTAAAAATGCATTATTTTTTAAAAACGCTTTTATTTTGTACTTTAGTAGTATTTTGCCAATCTCGCGAGATCTCGAAATTGGCGAGATCTCGCAGTATTGTTATTTACAATCTCGCGAGATCTCGCTTGAGCCCCAATCTCGCGAGATTTGCATTCCCTACTAGACCCCCCAGAAGACAACCGAAGTCCAAACGAGGCTATCGGCGCTTGACGATGGTAAGGAATGGGTTGGTTAATTAGTTCGTGCGAGCCGCGGTCGGCTTCCGTTACTAGCCGTTCACGTCAAGTTGGCCGCTACCTCACGCCACGCTTCCCTGCACCGCGCCACAAGTCAGATCCGCTTAATACGAGTACAGATAGCAACGTCTTGCTCACCAATGTCACTACCCTGTTTTTACAAATTTTTGTAAATTTAACAATAAAAAGTGTCGTTTTCTACGATGAGTAAAAAAGGAAAAGGTTTGTCTAGTGAAGAGTATTTATTATATATATAAAAGACTTTCTTTGAAGAGGATAGAAATAAGAAATTAATGATCACGCTCTCGAGTATCGGAACTCGAGACGTCATTGTCGTGAAAAACGTTGCTGGGAAAAGAAGTCCGTTACAAGCGCAGCTAAAAAAATAATTATTTTGTTGCCAACGATACTAATAGTTTTGCATATTCTTTTTATACCGACGGTCAACTCGAAGTGAACGATTGGCAGATGTCGCGGAGATCGGCGGCGCGGAGCTCTCGCTAGATTCGCTGCCGAGCTGAGACACGACTTCAGGCTAGCTTACAAAAAATATACAGTATTAGTTAATTACACCGTAACTACATATTTCACACTTCAAGTCCAAGAGGGCCTTTGTTTCTTGGACTCTCATAGACTTGAAATGTTTTAAGTGTTCATACATCGACCATCACTCCGCGCTGTATTTATTTATTTTCATCTTTTTAGGGTTCCGTAGCCAAATGGCAAAAAACGGAACCCTTATGGATTCGTCATGTCTGTCTGTCTGTCCGTCCGTATGTCACAGCCACTTTTTTCCGAAACTATAAGGACTATACTGTTGAAACTTGGGGGGTTATGGGGTTCCCCATACTCAGAACTGAAACTCAAAAATTTTTTTTTTCATCAAACCCATTCGTGTGGGTTATCTTTGAATAGGTCTTCAAAAATGATATTGAGGATATAATTTTTTTTCTAAACTGAATAGTTTGCGCGAGAGACACTTCCAAAGTGGTAAAATGTGTCCCCCCCCCCCCCCTAACTTCTAAAATAAGAGAATGATAAAAATATATGATGTACATTACCATGCAAACTTCCACCGAAAATTGGTTTGAACGAGATCTAGTGAGTAGTTTTTTTAATACGCCATAAATCGTAAACCGCAATTGCTGCTACGGAACCCTTCATGGGCGAGTCCGACTCGCACTTGGCCGCTTTTTTAACTCGTGATAAGATAGCCGTCGACTGCGAGTGCGACCTCACCTTATGGTAAGTGACGATATAGTCTAAGATGGTAGCGTGCTAAGCGGGAAAGGGGATACCTACCCCAGTTTTAATTAAACCCGTACGCCTAATCCGTGTCTACGCGTCATACGTGTGACTGTGAATGCGGCGAGCGAGATCGTGCGTGGAGCGTGGGAAGGCGCGGCGCGTGCTGCGCGACGCCCAGCCGACTGCCCGGAGCCGGCCCGACGGAGACCAAACACTTTTTAGTTTTCACGCACGTTAGCTATTCTCACACGGGAAGATCAGTAATTCTCAACACCGACCAAACTTACGAGTATCGCGTATGTTATAGTACACATAAGTAGGTACAATTAGATACATACTTATTATCTCTGACGTTGGCTATATTTTTGTTTGCATAGCAAGTGATTTGCGTATGAAAATAAAAGTGCATTGTACTGGTTTGTCATTAAAGAAGAGACCTTTAACCTAAAAGAAGAAAATTAAAATTCAAAATTTATTTATTTCATGTAGGCTAACTTGTAGCTCTTATGACACGTCATAAATCTACCACAACAAAAGAAGAAAATAGTTTTCCAGTACGGAGCAACTTGACATGCAAGTATGGAGAAACTCCGTAGGCGGACTTGAGAACTATACAGTGTATTAAATATAGGGTAAAGATGCCGAATATGAGATACTATTTACATATTCGGCCATAAAAAATAAATTATTGCACTAATGACTATGAAAATTATTTATATTCGATAAGTATTTAATGCAGTTTATCCTTGAAAGACAGTTTAGTGCTAGGTATAATAGATTTTTTGTTATATCAGATAATATTAAAAAAGTCAGAAATTACGTCTCAGGGAAATGGTCTCCTATTATGAGATACCAAGGGTTTTTAATATGAGATAGTATAGATTTAGAGAAAAAGGAAAGAAATCAATTCAGAAAACTTTTTATTGGCGATATTTATTAATCTACAACATCTTACTACTAAATAAAGAGGTTTTAGTAACAACTTAATAATATATTATCATGTACTTGTGCCAAGTGCTTGATGTTCTTCAGATGTAGATGTAACCCATAAAATCTTTAGTCCAACTTTACAATATTTTTCTATTTTTGCTTCTAAATAGTCAGAAAAAGCTGGAGGTCTTCCCATGAACCTTGACAAATACTTCTGCATTAACATCTTTTTTGACATAACGTTCTAGGATACTCTTAGGAACATCGAAAGTTTTGACACTATTAGGTAACATATTTGATTGCTTCGCACTGCACTCACGGCCCGTATTATGGCATCGCGGTCCTAGGACTTCTTTGATCGACGGTATCTAGAAAAAGAGGTTTTTAAATAGTAGTATTTCTATACATCCTAATATGAGATATCTCATTTAAGGAGCCCCCACGTGTCTTATATTAGGAAAACACCCAAATTTAAAAACTAGGCTGCCTATTATTTCTTGACGAAGAAAATACGACTAAATTGCAAATGCATTGTAAAATTAATCATATAACTGATACAATGACTGTAAATTTAAATAATTTAGTGTGACTATAAAGTTGTAACATACCTCGTTAATATTTGGTGTCAAAAATCGGGTTTTGTGGTTTCGTAAAAATCCGCACGTACACAACCTGACTTCGCCTCGAACTGGGAAGCACCAACAAATGTTTCGGTCTGTTGCCACGCGGCTTCTGGTGACAGTATCGCCAAATAGCTGCGGCGATTAGTTACGCCAAAACCTAACTATCTCATATTTGGCAACTATCTCATATTCGGCATCCTTACCCTACCTATATAATACGTAACACTCAACGATCGAACGAACACGATCAGAGATCGGTTATACAACGGTTTTATTTTATTTTATGTTGTTTTGTTCGTTTTACTCTAAAAACCCTTCAGATAGGCAACAATGCAGTTCAGTAAGGCCTGTCTGGTACAGGGTACTACTTGGGTAATTCTACAGAAAAGTAAGTAGGTAATTATTCGGGTTAGGTTTATTGTACTTGCTAATTTTGCTTAACTTCATCCGCGTGGATTTAGTTTTTAATAGTCCCGTAGAAATGCTTTAATTTTCCGGGATCATAAGTGGCCCAAGTCACTCTCTTGTAACAAAAGAATGAATGAAATCGGAGTACGCGTTAATGTTTTGACTTTCATCCCCTCTCCCAAGGGAACCGTGCTGAATTTCGGGATAAAAAGTACCTATCCTATATCCTACTTCGTGGTATGTACTTAAATCGTGCTAAGTTTAATTTAAATCCGTCCAGTAGTTTCAGTGTGATGCGCGGCCAAGATACAGACAGACAGACAGACAGACAGACACACAAAAAATTCAAAAAAAATTGATTTGGGCTTAGTATCGATAATAAAGCATCCTCCGATTAAAATTTTCAAAATATATTTAATGTACAGATTTTGTCCCGTTACAGTTTTATTATAAGTATAGATAGTACTAGCTGCCACGGGCGGTAGGCGCATGCAGATACTCTCTGACAGTCCCCGCGGCGCGGTCGCGTCTTGCGTCTAGCGACGCCGCGCTCACCAGCAGTGAGTACGCGAGCCACACGCCTCGTGCTACGTTAACATAGATCGCGCGATAGACGCGTACCAGTTTTGCAGCGGTGTGGACAAGAAAAAATGTCAATGTCTTTATTGAGACGTCCGCGTCGTCGCCCGGAGCGCGGGCGGGGTCGCACACTCGACGTAAACAAACTCGCTCGACGTATCGAGTCCGACACCGGAGCGTCGATTCAATTCATTTACTGCACGATTGTGAGTTAAAATATCTTACTGATCTAGGTAGGTAGGCACATGTCACGATCTGCCATTAATGGCGTGCAAAGTTTACAATCATCAGGAGGTGTTCACTCCTCAATGCATAATTGGAAAGCTTTGGAAAATATTACTTTTTCAAGATGTATTAACTTAGATGCCTACCTTTGAAAGTTGGTGAATGGGGACGAATTTTTGCGGTCCTTTTCCTAAATTTTTTTTTAACAAATCTCCAAAAGCGCAACGGGCAGGGCGTAGCGCACTGACAGCCGACGGGTCGATCGTCCGAGCCTACCTTTCACTGTTCTTATTGCCGTGTTATTTTATAGCATTTTCCGATTAAATATTGTTTGGTGCCTCATAGCATAGGACAGATATATAAAATAATCGATCAATAGATAAGTACCCGATATGATTATCTACCGGCAGCGAACGCTTATCGCGCAAGTCGTTCCCTTGTATAGCACAATTTGCATTCGCTCCGCAGGAGCGGCACGAACGGGAGTCGCGATAGATGGAAAACATAATTGCGATATATCGGTTGCGATTTGTCGACCATCCGTAATGACTTCCGGATTTCAGCAGAACGGTCTGTGGCTAGCCGATTGCGACGTTCGACGTTAAGACCAACTCGAGATATGTGTAACAAAATATAACTACTTAGTTGCCGGTGTCGGGCCTCGAGGAGTCCATAAAAGAGGACTTCTTAAAACCCTCTCGCTCCCTCCCCACTACTGTCCTCTTGTATCAAATTCTGGTTACGCTAATGAAGGAACATAAAGTTTTATTTAGAAATTGGGATTCCGACAGTTCGGTGGCAGAGCGAATCCCCGCGAGTCCTGCGCAGTAAGGTTGAAAATAGTAGCTAAGGAGGGAGCAGCGGGGGCACTTGCTGCTCGTCAACACCGTTTTTTAGCAACTCATACCGAGGTGATTGGCTGAATTTATTGCGTTCTTTCTGCGACTATGCGTTTAAAGATGCGAATGAGTATCGGCCAATCATCAACTTTAGAGCATCGCACAGTCGTTTTGGTCAGAGTTGAAATATGGGCTACGCATAAACTTATTTATTTATTTATTTATTAAGCTATTGCATAGCTTTTATCGCGGGCCAGCGTGGAAACCGAATCCAGAAATTTCGTAACGACACGGGACTCCTCTACGGTGAGCCGCTAGATGGCGCATTTTTTATCAACGCCATCTAGCGGTGAGCTAGATGGCGTTGATAAAAAATGCTATGCAATAGCTTTACCGCGGCAGTCCCCGAGTGCCACACGTCTTTTTTTATTTAAGGGACACTCCACAGGTAACAATAATTCAAAACTAAACAAAAAATGAAATTACATATTAATGCTATATTGACTACCCACTTAGGGACTGCCACAACTTTCAATAAAAACCTAGAAGGAGAAAAGACTATAAAATGCAGATATTATATACTAAGGAGCAAAACTAGCTAAAAAACTAATACAAAAAATAAAAAAGGGGGGGGGAAAAACAAAAGAAAACTAAACTTAAATAATAGAATCACTGTATTGTGATATGAAGTAGTTTTTTAGTTTTTCTTTAAATTTAGGAAGACTATCCCCTATTATATCTATGTCAAGAACTTTATTATAATGCTGTTGTACAGAGTTAACAACTCAGCACCTATTAATAGGATGTTAACTTAACACGACTGAGACCCCTAGATTTGTTTTCGAGCAACTTACTCGAACATTGCCGGTCGCAAGCTTCTGTATCTCGCTTTTCCCTCCGTAACACGCAAGCGGGTGAGCGCTGCAGCGACGGGGAGCTGGACGTGAGACGTGAAGCTGCGGCGAAGCGTGTGACGCGCCATGACGCGTGGCGTGACGCGTGACGTCGCCGCGCCGCCGTCACACCGACACAGCTATGTAGTCCGAGAGATTATTTCACTGACTGAAACTACTGAGAGCTAGTATGATATATTGCGAAAGTCTGAAACGAAATGAGAGAAATATTAGAAATGAAATAACTTTTTCATATAATAAACGTCTGCTTACAAAAGTATTAGGAATCCCGATTTAAGTTAAAGTAACCTCTTCGTTCCTACCTTGGAAAACGAAGAGTTCTTGCGGGACATGAAAAAACCGAATGCGAACGAAGTCGTCGATATGAAGTCGCAATGAAATATTTTTACTTGAAATGATTACACGGCTGGCGGGAGGCAACGCAATTATCGCGCGTCACACGCACGGTCGAAATTATGTATGACGATAACATAATCAAACTTCACGGCTATCTCTCGGCTTACATCACAAAACATGTAGAGCGACTTGACAGTTAGTGGACGTGAGCCGGAGCGGCGCATGCGCGACTGGGACGAGTCATTTGTAGGTATAAGATAAGATTAGATGTTGGGAATATAATATACTTAGTGACTTTTTATCCGTTCTCGAATGTCGGTACCGGAAATGTTTTGTCTTCATTTGAATAACGTGAAAGACTAATCTCTCCTCGTCCCTGATTTACAATCTTATACCTATTTGATACTGGACGAGCCGATAGTGCGTTGTCGACCAGAGGGTACAACGTAGGTAGAGCGACCTAATTCGCTGACTGTACAATGTAGTTACATAATATCCAAAATATTTACTTAATCTATAAGTATCTATACCTATTTATAATAAACCTGTAACGGGACGAATTCTGTACGTTAAATATATACCTATACAAATAAATAAACTTACATATTATACTCTACACAAATAAGAACTTGTAGCGGGCGGAGGATTACGCCCCGGCAGGGGAGACAGCCGGCCGGGGGTCAGGGCGACAGGCTGACAAATCGACGGACCATCCTAGCCGAGTCTAGCAGCACCGTTTCCGGCATGTTGGCTGCAAGCGAACTGCCACGGAACCCCAGTCACGCTAGAACCCCAGTTATAATTGTTAATTGTTAATGTGAGGTGACGTTTGAATCGAAGCGGCGCTGCCGGTGTGGCGTCATAATAACACAGTATTTTTCCATGCTTGAAATTGTAAAAATTCACACAATGATTTCTCAGATGATTTAATGGGGTGTGAATATGTTTTTATCGGTGGGAGGCTTCGCTGCGGCTAAAGGCACTCTACGAGAAAATCCACGCCGCCCTGCCTTCGCCCTGTGATTACGAAATCGAATCGGTACTTGAACTTTTAAGTACCAAGGGTGTGTACCGTCTACCTTGCGATGTCAGTCTCCGCGTTAACCGTAACGCTACGGAAGCTCTACCATACTTTTCTTTATGCTCTATTTTAACTAAGTGGACTAATTCGAAAGGCACGCGGGTGAAAGTACCTACTCGAAGACTCGATTGAATTTCAATTAAGGAAATGTTTTTTCTGGAGTAGCGACTTCGATTAATTAGTTCATAAAGATTTTAAGAATCGATTATTACAATGTTATTTCGATGCGGAGCGGTGCCTGCGCGGCGCGGGATTACAATTTATAATGTGACGAGTCTCGTCCCGCGGGCGGCGGTGCGCGTTTTTCTTCTCCGTGTCTCGTTTTGGCAAGTCGGCTTCCGCGCCGCGCCCGCCGCCCTACAAAGTACATCGCCGATTCTCCTACGTAGTCGATCACTCGATACGAGTTTCGATGGCCAGAATCAGATACATACTCGTATGTCGAAAAATGTCGCGTTGTTTTATAAATTATCTTCTCGCTGGGTGACGACGAGGGCCGTCGATCTTCGTGCGCGTCACGGGCGAGCGGCACCTGCGGCTGGACATTTTCCATTCATTCACTCTCGTGCATTTTTCTTCACTCGTCAGATTATGTCACCATCATCGTCGACGGCGCTGCATTAGGGGTAAACTACTGCATAATGTTTTAGTGTAGTAGGACTCGACGGGTGTTTTCAGGGTTTATCGTGGGAGGCGTATAGCTTTAGGCTTTTGTGGAAATTCGAAAATAGGTCGTGTTCGGTTCAGAGGCATCCAACGCGGCACCACTCCTGGCGAGCGGAGCTGTTTCCGCGGAGCACGCGCTGCCGCCACGCGCCGGGACGCGCTGACGAGATAATGTTCGTTTACTCAGTCCATCGCCAACCATTTCACGCGTCAACAACTAAATCAATTTTTACAAAACTTGGCACGGAGATGGCATCATCCGAGGAAGGACACGAGATAGGCATCATGTTTCTTGAATATTCTAATCGATCTCAATCTACCGTTCGGTCTTCAAACTGCATTCAACTCGCAATGAACACACACCCGCAGCGTTGCAACGGATGGTCGCGGCCGCAGCGCCGGCAGCCCCGTGCGCGGGCGCATCTCGCACGCGTGACGTCACCGAGGAGTGTGCGCAGGTACGCAGTGTGGCGGCGCGCCGGCCAGTGCGAGCCGCGCCGCCGCACGCGCCTCGCGCCTCCTCCGCCTCGGCGGCCCGTCCTGCGCCTCGTCACGTGCGCTGCGGCCCGAGATCGCGGAACCGCGCGCCCCGACACCACCTCCGGAACGTTGCGCAGGAACAGAACGACGATATCGTTTTACGTCGCTCTAGTGCGATAATTTTTTTACGTCCCGGAATTTCTGAAAAATTCGACTCTTAATTGGAAAACTTTAAATCCTGAAATTAAAAGTGTTCCTACTCGTATGCGCCGCGGACGCGTAAAGTCAACAACTGGGCCGCCGGTCGCCGCCAGGCCGGGAGAGACGCCGCAGCGCTCGGTGGATTCGTCGAATCCTAGCAAAAAGAGCGCGCGCCTCCGCGCCGCGCGCCGCCGCCGCGCGCGCTCCGTCGCCGATTGTCGCTAACGAGTTTATCATTTTGGACGTTTACGCGTCAATTAAAGGTAACAGCGGCGTGCCCGAAAGTGACTTGGACGGTTTGTCGGTTTGACGAGCGGATTATTTGTGCAAGCTCATCGCTCGTAACGAGTGCTAGCTGAATCTCGCAACTCGTCAGCGCTCACGCCCCCCTCGGGGCGGCCCGAGTTCGGGCCCGATGACTTCTGACTTCACTTCGAGGAAACTCTGCGACCACCGCGCTCGCGGACGTGCCATCGATAGATAGAATTCAATGAGAGTGCCAGACGTTCCGCGCGGGCGTTATTTATGAAATAAATTTTAAAAACCTATAAACAACGTTAGACCCGGGATACCTACCCGCTTACATACTTACTACGATACATACTGTGGTGATAGCTCAGCGGTTAGGACTTTGTCCTCCTTTTCGTGGCGGTCGGGGCTTCAATTTTAGGTAGGTACCTACCTCTTTCCGGAATTATGTGCTGAAGAATATAGTTCCTTTAATGGTGAAGAAAAATACCATAAAGAATTCTAACAGCACTTAAAATTATCCAGAACATTCTCAAAATTGTGTGAAATATGCCGATCCGCATTTGACCAGCGTGGTGTCCAGCACAGCACCGCGCGAGCCTCGAGCCAGCCACAACATTTCAACTAATGCCATGCTATAATTTTATCGTGAAAACGATATTCCACTAATATTATAAATGCGAAAGTTTGTGAAGATGGATGTATGGATGGATGTTTGTTACTTTTTCACGTTACAACTAATGTACCGATTTGGCTGAAATTTGAACTAGAGATAGCTAACATAATCACGATTAACAGAGGCTACATTTTATCCCGGAAAATTAAAGAGTTCCCGCGGGAATTAAAAAACCTTAATCCACGCGGACGAAGTCGCGGGCATCGTCTAGTACGCGTCCTAGTAAGTGGCGAACACTACAGAGTAAACTGTAGTAGGTAGAGAATCTTATTACACGAATTGCCCTATTGACATAGTGGCGTTAGCCGTCAGTGCGGGACTGTGCGGGACTGTGCAGGGCGCGCGGGGCGCCATGCGCGCGACATGCTGCTGCCCGACCAGACGTACGAGGGCGCCGCCCGCGCCGCCGCCGCGCCCGCCGCCCGCGCCGCCGCCGCGCCGCTGGCCGCGCTGCTGCGCGCGCACCGCGTGCGCCCGGACTTTTTCTGCACCAACCGCGCGCGGGACGGAGCGAGCCACAGGTACGGATGACATCCGTCGACGATAACTCTTGTTGTTCGTCGTCATGTTACTAACATCCTTTTAAGAGTATGATACGAGTCTAATGAGACTAAAGGCCGCTGCATACATAACGTGCACGGAACGGGACGGGACGTGGACGGGACGGGACGTGGAGTTTTGGAAACATCGTTTCATAGAAAATGTAAGCGACTGTGCATACGTCACGGAGCACGGACGGGACGGGAACGTGCCACGCGCGGAACGGGAAAAATATCGTCGGCGACGATGTTTAGCACGTCCCGTCCCGCACGTGCCCCGTCCCGTACGTGATTCCGCTGCGTATGCACAGTCGCCCCGTTCGCTCCGGAGAACTAAGTAGTGATGTTTGTGTATTTACCTACGAACCAAAAATGGACGAATGGAAAAACTAATTGAGTGTGTACGATCATTGAAAGTATTTAGACACCAAATATAAAAATTATCTGTGGCGTAAAATTGCAGTCGAACTATCACTCACTGAAAACGGTCAGATTTATTTTATTAATTTATTGCATTGGTATCTCTACTTATATTTTGATATGTAATAATAATTACAGTTGAACTTTTTATGCTCAAATCAATAGGTATATAGTATCAACCTTTGACGACCTCCCTGGCGCAGTGGTGAGCGCTGTGGTCTTATAACTGAGAGGTCTCGGGTTCGATTCCCGGCGGGGGCAATTTAGGAATTTATAATTTCTAAATTGTCTCTGGTCTGGCCTGGTGGGAGGCTTTGGCCGTGGCTAGTTATCACCCTACCGTCAAAGACGTGCCGCCAAGCGATTTAACGTTTCGACACGATGGCGTGTAAAAACCGATTAGGGGTATGGGTTGTATTTACACTGCTATACCCCTTCCAAGTTAGCTCGCTACAATCTTAGAAAAATCCATCTTTCCTTGTTCACATCACTAGCACGTTAGTTCTGAGTTATTGCCACGTTGCGTATGCATTAAAAATTCCCGTCCGTGTTTACTAACCACGTCCGGGCCACGTCCCGTCCACGTCCCGTGCACGTTACGTATGCAGCGAGCTTAAACCGAAATGTCTAATGAGCATTCCGTTCAAGAAAAAATTGAAAGGAAGTTCCGTTTGCTGCGCAGGGCGGCGGCCCGCGAGCACAAGGACGCGGCGCAGCGGGAGCGGCGCGCGCGCGGCCGGCGGCGCGGTGAGTGCCTCTCAGCTCCTAGTTTATTCCCGGGAAGTTTTTGAAAGAAAGAAAAAGCATTTATTTAGCATCACGATACACTGAGGCAGGTTGGTAGATTATCTTGGCACTTCTACCTCTCAAGGATTTTGCCTTTTCGATTCTCCATAGACAATTACTCTACTTCCAATACTAGCGTATGGTATTATCAAACCCTGATTTTATCTTGAGCTGGCTCGACTCTATACAAGGTGTTACAAACAGCCATTCCGATATCGTGACGTGTTGTACACTGTTTTAATAAAAACATTGGTGAAGTTTTGTGTATTGAGTTTATTTTATCATAGTATTTGTAAGTAAGCATTTCATCCATACACTGACATAAGCAGGTTGACACCGCAAGTCAATCGAGTACCAACAGTATCTATTTCATCATCATGCGTCGTACGGAGAGGTTTAAATCGTAACCAGATACTTGTGGCCTGTTCTTGTGGCTGTGGTTATTTTTAAAGATATACAGATACTGTGACCATTTGTCTGTGAAATAATGAGTAACGAAGAGCTAGTAGAAAAAGAATAATTTTTATTCAAATAAATTTTTACAAAGCTTTCGAAACGTCAAATGAATCTACTACTATAGTGAAAGTTTTAGTCCAATTCAATAATTGAATTATTATTCACTAGCTGATGCTCGCGACTTCGTTCGCGTGGAATTAGTTTTCAAGATTCCGCGGGAACTATAATTTTTTTCGGGATAAAAAGTAGCCTATATGTTTTAATCCAAGGTATAATCTTTCTTCATTTTAAATTTCAGCCAAATCGGTCCAGTAGTTTTTGAGTTTATTCATTACAAACATACACACAAAAATACAAATCTTTCCTCTTTATAATAGTAGTGTAGATAATAGTAGTGTAGATTACCAGCGGTCGCCCACATACCACCCTCGAAGGATTTATACAACGACTTAATTAGATTTTTATGATTTAAAATTAATAACCTAATTGCCGATTTTCATGTCTCTGGCTTCAACATAGCTGAGTTTCATATATAACCTTTCACCCCTTAGACGTGTTTTTTCTCAAAACTCTTTCTAAATTTCAAGTAGGCAGTGCGCGAATAGATAAGTGGTGTTCTGCCCCTCGCCTCGGATGATAACAATTGTCAGCGTGGCGGCCGGGGCGGGGGGCGGCCGGCCGCTGCTCGTTAACTTCGTTTGGCCGCCATTGTGTCGTTGTCAAAGTTTCACCTCAGGAGGCGATTTAGCTCGACAGCGGGATTGCTTAAAATCGATTGCTATAGTGTGACGTCTGATTAGTTGAGACTCTTCCAATTTTATTGATAAAATAAGAAAATACCATCGGAGTAGTGCAAATAAAACCTGGTGAAAAAGTGAAATACTTCGGCATATGGCTAGACGAGAGCCGGAAAGACAAACACGTTGTGGAAACAGCTATTAAGGGAACAACTGACGACAGCACTGCGGCAGCTCGTGCCCAGGCAAGGAGGACCCACAGCTATTAGCGAAAACGGATTTTAGCATCCGCCGCGTACTCCTGTATGCTTTATCTGTGGAGCGCCGGTCTGGGGCCAAACTCTCCAAATGAACAAATATGGATTTGTGGTGCGCACCGGACTGTATCCAAAGAGGCTGTCCTGATAAGAGCAGGACCGGTTCCCATAGATAAGCCGGTTACGGAATAGAGATAAAGAACGCGGCCCTACAAAAAGACGTCGGAACAAGAGCGAGAATGAAGAATCGAATGGAAAGGGATGATGGACCGCGGACCTCATACGAGACCTTCAATGAGGCAGCGCGGTGAAGTCGATACATTAATGACCCGGTCACGCAGACGCGGACACGGTGTAGTCGACACGTACCTCCGTGCGATAGACAAAGGTTTCTCTCTTAAAAGGTAACACAGTGAAGTTGATGTTGGATAGAGCGACATTGCTCCATAAGATCCATTAGGACGACGCGTCGAGGATGAGTTAGAAAGGCAAAAATTGAACACGACCTAATCTGACAGCCCCCACCCTGAAGTCATGCGCACGGCGGCACCGGGATGGCCGGAGATGAGAGGAGATCTTAGTCCGTAGGGCACTGCAATCTGCAGTCGGAAATACCGCAATCGAATGCTATCCATGAGGATTTCCTCTTCCCCAGAAAAAAAAATATCGCAACTCATATTTCATCAACGTTCATCACTTCGCGATTTGCGATGATTGTGTTTCATGAGTGCGTGTGGTGTCGCGGGTGGGGTGCGCGTGTGCCCCGCTATGGCCCCGCTGCGTCCCGGTTGTGGCGGGAGGGCAGGCGGACTCGGCGCGCTATACACCATACGTTACGTACGAACCATACGGTACAGTTTTTCTAGTTTTTTGCGTTAAAAACTAGAAAAAAACTAAGTTTTTATTCCATATTATTTGAATTTCGGCAAACTGACGCGTGCATGTCTTCAAGTTTTTTTTACTTTATTGAATAGCGATACTTGCACTGAAGAGTCAGTAAATACGAGTCGATACCTATTGCGCGATGCCAAGACGCACTCATCCGGTTCGTCGACATTAAACGATGTTACATGAATTTGTTTCCTAGAATATAGTCATTGAATCTCTTCTACTTTGTGTGTTGATATCGACTCGATTCCCCAAAACGACCACTGTCTTGCATTCAGCACCTGATTGACCAAGGCATCATTTCCGCTGCTCGTAAACTACAGCTTGCCTCGTTTATCCTTTATTACTATAATAATATGATTAATTATTATTATACATGAATGCTGTAATATGAATGCACTTGAGTTGAATGATTTAACTTAGATCATTTTATGGAGTCAATAAGAATGTAGCCCCAGAAGCATTCGTATCCTTTATCATTTAAATTCTTCTTGAAGTAGTATCGATGTTAAGTCTGAAGTATGATTGCGTTAGTTTGTCCTTCAATCATTTAGGTACTAATTTTATGTTATAATTTTCTGACTCGTTAATTAATTTATTCAATCATGCTGTGTACACATATTAAGGGTTGTTACTTGGTTCTTGATAAGCTGTATGTATTTATATTTTGTGTAATTTTTAGTCTCAACCTGTTTTGTGTGCCTCTTTAATAAATAAATAAATAAATAAATAAATCACACAGTAACGGAGCAATGCACAGAGCAATAGATCGACTTGATGTTTTGCATAGGTAAATATAGTTAAAGACCAAAATATTATCTTGAAAGAAAATGCCGCGGGAATGGACATTTTCATTAACCTAATAAGGATAAAGTCGAAGCAAAAGGTTAAAATAGTATACGTAAATTATGGTTTAAGTGTGCTTGATTTCTGCAACGTAGAATTACAGCAGGTCCTCGATAGGAGCAGGCCGCATTTGCGTGCGCGGCGCCCGGCGCGGGCGGGGTAATTGATTCATTATTCACAATTAAGCGCGTCCGCGGAGATAATGTATTTATTCGTTTGTGGATTAAGTGCATTGAGACGGCGCGGGCGAGGCGCGGGCGAGGCGCGGGCGAGGCGAGGCGCGTGCGAGGCACGGATGAGGCGCGGGCGAGGCGCGCGGCCGCAAACATGGCACTCACTGGCGCGATTTTCAATTTTCAATCACGGATGAAACTCATCGGCAGCAGCCTGAATTTTCAGGTAACACTGAACATTTTTAGATTCTGTTTAGATAACGACATATTTATATTTAGATTCTGTATCCCGCGACTTCGATAGAATGTACATAAATATATGTAATGCTAGATTTTTCCCGCGACTCAGTTCGCGTGGAGTTATGTTTTTTAAATTTACGGCGCAGGAACCCTTTTTTTTCTAGACTTAAAGGTAGCCCGATGTGGGTCCTCGACTAATACATTCGGAGCTGAAGGTTGACGTCAGGCTCCTTTTAAGTCTCTACACGCTACAGAACACGTCTAACCGTTACTTATATATACTATGTGTATCGCTTTGTAGCGATGTACTACATACGTATGTGCGGCTCAAGATTTCGTTACAATTTTTTGGTAGTTATAACAGACACGCCGACACATTTTCACATAACCTTACTACATTATTCAATCAGATTTCAAACTATATGTTTTGTTGGTTTGCATTACCCAAATAACCCCCTTAAGCATTTTCTCAGCGAACCGTTCGCGATCCGCGACCGTGATGTATGCAGTGGTGTAGTGTGCACTCGGCCTAGTGCAGGCGGCCGCCAATCGATCCCACGACCAAGATAATGACCGATTATACAATAAATGGAGATATGCAGGCGCCTCTCTGCGGCAAAGGAAATACAGAATAATAGCGCTTCTCTATCGTAGTTCAAGAATTGAATGAATATTTTTATAAGAATAATTAATGTTTTTTTTAATCAACAGTCTTACAACCGCTTAATCCTAAAACTAAGTGTAAAAAAATAAAAGTTTAAAATACCCCCTCGCCTTTAGGCTTAACAAACGTGCTTAAAAAACTGTATTGAAATTAGTATTTTGCAAAAAAAATGTGAATTTTAAAAACCTCAATCCGTGGACGAAGTCGCGGCCGACCGACAATATGTAGTACAATAAGTTGGTTGCGAACTCGTCAGCCGCGAGCGCGTTGATATCTTTTATTCGTGCAAGTTATTATTTTTTCAAAATTGTACTTCAAACATTTTTAACGGTCTAAAAATTGGAAAATTTTATTAAAATTTATGACTTACCGTAAATAAATTATGTAGCTGAAATCAACTCCATAAACATTAATTATGTGGAAAAATTGAAAAACATTAGTTTTTCATTGTTTAAGTAGCACGGTACAGCAACGCCCTCGCGCGTGTTCGCCGCACACTCGGCCGCCGCCGCCGCCGCCGCCGGCCGGGGCTGTCGTCGCTCGTCGGCGGCTTCGCACAACTCTATACCTAATTAACTCTCACCTAGCACAAGAGATGGCGCTACTCTGTTATAAAACGTGCACGGTCATTCAACATTATATTACAACCACAGTACCACGGATAGTTCCCTTATGGTAGTAAGGAATAATATGTTTATGATAATCCCTCGATACAGCGAATCCTAGTGTGGAAATCGACAGTTTTAGACCGATAGACGTCCACTGCTGGACTTAGGTCTCTTGCATGGACTTCTACAGGTCTCGCTCTTGCGCCGCCTGAATCCAGCGGCTCCCTGCGACTCCTTTGATGTCGTCGGTGCACCTAGTGGGAGTCTGCCAACACTGCGCTTCCAGGTGTAGGGTTGCCACCTTAGCATCTATATACTTTTTCCTTATTGTACTTTCAATAAATAAATAAATTTCGATCCAGAAATCCCGGAGTAACCGGTGGACATACATAGAAAAAAAAAAGAAACCGGTCGAATTGATAACCTCCTCCTTTTTGGAAGTCGGTTAAAAATAAATGAAAAACTTATAGAAAACATAGGTAGTCTTAAAGTTAATAAATATACGCTTGGCCGGACATGCAATATACGCGTGGCCGGACATGCAATTTTTCCAATGACGATTATTTTACTTGGCGAAGTTATTTGCGCAATGCCTAACAAGCTAACATCCATTAGCAGTACCTTTAAATATGTAGGCTCCGAGCTGAGCGGCGCGCTGGGTGCGGCCGGCAGCGTTCCCGTCTGGCAAGCGTGACTCAGCTCAACGTATGATGATTAAGTGAGAAACTAATTCAGGATAGAAAGTTTGATAAGTACCTACTTATGATGACAGGGTGCCTATATGGTGTTATTTTAGTGTCGTGGGGTCAACGAGGAAACTATTCGTAATTATTAGGTAGAGATGCAGGAATGTAAAACAAATATTAAAAAAAAAAACTGTTTTAGTGAGGACACAGTACTAGTGAACACATATTTTTTTAAATTTTATGATAGTAATCGATTTTCATAAATTAAAATCAGAAGAATACTCTGTATGTCTCTGTTCATTGAAGATTGGACTCAGGAAACTTCATCGTGGAAGCACTATATACATAGCATAGATAGGCATTCCGAACCAGTGATAAATTCATTGACCATTCAAAAGCGCTTGTAAAAGTTTATTTGAATAAAAAATATTTCTATTTCTATTTCAGATAAAGTAGAATAAAGCTAGACACTGTTTAATGAACTCCAAATGCAATACATATACCTAATATGTATTTCCTGTCGCGGTCGTGTCAACGCGGGTGAGGTTAGGAACGGGCGCAAGCCGAGGTGGCCGTGGCTCAAGCCATAACGATCTGTTTAAATCTAACTTTGAATCTCCGGGGTTGGAATGAGTTTCACTAGATTACTAGAACGTCATTAAATACATATGTAGTAGATATAGGAATATTTAACAAGTAGGTACATTTTCCACACACATACACGCCTAGTTGTGGCATCCTCGCGGGCTGCTGCAGCTCTCGAACGCGACACGTGTAGCGGGCTGGCGTGTGTGTCAGTCATTAAGCCGCTAACGGCGCTGGCGGATTAATTGAATCGACATGCGATTAACGAGCCTCAGCTCAGGAAGTGTACCTGCGTCCTCAATAGCGCGGCCGGCGCAGGTGAAGCGGCCCGGGGCGAGGCGCGCGGCGCGCGGCGGGCGGCGCGCGGCGCGGCGCGGGGCGCGAGAGCCGAGCTTTCGGCGCGGCGCGCAAGAGCTTACAAATAAACAAACCAGTCTGCGCGCTCTCCGCGCCCCGCGCAGCCTCCGCCTCACCTGTGCAACTTACATTACTGAACTTGCTGTAAAGGAATTTGTAAGTTTTCAAACGACTTTTGCAAATTGAAAATGTCTCGGTAAATATATATATAGGCCCAGATTCCGCAAGTTTCTCTCTGCATAGTGTTACTCGCGCGACTGTCATCGTCGATCATATTTTGAATAAAGAATAGTTTAAAACCTTTCAGATTGACTAATAAACATATAATATAATACTATCGGGACAGTCGTGATCGTGAGATTCGGATGCGGGGGTCCAGGAGCGCCGCGGCCAGCTCGTAGCGCCGAGGGGCGAGTGCGCGGCTCCGGTGCGCGCGGCAGGGAGGGCGCGAGAGGCGCGCGGGGTGCGCCGGCGCAGCCGCCCCGCGCTCCGCAGTCCGCAGAGAGACGCGCGCGAGAGTGGCCGCCGCAGTGCGCAAAGAGCGGCGCGGCCGCGAAGTGTGATGCGAGCGCGTCGCCGCCATGGCCACGCTCGGCCTTTCCAAGGTGTTCATCCTCGACAAGTACTTCACCGAGCTGCAGAAGTTCTGGGAGACGGAGAAGAAGCTGCAAGGTGAGCGCCGCCCGCGCTCTGCGCTAGTTCGTGCTCGCGCCGTCGCCGTCGACATCGCGCTTCCGACTCGAAGGCTTTCAAATTTTCACTCGTGGATACCGAGCATTACGTATAAAAGTCCTCAGTCATTCCGGTCCGAGAGCCGTGTTCGTTTTTTGTGGTGGTTCGTCGTTAGATCGAACTGTGACGTTGAGTCACGAAAGGTTCGTTTGGTTTGAAATGAGTGTAAGGCCTGAGCGCCGCTGGCCAGGCGGCGGGCAGGCGGCGGGCCGACCGACGCGACGGTGAGACCTTTTTATCACGGTTCCAGGTATTTATATTGTCTCCCTAATGTTTCGGATGAAGCTTTGAATGCCGGAAAACCATTTTCGTGTGATAACTCTTACACACAGTTAACATGAAAATGGTTTCCAGTGTGAGTTAATACTTTTGTACCTGATTGTTAAAATTGATTGAATTTCATATTTAGGTACCAATACTAATAAAGCCAAAGCGTTTCTAAGTATATTGACTGACTAGCTTTTACCCGCGGCTTCACTAACGTTAAATTTGATTTTTCACACCCCTATTTCATCCCCTTAGAGGTTGAATTTTCAAAATGCGTTTCTTAACGGATGCCTGAGTCATAATAGCTATCTGTATGCCAAACATCCCGATCCGTCTAAAGGTTCGAACTGTGCGTTGATAGATCAGTCAGTCAGTCACCTAATTCTTTTGTATATTTAGATTCTTGATAAGTTTCAAGTTAGTAACAATATATAATTAATTAGTGGAGGTGGAGTGTGGGTCGGTGGAGTGCGCAGCTCTCGCAGGCTGCGCTAGTCCACTGAATCTGTCATAACATAACTCACAACAACGATGAAGTGGGTACCGGCCCGCCGTCCGGACGCGGAGGCTGCGCCGCGCCGCCGGCGACTAACGGCGCGGATAATAGACAAAGCTCGAGCAGAGAAGCGATGAGGCCTACAGAGGGGCGCGGGAGGCGGGGAATGGGAAACTTACAGGTATCTCTGTCATTGTGACCCTTTGGCGCACCTTCTTCTTGTGAACAAGTTTGGAACAGAAAAAGACCAATATTTAATAGATTAAGAAAAAGATTGAAGTCATGATGAATGGTTAATGTCTTCTTTTATATTAAAACCGAAATAAACTTGCGCAACCAGTGCGTGCTAAACTCGATCGATATCGTGTTACGATACTCGTAAACCTTCTAAGGTTTACGAGTATTGTATTTTATAAGTGTAATTGGTCTAAACTGTAATGATTTATTGTCGATCAAGCCGATAGGAAAGCACGGCTAAGGCACAGAAAGAGCTTTTTGGGTACGGGTAAACTTACTGCATCCAATATACACAACTTAATCGTCCTTAGCTTGCCTACAAAATTATAGACTCAAATCTTATAAAATAAATAGGCCATCCATATGTGGACATCGAATCAAAACCTCTACACCAGTTTGTAGTGAGGTTAACGCGCACAGAAAAAGTGAATCAGATCTCTGAAAGCTTTACTGACAAAACCTGCTTTTCTTTCTTTAGAGGAAGAAAATGTTCATGGATCGGTGAACCACCACTGGTGGTTTCCAGCGCCCTGCGAACTAACTCTCTTCTCTAACACTCCGTTCATGGGGTCCCGGTATTGTTCTAAGTGTTTCATCAGGCAGCTACAATTGTTTCTTTTCATCCGAAACGACTATCCGAAGTCGACTATTTTTTCCATTCTTCATTCGTGTTTTCATAATACGGTTTAGTGGTTTTGCACAGTTTGCGCTGCTTAATGCAACAGCCAGTACGCCTAGACATGAAGAAGAGATTACTAATATGAAAGCGACGTTCCTACAATCTTGTGTCCCACATTATTTTAGGTTTTTAAATCCCACGGTAGACGTTTGTTTCTCCAGGTTAAAAAATAACCTATTACTTGAAGGTTTAAACTACACCCTGCAAAAAACCAAGTCGAAACGTAGCTCTGTTCGTAATTGTAGGACAAACCAACAAGCAAACCCACTTTCGTATTTATTAATAGGATATTTAATTTTTTTGGCTTAATCTTTCCTCATTCGAAAATTGCGAATTGATTCACCCGGCACTGAAGGATTGCGCTGTGAGGCGTCATCGGCCACAGTACTCTTCGTCGCTTGGCCTGTGTCAGGCAGGTATGACATGTCATCGACACCATGACCACCGAGAGCCTTCGTCGTCCATCATGGCCACTGACAGCCTATGTCATCCATCTTGCACCTCGCAATGTTTGCGTTCCATCAACTCTTTAGGTATGAGTTATCTGGTTAATGTTCTTTTCCATTTGCTTCTCCATTCCACCTCCCATTGTGTGAGCATTCTATCTTTCCTCAAGAGGACCAGAAACACCACAAGTGGTGTTTCTGGTCTTCGTCAATGCACCATATCACATGGTTGTCTTATTACTGTTGCGGCCTTTGGAGAGGACGTCACGGAGGTTGTAGAAGCTATTTTTACTAGATTACAATTAAATTTTGGAAATTGTGCAGTTGTTCCTCGGTAAATACGTAGTTATACTTACATACACTCGAAAAACATTACCCTTGATCGGTGAAATCGGGTAGAAAGTTACGGAAAAGCGTGTTCAAACCTGGGCGAATATTGTAGCTATTTCTGTTGTTAACTAAATTGCTATTCAAAAAAATCAAAATCAAAATTTATTTATTTCATGTAGGCCAACTTGTAGCTCTTATGACACGTTATAAATCTACCACCGGTTCGGAATGTAGATTCTGCTGAGAAGAGCCGGCAAGAAACTCAGCAGTTGCTTTTTTCAAAAAATACAATGGTTAACAAAACTATGCTATGCACACAGTGTTTCCACAAAGAAGTTTCAAAAATGCACACCTACCACAACCTAACACACGTTAAGATGGGTAGACACAAAGCAGACCCATTCCCGTTGGCAACCATTCACGAGTACGACGCATGATCCAGCCATTGCTTTGCTCAACCATATTTGAGGGAACGTAACAACCCGCACCACACGACACTACCACAGAAATGTTTAAGCGAGCATGACATACTTAGGCTACCCATGTTAAGGCATCGAATTAAATTCCTTTATATTGCTCCTTGCGGAAAAGGATGGTAATAGATTTTGTGACGTTTATTGTAGTTTATTGTAGTAAGAGAGTGAATAATACGTCAGCAACACATTTTAAGCAGCATATTGTGAATAAAATTATCCGGTTAAGGGGCCGTGGGTCTAAAGGGCCCTATGTTATTTGCTTCCCCGTAGTGGACTGTGTACTGCCCCGGCTTGGATGCTGAGGTGGCCACGATCGAAGGTGCGTCGCGAAGACCTGTAAAAACTTAGTTCAGAGATCGTTTATAAATTGAGAATTTTTATTAAATCAATGAATACCGCGAATCTACCGCACAGGTACTCGTACAACTGAAAGTCACTCGAGCTCGGCGCAGTTGAAGGTTCATTCCCTCTCGGGTGGAGGAATGTTATCACGATAGCT
The DNA here is from genome assembly GCA_038048805.1 of Hipparchia sbordonii. NCBI lineage: Eukaryota > Metazoa > Arthropoda > Insecta > Lepidoptera > Nymphalidae > Hipparchia > Hipparchia sbordonii. The sequence goes on from JBBIWI010000007.1 coordinate 81,912, forward strand.
GCGAGCGTCGACGGTCGCTGCGCGTGTGTGCGTGTGCGTGTGGCTGCAATTACACGGGCTCGCGGCGCACGCGCTGTTTTTGTTGCCCCCCGACCCCCTCGCGCCCGCCCTGCGCCGCCCGCGCCGCCCGCGCCGCCGTCATTATGTATAGCGATGCGCCGCGGCCGCTTCGGTAATCGCTAGGAGAATGGAAACACGCATAAACTTCAATGCAACTGGCGACTCATTGAGCGCGTACGCCTAGTTCCCCGAACAAAAACCCGCAGAGCTAGAGCAGTGCTCGCGCGGCACAGCCTCGACGATTTATTGCCTCCGTACAGAGTTAACGACGGACTGACTAAAAAGTGACTACTACGCGAGGCCGCGCTGGCGCTTTATGGAAGGAAGAACATCGAATATTCTGCTCGCTCTCGTTTCCAAGGAGCGAAACGCCCTCGGAGTATACACAGGACCGTTTTCTATTTTCTAAAAAACGACCTCCCGCCCGAACATCGACTACGGCGGCGGTTGATTCCAACGGAGCGAACTCTAGCCGACTACTGATAAATCGTAGGCCACAAGTGTGCCTGTTGGCACGCAGTGTCCCGAACAAAACCACAAACGACCAACTCATGTTTTAGGTTTCCTCTAGCGTACCCTTTAGGGATTTCATAAAGTACTGGAGAGCAAATTGTAAACAAACTTATAAATGTTAGATTTCGAGTGTTTGTAGATTTGCGCTGTTGTGTTTATCACTTTTATTAATTATTTTAAAAGAAACTCTGAATTAAGTATTAATTTATTAGTTATTTATTCTTAAACTTATTAACAATTAATGTGACATTTTTTGACATCAAAACCACAGACAACGAACACCAAGCTGTGTTCATAGCCCACAGATAACAACAACTTAATAAAGACAATCCATTACATCTTTCCCTTTTTTTTTTTAAAAGAATTCTACTAAAAAAAAACAAAAGAGTAGGTACTTAGTACAATGTATAAAAATGCTATAACTATCACTATTACAATTTTTTTAAGAATGAAGAATTTCTACGATATGTTGTATTATCAGAATCTTTCACAAAATATGATCGGGGAGAGGGGTGTTTGCCAACTATTTCTCCCTGCACCCACACCTTTCCCTTTTTTAACAAACAATTTTCATTTATATCAAAATCACTTTTTTCTTTACTATTTCTATTGTAATAATTAGCATAAATTTCTTGCCTTTTAAACAATTTTTCTTCTACACTTGGCACAATTTGTGGTTTTAACAATTCATTACAAATAGGTAACTTAGTCCTAGCCCTTCTACTCATTAATAGTTGAGAAGGTGAAGCATCTAATACAGGCAAGGGTGTATTTCTATATTCCAACAGTGCTTCAAATATGTCTTTTTTATCATCATAGCATTTCTTTAACATATTTTTTGCAGTTTGAACACTCCTACCGGCACATAGCCCACAGATAACAACAACTTAATAAAGACAATCCATTACATGCGCAATTTCTCTTAGTTTAGTGTAGTGTAGTAGCTCCGAGTGCAGGCGCGAGCTGGCTCGGGCTGCTAGGCCGCGAGCTCGGCGGCCGGCCTCCTTTCCCTCGCCCTCTGACCCTCAGTACGGCCTGCAGTTCAAGGCAAATGCACCGTGCATTTGCTACAATCGCCAAAAGTATATTCGTGTTATGGAGGGGCTTCTCAAAGACAAATATTAAAAATATTGCATGACTTTACCCTTGGTATATTCAACGAATCAAAGCAATTTGTAAAAGGTTATTTCAATAAAAAACTTAATACTTAATTGACAGTTTCAGGGTTTAGTTTTTTTAATGTCAATTAGAAAATGTTCACTGTTTATGTAAATTACATTCAATGTTTGATTACGAATCGTGAGAATCTCTGTCTGCCTGTTGTCGAAGTAAAAAAGGTATTGTACCTGTATGCTCGATTATTGCGCGTGAGATGAGTTTCTGCGACGCTAAAGCGTGATTTTAAATTTTTACCTTTCAGTACCGTTAATAAAAGCTCCCTCTTCGTATACTATTTACTTGTAACATGTACAAATTTTTCAATTTTTCTAGCTTCTTATATAATGATTTTAATAGACAAGGCTCCTTCGGGTCGATCCATATACCAAATATCAGATTTCTGGTCATCGCATGTATCAGGAGAGATTTCTTCTAAAAACCTAGGTAAACAAACATTGGCGACAAAGATAGGTGCTTTACGGTTTTAAATAATAAATGTTAATAATTTTAGCATCTTACATTAGTGTATTCAAGTAAATAATATTGGAATGTGAATGTTTATCTATCGTTACAACGTGACACTGGTTAGGTTGCGAACTGTGAACATTTCACGTCTCACTGTGCGGGAACATTCCGCCGCTCGCGCTCCGCGGAGGCAAAGACATCAACGCGCACGCGTCTCGCCGCATTGCACATCAATGGATCTGAACAAGTTCAAATTCTTAGTTCTTTAATTCTGGGCGCCGACGACTGCGGCCGGGAACTATGCGAAGTGGGCTTTAGCCATGTATTAGCTCATGGTTAAGCCTGATCTAAAACCTCTCATACCCCGTGCAGGTACCCCGAATTGTATTCTGTAAAGTTTGGCATTTAGAGATGTCTGATGTTCATTAAACAGTTTTATTTCTGATTGACCAATAAATTTTCACGATATTGAACATTTTGCGAATAGAACAGTCATCTGCGTGACTGACGAACGACAAGTATTTGTTCAACTGTAGAGCAGCTACGATTGAAGTTAATATAATATATTGTCTTAGGTTTCAGTTTTTAATTACCTATATTATAAGCAAATTGAGCATAGAATAGTTTTGTGCTCTGTTTTGAAAATAATTTCCAGCAAGGATGTGCAAAGCAAAAATCTTTTTGCCTCCTATTTGCTTGTAGAGGTGCCTCCGTCGGCTCACGTTTTTTGTAGCTTTTTATATAACGTTCCGCTTTCGGCCATATTTTTAAAATTGTAAATGATTCTGTTCATTAATTCATTAGGTATAGTATTAAGCTCTAAAGACAGAAGAACAAGGTACCCAATTACACCCAAAGATATATCACTAATAAAAATAATATTAGAGTAGGTCCTACATCCTTGGCATGGCGGAATACACGCGGCGAGACTGCGATATGTCACAATACGTACATAACGTTTTAATGTTGTCGTTTCTTGGAACATACAACATTTAGATTTTTAGGTACGATATGTGCTGGAAGTTGGAACCTATCGTACATCGTCAAAAGAGTTACGGCGCGCGGCGGTACGCAAGGTACGCAAACCGGTTGGTTTTTTATTTCTGTAAGAAATTTCTTTAAAGACTCGTGCGTACGTTGTCAAATAAATCTGGTTTAGCGGTGCTTTTGATTTGAAAAAAAAAATTGAGGAGACTGCGAACAGGTAGCTTTAATTTTTTTATACTCAAAGCGTATATTGATGGTCTACAAGACAAACATACCTACTTGATGGAAATGAATTGAGTTCTTAATTTTATTACAAAACATTTTTCCAAATTTCATAGATAGGTTGGATTATAAGAGTATTTGCTTAAAATCAATTGTTACATAAGGAAATAGGCTAATTAAAAGAGGAAGTACACAAACAAATAATGGATTCTGTAATTAGCACATTTTCCTCGTAGACGTAGACCATCGACAGTCACTGCGACGATAGCAACTTTATTTGCTTGCTGGCAAACTTAGCTCTGCTGCTTACGCTGTTAGGAAGATTCGACAGTTGACTGACATAGAAACTGCAAAAATTGTTTATTTTGCATATTTCCATAGTATTATGTCATACGGAATCTTACTGTGGGGTAAGGCAGCCGATATTGGAAAAATTTTTGTATTGCAGAAGAGGGCAATCCGCGCAATCTATAATTTGAGACCGCGGGATTCCCTTCGAGAAAGATTTAAAGAAATAGGCATTCTTACAGTAGCTTCACAATATATTTACAACAACATAATATTTGTCAGACAAAACATTTTGAGTTACAAAAAAAAGGGTGATTTATCCCATAGACCAAGTAGAAATCCAAATAAGCTCATGTATCCTGGGCTGCGCCTCAAGAGGGTCCAAAAGTCATTTGTGAGAATGGGCGTGACGTTCTACAATAAAATTCCACAGTCAATCTTAGACTTGCCTCTACACAAGTTTAAGAAATCAATTAAATCCGCTCTCATGGAAAAAGCATATTATACAATCGAAGACTACATAAATGATAAAAAAGCGTGGATATAATTCGCTCCAGTGATTCATGAGACAGTGATTCATGAGACAGTGATAACTATCCTATGTAACATGAATTTATTGTATTCTGTTCTACGGTGTTTCCACTTTATTTGTGTCTCAGTCATGTCTCAAAATGAATAGTTTAATATTGATACTCAATTCGATGCCTCAACATGGGTAGCCTGAGTAGTCATGCTCTCTTTAAACATTTCTGTGGTGGTGTCGTGTGATGCGGGTTGTTACGTTCCCTCAAATATGGTTGAGCGAAGCAATGGCTGGATCATGCGTCATGCTCGTGAACGGGTGCCACCAACGGGAATGGGTCTGCTTTTGCCTGCCTGTTTTGACATTTATTGAATTGTATTTATTTGTGTTTGTATTGTATTTATTTTTACTTGTATTGTACTCGGGAAAATTAATCGTGGAAGCACTGTATACATAGCATAGTTTCATTAACTATTGTAAAATTTATTTTTTATTTTTGAAAAGAGCAACCGCCGAGTTTCTTGCTGGTTCTTCTCGGCAGGAAAGGCATTCCGAACCAGTGGTAGATTCATTGACGATTCAAAAGTGCTTGTAAAAGTTTATTTGAATAAAAAATATTTCTATTCTGTTCTATTCTATTCTATTTAAAAAATATAGACTACGATGCCTACGATGATGACTTGAGAAAAAGCTCTAAAGATCAAAATCCCAGGTATCTTCATAATTAATTCGTTTAATGCAAAAACAATCGGTGAACGAATAGCGTTTTTTTTCATTTCTAGTTTACAATCGTTTATGATCTCTTGTTTGTAGCTGCAAGTGGTGTCCCGCGCGGACGAGCGTCGCAGCTCTATTGCGCAGCTCGTTGTCTCTGTCAGCCTCTCCGCTAGACACGTATCGGTCGACGACCTCTCACCCCGACAAACGTGTTTCTGTATCGAACGTTATGCCCGAATTCAACGATCATCTGAATCTCCGATAACAATTTTATTGATTCCGAACAATTCGAGAATCTCCGGCGTGCGCGCTGTCTTTCTTTACAAGCCAATCTTCGAGTTCGGGCCAGTTCGAACGCTACGACGATACGAGTACGAATACACCGATCGACACACAAACCGAGAAGGCGGCAAACTTATAAAACTCCATCTGCCTCCAATAAACGCATAGAGACCGATTTGAATCGATGAATTAAATAGACATCTATACTTTTTAAATCGTAATAAAATGAGTAAGAAAAATTTCATGCTAAAATAAGGTCTTACTGTGACAACTATTCTACTAGTAGTTTTCCCTGGCGCACATAGTGTTAGGTGTTTGCGGAGGCGCATCGCGTTGCAGTTTTTGCGCTGCGCGTGCGCGTCGCCTGCGAGCATTAACACTCGCGCTTTTTGTCCCTCGCCGAGATTACACACGCCAGGGATGTCATAGAGGCTCAATGAGATATCGGTGAGGCTAAAACCACTTAGTGTAAAAGGGTAACTTTGGTATCCATACTGTGCTAGGTTTAGTGTGAGTGTCAGACTATCGGGGTACTCTCCGTCAAATCGAACGACATACCTACTCGTAGCCGAGAACTACTAAAGCCTTTGTATATCACGTATATGTACTGAACGTAGTTCGCACTCGCGGCACCAGGTGGCGACACCCCTGCGGTCGCCGTGTTTCATCATCGGGTGGGATTACTTGTATTCCATAAATGGTCCAGAACTTGTAAACATGTCTATAGATTTCTTATTGCATTTAAATTGTTTTAAAAGTAAAAAAGCTGATATCTCTTCATCTGTATTCGTATTGCAGGTGAATACAAACTTTATGTTGTAATGACGATATTAAACATAGACGAGTAGAGATATTGAAATGTAAAACTTAATCTTTGGAGAAAGAAAATGAAGTTCTTTTTTAAAGAAGTATAGAAGAAGACAAAATTGCTGAGCCTTTTTATGTTCGATTCTGTTGTCGTCCCTACGAAAGAAATAGGTATAATTTATGAATGAAAATTGTTCGTCAATTCTTCTTTCCACAAAACTAGATTGCACAAAATTATTTCAGGCGCACCAACCGAGTTACCATCGTGTAAAGATTTTGTTTTTACTTGGACCTTCAATTGTTCTGACAGTTATCACAAGTCACAGACCGCAGCACGAATGGAGAGTGCCACGCCAATAAATGGCGAACGAGTAAAAGGGAGCGTGTGCTTACATTAAGCCAGTTTTCCAGCTTCACACCTGCTGTGGATGGCCGCTCGTACACTTCACACTGCACAGGTAGGCTCGTATAAGGAACCCTGAACACCGCGGTTTTTGCGCCGTGCAGCAGGTTGTGCTAACGAGCAATTAACTATACTCTCTCGTGATTATACTCTCGGTACGACTAGTTCTTCAAGGCCGTTTGAGTCCACATGTTTTTTAGATTGACCGTGCATTAAAGAGAGATCTGGTAAACAAATTAAAATAGGATTGTACGGTTCTTGCAGTAGAACAGCAGCAGCAGTAGCCGCTTTCTGCGACCGACAATATATTACGGCACACCGACGCCATCGTAATCTAACTCCGAGGCGATTGATGCAATTATATAAGAACTGAGATTTGGCCCAACATCTGTGTTAGTGATTGCAGTAGATGCCTACCATCAACAGGTCACAAACAAGCTATAATTTAAGAAAAATTATACCGACTTCAATATCTGCCGAAACAAAGAATAACTAAGAAGGAAAAGGTTAAAAAAGAAATAAAACTACATATATACTTAATACTTATAAAGTTATAACATACAAGGCAATATGCGAGTCGGTAGCTTGGAAGCTTTCTTGGAAGCTTATACACAATCGCGAAAACACAGTTGAAGGACTAAGGAAATTGAATCTAGTTTAGTTCTAGAATCTAGATCGCTATAACGAAAACAGAAATTTATCGGCATTTATAGTTATAACATAATAAAATAACCGTTACATAGAACAATGTAACAATAGCAGTAAAAGCGATGTTTCATTGTTTAACGCGCAGCGGCGCGGGCGGCGCCGCCGGCCTGCACGAGTGTGAGAAACTCTACAACAGCATCTGTTTGTAAAGAGTGAAAGTGGAATATGATGTTAAATACCAATCTAGTTACAACTTCAATATAAAGGTTTATTTTAAATATACAAAAATTCCAGGTGAATAAAAAAGGTAAAAAAATTTCATTTATTTACTCAAGAATTCATGTAACGGTGATGCCAACAAAATATGAGTAGGTTGTTTTTTTTAAGTGCATGGTGAATACTCCGCCAAGTGTAACCCACGCTACTGCCAGGGTCCGTGGAGGGACAAAGGCAGGTTTTAGTGGGTGCGAGCTCCACATAACCCCTCCGTTTTCCCTGACGGAGGGGTATGCGTCAGGCAAAAACAACCTTTTTTATAGACAGGAAACTGTCTATAAAAAAGGTTGTTTTGTATATCACAAAAGATCGCAGTAAGTATTATGTTATGACATTTATAAGGTCGCATTTTCGCTGAGTTTGTTACCGACACTTTTCAGTATAATCTGTTTTCTGAATCGGTGATAGAATCTTGACTTGGTAAGAGCTGTGCAGTAGGAGCCACAAGTCTGCAGGAAAGAAATATTTTTGATGTACCTGTTAAATTACCCATTCTTAATCTGGGAAGGTCACTCGTTTGGGATATCACCTGTGCGGACACCCTAGCGTTATCCCACTTTTTAGTATTGGACGCACCGGCTACTAGCGCCTAACAGGCCCAAAGGCGCAAGTACCTTGATGGAAGTTTAATACGGCCCCAGGGGCCCTGGGGTTGTAGGTAGCTTTCAAAAAAGGTCATTAAGTATAACTGGGACACAAGAGCTGGCAGCTATACGTTGGCCAGACGCTGCCAGCATCTCGAGTGCTGCGCTGACATCGATGAGCTTTCAGTTTTATTTTAATTTTAGAAGTACATAATTTAATATTAATTTTTAATTATTTTAAGATTTTGTTTGACTTATAGGTACCTTTAAGAGACATTTTGTATTGGAATAGCTAGTTTTGCCTTCATTTTCCCAGCTTCCGGTATCAGGCACAAGCCCAGCGCCATGCGACGACGGGTCCGATGGCGCTGGGCGATTCGAAGTCCAACAGGTTCGATGTACTACTTACTGTAAAAGAAATGAGAATGCCTAGTCTTCGAAGTAAACCCCACTTATAGCTTTTATCATCTCATAGTGAGCAATTGACCTCTCTTTGACAAGATAAATACATATATGGTATAAACTTTACTACCTACCTAGACAAAATCCATAACAAAAATTATTACAGAGTAATAAGATAATGTACTCCCGACTGAATCCGACCATGGTGGTGACTCCCTACAGACTAACCATTTGCACGGGAGATATTATAGTGCCCAAGGGTGTGCGCAAATACAAGTGTGCTCTCTATGCCCTCACTTTCACAGCCCTATGGGACGGAAATCCGACACAACCGGCAGATCAGACGCAGAATCAGGGGGTGACACACCGCCTGCTTTCTAACTCCCGGATACCGTTGACAAATACGGAATTTCTTGACAAATTTGTGGAAGAAGACTGTTTTATTAATAAACTTTGATAGGTAGGTAAGGACCTACCTAAATTTTAGCACATACAAGTATTACGCAAAAGCGAAACCAGTTGAAACTTGTGCAACATTGCAACGTTGAGCCGACAAAAGCTGAGTGCAACTTTCACAGTAGGGAGTGATATCGGCCGCGTTGAGCTTTAACAAAAGCTGTGTCCGAATGCTCCGCGTCTCCCCACCGCGCCACCGCCGCGCCACCAGCGCGCTGCTGCCCTGCCACCGATAAAGAGCATGGAACACATTCCGGTGGGTATCGATTCTAATTCGTTCTGCGCAGGGTCGGAAATACCACACGCATAGATTCCGCGCGCCGCGACCGGTCGCCTCCCCCCGCCCCCGCCGCCCCCGCCCTCCGCGCCCAGTTCCGTAGCGTGTGCATTCCCTCCGCGGAAACATCACAGGATCACAGGATACTACGGCATACCTTTCTGATTATTATTTATAGTTACGGCACTATTTTAACAGCATATAACATTTTAATATGTACAGTACAGGCTAGAGGCTTGCGCTCATAATAATAGTTGATCTAACTGGAAGTAATGCGTACCTAAATAGCGGATTAGGACGTGAGAAGTTATCTAATCTAATTATTACTAGTGGTTCGCCCCGAACTGAGACCTCGCGATATCCCATAATTCCCAAAAGTTTTAATTATATATTGTAATAATTAACTTTTAACATTAGACGCAATAAAAAAAATAATAGTTGACATAAAACTGTTTTACTGACACAGCGCCATCTATTAGCATTATAGTGAAGCTATTAGCTTCACAATAATGCTAATAGATGGCGCATTAAAATTAAATAATTTCGTTTCTTTATAACATTTATCTAATTTTAGTATTTGTTGTTCAAGTACAGGATATAACTGAATTTTCAACCAAGTTTCACGTTCTAATATTCAGTAATTCAGAAGTTATAGGGCTCTGACAGACATTTAGACGGACACACTTCTCTGTCTAGTAGGCAAGCGCCCTAGTTGACTCAGAGAACTCGCTTCGCTCGTTCAATTATTAATGAATCGCTCTTTTGCAGCTTTGAGGTACCTCCTCTGATTGGCTGGTACTCTCCCACTATTGGTTAAAATGCATCGATGCAGCAAAAGCGCCAACAATTCAGCCAATCAGAGGCCATTGCGATCGTTCCACTGATGCAATCATTTATAGAAAATAAACACGCAGGAAACACGAATCTAGCTACTTTTTCAAAAATAAAATTCGTTAACAATGACGTCTCGAGTTCATGAATACGATAACTGACGTCGAACAACAATTCATCATGATTGTGATTTCGATGTGCAGCTGTCACGAGACTCGTTCTGAGCCAGGCAGCGCTCGTCTGCTCGTGTACCATGTCGTTAAATACTGAGGTACAGATACCTAACTTTAAATATAACTTATAACGTATCGTTTTATTCTTTCGTTAAACCGGTAGATTCGCTTTACGATTCAAAAGTATTTACTCTGTAAAGTTTATTAAAATTAAAAATTAAAAGGAACTGTGTGTTTGCAGACGCGTCTTCGTCGAACGAAGCGGTGCACCTGCAGCGGCGGCTGCTGAGCCTGAGCTCGGAGCTGGTCACTCTCCGCAACCACCTGCACGTGGGCGGCGCCGCGCCGGCCGCCGCGCAGCCCGCCGTGCCGCCGCGCGCGCCGCTGCCGCCGCCCGCCGCGCCGCCGCAGCCGCACCAGCCGCACCAGCCCCACCAGCCCCACCAGCCCCACCAGCCGCCGCCGGGTGAGCGCCCTCTGCGCAACTAGCTGCCTGCATTCACAAAAATAATGTTTTCAACAGAGCTCGTGTTAGTTGCTGTATAATAAACAAGGCAATTAACCGGCACTTTAAAAAAATCAAATAATTATTCCAAATAAACACATTAATTCAACAATAATATGACACTAATGACCTCCATCGCCTACCCGGCGCCCGGGTGCAGATGCGCGCTGGCGCGGTGCGGCGCCGGCGGCTGGAGCGGCGGGCGCGGCGGGCTCGGCGGCGGGCTGCGACGTCGACGACCTCATCCACCTGCGCGGGCCGCTGACGGAGGACGCCGTGGTGCGCGCGCTGCAGGCGCGGTTCTACCATAACAAGTTCTATGTGAGTCGCGTCCCCGCGCGCTCCCCGCACCCACCGCCCGCAGTTCGCCACGCTGACGCGTCCCGCATGCCCGCAGACGTCCGTGGGGCCGATCCTGCTCGCCGTGAACGCGTACACGGACGCCGGCAACGCGCTGACGCCGGGCGCGGCGCGCGCGCAGCGGCCCGAGCTGGCGCGCCTCGTGCACGACGCCGTGCGCCACCAGGCCGACACCGGCTGCCCGCAGGCCATCATCCTCTCGGGTACGCCGCCTCCTCCGGCCGTTGTGACGTAAGCTGTGTAGACCCGAAGCGCACGCACACGTTCATTGTGTTACGCGGCTCATAACAGTACGGACGAAATAATAATCCGATTAGGTATAATTACACTATTGATGGTCAGACCATCTCCAAAGTCGAAAAAGTGCGCGATCTCGGAGTTATTCTTGACGAAAAAATGACATTTAATCCCCATATTGAAGCCATTACTAATAAAGCGTATTCTATGCTTGGCTTTGTTCTAAGAACTTGTAAACCATTTAAAAACATCAATACACTTAAGACAGTCTATTTCGCATACGTGCGTAGTAACTTAGAGTATTGCAGTAGCGTATGGTCTCCTTACTACATTAAACCTACTGAAGCAATTGAGAGAATTCAGCGTAAATTTATAAAACATTTGAACTATCGCACCTATTATGTACCCTCAGATTACAAGGAGAATTGTAAACATTATGATTTAAGAAGCTGTGGGGAACGGAGGGATATAGCTGACATGGTACTGCTATATGATATTATAAATGGAAAAATTGATAGTCCGCAACTTCTATCTAAAATTAATTTGAGTGTACCCGTTATGCGGACCCGACATACATCATTATTCCGTGTCCCTTTCAAAAGGAAACATTATACGAAAAATTCTGCTATTACTAGAATTACTCGGTCCTATAATAAAAAATTCTCCCATATTGATCTTTTCCGTTACTCAAAAAATACATTTAGGCGATACATCTCACAAAAATCCTGATATTTCTACGAGAAAACACTTACACACTCATGCTCAGTCACAAACTCACATACATACAGTCACACACACACATACACAAACACACGATTACACTCACACATACACACACACGTACTCGCAAACATACCTATTTATTCATTGACTTACTTTCTATTCAAACTATTTTGAAATTTGTTGTTCTCATTAGTTGTGTTTTTTTAAAGTTATTTTTTACTCACTCTTACAATATTTATCTGTAATTTTTAGAAAATCTATAATTGGCCATAAAATTGTTACTACTCTTAAGTTAATTATTGTACAAATTCGCTGTTGATTTTCATAATATAAATAAATAAATAAATAAATAAATAAATAGACGTTCAGCTCGAGCTCGCTGTACCTTTCGCCTCCTATTCGACACCTTAGAGACGAAAACTATATCGATGAAATCTCAGTAGTAACACTGGTGATTTTTATTTCCCATATTAAGTTCTATATTTTTTTTTTTCAAAGTTCTGGTCAGAGTCCTTCATTTTCTTTTTTAAATCTTTAGAATGAAAAATTGATGATAATTATGCTTATGGTGATTAATATCCTATTTACAATCTTGAATCTGATGCTTATCCTTTAAACCAGTTTAAGCTATGATTACGAGTATATCGTGACACTCGTACGCGTGCACGCTGCGTCGTGTGCGGGGCTCGGGCGGCGCTCGGGCGGCGCTCGGGCGGGGCTCGGGCGGCGCTCGGGCGGGGCTCGGGCGGGGCTGACGTGTGGCTGTGGTGTTGCAGGCGTGTCGGGCTCGGGCAAGACGTACGCGTCCATGGTGCTGCTGCGGCGGCTGTTCGACGTGGCGGGCGGCGGGCCCGAGACCGACGCCTTCAAGCACCTCGCCGCCGCCTTCACCGTGCTGCGCTCGCTGGGCACCGCCGCCACGCACGCCAACTCGCACTCCAGCCGCATCGTGAGTACCCCCTTCGACATCCGGCACAAAATAAAAATAAAAAATATTCTTCGCGCATCCATACGTGTTCCAGCGCGTGTAGGTAGCTCTAAAATTTTGAATGGTATATATATTTTTTATGTGAATAGCGAGCAAACGATCAGGCTTTTTTTATATATTTTCCTGATGCTCCACCTCGTGACACCGCGTTTCTCTGCGCAGGGGCACTTCATCGAGCTGCAGGTGACGGACGGCGCGCTGTACCGCACCAAGATCCACTGCTACTTCCTGGACCAGTCGCGCGTGGTGCGGCCGCCGCCCGGCGAGCGCAACTACCACATCTTCTACCAGCTGCTGGCCGGCCTCTCGCCCGACGAGCGCTCGCAGCTGCACCTGGACGGCTACTCCGCCGCCGACCTGCGGTGCGTGCCCGCCCTTCGCACCGGGTGGTGGTCTTTTGCGAAGCCGAGTACCGAGGTGTCTCTTCCGGCCCGTTCTCGTGGCTCGCGAATGCTATGTAACTTTTCACATCGGTTCTCTGGCAAGTCGGAAAGCGTGTCGGCCGACTGTCGGCCGTGTGCTCCGCTCGATCACGGAACTCTACTCGCAGGTACCTGAGTACGAGCGCACCGCGGCGCGCCGAGGCCGAGGACGGGGCCCGCTTCCAAGCGTGGAAGAGCTGCCTGGGCGTGCTGGGCATCCCCTTCCTCGACGTGCTGCGCGTGCTGGCCGCCGTGCTGCTGCTGGGCAACGTGAGCTTCGGCGACAACGCGGACGGCATCGCCGAGCCCAACGGAGAGGTACCGCCGCCGGGCCGCGCCGCCGCGCGATCGCTTCGGGAACGGCCACGTGACGCGAGTGTTCGCCCGCAGGCGGAGCTGGTGGCGGCCGGCGCGCTGCTGGGCGTGGGCGCGGCGGCGCTGCTGCGCGGGCTGGGCGCGCGCGGCGGCGCGCGGGCGCGGGGCGCGGCGGTGCGCGCGCCGGCCACGGCGGCGGGCGCGGGCGCGGCGCGCGACGCGCTGGCCAAGGCGCTGTACTGCCGCACCGTGGCCACCATCGTGCGGCGCGCCAACTCGCTGAAGCGGCTCGGCTCCACGCTCGGCACGCTCTCCTCCGACTCCAACGAGTCGGTGCACGCGGACGCGTCGCGGCGCGCGTCGGCGGCGGGCGGCGGCGCGCGCTCCATGGCGGCGCTCAACGACGCCGTGCGGCACGCCACGGACGGCTTCGTGGGCATCCTCGACATGTTCGGCTTCGAGGACGCCGCGCCCAGCCGCCTGGAGCACCTGTGCGCCAACCTGTGCGCCGAGACCATGCAGCACTTCTACAACACGCACGTGTTCAAGGTACGCCGCGGCGACTGTGCCCGTTCCGTCCGAGATACGACATCCGCCATCTCGGAAAGATATGTACGTTGATATTGAAATATATTCGCAGTCGTCGCTGGAGTCGTGCCGCGAGGAGGGCGTGGCGGGCGCGCTGGAGGTGGAGTACGTGGACAACGTGCCGTGCATCGACCTGGTGTCGTCGCTGCGCAGCGGGCTGCTGGCCACGCTGGACGCCGAGTGCGCGGCGCGCGGCTCGCCCGAGCAGTACGTGGCGCGCGTGCGGGCGCTGCACCGCGCGCACGCGCGCCTGGCGGAGGCGCGGCCGCCGCACGCGCGCCGCTTCGCCGTGCGCCACTACGCGGGCGACGTGACGTACGACGCGGCCGACTTCCTGGACGCCAACCGCGACGCCGTGCCCGACGAGCTGCTGGCCGCCTTCGACGCGCGCACCTGCGACTTCGGCTTCGCCACGCACCTCTTCGGCGCCGAGCTCAAGGTGACAAAGTGTCCAATTTAAAAAGTCGAATTTTTGTTAAATCGCTTAAATATAACCAGCACAGATGCGGTGTGAAATTATTCCTACGTGTTAACGATCACGTCAACGGGTAAGGACCGATTAATAGAATAAAAAGGCTTAGAAAAGACTAACGGTTTTATTGGATTTCAAATATTAAGTACCACGCCGTGCCCCCCTCTCCCCTACCTACACGCGTTAACGTGCGGATGTGACGTCGACAGGCGCTGGCGGCGGCGGGCGGGCCCACGGGCGCGCAGTTCCGCGCGTCGCCCACGGCGGGCGGCGCGGCGGCGGCGGCGGGCGCGCTGGGCGCGGCGCCGGGCGCGGCCGCGGCGCCCGCGCCCGCCTCCACGCTGACGCAGGACTTCCACACGCGCCTCGACAACCTGCTGCGCACGCTGGTGCACGCGCGCCCGCACTTCGTGCGCTGCCTGCGCGCCAACGCCGCCGAGACGCCCATGCTGTTCGACCGCGCCACCGTCGCGCGACAGGTGCGCGCGCTGCAGATCCTGGAGACGGCGCAGCTGATGGCGAGCGGCTACCCGCACCGCATGCGGTTCCGCGCGTTCGGCGGCCGCTACCGCGCGCTGTACGGCGGCGCCGCGGCGGGCGAGCGCGAGTCGGGCGCGGCGTGCGCGCGCGTGCTGCGCTCCGTGGCCGCGGCCGCCGCGCCGCCCGCGCCCGCCTCTCCGGCCGCCGTGCGCTGGGCGCTGGGCAAGCGTCACGTGTTCCTCAGCGAAGGCATGCGACAGGTGACCGCACGATGAGCGTCGAACGCCGGACCGACGGCCGTGCGTCGCGCGAAATCACGACTAATATCCGTCCTTCCGCCGCCAGGTGCTAGAGCGCATGCGGCGCGCGCGCCGGCAAGCGGCGGCGGAGTGCATCCAGGCGGCGTGGCGCGCGCGGCGGGCGCGGGGTGCACGGCGCGGCGGGGGCGGGGGCGCACGCGCCGGCTCGCCGCCGCGACCCGCGCCGCCCGCGCGCCGCCGCCCCGCGCCCATCGCCGGCACGCCGCCGCCCGAGCCGGCCGACAAGTGCGACCCGCAGCTCGTGAAGCGCACGTGCTCGCTGTTCGGCCTCGACCTGGAGAGGCCGCCGCCGCTGCCGCCGTCGCGCGCGTACACGGTGTCGAACGGCGTGAAGCTGGGCTACCCGCAGCAGCGCAGCGTGGCGGCGGACTGGGCGGACGGCGCCGTGCAGCTGCGCGTGGGCGACACCGTGCTGGCGCTGGGCGCCGCGCGCCGCGGTCACGTCACGGTGCAGGTGCGTGCCGCGCCGCGGGGGGTCGCGACCCCGAGCCGAGGGGCCCGACTCCCGATCGCACGTCGATAGGTCGACGTCGGTTCGACTCCCACCCGTACCGCTATTGTCTTACGAACGAAGTCTCGACACGACTTTTAACGCTTAATTGGATGGGAAAGATAAATGCATTATCTCGTATTTATGTTTTTGTTTAATTTACTTTATTTTATGCATTTGGAAGAAATTTGCATCGATATGGGTGAACATACCTGAAATAAATGAATTATTTGAACGAGCAGCACTTCCAAGATTTGCATATGAACTAATTCCACTGTCCGCGTGTGCAGGTGTGCGGGCGCACGGTGCCGGTGCCGCACGCCGTGCTGGCGCCGCCGCGCGCGCCGCGCCCCGCGCCGCCGCCGCCGCCCGCGCCCGCCTGAACCACGCCGGGTCGCTTCGCACACTACACGACACACGTTATGCCGAACGATGATATGACGAGTACCTTCCTGCTTAATTCGACTTTCAGAAAACTCGACAGGACGATATCCTTTTTTTAATACAAATGTTTAGTAGCAAACTTGTGCTAATACGCTACCCGATCCGTTTCTCTTTTCTCGCAGCGAACTCGAAATGGACAATTGGACAGGTTACATTTTTAGTTCTCTTTTAAGTTAACTATTGTGCAAACCGAATTTGTACGAATTTGTTACCTAACAGCAAACGCATTTTATCGGCCTTTAGTCAGTTAAAGTCCTTAGGTATAAATATGCTACATACCTACCTATGCCTGAACTAAGAGCATGAACAGCGTCGCGTTTCGTCAGCGTCTGCGCCGATCGTCGAACGATCTGGCCACAATAAAGCGCTGCAAATTCAAGTTGTAGCGGTTTCGTGGTCTTCCTAAAGCACGTACTTGAACACATTACACAAGTATTTCCGACGTCGTCGGCCGCCGACGCTGGCAGCGCAAAGCGAATTCTCTTTGAGCATTGTGGTTGGAATTGTAGCTCGTGGCCTTCGGGCGAGACGTATAGTGTGTAGTCAGTGCGTGAGAGGCGTCGATCCGGTTGAACTATTTTGTGCCAAAATAAAGACTTCGCTTTAACGTTCGACTTGTGCGCTCTTCGCTGGTCGTGTGGAACATTCGCCGCGTCACACGTCGCCGCGAGGGCGCCGTTGTAGTCAGTGTACATATTAGAGCTAAGTATTTATGACGTCACGAGCTCGCCCCGCGAACCGAGCGCGTCTAGTATTACTATTTCGGCTAAGCTTAGAATGTAACAAACAGCGGGAGAGCTGGTGGGTCCGTGGTAATGCTCGGTAAAATATGAAATCTTATAATCTACTATGAACCCCTTGACAATATATTATATGGTTAGGTAAAAAAAAATTTAGTCTTTGAATATAACCAACTTTAGAGTTAGTTAAATCAAATCTGACAGCGTCGATATGTGTGTCTTTTAAAAATGATTACTTTGTGAGAAGCGTACGCATTAAAACGCGTATCGATGCTGACTTACACCTGTGTGATTCTACCATTAATACATTCTATATTATAAACTTACAGATTGTAGCAGGTATCACGACCCACGAGCTTTTCGGCCTATACTACCTGTAAACGACAGACATATTGTATTTAAATTATTCCGTACATTTTAAAGTCAGTCGACAAGTGTAAATACAGTTCCTCTATTTCTTTAATTTAAAAACTCTGATGTTGTGAAGCCGTGGTGCCTTTCATATTTAGTATTCTGCACTTACCAGAAGAGAAATTATAACTGTTACCATATCACTTATACCAGTATGTACCTATATCGAGTTTTGAAGCATGGCAATAAGTTTAATTATATTATTGTAAAGGTTCTGCACAAGGTAATGTGTACTACCAGACATCTTCCAAGTATTTTAATGATTTTTACATTTACCTGTATTATGATTATTTAACTAAGACTCTCGAAGGGAAAGTTCGTTCAAAATATATTATTTTATATATCTAATAAGAACCTATCTAGGTACTTAGAATGTTTTGTAGCAATCTCTTTGACTATTGCTTTTCATTTTGTGAAATCATGTAAAAAAAATCTGTACCATTTTTGTGTGCATCAGAAGCCTGAACAAAGTGACCGATCAGCGTTAAATTTCACTAGCATTTAGTACCTTATCAATAGTAATATCTGTTTAACTATATGCTCATTATAATAATTATTGACAAAGAAATGCAATTTTAAAAGTGGCGAATTATCTAACTTGACTGGCCACTAAAGTTTAAAGCTGATCGGTCACTATGTACATTGTAACAGTCATTCTGATGCGCACATTTTGTATCGACTTATTCAAAAAACCAATTAAACAATCCAATTTGAAAAGCTGTAACGTCGCGCTGCTATACCTTGCCTACAGGAGTCTGATATATTCGAGATCGATATTAAATATTATGTTAAATGTGTAAGGGAAAATAAAGAGCCTATTCTTCAAAATATCTTTTATTTATTCTCTATTTATTATCGATACACAAAATAATTTGGAATGTGAAGACGCGACGCGGCCGGCGCACGTCCTTCGCAACCAGCAATCAATCAATCGGCGAAATATCATTTATAACGATATTTTTTAAGATTGTAAGCGTCGGAGACGTCGAGGGACGCTCGTTCGCGAATAACGTGTCCTTCCGACGCCACAGCACTGAACTGGGTGCTCGAGTGCAGAGCGCAAACTCGGCGCAGATCCCACACCATAAAAATACAAAAGTTTACAAACTTACACATCATATGACACAAAAATTCATTTGAGAAAATCGATTACAAAGATTAAATAGAAAATTCATCCGACGATTGAATATAATTATCTAAATTTCTACAACAGTACGGCTATCTCTCTCTCGAGGTACAACAGGGGAATAAAAGATTTATATTAAAAATGCAATAGTACAGAGTCGGCAACGCGTTAAAACATCTACAGTATGCGAAGACAACGACCCGGGTCAACGAGACAACGAGATCGGGTCGCGTTCCCGACACCCGGCCTGCGTCCACCGCGACACTCGAGTATTGCAATACATAACAACAATATACTTCGTTGGGTTATCACATCGCGAGTAGCGCCGCCCCGCGTCGGTCCGCACCGCTCGAGTTTACGAAAATTCTTTTGTAACGTATCTACTAAACTTTCCAAGTTCATTGAGAGCCGTGCTGTGCTCGAGCGGTGCGGGCCGCTCAGTGCGACCTTAGGCGCCGCGCACGCGCCGATCGATTCCCGAGTAGACCACGATCCGCGACTGAAATCACGCAACTGCCCTGAGAATAATAGCTAGAACAAATTGCGTCGTATTATTCCGTCCTGTAACTGGCTAGCTGCCTCGATACATGCGACGGCCGGCCAATCACAGGGGCCTAATCATACAACAATAGGCTCTATCCTCGATCAATTTAAAAGTAAATCAAAATGTGATCCAGATCGTCGTCGGTCGGCACGTGTGCAGCCCCCGTAGTTAGTACTAATTAAAATATTATTATATTAAAAAGAGTTTAAAAGATAAAGCCAAAATACACAACTAGCATAGCTACATCTAACATTTAACTTTACTTAAACGTAAGCCGATTTGTAAATTTTTAAAGAATGTAAGTGTTACTTTACAACAATTTACACAATAATATATTTACTTGTTTTTCTATTACATAATCGATTTGAATACATTATATGCGTTCACACGTTCACATCACGTGTGGTCGTACGCTACCGAGGTAGTCACAGTAGGGAACAGCTAATGAAAATTTGGCCGCACTGACTTCAAATAATATACCTTATTTCATCACATCTACATATTATTTAAAATATAGTATTTTCAATGCTCAAATATAACGTTCATTTTTTAAATATTGCATCTTTATAATACTGTAACAATAATGTCTTTTAAGTTTAAATCTAACGAGACCGTACATTCATCTAATGATATTAAAGATTACACCGATACAGTAAAAAGTAAATATTCAAAAATCTACGTAACTATAAGCAGTTCTAACTACAAACATGTTAAAATAATCCATGCATATGCACGGCATGTTAAGACCTCCAATTTATACAACGAACAAACAAAGACCATCAACGTCAAAGAGATATTACCTGCTTATTGCAAAAAAATATTAAAAAGCGATATCAGAGAAGCTTTAACTGACCTCGATATAATTTTTCACCATATACAAACGAATACAAACTAATATTATGAATGCGAAAGTAACTCTGTCTGTTTAGCTGTTTGTTACGCTTTCACACCTAAAACGCGGAATCAAGTTTGATAAGTTTTGGTACAGAGATAATTGGACTTGGAAAAGGACATAGGTACGTTTTGTTACAAAAATTAAACTTGAAAGGGAGTGATAGTTTTGGTGATCTCCATAACTTAATTAACCCTGAGCCAATTTTAATAATCTTTTCTTTATTGGAAAGTCCGTATCGTCGGATACGTTTTGTCCAATTTCGGTAAAGATTTAAAAAGTATTGCTGGAGATAAAGGACACAACTCACGGATAGCAGCAAGTCCCTCGTAACAAAAAAAAAACTATCTTAACACGTACGCAGACGAAGTCGCGGGCATGAGCTATGACGCCATACAGACAGTAATTATATCGATTTCTGTCTCAGAGTACGCTCTGCAGATGTCAGCCTTAGAAGGAAGCGGGCTAACTTTGAAGGGGCGGCAATTTTAATGTTTCTACTGGGCATCGTACCGAAACGCTAAATCGCTCGGCGACAGTGCTCTGTCGGCACGCGCTTCCCGAAAACACAATGGTACCTGCAGCGAGCCAATGAAATTACAAAGTAATTATTACATGCATTGTGCTGGATAGTTAACATAATAATTGTGCTTGAATTGAAAGTAGGTAAAGTCAGTTGAGCGTTTGTTTTGGGGCGAATATATTCATCAATCATCAATCACTCAAAACATTTGGGTATCCACTTGTTTCACTGGCTGACTGTAGGTTGGGAACAAGATTAATATTTACTTAAAACGTAAAAAAAAACACGAGAGCAGTAAAGGATAAGCGAGTATTGCATATACAACTTAATTCTAACAATACAGGTGCTAGCTCAGTTCTACACAAAACTAAAACTAATATTATTTACCAAAGGTCATTTAAGGTTGCATAAACCATGGTTCCTTAGCTTTGACCCCTTAACCTCTTCTATAGAGTTGGAGGTGCGTTTACTGATCGTGCACGGTGCAACCCATTTTGCTTGGCTTTTGCTAAGTAACTTTAACCGTTCTGCGTGCAACCGGCTCTAGCAGTCACATCACCCTCTCCCACTCTATACCGATAAGTTTCAGATACTTCGCTCGTTTGCTGCAACACTGTTTTATCTCAAAAATCCCGATTTTTTCAAAAAGAATGCGAATCTAAATCTTTTTTTTTTTTAAATAATGTCTAAATATTTCAAAATTTCTCTTTGATTTCATAGTAAAGTCTGCTATGAGATTATTTTTCAAAGCAGTTTTCATAGAGCGTGAAATAGCGATTTTTGTATATCACAATTTAAATCACTATCACTTTTTCGAGACAAAACATTTGTTTGCAGCAAATGAGCCAATCGTGTCGAATAAGTTCAGTTTTGGTTTTGTGCAAGATCCTAGCATCGAGCTCGGGACTGTACGTGTACACTTATCCGCAGTGACTTCATTGGCTGAACTTACGCACTTCGGAAGCCATAAGTTCAGCATATTGAAGCCCGTTTTCATTGTTTAGGTGTCCCCTAAAGCTTCGTGAAGCCGAAATCGAGAGGAAGCGTCCTAACTTAGCTTAGACGTTGGTGAAACTGGTAATGAGTGTAGCGGTAAAAGCTCGGCGCTAGAAATAGAACTGCCGCGTTATACAAACTATATTTATTCAATAATGCGTACGAGTTCACCACACCGTTCAACGCTATATTATAAACAAGTACGAGTAAAGTTTAATATAAAGTAGGGGCAAAAAGATTACAATAAGAAATGCATCGTAACACAGACGACGAATCCGTCGAGAGTACAATAGATCCGACGCGAGCGGCGCCGGCGGATTGAACACGAGTTAAGGCAGTGAAGAACAACTTTGTACTCCGTTACACGCACCCTACACACGAGGCTTGGTCGAAGAAAACGCGATGCGAACAATTTGACCAACTTTATGAATAACTTCAGTCACGTTCCGTAATAAAATTATAAAACCACAATTTCTAAAATCCGTTAACTATAAGCATTAGAAGCTTTTTACCAAAACTTTACAACTTTTAGCATCTTTAATATTCTTAACGTTTATGTAATCCTGTAGCCGATGAAAGTTGTTTTAGAGTACGAACTAAAGTTTTGTTTCTAGATTGATTCATGTATTCTTTTTCCTCACAATGGAAATGATTCGGCTCGACAAGCGCTCCGGAGATTCACCATCACTAATCATAGAGCAGTTCTTAACTTATAATAAATTGTTCAATATGGGACCATATATTACAATAACGAATCGCTACAACTAGCGTTCTAATTTAGACTGAAGACCAGCAACTCGTTAACGACACAAATGGACGATAGATAGGTATTATTAAACGATTACAGTTATAATAATTGTAAAAAAAAATTCGGGCAGCGGATTCGAAAAAGATATGAAGTTTATATAATAATTCCTCATTTGATAATACCTAATAATTCCTTATTTATATCAAATGAGGCTCTAGCTTAAAATATTTTAGACGAAATCAACGAAATTATCTGAGAATTCGAAGTTATTACGCAAGGTCTGTGAAATACATATTTTCAAAAAACCAAAGTATGGCAAAAGAGCGTTAGATCTGGAATCACGGTGACACTGTCACGCGTTTGCCGGCACTCATCTCACGTTCATAGCGAGCGCGCAGCGAGCGCGCAGCGGAACCGGGAGCGGCACCGGAGCGGCACCCGAGCGGCACCGGAGCGGCACCGAAGCGGCACCGGAGCGGCACCCGAGCGGCGCGCGCACTCCGCATTGAGCGGTGTGATATAAGACTCATCGGACTCGTCGGCTCATTCCAGAAGTGCTTCTTTTGCTAGGTCTTACTTAGTGTAAAATTTTTGTAAAAAGAGAGTCTCAATTATTCTATCCTTTATGCTTTTTTTGGCGACACATTACTGAACACTATATCTGTAACACGTCAACCCGACCACTTTTTGTATTATCTGGGGCCGAGAGCACATCACGAATAGGGAATGCAATCTCGATCTCGCGAGATCTCGTTTTCGCGAGATCTCGGCCTTTTTTAGCGAGATTGATCTCGGCCGAAAAAAGGGCGAGATCTCGCGAGATTAACGAGATTGCACTCGAGCATAAAAAAGTCTTATTCGAAGCGCGGACTGACACGGACGGAGTTGCGACCTGTCGGTTTCGTTCGGTGCGCGAATTAATTTTTAAATTACTAAAAGATTTGCGTTTGATATTAGAAGAGAAGACTGGTTGTTTTTTTTTTCATTTGTTATTTCAAATTCAAAATTTATTTATTTCATGTAGGCCAACTTGTAGCTCTTATAAATCTACCACCCACCCGTTCGGAATGCAGATTCTGTTGAGAAAAACCGGCAAGAAACTCAGCAGTTGCTTTTCAAAAAATAAAAAATGTTTTTTTTTTACAATAGGTAACCAAACTGTGCTATGTATACACTGCCCTCGTAATTGAAAACACAGTAACTTAAAGGTAACTTCTATTTAACTTACTTTGTTTTCAATTACGAGGGCAGTACAGTGCTTCCACAGTGATTTGATTGATACGTACGTCAAAGTTTACTACTTAGAAGTTTATTAAAAAATTATAGACAATTTGATTCATAAAAGTCTATTGAAAAAATTCGTGAAAATAAATGTTATCTTTTAATACTTATAATTTTTATTATTTTTTTTTCTAATTTATTCAAATATTGTGATTATTTGCAAAAAAAAACACACAAAACTGCCAATCTCGCGAGATCTCGAAATTGGCGAGATCTCGCGAGATTGTAAATAACAATCTCGCGAGATCTCGCTTGAGCCCCAATCTCGCGAGATTTGCATTCCCTAATCACGAACATCTGAAGCTACGTGTTTTTGTTGTAGTCCATTAATAAAGCGCGCAGAGAGCGTCGCATACGATTTGATCTCGAGTGGAATGCGCGGCTCGAGCGAGCGGAGGCCGTTAAACTAGTTAGCGGCACGCTTCGCCGGCCGCGTTTGCCACTCCGTTGACTCCGCAGACCTTTCCTAACACACGTTTACGCGGAAACCCAACACCTCGTCGTTTTGCGAGAGAATAGCATTCGTCTCGAGCCGCGTCCCTCCGACAATAGGGCGACTCCACACTCGCCTCCGGCTCGGCTCCCCCTGACCTCGATGCTCAAACTCTAGCTTGAACGGTTCCGCGGCGAGCTGTATTCTTAGATAATTCCTATCTTCGTCCATTTGTAAGTTTTATTTGAGTACGCACTCGAACATTTTAACTTTTATCGACTTTCGGATCGAGCACGATATATTAGTAAAAAAAATTTACATAGGTGCTCATCGACACTTTTTTTGGAGAAAAACTAAGATCGAATCTTAGCTTCACGTTAATCGATCGAAGTCTCGGAGATAACGTATTTACTTTAAGTTTAGTATTAGGGTTTAAAATTAGAGTTCGTGGGCGGTCAACGCGGCAACAGATCGGCGCGACAGAAGACGCAGCAGACGGCGGCGAGCGCGGCGCGGGCGGCGCGGGGGGCGCGGGCGGCGCGGGCGGCGCGCGGCGGCGGGCGCTAGTCGCGCGCGATGGGCGTGCTGCAGGCCACGGACACGCGGTGCGACGCGGGCGTGCGCGGCGCCGCGTCCGCCGCGGCCGGCTCCGCGTCGCTCGGCGCCGCGCCCGCGCCGCACAGCGACATGAACACCGTGCTGCTCGACACCTCGCGCACGCAGCGCTGCTGCTCCGCTGGAATTTTATTTATTTATTTATTTAAAGACAAAAAAAGTGACACAATTTACACCATAATTCATAGACCAAAGCATTAGACTAAAACTTGTGGCTGGTGATTGTAATTGGCAGCCCAATTAGACAATTAGTGAACGAAATTATTTTGTCGACGATCTTATAGAACTCGACTAACTAATTATCTGATATTCCTAAAACAGTGCCAGTTCATATTCAGATTGTTATTTTCCTGGCGCCACGGTTGCAATCTCATAATTTGACAGCGACGGCTGAACTCTCATTCGCGAGCACTAGGTGGTCCTGCCCTACCGAGGAACTAATGACGCCGTATTGTGACACGTAAGATGGCCAGTCATTGGCAGATCGTGCCCCCCCCCCCCCCCCCCCCCCCCCCCCCCCCCGCGCAGGCGACACAGAGCGCGCGACTCACCGATGAGGTTGTGCAGATTGTCGATGACGCCCTCGGAGGTGCAGGACGCGTCGGCCGCGCGCTGCAGGAACGCCGTCCACGCGCTCAGCTCTGCTTCCTGGAGACAAAATGATAATTTTTTTTTTATAGAATGCAGCATCACGCAGCTCTTCGTTTCAAGATAGTAATTTATCAAAAACGTTTTTGAAAAACTATGTGTCATCCACAGTTTGATAGAGGTCTCTCGTCCTACTTCTTCCGGAAGGGAATCTTTTGCTGCTGCGTCTCCCCGTGCGGGGTCGCCGTTGGAACTTTACCGCTCGGCCTTCGGATCGTTCCCAGCGTTGATCAGATCTCAGAGCTATGTGGCTCACCCTCAACTTGGGCTTGGGCAGCTATATCGGCATCTCTGGTTTTCCTTTTCGAGACGTACGAAGTTCTTTCAAATTCTTTCGGGAATCCCTATTACGCCATTCAACGAGTTAGTGCAGCACTTAGCGACGCTCGCGGCGGCGGATGCGCGAGATGGATATATTTTGGTCGCGCAGCCAGCGTGTCTGACGCTGTATCGGCAGACACTTTTGATATCCCGCACCGAATTAGACACATTACCACAGGCGTACACAGATACGTCCAATTTTTAGTTTTATGGGCAATGAAATCGAACTCGGTTAATCCACTACATCACATGCCTGAAATATATTAGAGACGTTTAATAAAGATGTCTACTCATTTTCTTTTACTTTAGGTTTGAAAAATTATATGTATTTTGTAAATCTTATTACCTATTACCAAACTTGAAGAGTCCTTCAAGTTACGAAAGCAACAAAAATTATTAAATACTAGATTTTTTAATCACTTAAGAAATTATACAACGTGTAACAAAAGGGTGGGTCAACCCTGAATGACATGAAAGTGCTGATGAAACTGAAAACTTTCCCCAAGGAACTATGGTCCTTCCTTTGATCATAAATTCGCACCGGATCGACACCCGAACGATGTTGTACCTACAGAGTCACATTTCCCTTAAATGATCGTAGAGCCATGCTGTGTGTGCAGCGTCATAATTGAGTCATGCTCATTCACAGTTCGCCGCTCGCTAACTGACCGTGCGCGCGCTAATCGATACGCACAGATACCAGTAAGTGGTAATGATGCTGTACCCAGCTTCCGTGTCGGTTACTTTAATGATATTTGGATCACTTTAATTTCAAGTTGCTGTGAATCTGTTTGAATAGGTAGATCAAATTGAATGACTTTAATTTTAAATGAGCCCTTATGAACATCGGTTAAGAAAAGGTTGAAAATGACTGTGCCAGCCGGCCCACTACGGGCATGGTTCTCCACTCACTACGGAACTATTTTAGGTCACACGCACTGGCCAACCTCACATACCTTTGAGAACTTATCAGGAACACTCAGGCATGCTTTTTTTTAAAGAATATTAGCCAACCTGAAATTGACTAATATTCTCTTCTCCCGTCCAAATAAGCGGGAAGCTTAGGAGCAGGTACGACAATAGTGCAACGGTTAAGTTTCGAACCTGCGACCTTTCAGTTTTCACCTGTTTAAACGTTGGGCCATTTTAGGCTATAAAATGTTTCCTCTGCGTTGAAGAATATTTTATTGCTTGGAATCGTACGTAATGTTGGACTCTTTAAGTGTTATACGCATAAGAGCACGTACGATCCTTGTCATAAATAATATGATTGCGAAAAGGCAAATCCCCTGAAGCCGTACAGCAGTCGTACGCTCCCGGTGTCCGGTGTCGGAGTCCGCGACGCGTCACGTGACCCGCGACAGCTGTCCAGGCTATTACATTACCCACCTCACTGTGGCTCGTACCCTGTAATGTAATCCATATAGTGCATGACTCATAAGTCATCTCACTCGGTACATTCTAACGCTTTCCAAGTAGTCCAATCCGAGCGTCAATAGGAGTATCGAAACTCTAGTAACACGGAGTATCGATGATGAGCGATATTGTAATTTAATACGTTTTTAAAACCTCAATAGCGCAATAGCGGTCTGGGCAGTGCACTGAAACACGAAAGGTCGACGGTTCAAACCCACATGGTGCACTATTGGCGAACTTAATCCCGTAACGCTGAGTTGGAGGGAAAATGGCTAATATTATTTAAAAAAAGCTCGCATTTATCATACCTGTTTCACTGACTTAAGTGGTCTAATGGAAATAAAGTCTTTTTCTGCTATTTAATTAAAATAATATACTTGATACTTTTAAATATATTTTGAATTAGGGATTAAAACACAAATATAATCACTTAGTTAAATTAGAACCTAGTCCATTGGCATTGGAACCATAGATACGTAAGTAGGTGCAAGTAGGTACCTGTATAGCCGCCAATTCAGCGTGTTAGGTCGTTATCCCTTTGAATACCACGTTATAAAATTAACTCAGCACGCAAACAATAAATCTAACAGTTCGAAGAAATCGAAGAAATAGTATAATTTCATACGACTACTAAAAGTACCTAGTCGTATGTCGTCGTATTTTATCAAACAATTTCATCAAACAAAAATGAGAGGCAGCGCTAATTCATTTGACAAAACCACACCATTGCTTCGCCGCGACTCATTGCTCTCGTAAGCTTTTCGGGACTAATGTTATTAGCTCGATAGGATTTGTAGTTACTCGGGCAAGCTGCGTAGTTACTTGAGCAATAAGTCCGACAAGTAAATAAAAGCGAATAGGTTTGATCGGTCACCGGTGATGTAATAGAGTAGAATAGAGTAGATTAGATGTAATAGAGACTGATGAACCCTACAGCGATGCTTCCTGAAACGTCGACGCGCGCCACGCGCCGCGCCGTGCGTAGCGCGCGGCAACAATAGCCGCCGCCGTAGGGTCCCGCCTTCGCTAGCCGACTATCCCGAAGGGAAACCACTAAGTAGCTACATGTTTCCTGCCACGTATAATTTGAGCACTTCGAGGCAAGAGTAACTCAAACCTTCTAGATAGGCTCCAACCTTAAACTCATCATTGCTTTCCATGAGGCATGATTTTCGTCAAGCGCAAGACTAATTCGCAATAAAAACGCGTATTTTAGAATAACATTAGGTACCTACTATCATCTGCTTTGTACGATAGGTAGTAACCGATCAACGTTTGTGCTGTTCATTTTAATCAAATTAGAATGACGTCTATGTGCTGGTAATTTGGAGATAATGGAGGTTCACAACTCATTAGTTGCCACAAAAACGTTTAGCCTCGCACCGAGACGGACTGAAAAAGTTAAAGGTCGAAGGTAAGTTAGATGAGTTCGAAGGTTGAAGACGCAAAAGGATCGCCAAATGAGTTGTCAAACAAGAGAGCATAACGTGATACAGATCGATGGAGAAATGATCCTATTATATAATTTTTAATATTATAAATGCGAAAGTTTGGATGTATGGATGTTTGTTACTCAATCACGCCGCAACGACTGAACCGATTTGGCTGAAATTTGGCACAGAGATAGATTATAGTTTTCATCCCGAGAAATAAGCGAGTTCCCGCGAGAATTAAAATCATTTAGTAAATATAATAATGAATGAAACTGCTCGGCGCAGCCCTGGCGGCGGCGCGTGCGGCGTGCGGCGCGCGGCGTATAAATAGCTGTGACGGTCAGGGCCGCGGTCGCTGCACTATATTTTCGGGCGATGCTGATGTCATCTCGTCACGCTACATCATGCTAAGCGAAGCCCTAGCAACTAATAGTAATTTGCAGCGCGTATTGGAAGTTGGGACCTTTTAGGGCCATTTACTGGGGGTGCGTTTTTACTGGAGTGAATTCTAACGAAGTTACTTTTTCATTGCTATCTTCGCTTGCCTCTGCTGAGCTGTGAAAAGAGGCCGTTTCAGTTGATGGAACGCAGCGAAAACTTAGCTGGACAAGGGTTTTTATTAACACGTTATTACTGCGCTCCACTATAATTCTTAATTAATGATTAATTTTAATCAATAAACAATTAACATTTTTTACTATTAAATTAGCTCTTAATTTGTTTTCTCGCGACACCGTCTTTCGATGAGGTAGCCTACATACTCTTTGTTTTTCCGAGATAAAAAGAAGTCTATGTCACTCTCCAGGTCCTCAACTATAACCGTTCACAAAAAACCGATCCGTTGCTACGTTTCTGCACCATTAAAGGCAAACCAACAAACAAACAAACAAATTGTCCGTTATATATCGGCCTGACGGATAATTCCGGCTTAAACAATGCCGATAACACTAGTTTACAGTACATCTGTTGCCGAAAAAATTTTAGCTGTTGCTGACTACATATGATATGCTATTTTCAAAAATATAATTAGAATATTTTTATCAGCTCTAGTTTCTGAGTTTCAGCTATCGGTGTAAAACAGAAAAAAACATGGATTTACTAAGAAAAATTTTACTAAAAAAATAATTAATCATTGAGTTCCAAAAAAACTTCGTTTTAAAGCTCTTCTCTGATGTGTAGACTTTAGAAAATGACGTATCAGAGACCAAGAATAGTTATACATCATATTTTTATCCCAGAAACTCTGATAGCGCTCTTCCATGACGCGTAAGTCCTGATGCATACGCTCTCCCTGCTTTTCGCTCACATCTCCTAAATTTTCTGGACACCTGTCCAGGTGACTATGGGGGAAGTGAAGTTTTATGCTCATATTGTACCCCATATTTTTTAATTGTAGCAGAAGGTCTTCTACAAGTTCAATATAGTTTTCAGATTTTTTATTTTTGAGAAAATTCTGCATCATAGAGACGAAAGCTGTCCAAGTTCGTTCAGTCTTGATGCTAACAATCCTGAAGCTTGTTTAGAAAGATTTAAATCTCTTACAAGATCATCTAACTCATTTTGGGAAAAGCATTTTGGCTTATTTGACATACCTTCAAAATCAGCATAATTTTGTGATGAGCTTGTTCCTTCAATGTCTTTTTCTAAGGGCTCAGATACATTTTTAGGCACTGAAGAGTCAGGTGAACGCTGCACTGGACGTTGAACATAATTTAGTACTTGGGTACTGCCATTTAGCTCGATTTTTAGGGTTTAAACCGTTTACGTTCACGCTACAGGCTTCAAGATGATTTTGTGGCTCTCGCCAAATAGTCGGTGTTCCAAATTGAAAGGCACTTCTTTTACCACTTTTACATAATCTTAAATATTCCACACACGATTTACAAACACAATTGGGAGCCCAAGACTTCTCATTTTTATCCAAGAGCATCCCAAAATACTCAAAATAGGTATTTTTCACCAACTGTGATATAACTTTTCTACAACCGTTAAAAACACATTCTCCAAAATATAGCAAAAATGATCTGGATTGTTTAAACAACGGCTCCTTGAACTACTCATGACGCAAAAACTTCAGATACTAATCTTAGCACAGTAAAATACACCTGTTATCGATTAATATATACGCTTAAATGATAAAAATCAAAAAAAAGGTAACTCGAGCTGATCAAAAAATTTTGAGGGTATATTTGACAAAAACAAGTCATAAGTGAACATTATCAACCACAAAATTCGCGGCAACAGACAAAAAGTTAAATTTTGTAAACTAGTGTAATAAATCATAGACATATCGACATACTCGTAACATGTCGATATGTCACATACATTGTATAACACATGCGGGCCGTAGGTGTCGGGCCGCGGCCGGGCGGCGGCAGCGGGTCAGTGTGTCAGCGTCCTGTTGCCGTGACGCGCAGCACCGATATAACGATGACGCCTTCGATTATAAGGATGACGCTGACCACTTCTACACTACCAATGAGCTGTTCGGCGTCCGCAATCCACAGGACATCATCGACGCGAGAGTACAGGAAGCGGTACACGGCACGAGGCTATACCAGTAGCTACCTACCCACAAAAACCTCAGTGTTTAAATGCATATACATATTTTTTTAAGAACTACAGCTCTCACCGTCCGAAATGTCCACTTATCAAGCTTTACTTTTACTGAACTTGTATAGAACTTTAGCTGTACCCTTCTATGCCTTGGATCGCCATTAATTGGGAAGAGGTCGCTACTCTTAGAGGCTCTACATTTAATGGTTTCATTTATGTTCAGTCATTCTTATATTTTACCGACTGATTTCGTCTCTAAACATTCACTCGTAGTAGTCGCAGACCTTCCTGTACAGACCGAAATAAATACTGTTTGTATGTGACAAACAAATCCGGTGTTATATGGATACCGATACATTATGCAAATGCATCGTAAATCGAGCGAAACCTCCCGCAAAAACAATGGGGCCATGACATAATAATCTCACAATAAAGATCAATGCATACTGGATGCGGCAGCGCTCGTGACCTCCGCCTACATCCATGATTTTAACAATAATAACATGGACAAATTGTTTTTTGCACCTTTGAACCCTTCTCGGTACTCTCAAGATTTAAACCCGGCATTTACACCAAATGAAACTTTGTTCTCTTGTTGCACAAATAACTGTTGTCAGTCTACAGTCTTTGTGTAACAAAGAACCAAACAAAAGAAACATTAAAGATACCGTAGCACTATTAGTTTGACGCAATCAATGCTATAATTGCAATCACAATTGGAAGATTGGCTGACACTCTTCCCCTATTGACCAAATTACGTATTACCTGCTACTCATACAAACAGGGAAGTCATACAATTAGATGAAAGTGATTACGCTGATCACAATGCAGCCCCGGTATTAGGGGTGCTAGTCGCTGGCGCTGGGCACATGTGAATTCTAAACTCACACCAAACAATTAATGATGCGAGAGTAAATCACAAATGAGACCGTTCATAGGATAATCAGAGTAACGAGAAACCTCTGGTCTATTAATAAGAGTATGTACAGTAATAATCTATTAATAGTAAATAGTCTTAAGATGTAATTGGCTATGTTGGCGCTTTGATTTAGTCGAAGTACCTACCTGTTTATGTATGAAATAAAAACTCGCGTGAATTCGTTTTAAAATTTGTAATTAAGATATAACGGTTACAGTGCGTATATGATTTGAATGGAGTACGTGATAGTAATTACGATTATCGTTAAAATATTGAATATTTTTAAACTTTGCAAAAAATCTGTCGGAGAATGGAGTTTCCGGTATACGTTCCAAGGTCGTTACAAGTACATACGTACGATGTATACATACGAGTGTAAGGAGGTGATACGTGTTGATTGTCCAGACTTTTCTGAATTTAAGGTACTTCCATGCCGAGCTCTACGAACTCTCAGTTCTAAGAAGAACTCGTTATTCACGAAACTGATTAAGTCATGCGAGGTGATAAATAATTAATTAACGACCACTCATACACTCGGTATGTTGGGCGTAAATCACGCAACAACGAGGAACAAAGTGAGAAGACTGCTGGCTCTCTGCACAATGCTTTGTAAGCCTGTGCCTCCACTCTTTGTGCCCCGCAGTGGGCCTGCGATAGACTGAGATGACTATGATGATAAAAAACAGATATCTATAAGTACCGAGACGTCATAGTCATAAGGGAGGCTCTGCATATGTTGGTCGTCGGTCTGATTAGGGAGATGAAATGCTAATGACAACACGGGGCTAGGTGGAAAGGGAGGGGGGGCGAACACCAAACAACGGCCAACAGCGACGGGATTTACATGAGAGTAGGTGTCCACTAAACAAGCGGCTTTCATAAGTAACATTGTTACAAGCTGTTACAAGACTCAAGTATCGATATAATAATTTTGACAACGCCACACTTATCAGAGTTATTGAGTACTATCTTCAAAACCAGCGACTTCATTCGTGTGAAGTTAGTTTCTTAAAAATCCCGTTTGAACCCTTTGTTTTCCCGGGATATATTTATCTCTGTGACTACTATCTGTCAAAGTTTAACTTAACTTAAAAAATGTTGGTAAGCTGAACTTGACTATTCTACTTTCCCCTCCAAATGAGCGAAAGACTTAGGAGTGGGTGGACTTTTCAGTTTTCAGTTTAACCGTTAAGCTATTGAGGCTAAAAATATGTAAGTAAATCTCTCAGATTCTGCACAATATCCACCTGGATACAATATTACTTTACATTTCTTCCATATCAATCTTTACATTTCTTCCATATCAATCTTTACATTTCTTCCATATCAATTTGCCCTATGTATATTTTTACTCTTTGGTTCAACTGTATACATTAAATTAACCTTGTGTAATTGTTAACTGGCAAACCCGCATTTGCACTTTTGCTTATACGCATGTCGGTTTGCCTGTAATTGGGTGCACATCTGAAATGTTTCTATACATGTAGTATAATTTTATGTAATTTGTTATGTGATTTCCTGTTGGTAAACCAATAAATAAATAAATAAATAAATATCGCCAGTTTCGAGGCCCGCCCACGCCGGAGAAAAGTAGGTCACCATCGGAGCAAGGTTAAGGACCATCGAACTGCGTCACACACCGTGCCCCCCCCCCTCTCCCCCCACTCCTCGACACACGTCCCTCCGTCCTTCCGCCACATCCTTGTATGGGAAGGCTTTAGTCTTACCTACGAGTATCAATAATATAAACATTTTAATCCGATTCCTAAATAAATAAAAAGTAGGCCTATAGATAGCTACGACCTGAATGTTTCTTCAACACAGAATCATGGATTAGAAAGATAAGCCGTGTTCTGTGCCCAATTACTATCAGGGTTGTTGTTTTGATAACAAAAGAACGTGGTAATGTTTTGAGAGAGCAATTTACATTGAAATTTACATTGAAATTTACATTGTATGACATAACAAGTTGCTGTTTGGTGAGTTCAAAGATCCCATCGCTTTTGTTATCTTATTTGCATGCTCAATGATTTAGGTTTTTAAATGTCCCGTTTTAGCTCCTTGCTCTTCTGGCATATAAAGTACCTGATATCCTTCTTCAGGATGCTCTTCGACCAGTTTTATCGAAATCGTCAAAGCAGTTTAGGAGTGAAAAGGTGATAGACATATAGTAAATATTAATATGGATAGTTATTGTCTATCTGCAGTTTAAAAAGGTACAAGTGATACATGATATTGATTTTAAATAAAAAATTATTTTTTTTCACGTTGGCCAACTTGTGGCTCTTACGACAAGTCAGGACTCGGAAAGCAGATTCTGATGAAAGAGCCGGCCAGATTCAATGCTATAATAAAACAAAACTACACCGGGGTGTTTCAATTTGGTCCCGGCCTTTGTGTCTAAATTGCGCTAAGTGTCAAAATTGCCCGCTTTAAGGTTAACAAGGATCATTCATCCTAATTTGCAACTCGTCACGGAACCCGTCGGCCTCTCAATTAACCTCTGGCTCCCGGCTGCAGGTCTTTGATCCTGAAATAGACCTCCGTCACGTTGAACCGAATGTCATGATAGCATCACATCTGAGTGACTTGTGTGAATTACATGTATTAGAAATTGCACGTAGGTGGAAGTGGGTGGAAAGATTGCTTCTACAGTTTATACTATATCTACTTGAAAACTAGTTTGGTAATTAAAATAAACATAGAACCCTACCTACTGCAGAAAAGTAACTGTCTGTCTTGTGTATTTCTTGTTTCTTGTAACTGTCCTTTGCTAAATTCTCGTAGGCTATCGGGACAGCCTATCTCGTAAATACTATCGATTGAAGAATAATATAAACGGTAGCTTATATTTATTAATAAACAATGAAAAGATAAAACTTCGGATAGCTCTAAAAGCATGACGCGGTAATCAAAACAATCGATATCGCACACCGATTACACCGGTGCGAGGAGGTATGGCGATAAACAGTAAACTCTACATATTATTTATCTAGAACCATTTTATCAGGAGATTGCAAATTCGGAGTGCCCAGATACAGGCTCGGCAGCGGCGCCGCGACCCACTTCCTTTATCTTTCGCGCCATTGACTATTCATGTAACATCGCGTAAGAAACAACAAAACATCACCCGCGGTAACGCTCACCAAACAATTGAATAAACATTGCTTCCTAGCCGGGAGGCATGGCCGTTGGGCTCTCATTTGCGTATTACTTCACTTGTGTGATAAAAGACCAGGTTTCGAAACAAAATCAATTCTCATGAAAATATTATGGAGAGCAAAAATACTATGGTAAAGGTTATGTAAATTAACTTTAAAACACCCTTAACGTGGATCTACACGTATCTAAATAGAATAGTTTCATTGTACCGGCCCAACAGCAAGTTACACAAAATAATTTGCTGTTCCAACTCGGCTGTACCATTAAAAATGCCAAGTGTCATCGTAAATAATTGCGAGTTGATTGTGACCTTTTATTGTTATGAGTCGTGACTCGTTAGTGCGTCCATGTATGGCGGTTTGAACACTGCTTTCTAGGATTAGGATTTCGACGTGTAGGTAAGAGTACATCGACAGTACTTTCACCGCAGGCTGCAACCAAACTACGTGGAAACCGGGGCCGGCAAACATTAATGGCATGGAAGATGAATAAATAACTGCACCTAAATGTCTTTCCAGCAAATAGTGATAGCACCGCCTCGTTGAGATTTCTGCTTGGTATTTTATGGATCCAGGCATAAATCTCTCACATTTCGGAATTATGTGCGTTTTAACTAAATATCACTATCTTCAACATGAAGGAACACATAGTTAAGTGACCTGCATACCTGAGAGTTCTCCATAATAATATAATTAATGTTTTGAGAGGTGTGTGAAGTCCGATCCGCACCCGGCCAGCATGACTGTGGTCAAACCTTCTTATTCGAGAGGAGACGTGCTATAATGGGCTGGCGATTGGTTGAGATGAGATGAAAATATGTCTTTAGATAGCCAAAAAGATTCTGCTGTGCAGAATTTTCGAAGCTAAACCGCTGAACTAATTTTAGATTTTTTTTATGAAGAGTCCTGCTTAACATGCCCAATATTCCCTCTTCCTTCCAAATAAGCGTAAAGCTTGTGTTAGGAGTGGGCACGACATAAATTTAACAGGGTTTGAAGGCGTGGACTGAAAATCGTCAACCTATCGATTTTCAGTCTACAACTTAACAGTTGCGCTATCGAGGTTTATTTGAATCTTCACGAAAATAGCTTGCTTCTGTCCGGACAGAAGCTTTTGTCCGTGGGAAAATATTATTTTAATTGGAGTGACACCTAGATAACTTGAAATTGGTTTACGGATTTTAAGTATTAAAAAAAAAAACAAAAATGATTTTGTCACGGAAGATGATTAAATTGCAGATCGTGAGTCCGGCGTAACACAGTCCTTTATTGAAAATCATTTCAATTTATTTATACCGTAAATAATTCACAACCGAATCTAATATTACTAAACGTAACGAATTACATATTGTTATTGAGTAGATATCTTAAAGGCTTGTTTGGGGACACTCCACTAACTGCGCTTTCTCTCCCATGAGAGTTCATTAGCAGCTATGCATGTAGAATTTACTGGCAGACCAAAAATGTCCCAAATAAAGTTTTAGAAGTGCAGTTTTACCTATACATATGTGTAGAACACTACTACGATACTCTTTTAAAGTCATTGACAGGAAATTCTTAACAGCAGCTCAAGAGTTGGCGCAGTTAAATACTCGTGGCTCGAACACCACGTCAACCCGTCGGTTTTACGGCTGATCTTGTCTTAACTGCTGTTCCAAGAGACCAGGAAAGAAAAGAAATAGCGCCTATATTTGTGCACTTAAATATCTCAATTTCCGTCGAAATTCGCAGTTAGGACTCATAAATAAGTAGCAAATATTTTTCAGATCGTTTAGAAATACTTGTTTCAATACAGTAACTATTGACCATTTAAATCTGTACGATGAAATAAATAATTCAGCTGTGAATTTGAACGCAGTACAAAGGCAGCTGTTACCACTCGCATTAAAGCGTCGGAACCGCAAATCGTAATTATTAGAAAGCGAATCTCCGCTCGTATGCAAATTCCATACAGATATTACAATAGTGCCCTCATATTTATATCGGTGCCTACTTGATACTTTTACCGCGGCTCGCGCACCCGACCGTGGCCAAAACTGGTGTTCAGCACACACGAGTCGTTCCCTCCCATTCTTCCGCACAACGGTAAACCGACTTAAAACGCTGTTCCTATATTGTTGCCGTTTGTACTGGAGAAGATCGCTCCTTCTAGCACGAGTAGGTACAAGCTCGCAAGAAAAAGGAAATCATGCCAAACGTCATTCATTCATGTCTTTCATCTCGAGTCGAGATTCTCGACCAAACTCGACCCATTCGCCGGCCTGCTACTGGGTACGTCTCCACTCTAATGAGTCCACCAAATTGGTGGATTGGCAGAGTTCACAAAATTTAGGGAACACTTTGGAGAACTCTCAGATACGCAGGTTTCCTAATATTTTCTTTTACCGTAAAGCAATTGATATTTAATTGCTTAACGATATTAAACAAATTGATGTACATAAATCATAACTCCGAAAAGTCTCCCTTCGACCCCCGACATGGAAGCCGAACTCTTCGTAAGGTTATCAACACTTATATCATTATTTAAACAAAAATATAAGCAGATTACTGAGTAAACCATCTGAATTCTGCACGAAACGACGTTTGGGTATGCATTTATTTATTCGATACACGAAGAAAGTAATTAATGCTACAAATAATCTACATAAAGCCTTATCAACCTTTACACTAAACGAATCGGAAAATTAAGACGAATTTATTGACTCCTAAACAGTTAAGGTTTCTTTTTTCAATTATTTATTTAGGGACTTGTATGAGTATACCTAAAAACAGAATAAGAACACATACAGTTAGGGTTGAAATTGCCGACGAAATTGAAAACATTCCCAAAGGATCTATTTTGTCATGAGTTGCACAAAGATGAACGCACTATTTACATCGAAAGTGAAATGGCTGAGCATAATGCATTCTAATTACATTTTAATGAGCGATTGTGTTGTGGCAATATTAATAAACACCTACGACCACGACCATTCAAAGAAAGTAATGTCGATAATTTACATCTGTAGCCGTCTTTTCATTTCTCATTTTAGTAATTTCACAGATATACCTATTGAATATCAGCATATTTAACTGACGTCCATATGAACCCGCTGGATATAGAAACTTCAGGTTTTGCATATACATAAATTCTTTCTATAATGTAGACTACATTATACTTTCTTAACTTTTATAAGACTGCCTTTTGATTTTTGCGCGCGAAGTTAGGTTTTCTAAATTCCCTTAGGAACCCTTTGTTTTTCCGGGATAAAAAGTAGCCTGCCACTATCCAAGTCAACTATACCCACATAAAAATCACGTCGATCTATAGATTTGTTGATTCCGCGTGATTGAAGGGACACACTTTAGCATTTATAATATCACTAAAAAAGATTTTTCAAAACAAAATTGCCACCCGCGCGTAGCCGGTGCGCGTCAGCGAGTTTTTTATTTTTATTTTATTCAACCCGTTTCCAATAAAGGGAGAGGTTCTCAATTCAACTGATGTATTGGTGTACGTTACGCGATATCTTCGTCGGTTGTGATTTTGATGATTCTTTTTTATTGTTATGCTAAATACGAGATTGTTCCCATTTAAGTTTAAAGAAAATATCCAATTCGGGTGTAAAATTAGGCTGAAATCTATAGGCCGCACTCTCACTCTGCTAAGACTCAAGACGGAGATAAAATGAGACAGATTTATGTCGGAGCATATTTGTAAATTGTGTCTCGTTTTGACTCTTATAGTTCGTCCAAGCTAAGTTAGAGCACGCTGTATGAAGTCTGTTATATAATAGTACATTATGGTACAAGTGTAAAAGTTGGTGATTACCGCTGAGGCGCTATTGAGACCCGAGCCGTCAGGTGAGGGTCTTAATGTAGCCGAGGACGGTAATCATCAATATACACGTGTATCATACGACGTTTTTCAACACACTTGTGAAGAAAATAATACTAAAATAGTACATTATGGTACAAAACAGTGAAAACGAGTTGTGAAAATTTTTTCGCAATGGCGGGAAAAATTAATGTTGTTATTTTGTTCGCCCTCTTGAGATAATCATGAGGGCAGGCAAAGATCGACGACCATACAGCCTATTCAGGTGTTTATTTGATTTGATCAGTTTACCGGAATGCGCGCACCTATAATAGCCATAGACTAAAAGAATGAGGTTTCTTTTTTTTTTTTTTTGCTTTTCTCGGATAGCCACGTACAAAATGGGGAATTTCAAGTTTTCTTTATTACAGAAAAAACAAAACTTATATTTGAGTGACAGTTTTATTTATTAAAGACGTACATGTTGAAACTATCTATTTAAATACGGAGTTGTATGAAATGAGCAAGCAATAGGTATCTTGGCAATAGGTAGGATTTTTTTTGTAATAGAAACTTTTTTAAGAACAAAGCAACTCAACCAATAAAATTAAAAAAAAATAATTCTATAACTCACATTGTGAATAATAGTAATCAAAAGTCACAGTTTGAGTTAAAGGTGTCATTGTGTGCCTAGTTGCGGTGAACCGGGAGCCATTTTATGAGCAAGTGTGTTGAAAAATATTTTTTATATTGAATTGTCTATGAACAAGTAAGTAGGTTTAGGTTTCGCCACCCCTCGGACGACGCTCCGTGCTGGGCGCCCGGAGCACCACCGAGGCGAGGTCGCTAACCTGTTGCCTCGTTCGCACTCGATAGTTTACACAACAGATAGCGTGCGTGTATACTTGTACACCCGCTATCAGTCTATGCCGTGTTTACTCGCTTCATTAACGACTCGACTGTAACCGAGGCGATAACAATCGGGAATGCGCTATCGATGAATTATTGATGGATTATCTTTCTTTGTGGACTCGATGTGCTAATTGACGTTCTTAGAGATACAATCTCTAGCATCCGTCAGTTGTGTCGCGGCCTGCTTAAAGCTATTAGATGAAAGACGAAGATAGCTATTTAGGAATCGATTTGTTCTTTGTTTGGTCTTTTGGTCAAGATTCACCATTTTTGTTGTCGCCGGTCATCCATTAAATTCTCTGATTTCTCGTCCAGGGATTAATTTTATTCGGTTTAGAGAGGAGTTTGTTTGGGAAAACTCCGAGTAGCACTGAAGGTTGGACTTAACATCTAAAACTCTAGGATCTGCTAGTGCTGCAAACAAAATGTTGTACGTGTACTTGCACAATGAGCACAAGCCGATGTGATATAATGAGGTGGTCACTGATTACATTAGAAGGCATAACTTTACTACAAAAACTTCTCTTATATAAATAGCTATAAAAAGTGACATTTTCAAAGCCCGAAAAGTTTCAAAGACATAGGTGGCAAAAAATTCATTTGTTTGGTTTGTTTGCAAAAACTGTAAAGCGTAAAGAGCTGAAATAGGTACGTTTAACTTGTATTGTATTCCTTATTTAGGTGTGTTTCATCATCGAGTTTTACTTGAAACCAATTCGTTGGAACAAAGTTTACCGTGGTTGACCATAAACATACATATTTATCGTAGGTAGGTACATAGCATTGGCTCGGACCGATACGACAAAGTTTTCCAATAACCCATGTAACGAAACACGAGTAGGTATCGAGGGAGCGTCAAAGGAAACTTAATTTTGAAAGAGAACAAGTTATGAAAAAGCCCGGAAAATAAATTGCAGAAAGTTCCGTTTATACGATTATGCTCGTATTAAGTAATAGTACATTATGGTACAAGTGTCAAAGTTGGTGATTACCGCTGAGGCGCTATTGAGACCCGAGCCGTTAGGTGAGGGTCTTAAGTTAGCCGAGGACGGTAATCATCAATATACACGTGTATCATACGACGTTTTTCAACACACTTGTGAAGAAAATAATACTAAATAGTACATTATGGTAAAAAACAGTGAAAACGAGTTGTGAAAATTTTTTCGCAATGGCGGGAAAAATTAATGTTGTTATTTGTTCGCCCTCTTGAGATGCTCTTGAGGGCAGGCAAAGATCGACGACCATACAGCCTATTCAGATGTTTATTTGATTTAATCAGTTTTCCGGAATGCGCGCGCACCTTTAATGGCCATAGACTAAAAGAATGAGGTTTCTTTTTTTTTTGGCTTTTCTCTTATAGCCACGTACAAAATGGGGAATTTTCAGTTTTCTTTATTACAGAAAAAACAAAAGTTATATTTGAGTGACAGTTTTATTTATTAAAAACGTACAAGTTGAAATTATCTATTTAAATACGAAGTTGTATGAAATGAGCAAGCAATAGGTATCTTGGTAATAGGTAGGATCTTTTTTGTAATAGAAACTTTTTTAAGAACAAAGCAACTCAACCAATAAAATTAAAAAAAATAATTCTATAACTCACATTGTGAATAATAGTAATCAAAAGTCACAGTTTGAGTTAAAGGTGTCATTGTGTGCCTAATTGCGGTGAACCGGGAGCCATTTTATGAGCAAGTGTGTTGAAAAAGCGATTTATTAAACCTTTAACGCTCGTTAAATGATTATTAACTCATCTGTTCAGTAAATTGTAAAAAACATTATGGAAATAGGGAGGCTCCGGGTTCCGGAAGCTGCTTACTGAAGAATTTTATTTGAACTTTTATTTTTTACATCGGAGCAGTCAATTACCCGACGCATATAGATCTCAGACTTCTTATATCGCAGTTCACAGTAGAATGTCATATTAATTTGATAGTGCATTTTAAACGCATCGGCTAGACGTCGAGACGAGAGTCGGGACAAGGTTCCGGCGGCGCCGCTCATACTCTCGTAGAGCCGGCGGGCGGAGTCCACGGCCGCGCGCCGCGAGCGAGCCAACAGCCAACAACGACGAGTTAACGGGCCGATAAACCGCCGCCAGAGTTCAAAGGTCTCGGCGGACGTGCACAAAATATGAATGAATGCAATATAGCAAATTTTACCCAAGTGAATGAAACGTGGGTTCTTAGGTTACGGGTGATTCCTCGATCTGAAATCTATAGAGCGAGCTTTTTCTTTTCTGTGTAAAGCAAATGTAACGAGTATGTTCTATATACTCAACCTCAGGTTGCTGCATGAAATTATAACTTTTTTTAACTAACTAGCGCGTTTGTATTACGGATTAGGAATAGTTTCGTAATTTTTGCACTTTGAAAGTTCAACTTTTTCGTTTGCACGTGCATTTCGAAGCAGCAGAATGGTTCCAAACTCCTAAGGTCAGGTTTAATTTTTTTACAAGTTATCAGTACTTAAGAGGGTTGCGGTCGGGGTGGCCGTGGTAATATCTGCTAAGTTTGATGTGTCGCCGATCAATCAGCCCAGGCGTCGTTCACCCCGCGGCCGGGGGGCGCGAGCCGAGCGAGTGTATCGGGGCGACGCATTAGCGTGTGGCGAGCGGGCACTAAAATAACACCATAATTACAGGCTGATTGCCCGCCGCCTGTAATTGACCACGCGCGTCGGTTCATTAAACATACATCTACATACTGGCCAAATGGGCTTTGGCCGAAACTAGGCAGGGGACTAGGGGAGAGGAGTTTTCAGTTTAGAAGTTTGTATTCTTTTTATTGTACCTACTTATATTACTAGTGGTTCGCCCCGAACTGAGACCTCGTGATATCCCATAATTCCCAAAAGTTTTAATTATATATTGTACTAAAATTAACTTTTAACATTAGACGCAATAAAAAAATAATAGTTGACATAAAACTGTTTTACTGACACAGCACCATCTATTAGCATTATTGTGAAGCTATTAGCATTTAAAATTAAATAATTTCGTTTCTTTATAACATTTATCTAATTTTAGTATTTAGAAATAGAAATAGAAATAGAAATATTTTTTATTCAAATAAACTTTTACAAGCACTTTTGAATCGTCAATGAATCTACCACTGGTTCGGAATGCCTTTCCTGCCGAGAAGAGCCAGCAAGAAACTCGGCGGTTGCTCTTTTCAATTTCATTTGTTGTTCAAGTACAGGATATAACTGAATTTTCAACCAAGTTTCACGTTCTAATATTCAGTAATTCTTGACATATGGCTCAAATTAAAATCTCCACTTTGAAAGCCCCCCATTTCGTCAATTTTAAGGGAAAAATTAAAAAAAAATATTTTTGTACTCTGATCAAAGTCGTCTTTAAAAAGATATATTGCAAGTCTATGTA
This sequence comes from Hipparchia sbordonii, assembly GCA_038048805.1. Classification (NCBI taxonomy): domain Eukaryota; kingdom Metazoa; phylum Arthropoda; class Insecta; order Lepidoptera; family Nymphalidae; genus Hipparchia; species Hipparchia sbordonii. The sequence goes on from JBBIWI010000007.1 coordinate 125,187, forward strand.
ACGCAACAAACAAAATTTTACTTCAAACACGCTTCTATGAGAGCCCCCCTGAAATAAAGCTTTTTATATTTTTTTATACAATGTTCGGCTGAAGGCCATCAGTTTACATATTATATTTAAATTTGAAGTAATTACGTTCAGTAATTCAGAAGTTATAGGGCTCTGACAGACATTTGGACGTACACATTTCTCTGTCCAGTACAGACAAGCGCCCTAGTTGACTCAGAGAACTCGCTTCGCTCGTTCAATTATAAAAACCAATATCTTTGCTACTACCAGTTACCACCGGTAGTAGTAGCAAAGATTCACTTGACGACTCGAAAGCACTTTCTAAAAGTTTATTCGAACAAAAACTATTCTACTCTATTCTACTACACCCAAATTGTTAAGCATTCGGGGACGATGTTAAACGGCAAAACTTTTGGGGATTCACATAAAACTTAAATAAATAATCTTTATTAATATCCTATGTAAATGCGAAAGTGTTTGTTTGTCCTTCAATCACACAATATCGGAACAAACGGCCGACGTGATTTTTTGGATGGTTATAGATAGTTGAGGACCTGGAGAGTCACATAGGGTAAGTTTAATCTCGGAAAAACAAAGGGTTCCCGTGAAAACTTAAGTCCACGCGGACGAAGTCGCGGGCAAAAGCTAGTCGATTATTTGAGCAGTTGGAGGCTTGGAACATGCTTAGAACGTGTTGGTTACCAAAATGACACGTTCATATACCTACATATATAGAATGACGCGGCGGCCGCCGCATGATGTACAAACTGCATCGCAGTCGCCGGCCGCATCCAGACAGGGGGACAAACAGACTAATTCCAATGACATCCCGATTTAATCTAAATGTTAGTACATTTCAATTTCCAATTATGGAAGGGGATTACCCTCTCAGAATTGCATTCGCAACCATTCTCAAACAATCTCAATGTCGTTCGTCTTCTAAATATATAAAAGGAAAAGGTGACTGACTGACTGACTAGCTATCAACGCACAGCTTGAACCACTGGACAGATCAGGCTGCGGCATACAGTTAGCTATTCTAACGTAGGCATCCGCTAAGAAAAGATTTTTGAAAATTAAACCCTTAGGGATAAAATAGAGGGTTGAAAAGCCGAACTTAACGTGAGCGAAGCCGAGGGCAAAAGCTAGTTTGAAATACAAATAATATAGTCTATTAAATATAAGAAAAGATTCATCAAAATCGATTCACAATCGGCAACTATCTATTGTTTATTTAATGTCCGAGAAAGTGATAGTTAATTTAATTGAGAGTCCATCGTAATGTTTTCCCAACCTGTGCCATTAACGAAGCAATCAAACCAGTTGATGCCCGAGACTTCGATGTAAGTCGAAAAGTAGGATCCCCCCAGGTTGTCATTTCTCTCTGCCAACTTCACTTCTTTCTTTCAGTTACATGGTATAATCGATACGCGAAAATATAAAGAGACAAGAAGTGTTCTCGGAAGAATCTAAGGTAACATAAAACCACGAATTCACGAATTTCGTGTGCTATTTTCTTCCTGAATTTTGTCGAAATCGATTCAACGGTGTAGATGTGAAAAGATTTGTTTCACTCTTTGTTTTTTGTGAAATCAAAATTACCGCCACGGATTATTTCTAGATTTAGGTGCCGTCTTACGCTAAGGAATTCTTACTTAGAAAAATTATTGAGCTACATAATAGTCTTTTAGGTAATTGCTTAAAATTATTTAGACGTGAAAGGGTACGAAATGAAAACAAATAATTTCGCATTTATTATATTAGTTTGGAGTATGAATTAAGCCAAGCCTTCTACTCGTAGAAAGTCCAATATTATCTCGTAGTGTCCGGTAAAGCTAGTTATTTGCAGAAAACGAGCTGCGAGCCGGCGCGCTCTCACCTCTACCGTGACAGCTTTAATAACAATCATTATTAAATTTAATAAACCCACATTATTTCTTCAAGAAATCGTTAGGTATGTTAATCTTAACATCATGTCCGTTTCCTGCCGCAGACAGGTTTTAATATCACAAGTTTAAGACGTAAAATTGCATCATTCACTGCAGTCGATGTTGTAGAAATCTTAGCTCTTAGGAATTATATTATGTACTTTCGCCAATAACTACGAGTACCTACATCAACGTCTGAAATTGTGATAGGAAAGAAACCGTCGTCAGCATCTTCGCTTCACTTTTACGGTTAACGAGTTCTACGTTTTTATTTTCGGCTGCGGCGTATCATCAAGTGCAAACGTCTCAAGTGCCGGCAAACACAAATTCTCAGACAGAAGCCCGGTCCTAATGTCCAGTAGTACTTTATTCATGCACTTCGTTTCCGAACTTACTAAAAGAACAATGGCTTTTAGAGAGCTTTGGAACTGCATTTTAACTTTTCAGTATAGGAATGAAAGCCGATCAGCTTCCGGCGACATTTACGCAACATGCTCAGTCTTCCTGCTATTATTGTACGACAATTAACATAATATTGATTCGTGAAAGGTGCATAATTATACACGGTGAAATTTCATTGGTTGTACTCCCTGAAATAGGTGAATGTGCTCATGAAACTGAACATCTTTCCCCAAGGAACATAGGTCGAAATATGAAAAAAAAAATTGGACCTCCCATAGTAAATCAATCAGCTGATCGTCAAGTTTGTATGGAGGGTCCAATTTTTTTTTTCATATTTTGACCTATGTTCCCTGGGGAAAGTTGTTCAGTTTCATGAGCACATTCACCTCTTTCAGGGAGTACAACCATTAAAATTTCAACCGGTATATCGTTCACGTTGCAACGGGCAGCACAACGCGCCCCTAGTGCATTGTCGATTTCAGAACGAGTTGCGAATTGTGAAACTAGCCAATGTGGACCAGCAGACAGCCTTGACGACGACGCGCGAGTGTGAAGTGCTTGCTTTTCTTAAAATTATACTGAAGTAATAGAATATGAATGAATAGCTTTACCTATGTCCACTTGTTCTAATATATTTTTTGTTTTGTAATTAAGTATGTACATAAAAAATAAAAATAAAACACTCGGGAACCTGAGAGCCCAAACCAGTCCCGACCTCAGTGGAAGCCCGCGCGTCGGGGACGACATGCCTTATTTGAATCGACACAATTCAAGTTTTCTTGACACATTGACACCTTTAATTTTTTTACCATAGAGAAATCTTCATTCTACTAGTGTATCGAAGATATTCTCGTTCAGTTCACAGTCAATTTAATAATAGTAAGACGAGGTTTCCCTATCGGTATCGTGTAAGTTATTTCAGACTCGGTAGAGTATTAGAGACTGCGGTCTAACCTCGAGAAATAGGACTCCAAACACAAAACCTCAAACCTAACCGCAGAAACAGCTCGCCTGTTGCAATTCAAGCGTACGCTTTGGCGGCTTCCATGAACTAGAACTCATTGCAGTCAACCCACTAAACGTGCTCCGTAACTTGGCACAGGAAACTTATTCAAAAAGGTAAATCTGTGGCGATAGTAATTAATATGAAATCGTCTACAACCACAACATGTAACTTGACGCTTTGGTTTTTAAGTTCGCTCTATAGTTTCTCTCTGGACAAGAAGCACAAAACGATGAAGTATACTTTACTTATAGTCATATTATGACTAATGTTATGGTTATAGTATATTGGAATTAGATTGAGGTCGTGAGGACCAAGATTTCCAGTAAAAACATCCAGTCACGATAGTAGATATATATTTTTTTTCATTTAAGGTATAATAATATGTAGATAGATACACAATGGAACAATCCTATTTAATATTACTAGTGGTTCGCCCCGAACTGAGACCTCGCGATATCCCATAATTCCCAAAAGTTTTAATTATATATTGTAATAATTAACTTTTAACATTAGACGCAATAAAAAAAATAATAGTTGACATAAAACTGTTTTACTGACACAGCGCCATCTATTAGCATTATAGTGAAGCTATTAGCTTCACAATAATGCTAATAGATGGCGATTAGCATTATAGTGAAGCTATTAGCTTCACAATAATGCTAATAGATGGCGCATTAAAATTAAATAATTTCGTTTCTTTATAACATTTATCTAATTTTAGTATTTGTTGTTCAAGTACAGGATATAACTGAATTTTCAACCAAGTTTCACGTTATAATATTCAGTAATTCAGAAGTTATAGGGCTCTGACAGACATTTATACGGACACACTTCTCTGTCTAGTAGGCAAGCGCCCTAGTTGACTCAGAGAACTCGCTTCGCTCGTTCAATAAATGCGAAAGTTTGAATGTAGGTATGGATGGTTTGTCACTCAATCACGCCGCAACGACTGAAACAATTTGGCTGAAATTTTGTAGAGATAGATTATAGTCTGGAATAACACATAGGCTACTTTTTATCCCGGAAAATAGGAGAGTACTTGCGGGAATTATAAAACCTTAATCCACGGGAACGAAATCGTTGTTGTTTGTAGTACAATATAAATCACGTGAATTTGCTCGAACATCAGACGGACGCATGATAATAATTGATGTACGTGTGGAAGTGATTAAGTACTTAGTTTAGGATTGAAATTTTTTTATGAAATTAGTGACTAAGATTTATGCATCGTTTTCTATCTTCCAAAAGCATTCCGAATCAAAATGGATCCTCTGTCTACCTACTAACGGAAAAAGCGTTGGGATATTTCCCAATTGGTGGTAGTAGTAAAAAGTTATACCTGAGCTTTAAGCTTAGCTACTTGCTAAGCATGTATTAAGGTTGGCAAAGTGGCAAGTCATGTGTACGCAGTGGGCGGTGGGCCTGTCCGACGCATCGACAACCCTGCAGATACTCGAACAAGTCGAACCACTAGATATTACACGGCATAGTAACGACCAACCGAGCGGACCAAACGGTTGAATTACAACACTGTGGATGCCTTTGTAGTTTCTTTATAAATAATAAATATTTACCGAACGCATACATTACATACTTATGTGAGAAATAGATGCATTGGTCTCGTAGAGAGCGAGTAATGTAGTACATACTTTTTGTCAGCCATGAAATAAAGCAGATGACACATCTATTAGCACCATCGGCACCACACTCTCATGCGGTAATCTTGATCAATACGTATACGGATCCTGCTCTGTGACAATCCTGCCAAGAGACAGTGGACGTCTATCAGTTACAACGACGACGACGGTAAACTTTCATATTCAAGGGCAAGTTCAGTTTTCATGATTCTGAACTGTTTGCTGAAAATCTGCTCAGCCTTTTTTCAATCGGCGTGGGAATCATAATGATATAATTGATATTTAAATAAGTTCCACTTATCTACTATCGATATGAATATAATAGGCAACAAATTAGGAACAAAGGACAGGAACTCAGCTCTATTAATCGCAGGATCACTGAAGTAGTTGGATTAGCTTCGACTATTTAGTAGACAAATTGGTTAGTGTCTCATGAATGATCATACAGCAGGAAGGTGGGTAAAATGATGTTTGATATATCATACGAGCATTTATATCTAGACCTAACACTTGTTCCTCTATTAATTCGTAAGTTAATTGTGTGCTAAAGTCATCGTTCACATAATTTAATCTATAATATATAATAGAACCTATATTAAAGGGTTGCGTTATATGCGTGCGGAAGGTGCTACTCGATGTGCGATCGTCTTTAGCGCGCACCCACATGCGTCCAATAAGCAGCTTAGCTAAGTAGGCACGAGCTCGCAGCGTCTGTGTGTCGGCCGCAAACTAGTTACTTAGGTTAGGATAGTGCTGGTTAGTGGAGTATTGAACTCTAACTATACAAAGAAATGATGTTACGCGATTTGGAAAATACTGCTCGAATGATCTTCATTTACAGTAATCGTTGAGATTTTATTATGCTTTATGTACGAAAAACTAATAAATTAATCACTTAGCATAACTTTCATAATTTCATTCTCGAACAGTTCATCGTGACTAATGTTGGTTTTAGAGAAATTTAAAAATTCCTACATTATAAATTAGGAGCACCGAGGTATAAAAGTTTAACTGTACATTTCCCGGAATAAAATAATTGAGTTCTGGGAAAATTTGCATTTAAAATAAAAGCGCACAATACAACGACACCTTTTGTGCGTCATCAGGTCATCAGTCGCCTTGATGCTCTCTGCGCCTCCCGCCCGCCCTCGCCGCCGCCGCGCCGGCTCCTGCGGCCGAGTGCGTGCGGCAACAGCGACGCAAAAACACCAACCAGAGACGAATGACAAAAAATACAACGTACAATAGTTTTCCATCAGTCACCATGTAGGGCCTGTTTCCACTGAAGCGGAGCGGAAACAGAAATGATAGGTTAATACATCCTACGGATTATGCAAAAACTCAGATTCTCTCCTTGCTCTTAGCAGCCGCATTAGTAAATACATAGCGGATTGAAGAAGAATCGTATAATCATTGTTGTGAGTCTATACTCTACAACGATGATTATACGAAGTTCGCTCTACCCAGCTCCGCGCTTGTCTGTTGGGCTTCATGGCAAACCTATAGAGTATAGCGGAACCAGATTCGCCTTCTTCTGACGTCTTGCAATGAGTTCGCTCTATCCAGCTCCGCTCTTGTTTGTTCGGTTTCAGTGGAAACGTGTAGATTATAGCGAAGCCAGATTCGCCTTTTTCTATCACCTTGCAATGAGTTCGCTATACCCAGCTCCGCTCTTGTCTGTTCGGCTCCAGTGGAAACGCATCCTAAGAACCTATAAAAACTGAGTGACATTTCTTAGCAGCCTAAGCGGAGGCAACAACCTTAAAGCCACTTATTATTGTAACAAAACAATATTGCTTAACCTTGTTTTTGTCGGGCAAACTTCCTATTGTTTTTACATTAAAATAAAAAATCTACAACAACAACAAAATAAAGGTAACAAATGAAGGAAGGATGTAACTAGAAAAAGTTATGAACTAAAATATTTGCTAAGTTGATTCGGTGATATTATATTATGCTGACCGGACAAGTTCCATAGAGGACAGGTGGCGACATAAATTCAACAAGAGATCTTAAGAGTTTCAATGTGCAAGATTTAACGTGTAAGAGACCACAGTTGGCTAGTCACAGCTACGCAGAATGGGGCGATGACACGAAGAAAGCAAAAGATGATGAGTGATGAGTAGATGACCTCTTGTAAAAGGCAAAAAATCCCAAAACGCGGTCAGATGAATGTTGTAAAATGCAAACGTACATTCGAATATGATACATATGTGAAGACTTATCATGTAGGGTTGAAAGATTGACAAGCAACTTAATCTTGAATTATTTCGTCTAAGTTCGTGAGTAGTTAAAGTAGGTAATTATTTGCTTAATAACGTTGAAGGTAACGTAATTGGCACGACCAGCTGTGACCTAGGCCCGTCGGTAGAATCAACAGATCGTATTTTGCACGCTTGTAATTATGATGTTCCAAACTCCCCACCCAGCTACTAACAATAATTTGTGTAATTAAACCATCAAATTCATGCCACGCCGTACACACGTGAGTTTTTGAAGGATGTAGGCACTGGTACGTACGCAACCTTATAAGTGTATTTTTGTAATTGTGGGAAACCTAAACAATAGTTCATCGTCAAGTGACTTCGCAAAAAGTTGTCGAGTTCTGTTCCTTGCAATAATGTGAGATGATTTCGTATAGGATTGTAACTGCACAATGAAGTCTTGAGCGTAAAAAGTGTAGTAAAATCTCTACATTTGAATCTCGGTGAGTTTCGCAGTAGGTACTTACGCACTTAATAACTCATTCACGAAAGTCCCAGAGCCACAGCTTTTAGCTTAGACACAACCAACGATGATGGATCAAAAGTCAAAGAAATCCTATTTAAAATATTTGAAGAACAATATCAGTAGCTACTAATTACTAAATGAGCAACGCAGTAAAATGTTGAGCGGAAGTTAAGATGTCGCACTCTCGATCTGCACAGAGTTCACGCGAGCAGATTTATGTTGGGACGTATTTATGCCTCGATTAGTTAGCTCGAGTTCAAAGTGACACCTGATTCCTTCGTTGATTCAAAGCGCTGCACAGAAGGTACTGAGTATGTTTCCTAATACAATTTATCACAGTTCACATTAGTTCCGTGAACCATATCTGTTACCTAGGTTAGCAATCAGTGCCAAAATAGCGATAGAGCGAATAGTCAAATGGCTTCATGTTCACATGCCAGTCTAGCAGAATACAGAGGATTGAAATTAAAAGATTTTTGTCAAATGTAATGCGCCATAACGCGTATGGGACAAAGCTGTGGCCCGGCTGGGCTGAAGCAAGTACAGCGACAGACAGCGAGGTAAAGACTCTTGAAATAATGAGCGTTTCAAACTTTATAAAGACGCGCTCTTTTTGAAACACATTAGGTACTTTATAATAGTATCATTGTGCAAGTCATACAAATTAAAACACTAATGAATTCGGATATTATCTACAAAAATTGTATAGGGGTTCTCAACTCTTTAAATCCAAAAGAAAATAAGATATAGATAATATTAGTGTAGTTAAATAGTAGTGTCTTTAATTTGTCAATAGGACGCGAAAAAAAATCGATAAAACCCGTCGAAACTGGTTTGGATGTAAGAACTTAATGAATAGGATGTTAACTATGATACAAGATCTGCGGACGAGTTTTTGAATGAAATCGTTAAAAGTTTAACAATATAATGTGCAGACAGTAAATTATGATGCGACCATCATTGCAGTAACAAACACAAAGCAAAAAGGCGACAGCGGATGAGTTGAATCACGCTCCTAAAACAATAGATGTCACAAACAGATAAATATCGTGACCAAAACTGCTTTCTCTTAATACCCGCTCACGTGAATCATTTTTACTAGAAAACGGTCATTTATCTAGATACTCGCAGCGTAGGTAGGTATGTAGGTTTCGCTGGACCATAATTGAGCGGGATATAGCACTGAATACATAGCATAGTTTCAATAACAATTGTAAAATTTTATTTTTTTGAAAAGAGCAACCGCCGAGTTTCTTGCTGGCTCTTCTCGGCAGGAAAGGCATTCCGAACCAGTGGTAGATTCATTGACGATTCAAAAGTGCTTGTAAAAAGTTTATTTGAATAAAAAATATTTCTATTTCTATTTCTATTTCTATAATTATGCCGATTGTTAAGCAGGGTTTTCAACTTTCCACCTCGAACGGAACGATACGTAGCTTGCTTAACTCGCAGATTAAAAGTGTATCACAAGAACACTTCCACCGATAAGTAGACTAGCGGCAAGGACTGATCGAGCAGAGTTCAACAAGAGTCAAAATGAGCTCGCTAGGAAGTGGCTTTAAAGCAACTTTCAAAGATTTCAAAGGTGCAAGTGAAGTACACCTATTTATCTTCAAAGAGTCTGTTGCGTTAGCCATCTCCCGCTCATTACTCTTTCGCTGTAGAACCCGAGCTAGGTAAAATCGTCTCAAGTATTCGCCGATCACGCAACTGATTTCTATTCAGAATAAGAACGACTTAGTTCATGGTCCACCACGCTGCCAAAGCGCGGATTGGCAGATTTCACACACTATTGAGAACATTAGGTAGGACTCTCAGGCATGCAGGTTACCTGAGGATATTTTCCTTCGCCGTTAAATGGAGTGAATATTTAATTGCTTATAACGCACATAACTAATTAATAATAATTAATTAATAATTTTTTTTTTTTTTAACGCACATAACTTCGAGAAACAGGACTCTGAACCTCTACCACTATCACCGCTGAATGCTGCTATGTACCCAGAGGTAAGTAAAGGGTTTTTCGTAGAGCACCCCTGATGGAAGATATGCGTTTCTGTTGTGGCATGAACAATCTTGATTTTTAAGATTAAAAATATTAAAATTAAAAATTTTATAAAATCTGTAACGATTTACCTATTCAAATAGGTAAAACCGATATCAAATTACTGGTTATGTGACGAAAACTGGTTCGAGGTAGAACATCATCGGTCGAGAGTTATTAATATTAGCATAACTAATCAAATCACGTCAACGATTGTGAGAACCTTAGTAGGTATAGTGGTCGAATTACCTACCATCGCGTAATTTTAGAGTTGCCGGCTAGCAAAAGTTACTAGTTGGAGATAGGAAATTCCCGAGTTCAAAATAAATCCAGAGGCAGGTTGGGATTCCACTGGCACCTTTACCGCGTCTCTCCGAGCCTCCGTCGTGATGGCCTAGGCGGTCAGTCTCAGCCGGCACACTCGGTCACCCCGCCCACTACCAGATAGACGAGAGGTCATGGCACGTGTGGTCGCCGGCTGTAACCGGCGCCGGGACGGTAAAGCACTCACCATCTTGGCGAGCACGGAGTCCATCTGCGGGCGGTGCGCGGCGGAGAGCAGGTGGCGGATGCGCGCCGCGTTGGCCACGCACTGCGCCATGCAGCGCTGCAGCGCCGCCGCCTGCCGCACCAGCGCGCCCGTCAGCGGCACGCCGTCGCCCGCCGCGCCGCGCAGCACCGACTGCAGCACGTGCGCGTGCTGCGACACGTACTCCAGGCAGCGCCGCAGCTCCACCGCCTCGCGCTGCTGCCGCTCTGTGCCGACACACGAGACGGACCCGTCATACACAGCAATACGTATAGACTCTAAATTACAGACTTAAATCCAAACAGTTACAGGTTCAAACTCCACCCCATTTAGCTTTGAGCTTAATTTGGAGGGAAAGGAGAATATTAGTAATCTTAAATACTTACTACAAATACAATATTTCCTTTGTATGGTTTTAAGATGGGAAAAATAGTATGTTGGATGATAGATTTAAGTCATATTTGTTACCATATTGTCTCTTTACACTAGTTTTATGCTTAGTTATATTTTAGGGGAAAGTGGCATATGAACTACACCCAACCCAACACTACCGATTGTTAGTCTCTATAATGAATTTTTTTTTAATGAATCACTCTCATCATAATTTTTTTTTTGTTTATCATCAAGCCCCTATATTGTTACCCTCGCAATAAAACAGTCACCCTCAATAATGAAAAATTCTGGTTGTTGAGATGGCATAGATATTTATCAGTTTAGCAGAATTTCAAATAAAGGGAATTTAGATTATAACTGAGATTATAATTGCTACCACATGTTTACAATTTCTATAAGTAGAACCTAGCATTACTAATGGTAATTTTACCAAAATGCTAAAGGTATATAAATACAAAAATATAGGCAAAAATGACAACTAAATGAATTTAGTTTGTATTTTTGCTTGAATATATTAAGTAGATTATTTTAATATCAATGTTTTTTTTTTACACAAAAATACTCTATAAGAAAGAAATTACGGGTTAGACTTTACACTGTACAAAATATTATAAGGCAGAACCAACCAATCAGACTTTTTTCATCAAAAAACAGTTAGTATTAAAAACAATTTAATTAGGTTTTAACAGACTTCAAAAAAAGGAGTACTCCATAGTTATGGAGTACTCCTTTCCATCAAATCTGGATCAATTTCAAAGGATACAAAGGATGTATCCTAAGGTTGGTCTCATATTTTGGTGAAGATATGATGAATATCTTTGGAGACGGAGGATGGAACTCTTCAATGAATAAGAGCTAATTGCTCACGATCAGAGTATGTATAGACTTTTAACCATGCATACATACATACATATTGCTAAACTACTCAGTATTCTATTAGTTTTTTTAATGAGCATAAGAAATGCTCTAGAGAATTGGTCCTATGAAGCTACACTAAAAAGTTTAAAATAAAATATATGACAATTCTTTTTGAAAAAATGACTTCAAACCCCACTACAAAGTATAAAATAAGTTTGTACACATATGTTGAAGTGGGGCTAGAGAGAGCATCGGTTTTATTGTTTCTATTTAGACTTCATATTGTAACATACGAGTACAAACTAAAATGAATTTAGTAAATTTAAGTTCCTGCGGGAATCATTTTTGATCTCCTGGGCTTAAAAGTAGCCTAGATCTGCATAATCCTTTAATTGTCTGGAACTGTCTAAAAGATTTTGGCAAACTCAGTTCAGCTGTTTCAAAGATAATCATATGAGCCTAACAAGTGGCTGTTATTTTGAAATAGTAGACAGACAGTGATCACTACAGTGTAGATTTGTTTTACAAATGATAATTACTTCCTTACAATTTTGTAAACACATTAAAGCATGAGCATTTTCTATATAATCGCCTATTTATTATTTTATATCAATATGTTTATATCTTCATAGTTATCATAATTTCAGTGTCAGTTTGTTGTTCTAATATGCAGTAAGTATACTGACAATATGATTACAAATAAATTAATTGATTATAAGAAAATTTACTCGATAATATTTATTCTATGCTATCTAATATTCTGTTCACATTTCTACAATATACTTATCCTTATATTTTTATGTTTAAAACTCTAGTGCTTTATTGACGGAATGTTGTTTACCATGGAAATCGTAGATCCTCTGAGTTCTCCGCTGGTATTTCTCCTCCTGCAGCTGCCGGTCGGCTTGGACCTGCTTTTCCCGCGCCTCCAGTACTTCCAGGAAAGCGGAAAACAATGATTTCCTCTCGTTTGTATTTGTAACGGTTTCTTGCATCTTTGCGTTTAAAAAAATACTAGAAAGCTGACTTAAGAAGCTTTTTTACAACTGGAAATTTTAGAAGGCCCTAAAGTAATATCCTTTTAAGTTAAAAGGATTGAAATTCGAACTAATAAAGGGGCTAACTAGATTTAAAATAAATTAAAAACCCACACAGCCTCTCCCCCACACAGCCAACAACTGACAAATGAAAATGAAAAATGAAAAAATGAAATTGAATGTTTGAGAATCAGTGTTGCAAGTTGTAAGTTTTGTAACGTAGACAGAGAAGGCAATAGACCAAGGTACTGTGTAACCGCGACTGAAATAGAGATAACATGACGTAACGATGACGTCACATGACAAGTTCGAGTTTAATGTTGCCACAATAACTGCACTCCCCTAGTACCCCAAATTAGATGGAAAATTCTTCCCAGGATTTTTAAATAAAACGACAAAACAGATGCTGAACTGTTTTATTTTTTAAATAACATACCTACACATATAAGGTTGTCTGGGAGAGACATACCTATTAGGGTAAGCTTCTATTTTTTACATATATCTTAATATTGTGTGCAATAAAGAATTTATTATTCTTTATTGCACACAATATTAACTTCAACCACCACTTAAAAGTATAAAATAATTTTAGTTTGTACACGTAAGTCGGTTTTTTAAAAATATTTTTTTTTATACTAAAGTTTTTTAATGTACTTTCATAGGACCAATTCACTAGATAATTATTTGCTCCTTAAAAAAAATATTGAAATGCCGAATAGAAATTTAGCATATGTGAGTCACTTTGAAAAAAGATGTATGTAACACAAAGGAAAATTTTTTTTCGTTACTAGTAAGAATGTTACACAAAATAATTTGTAATGAACAGTTAAAATTTTCCTTCGATCGAGTAATGCTATTGAATTAAAAGCAACAAAAATTGTATATTTAGTCATCAAAATCATCATTAATGAAATTAACAGTATATTCCTTTTTTCAGGCAGTCGTATAAAACTGCAACTCTTCATAGTTTAAGTTAATAATTATTTAAAAAAAACATTAAAAGTCTGCCTCTAGCTATTTAAAAATGGCTTTAAAAATTAAGAACTTTGTAAATAAAATAATTCTTAAGATCGCCAACAGTTCTCGACTGGTTGTTGGACATTCGAACGAAACTTCAGGATGATTCAGAACAGTAACCGACACTATCTAACTGAATACACTTTAATCATCGCCGACATATATTATATTCTAGTATCCATCATCTTTCTTTTCTTTTCTCATAATATTCATTTCTTCCATCACGACTTTATTTTGTTTCAACAAAAATTAAAAAAAAAATTGAAAAAGTAGCCAAAGTAACCCGCCGTTACGGTATGTCAGAGGACATTACTAAAAAAAACCTATCTCCGTGCCAAATTTCAGCCATATCGGTTTAGTGTGGCGTATTGAGTAACAAACATCCATATGTTTGTTACTCAATCACGCCACACTAAACCGATATGGCTGAAATTTGGATGTATGTATGGATGGCCCTACATACATTCAAACTTTCACATTTATAATATAAGTAGGATAGGGAAAATCGGGACATTGTATAGGTACCTAAAGCTGGCAACACACATAGATACTAAATTTTCTTATTAACTGTCAGTTTGTTGGGCACAAAAGTGTGTCGACCTTGAAAAAAACTGGTTACACGATGAGGGACAAAAAATTGGGTAGCTGCGTCTCTGTTTATCACATTAATAACTTTATCTCTGCTCTCTTTTTAGTGTGAGTGAGAAAGAAATCGTCACTGACTCTATGTCTTCTCTCTCTACGTTTTGTAACCTCCGTTTGTTTGTACCACAGACGTAGACAGAGAAGGCAATAGACCAAGGTACTGTGTAACCGCGACTGAAATAGAGATAACATGACGTAACGATGACGTCACATGACAAGTTCGAGTTTAATGTTGCCACAATAACTGCACTCCCCTAGTACCCCAAATTAGATGGAAAATTCTTCCCAGGATTTTTAAATAAAACGACAAAACAGATGCTGAACTGTTTTATTTTTTAAATAACATACCTACACATATAAGGTTGTCTGGGAGAGACATACCTATTAGGGTAAGCTTCTATTTTTTACATATATCTTAATATTGTTTGCAATAAAGAATTTATTATTCTTTATTGCACACAATATTAACTTCAACCACCACTTAAAAGTATAAAATAATTTTAGTTTGTACACGTAAGTCGGTTTTTTAAAAATATTTTTTTTATACTAAAGTTTTTTAATGTACTTTCATAGGACCAATTCACTAGATAATTATTTGCTCCTTAAAAAAAATATTGAAATGCCGAATAGAAATTTAGCATATGTGAGTCACTTTGAAAAAAGATGTATGTAACACAAAGGAAAATTTTTTTCGTTACTAGTAAGAATGTTACACAAAATAATTTGTAATGAACAGTTAAAATTTTCCTTCGATCGAGTAATGCTATTGAATTAAAAGCAACAAAAATTGTATATTTAGTCATCAAAATCATCATTAATGAAATTAACAGTATATTCCTTTTTTCAGGCAGTCGTATAAAACTGCAACTCTTCATAGTTTAAGTTAATAATTATTTAAAAAAAACATTAAAAGTCTGCCTCTAGCTATTTAAAAATGGCTTTAAAAATTAAGAACTTTGTAAATAAAATAATTCTTAAGATCGCCAACAGTTCTCGACTGGTTGTTGGACATTCGAACGAAACTTCAGGATGATTCAGAACAGTAACCGACACTATCTAACTGAATACACTTTAATCATCGCCGACATATATTATATTCTAGTATCCATCATCTTTCTTTTCTTTTCTCGTGATATTCATTTCTTCCATCACGACTTTATTTTGTTTCAACAAAAATTAAAAAAAAAATTGAAAAAGTAGCCAAAGTAACCCGCCGTTACGGTATGTCAGAGGACATTACTAAAAAAAACCTATCTCCGTGCCAAATTTCAGCCATATCGGTTTAGTGTGGCGTATTGAGTAACAAACATCCATATGTTTGTTACTCAATCACGCCACACTAAACCGATATGGCTGAAATTTGGATGTATGTATGGATGGCCCTACATACATTCAAACTTTCACATTCAAAAATTCAAAAATTCAAAATTTATTTATTTCATGTAGGCTACCCTGTAGCACTTATGATAAGTCAAAAATCTACCACCGGTTCGGAATGCAGATTCTGCTGAGAAGAACCGGCAAGAAACTCAGCAGTTGCTCTTTTCAAAAAATAAAATAAACTAATTTTACAATAAGTAATAAAACTAAGCTAAGTATACAGTGCTTCCACAGTGAAGCTTCAAAAATACAATAAATATAATCTAACACATGTCAGCATGGGAAGTCAAAGCAGACCCATTCCCGTTGGCGGCACCCGTTCACGAGCACGACGCATGATCCAGCCATTGCTTCGCTCAACCATATTTGAGGGAACGTAACAACCCGCACCATTATAATATAAGTAGGATAGGGAAAATCGGGACATTGTATAGGTACCTAAAGCTGGCAACACACATAGATACTAAATTTTCTTATTAACTGTCAGTTTGTTTCGCACAAAAGTGTGTCGACCTTGAAAAAAACTGGTTACACGATGAGGGACAAAAAATTGGGTAGCTGCGTCTCTGTTTATCACATTAATAACTTTATTTCTGCTCTCTTTTTAGTGTGAGTGAGAAAGAAATCGTCACTGGCTCTATGTCTTCTCTCTCTACGACCACAGACATAAGTTTGTACCACAATCACAGACATAAAAAGCAAGCCAGCATGAGAAGCTGAAGCCTGAAACTTACTTTATGTAAAAAGGGTCAAGTCATACATAAGCTATTATTAGTAGGGTGACCAACCCAATAGCTAGCACTGCACCAGTTTATTCGCACTTTGGCAAAAAAGATTAAAATATAAGTTTCTGATTGTGGTTTTTAAATTTTCAGATTAAAAAATATTTAGGGGAATTCATATTCTTCACAATCGAAACCTTTCTAATCTGGAAAGTTTTAAAATGACGTCAGTATCGTAGTTGAAAGATATCGTTCTGGAGTTCCCGAAGTTTTACGGCCGTTTTGACTCATCGATGTTAAGGGTCAGTACTTACATAATAATGATTTAACTGTGGTTTTATTTGAGTTTAAATAATATATTTGTTTTCAATTGATTTTCTAAGTATTATTAGTTACTAATTCAAAAAGTAAATGAAACTTTTCCGTTATTTCATTGCAAAACAAGGGGTGTCAGTATCTGGTTACAAAATTTGGAGATTTTCCTGTTTATTAACACTCCGAAGCGATTCGATTACCTAGCAAGCTGGGAGTCTGTAGACGATCTTAACAAGTGTGTGTAAACTGTCCATATTCTGGAGTCTAAATTCTTTAAGACCCGTCACACGAAAAGGACCAAGAAGTTCTCTGACCTTACTCTCAAACTGATGGAAGACAGACAAGAGATGAGACTTCGGTCGTCAGCAGACGCGGATGCCTAATGGTAGGTTAATAGGCAGATCTCTAAGAAAAAAACTCGCAACCTGCGGGCCTTGAATACCAAGTGTATTAAAGATACCATCTAGTGGAACAGAAGTTCCATTCCAAAGTGTCCGTGAGAGATCTATCTATCGGACAGAGCAAGCTGACGCGGCTGAAAACTGACGAAGGCTGTCACGTTTCTTCTCTACCTGAGGTATGGAGAGAGGTTGAGAAGTTCTATGGGCAGTTATTTATCACGAAACAAAAATCATTCAGCGGACGATGGAGAGAGATGCTTGGAGTATCCCTGCGAGATCATATCAGAAATGAGGATATCTGTAAGAGAATCAAAGTCACGGACATAGCTAAGCGGAACTGAAGTGGAAATGGGCGAGCATATAGTTCGGAGAGCTGATGGTCGATGGGATCCAGAGGCGTAACTACAGGGTGGCATGACGGCAAAATGCCACGGGCCCCAGCTGGCAGGGGCCCCCGATTAGAGAGGGCCAGAAGCACAAGATGATCCTAAAATTTATAAAAATTTCTGTGATTACGGTTAGTGCCGAGCGATCATTTTCAAAATTAAAATTGATATAAACTAAATTCTTTTCGACAAGAAAGGTTTCGCACAGTGTCGGATTTACCAAAAGGCTGAGTTGACTGGAGCCTAGGGCAACAGATTTTAGGGGCGGTAAATTTGGGGCCAAAATATTTATTTATGACTTACAGAAATAAAAAAGATACATATTTGTATAAGTATGTATCTAAATGTCATTAGGTCCATAAACACATATTTTAAAATTTTATAAAATATCTAATTAATTACTGAATATAGGTACCCCAAACAATAACTAAATAGTTGGTAGAGCCGACTTTACCTACGATGCCAGGTGTGCGGCGCATACAAGCGCAGGGTCTCAAGCGTCAAAAGTACAGGACTAAATATGGCGTAATGCAATCATAAAAAATTTCGCGCTCACTTCGCTCTCGAAAATGTCACTTTTACGTTTCTATTATAGGTGCCAAGTGTGGACTACTAAGTGCCGTAATGTAATCATAAAAATTTTAGCGCTCGCTTCGCTCGCGAAAATGTGGCTTTTAAGTTGCTATTGTAGATGCCAAGAATGGACTACTAAGTGCCGTAATGCAATTATAAAAAATTTCGCGCTAGCTTCGCTCGCGAAAATGTCACTTACATTTCTAGTGTAGACGTCAAGTATGGACTACGAAGTGCCATAATGCAATTATAAAAAATTTCGCGCTCACTTCGCTCGCAAAAATGTCACTTTTGCGTTGCTATTGTAGGTGCCAAGAATGGACTACTAAGTGCCGTAATGCAATCATAAATTTCGCGCTCACTTCGCTCGCGAAAATGTCAATTTTGCATTTCTATTGTAGGTGCTAAGTATGAACTATTAAGTGCCGTAATGCCGCGAAAATGTTAATTTTGCATTTCTATTGTAGGTGCTAAGTATGAACTATTAAGTGCCGTAATGCAATCATAAAAAATTTCGCGCTCGCTTCGCTCGCGAAAATGTCGCTTTTGCGTTGCTATTGTAGGTGCCAAGAATGGACTACTAAGTGCCGTAATGCAATCATAAATTTCGCGCTCACTTCGCTCGCGAAAATGTCAATTTTGCATTTCTATTGTAGGTGCTAAGTATGAACTATTAAGTGCCGTAATGCAATCATAAAAAATTTCGCGCTCGCTTCGCTCGCGAAAATGTCGCTTTTGCGTTGCTATTGTAGGTGCCAAGAATGGACTACTAAGTGCCGTAATGCAATCATAAATTTCGCGCTCACTTCGCTCGCGAAAATGTCAATTTTGCATTTCTATTGTAGGTGCTAAGTATGAACTATTAAGTGCCGTAATGCAATCATAAAAAATTTCGCGCTCGCTTCGCTCGCGAAAATGTCGCTTTTACGTTGCTATTATAGGTGTCAAGAATGGACTACTAAGTGCCGTAATGCAATCATAAATTTCGCGCTCGCTTTGCTCGCGAAATTGTCGCTTTTACGTTGCTATTATAGGTGCCAAGAATAGACTACTAAGTGCCGTAATGCAATCATAAATTTTGCGCTCGCTTCGCTCGCGAAAATGTCCCTTTTACGTTGCTGTTGTAGGTGCCAAGAATGGACTACTAAGTGCCGTAATGCAATCATAAAAAATTACGCGCTCGCTTCGCTCGCAACATTTTCGGAGTAACGAGTATGGAATACATAACTGCGCGGTGCAGCCGTTAATACTGGGCTACATCATTGAACTTCAGGTACCAACTCCTCAATCCCGATGCTGCTTGGTAAGGCCCACCTAAATTGTGACGATTTAGAAACCATCGGTTGTGGATTGGTATTGCAGGTAGTTAAGCATCAAGTATATGGACTAGTGGAGTAGTGGCAGAATACAATCGTAAAAATGACATTTTTGGTTCTTATGTCATTAACATTTTTGCTGAACAAAAAGCCCGAAAAAACGAATTTTAATCTTTGAAATTTGGTACTAATACAAAAATTGTGACATACAGTTCAATACGCTCTGAATTAAAGGTTATTAGAAAATCAAGTAATTGTATTCGCGTTTGTATGTACCTACTTCACCTAGTGATTTATTATAAAGTAAAAATATTATAACATTGGTTGAGCTTCTTTATATTGGGGGACAGAGGGCCCCGTCCGATGAATTTGCCACGGGCCTCAAACGGTATAGTTACGCCTCTGATGGGATCCCATGGTGTTGGAGTAGCGATCCCGTACCGGGAAGCTAGGTGGACCGACGATATCAAACGAGTCTCAGAGAGCCGCTGGATTCAGGTAGCGTAAGACCGAGGCCTGTGGAAGTCCATATAAGAGATCTTTGTCCTGCTGTGGACGTCTGTCGTTTGATAAAGACTATGTTTACGTTTTCTTATTAAATATGTAGGGTGTTTGTTTTAAATATAATAATTAATATACAAAATTAAGTCACCTACAGTTACTATAAGAATTTCCATATATTATTTCGTAATAAAATCTATATTCTAAAAGACTTCCGTAGGTAGCCTAGCGTTATATTTTACTTAAACTCTATTAAAATCTGAGTGTTGATAATTGGATAATTTTGTGCCCATAACTGGTAACAAATGTGCGAATAATTGGGGACTGGGTCACTTTTCAATCTTATTTAAAATTTTAGTTGATTTAAGCAAAAAAATTTCAATATCTTCTTTAATTATATATTTTATTAAACAAGTAACCTTATGAATACAGTGATTTATAGAATTTGGTTAAATTTATACTTAAAAAACATATTTGAAATAAGATAAACTCTTAAAGTGCCCATAGTTGGGTCTGCCACCCTAATTACTATAAAAGAGATGCAGCTATGCCAAAATATTAAAGTGGAAGCGAGGCATGCTACAATATTTTGTCCTTTCCAGCTTATACGTACATACACTATACCTATTGTTTTAACACCGCCGTAATAGCGGGCGTAGGTACCGCTTTTTTGATGTGGGTTTGATCATAGATTGCAACATTGCAATTGTCAAATTAGAATTTATTACTCGGAGGAAAAAAAAATTTTGTGTTTGTGGGCTTAATCCTCCTAGATTTATTAGAAGAAAATAAATTTTCTCATTTTCTATTGGAAAATAAGCCGTAAAATTATGGCAAAGAGAACACAGTCATAAGTTTTGAAGAACGATTTTCTGTGCGGCTGTCATTGCTGTCAATGGTCGTACTCTCAAGTTGACTGTCAAACTCAAATGTCAAATCAAATGATATGAAATTTATAAAGCGAAGCTGTGTGTGTTTCATGTGTGTTTTTTCTTGTCGGTGTCGTGAAGTGAATTTTTGTGTGGTAAATCATTAATAAAATTATCTAAAAAAGTATAAAAAACATGGCTCGTGAAAGCAGCGCTGGATTTGATAGACATATAACTATTTTTTCACCTGAAGGGAGACTGTACCAAGTCGGTAAGTACGGTGTCGTTGGTACCACTTGTTAGTAGCGTGACTGGGCTTTTTTTATTGTTTTGAAAAATGTGTGTGTTTATTCCGCAGAATATGCTCTGAAGGCTATAAACCAAGGCGGCTTGACGTCGGTGGCGCTCCGCGGCGCGGACGCGGCCGTGGTGGCGGCGCAGCGCAAGGTACCGGACCGGCTGCTGGACCCCACTTCCGTCACTCACCTCTTCCGCCTCACGGACCATATAGGATGTGTTATGACGGGCATGACTGGTAAACTACTACAAGATAATATGATCTTAATCGGCCAGCCTGAAGAAAAATAGTCAAAAGT
The DNA here is from genome assembly GCA_038048805.1 of Hipparchia sbordonii. NCBI lineage: Eukaryota > Metazoa > Arthropoda > Insecta > Lepidoptera > Nymphalidae > Hipparchia > Hipparchia sbordonii. The sequence goes on from JBBIWI010000007.1 coordinate 146,481, forward strand.
ACTTTTGTTTTTATGTAGTATGCAATAGAGCTTAACTTCAATGTGAAATATTTACAAATATACAACCTGCCTATGCTCTTTTCTGGCTGGCACACTAAGATTTTGCATATTGTGTGGTTACATATACATTTTACTAGTAGCCCGCTCCAGCTTCGCATGGGTATAAAATATATAGCCAATGTCATTCCCTGTTAATGGATGTTATTATACATATAAACCTTCCTCTTTAATCACTATCTATTAAAAAAAACCGCATCAAAATCTGTTGCGTAGTTTTAAACATTTAAGCATACATAGGGACAGAGAAAGTGTTATAAACTGAAGAATATAATGTACTTATCTCTGATTTTTAAGCTATCCTGCTTTATACATTACTAGTTGATGCCCGCGACTGTTAGCATGGATTAAGGTTTTTTAATTCTTGTGGTCACTCTTATTTTCAAGAATAAAAAGTAGCCTATGTGTTATTCTAGACTATAATCTATCTCTGTGCTAAATTTCAGCCAAATCGGTTCAGTCCTTGCAGTGTGATTGAGTAACAAACATCCATCCATTTATACATCCAAACTTTTGCTATAATAATTATATCTATAGCAATATCCACCAAAATTCTATTAATATTATATATTAATTCTATTAATATTATATATTGCTAAATTTAGACCTTTTCCTGAAAATAGACTAGATGATTTGAATGTAGATGTAGATCCTCTGAGTAGGTTCTTAGGTATGTATCAAGGTTATAAGCGAATAGGGGGCACCACAGTACTTAATGGATTAGACTTTCACCTATCTGTGAGTGAATGCTACTTGTTCTAGCCGACAGCAGGTCGCAGGTGCAGCGCGCGCGCTACGAGGCAGCCAACTGGCGATACAAGTATGGCACCGACATCCCCGTGCACATCTTGTGTCGCCGCATCGCTGACATCTCGCAGGTGTACACGCAGAATGCGGAGATGAGGCCACTTGGCTGCAGTGAGTACATTGTCAATATGTTTAGAATATTAATATAGTCACATGTTAGTTCAGCATGCAATAAAACAGTAAATGGTGCAGGACGTGCTGCTCTATTCACTGCTTCACTTGTGTGAGAAGCATTATGTAGTTGGCCTGCGAGTGTGTGAAACGGCATGTATAATATTGCCATTGCATCTATATTGCAGGTATGATGCTGATTGCATATGACGAGGAAAGCGGCCCCTCGGTGTACAAGACGGACCCCTCGGGCTACTACTGCTCGTACAAGGCGGTGGCGGCGGGCGCCAAGGCCACCGACGCGAATGCCTACCTGGAGAAGAAGCTGAAGAAGCGCTCGGATCTGTCCTCCGACGATACAGTGCAGCTGGCCATCGCTTGTCTCTCGCAAGTGTTGTCGGTGGACTTCAAGTCTTCAGAGATTGAGGTGGGCGTTGCCAGCAAGGAAGACTCCAAGTTCAGGTTAGTCTATTTCCTTTTAATTTTCGTTTTTAAGGTTCTAGTCTGTATCCATCTAGTTATATTCTATTGGTATACCATATATTTAGCAATATTAGAGGCATTGACACAAAATTCTTTGCCTCTACTTGCTGCTTTTCCCTAAATACTTTCAGAGTTGTATAATTACAATTTGTGAATTTGTGAAAATACACATGGACAGTCAAAAAGCTTTAATATTGTTTCCAGGGTGCTGACAGAGAGTGAAATCGACAGACATTTAACTGCTATCTCTGAAAAGGATTAAGGGTTTTCGTTTTTAATTACCTATTATTTTAATAAAAAATTCAATCATCTATGACTCACTTTAATTATTTTTTTAATCATATTTATATGAATCGATATGAATAGAACTCTGTGGGTACTGAATATCTACAATAAATGATTAGTTCAGATTAAATTAAATTCAAATTATATATTTTGTCAAGAAAAAAAATACTTGTTGTACTTGGTTCTAAATAAAACATTGAGATAACCATAGGTTGTTTATTATGAACATAATATACAATGCCGTTGTTTATTTATAAAAGCGGGTAAAAACCGACGAGACACATACACCGTACGATAAAATAGTAATTTATTTGATTAATTATCCTTCAACATAAATCACATTAAAGGATAAGTTCACTTAAATTATTACCTAAACATTCTAGAATAGTCTAATTTAGTAAAAAATCTTTTCGTTTTGCAATCGTTTCAAAAAGATTCCAATTTGAATACCGACAGAAATCGTAATACATCGCGATGTGATGCGCACACGACTGTCCGACTAGTGCCAACAAAGAGATCCGGCGTTGGATAACGAACGTTCGGTGGTGGTTGCCTGCTATTTATCGACACCACCAACCGTCCAACTTTGCCACGAGACCGAAGCGCGGCGATTAGCGAACCCCTATAGCACTCGATGGAGCAACGAGGTATCCGTGCACACTACAATACATATACACTTACAATAAAGCCAGAACATTTTTCATTGTACAATATTTTTAAGTACTTTTCACCAAAACAATCGTTAGATAAAAAGTTAAGCGAAAATATAAGTGGAAGAATAGTTTACTAAATTAAACTATGAAAAATTACAATAAGTATTTATATTTAACGTGTAAGTAGTATTGGATATATAGTGCCAGCAGGCTGTAAAGTAAACGCGCAAGCGTCGCTATTGCTTCCGAGGATATGTCGGCGTTGCGGAGGCTCGCCGCCCGCTCCCACAACTGCGTATTTACATTGTCTGTACCACCCCCTAGCATTAACATTGATCGCAATCATGCTGATCGATTCTCCGCGATTTGCCAAGGAACTCCGCAGACAGGAGGTGACAGGACGGACGAGTCCTGCTGCAGGTGAATTTAGCGGGAAACCGTTTTTAACAAAAAGAATACTAACACGATTAATATTCACTTGTGCAAAGCCTGTGCTTGTGATGACCAATGAGTTTCGAACTGTTCTTTCGCCCTCTAAGCGCTTAGCGATACAAAATTAATATCGTGAATGAATATTATAGCAATGATTGCGACGCAATAATCGCAACTTCCGTGCTTGGGGTGCAGACTGCAGTACTGGTTTGTAGAGCCTCCGAATTACAAAGCGATAAATACGATTGTATCTCAGTTGAATCAAATCGCAATTATCGTAGTGGTGAATCATTTTTAAAAGCTGAATGCATTAACATTTATTATACAAAGCCGGTAATGAAAACTAAACAGCTGTGACGGAGGGTGTTCTCCGGTACAGTCGTAAGGGAGAGTTATTGCACGAGTTATACTTATTACTATAGTAGGAAGAACAAATGTACGATCACTTATGAAAGAATAAGAATCGTCTACAGCAGCTTGGTGACGCAGAAGCTATAAGAAACAACAAGATGAATATTACAAATACAAAAATTAGTAAGTATAAAAATATTTCAGATTCAAAGTTGTGTAATAAAATGCAAACAAAATACATTGCCTTCAATTCCCTGCCATCAATCTTCAGATGTTACTGACACTTTCCAAATGAGACTATTGTCTCATGTAGATAAGTATAATGACAAGAGGTACCTACGCTAAAAGTTTGATGCGTGACGATGGAAGGGATTTTCCGAATATGAAGATATGCTCGTATCTTAACTAAGTTACTCTTGCAACTCAATCGCACCTGAATCAAGACGTTAAAAGAGAAAAACATGCTTATCTACATACATATGAATTGCACCCAATTCAATATTTCACTTTCGACTAGACGAGCTATACTCGACTGCTATGTCGCCTGATGGTACCTGACGATGCATTCTTAGTCGGTAGCCGGCTAACTTGGAGGCGCTATGGCAGTGTAAAAACCCCCATACCCTGAATCGATATTTCGATAGTTCTAATTCAGTGTCAGTGGCGCAATAATGCCTATAGGAAACAATTATGATAAGACACAGAAAGCTTGCATTTTAAACCAATAAGGCCGCGTCTGATCTGACGTTGATATTACTTCAGTGTTTTTATCAATATTAGTGTCGCTTTTGTATCAATCGGCATTAAAAACAATCGGCCCATCAGTCCAGACTCTAGAGCTGCGGCCGGCGCGGCGACGGCTCGTAAACACCGAGTAAATAATAGTCTACCAACTCCGTGTGACTACACTTGGACTACACCTACCTACGTATTATGTCTAAATGATAAAATGATTCGGTGATTACAAGCCTTGCCGCTTTGTTACAACTAGGTTTACAGCATAACATAATAATAACCAATGAGATGAGTAACTACTATGCACTAAAGGACATTTAAAACAAAGTTATATTTAATTTCGCTAAACCTCCGACACGATTGACAAATGATTTAACAAAAGCACTAATGCACTTTTCATTATATAAGTATGTATAATAAAGTGTCTTAGATTTCAAAATTTCTTTTTAAATCACCAAATTATTATTTCATAAACATGACGCTTATTTGTCGACGAATATTATCAGTACAAAAACTAGCAGTTCAAGTAAAACTTATTCATACTCGATGATGTATGCCTTCGATCATTTAACCCATAGGATATATTCTCAGATGAAATTATTCACACATGATACTTGATAACTGAAGCTGTGGAATATTTTATAATCAATATCAGCCATTTGACGAATTTCATGTTGACCAATATTCCCATCCTCTCCAAATAAGTATAACGTTCATATCTACTGTGACTTGTAGTTGCAACTTTTGGAATTCCAGTTGACCCCTGAAAAACATCTGCAAAAGGTTAAATAGTCGAAAGCTGCTGCTCACAATCTTGAGATTATAGTAATAAAGAAAGAGAAATGACATGATCTACGTATTTCGATACACAAAGTAAGTAGGCGGCTATGTAATGGCACATGCCGCCATAGTTGTCTTCAGAAAAGCGTGTACATGAACACACACGCACAAATCCGAGACATTATAATGAACATGCGATGTTTCGGATCGTGCGTGTGAGGTGTATTTGTCGACACGGAGAGGGCGGGAACAGGATGGGGGATGGGGGGTGGGGTAGAGGGTCCGCCTAGGAGCAGCAGGCGCGCGCGGGCGGTGCACGCGACGGGCGCCTCTCGACGGCGATGCGCGCGTGGTCGGCGTCCGCCTCGCGGCCCGCGGACTTGTCGAGGATGGCCTCGGCCAGCTCCGAGAACGCGCGGTCGATGTTGATGTTCGACTTGGCCGACGTCTCCATGAACCTGATGCCGTGCTCGCGGGCTATCTGCGGGAAAGAGGAACAATTGTTTCGTAGCTGACCTGTTCTCGCACGACCTGCGCTCGACCTCTACTTTGACATTTCCAGATGAAAATTCATTGAATAGTTTTGAAATTAGCACACAAAGACAGGGTAGACAGAAACTCAGCAAATGATTTTTTTATCATCTTGGTGTGAATATAATTAAAATTTATCACCAAACAAAGACCTACCTCTGTAGATAGCAATAGAGGTTGTCAGGTTAATTATCTCTTGTATCACCAGTAATCAACCACTGTTTTAATATTCCATTATAAACAAATTATTTCATTCTTATTTATTTTCTAGCATCATGTTGAGTACCTATTTTTAATGGACACAGAATATCAAGTTATACCCTTACTATAAATGCAAAAGTGTGTATATTTAACTTCCCACACACGCACAGCCAAACAGCTCATATATTTAGGACTTGGAGAGTAACATAGGATTTTTATCCTGGAAAAACAGAGGATTCCCTTGGGATTACAATTTCTTATGCATATCAAGATGAAGATATATTAACCTACAAGTATGTCTGTACATATGTGAACTATTATAATAAAGAGAGAGCGCGAATTTTGTGAGTTTGTATGTATGTCCGGAGCAAACTTTGGAACCACAGCACCTGTTACAATAATTCTTTTACCATTACAAAGGTACATTATTCCAGATGGTTATAGGCTATAATTATGTTAATAAATGTATTATGGCTAGATATTATGTGCAAATTTGTTAAAGAAGTCGGAAATTTTTTTGACTCTTAAACGTTTTCAAGGCGTGCGCTGGGTCATATATTGTTATTGGATGAAAATGATGTATGGGTGAATTGTTCCTCTTAAAGAGTTCTAAAAAAAAGTCCGCGATAGCATATGTCTATATTCTAAGGATAACTTACAGTAACCATTTCTATCTTTCAAATTTTGATTAAAAATAATGAATTATTTTCGAAGCTTCTTTAACAGATGTGATGTCAATCTATATCTAAATAAATATGTTTGTTATCGTAAGTATTTAATTTAGAACATATTTGCCCTTTACACTACACAATTTAAATAAATATGTTAGGAGTTATCGGAAAATTAATATTTCCGCACGACAAAATAATAAAATGGTGCCGACTGGCGCGGCGGGGCACGGTGGCGGGTATCGGTGCGGGATATTCGTGTGGTTCCTGTGGTGATCTTATTGACAATCGTTTCCTATAAGAAGCTCACAAGAACAAATATTTAATTTTCAACCCGGACGAAGTCGGCGCGGGCTTCTAGTATGTGAATATTTGTATGTGTGTTCCAAACACAAAGTGCGTCAAATGATTGTAAAATCTCAGTAACTAGTTTGACCATGAAGTAGTAACAAGCAGATAGTGTTATAGTAACAGTAGTCTGTTATTATGGAGGCATGGGCTAAAAATAACACTAATGATAAGTATGACTCAGACAAGTGAACCTATAAGAGTTAAACATGTTTTTCATCTTTATGAACTGGCTTTTTCCTGTAGCTTTGCATGGCCACAGCTTCTCTGTATATTTTTAAAATAGACAGATATTGTACAGACAATTAATTGTCAAAAATATACAGAGAATCTGTTGTTGTGCTTCAATACATTTTCACTATCATTTAGATCATTCTATGAGTGCAATAGGCTTTACCTCTTATCCAGAGGGAGAAAAACAGAGGGTTCCTGTGGTATGGTTAAAAACCTAACTCCACACAGAGAAAGTCGGGGCATCTAGTAGTATAATCATTGTTAAACTTGACATTCAAAATATACATATTATAATGTACCAACTTCAAATCAAGAATGTTGCAAATTCTTATTGAAAGAAATTTTTAAATGACTTCAAAATATAGGATGTAACCAGTATTTGCAATTGGCTGTTTTTTGCAGCGTCATATTATTGAGTAAAAATGCATGTCATTTCATTTAAAAATCACATACAAATGGTTATTCTATTATTAAAAGATTACAGCAAAAGGGCAGTGAACTCTTCACTTGTGATTACTACATTGTGAGCATTCTATAAAAATCTAATAACAAACCTAGAGCAGTATTTATAACTGTAAATATCGCTAATTGCACCAAGACTGATGTTATGAGGGTGTTTAATATTAAGCAATGTAATACTTACAGCTTCTCCCCTCTCTTTACTGACAACTCGTTTTTCCTCCATGTCACATTTGTTTCCGAGAATCATTTTTTCCACATCTTCATTGGCATGCTGCAATAAACCAATCAATATATCATACATATATATTATATATCACCAGTATATAATATACTAAGCCTACCAATCTGCTTCCATAAGCACTGAGTGCTCATGGTGAGTGTGTACGTGCTTAAACTAATAACTGAGGGATGACTAGTTTGTGGCTCCTTCAAGGAACATACAAATATAGCAACATAGAGTATTGACTGTCCCATGTTTATATTTAACTAGCTGATATCCGCGACTTCGTACGCGTGGATTGAGGTTTTTTGGAGTCCCACAGGAACTATAATTTTTTTCAGGATAAAAAGTAGCCTCCAGTACTTTTTGAGCCAATTCGTTACAAGCATACTTACATACAAATCTTTTTATAATATAGATATATTATTTTATATGCTACATTATTCATTGAGTTATTACAAATTATCATATAGATAATACACTAGCATATCACTAGGTCACATTAGGTCATGTGCAAGGATAGAGAATGATGGTGTATAAAAAAGAGTTCATGTAGTCTACTATATAAAAGTCTACAATATTAAGAATTTCAAGAATATAATAACAATATTATATTATACATTCGAATGAAGCAGCTCATAATACAGATTGAACTTCATTTAAGAAACTAATTTGATTACTTATTCTAATTGATACTTGTTATAAGACTAGACAGAAATGTATATTATTTATTCTTTCAATTTTGCTACAATGGTTGGTGTCTCAAATAAAAAAAATTAGTATGCAAGCACATGCACCTTGTACACTCTTCTTCTCATAATAAAAGCCTTAAGGTGAACCTGTAGAGACCGGAGAGGGTCAGCCAGGTGTAAAGACTCACCTCATCTATGTTTCTCAACCACTTGACGATGTCATCAAATGTTTTCTCATTGGTGATGTCGTACACCAGCATGATGCCCATCGCGCCGCGGTAGTACGATGTGGTGATGGTGTGGAACCTCTCTTGTCCAGCCGTGTCCCAAATCTGGAGTTTGATTTTCTTACCGCGAAGTTCCACTGTTTTAATTTTAAAATCTATTCCTGCAAATATATTGAATATATCATATGATATTGCGATTTCGAGATGTGCTTTCATTGGGTGTGTTTATTGAAGTTCAATGCTCCATTCATCTAAACGGTTAGGTAGGTAGACCTGATATCTCGATAAAATTGAGAAAACACGAAAAGGTCGTTGCACCCGATAACACTAGTAACAATAATTAAAAGAAGGAATCACAAAATCACAAATCCTTGTGTAAAGCATCCGATTTATGTTCTTACCGATAGTTGAAATAAATGTCGTTGTGAAATGGTTATCTGAAAACCTAAACAGTATACACGTTTTGCCAACACCAGAGTCACCAATTAGGAGTAGTTTGAATAATAGATCATAAGTTTTCTTGGCCATTTTAATAATTTATTTGCAAAAACTATGCTTTATTAGTAAAATTTCTAAATAAAATTCTGTGAATTTCAGTGATATTCAATGAAAATATGACAAATGACAAATTGACAATCACTTGACAATAGAATATAGGTAATATAGACGATGACAAATATAGGCTCTATGACGGCTCCATGTGATGTTTTCACCGTTTACTTAATCTGTGCAAACCACTAACTTGGACTTGTGCCAAAGAGTATTATAACATAGACTATTACTCCACCGACTCCACCGGCTTGTGCTCTCATGCCGAAACTAACGGGTGATGTCATATTGCCAACATAATGTAATGTCAAAAAGGAGTTTTCTAAAAAGAGTTAATTCTTGGTTCGACTGGCTTCGCATTATGAAAAGTCATTAATCCAAAGAAAGAAAAAAATTGTTGTCATTTTTCAGTCAGTTGTCAGTATAATAAATAAGAGAAAAATATTTGTCAAACGTTTTAAATAAATATTAATTCTATAAATAATTATTCTAGCGGGAATTATTAAGTCGTTAATTCCTCAATTCAATTTGTGAACCATCTTGGAAGATCATAGAAAATGTGAAGTTTGCAGCATGAATGTTAAAAGTTCTGAGAAGTTCTTGCTTTTTCCAATGGTATCAAACTGGTAAAGAGCCTACCTACGATTATTTTAATTTTTATCTGTTATTCTATCGAATGGGATAAAAAAAAGAGTACAGTGATACTTTACTTTGCTTATCAGATAAAAAGACGCTATTACATTCAGTTTAAAATAACAAATTTTGTTTTAACAACTAGTTGTAATTGTGATTAAAAATTAATAAATACTAGACTCATATTGACCCTTGTTTTATTTACGCTACATTTTGAACTTAACCTTTGAACAATAGATTTGGTGGCGCATCCCTGTTTTTATCGATATCGATAAAACCTAAATATCGATAAGACGTATCTATCGATAAATTACATCCTTGGCTTTGACAATTCCTTCTTCATTACATTGGTTGGTAGTATTGTTTTTCTTTTAGGAAGTTGGCTAAAATATAAAACAAAACCACAGACAAGGCTCGAAAAATTTTGTTTGAAGTTCCGCCGTGTGATTACATTCTCTTGGCTTGGCATCATACTTAATCTGTGCTTGGCATTTCTCACAGGCATTTCCACGGAGTGATTACATCACAAACATATAAGAGTAAGCAGACCTAACATAAGAAAAAATTGGCGTTCCAATTACGCCTACATACAAATCTCACGCACACATTGACAGTAAACAGAGCCGGACTTCGAAAAGCGAGGTTCAGCGAGGTTGAAGGGACTGGAGAGTATTTAATATCTGTAATTTGAAATAATATGGAAACTACGGAAAGTTGCCATCAAATTGTAGGTTAAACCCTTATTTTACATTCTGTAAACTTAATTCTATAAATTAATTCTTAATTATGAAAATGGATTCTAATGTGCTAAGTTTCGCGGTTTTGTAATCAAACAATTAATAATGTTACAAAATAATATTTAATAAAATCAAAACAAAACATGATTTACAAAATCTACCCAAAAGATATATCTATTAGATAAATAAAACAAAATCAAAAAGCAACTTTTTCTCTAATATCTTTTAGAAATACAAACATTGACAATACGATAACATCAACAGTAGTTTAATTAACTCTTACATTCTATTCAGCCTGTATCACTCATTTCAATAACCTTATTAGAATAGTATTACACATTTTAAACTTATAAAAATAACAAAATAAACCATATGTCTCAGTCTTTTCAATAACGTAATAAGGAATAGTATTACTCTATACTCTTTATTAATAGTATTACTAGGCTGTAAATTTTGCAAGTCCATCAAAACTTGATCTCCAGCAGCTTTTCTTTCTACTGGACCTTTTACTGATGATGTAGACATATGCTGAAAACAAGAGTAATAAATTATCAGTTGTCTAGTATTAACAATTTAATAGGTAATACAAATAGGTACACAGCTATATATGTATGGGTATAGCTGTCAATATTTACGTTTAAATGGCAAGATGTTTTGGGTTGGTACCTAAATATAAGAACAACTAGAAACTTACTTGTAATGATGAATCAAAAATCATTGGGATTGCATTAGAAGTAAGGACGGTACGAAAACGACTGCAATCCACTAAATGTGCTTCAAAATGTTCAGAACATAGCACACTCGATGTTTTGTGCTGCCAATTTTTTTTATTCATCTGCATCAACCAGGCATTTTTTAGATTTTCATCCTTTGGAAAGCTGAAAAATGATTTAATTTTATAATTTATCCTTACTTTTATAGAAATAGAAATAGAAATATTTTATTTCAAATAAACTTTTACAAACACTTTTGAATCGTCAATGAATCTACCACTGGTTCGGAATGCCTTTCCCGCCGAGAAGAGCCAGCAAGAAACTCGGCGGTCGCTCTTTTCAAAAAAAAGTAAAAATTTTACAATATTTAATGAAACTATGCTATGTATACAGTGCTTCCACGATTAATTTTCCTAAGTCCAATACAATACAAATAAAAATTAATACAATCCAATACATCTTAAAACAGGCAGGCAAAAACAGACTAATTATTTAATCAAAATATACCCACTAAACAAAACTTGCGCCTGAATACGGCCCTGTCAAATTGTACAAGTATATGAAACGACAAACAAGATCCTGATATTAATTAATTGATAAATATTGCAACAGGAATATACTAGAACCAAAATTACTATAACTGTCTACGAGTTTTGCGTATATAATAATTAGGGACTGCTTCTAAAATGCCGAACGATTATTAATAATCACACAGTAAGCATATAACCAAATTACGAGTCTATAGCACATCAAAACTTACCGATGAAAAGTAATTGCAGGTGTTTTCCTATACGGAGAATTGCCACACAGAGGTGCACAACACTTCACCATTTTATTTCAGAATTTTTGATTCTTTAGACTCGATTTTAAAGCAAATTTAAAAGAATAAACAACTCGCAGGTTATGTTGTTGTTTTTGACAAATTGACATATTGCACCATACTTCTCTTATTTGTAGCTTACGAATTGCCTCAAGCTCAATTATGTCTATGAGTGCGTAAGTGTTGCAACAACAGAAGTAAAAGAGATAGAATCATATATTTTTTGTTGGAGAGAAGCAAGCGAAGATATTATTTATTCGTTTAGATGTAGTTGTGAAAATTATGTTAGGTCTGCTTACTCTTATATGTTTGTGGATTACATTCTCTTGGGCACGGTTGCCAACCCTACTGTTTTAACAGTAGATTTACTGTTTTTGCGTTGACATCCCCGTTTTCTGTTTTAGTTCGTATTTTTACTGTTTTTAGGTGATGTACCCGAATTTCGTACTGAGAAAAAAAAACCAAAATGTTAAACTGGAATAACCTATTAGAGCAAGCAATAAAGATAGTTTTTGTATGTGTCGGTCACGCGCCTTTTTACAATTGTGAATTTGGTATCACTAGCGGGCCTGTTGCGGCATAGGGGATTCCCATGAAAGCATTAAAGTACTAATTTGTGATTCTCCATTTTCTGACGCAATCTTTTTGATATACAGTAAAACAGGATAGCTAAATTTGTAGTTTGATAAGTGGAACAGGGATAGCTGTACTGTACTGTACTTGATTTATTGCATAAAACCGGTTTCTCCTGGATTTAATAAAGCCATCTATGATTTTAATAAAAAAAATGATTCAGAAAACGTTGAAGATCGCGAAATTGAAATGAGTAATTCGTAATAAAATGAATAATTTTGATAAATATAATAATAAATATAATAACCTGGCAACCAAATGTCAAAATGGCATGTTGTTTTTTGTGAAAATTATTTTATTTTATATTGTTATTATGATACTTAGTAAATATTATGAAACCCAGTATGGGTATAATATATTAAAATCGGACATATAATTTAAAATTAAATAATGAGAAGAACAGCTAGGTGTGCCGGAGAACAAATTGCACAAATAACACCAGGTGACAGCTCGTCGTCCGACGAATATGGGACCCCACCGTCATCTGCGAGGTCCGAGGAAGACAACGTGAACATCAGAAGACCCGGTCGACGACGAGCCACACGCCCGCCACAGGATGGCTTGGAGCAACAGGGGCCGCGTGCTCCCGAGACTGCTTCCGCCGCTCGTGGTGTAGTGCGCCGCATGCGATGGACACAAAATATGAACGAGAGTGTCATGCGAGCGTACTTTGGGGCAACAGATGGGGGAACTAACCTCACTGGGTATCGTTCAAGGATGTTGTCTCTGTTTCAGGCGCTTGAACCAACGGTGACCGTGACTGCACAGCGACTATCGGATCAGGTGAGACTTATCCAACGTCGTCGTATGTTGGATGAGTCTATACTTGAGCGGCTACGCTTAGCTTTCCCGCAAATAGAGACAATCAGTAACTCGACTCATCAGTCTTTGCAAGTACGTAATGTAGAGACTAATAACATCCAAGAGGAGTTATGTGATGGTTTAGATTTGTCGGTAAGTAACCAGAATTATGAGCAAATGAGAGGGACTTTGGATGATGTGATTTTGGAGTATAGGTACATGCCTGTCGATCTAAGACCAAGATTACCTCGTTTGCCTGTGCATAGACGAAATATGGCGTTGGTAGGAGCTCTAGATCAAATTTTGGACACATATTTAACATCTTCGTGTGACCTAAATGATACGCATTCGATTCTATACTGTGGAGCCGTTGCGGCATGTCGTATAGCCCGTATCAAATTTCCGGAACCGAGGGCTATGCAAAGACCAAACATAGCTCCGGCTTGGCAGACTAGGATTGAAAGGCGTATCACCTTGACTAGAACTCTCATTGCTAAGCTAATCTGTTTCAAGGAGGGTAATAGTCGCCCGAGAGTAATGCGATTTGTGCACCAAGCTTTTGCGGGAACTAATACTAGTCCCTCCGAGTATTTGTCTGTGGTCACAGATCGCATTGACTTCTTGAAGCAGAAAGTCTATGCATGGGCAAAACGGATTAGGCGATATAGAAATCGTGTAGATCGATACTCACAGAATCGCATGTTTCAAAGTGACCAACGGAAGGTGTATAGGAACTGGGAGCGACCTAGAGATTGTAGTACTGATGGAGTGCTGCCGGAGCCTGATGTTATGTCAGATTTTTGGCGTAATATTTGGTCGGCATCCAGAGGTCATACCGAGGGTGAGTGGATGAATGTTGTGAAGGCGGAATGTGCTGCGGTGAAACAAATGGTTCCCGTAACCATTAGTACAGAGGATGTAGGTTGCGCGGTCCGTTCGACCTCGAACTGGAAATGTCCGGGGCCGGATGGACTGCACAACTTCTGGCTTAAATGGTTCCGTAGTGCGCATCCTGTTTTGGCAACACAATTTCAGAGCGCCATTGACTCTGGATCGCTACCGACATTCATGACAACGGGTGTCACGTTCCTATTACATAAGTCCGGAAGTACCGCGGACCCAAAAAATTATAGACCAATTACCTGCTTACCTACCATCTATAAGCTACTTACAGCCATTCTGACCACAAAAGTAACTATGCATATAAATGCAAATAATATCTTGGCCCAGGTTCAGAATGGATGTAGGGCAAATGCCCGCGGTACAAAAGAACTCCTTCTCATTGACACTGCTATATGTCAACAGGTACGGCGAAACAGAAAAAATTTAGTGGCTGCTTGGATTGACTACAAGAAGGCATATGATTCGGTGCCTCACACGTGGCTCATGGAGATCATGAAGTTGTATAAGGTCGATGCAACTTTATGTTCTTTTCTCGACTCATGCATGAGACAGTGGATGACAGTTCTCCGTCAACCAGGAAACACTGAATCTTCTGAATCAGCTGAACCGATAAGGATTAAACGGGGTATCTTCCAGGGAGATAGTTTGAGCCCTTTATGGTTTTGCTTAGCCCTTAATCCACTCAGTACACTATTGATGGATTCCGGGTTAGGCTTTCGCCTTCGCAGGGGGGGTGAGGTCATATCTCACTTACTTTATATGGACGATCTCAAACTCTTTGCAACAAAACGATCTGACCTTGTGAAATTGCTGAAGATCACTCAGAACTTTAGCAATAGCATAGGAATGGAGTTTGGTGTTGATAAGTGCGCGGTTGTCAATATAGAGCGAGGCAGGGTTGTGAACTCTGAGAATTTAGTACTCTCAGATACAATAATTCTCAGATCTCTATGTGAAGGTGAGACATATAAATACCTTGGAATGTCAGAGGCTCTTGGTATTGAGGCAGGGACTATGAAACAGGCAGTGGAGGAGCGTTTCTTTGGCCGCTTGAAAAAAGTCCTTAATAGTCTTTTATCAGGGGGTAACAAGGTGCGTGCCTTTAATGGATGGGTCATGCCCTTACTCATATACACCTTTGGCATTCTAAAGTGGACTCAAACTGAACTGGACGCCTTGGATCGAAAGGTCCGAAAACTGTTGACAACATACCGTATGCATCACCCGCGTTCATCTGTTATGAGATTATACATCCCACGCAAGTGTGGGGGACGTGGTTTTCTGAATGCCAAGAACCTCCACAATCGTGAGGTGTGCAATCTTAGAGATTATTTTCTCAAGATGAGTGTGAGTATGCATAGGGATGTTGTCGCAGTTGATAAGGGTCTTACCCCGCTTGCCTTAGGCAAAGTGAACTGGCGCAAGCCCATAGTATTGAGCATTTCGGATCGCAAGGCTGTGTGGGAGAGTAAGGAGTTACATGGCAGGTTCTACAAGGCGTTAACTAGGCCGGATGTAGATCAAAATGCCTCTGTATCCTGGTTACAATTCGGTGACCTATTTGGGGAAACTGAGGGTTTTGTATGTGCAATTATGGATGAAGTTATCAAGACTAATAACTACCGGAGACACATTATGAAAGATGGTACTCTTGACATATGTCGAGTGTGCCATCGTCCTGGGGAGTCTCTCAGGCATATCGTCTCCGGTTGTTCTTATCTTGCTAACGGCGAGTACTTGCACAGACATAACCAAGTAGCCAGGATAATCCATCAACAACTTGCTCTTCAATACGGTCTTGTAGAAGATGAAATGCCATACTATAGGTATGACCCAGTGTCAGTTCTCAAGAATAGTAGTGCCCTGCTCTACTGGGATCGGTCAATTATCACTGATAGGTATATTGTAGCCAATAGACCTGATATAGTGCTAGTTGACCGATCAGCGCGTCGAGCGATAATTGTCGATATCACAATTCCACATGATGATAATCTGGTGAAGGCGGAAAAAGAAAAATTGTCAAAATATTTAGACCTTGCCCACGAGATTACCGCCATGTGGAATGTTGATTCAACGATTGTAGTGCCGATGGTCGTTTCGGTCAACGGTCTCATAGCGAAAAGTTTCGATCAACATCTTAAGAAACTTTCGCTTAATACTTGGATCAAGAGCAGGATACAGAAGGCGGTACTCCTTGAGACGGCACGCATTGTGAGGAGGTTCCTCACTCTGGAGCCCTGACCACTGGCTGCTTGGGTCCCTATCCCGCAGCAAGTGGGACCCATTCGTTTTATTGTTTTTAATAATGTTTTTATATTTATATTTGTATAATGTATATTTGTAAACATTTTTAAAAATAATAGGATGAATGTGTATGAAAATAAATGAGAGATAAATATAATAAAAAATAGTATAAGTTTTTGCATTTTGACTTTATTTACTTTGTGTTTTCAAGAAATTCCTTATTTTAAGGCAATTTGTGTTAAATCTCACAGTAGTTGTTCATCTATTTAACAATTTTATAAATGTTATATCGAACAGTAGATTTGATGTTTTGAATTTACTATTTTACTGTTTTCTGCTGTTTTTTTAAGTTCCATTTGCTGCTTTTTGCTTTCCTGAGGTTGGCAACACTGCTCTTGGGGCATTTCTCTTGGTGATTGTGTTGTGTTGTGAGTGGTTGTGATAGTATTGATTTTTGATTTTTGCATTTTATTGACAAATCAATACTGTGATTGAGCAAATCTTTTCATGCCTCAGTTTCCATTTACGTGTTAGTAGTAGAAATGTAAAGTTTAGGCATTTTAGTTAAAGTTCACAATCGAGACCGCAACGGCAATATGCATCGAAGAGGCGGGAAACGCATCCGCATGGATGACCCGCCTCCGGATTACGTGAATCCTATGACTCCTGCTACTCCAGCTACCGACTATGGCGCTCCGCCTGACCACGAGCCGGCGGCGCCGATCAATCCCATGCTCACGAGAGGTGCGGTGGCAACTGCTGCTACGGTGGAAGCGCCTCGCGAGGAGCCCGACGGGGTGTCGGAGGAGGAACCTCGATCTCCGTCCCCGGCCCCGACCAAACGAATAACGCGCAGTCGAGGCCGAGGTGGGGACGGAGGCTACGTGGGGCGGCTGGCCGAGTCGCCGCCGCCGCCGCCGCTGAAGCGGCGCGGGCGTGGCGGGCGCGGGCGTGGGCGAGGCCGCGGCGCCGCGCCACCGCCGGCCTACTCGCCACCTCCGGTGCTGCTGCCCGGTGACGACGAGAACAGCCTCTACAATATACTGCGCTTCAACAAGACTGCCATTAACGTAAGGGATTATTATGTACAAAGAGCTATGTTACGTTTGCATTATAACAAAACAACAAGTGTTTCTTTTCTGAAGGTTGAATTTAGTATACCTACTTATTTACTTATTAGTTAGAGTTTTTAACATGGCAGTCTCATCTATTTTTAAATTGGATAATTAAGTGTGAAACGACTATTTCCTTGGGCAACATCAATGTTAATGTATTATGTACTTGATGTAGCTTTCCGAATACTTTGTTCAATTGACATGTACTGCAGACCGTGCATTTGTTGTTTGCATTCCTTACATATTCTATGACTGAACATTCCCAACCTTGCCCTGCAATGTATAAGTTTTGTGTTCGATATGCATTTCCATGTATATCTATTACACAGATTTTTCATATTGAAGCAATATAAAGATTCAATAACTATACATAATTATGTTTTGTATCAACCATTCGTAATAACCTAAGGAAAGTAAAAGATGTAATTACAGCAAGTGGTGGACATGTGGATAGAGGAGTACAAGAGCAACCGTGAGAGTGCGCTGGTGCAGCTCATGCAGTTCTTCATCAACTCCTCCGGCTGCCGTGGCAAGGTCACCCCGGACATGGCCCAGATGGATCACACGCTCATCATCAAGAAGATGACGCAGGAGTTTGATGAGGTTTGTTGTTTCATCATTGTGTTTTAAATGTTAAACTAGGGCTGCCTATTTGACATCTGAACAACTTTGACCGAAATACCTCACCACAACAATGAACAGGCTTGATTTTCAGAACAGTTTGAACAGCTTGATTGTCATTTTATTGTTTACAGGAAAGTGGAGAATACCCCCTGATAATGACAGGGCAGACATGGAAGAAGTTCAGATCAAACTTTTGTGAGTTCATCCAGACCCTGGTGAAGATGTGCCAGTACTCCATCATCTATGACCAGTACCTGATGGACAACATCATCTCTCTGCTCACCGGCCTGTCCGACTCACAAGTGAGGGCCTTCAGGCACACTGCAACCCTGGCTGGTAAGTGCTGTATAGAGCTGAATACAAACTAACAGTACAAGTTAGGAATTGAACTTTTTAATATTAATCATGGAAACATTACCACAATCTTCTCAACTGAGCAATATTTGATGCTTGGTGTCAAACAGAAAGTTTATTTGTGTAGATTCTTATTTTATATAAAAGTGTTAATTTATATATAGTTTTAAGAGTAGTTGTGGGGTGGGATACTAGCTTTCCAAGTTTATCTTGTTGTTTGTAGTAATGAAGTTGATGACGGCGCTAGTGGACGTGGCGCTGCTGACGAGCGTGAACTGCGACAACTGCCTGCGCCAGTACGAGGCGGAGCGGCTCAAGGCGCGGGACAAGCGCGCCAGCGAGCGCCTCGAGGTGCTGGTGGCCAAGCGCCAGGAGCTGGAGGAGAACATGGAGGAGATCAAGAACATGCTCTCCTACATGTTCAAGTCGGTGTTTGTGCACCGCTACAGGTGTGTGCTGACAGTGTGAAACTACATAATATAAAGCTAGCTGTTGCATTGTTTTGTGCTCATCTAACAGACCTTACTCTTTTGCAGAGACACCCTGCCAGATATAAGAGCGATAACCATGTCTGAGATAGGCAACTGGATGGAGAAGTTCCCCGCCCACTTCCTGGACGACCTGTACCTCAAGTACATCGGTTGGACTCTGCATGACAAGGTATGTGTTTGTAATCGCGCCTGCAGCGTATGAATTCCCACAACACACAAACACACACATACACATGTGTATACACAGTGAATTTTAGTTATCGTTAGTTGCAATCAAACTAGTAAAATTGTAAACTGATGAAAAATTGTGACAATCCGAATTTCCCGTTCTAAGAAAAAATATGGTATGTTGGGGTGCACAGGTGGGCGAGGTGCGCCTGCGCTGCCTGCAGGCGCTGCAGCCGCTGTACGAGTGCGAGGAGCTGAAGGGCAAGCTGGAGCTGTTCACGTCCAAGTTCAAGGACCGCATCGTGTCCATGACGCTGGACAAGGAGACCGAGGTCGCCGTGCACGCCGTGCGCCTCGTCATCGCCATACTCAAGTGAGTCCACACGCGTGCTGAAACAAAAACTTGCAGTTCAAAACAAAATAATATGTATATGAACATTACCCAACATATATGCTTTTGTAAAATTAATGTACTTGTAAAGAAGGACAAGTACAAAAAGGGTTGAACCTACGATTGAACTTGCTATATCTATTACCAATAAATAAATAATCACTATCTCATGCGATGAGTTCTGAAACTGTCCGTGGTGTGTGCAGGATGCACCCGGACGTGCTGACGGACAAGGACTGCGAGAATGTGTATGAGCTGGTGTACTCGTCGTGGCGCGGAGTGGCGGCGGCGGCGGGCGAGTTCCTCAACGTGCGCCTGTTCCGCTGCGACGACGCCGCCGCCGCGCCGCTGCGCTCGCGCCGCGGCAAGCAGCGCCTGCCCAACACGCCGCTCGTGCGCGACCTGGTGCAGTTCTTCATCGAGTCGGAGGTACGTCACCTCGACCTCACCAACTTATTAACTGCCAAGTTTCTTACCGGCTCTTCTTGGTGTCCTTACACTTCTTCTGGTGAACCAGAAGCTGTTGGCCTACGTGACAAATAAAGGAGACGGTCTATTTTGGGTCTACTCTTGTACCATATACCATGAAAAGCGAAAAATACAAAGAGATCATTAACAATAAAATCAATTAGAAAATCATAATAAATAAATTGCTAAAATAAAAATGTAATTTCAAGTATTTCGGTACTGTTCACAGCACTTACAAGATGGCCTACCTTTCAGCCACAGAGAAAGCTGTAGGTAGGTACCTAGACGCGGTTCTGTCAAATGTCATTTCTGAGTTATCTGACAAGTGACGTGATATTTTTTGTTTATTCTGATTTATTCCGAGCTTTGTTGTGGTGTTGTGAACTCGTGAATGTCTCGTTTCTTTTGGATTTTCTCTGGCGATGATCGTATCATAAAATAATAGGTATCCAATACGTAATTCTCAAAGAACAGGTAATTATTTTCTTCAAATGGAGATCAATGACCTCATGATATTTTGACAGCTAACGTCAGAAACATGAATCCGCCCGCTATGATTATGTATGTTATGTTGCCTTGCGGGTAGAAAATAAATAATATTTCCGTTGAAATTAAGATGAGTTCATGAATTTGATAGATCAAAAATGCTTTAATATCTTATTTTATTACTGGTACAAGACCAGATCCACACTCCATACTATTCTGGATGGTCTCCTTTAATTTAAATTTGTAAAGTTGCTGCCCCTCCATTTTATAAATTCTTTGGGTTTGTACACAATTTTCTGTCAACCCAAGTAAGCAGTAATTTTACTTCATATGGCAAAACTGATCGTTAGTGTAATAGCTTTCACGTTCTCCATCCCAAGCTGCACGAGCACGGCGCGTACCTGGTGGACTCGCTCATCGACTCCAACCCCATGATGAAGGACTGGGAGTGCATGACCGACCTGCTGCTGGAGGAGGCCGGCCCGGGCGAGGAGGCGCTGGACAACAGACAGGTGAGTCTGAACGTGTCTAGTGGACGAGCTGGTTCACTCCAACTCTATAATACACTCATTGTTAAAAATTAAAACATGTACTATTGTCCGACAGGGGCTTAATAAATAAATAAAAAACATGTCTGTAGCTCAGTTTAAATCAAACGTGTAACCTGTGCCCTCAGGAGTCGTCTCTGATCGAGCTGATGCTGTGCTGCGTGCGGCAGGCCAGCACGGGCGAGCCGCCGGTGGGGCGCGGCGCCTCGCGCAAGCACCACCAGGTGCTGTCCAAGGAGCAGGCCAAGGTGCGACGACGCTTTATTATCTATCCAGTGTCGTAGTAAGCTTTGAACTGCCTCGTCGATCTAACGGGTAGCATTTAACACCGTCGGTCCTTTGCTCGATCTGTCTCCGGTCGAACCGTGAGAGTAAAGGAATAGAGAGTGCACCTATGCATACACACCTGTGAACATTTCCGGGGCGAGTCGCTAGTAGGAGGTATTAATTTGGATGTTTTGTCACAGATGGTGAGCGACGACCGCGCCAAGATGACGACGCACTTCATGGTGACGCTGCCCGCGCTGCTGGACAAGTTCGGCGCGGACCCCGAGAAGCTCACCAACCTGGTGGCCATCCCGCAGTACTTCGACCTGGAGCTCTACACCACGCAGCGCCAGGAGGGGGTGAGCGACAACCTGCACGACACCACCACCACCACCACCACGAGACTGACTAACGAGTGAAATGACTACTTGATTGATCCTTTTTGACAATGACAAAAAGAACCACAAAATAAAATATAAAAGTCCTCTTTGGACTGGTGCCTGACTTGTCCTCTGATACCTGGGTCTTTAAAAAAATATCCACTAAAATAAACAACAAAAAGACACTCAAACACAGTAAGAGATACTAATGACTTGACCAATACTGCATGAGCAAGATGACATTTGACAATTGAAATTACATTAAGATGACATAATGTCATTACAAACATTGATAACAAAGGATGCACTTCGAGAGTTGCAATTCTACAACACGTTTATCAAACCCTTTTATCAATTTATTATCTGTATCTCTTATTCACCGTAAAATTGCAAAAAAAGCCATATTTTTTTTTAATTTCTTTGATATAATACTATTTTTAAAAATACCGTACAAGTATCAAGCCAATGCAGAAACAACCCCTTTGACAATAAAACTGACTGACAGAATTGGAGAGAGAGACTGCCTAATGCCTTATTCTAGCTTTATTTTTTTTAACTTGAGTGAGTGAGCACTCCGTCCGATCGGCCGACACTCTGCCGCCGTTGGCGCCGACTGACGCTCTTGCTGTCGCAGAACCTGAACCTGCTGCTGGCCAAGATCCGCGACATCGTGAAGTCGCAGACGGAGGCGGAGGTGCTGGAGACGTGCGGGCGCACGCTGGAGTACCTGTGCAGCGAGCAGCACGCCGTGTACACGCGCTGCAACGTGGCGCGCGCCACCGTCACCGACGCCTGCGTCAACCGCTACAAGGAGGCCATCGACGAGTACCGCAGCCTCATCGAGGGGGTGAGTGAACACCTCTCTTAGCTTCTCTTCCTTTGCTCTGGAGACGTGCGGGCGCACGCTGGAGTACCTGTGCAGCGAGCAGCACGCCGTGTACACGCGCTGCAACGTGGCGCGCGCCACCGTCACCGACGCCTGCGTCAACCGCTACAAGGAGGCCATCGACGAGTACCGCAGCCTCATCGAGGGGGTGAGTGAACACCTCTCTTAGCTGGTGCTGGAGACGTGCGGGCGCACGCTGGAGTACCTGTGCAGCGAGCAGCACGCCGTGTACACGCGCTGCAACGTGGCGCGCGCCACCGTCACCGACGCCTGCGTCAACCGCTACAAGGAGGCCATCGACGAGTACCGCAGCCTCATCGAGGGGGTGAGTGAACACCTCTCTTAGCTGGTGCTGGAGACGTGCGGGCGCACGCTGGAGTACCTGTGCAGCGAGCAGCACGCCGTGTACACGCGCTGCAACGTGGCGCGCGCCACCGTCACCGACGCCTGCGTCAACCGCTACAAGGAGGCCATCGACGAGTACCGCAGCCTCATCGAGGGGGTGAGTGAACACCTCTCTTAGCTGGTGCTGGAGACGTGCGGGCGCACGCTGGAGTACCTGTGCAGCGAGCAGCACGCCGTGTACACGCGCTGCAACGTGGCGCGCGCCACCGTCACCGACGCCTGCGTCAACCGCTACAAGGAGGCCATCGACGAGTACCGCAGCCTCATCGAGGGGGTGAGTGAACACCTCTCTTAGCTGGTGCTGGAGACGTGCGGGCGCACGCTGGAGTACCTGTGCAGCGAGCAGCACGCCGTGTACACGCGCTGCAACGTGGCGCGCGCCACCGTCACCGACGCCTGCGTCAACCGCTATAAGGAGGCCATCGACGAGTACCGCAGCCTCATCGAGGGGGTGAGTGAACACCTCTCTTAGCTTCTCTTCCTTTGCTCTGGAGACGTGCGGGCGCACGCTGGAGTACCTGTGCAGCGAGCAGCACGCCGTGTACACGCGCTGCAACGTGGCGCGCGCCACCGTCACCGACGCCTGCGTCAACCGCTACAAGGAGGCCATCGACGAGTACCGCAGCCTCATCGAGGGGGTGAGTGAACACCTCTCTTAGCTGGTGCTGGAGACGTGCGGGCGCACGCTGGAGTACCTGTGCAGCGAGCAGCACGCCGTGTACACGCGCTGCAACGTGGCGCGCGCCACCGTCACCGACGCCTGCGTCAACCGCTACAAGGAGGCCATCGACGAGTACCGCAGCCTCATCGAGGGGGTGAGTGAACACCTCTCTTAGCTGGTGCTGGAGACGTGCGGGCGCACGCTGGAGTACCTGTGCAGCGAGCAGCACGCCGTGTACACGCGCTGCAACGTGGCGCGCGCCACCGTCACCGACGCCTGCGTCAACCGCTACAAGGAGGCCATCGACGAGTACCGCAGCCTCATCGAGGGGGTGAGTGAACACCTCTCTTAGCTTCTCTTCCTTTGCTCTGGAGACGTGCGGGCGCACGCTGGAGTACCTGTGCAGCGAGCAGCACGCCGTGTACACGCGCTGCAACGTGGCGCGCGCCACCGTCACCGACGCCTGCGTCAACCGCTACAAGGAGGCCATCGACGAGTACCGCAGCCTCATCGAGGGGGTGAGTGAACACCTCTCTTAGCTGGTGCTGGAGACGTGCGGGCGCACGCTGGAGTACCTGTGCAGCGAGCAGCACGCCGTGTACACGCGCTGCAACGTGGCGCGCGCCACCGTCACCGACGCCTGCGTCAACCGCAACAAGGAGGCCATCGACGAGTACCGCAGCCTCATCGAGGGGGTGAGTGAACACCTCTCTTAGCTTCTCTTCCTTTGCTCTGGAGACGTGCGGGCGCACGCTGGAGTACCTGTGCAGCGAGCAGCACGCCGTGTACACGCGCTGCAACGTGGCGCGCGCCACCGTCACCGACGCCTGCGTCAACCGCTACAAGGAGGCCATCGACGAGTACCGCAGCCTCATCGAGGGGGTGAGTGAACACCTCTCTTAGCTTCTCTTCCTTTGCTCTGGTTTTGTCAGCTTTAGGGGTCCCTCTGGTGTAGGTTTGTCAGCTTTAGGGGTAAAATAAAAAATAAAAAAAAACTTTATTACCAAGTAGTATAAAACACAATTGTTTTGTCATTAGTTTTCACACTAGGAAAACCTGTTTTGTGAAGGCCTTATTGCGATTGCCTAAGTAAGACTTAATCAGAGGTCTAGGTGGGGCGAAGTACTGTTACAAATACGTATCGAAATGAAGGCTGTGATAATGATACTAAATAATAAAATGATGCCGCGGCCAGCAAAAGAAGCATTGATGGATGAACGTGTAACGAACGTGAACGTGCCTCGGCCCACATACGTTAGTCCATTAATGCCTAGATGTGGCCAAGGCTTGTATAGTATTTTTCTCAAATAATGTGCGGAAATTAAAACAGATTTCTATATTTGTAACAAGATTTCGAAACTTAAATAATTTTGTTTGTATGAATGCTGTGTATGCTTGTTATTGATATGCATATCAGTCAATGTTGCAATGTTTTTGTATGTTTGTTTTTGAATGTATAATATGTATATTGTTAGTATACCTAATAAATAAATAAATAAATAAATAAAACCTTTGATAAGTTACCTCCTTGGTTGCCATGGTTACCATGCCAATTTTAAATGATACGACAGATATATTACATAGTAAACTCACTATTTGACAGCTAACCGGGTCGCTATGGTAAATGCTGGTTAAGTACAGCAATTTCGATGTAACCAAAGAGAATGTAATCACTTCGTTTGATGTAACTCGAAGAAGGTTGTCAAAATAATGCTCACATTTCCAAGCATGTTTGAGAAAAATAAATTATAGAGGGGTGGTGAAAACATGTTAGGTTCTTGTTCCTCTGGTCTGGTTTTGTCTTGATTCGCCCGGATGTTGTCGCGCAGGGCGAGACGCCCGACGCGGACGAGGTGTTCAACGTGATCAACTCGCTGCGCAAGGTGTCCATCATGTACATGTGCCACAACCTCAACGACACCAACATCTGGGACTCGCTGTTCGAGGACCTGCCCAAGTGCGTCAAGCAGAACGAGACGCAGATGCCCACGCAGGTACAAGCGGTCACCGCATTCACTTCTCGCGAGACCACTTCCTATCTCAATACAGAGTCGATCTCTTTTTAAGTCAGTTTTTAGATTGTTTTGTTTTTTAGTATTGTCAGCATTTTTATATTATTTTTAGTTAAGTTTTTGGTTCTATTTTGAAATTTAATTTAAATTGTATATTTTTGTTCGTGGTAGTTTACGTCACAACTTGCCAAATCTTACAGCATATATTTTCATGTCCCCCTTATTTTTCGATTTTTCTCCTTCTAACTGACAATCTGGTTTTTTATTCGCAAGTCGTGCCAATCTAATAATATGTCCAATAAAATAATATGTTTTTTCATCTTTGCTTAGTTTAATAAGAGTTATCGTGACTTGTTGATTGTCCATTAAATAAATAAATAAGCCAATAATGCACATTTTGAACTCATATTTTTTAATCAAGTTGGCATACAATCACACTAATATCACTCTACACACGAATATTGTAAAGGCGAATGTTTGCGTGTGCGCGAGTGAGTATTATCGTCGCCGCAGGCGCTGGTGTACGTGGTGCGGTCGTGCTTCTACTCGGTGCTGTGGTCGCTGCACGAGCTGGAGGAGCGCGGCGCGGGCGCGGAGGCGCTGGGCGCGCTGCGCGAGCGCCTGCACGCGTACGCGGCGCACTGCCGCGACATCGCGGCGCACGGCGCGTCGGCCGACCTGCGCGAGGAGGCCTACACCAGCATCTGCGACCTGCTGATCTTCTTCGCGGAGACGCCGGGCGCGGCGGGCGGCGCGCGGCGCCTGGCGCTCGAGGCCGACGCGCCGCTGTGCGACCTGCTCAACGAGTTCGTGCAGGAGTTCGTGTTCGTGCACCACAACTACGGTAACCGCGCACACGCACACACACACACACACAGGGCCCGGAGTCTCGGGACTCCCGGGCCTCGAACCTCTCGTATCACTCTCTTTAACGGTGAAGAAAATCATCGCGAGCAAACCTACACGCCGACACTCCGCCGTAGTGTTCTCAAAGATGTGTAAATTCTGGCAATCCGCACTCGCCCAGCCGGGGGTGAGCTCCTGCTCATTCTGAGAACCGTGCTGAGTGGCGGCCGGCGGCAGGTGCTGATGATAGGACACTACCGAAAATATATTATGTCCACTGTGCCACGTGCTCGTAAGCACTATTTGCCAATTGTAAAAGGTGGGCACGTAAGCATGTTAAGATTTTCTTTTACTAGGATGTAAAAGAAAATTTTAATACGCCAATCGACACAGTTCATATTTTAGAAATAAACAAAAATTTTTGTAAATACATATATATTAATAACAGTTGTAACTTTGTGTGCGATTTTTTGGGGGTTGAAGGTATTTTTGTAGGTAACATTATCGAGAAAATGAATCACACAACTGAAACATAAAAAGACTTGTATTTAATTCCCGTGCTTCATCAAAGATGTGTCTATCGTACTTAGATTACATTTGATTCCCGCATTTTCTACGATCGCTTGCCCCAGTCATTCAATATCCACATTGTTTGTTTGCGTGTTGAGCAAGCCTTACGTCTTGACTGCATCTCGTTGACTTTTTGCTACAGTGGGTGGGTATTTTCATAGTGTCTCCATTTGTCTGCACTCAAGACTACGTTTGACATTTAATGTATTGTAAAAGTTCGCGATGTGGAATGAGTTCCATATATTCACTGTTTCGCCAAAAATGTATGAATTTTAGTTGCTTATGTGAATTCTCAATTAATCATCCTAATCCCATCTGACATTAATAAAATTCGTCGGGCACTCGGCCCAGCGGAAAATGGAACTGTTAGCAGATCTTGCCTGAATAAGTTTTCAAAGTGAGCGAATAAGATTTCCGTTTCGTGAACCTTCGGTACGCTTTCGTTTCTCGGTCAATTTCGAGGTAGGAGTTCTCGTCACGACGTACGAACGGAAGATGTGACGACGAGAAAAAATATGCATTATTTTCGTTACAACGAATCGGACAGGAGCGACGGGGAGACGATGGCGCGTCCCCCGCGGCACGGGCCCGCGCGCCTCGCCTGCCCCGGGGCGGGCGAGGCGCGCGGGCGGGGGCGGCGCGTAACGTGCGTTGTTTGGTTGCATGTCGCGCTCTCGCGTGCGGCGCGTCGCGGACCTCGCCGGTAAGCAGTCGCTCTCGCTCGCACTCTCCACGTGCGCGCATTTTGCCTTAGTAATGCCGCGCCACCCCGCCGCCGGCGGTCGGAGCCGCGCCGATCATAATGCATATTTTTGTCTCGACGAGCGAACGCCGCGCGCCGTTCGTAGCCCGCGCGCGACCCGCCTAACATTACTAAGGGAAAATTGTCGCGCCCGCTTCTTCGTAGCGAACCGAAATCGGCCGCGAGCTCGGAGCGCGCCGGCGCAGCGAGCCGCCGCCGCCGCCGCCGCTCGCCGCCGCCGCCACCGCCGCCGCCGCGCGGGGCTCGCGGCCGGTTTCGGCTCGCCCTTTTTATTTTATTAACACTCTTGAAGAGTTTCGTGGTATCTGAGCATGTTCCGTCCTGCGACGGATGATTAATTTTCTTTGCGAATTACATCATCGTATTTGTTTTCTGCATTTCTTTTTAACATCGGTTGAGGTCTGTCATTCTCCGCGGAGACTCGAGACGGCTTGGGCATTAACAACATCTTGGCATAATCCATCCGACCTCGCCGAGCCGCCGCGGCCGCGCACTAATCTGCGAC
Source organism: Hipparchia sbordonii (assembly GCA_038048805.1). Classification (NCBI taxonomy): domain Eukaryota; kingdom Metazoa; phylum Arthropoda; class Insecta; order Lepidoptera; family Nymphalidae; genus Hipparchia; species Hipparchia sbordonii. Next base: position 174,731 of record JBBIWI010000007.1, read on the forward strand.
GACGAACAGACACTGTACGCTTGTTATTCCTGTGAGAGTAGTTTGACCGTAGAGTGATGCATGACTCACATTCTGCGCGGCCGCCGGCGCCGACCGGCCGCGCGCCGCCCGCTCGGCGCCGGCCGCGGCTTGCGCCTGGCGCGTGTCGCTCGACACTCGACTCCTTCGCTTGTCACGCGCGCCCGCCCGCCGCCGGACGCGACCGCGCCGCGTGCGGCGGGCGGCGGGCGCGCGCTTGAACGCCGGCGGGTTGCAGACGGTCAAGACGAGAGACGCATCGAGGAGCTGCACAAGCGCCGCAACTTCCTGGCCGCCTACTGCAAGCTCATCGTGTACAACGTGGCGCCCATCCGCCGCGCCGCCGACGTCTTCAAACACTACATCAAGGTGAGCGCGGCACCGAGCGAGACGCGTCTCGGGGGATTGCAAGTCATCCCATAGAGTACTCTGAAAACACCACGAAGAACTAAAAATAGTCGTTCGCGGTGGTGGTGTAAGAAACCTTAACCGATCCGATGCCTCACATATTTAATGTAAAACTAATTCTACGATTCATCCGATCTGTAGAATTAGTTTAACGCTAAATATGCGAGGCTCACGGCGGTGTGGTGTGCGCAGTGCTACAACGACTACGGCGACATCATCAAGGCGACGCTGAGCAAGGCGCGCGAGATCAACAAGCTGAACTGCGCGCTCACCATGCAGCTGGCCATGCAGGCGCTGTTCGCCGACATGCTGCACAAGCACCCCGCGCCGCACCGCCAGCTGCCCGAGTTCCTCGAGCTCAAGGTGAGCGCGTCCGCGACGAGCGAGGGGTCGCGCGGTTCGCCGTTCGTCGCTCACCGGCTCGGACTCGTTCGTTCGCAGGAGCTGGCGAAGCGCTTCTCGGTGATGTTCGGGCTGGACGCGGTGAAGAACCGCGAGGCGCTGACGGCGCTGCACCGCGCCGGCATCGCCTTCGCCGCGCTGGACGCGAGCGGCGCCGCGCCCGCGCTGTCGCCGCCGCCCAACCTGCTGTTCCTGGAGCCGCTGGCGGAGTTCTCGGGCAAGCTGCTGCGGCAGGACAAGCGGACCGTGCTCAAGGTTAACACGTATTGAATGCGCGTGTGAAGTGTACTCGGATGCCGCTCGGTAGCCGTAACTCAGCTTACACGGGCGGCTGCCAAGGGTGGAGTATTCTAACGTGCGGTTGCGTGTTGCAGTTCGCGGAGTCGCGCTTCACGACGGTGCACTTCGGCGAGGAGTGGGCGCCGCTGGTCGCGTACCGCCACTCGCTGCTCACCGACGCGCCCGACGAGCGCCCGCCGCCCGCGCGCCGCCACTACACGCGCCGCAACCGTGAGTACACGCGCCGCACCCGCGCCGCCGGTCGCAGCTCGCGGAGTCGCGCTTCACGACGGTGCACTTCGGCGAGGAGTGGGCGCCGCTGGTCGCGTACCGCCACTCGCTGCTCACCGACGCGCCCGACGAGCGCCCGCCGCCCGCGCGCCGCCACTACACGCGCCGCAACCGTGAGTACACGCGCCGCACCCGCGCCGCCGGTCGCAGCTCGCGGAGTCGCGCTTCACGACGGTGCACTTCGGCGAGGAGTGGGCGCCGCTGGTCGCGTACCGCCACTCGCTGCTCACCGACGCGCCCGACGAGCGCCCGCCGCCCGCGCGCCGCCACTACACGCGCCGCAACCGTGAGTACACGCGCCGCACCCGCGCCGCCGGTCGCAGCTCGCGGAGTCGCGCTTCACGACGGTGCACTTCGGCGAGGAGTGGGCGCCGCTGGTCGCGTACCGCCACTCGCTGCTCACCGACGCGCCCGACGAGCGCCCGCCGCCCGCGCGCCGCCACTACACGCGCCGCAACCGTGAGTACACGCGCCGCACCCGCGCCGCCGGTCGCAGCTCGCGGAGTCGCGCTTCACGACGGTGCACTTCGGCGAGGAGTGGGCGCCGCTGGTCGCGTACCGCCACTCGCTGCTCACCGACGCGCCCGACGAGCGCCCGCCGCCCGCGCGCCGCCACTACACGCGCCGCAACCGTGAGTACACGCGCCGCACCCGCGCCGCCGGTCGCAGCTCGCGGAGTCGCGCTTCACGACGGTGCACTTCGGCGAGGAGTGGGCGCCGCTGGTCGCGTACCGCCACTCGCTGCTCACCGACGCGCCCGACGAGCGCCCGCCGCCCGCGCGCCGCCACTACACGCGCCGCAACCGTGAGTACACGCGCCGCACCCGCGCCGCCGGTCGCAGCTCGCGGAGTCGCGCTTCACGACGGTGCACTTCGGCGAGGAGTGGGCGCCGCTGGTCGCGTACCGCCACTACACGCGCCGCAACCGTGAGTACACGCGCCGCACCCGCGCCGCCGGTCGCAGCTCGCGGAGTCGCGCTTCACGACGGTGCACTTCGGCGAGGAGTGGGCGCCGCTGGTCGCGTACCGCCACTCGCTGCTCACCGACGCGCCCGACGAGCGCCCGCCGCCCGCGCGCCGCCACTACACGCGCCGCAACCGTGAGTACACGCGCCGCACCCGCGCCGCCGGTCGCAGCTCGCGGAGTCGCGCTTCACGACGGTGCACTTCGGCGAGGAGTGGGCGCCGCTGGTCGCGTACCGCCACTCGCTGCTCACCGACGCGCCCGACGAGCGCCCGCCGCCCGCGCGCCGCCACTACACGCGCCGCAACCGTGAGTACACGCGCCGCACCCGCGCCGCCGGTCGCAGCTCGCGGAGTCGCGCTTCACGACGGTGCACTTCGGCGAGGAGTGGGCGCCGCTGGTCGCGTACCGCCACTCGCTGCTCACCGACGCGCCCGACGAGCGCCCGCCGCCCGCGCGCCGCCACTACACGCGCCGCAACCGTGAGTACACGCGCCGCACCCGCGCCGCCGGTCGCAGCTCGCGGAGTCGCGCCTATCTCGCAGCTCGTAACTGGTGACGAGTGGTGGTGGTGGAGTGATAATATTTTTTAAAGAATTAATGGCAAATAAATGTTTCGGCAGGCGGAGCTAACGAAGAGGAGGAGGGCGATGACAACGTGGACTCGGACGCCGAGCAGCCCGGGTGAGCCGCGCGCACCTCCACACCACAACACTACACAACAATACACAACACTACACAACACTTAACCACAAACATAACACTACACCACACACACATGCACAACACTACACAGTCTGACGCTACGCTGTATAAATCCAAAAAAATCGCTTTTGGCAGATTTGATAGTTGTAGCGGCATCTGTATATCCGAATTACGATTTGATTATTACGCACGATTACGCAGTTTATTATTTAACAAGCGGTCGCCCGCGACTTCGTACTTAATCATAATATTTTTAACCGACTTACAAAAAAGGAGGAAGTTCTCAATTCGTCGGAATCTTTTTTTTTATGTATGTTCCCCGATTACTCGAAGATGCCTAGACCGAGTCCCAGTGTCATCAGGTCAGGATCCGGTGATGGGGTCCTGGAGAAATCGAGGGTACTCTTCAAATTTTATAGTCACAATTGATATACTTTGTAGTGGCGGTTTTGTAGAAAGAATTTTTACCTTTATATTATTACTAGAAGCCCGCGCCGACTTCGTCCGGGTTGAAAATTAAATATTTGTTCTTGTGAGCTTCTTATAGGAGACGATTGTCAATAAGATAACCACAGGAACCACACGAATATCCCGCACCGATACCCGCCACCGTGCCCCGCCGCGCCAGCCGGCACCATTTTATTATTTTGTCGCGCGGATATATTAATTTTCCGATAACTCCTAAGATATTTATTTAAATTGCATAGTGTAAAGGGCAAATATGTTCTAAATTAAATACTTACGATAATAAACATATTTATTTAGATATAGATTGACATTACATCGGTTAAAGAAGCTTCGAAAATAATTCATTATTTTTAATCAAAATTTGAAAGATAGAAATGGTTACTGTAAGTTATACTTAGAATATAGACATATGCTATCGCGGACTTTTTTTTAGAACTCTTTAAGAGGCACAATTCACCCATACATCATTTTCATCCAATAACAGTATATGACCCAGCGCACGCCTTGAAAACGTTTAAGAGTCAAAAAAATTTCCGACTTCTTTATCAAATTTGCACATAATATCTAGCCATAATACATTTATTAACATAATTATAGCCTATAACCATCTGGAATAATGTACCTTTGAAATGGTAAAAGAATTATTGTAATAGGTGCGGTGGTTCCAAAGTTTGCTCCGGACATACATACAAACTCACAAAATTCGCGCTCTCTCTTTATTATAATAGTATAGATGATTTCAAATATGCCAAAAGGGATTTCGTAAATATATAAAATAAATCAAACGTAAAGTCTGTGAGTCTTGTATAGACTTCATTTCTATTTTAGTACGAAATAAATGAAATATTTGAATTTAGATTTCCGCTAAAGTAGGAATAAATGATGTACTGAACTTAGTATATAATATAGTATAAGGCACTTATTACTTTAATGACCATTGTTAAATATTTATGTATATACTTTGATAGACGTATTTATTTACTATAAAATAGGTAAATATTATTTAATATCCGTTTTTATAAAATTGTAATTTTTTCACGGACACGCCAAAAATTGTAAATTAGAGTTATGTCTTTTAAATTTAAAAAAAAACATAAGTTATAATAAAATGAACAACATTTAATAATAAAGGTGTGCCAAGTAATTCAAAATATTGATGTAATTAGATACACTTTTCATTTCTTTCATTCAGTCAAAGCAAGTGATATTTAATTGGGTATTTGACTTGTCAAAATATGAATTATTCGTTAATTACAATCGAAAATGTTACATGTAAGAATAACATTTGTAAAAACAGAAAATAAATCGATCAAAAAACAAATAAGTTATAAGCTGTCTCTTTCTAAAACGAAATTTTGTATGGAGCTAGTGAATCGTGACGTCATTTTGCAATAGCGCTCTCTTTTCCTAACGAGAAATTTAAAAGTTCTATATTTTTGAGACTACTTAAGATATTATAAAAATAAAAGTTGTGTTATGATATCAAAAATCTTTATATACCCAATTACTTAAAACGCTTCACAACTTGCGAAAACTACGAGTCGGGTGCCTGCGGTGGGTTAGTTATTTGTAAATGTTTATGTATTTATTTATTTATTTTATTTTATTTTATTTTATTTATTGGCTTACCAACAGGAAATCACATAACAAATTACATAAATTTATACTACATGTATAGAAACATTTCAGATGTGCACCCAATTACAGGCAAACCGACATGCGTATAAGCAAAAGTGCAAATGCGGGTTTGCCAGTTAACAATTACACAAGGTTAATTTAATGTATACAATTGAACCAATTTATATCCTTTATGATATCTTTTCCAGCCATTTACTTATTATTATATTGTTTAAACTTAAGTGCCTTTCTCCTACTAGAAAAATTATTATAATAATTATATTAATGACACGTGTGTCGATGATGCGTCGCTCGTTAGCTGCGACAAATGTTTTACGCCGTAAAAATGTAACTTGATTTTATTTTGGTAGTAACATATAAAAAAATCGCTATTTTACTAAAACGAAAGCTACAACACAACAGTTGAAAAGTAAACTCACAAAAGACTACTAATATAAAAAGACTATAAAGTCTTAGATTTTGAAAATATTAAATATATTTTTTTTAATCTTGATTTTTGAGATGAAACAGTGTTGCAGTAAACGAGCGATTTGTGTCAAGACTCCCGTCAAAAGGAACACTCGATATTGACACACCTTCAAAATGTATGACATGTTGATTCCTTGAAGTAGTAAATAAGTAGTTGGTAGTTTGTTAAGTAGTATAGAATACATTATCTATTATAGCGTGGAATTAGAACGTATTATTCCGAATACAACTTCGCTATTCAGCATCTCGTTGACAGATTCAAATTGAAAGTCAATAACTATTTATTTACAAGTTTTACAAGAAAACGAAGAGTTATCTGGTGGAAAGCTTTGGCCGTGGCTAGTAACCACCCTATCGTCAAAGACGTGCCGCCAAGCAATTTAGCGTTCCGGCACGATGGCGTGTAGAAACCGATTAGAGGATTGGGTTAAATGTATACTGCCATACCTCTTTCAAGTTAGCTCGCTACCATCTTAGACTGCATCGTCACTTACCATCAGGTGAGATTGCAGTAGTGTTAGTCCTTGACTATCTTGTTATCAAATAAAATAAAAAAAATCCAGTCATAGTCATTCCGTTAATGACATTGCAGAGCCGCACGGTAGCTCCGGTACGGTACAGTACGATAATTTAAAAAGAATCTTTTTGCCATTAAGACTGTAATAATAAAATGTTCTTCGCGTTTTAATGTAATGTTTTTGTATTTTAAATGTAAGGACTTAGTTGTAATGTAACTAATTTTATTATATTTTTTATAATAAACGCATTATTTAAATAACTGTCACTTTTGAATTATGTCATATTAATATGACCTCATCTATAATGTATTCCGAAGCGCGGGCAATCACACCCCCACCCTCCCTCCTAGTTCCTAAATTACATAACGAAAAATCACAATAATTTTAAAAGTTAACTATTTCCAAAGTTAAACATGTACAAGACTATCACAGATATACCTATTGATTCAAAACTCACCGAGACCAAGATAACATTGTGTACATAGGTGCGCTTACTACGAGTACAAGTTGCGAATAAGCACTTACACTTGACGATTTAAAAGCACTGTAAAAGTTTATTTGAATAAAAAATTGATTATATTCTAAACACTATATGACTATTGTCACGAAGAAAGTTTAACCGCGAAATAAGCTTTGTAATAATTAGTATGAGTACCAGTCATTTCCACTACGCAGCTCGGTTACTCGAGATTTAAATAGGTAAGTTTGTATATTTTATTAATTGAAGCTCAATTTTATATATTTATTTTGCATAATATTACATATGTTGTTTTATATAGCTAGTTATGAGACCAGTAGATATATTATATGTGTTTTTGTTATGTATTTAGCAATGTCGATTGTAGATAGAACACTGGGATAGATTGTAGCTAATATTAATCCCGTTTCTCAATTAACCCTGATGGGATGACAATGGTAATGAGGTTGTACACAAATCCCTCACAAACTGGCAGAACTGAGTGAGAGAAAGCTAAAGCCGGATACTACTTACATTGTGAAATAATTAACACCTGTCAGATTAGTTTATCGTAGATATACCTACATATGCGACCCATTCACGCATAGGTAGGGTAAAGATGCCGAATATGAGATACCATTTACATATTCGGCCATAAAAAATAAATTATTGCACTAATGACTATTAAAATCATTTATATTCGATAAGTATTTAATGAAGTTTATCCTTGAAAGACCGTTTAGTGCTAGGTATAATAGATTTTTTGTTATATCAGATAATATTAGAAAAGTCAGAAATTACGTCTCAGCGAAATGGTCTCCTATTATGAGATACCAAGGGTTTTTAATATGAGATAGTATAGATTTAGAGAAAAAGGAAAGAAATCAATTCAAAAAGCTTTTTATTGGCGATATTTATTAATCTACAACATCGTACTACTAAATAAAAAGGTTTTAGTAACAACTTAATAATATATTATCATGTGCTTGTGTCAAGTGCTTGATGTTCTTCAGATGTAGATGTAACCCATAAAATCGTTAGTCCAACTTTACAATATTTTTCTATTTTTGCTTCTAAATAGTCAGAAAAAGCTGGAGGTCTTCCCATGAACCTTGACAAATACTTCTGTATTAGAATCTTTTTTGACATAACGTTCTAGGATACTCTTAGGAACATCGAAAGTTTTGATGCTATTAGGTAACATATTTGTTTGATTCGCACTGCACTCACGGCCCGTATTATGGCATCGTGGTCCTAGGACTTCCTTGATCGACGGCATCTAGAAAAAGAGGTTTTTAAATAGTCGTATTTCTATACATCCTAATATGAGATATCTCATTTAAGGAGCCCCCACGTGTCTCATATTAGGAAAACACCCAAATTTAAAAACTAGGCTGCCTATTATTTCTTGACGAAGAAAATACAACTAAACTGCAAATGCATTGTAAAATTAATCATATAACTGATACAATGTCTGTTTAAATCATTTAGTGTGACTATAAAGTTGTAACATACCTCGTTAATATTTGGTATCAAAAATCGGGTTTTGTGGTTTCGTAAAAATCCGCACGTACACAACCTGACTTCGCCTCGAACTGGGAAGCACCAACACATGTTTCAGTCTGTTGCCCCGCGGCTTCTGGTGACAGTATCGCCAAATAGCTGCGGCGATTAGTTTCACCAAAACCTAACTATCTCATATTTGGCAACCATCTCATATTCGGCATCCTTACCCTATAGTTCGAAGAACTATGCTCATCGGGATTCCAAGGTAGTGGCGACCTCGCACCGTATCGCACCTTTACAATTATAGTCACCTAACTAAAAATTCATATAACTTCGTTTATAAATACAATTTAATTTAATATCATGTATAAAAGATCGATACATAAAAAACTGCAAAAAAAACAACTTTTTCTAATAAAACATGGCAGAGATACATTTAAATTTACTCAACAATATAGGTATGTTTTTGAATTGTTTTTTATTCATTGCCCACAAATTACAATTTTTAAATTAGGTCACTCTAATTCTAAAGATGCGATATTATCTCATAGCCCAGTTTCGGTACGGCCATACAAGGAACAAGTCACGGCGGAGCCATTTCACTTCGAGGTAGGTACGGCCGAACCGATCTCAATATATGAGTATATTAATGTAGGTATTGATTGCACCCAGGACACGTGGTCGCAGACGACGCAGCGCGCTCGCCTCGCTCGAACGCTCGCCCCCCTCCCGCCGGCGAGCGCGCGCCCTCACCCCCTCCGTCTCCTCCGCCCTCACCTCCAGCACGACCCCGCGCAGTGACCCGCCTGCCCCCGCGTCCCGCGCCAGCACGACCCCGCCCACCCCCGAGTCCCGCGCCAGCACGACCCCGCGCAGCGACCCGCCAATCCCCGCGTCCCGCGCCAGCACGACCCCGCCCACCCCCGAATCCCGCGCCAGCACGACCCCGCGCAGCGACCCGCCCGCCCCCGCGTCCCGCGCCAGCACGCCTCGGGGACGCCGCGAGGAGCGGAGATACGCGAGACTAAAATTCTATAAATCCGGGTCTTAGGACGACCGGCGTATTATAAAAATAAAAGATTGAAGTGTCGCCAGTGTAACCGTGTTATTATTTTCCCCACGAATCCGTTGCGTTAATTTGGGTTTTTTAAAACCCCTCGATCCTACCTATTGCTTTCCTGAATCCTTTCTCATATATACGAGTAATTATTATTCAATTTATTTTTAAAATTAATTTATTATTAATTAATAATAATTGGTTAGCTCTAAGCAAAAGTCTCCTACTCTAAAGAGCCCCATATACGAAGCGATTCATCGTTTCGATCAATCTGAACAAAACTCGTGCTTGACGATCTGACGAAGATGCTACTTCATACACGGAGCAATCGGTCGTTCCGATCGATCAGTTACTTATTTGAAACGGAGCGATAAAGACGTGATCAAATAATTCATACGTAGGGGTACGTATGAATTATTTGATCACGTCTTTTATAAAATGGAAAATGAACTTATTTTCCTTACCTATGTGGTGATAACTTTAACTCGGCTACAGAAGAAAAGAAGAAAACCTAGAAAAATAAGGGTTAACATACCCACACTGTCGATTCATCGTTACGATATTCAAGATTACATGGGTTTTTGTTGCGATTTCCGATATCGTCTTCGATTAAGTAAATCGTTACCGATCTTGACTTACACGATCGATTCATCGTTTCGATCAGTCTGAAACGACGGATCGTAAAGATCAATCGTACCGTATATGGGGCCCTTTAGTATAAGACTATTTTATAATTATTTCAGAACCTTATTCCAAGAGAAACCGTGCTATGTAAATATCACTGTCAAATTGAATAATTGCGTAGGTAACTATCCATGAACGTGAATGTTAATCCAATCCAATTATACTTAATACCTACAAAACAAAGTGTGACATAAATGAAGTACCTAGGTAAGTTCGTACACACATAGATATCTACAATCACATTAAGGTCGTAACTCACTTATAAAACACCGCGCCAGCATATTATAAGAAATGTACCTATACCTATATTGAAATTGTTGTTCTTCATAGTTCTTTGTGTTGTCACCTTAACACAAACAAACAAAATAGTAAACATCGCGCAGCAAGCTTGACGCAGACTAGGTAGGTACTCGATGATTGACATCTCCCGACTCCCATCGAGTTCTCTTACCGCGCGTTTCGAGCTCTCACCGCGCGCTTCAAGCGAGCTAGCTGTCGGCGCATGGACAGCGAGCGGTCACTTCAAATTAGAGGTGGGTCGTTGCGCGTTATTGTAATAACTATAGATTGTCCAATTCTTTATTTTCTTTTTGGCAGATCAAGAAATTTTGACTTTAGTGACGCCTTCACACGTTACCGATTCGATTTGAAGTAATAATCGATTTTATTTAAGAAGAACTTTCAATCGATTTAATGAAATACTTTTTAATTTTGATTTAACGTACTTATATTTTATTATATATTTTTAATCACTTAGATAAATTAATTTGACATATGTTTGCGGTACAGACAAACAGAAAAAAATAATAAGTTGATTTGGGTTCTTTATCGATAATAATAATAATTAAGGTTTTCTTTCAAAATATGTTTAACTAGCGACCTGCCCCGACTTCGTCTGGGTTGAAATATTAATTATTTGTTTTTACGGGGCTGCGATCGCACAGAGCTTCTTAAGAATAGGAAACGATTGTTAATAAGATCACCACAGGAACCACAGGAATCTTCCGCGCCGATACCTGCCACCGTGCCCCGCCGCACCGGCTGGCACCATTTTATTATTTTATCACGCGGAAATATTCATTTTCTGATAACTCCGATATTAATTTAAATTGTATAGTGTATATAAATCAGATCAAGTTATTTATACCTTTGCCTTAATCCTTACCTAAATAAATGATTTCTCAAGCAAGGCAGTTTAAATACCTGTAAATTACTTTTTAGTTTATTAAAATCGGACATTCCATTCGAAACATATTACGAGTTTAATAAAATTGCTCAGTGAAATGTTTTTTAAAAATTACGCGTTGATGTCAGTTGTCCTGCATTTACTGTACGTTTATGCCAAAATGTTTAAAAAATAAATGTCCAGCCGTGCGAAGCCAGGACGAGCCGCTAGTATTTAATAATTTTACTTGTTTCATTTGTATACCCAATTACGTAGCTAGTTTGTTAAATAAATAAGTAGGTAGGTATGTGATTTTCCAAGTATATTTGCTCATAACTCTTAATTTAAACTTGGTTTAGACGTTATTAACCACGCGTTTTGAAGTTAACTCACTTCACTAACGCGTGCATAGTTACATTTTAAGGCAGCCGTCAAAAAATAAATAAATGAAAAGAAAAATTTCTTTACTCTTGGTTTGAACTTAAATTCCAAGATTTCAACTTAATTCCTTGCAAATATTCAATATTGGAGTCATAGTTACTATTTTTATTTCCTTTTTTTATTAAATTTACAGAAACAATACTTACACAAAGTCAAATTATTTTTATCATAATCGTGAATGATTTATCGTCTTTCAAGAACTGTGTTATACTCTGTGGTTGTTTGTTATGCACAGGGCACTTCACTAAACGTCAATAAAGTACGACATTATTTTAGTACATTATTCCGAAAACAAAAAAGCGGTAATTTATAGGCGTAGGGTATTTGGCAGATGCCAAAAAGAAAATAAAGGCTTGGACAACGTATAAACACTTTATCGTTATTGGTATCGATAGACGGTTTTGAAACTATTTATTTTAATAACTGTCTATTGCGGTTCGTTGCTGTACAATAGGTTTGGCTGGTATTCGTGTTATTAAAAATATCAGTTTTCCTAGATAGCGAATAGATAATTTAAGTTATAGGTATTTTACATTGACTCGTTGCACACGTGTTTCTTTTATTAGGTATGTATGGCGCGTTTTTATTAGCTACTAGACGATGCCCGCGACTTCGTCCGCGTGGATTTAGATTTTTTGATTCCCGCGGGAACCCCTTAATTTTCCGGGATAAAATGCAGCCTATGTTTTAATCCAGGATATAATCGTATCATGGATAACATGATTCGGTTATTGTATAGGCTACATCGGCGCGGTAAGACAGAAGACTTTATCGCCAGTTGCTGCGTTATTAGAAGGTTATTAGTTATTACGTTGCAAGAGAAACTCGCCAATACATAGTTGCGCGCAATAGATGGTTATTGTAGAACCGAATACCGTTATTTAGGTATTACATCAATACATAGTTTTAATAACTATTTATGGTTTGTAACGACCATCTCTACTTCAAATGAAGGCGGAACCGTGTGGGAGCGGAGCGGCGGCGGTGTCGTGTAGTGAGCTGCGACCTTAGAGCGGGGCGGCGCCGGGCCGGCTGCGCGCGCGCACGCCCGGCGCCGCGGCACGCCCACCGCGCGCACGCCGGGGCGCTGACTTACTGCTTATATTGCACCAATGATATTTTTTATATGTAGGTATAGGAAATCATTGTAACTAGATAGGTAGGTACTGTTGAACCATTCATAAAAACAAACCTTAACTTTTTATGTACCTATCTAACTGTTCCCAATACTCGGTTTTTTAGAATTGGGTAAAAGTTTAAACTAATGGACTTTAAATCAGAACCTCTCACGGATGTGACGGATCACGGTGTAATTGTCTTAGGTCTCAGAGTGTCGCAGCTGACCATATTCGATCATCGGTAGACTAGGTACCTGTCTACGTAAGATCGTCCGAGGTACCGATGGCTCGCCGGACCGTTCCCCAAAAAGTAATGCCGTATCCGATCGTATGTGAATTAACAAAGGAGATTCAGAGAATTTCTGCTGAGAAATAAAAAGTATTGAATTTTTACCATGTATTAAAAAAAATATTTACAAATCCAACGAAACCCAATTTTAACAAAAATATTATACCTAATAAGCTTACAAGCTAAGTATGGCAAAAATCCGTTAGGATGCAATTTAGCCCAATATAACGATCACCCCGGTGCCGCCTCCGGCGCCTTCTACTGACCGCGGGCGGCGTCTCCTGCTTGGGCGCGCGCGGCCGAACGTGGCAGATATCGGTCCAAACGCCGGCGCCGTCCGCTCAGTCCCCGTTGGGCGGCTCGGCCGTGGCGTAGCGCTCGGGCACGTGGACGCAGCCTACGCTGATCGGTCTTCTGTCTATGCCTCTCCCCTCTCCCTCTCTTTTGAATAACATCACCGTGTCCTGCAGCTCCACGCAGCCCCGCAGTCTCTGCCGCTCTATGACCGCCCAGTCGCACTTGAAGGTCTTGATGTAGCTCGGCAGGTGGAGGGGGTACTCCTCGGTCTGCACGCTCATGGGGCACGTGGTCAGCTTCACGTCGGCCAGGTCGCGGATGTGCGGCGCGGCGCAGCACGCGGCGAGCGCGCTCAGCGCCGCCAGGAGCGTCGTCGTGCGGAATGCCATGCTCGTCGATGTCGTGCTCGTTCTCGATAAGGCGCTTTGCGAATAATGTGCTGCTCCGTTGCGATCACTACTTATACCGAGTCGAGTAAGAGTTATCTTTTCCTCCGAGATATCGCTGAATACCTACCGGGTGCGCCGGGCGTCGGGCGCTCGGCCGGCGCGGGCAGTCGCGACGTCGCCGAGCGCCGGCGCGCGCGCATTCCTATACAGGATAACCGACTGACATATTTGTACTGAATTAATATAATGTGCTACTTACTATCCGTAGTTCCGTTGATCGTTTGAGTAGAGTTCGAGTCGACATCGCGAGTATCGTTACAAGAACCTGTGTATTCAAAAATCGGACGCTTAAAGATCGAGCAGAGTGCAATAGAGGATCAGCTGGAAAGTGGACCTGACTCAGTAGGACAAAGAAGCAGAAGTGTTAGTGAACAATGTGCTAGAAGCAGTGAAGGATGCTCGAGTAGTAGTAGGTAATGGGTCAATACTGACAAAAATTTTAAAGTTGTGTTTTGATAATTTTTTTTACTGAAATATTATTTTGATCATTAAAAAACCTAACATTATATTTGAAATTGCTCTATTCTTAAGAAACAATGAAAATTTGTTTGTTCGAGTTAACCGAGAACGCTGTAAAGATTTATTCTGATATTCCACTCACAAAACCTCATTCTTGAACAAAAGTGTTTGTGTGATGAGGTGCAATAAGTTACCTGAGCAGATAAGAAAATGTATGTACTTAATAATATAAATCAATTTAAAAATAAATTATGCGACTTTTTATTAGATAAGACATTTTAAAATATTAATGAATTTTTTCAACTTAAATATTTTTAGTTTTACCTACATGTAATTTTAGACTCAGACATTGTTAATTTATATTTTCCTGTATTTATGTTGCACGCCCGAAGAGACAATGTATAATGCAATAAATGACTTTTGACTTTTACTTTGACTTTGCAATTATAATAAAAGTATTTAGTGAAATTCTACTTACTATCGCGGTTTTTGTAATTAGGTACCTGGGTACGTCATACTTCATAAGTAGGTATATTTATTTGATATTGATGATGATCTGCTTTCCGAACCTGTGAGCGGTGTCGTAAGAGCAACTAGTTGTAGATAGGGTGCTGGTGAGCATTTAGGTATATGATTTGCACAAGTTTCACATCGAGGTAGATTGTAGTTTACGTCATTACGAATTGATTTGGTCCAGTCAATTAAGGTCCTACGTCGCTGCGTTTGCGCGTTAAAGCCGATTGAAGTTGCTTAAAAAAAAGGGGATATTAAATCATTTGCACATGTATGCCTCTGGGGTTCATGGTCACAAACAGCTTGGAAACGAAGAAAATCGAAGAGGCAGACATTCAGGGCTCTGCATTATTATGGGGCGGAGTTGTAAAAATGTTTAAAAAAAAAGCTCTACTAAGTAATTTGCACACGGTTCTCATTGCGCCCATTCGATTCATTATGACTCCGTGGATACGAAAAAACATTTGGCAGACATTTTGCTCACTGATTTTTAGATGTATAACTTCATTGTTGGGCCCAAGCTTGTATGGACCAAATTCATCTCCTTTCATACCTACGGAGACGTAGTTAACAGGTAGAAGCCGAATATTTCTGACGCGTGTTTAAAATTGAATTTATTACTTCTAGCTTGGCGCGAGCGTCAGGCTGAAGAAAAAAAAATTCAAATGGTCTGCCTTTGAAATATCAGAGGCCTGAACGTCTGCCTCATCGAGTTTCTTGGTTTTCATGATAAAATCAAACATCAATCCAAGAGGCAGACATGTGCGCATAATATAGCACTTTTTTCATTTTTTACATTTTCGAAACGCTGTCAATAGCGAACGCAGAAACAACATGCTGGCAGACTATTTTTCCGTGGTCCTCCTCATTGTTATTAATCGAACAATTTCAATCTGCCAAGTGTGCACTTCATATAGAGTTTTTTAAATCATAAAAAAAACTTAAAAAATTGAAAACTACAAAAGTCAGAGCCCTGGATGTCTGCCTCTACGAATTTTTGTGTTTACAGGATGACTATGATCATCAGCCCCAGAGGCAGACATGTGCATATAATATCACCCACCTTTTTTTTTCAACATTTTTGAAACGCTGTAAATTAACAACGCAGCGCCACCATGGTGGCAGACGAGGTTCTTGATGTTACTTAGGGTATAATTATCACTATTAATAACGTCTGCCATGTGTGCTGATCATATAGAAATTTTGCTCGCCAGCACCCTATCTATTGGGATACATGAAACAAATAATTTTGAATTTTATGTGCTTACAAGGTTTCACATGAAAATAGTGTGTCTTATATGTATATTAGTATGTAAAATCAGTTTTTATAAACTTACTAGCTAGTATAACTGGACAACTAACTTACAGAATAAATAAATTACAAAAGGCTCATCTGTCTGTGAGTGTCGTAAGGGATGCGCTTTTTTCGGTGCTTTTTTTTTTCAAATTCAAATTCAAAATTTATTTATTTCATATAGGCTAACTTGCAGCTCCTATGACACGTCAGAAATCTACCACCGGTTCGGAATGCAGATTCTGCTGAGAAGAGCCGGCAAGACACACACAGCAGTTGCTCTTTTCAAAAAAAAATTTTTTTTACAAAGCTATGCTATGTATACAGTGCTTCCACAATAAAGCTTCAAAAATGCAAAAATGCATACGTAGGTACACCAATCCAACGCATGTCAAGACGGGCAGTCAAAGCAGACCCATTCCCGTTGGTGGTGGTCCCTTTAGACGTTCTAAATAAGTATATTTAACGTACTTTTCACTTGCATACTAAGTGCCTCTTTCACCCCCTTCAAGTATGGGTAATGTGTCAAAACATCAATAGGTATTCGTCAGTTAACACGTTAACTGTCCAGACAACAGACACTATAGTTAAACAATAACCATGCTAAATGCTATGATGCTATGATAAATGGATATTGTGGCAGATTTTCAACATAAAAATTGACAAAATAGCGATACGCTCGAACAAGACTTATTTTACGTCGGTGGAATCGGCCCTTAGCCAATCTTACCCTTTGCTTTTTTGGAAATTATACTTTCCTAAGTTTTTTTGTGTCTGTATGTAAATTCCGTGAAAAATATGCACCTATTTTAAATGACTAAAGATCTGTTAGAAATCTAAGAATCCAAGGGTAACACCTGTATAAATCTACAAAAAGAATTTATCTAAAAAAATTTTTAACCGACTTCGAAAAAAGGAGGAGGTTCTCAATTCGTCGGAATCTTTTGTGTGTTTTCCCCGCTTACTCGAAGACGCCTGGACCGATTTGGAATTATTTTTTCGTTTGAAAGGGTTTGTTTGTTGGAAAGGGACTTAAGTCAGAATCAGTCAGGTCAGGATCTGATTATGGGATTCTATCCCGGATAAAGCTTATTGTTTCTTAGGATAAAAAGTATTCTATATATTGACCTGGATTATCAGCTACTACCTATACATAGCCTCAATAGCCCAACGGTTAAAGGTGCGGACTGAAAACTGTAAAGTCGCAGGTTCGAATCCCACCCGTTGCACTATTGTCGTACCCGCTCCTAACACAAGCTTTCCGCTTATTTGGAGGGGATAGGAGGATATTAGACAACCTCAGGTTGCCTAATATTCTTTTTTAAAAAAAAAAAAAACAAAAAAAACAAAACCTACTATACTAAATTTCATTCAAATCCGTTCAGTAGTTTTGACAGACAGGTAGGCACACAAAAAATTAAAAAAAAAATTTAGGCTCAGTATCGATAATAAAGCATCCTCTGATTAAAATTTTCAAAATATATTTAATGCAGAACTCGTCCCGTTTGTCTACAAAAAAATTCTATGGTTCACCCAGTTCGAAAACTCTCGTATGTATAGATATTTAATGTTCTGTATTATATTCTGATTTCAATAACATTTTAGCATTTTCTAGGCTCTTATGGGCTCTTACTGACTTAAAATATTAAATATATTTTAATACTAGCTGATGCCCGCGACTTCGACTTCTTTCCATAATTTTATTTTTTACATAATAGAGTAAGGAACTAAGGAGTGGACGCGCACTACACTCGTTGATGTCTTTGTAGGTAAGAAACACCCTCGACTCAAAATGTATTTGATAAAGCAGGTATAACTATGAAAATACCTTTCTAAAGACCTTTTCATGGAAAGCTTTTCAGTTTATTTAATTTTATAGAATCAACTAAATATTGCGAGATGATTCATGCTGTACCAAAGTGAATGTAGACTGCAAGGATAGTTGTAGATTATAGTTATTGATGACATGAAATATGCTGTAACAACCTAAACGTTTCTACAGCATATTTCATGTCATTCAAATCTAACCATTATTTTGAAACAGTTTTTTAAAGCTGCATCAAAATAATGTGGTCAATGTGGTCCTTTGATAATATAATTTAATATTTTTAATGCTAAAATTAGAATGCTTGTAGTACGAGTTCAAGCTTCAAAGTATCAGCTAATATTTAAAGGTTCGTTTAAGGGAGATGATCGATTGAAAGAAGTGAGATAAATTATAAAACAAATTTATTAAATAAAGTTTAAAGCTTGTACCTTTAGTAACTTACATCTAAAATGACGGGCAATAAATACTTAACTAAGAACGTTCACCGTACAGCGCGCCGGGCGGCGGCCGGCCGTGGCCGGGCAGCGGCCGGGCGGCTGCAGTCACAACCATTTATTTTAATAAATTAATAACTCGCAACAATAAATAAAGTCAGTCTTGCGTTCACACAACCACGATTACGATCACTGTCGGGAGCTCGGCGGCCGAGCGGAGGGCGTGTCCAGGGCGGGCGGCGGCGCCGCGTCACGTGGGCCCCTTGGGCACGGCGGGCGCCGACGAGCTGTGCACCACCATGCAGGAGCAGCCCACGGCCACGGCGTAGGTGGCGGTGGTGGCGCTGCTCTTGTAGTACACCAGCACGGTGTCGTGCATCTCCACGCACTCCAGCAGGTGCGCGCCGTGGCGGCGCTGGCAGCACTCGTGCGGCGACAGGTGCTCGCGGCACCAGTGGCTGGGCTCGGCCGCGCACTTCATCATCTTGATGCGGCGCGGCACGCGGTCCGCGTTCTCGTCCAGCTCCACGCGGATGGGGCACACGGTGCGGTTGAGCGCGTCGGCCAGCTCCACGCTGCGCACGTGCCGCGGGGGCGCGCCGCGCGCCAGGCGGGCGCACGCCAGGGCGGCGAGCAGGAGCACGACGGTCGACGCGAGCTTGGGGCCGGACATGGTGGACTAGGAGATGTTCGGAGGCTTCGGGTCGCGTGCGCTTGCGATAAGGCTGAATTGCGAATACCAGGTGAGGTTCGGCCGTGTGTGCTTAAATAGAGTCATCCTGCCCAAAAGCGAGCGCGGGCAGCGCCGGGCGGCGGCGGGCGGTCGCGGCCGCGCTCAGACGCCGGCCGGCCGTCGCGCGGAGTGGGAGTCGGCGCTCGCCTCTCGCCGGGTGCGCGCCGTAGCGCCGCGCGCGTTGTCTCGGCGCTAGCGTTGTGAACTATCGCGATCTACGAGCTACGAAGCTACGCCAGTGTTTTTTTAGTTTCAGTGGTAGATTGAGAACATTTCGACGGAGTCATCCCTTACAGTATATGATATGGAGTTTTTCACGAAATGGTCGATATTTTTCGGCGAATCTGATAAAAATTTGTGCATCGGTTTCTGGTGTCGTGCGAAATTAAGGAGCTCTTGTGCAATAGTGCTTTTGTATTAACCCCAGGTGATGTACGTAGGTAGCAGCATGCACCTACTTGGGTATCGTAAATAATGTGTGATTCCGCGCCAATGGTGTCGGGCGCGCTCGCGGCGCGCAGCAATTGGCGCTGCCTCCGCGGAGTGCTGCGCCCTCGCGCGCGCGGAAATACGTATTGCACGGTTTAATTGATAGAGTGAACATTGCGGCCCGTTGATATGCATAACGGCGCCGTTACGGGTGAAGTAGTTACGATGAAACGATGAAGTTTCTTCGTCAGGGCGCTGTGGGAGAGCTTACTTTTCGAAATCTAACGAGATAATTAAAGATAAGATAAAAGAAGTTTATCCAAGAGACGAATAATGAAAAATATTTTTGAACGATATAAAAGAACTTGAAATTCTATTTAAAAAAAGATTTTAAGTACAAAATAATATTAATATGTTTACATAACCTAGTGTCTATTAAAATATTTTGTGGATTTAATTATTCAATAATTCGCACTTATTTAATTTAGTTAAGTAGGCACCAACTCACTCTTAAGCGACTGGTTTTATTATAATAAATAATACTTATGTATGTATCCATTCTAAACTTTAACGAGGTATCAATGTAGAGTCGATATTTTTTATACTTCTTAGTTCTACGCACACTTTACGCACTTCAGTAAATTATTCAAACTGTATCCATGTAAGTGTTTTAAGTCAACACTATGTTCCTGGCTATAATACCTACCTAGATTAAATCCGCGTGCGGAAAATCCCCGAATGTGTACACTACTATTATGGAAAAGTTAGGGGAGCTATAGCTTAAGGAGGCAGAGACTTATCTCTGAAACGGTTACTAGGTATATAATTAAACGATTAGATGGCATATAATATGTACCTAATTAGTTTTAATACCTTTATGTATTAGCTAAATTATAAGTTCAAGCGTTTGTTTACATCGTTATCTAAGTACATGTAGCGTCCGGTCGGCGAGGTAGGTAGGTAGGTCAGCAATTATTTAATGCCTGATATAGTTTTCCTGCACGTTGCGGCAGGTCAGACAATCCGCTGAACACACACAGCTGTCAGATGACACCGCACGCCACGATTACGATCCGGAAAGAAACGTCCATTCTAATATTTTAAAATGTGTTTGTTTTTCGGTTTGTCCTACAATCACGCTGTGGGAGAGTTCATTTACATTTACAAGCTTCTGTTCAACTTGCAATAGGCGTATGTATGTATGTTTGGGATCAAATCTTAGAAGCTGAATTAGAACCACTTCCCGGTTTCTGATTGAGCTGAAATTTTGCATGTATACGTACATTGGATGACAATGCAATATAATTGTGACAATTCTGTATTTAAATGACGTAACTCCATCGATTTTGGGCTCGTGTGATTTGTCTTGACAAGGTTACTCTGGTCCTAGATGATATTCAAGGTCTGATGACGTAGCCAACTACTAATAGATGGTTTTCAAAAATAAGTTTTTTAATTTTAATCACTCCACGCGGACATACAAACGGGGGAAAGCTACCCATACAATTAATATAGCAACACACACACTACACGGGTACCTACTGTAAGTTATGCTCAATCTCCAAAATAAATTGATAAGTTTAAAAATATAAAAAATGTTCCCCTCGGAAAACATTTAGGTAGTATAGCTGTCATTTTCATTTGTATGTACCTATTATATGTACCTACTACAACGTAATGTTTAAGTAAATATGTAAGTAGGTACGAGTTTATGGAATTGGTTCTTAATTTCTTATATTTTTTGTAATACATATCACCTATTACCAAGTTAGCTGTAACGGGTCTATTTTTATATTAGTTTTGTAAGGACTAAGTATGTAAAAGAAAATTGTTGTATTTTAAATAAAGTTTTCTATGTTACCACTTAATTATTTTCCAATTTAATCGTATATTTAAGCGTTGTGAATGTTTTTAAAAGAAATAAATGTTGTTGAATATAATTTTCTTTGGTTTTATTGCAATCATTTATATCTGAATAATTACGTTTCAATCATCTCGAACGGCGTTATAAGGTACATACTACCAACGCTTAAGGAAGTAAACATAGAATGTTACTAATTCGTACATATAAAGTAAATTCTTTATATTGTGAATTAGTAACATTTTTTATTCGGGTAATTAAAACTTGTTCTAGATATAAAGCTATAAAGGAAATCTGAAATTAGCGATTTTACATTTGAGGTACACAGTCTTTAAGCTCTGACTTACAACTCGTGATTTCATCATTATAATAATAATATGTATTTAGGGTCAGAGCTCGTTCTAAGTACTCGCCTAGGCCATGTAAAAGGGACAACCCCTTCTAGATTATGTTCACAAATTGCTTTATAACATTCTATTCTAGTAAGGCCACGCACATTATTGCCATTGGTAAATCTGAATCACTCAAAAATTATATTCGCGACGAATGAAGTAGGTAGTTCCAAGTCTAGGAGAATGTCTCTTATTTAAGTATTTTAGCACTAGATGATTACCGCGACTTCGTTCGCGTGGATTGAGGTTTTTCTGTTCCCGCTGAAACTCTTTAATTTTCCGGGATAAAAAGTAGCCTATGTCCTATTCCAGACCCTGTCCTAATCTATCCGTATCCCTGTGCCAAATTTCAACCAAATCGGTTCAGTCGTTGCGACGTGATTGAGTAACAAACATACGAACTTTCGCATTTTTAATAGGATAATAGGAAATAGGATTATTGGAAATTGCAATCAATAAAACCTATGTAATAAATAGGTAATCATACCAACTAAGTATAACAAACAACATTATAAATAATAATTTATTTATATTATTACAGTACCGCCTGTGTGGTATTTATTAAGTAAGGCTTGTCGCACATTAGGCTGTGATATCGCCTGAGCGGCAGTTTTGCTAAAATGTCCATACACACTACCTCGGTCGAAGCCAGAGCCAGACCAGTCGCAGACACGCTGATGACAGGTTCGACACAGCTCCGACGCTCTCCAGTGGAGTCGAAGTGCAACATCCTTATATGACACACATTCAAAAACAGAACTATTTACTTTGACATACGATTGAAATTGTTATAATGAAAACAAAACACGACGATCGAAGGTTTACACGATCAAGCCCGTGCTGCCCGAGCTTGGCTCCTTGATCGTGTAATCGTGTGGCAACCTGTAAGTAGGTGTACATTACTTCATAATAATTTTTTCATCTTGTAGTTTTCTTTTAGTTTTTAATTTATTGTAACCTGCTGGCGTCCTGAAATAAATCTATAATTATATAAAAAGGCTTGTCCTGACTGACTGACTGACGATCAACGCACAGCCTAAACCACTGAAGTTAGAAACTTGAAATTTTGACAGTAGGTTCCTTTTATGACGTAGGCGAGCACTAAGAAAGGATTTTTCGAAATTCACCCCCCAAGGGGGTAAAAAGGGGGGTTAAAGTTTGTATGAAACTCCGTCATTTTTCGAGTTATACTCATGAAATTCGGTATTTAGGCTTTAAATTGAAAACAAAAAAGTAAGTGTTTCACAGTTTTTAAAAATTCTACCCCCTAAGGGGTTAAATAGGGGTTGAATGTTTGTATAATAGTCCTTCGTTCTTCAAGTTATTTTTCAAGTTACGTTTATGAAACTTAATATTTTGGCTCTTGATTAAAAATAAAGAATTACGTATTTTACATTTTAACAAACATACGAACTTTCGCATTTTTAATAGGATAATAGGAAATAGGATTATTGGAAATTGCAATCAATAAAACCTATGTAATAAATAGGTAATCATACCAACTAAGTATAACAAACAACATTATAAATAATAATTTATTTATATTATTACAGTACCGCCTGTGTGGTATTTATTAAGTAAGGCTTGTCGCACATTAGGCTGTGATATCGCCTGAGCGGCAGTTTTGCTAAAATGTCCATACACACTACCTCGGTCGAAGCCAGAGCCAGACCAGTCGCAGACACGCTGATGACAGGTTCGACACAGCTCCGACGCTCTCCAGTGGAGTCGAAGTGCAACATCCTTATATGACACACATTCAAAAACAGAACTATTTACTTTGACATACGATTGAAATTGTTATAATGAAAACAAAACACGACGATCGAAGGTTTACACGATCAAGCCCGTGCTGCCCGAGCTTGGCTCCTTGATCGTGTAATCGTGTGGCAACCTGTAAGTAGGTGTACATTACTTCATAATAATTTTTTCATCTTGTAGTTTTCTTTTAGTTTTTAATTTATTGTAACCTGCTGGCGTCCTGAAATAAATCTATAATTATATAAAAAGGCTTGTCCTGACTGACTGACTGACGATCAACGCACAGCCTAAACCACTGAAGTTAGAAACTTGAAATTTTGACAGTAGGTTCCTTTTATGACGTAGGCGAGCACTAAGAAAGGATTTTTCGAAATTCACCCCCCAAGGGGGTAAAAAGGGGGGTTAAAGTTTGTATGAAACTCCGTCATTTTTCGAGTTATACTCATGAAATTCGGTATTTAGGCTTTAAATTGAAAACAAAAAAGTAAGTGTTTCACAGTTTTTAAAAATTCTACCCCCTAAGGGGTTAAATAGGGGTTGAATGTTTGTATAATAGTCCTTCGTTCTTCAAGTTATTTTTCAAGTTACGTTTATGAAACTTAATATTTTGGCTCTTGATTAAAAATAAAGAATTACGTATTTTACATTTTTTTTAAATTCTCCCCCCAAGGGGGTAAAAAGGGGGGTTAAAGTTTGTATGAAACTCCGTCATTTTTCAAGCTATACCCATAAAATTCGGTATTTAGGCTTTAAATTGAAAACAAAAAAGTAAGTGTTTCACACTTTTAAAAAATTCTACCCCCTAAGGGGTTAATCTATATATATATAAATGAATCCCTATTTCCTTGGTCATCGCATCACGCGTGAACGGCTGGACCGATTTCGCTAATTCTTTTTTTGTTGTGTTTGTTATTGTCAGGAGAAGGTTCTTAAAAAAGAAAAAATTAAGAAAATTGCGCGAAAAATTAGAAAATTTAAGAAAACTTAACCACCATATTAAATTATTTCTAATGTAACCGCTTTTGCAATTCAAACTTTTTTGATGTAACCTTATGGCGTTTGACATAACATTGACAGAATGCGTGCTGCCAATTTCGTCAAAGAGTTTCAATATTCATAGTTAAGACAGGACAACGTCTGTCGGGTCCGCTAGTAAATAAATAAACTGTTAAGTAAATCGAGATAAGTTTGACTTATAAGTAGTTCAAGTAGACACGTTTATTTTGTTGCGTTTATTCTGTTGAAGAATATCTGGAGAGGAGCGTGGTGGCGCAGACAGTGAAACGCTCGTCGCATGCAGCGGTCGAAACCCGTGAGGAAAATCAAACGCGCGTCTCGCTGAACGCCTCACCAGTGCGGTTCCGGCCTAAGGCTCGAGGTCGTTCGCAGAGCATTGACATTGTGAAGGCGAGGCACGAGTTTAATTGATTAACTCGTGCACGCGGCGACCTATAAATACGCTTATAATGTCTGCCGTCTGCACAGGAACTTTTTTTTTAAGAAAAGAATATTAGCCAAGCTGAACTTGACCTATATTCTCCTCTCCCTTCCAAATAAGCGGAAAGCTTGTGCTAGGAGTGGGTACGACAATAGTGCATCGGGTGACGCTCGAACCTGCGACCTTTCAGTTTTCAGTCCGCACCTTTACCCGTTTGGGTTATCGAGGCTTCAATCTGAGCTGCACTCTGCATAGCTTGCTATCTGTAGACATTATACGATCCGACGAGCTCCTTTACTACTGCTGGGCGAAGCGGGATACAGTAAGTCTACTTATTTTATGTTACCATGAAGCCGGGAATTAAGCTTCAACTGAACCAACGCCGCCGCCTAAGACGAGAGACAAGGAAGTGTTCTAAAGAGTGTTGGGGATTGACAACTTGTCAAAATAAACGGTGGAATTTCCCGAATAAATGTAAGTTTCCTCACCGAGATGCACAGATATAAGATTAACTGGTTAGGTAGGTACTTAGATTTTATAAGAATATAATAGTTTTGTTCTAACTACTGTTTTATTTTCTGTGGCACTCATTATTTCGTAAAGGATATACGTACGGACCCATAAAAGAACATACGGAAGATCCGAATTCTTACTTAACCAGTTTTACAATAATTGTTATTAGAATAATTAATTTTATTATAGTATTGCATACCTATTGCGGCTCGAGTTTCATAATGTCTGTCGCGCTGACGCGTCGTGTTGCGTCACACGATCGCACGTGGCCTACTGAGAGAGTCCGTGTAGATACCGATGTTTACAATTCCAACGTCTTTTGCTTAGACAAAATAAGTTATGGTTTTGTTTGAAAATAAGAAGATAATAAGCTCTCTCAGTGAGTGGCGGAACTAAGGCGGCTGGCCCAAAATGGGGTCCCAAGGGTAGGAATGGTGACCTCGCAATATAAATCGCAGTGTAGGCAGACTCCTACTACGTGTATTGACGATCTGCAGCCGCTGCGCGCTGACACCAGCGGCGCAAAACTACAGGATTCCTATCGGTAGACGACGAAGACGATGATAAATGAATAGGCAGGTGAGGTAGGCGAGTGACAAGTAGAGGCTACAAAGGCATAAATGAAGCTGGTTTTCACAGCGCGGCGCGGCGGCGGTCGGCCCGGGCCGCGTCACGGGGGCGCGACCGGCCTTGTGACGTATCACGTAACGCGACGTAACAGCGCTGTGTCGTAGCGCCCGTGGCGTTACTCGGTAGTGACGACACATCAAACATACTCTACATATAAAAAAAATAACATGCTGTTACTCTACCTATAAAAAAATTGTCATAGTGTTTCACACCTCCAGAAGTTCGTACATATACCAGTAGGTGCCAGTTGTATGCAAACTTTTGGCATAGACATTTTTTTGGATGAAAGTTTTATTTCTGTTTATTAATTGACTGATATTAAAATTTGCTTTTTTAATTGGAGCATGTGACTGAAATTATACATATTATGTAGGTATATTCCAGCTTGTTAAGCCGTTTTTGTTAGACCCCATGGCCCCATGATATAGACGGTAACATTAGCAGTCCCCCAAATCGTCAAGTTTTGAAGTAAGAGCTATGAATAAGTAGGTAAATAAATTCCCACAAGTTTGGTCATTCTTCTATCTTTGTCACTTTTCTTTCTTTCTTGATAAACGGTATCTAAATACTAACTCACTTAGGTGAGTAACTTTTTAATAATATTTTTTGCACTAGGTAAAGGAAAATACCCAAAGATTCCATTCCGAAGCATAGATTCAGGTGGGTATGTACAACGTACGCAGTTGTCACATCGCGTCGAGGACAGCTAGGTAGGTACCGAATGCTAACGACTGTGACGAAGACAACGGGTTTTCAAACGCGAAGCTCACCCGCTGAACTACCCACGAGCATATTACAACAAAAATGTCGTAAGCATGATGCTGTTTGGGTACCTGGCAGGAAACCCCCATAATAAATCACAATACCAATAGGTACAGTTAACGAAGTTATGCAATAGTGATTATATTATTATACCTAGGTATTTTAGAAAGAAAGAAAGAGAGAAAGAAAAAGCATTCATTTGAGACACACAGCACAGTTAATAACAGAAAGAGATACAAAACAAAAAATAAATAAATATGTGTGGCCCCAAAATGGACTCCATTCAGCATATGCTATCCCTGTGATAATAGAACAGGCATAGCGCTGGTCTTTCGTGGATCCAAAGGTTTCGGATGACTGTTAGTCACGATAAATAGTACTATGTAGCAAATAGTTAACATAAATAAATAATAAAAATAAAAAAATAGTGGTGCATAGGAAATAGTTAAGTACCTAATATAATAAATAGTAATACGTAGAAAATAGTTAATATAATAAGTTAGTATATAGCTATGATAAAATGTTCCAATATAAATACATATAACTAATTATTATTATATACCTCGGAGCGCCTAAGTAACCTCACCCTTTTGCTGGCACAGTAACATTTTTTTTACGACAACTTTAACAGTTACGAGGCTTACAAACGCGTCAGGTCTGAGAAAGCCTCTATCTCTTATCACCCCTTATCCTGTATTGGACTCTTATGGCCTCTATTTTTTTAAAGAACACTAGCCAAACTAAACTTTACTAATAGGTATTCTCCTCTCCTCTCCAAATAAGCGAAAAGCTCGTGTAAGGAGTGTTGACTGACAGAATTAAAAAAATCTTACAAATAAGTATACAGTTAAAACATATATTTAACAGTTATATTATAATAACATTATACTTACCAGTTTTTAAAAAGGATTTGTTAGAATTGCCTTTTTGTTTTTTTTTAAATAGAGTAGTTATTATTATTTTATATAATTTTCACAATTACACTTTATAATACAGACTGGCTCTTTCATAAATGTTAGTACCTCTTTCAATACCGAAATGTTATGAAAGAGCCAAAAGACACATTTTTTTAAAATGAATATTTCGTTGATTTTTCATAATGTCTAAGATTTTTTCGTATGAAATTACCTAGTTTAATAAATGAATAATAACTTAAGAAAAAAAAACATTATTTCTTTCATTAAAAGTATATTTTTTTGAGTCGTTTAGTTTACTCTTTCATGCCACTTCTCCCCTACATAAATAAGTCCATTCTAATGTGACATTAAACTCAATAGCTACAAAAGGTAAACAACTAATTATTGAGGATAAAATGGTATTACTTAACAAATAAAACCCAAGGCAAAATCCATGCGTAGTGACGACGTTGGCGGGCAAGCGACTAGCGGCCCAGCGCCTAGGCGAGTAGGTGGCCACGGTATCGCGGCCTTCGATCTGCGCCACGTCTTGTCGGCGGAGGCTGCGCCGCGACGTCAGCCGCGGGTTTCCCTCCACGCCGCAAACGGAAAAACGAGCAATTTGCAACAAATCCGAAGCCAATCCGCGGGCAGCGCCGTGATTCAACGCGATTTTTCTTTCCAGTTGAACAAAACATGACTAAGATTATGAAATAATATCTACCTGCCTGTGCAATGATCGCTTAAACTTCCTCTATCGAAAAAACCCATCCGAGCGCGTGGCGGCACGCGCCCGCCCCGTGCTCTCGCGCCGTCAGCTCGTTACTATACCGTAAGTAAGCCTTCAATAAGTCTGTAATTTGATAGAGAGTATAATATAATCATCCTCAATTTCATAAATAAACTGAAGTTTTTCGTTGGATGAAAAGTTAGCATTGACTGCGATCTCTTAACTTACCAGTTAAGATTCAGTTAAGATGGCAGCGAGCTGACTTGGAAGAAATAGGGTAGTATGGATTAACCCATTAAAATGCCCTAGCCCGGTGCCGGTGCGCTAAATCGCTTGGCCACACCAACCAAAACTGATTCTGTGATTTTTAAAACAATTACACATTTTTTTTGAGAACCTAGTAATTACTTAACTGTTAATAATAATAATTATTTATTATATTATTATTGTACTAATTGGCGGCGCGCGCCACGCGGTCGGCCCGCGCCGGCCGGCGAGCGCGCGCACGCGTCCGTCGCGCATGCGCCTCACCGCCGCCGCTTCATAGTGTGACGAGATTTACATTATCAATACATTTGCATAATTATTTGCATTTTAAACTTCAACACGATTCATACTGTTTAATAGTGTTAGTTTGTGGGTTTGTTCTTCAATTCTTCTTTGCGAATGTTGATATAGTTTGTCCCGGAAAACAAAGAGTTCCCGCGGGATTTATAGGTTAATTAATTTATAACGGAATCCTCGAATAAATATGGCATAATATAGCAGGTAAGTGAGACGATACGCAACATAGAATTCCATAATATCACACCATAGGTATCTTATATTTTTGCGACTTACACAAAATTCCGTATACCTATTTATCTTAGTCTTCTTCGACTCCTTTGGTCTTTTGCTGATAGGTGGTAGGCTGTACACATGTTGGAAATAAAATAAAATATCCATAAAATGACATAAGGTTTTTTTTAAAAGAATATAAGCCAAGCTAAACTTGACTTCTATTCTCCTCTCCGCTATAAATAAGCGGAAAGCTTGTGCTAGGAGTGGGTACGACAATAGTGCAACGGGTGGGGCTCGAACCTGCGACTTTTCAGTTTTCAGTCCGCACCTTTAACCGTTGGGCTATTGAGGCTTAATTTACAAGTGTTCATTAAAATCCACACTTGGTAGGTTTGCCAAATATAAGTTTATGCTGAGACCAGTTGAGAGTTCAATTATTGCGGTCAAGTTATTGCATCATATAAACATTGAATGAAGGAGTTTGTTTGAAAACAAGCAAATTGCACATTGATTGCATCTTCCCGTAGCGGGAAATAGGTAGATACAATAATATTATGTAACTGCATAGCTAAAGAAGACGTTATATACGTGTAGGTACCTACCTAATGTATTATCTGCCTACAAAGAAACGTGGACGTCATTCACCTCAGCCACGTCGGCTCGTGGGCCGTGGCACGCGTCGGGGGATAACCCTTGTTACCGCGAACCTGTAGTGACAACGACACAGATGGATATTTATGACTTAAACAAGGTATAAGTAATATTATATTACACTCGTGTACAATATCGGTTTTATAATCTTATGAAATATTTAACAAAACTCGTCAGGTTAGTCGTGTATATTAATTTATGGACTCGCAAAAAACAAACACACTTACATCGCTTACAACTTACACTTGTAAGTTGTAAGCGATGTAAGTGTGGCTGGTACCCTCCCGCTATTGGTTAAAATGCACTGATGCAGCAAGATCGCCATAAATTCAGCCAATCAGAGGTCATTGCGATCGTTGCACTGATGCAATCATTTTTAGAGAATCGACACACTGAATATTTCGTGTGAAAAGGACTAAGTACCGAGCTGACGAATGTTCGTGGACGCAACTTGACAACTTTCTTCTCGGAATTGCACAAGTAAGCTTTTTCCGCTGGATTTTACAGCCGGCGCCGCTGACAGCTGATTCACGCTAGAATCCGACCGTGACACTCGGTGCCCTCCTTCCTAACAGCCTGACGTAAGTAAAAAATATATTTTTGCCAGTCATTGTGCTTCTCTGTCACCGTCCCATTATGTAGTAAGTTCCTATTTTAGTCATTGAAATCGCAAACAAACGGATCGTTCATAGTCATACCTTTTAAAACCGCAAATGGTCATAATTAGGAAACTATCCGCCGTCAATGAAATGAAAGGGAAAATTGTAATGAATTCAAATTAATCCAACACACGGGATTGCCTACACAGGCCGACCACATCGCGTCAGTCTTAACTAAATAAGCCATGACGATTGTTGAATCGAATTCTAGTTCTAGAGAGAGAATAATTAAGAGTGACCTTATTGTTAAGATGGCCAAAGAATTAGTTTCTAAAGGAGAAATGCTGCAGCCCGGCATCTTGGGTAGTAGGTATAGTTTTTCTTTCCGCATAGCGGCAGTCGTAACGTGCCTATACTTAACCTTTCGCAGACAATCGACAAAAATAGCCTGAACTCCAGTAAGTAACTCGTTTAGTAAAACTTTGACAGCTCACAAAAAATCGGTTATCGAACACAGACCTCCCCTCGCCATTAAAAGTTGCCGTCAGCGTTAGCGCTTGAACAGTCTTTACAGTGATAGTTAGCTTGCTGCCTAACTCCAAAGAGTAAGGATGGCTAACTCCCCTTGAGGTCATTGTATTAGATATGAATCCTTAAGCCACCGTTCGCGTTATGCAATGCGGATGCACGATAGTTGTAAGCTTTGAGGCCGGTGTCTGCGGTCAAGGTCGCGGAACCGTGGCGCGGGGATGTGGCGCGGATGTGGCGCGGATGTGACGCGGATGTGGCGCGGCCGCGGGTGAAAGTGTCGCGGTGCCCGCGCCGTGCGCACGCGCAGCGACCCGCGGAGAAAGGCGCCGCGGAACCTGCCTCGAATGTGAGCTAGATAAAAATATATGACTGTATTTTGCGTCATGTGTGTTATTTTTATTTCACAAAAACCGAGCATTTTCCCGAACTTAAATGCCAGCGTGAAACCGCTGTAGGATTGTCTAAAAATAATTACATAAATGTGACGATGCAATCATTTTTATTACTTTATCTTTTGTTCACAGCTTCAAGCCACACTCCTCTGAACGGATTTACATTCCTCATAGACTTTTTTTGTGAGATGGGCATGCGGTGCTGGCTCACCGAAATATTATGATGTTTTTTTTAAAAGAATATTAGCCAAGATAAACTTGAATATAACTATAAATTTGACTTGATTATTTGGAGGGTCTTCCCTCCAAATAATCAAGTCAAATTTATAGTTTTAGCAGAAAGCTTGTGATAGCAGTGGGTACGACAATAGTGCAACGGGTGGGGATGGAACCTGCAACCTTTCAGTTTTCAGTCCGCACCTTTAACCGTTGAGTTATTGAGGCTTTGAGGCTTGATGTTATTTTAAATACCCACCTCCAATAAAGTGCGGACTCTACCTCTGCTGCGAAACGTCATTTATTAGGAAACCGTTAAAAGTTAACTGTTCTTATCCAAGTGTTTCGGAGCGGCAATATTACACAAGAGTGGATCATTGGAAGCATTCCACTGCCAACGATGGCGATTTAGAGTGAGTGAGTCACGCGCCGGGGTAGCCCGATGACGTAGCCACGCCGTTGAACCCACACACCTACAGAGACAATCACCGCAATTCATTCGACAGGTATCGAGGTAACTGGAAAAAGCTGAGACTGTGAAATCGGTTTTATGCATGGACGCGACGGCAATAATTTTTATTTGACTTTGTTAATTAGCTATACAAAAACGCTAAAACACGTTTTTAGTAGCGGAGCCCCCCTTTCATTTTTAATTTATTTTTATTTTTATTAATTTGTTATTACAGCGGCAGTGCATGTTGCCAGTGATCACATTAAAACTTAAAATTGAATTAAGTAGGTATGTTTGCACCTCGATAATTTTATTTTTTTCGGATATTTGCTTTTGCGGTTTCTATAATATTATGATTATGACTTATGAGTAACAAAAAAAATATTATGAAATACATGAAATGAGCAATTCAGTAAGATGAAATTCGATGAAATGAAAAAAAAATTATATAAATGCGAAAGTGTGTTTGTTTGTTTGTCTTTTAACGGTGCAACAGAGCGACGTAATTTTTTGTTTGTGTGTACTTACCTAGTTGGGGACCTGGCTTCTTTTTATACTGGAAAACATGTCTATGTTATATATAACGCCGGAAAATCAAAGAATACCCATGAGCCGTGGGATTTTAACAGTTAAATCCACGCAGACGAAGTCGCGGGCATCAGCTAGTTTAATATAATTCTCATTTAAGAAACAGAAATAAGTCTTCTTTACGAATAATGTACCTAATCTTTTTGACCTCTCATTGGCACCTTAAGTTAATATCGTGGAACTGCTTTGAAGTCCTCCCTCAACTCGAACAATCTCCGCTCAGCATCCTCATCTCGAGAGTCAATCGATGCACGGTTAGAGAGATACTCTTTTATCTAAATCGTGAATCAGTGCGTGAAGTAAACTTACAGCACCATACAAATCATAGAACCTGCGAACTAGAGTTTGTTTATCCCAAAGTTTTCCAGAAAAAAAATTGGGTTTAAAAAAATGACTGTTGTACCTACTTCAAAGCAATGCGTCATACTCATATCCAAGAGTAGGACCCTGTACAATTACATAGGTGTGAGTACATAGGGATATCATGTAGTAATAGCATGAGTTTCGCTATGCGTCACCTCATTTGCCGAGAAACGCTTTCTCCAGCTTCCGACCGCCTCGTTGACCTCGACCCTTCACTCTATTTATGAAATAAGCTCCGAAGCAAGTCATTCGTATGACGTAAAAGTCGACACGATAAACTATAGACTTCGTCAGAAGGAAGAAGTTGGGATCCTAAGGTGCTTGAATGGCAAACACTGCAGTGTTGGAAATGTTGGATCTTTAGTCAATGAGAGGGTTTGGCTATGGTAATATTGAGAATTCCAAACATAATATCCTAATGTCAAAGATTCCTTAATAGCAAGTAAATTCTTTTTTAACCGGATGCATTTGAATAAAAGCTGCGATTCAATTAGAACTGACCGCAAGGATGTGAAAAAATTTCACTATCTACTACATTTTTGTTGATGATATCTTGTTTACCGACAGACACTTCTGATATTAGCCTTTAGAAAGTTAGAATAATACAGTTTATTTCATCGATGTGTTCACTAAACCGCAAGACTTGGCCGTCTCCGCTAAACGCGTCATAGAGACCTTTCGGAAGAAGCTCCTCCGCTGGTCGACCTCTCCTATTAATGATATTTAAGCAGTGAGAGCTTGATGAATAATCGATTTGATTAAGTTGTGGTTTTGGACATTAGCCTGCGGTTTCATGTTTCAAATCTCAACGACTATCATAATTTTGAAAGTTATTTCGTACTTTCAAAAACATGCTTAAAACTTATACCTTTATAAGTATCTCCATAAGAGATAGTTTTTCAGTAGGTGTAGGTATCCGAATGGGATAATGTATTTAACATTCTTTTGAGTTTCTTATATTATTCTTTGTGTACTTTTCTCGCGAACTGTATAAAGACAGGATATTATACTATTACTATAGGTACATACTTATAATGTTAACCAATGTGGAGTACCTACTACGCTCAAGAAATGAATGCTCGTGTAAATAAAAATATAAAAAAGTTTCGATACTTCGAAACTTGTTACTACAAGTCAGCTTTTTTGCCTCATATTTAAAGTACATACGCTTATGCGTAGCAAGTATTTAAAGAACAACCAGGTATAAGATCACAATTAACACGGGTATACCTACCTACTTAGAGGGTCGATTTTCACCGCTAGGCTCCAATCCACTGAATAGTGATTGCAATAAATAATAAGCTGTTTCAACCAAATTGTCCCTTGCGATTTTAGTTGGGATTTTTAAAAGGATAGGTTGCCTAGATATTACTTACTTGAATTTTAAAGCGTTGTTCGATCCACTAATTTGTGATTTTGAATTCTTAAAAAGGCCTTTCCTACTATTTTCCTAGTGTTAAAATATTTCATTTTGTTCTCCAATTTGTGGAAACCTCAAACCACTGTCTGACCGTATTTTAGCGTTAATTGTGGTTACTGGTTAGGCGGTATTTTCAATTTTAATTCGGGAAAACTTGATTTTACATATCCTTACTAATAATATTAGGAAGGATAAATGCGATAATAAATGCGAAAGTGTGTTTGCTTTGTAGGTACGTTGATTCGGTTTGTTCTTCAATCACGCTGCAAAGGAGCAACGAATCGACGTGATATTTTACTTGGACATAGTTGAGGATCAGGAAAGTGACTGATCTAGTTACTTTCTATCCCCGAAAATTAGAGTTCCTACGGGATTTTTAAAAACTAAATCGACGAGCCGGTTTAGTTATAGTTTTACCGTAAGTTAATGAAGTAATATTGCGCAACGCTCGTTCGGCGGGGGGGTCTCACATTGGGAATGGCCGCGGCCGTGACGCGGCTGACGTGTGAGCGTGGCCGCTTGTGCAATTAGCTGGGTCCCCACCAGACGATCCAAAATGGATCGGCGATCCCGCGATCCGCGATCCAAAATCGTGAACGTGGAGCGTGGATCGTACTAGGCCGATCCAGTTTGTTTAAACTGCGATCCGGAACGTACGGATCGGGCGCAGCAGGGAGCGCGCGCTCCAATACGAGCGCATGGATCGCGCGCGGCACGTCCACACCGCCTGCACATTTGGATCGCGCTCCTGCCGCGTGCGATCGGAGCGCGATGGATCGTCTGGTGGGGACCCAGCTAAGAGCAACACCGCGGCATACCGAACCGCGTACGCAAAAGGCAAAACACACGACCAACTGTTGGAGGCAAATTATGAATTCTGCTTAACGTATGATGTAATGACGCTAATGTATCTCAATGTAAGACTAATTGCATAATAGCCCCGATCAAAAGAAATCCCAGCTCTATGAGACATTGATTTCCATAAATTTCCCGCCTATCAATACCTACCAATGACGAGTGTGATCGCGTAGCGGTAAAGTGTTTTGTCTTCTTTTCGGGGGTCCGGGGTTCAAATCCCGGGCGCACCTCAAACATATTATCTGAGTAAAGCCCTTACTCTCAGATCAGACCCGTGCCGTAAGTTATAACAAGTTTTAATCCCAGAAGAGTGATAAAATCTCATTAAAAAACCTTTTTAAACGATTAAGTTACCTAAAATCCTTGTTAAGGCAGTTGATTTCAATGTATTTTTTGACGAAATCGCTGATCGTACGATGACGTATGTGATTGCGCTTGGCCGCATTCCGCATCATTTGGCGAACAGTTATAACAACACAGTGCAACGGTGCCACATGTTTTCTATCGTACGATTTGTTTTCGTAATTCAATAGTTCATGGCTCACAAATGATCGTGGTTGATGAACGATTTTAGGATTGGAACATATCATTCTTACCTAAGATAGATACAGGGCTACAATTTACAATTTAGGTTTAAATGAAATGACAACACGCATCGAGAGTTGGGAATGAAGATTATTTAGGAGGAATTATAGGTGGATAGATTAATTAGTGTTTACATGAGCATAATCATATACTATAATGCATGTTGCAAAATAAAATATTGTTCTACAGTAGGTACTATATATACATATTATCTACATATGTACCTACCTACTATTTATCGATCACACAAATATTTTATTAAATCTACAAGTATGTACCTACTTTATTAAATACTTACTAATATCTAAGTCATTTAGAATCACATAAGATTTTGTTGAGATAAACAAAAACAAGTGAACGCGTATTATTAAAATGCTTAATACCTACTATGTATTTATTACTTATTTGAAAATTCTATTACTTAATGAGCTCACCGTCAAACTGCCAGACCGTATCTCCATTCTCCACCAATTCACAACTACAGTAAGTCATTGTCGTGTCCGGAAGGACGAGGTGTAAAATACAATTACGAGGACGTAATGAACGTAATTTAGAATGAGACGATTGTAGACAACAGCCATTAAAGAAAAGTAGGTTTGGCCCGCCGCGGAGAACCCCGTGCGAGCGATGATCCATGCAACCAGTGAACCGTGATTTTCACCATGGTTCACTATAACGGACTGTCTTTGTAAATAAGCCTTATGGGCTATGGTGTTCGACGTCTTTATCCTAGTGTTCGTGATCGGTTGTTGGAGTGGCTGTTTAATAAGAGCTTCAATAGCTTAACGGTTAAAGGTCGGACTGAAAATTGAAAGGTCGGTCGATTTCATCCCCACCTGTTGCATTTTATTGTTCACCACCCTTAACATAAGCTTCTCGCTCATTTGGAGGCGGTAGGGAAATACCAATATGTCAAGTTGTGCCAATTTATTTTAGAATTAAGTAAGAGAGGATAATGGATTAAAAACTCAAATACCATATGTTCACACGCTCCTCTTTACGTTGAAATTGTCGTATGTACTTAATTCTAGTACATTGCACTAAGTTCTTTGAAAAGTATCTATCTAGAAGGAAATACGTAGACATATATGTATGTCATGATGTTATTTAAAAAAATAAAAATTTAACGACCTCAGAGCAAATTCGAATCTGCTCTATCAACGATCTCTTTGTAGGTCACCGGAAGTAAACCATAGCGCGTCGCGCCTTCTTCGGCCCGCTCCGGTGCGGTGCGTGCGTGACGCAGCGCCCGTACGCCGTGACGTCGCCGCGCCGCCCGCGCCGCCCGCGCGTGACGTCACACGCACGCCCCCGGCCGCGGCCCTGCCGGCTTGTAGCTTTCGACTCGAGCCGGAATCTCTAGAAGTAACTCACCAATGCACACATGTTCCGTAAGTGTAACTTGTAACAGCTGTCGGTATGACGTGCGAGTCGAATTATATTTTCGGCGGCCCAGTTAACGGATGCGACGCCAGTGATTCAGTTGCTGGTGGAATGTACTCGTCGGCTAAACACATATCTATCGCAAATTTGCTGAAATAACTGTCCCATGACGTGCATGGGAAATTAATTGATCTACTATGACGTCTTTTTTACATACTCTTAATAACTAATTAACAATATTTAAAAATAAACAACTCATGGTAATAATATTTATTATAACTCTTGTTAATTAAGTAAATAATTGCGTAATTGCAATAGGTACCTACGCGTCCATACTCTGTACGTAGCTTTAGAAAAACCTTGTTTTTAATAAAATTATAGTGGTTTATGATAAATTCGATTTACCTACGTAGTTTAGTTTATCAACTAATACCTTCACTAATAGTGAACTAAGTAGGTAGGTACTAATAATACCTACAGAACAAGACTTGTAGAAGAGGGTACATGGGTATCCTGTAAAATGCATGATTCAAACATTCTATAGCGGTTAAACGGTGTTAAAATTGGCACTTCTCAGTTAATCCCATAAACCGGCACTGGTTTTCGACAAAAGCTATCGAAAGTGTCCGTTTGTCCGTTTATAACACTGCAATAATACAATTGTTTATCACGAAGACGCCTACGACTCATGAATGGATCCTTTTAGCACATTTGTTTATCGGTTCCGGCTTCCAAGTGCTAACAATGCTCGGCGTGACGTTAACGGTCGTGCATCAGCAAATATTGGAGGGCGGTTTCGAGAACTGTGCGGGGAACAATACGACTGTTTGCGAGGCGGAGCGCCGGCGCTAGTGCGTCACACTGCGTACTCGGAACGCGAGACTGACTACGGCGACCCCGGATCCGGAGTCTGTGGGACACTTCCAGAACTTACGAGATCATTCCACGGGCTCCATTCATGCAACTTATACGGGCATAGAATCTGGAATGAGAAGGTCAAAGATTCTCGATTGAAAAGACCATAGTTCTACTGTGTCATACTGGTTAACTGCGGATTGGACTTGGCACACCTTTGAGAACATCATGGAGAACTCTCAGGTTTCCTCACGAATAAACGTTTATTGCTTAAATTCACACACACACACACACTGCGAAAGTCGGAGATGTGTGCTACGGAATCGAACCCCGAACTCTCCGAAAAGGAATTGTTGCAGTCTTGTCTACTAGCTCGGTCTTAATGACTGCTTATTTTTGGCCCGGTCATCATCAAAAATACGACGATTAAATGATGTATTAAGCTTTAATTTATTGGTGGTGAGAGTAAAATTGCTTTCAGTGACGTGCGGTGCATTTTGTTTTTACAAGTAGGTAATAGCTCTTATCATAAAGCCAACCAACGAACCAGATCTTTTTTCCAAGTACTACCAAATTGTGGAATCATCTCCCTTCGACAGTATTTCCACTTAATTACAATATGGGATTATTCAAGGGGCGAATCAATAAGTTCCTGAAAAGCCTGCAACGCATTGGTGGTGCCTCTGGTACTACAAGTGTTCATGGGCGGCGGTAATCACTTTACATCATATGACCCGCTATTCATATAAAAAAAAATACGTCCGAGACAGGACCTGTTGCTAACTGGTCACCCTACGTATCTTGCACTGATGCTGGATGCCGGGTGGCTTCGATTCCGGTATGCGGCCTCAGCGGCCTCCATTGATCTGAGAGCGCGCCGCCAGGGTAAAAACCGATTAGGCCTTTCGTAGTATTCGGGGGTGAATCAGCGGGCATTATTCATTCATACTACGGTTTCTTTGGAGACCTTTTAAATAGCTGGGAGATCGATAGATAGATAAGACGGTATCGTCCTAACAGATCCGTGAAGGATCTGTGTCGTATCTCTCCGCGCCGGCCCACGTTATGAATGGTATACGCCAATAGTGGGATTGAACGTAAAAACCTAAGTATGTCATGCTCTCTTTAAACATTTCTGTGGTGGTGTCGTGTGGTGCGGGTTGTTACGTTCCCTCAAATATGGTTGAGCGAAGCAACGGCTGAATCATGCGTCATGCTCGTGAACAGGTGCCATCAACGGGAATGGGTCTGCTTTGTCTGCCCGTTTTGACATGCGTTGGATTGTGTGTACCTACGTATGCATTTTTGAAACTTCATTGTGGAAGCACTGTATGTGTATACAATATACATAGCATAGTTTTGTTACCTATTGTAAAAAATTTTTTTTTTAAAAAAGAGCAACTGCTGAGTTTCTTACCGGCTCGTCTCAGCAGAAACTGCATTCCGAACTGGTGCACCGTGGTAGATTTATGACATGTCATAAGAGCTATAAGTTGGCCTACATGAAATAAATGGATTTTGAATTTGAATTTGAATCACTGGCTTTGCGGGCTTTAGTCCGGTTCATAATTGTGGAATCTGTTGAGGATGACTGGCTGAAATTCCTGAGTTTAATAAAGGTCCATTATGTGACGTCAGCACCTCAATCACCAGGAGTGTTTCCTTCCTCTTATATCTACTTGGGTTTGAAATTCTTATTAATTAATTCGTTTCTGATAGGTTATGGAAAGAGGAATTACGTTAGATTTATCCGATGAGGAAGGAAGTCGAGCTGTGGTTGCCTATGTCAGGGTTGTATTAACTTTTTAACATAATTATTACATTAATTATTTGAGATACTTTTTCCTGTTAGCTAATTAAATATTTCGAGTAGACTCACTAACACCCTTACTTTGTACCCTTTAGGGTGCTAGAGGTAGTCTATATCGCTAA
Organism: Hipparchia sbordonii; assembly: GCA_038048805.1. Lineage (NCBI taxonomy): Eukaryota > Metazoa > Arthropoda > Insecta > Lepidoptera > Nymphalidae > Hipparchia > Hipparchia sbordonii. The sequence continues at coordinate 214,630 of JBBIWI010000007.1, forward strand.
TACTCTTAATTCTACTAGTGGCAATAGATTGTTTTTCTATTACAGTGAAATAATTATTAGCTGATGCCCACGACTTCGTCTGCGGGGATTTAGTATTTAAAATCCCGCGGGAACTCTTTGAATTTCCAGGATGAAAAGTACCTAGCCTATGTCATTCTCCAGGTCCAGCTCAGGCGGGCTGGGAAAGACAGACGGACAGACAGACAGACAAAAAATTCAAAAAAGAATTGTTTTGGGTTCAGTATCGATAATAAAGTATCCTCCGATTAAAATTTTCAAAATATATTTAATATACAGAATTCGTCTTGTTACAGTTTTATTATAAGTAGGTATGGATGATCAGTAGGTGGAGCATCGATTTTAGCAGATATAGAGTTTTTTTATCGATTTCTTTTTAAAACATTGGTATATAATAGGTATGTGATCAAATGAACTTCTGTGAAGTTCGATCAAATATATTATATGAGTCACTTTATTCGAAGATGTGCACACTCAAAGTAGGTAATTAGCATAGTATAATTAGTATACCTAATAGTTACCTACAGATCGTTGCTAATAAAATCAATTACCCATTTAGTCTGCCGTATCCATATTCCAATAAATGATTTATCTATCAAATATCAAAAGAATTCGGACCGATTTCCAATGGAGGTACCTATGCTATGTAATAGACTCGTTCTAGTTATTCAATGAATTCAACGACTGTGTCTAATCATGACATCGGAACGCTAAGTCATTTGGTGGTTAGACTTTTTTTGGTAGAACTGAATCAATCTTATAAGTATTTGCATTTACATTTAATAGCCGGCCGGTTTCAATTAATTAATTAATCTATCTAGGTAATCTTATTCATACATTCTATTTTTTTTTTCTCTTGTTTCCTTAGACAATGATCTTTATGTCATGTTTAGGTTCTAGTATAGTATGCCTATAGAGTTTGTGAGCATACCTACTGGATATATTATGCAGTAATTACAATATGTTAGGTGTACTCAGGGAGGTACACCTAACATAGTAAGAGAGAATTTTTTAATACATCAAATATTTAAAAGCCAAAATAACCAACCAACTAACCATCTAACAAGCGCTACTCAATGCACGTAATGTATTTTACACTAACGAGGTAACTAAATTTCAATGCAACTTTACTTTATCTGAAATTAAATTCTACCTCCGATTTGTAAATTTTAGACAAGATAGGTTAATGAAACGGGCCGTAAAAGTTTAGCTACAATTTGTAAACAAACTTAATCCGCTCTGAGCAAAAAAATTTTCTCATTACTGGGGTGTTTGTGAATGGGCGGCGTTGTTTGTGACGGTCGACAGATAAGGGCAGGAGCGTGAGCCTGTGGCGACGTGTCGGAGGAGCCATTGACTAACTGCGCAGGAATGTAGAGGGTGGCTGACCGACAGTGCAGCGGCGCACAGGCTACAGGCGTGCAGTTCGCTGCTGGCATCGGCCTGGCATCGAAATATTGACTCGTCTCGCATACTACCCATTGTTACGCCATCGGTACTCGAGTAATATTTATTTGTGGTTATATCTGATAAGATTTTGTGGTTTAACGACATAATTATTACGCATATGTTATAATATATGGATGGCTACTAGTATAAATGTTTTTTGGAAGGAAGTGGCCACGATTCATGCCACTATTTCTAAATAAAACATGTATCGTGGTACGAACCACATATCACATTCTATGCAAAAATCACGTCGATCCGTTGTTTTATGATTGAAGGAAAAACCAACAAACTAACACACATTCGCATTGACAATATTAATAAGGATTTCAAACTTGTAACTCATTTGCTTTTTGGCCTTTCCAGGATAGGTAAAATCCACAAAAACATGGAAATAAATTCCAACCAAAATCGGCAAAATAAAAAAATTCAAAAAATTTTCACGAAAGTCGATCTCACGGAATCTTTTCGTAGAGCTTTTACAGCCTGTGCTGTGTAGTGCGCCGGGTGAAATTACAGTTAAGTCAGGCACAAACTTGTCATAGTTGAAAATACATTGACTTAGAGATTATTTATATTATAAAAATTAATTAGGCAAGATTAACTCCGGCTTCTTCCCGGTAGTGTTGACGTTCTAAGGTGGGAGTTATTTTAAACAGATAACACTAAACATTTGCTTTTAAATCTTTCAAAACTTTCAAAGCCTTTCTACTAGGTTCTAGAATGAGCTAATGGAGTCTGTTTAGTTAACGCTCCCTCAAACTGCGCTTTAAGCCGGTTTAATCACCCTTATCTTCCCACAATGGCGGCGCTGAATACCAAAGGTGTCATTAGGAAGCTCGAGCCAATAAAAAAACAAAAGCTGTGTAAAATACTGCACAATATTTACAGATAGCGCAGATGATTCAATGCGGTTAACCGAAAACCATTAGTCTGTTTGTCTAACGGCTTTCTTTATATTATCTTTAGTGACTTGTTTTAACCTGCAAATCAGAAGCACAACCTAAGCACTTTTATTTTTATAAATAAAATACAGACATTGTCTGAAAAAAAAGCTTATGAGAATTTCTAAAGTATTAGATTTCAACGCGCTCAGTTAAAATTTTATTATTTTTATCAATAATAATTAATTAATTGAGGTAAAAAATAATTTCTGCTTAAAATCGGGGAACTTTTTGTATAGTGTACATTATTTGCTATACTTACTTACTTTTATGGGTTAAACCCATGAAAAAAATTCGGCCCACGGTTAAACATGACTAATAGCCAAGTAGATATGACTGATATAATGCATATATGTAATGTCATACGTCAAACTGTTGGCTAAATTAATAAATGAAATGACTATATCATGACTAACATTTTCCTTTCCCTTCTCAATTAAATGTGAAGCATGTGCTAGAACTGCATACGATAATAGTCCAACGCGCGAGGGTGACACAACTCTTTTGAAGCCTCAATAGCCCAACGGTTAAAGTGCGGACCGAAAACTGAAAGGTCGCAAATTCGAGCCCCACCCGTTGCATTATTGTCGTACCCGTTCCTAGCATAAGCTTTCCGCTTTTTGAAAGGGGATAGGAGGTTTTTCAGCTTGACTAATATTGTTCTTCTCTCTCTAGGAGTGAGTATTTAGAACTCCTCATTAGGCTGGCCCTTATTAGGCTGGAGCGTGCTTAGGTTACACGAAGTGCGTCAACGGATGTTGTCGCCACACTCAGACGCGTTACACACTTTAATGAAACTTGTACAAAAAGGTAGACCCGCGCCTCATCGCGAGTCGCGACCGTGATTTGTAGTACTGTAGATAACGTAACACTGTCTCCTTCATTCTTGTAGTCCGATGGAACGGAAATCGGACCTGACTGTCCGAGAGAGATCAGGCGCAAGACCGAGTTAGGGTGAAACACAGCTAACTTCCTAACTCCGGGCTAGTACTGCGAATTTCTTGACAGAAAAACTCAATACATTTTGTTTGCCCAGGAATCGAACCATCCGCAGTCAAATGTTATGTAAACCATCAGACCAACAAGGCAGGACACACCGGCGGTGAATGTGATATGTTGCTTCGGGGGTGTGTGCCTCGAATCACGGCACCTTTAAATTTTCAGCGTTGTGCGTTGAGATCACAGGTACTGATTGGCTGAATTTATGCTGTATCAATGCATTTTGACTACCAGCGAGAGAGTACCACCCAACCAGAGGTGATTGCGATCGTCATTTTAATGCAATCATTTTTAGACAATGCCACAGCTGGTCAGGACTTTAATTTAGGATAAAGATCAGTTGAAACATTCAGCTCTTATGTCATTCGTACTCGGTATCGTGGAGCTCAAGGTTGAGGGTAGTCGGTGAGTCCCCAAACCCGACGCGTGTGACGTCACGCACGTACCTACTGTGAACCCTAGCTACGTGATAACTGCAAGATGGTGCGTGACTTTAGTTTTAAGTGCTAGCTTAATTGAATTGCACCGTGATTGACATTTCAATGCAAGTACCCTACTATAATACCTACTGACATTATTCGGAAATTGATAAAACTTATGCACATTGCATCGTTTAGTTAATACTAGTTGATGCCCGCGACTTAATTCGCGTTAATTAAAGTTTTATAATGTGCGGGAACTTTCTTATTTTCCGGGGTAAAAAGCAGCCTATGTGTTATCTATCTTTGAGCCAAACAGCTAAATCGATTCAGTCGTTGCGTCGTGATTTAATAAAACATCCATCCATCCATCCATCTATTCATCCAAACATTCGCATTTCTAAAATTAATGGGATTATGATTATATTCCGGAAATTTTGATAGAACTATACAAGAATAAAAGACATACTTAGGCTCGGAGTGATGATTTTTTATCGGCCAATTCTATGCATTTGGGTAAGTACAAGCGAAGCTATGAATATATTCATAGAGATGATACTGAATGCGTTGTTATTAGTGTTAAGTTGAGTCACAGCGCGTGTTAGCGGTTTCCGAGTCCGGCGCGGCGGGTGCGCTGCGGTCGGCCTCGATGAGCCATCCCGCCGAGGGCTAGATCACCGTACATACAACATTTTTTTTAAAGAACAATTGTAATAGATCCATGATACTGTCGTTATCATCGTCATGTCGACCGCTGGACGGTGGATGTCCCCTGCTGGATACAGGTCTCTTGCAAAGATCGCCGCAGAACACGATTTTTTTGTCGTATACATTATACATATAGGTATGTTGAAGTCGGGCAGGCCTAAATAGAAACGATAAAACCGATGCGCGACGCTAGCCCGACTTCGACATACGTGTACAAATTGAAATTATTTTATACTTTTTAGTGGCGTTTAAGTCGGTTTTTTAAAAAGATTTTTTTTATATAAATAGCGGGCAAACAAGCAGGCGGGTCACCTGAGTGAATACCACCGCCCATGGACACTTGTAGTACCTACCAGAGGCACACCAATGCGTTGCCGGCTTTTCAGGAATTTATTGGTCTGCTCGCGCCCCTTGAATAACTCCATATATTGTAATTAAGTGGGAACACTGTCGAAGGGAGTTATTTTAAGTTTTTTCGATAGCTTCATAGGGCCACTTCACTGAGCCATTTGTTTTACTCCTTAAAAATAAATGTTAAGATGCTGAATAGAAAACTTAGCAACTTAGCATAGCATATGCTTAGCATTGCTATGAACTATGCACAGTTAAAAGCCTACAAATACTCTGATAACAAGTGATTTGCTCTAATTCATTGAGGAGTTCCGTCCTCCATCTCTGAAGATATTCATCAGATCTTCACCAAATTTAAATGGGACCACCTGATGGTATTTTCAAATAAAAAAAGTTATGGAGTAACAATGAAAAAAAAAAACGGGTCGAATTGAGAACTTCTTCCTTTTTGAAGTCCTTTAAAAAGCAAGAGCTTAAAAAACCGAATAGGACGTAGGCGTATAATATTTATTGTTAAAAGCTATATACAATAGGTATATTTTCATTAAAAAGACCCATAGTTCTGAGTATACAATAGTAATACAACTTTAATAGAAGTGATCCCACTAATATTAGTTTTTACTTTGAAACGCTACGCAAATTATGTTTATTTATAAAGTATTGTCATGTGGTGGTTCACAATTACTGTGAACTCCATTACGTGATATATAATAATTGTAGAAGTAATTGTAGACTATTCTAATTAGAGTGTAGTCAACTTGCATAATGTGGCAGTGGTTAAGATGACACGCAGAACTTGATTCAACATTCAACAACCATGTATGTATTTAAATAACATTCGTCTACACGTATTTAATGTTAATGAGAAGTAAATATCTAGGTAGGTACTTAATAAAAAAAATATTTCATGTACCTAAATTTTTACTCCTGAAAATGATTTTTTGACTCTGCTATCCCTTCACAAGCTTAGCTTATGTCGACAAAATAAAATTCATATTTACATTTTCATTATCTATAATCAATTTTTAAGAATTTCACTATCCAATCGATATCGATATTAGCGATATTTTTTCATTCCTCGGCATTCCTGAAATGTTTATTTTGTTACTTCACCAAGGATTGTATGGAATAAAAAATTGAAAAGTGCTTAGTTAACGAAAAGGAATGTTTCTCATTAACTTTTTTAATTTCTTGTAATCATCAGTTTCGTAGGACGTTTAGTTTCTTTTTCGAATCTGATTGAATGATCCAATAAGCGCAAACAATCTAATTAGAATATTGCAAAGCATCATCATCATTATATAATATATCTATATTTAGCATGTCTTAGCTACAAGATCAGTCTAGACCCTATATATTCTAGACAGATAATAGTACTGCCATACCTATATTTAGTTATTTATGTCCATACGCCCTTAGAATGCAGTATGCAAGGCGCGCGCATGCGTCATATAGGATCTCACGCGCAGGCCGCTTCTGGGATCAGGCACTAGGTATACCTACTCAGTGGCCGGACTTGACTGTAAATATTAAGTTAATAAAAGTCACATATCCCAAAAAATTGTTGATCATATTGCCTACTAGTTTACCCGCCCCGGCTTCACACGGGTAAGCTACAAAACAAACCCAACCAGTTTTATTATAAGTATAGATTTGCAAAACACCCCAAGCTCCTGTAGAGTCACTCCATGATTCACGCAACTTAATGTCATGTCATGTTAACATTGATAGACAGGCGTGATAGCGAGTAATTTTCCTCTGACACGTTATAGTCTTTAGGGTTTCATGGACTTTTACATAGAAAACTGGGTTTGTCATAGCGTTTCACGTTTGCACTTACACGAACTTTATTTTCCTTTCTGATGTTGCGGCTACATTATCGGTTACATTAGCGGTTGGACAAGGATGAATACATCGCGATTCAACGAACTACGCGGCCACACTGACCGCGATAGTGCGAATTGTCGCCAAATCCCATTAATGTAGCCACAGTATAAAGAACAGCTGAAAAAATTCAAAATTCAAAATTTATTTATTTCGTATAGGCTAACTTGTAGCTCTTATGACACGTCATAAATCTACCACCGGTTCGGAATGCAGATTCTGCTGAGAAGAGCCGGCAAGAAACTCAGCAGTTGCTCTTTTCAAAAAAAATTTTTTTTTTTTTACAAAGCTATGCTATGTATACAGTGCTTCCACAATAAAGCTTCAAAAATACAAAAATGCATACACCAATCCAACGCATGTCAAGATGGGCAGTCAAAGCAGACCCATTCCCGTTGGTGGCACCCGTTCACGAGCATGACACATGATCCAGCCATTGCTTCTTCTTCTGTGATCGAAGTGCTCAACCATGAAAAATTCAAAGAATCAAAATGGTATAATTGTATAGGAAGCACCATTCCGAATTAGTTTTAATAGATGACGGGCGCAAAGCCACCAGTAAAAACTAGTTTGTTTTAAAAAAAGAAATGTAGATATGATTGTATCATTTGATATCTTGGCTGTGGCACTGAGATAGATTAAAGTCTGGAATAACATGTAGTTCAATTTTTAATGGAAATAAGAGAATTCCCACGGGATTAAAAAACCTTAATCCACGCGAATGAAGTTGCGGGAATCAACTAGTAAAATATATTTGTCCTTAGCAGCCCTAAATCAAAGTATGTAGTAGGTAGATAAATGTTGACAGACATGGAGCGAGCGTCGAGCGGTGTCGACTGTCGACTCATTGCCGCCTCTGTCCTAGCGACTGCGCAGGCGCCGCGCTGTCTGCGGACGCGGACGCCTTAGGAACCTGGCACCCTACGCGATCTCGACCAAGACTGGCCGTTCTCGTGCTCATAACTTAAGTCGCAGAATTTCTTGCGAACGGCTGTAGTAAAGCGCACAAAGTTTGGTCGCAACGTTCAGTCACGGCACGTCGGTCGTGCGCCCAGCCGGTCGTCACTGTCTTGAAAAATCCGCATGTACCCTATGATATTGCATATGTATAAAAACAGGCATGCACCTATGTTCGGGACACTGCGTGCATCCGAACACTGCACCGTCAGCAATTTACGCCATCGTCGGGCCGCGCGTTAGTTATTGACAGTCAGTGCACCGCGGGCTGCCCTACGACGCGCTCAATATATCATATTATCAATAATTATCATATTATCAATATCATTAACAATATCATATTAATAGCAATATTATATCAATATCAATATCATTAATTATATTTAATTACAGTCCACTTATATCATCTATCAATTATTATCATTTATCAGTAGGGATAGCACCCTACAACCTACTTGTACTTCAGTATATGACACCGATCGGATCTTATTTTATATTTTCATTAGTGTTAATTTTAATATTTCCGAATTTAAAATTTTATCATACCTCCTAGGCAATCCAAAAATAGCGGAGCCGGTGAATGATAATGATGCGTGTTGAATGAATCAAAATGAGAACCACTCAGTAGATATTTTGTTCAGTTATTCTGTTCAGAATTAACAATCAAAAGGTCGTGATAATCGTAGCTACCTATTTCCCCATGGCATCGCAATCAAAACCGCAACCAGCTGAATATCCCGTTAGGAACAAGTGAGCACCGATTTAGCGACGTTATCACAGCAGCATGTTAATTCAAGAGAACTGTCGGGATTCCCTTAAATGTATAAGATTAGCATAATTTGCGGTTTATCAAAATAATTAGCCTTCCCGAATCCCAATTATTAAAGCATTATGTAGGTACATTATTATTACACCGAATTGATAAGTTATCAATTTAAACCTCTTATGTGGCATAAATTGAAACTATACTGTTGCTAGTCGCACCTTTTAAGGGGAAAAATGTTCGATCATCCCTGGACCCATTGATGGGTCGACTCGCTGGGCCAGGGGTAAACGCCCTCAGGTGGGTAATAGAATACAATAGAAATATTTTGGAATGGAATAGAATAACATAGAATAGAAATATTTTTTATTCAAATAAACCATTACAAGTGCTTTTGAATCGTCGATCAATCTACCACTGGCACTGGTTCGGAATGCCCTTCCTGCCGAGAAGAGCCAGCAATAAACTCGGCGGTTGCTCTTTTCAAAATTTTTTTTACAATAGGTAACAAAACTATGCTATGTATACAGTGCTTCTACAATGAAGTTTCCTAAGTCCTACATACAATTCAATGCATGTTAAGACGGGTAGACAGAAAGCAGACCCATTCCCGTTGGTGGCACCCGTTCACGAACATGACGCATGATGCGTAGATAGCGTAATAGACTGGAGCATCCATTTACCTTTTTTTTAAATATATAGACTAGCGCTTGACTGCGACCTCACCTGATGGTAAGTGAAGATGGAGCCTAAGTGCTGGCCAAGTGGCGCACTGAGGGGTCCGAATCGGAACCTTGTGAGGTTTATATAAATTAGGTATCTATTGGATAACCAGCTCAATCCATAGACCCTAGTGACGTCCCAATATACTTAAAAATAATTCAAAATTGGGCTACGAACTTACTCCGACGAAGGGCACTGATGAAGATGGTGTAAAATACGCTTTGAAAACTGAGTTACACTAGAAACTTGAAATTTTCAGAGCATTAAGAGACCATTGACCTTTATAATCAGTATTATTTTAAGTTGTTTGTAAAGTTAGCCAGCCCACACTTGGGAACTTGGAGGATTGCGGCCTAACTAAACCCTTCTCATTCTGAGACCCGTGCCTGGTAGTGGGTCGGTGATGGAACAAGATGAATGAGTCAACTAATAATTAGGTGACATTACACCCAAACTTTTACATTTTTATTTTATGGCCGGGTTTTTCGGGTCGTAACCGCCCGCCCACGTTCATCGGATAGGTAGGTATGTATTAGGTACACGTTTTTTCCAAAACATTTTCTGCGATTTTTAAGATAGCTGAGGAATAATACAATGTACCTACGCGTATTTTCTCATAGAAACTACAAGGGTCGCTTTCAAGTGTCTAAAAAACCGGTCAAGTGCGAGTTGGACTAGCACACACAGGGTTCCGCACCGTCGCAACAGCGATTGTTGAGGTCGAGCAAAAAACGCGGAAAAAATCATGTGTCATTCTTGTATCGGGTCCCCCTTTATTATTTTTTTGCACCTATACGTAGGTATATCTACACATTCTGTGAAAGTTTCAAGTATTCAAGGACAGACGGACGGACAGCGGAGGCTGAGTAATAGGGTTCCGTTGGCACCCTTTGGATACGGAACCTTTAAAAAGTAAACCGCAACTAAGGCTATCCAGTACCCGTACCTATACACAATTGTGATGAAACCCGGGCGGGCGAGCAGGGCGCGGGCCGCGCGACTGTGGCGTGATGCGTTGCATATCTGATCGAACAAGTAGAGCTCGCGTAAAATTGAAATATTATTGCGCTACAGTACGGACTGGAAAAATGTAGAATGACCTTTTTAATTTAAGTAATTTAAATGACAAAGATTTTCACTTTTACTATTATTTTTGCACTTCACCTAAGTACAGTAGTTTATTTATTTTATTGGTTTGGCAACAGGAGCCAAGAAATCAAACTAGTACCTACCTAGAGAAACATGACATGTGTACATAAACAGGTGCGAATGCGGGTTCATCAGGTAGTATCTACATTTTAATAAGGTTGAAAGAAGCATATGAGGCTATGATGCAGTTTCAATATATCTATTGATACAGTAATCTTTTATACTGTTGCAGAGATTTTGCAGTTTGTGCTTTTAACTCAAAGGTCTCCAAACTCCACACTCCCACACACACTTTTCTATTTTGCCTCCAACTAAGCGTAAAGCTTGTATTTTTGTGTTAGAAGTGTGTACGGTTTGCGCTGTGACTATTGTGTTGCTGACTCTTAATTTAGATAAATAGATAGAGACTAATAAAATATTCTTTATTCCTACACACAATAATTACTGTTGTTTACAATTATTTAATTTAGACAAATAAAATATTCTTTATGCTATACACAAGAATTGATGTTTACAATTTAATTGATCGACGAAACCCCTATCAATTATTTTTTCTACTAACATTAAAAAATCCGCGATGTAAAACTATCTCGCGATTACTCATCATTAGGTCAGGGGCTGCGGCGCGTCTGCCTGCGCGTGTGTGGGTAATTGAGCGAGGGATGATTCACACTAGTCCGTGTCGGGCGCGAGTCGTCTCCAGGGTCTTCCGAGCCCCGTCTTATCAAGTACAATATATTTTTTAATAAATTATAGGCCCACACTTGACCACTATCACACCTGATTACGCCTCGGTCAGTCGGTCGCATTGGTTGTGCCTCAGGTGCTACAAATGGTCATGGGCGGTAGTAATCACTTAACATCAGGTGATCCACCTGCTCGTTTGCTCGCTAAAAATATTAAAAAAAAATGGAGTTTCTGTCTCGCCAGAACTGTCTCTCAGAGTGGGGCTCGCCAACACTGCTCTTTCCGGCGCGAGGTCGCCACTTCAATACGTCGGATGCCAGCAACATTCGGTTCTTGGAATTATATACCCCGGCCCTTGCCCTTTTAGCTTGACGCTTGACGACTCGATGAGTTTACGTCGCTCGGCATAACTCAGAAAAGTGATAAGTGCCTCAGTCCTAAACACTAGGTCGTCTCTGCGAATATGTTACGCTAGTAAACAGCACGTCACAACACACATGCACACGAGGATGAAGGAACTCATGCAGATGTAGAATCGCTTTCGACGCAAATGATGTGTGAAATGTAATTTTTACAGCATACTTCACTGACTTGGGAAGCCCGGCTGACTCACTGAAGCGACCAGCTCAGCTATAGCTCAGTTAATATTCCAGACTCTACTGCTCGGATATAGAGTACATTATTGTTACTAAAGCAATTAATAAGTAAACTCAGGGCATGTAAACGTTGGCTTTCTAAGAGGCGGGATGTGCGTCAATGCGTAAGTACTAATTACTACAAATATGAGGAGTCAACGTACAAAATGTGGAATAACCGGGCGAAATACTCGTTATGCTGAATGCCTAATTAGGATGTTCTCCCGATGTTTACTGAGCGATATCTACGTAAGAATCTTATTTAGGTTGAGGCCGGTGTAGCGGTGACGTCCGTTAAAACAAACTCCTATAGCTACACATTAGAACTACTTAACTTAAAATTAATAAATTAACCCTAACTTTAAATCAATAATAAGGAAGTACTTATTTATTTCAATATGTATTGAATGTTGTGGAAGAGCGGAGCCGCCTGCTACAAGTATTAGTAGCAATACTAGTCACTTACTGGGATGATTCCAATTACTATTTAATATTTATTAACATTGTTACTGAAATAAATATGTATTTATGCTTTTTTTTTTAATCAGTGGCTAGCGGTGGCCGCATCAGTTATAAAAGAGTGCCTTCTGAATTTTCGCACTCTAAAAGAGATGAGGCGATTAAAGTAGATACCTACTTAGAATATCTGATTTTTTAAATTTTTGCCGAGGTCTCTCACAAAAGAAACAAATACAAAAAACGTGCCGCCAAGCGATTTAGCGTTCCGACACGATGGCGTGTAGAAACCGATTAGGGGTATGGGTTGAATTTACACTGCTATACCCCTTCCAAGTTAGCCCGCTACCATCTTAGACTGCATCGTCACTTACCATCAGGTGAGATCGCAGTCAAGGGCTATCTTGTCATAGAATAAAAAAAAAAAAAAAAAAAATACGATTTCCATGAGATAGGCTTACTGTGATACTTACCAAATTCAGTCATTTCATTAGTCATTTTCATTGAAAAATGCACAATGCACTTTTGAACGAGGGTACCGCTTATCGAAGTTATACGTGTAGTGGATGCAATCGTCCAACAGTCTAGGCACACGCGTGTCGCTCGTTCACTGGCTGTTTACGAGTTATTTTGCTAGTAGTGGCAGGTGCCTCGACCCCGCGACCACACAGGCTACAGAATGTCTGCACACCACTGCCATGACTCAATCCGGATCCCGCAGCCCGCCGCCGTCACTAATGACAAATACATCGATATTCCAACTATGCGCCTACTAGAGCAATTGCGGTAAGCGATCGGGATCGAAATCCTTACTTAAAATACCTAATTGTAAATGCGAAATTGTGTTTATTTGTTGGTTTGTCCTTCGATTACATAGCAACGCAGCATCGGATCGGATCGATCGGTGTTTTGCATGATGTCGCGGTATAAATATCTTTAGTCGCGGGTAAAAAAAAGGGTCTGTAGTATGCTCTCATACATAGCAAGTATTACTTTCTTGCTATTACTTACTTGCTATGCTATGTAAGTGCAGATCCACTTGAGGGCTGTGAACTTGTGACACAGGCCAATGCCGTACTGAGATAGATTATGGTCTGGAATAAAACCTAGGCAACTTTTTATCCCCGAAAATAAGAGAGTTCGCCCGGGATTAAAAAAAACTAAATCCACGCGAACGAAGTCACGGGCATCAACTAGTTTTGAAATAAATACTTTTGATTTTTTTTTTAATGAAATTTCAGCCGATCTCGATCGATCTAAATTAAAATGGTTGGTTATCTAGGGGTCTACCGCTCCGCGCTCGGGCTGCCTCTAGTTCGGTGACGCATTACGATTCGCAAGAAATCTTGACACTTATCGGCTTTAACTTGTGAGAGTACCGCCGCTGCATCATTTCGCTTGGGGATTTAAGGCCAGAACACAAGGTCTCTTGACATTATTTGGACTTACGCGTAATGAAACTCCGAAATAATACTGAAGGAGGTGAATGTGCTCCTGAAACTGAACAACTTTCCCCAAGGAACATAGGTCGAAATATGAAAAAAAAAATTTTTCACCTCCCATAGTAAATGAATCAGCCGATTCAATTAATATATATGGGAGTCAATTCATATGGGAGGTCCACATTTTTTTCACATTTCGACCTTTGTTCCTTGGGGAAAGTTGTTCAGTTTCATGAGCAAATACACCTCCTTCAGTGTTATTTAGGTATTCCATTACACGTTGTATACGTAAACAAAGAAGACAGTTTAATTTAAACATACCGTTAACATTTTACTACCTCCTGCTATCATTAAAACAGGCTTCCTGAAATATTTTTATTCAGTTTGACATTTTGGATGAAATACATGAAAACCCACGTACGGAAACATGAATTAGATCATACAAAATCGGTGCACAAACATAGAAAGAAAATAACCGACTGAATTTAGAATGTCTTCCTTTTTGGTAGGCGGTTAAAGGATCTTTCGATCCAGTCCGTGGCACGAGCCGCTCCCGGCACGGCGCGGCGTAACCGGTATCAGTCCTAATAGTACCAGTTTTAAACTTAAAGTAGGTATATCTCGATACCTCCTACGTAAGTTGTTGTATCCCACAAAATTGGCATTTTAGGATTTATGCACTGTAATATAATTTATTTTTATCTATTTTATGCGTTCGTTTAAAAAAAAATTAAAAACAGCATTTTTGAACATACTCTCAAGACTATGTCTCAAGACGTATTAAGTTATCGTTATTATAATGACGGCCTAAACCATTTTTTTTTTAAAGAATATCTGAAAAGATGAAATTGACTGATGTTCTCCTCTCCCCTCCAAATAAGTGAAAACTTGTGTTAGGAGTGGGTACGACAATAGTGCAACGGGATGGGATTCGAACCTGCGACTTTTTAGTTTTCAGTCCGCACCTTAAACCGTTGGGCTATTGAGGCTTAAACCATTATTTCACAATAATTAAACATCACGTAAGCGTTTTGGGGATACAACGACTTACGTGGGAGGTGTCGATCTGCACCTGCCTTAACAAACGTAGCGATGCGGTTGACACTCGATAGAATGCTCAATGAGGTCGCGAGCCGTGACACCATCGCGCAGCTACTCGCCTCCCGTCAGCCGGAATCATGCTAAATATTCCATTGATGCATCACTTGCACCACTTCGTACTCAGAACAAGCCTCGACAGACAGGTGGACTCAAAAAACACCCAATAAACTACATCACTTTGTCATTTACGACGCGCGTCCGCGTTCACAGAATATAAAAGTTTATAGCAACCGAGTCGAAGCAAGCTTGACAGCTAATGGCTCGATTGCAGGACTCTGTTCGCTCAACACCTATTTATTTTAGGTTTTGTCTGGTGGGAAGCTTTGGCCGTGGCTAGTTTCCACCCTACCGACAAAGACGTGCCGCCAAGCGATTTAGCGTTCCGGCACGATGGCGTGTAAAAACCGATTATACCGATTATGTAACCGATTATGTAAAAACCGGTATGAGTACACTGTCATACCCCTTCCAAGTTAGCTCGTTACTATCTTAGACTGCATCGTCACTTACCATCAGGTGAGATCGCAGTCAAGTACTATCTTGTCCTCGAATAAAAAAAAAGGTGTCGCCGGCAGCCCTCTGTATAGAGTACCCATGGAAAGTGACGAGACCATGGATTCTGGCGTGAGCTAGGCAGGCTGAAGTAATCTAGTGTGGATATCTTACACGCAAAACGGGCGGACATCGCCTACTTGTGGAAACAAATTCCAGGATGAAGAAAGAAAAAAGGTCTAGAAGGTCTATTTCGATTAATTTTAATTCAAAAGCACTTTGTAAAGATTTACTTGAAAGAAAAAATCTATTTGTACTTATATCCTCATTATATAATACTTTATATTTTAATTTATTTATATGTAAATGCGATAGTGTTTTTGTTTGTCCTTAAATCACGCAGCAACGGAATAAAGGATCGACATGATATTTTGCATGAGTATGGTTCTGGATTTGAAGATTGACATAGGTGACTTTTTATCCCGAAAAAATAGAGAGTTCTTGAATTATTAAAATCTAAGTCCATACAGATGAAGTCGCGGGCAAACGCTAGTTTCTATAATTACAATCTCGTATTGTGCCGCAGATCAACTTACAGCTAGAGACCTAGATGCTAGATGTTGGTGCAAAAATGAACCAGACAGGAGGCAAGAAATCGGCAACGACGAGCGTCCGTGCGGTCGTGACGCGCGCCACGCCCGGCCCGTGCCAGCGCGACGCGTCACAGTGTCGCTGACTCGCATAACAATCCCATCATGAAAATGCATTTCGACCAGGCTGTGCGTGCGCAGAATGTGTCCGTTTTCTTTATTGATCATTATCACTGACGGGCACAGTTAAATCACGTACAATTAGTGGTTCTACGAGAATTAAGTTACCCACTGGAATAGTTGCTGTTTTTCTTTTAAAGAATATTGGCCATGGGTGTCCATGGCCAATATTCTTTCTTTCTAATACTATAAAGGCGAAAATTTGTCTGTGTATGTGTGGTTGTGCGTGTATGTTTGTTCCTCCTTCCCGCCACAACGAATGAACCGATATGGCCGAAATATGGAATGGAGATAGCTCATACCCAAAATTAGCACATAGGCTCCATTTTGTTCCGGAAAATGAAAAATTTCCCGCGTGAATTAAAAACCTTAATTCGCTCGGACGAAGTCGCGGGGATAATATTGGATAAGATCGTTACTAATAATACGGAGGTTGGTGGATGGATATGTTTTAGTCTGGTTTGTTCGGTATGAAATACTGCATCTCCTATGACGCAATCACAGAACTATATGACGTGACCTGACGTGACAGAAGATCAAAGGAGTCATAAAGAAGATACAGTAAAAGCTCTTTATTCGCGGGGTATACGTTCCGTAAATATGCCGCGAATACAGAAACCGTACATATGGAATGGTAATTTATATGGGATTATAGGGGATACGTTCCTAGGTGACAAAATAAAAAACAAATATATAAAAAAACAATTTAATTTAAGTTTTTGACCATATTTGATTAATTATTATTTTCAGGTTTAGGCAATGGTTTAAAGAATTTTGTAATTTTTATCTTGTTTGAGGCTTTTTAAAAGCTCCTTCAATTCAGACTGATACTCAGCAGTGGCATTAGCAATTTGCCTCTTAAAAATAAGACTTTGTTCTATAGATGGACCAGTTTTCATAAAAAAATCACAAAGCTCATTTGCCATTCTTAAACCTTCACTGAGATTTTTCAAATATTAGTCCATTTGACGACGCGTTTACAAAGGATATTGGGCTTGATACCTATTGGAATCCTTTTTGTGTATGTACCGATGTATCGATTAGATCCGCGAATAGAGAAATCTAGCCGCGAATATAGGAATTAGGTCACACTTTTTTAATCCGCGAATAGTGAAAACGCGAATGAAGGAAGCGCGAATAAGGAGCTTTTACTGTATGCACATCAAAGTCTGGTGTGGCGTGCGGAGGTCGATGCGCGCTCTAATCTGTCTTCATCTAATCAGATTACAGCAACACAGTAATGTGTCTGAACCTTTATAATTTTTATATTTCTTTCCATTTAGTACCTAATCAATTAATGGAGGATGACATAACGGTCTCACTGCAATTAAGACAGCAGACTCAGCAATTAAACCTCAGCGCCTGCGAGTCGCCGGGTCGGCGCTGTTCCGGGACCTGGGATGACTCAGGGGAGAGCTTTTTATTCCCGGCTCCAGAGTCGCTATGCATGATTCATATCTAAATGCTATCTCGTTTACAACACTGCAATATACGTACGTATAGTAGTTAGTACGGGTACTGATATTCTATGCTAGATACAACGTGTTTTGTGGGATTGAACGGTGCAGTAAAAGGCGCCACAACCTTAGCGCCGCGGCAGGCTGGCGTCGCTGTCGCATTAAATCTACGAAGCATTACTTACTGTACTTAACTCTGCTGGTCGATTTTATAAAAGCTGCATCAATCATTGCGAGAATCACTGTGGTGATTGGCTGATTTGATGGTATTCTTGCTGCATCACTGTATTTTAGCCAATAGCGGCAAAACTACAGCTACAGCTCGCTAAATTAATTATTTTTGCTGATGCTGATCTGCCCTATGGATTTTAACACTTTACCTGTCACACAGAGCCGGAGAACCTTATTTGTAAAAATTAAAATAAACGGCCACTTTGTACCTAACTATAATATTCTAAATCCAACTCACAAGTTTTATTTATCTCAGTAAAAATAAAAGCTTTAAAAAAGTACAAATTACGCTTTCATTAAATTAAAAACCTACAGCTCACAAGCTCTACAATCGCGCTACGTTCTCGTAGCAGTGTTTCTCATAAATACCTACCTTTATGCCGACATAATATGTATGTAACTATTTTTGTTGTCAAAAGCTATCCTCGACTGCACTGCCACTTGGCAAAGTGGTGTAAAACCTGTAGTGTACCTAATCACACCCCAGCATTCAGCCGTCAGTTGTCATAATTTATTACTCGGTCTACAAAACTTCAAGTAGGTAGTATAGGTCACTCTTGTGAAGCCACCCACTATAGTAGAATGTGAGTTAAAAAAAAATGTCAAGTCGCTGTTTTGTAATTATTGTATTTAATTACTTGAGTAGTCATAGCCTAGTGGTTAGGACTTCGGTCTCCACACGGTTTTGTTCGGACATTCGAGGGGTCGCAGGTTGTATTCCGGGCCTTTGATTTTTCGGAGTAATGTGCGTTTAAGCAATTAAATATCACATGCTTCAACGATGAAGGGAAACATGTGAGGAAACCTGCACGCCTGAGAGTTCTCCATAATGTTTTCAAAGTGTGTAAAGTCTACCAACTCGTATTAAGCCAGCGTGTTGGTCCGGTGGACTGTAGCTAAAAACCCTTCTTAACGTTAATGGCTTGTTCACGATGATGATGACTTGACGATATTAATGTCAATTTCATGATGATGCGATGGTCTTAAACTATCATCTTAGTTCTCCCGTTTTACATACACGTGATATGTTTGATTTGACCCAATTAGATACAGTCATACGGATAGCATCTGTTTTTCTTTAATATTTGGTCGTGACTAATACCAATTGAATAGGTACTCGCGGTATTGTTAATTTGCGTATGATGCATATGACATACAACTCTGCATATTATGTGCTATGAGGTAATATAGTTCTTCGCACTTCGTATATGGCAAGGATTGGTGATTGAGCTCATCAGCTCACTTGCTGACTCAATATAGCAATGGTTTTCCACCAATTAGTTATTGAAAAGTTCTTTACGTCAAAACTTCTTTTGAACGATTTTCGGTAGAGGAAAATCTTATGGCTACGCGTCACCGACATAAATGTTAACAGTGTATATAATATTATGACATGTATACTTTGAGTATTTATGTATTCTGTAGCTACGCGTGTGACATGTTTTCGCTTCTTGGCAATCTGTCGATTTTTTTTTTTGATTATTTATTTGAATTCATTCACGAAAAAATTGTTCGTTACTAAACATATGAAAATTATATACAAGTAGGTCTAGGTATGTACAACTAATTGAAGAGTAGATAACTAAGTATAAATCCATGTAGAGTCGATAACTAATAAACCTATTAACCTATGTAGTAGACCTAATTAAAGTGTGAAACCGTATTTCCCTGCAATTTCACGGCCGGCCGCGCGTCTACGGGCAGTTGCTATTGTTTGTTTAAGCGCTTGATTGCGAATTAGGCTGGGCTCCCACGGAGATGTATGCTACTTAAACAAGTATACAAATAATAACAATAAATAGTAGTAGCATTACCCATTGTAAGTGTCCGCTTTCAGCTTGCCGGGGCCGGCCCGCCCGGTTAGAATTCCCTACGCACTGTGCCCTAGTGCCGATGTGCACACTATTCCAGCTCCTCAAGTGAACTCGGGAGCATTTTAATTCGAGAGTGGAAATGGGGACTACTATCGGTATTATCTATTAAGTTATTATAATTAAGTTTTTGGGTATATTTGCTCCATGAACACTGTGTGTTATAGTTATTATGTATTTTAATTTTGAAGATTTTTAAAAAGGAGCATGTACGCCCGTGTAGACCACGCCCTAGAATCATTCAAATTAAGAGGCGACACTTAACGACCGTTAAACCACACAATATTTATTGTAATTGGTCCAACATTGGCGTATTCACGGGTTATCCCTGCGCTAATCAGACTATTAATAGATCGACAGGGGACGAGCGGCCGCTAAGGGAAAATCTTGAAAACCTAATTAGTCGATCGAAACAATGCGATGCGTTTATTAGTGGCAAAAAGTTTGGTATTTTTTTAATCCACACTTGGTCAGAGGAGTGGACTATGGCCTAAAATCGGCTCATTTGGAGAGGAGACCCGTGCCAGTAGGGTCGGCACTGATTTAAGATGATGATGCTGCAAAATCCATGGTGTATCTCATGATATAAAAACAAGAGACACAGTTTCCTAAATAGTTGTCTGGTGGGAGCCATCGGCCGTGCCTGTAGTTACCACCCTATCGTCAAAAATGTACCACCAACCGGTTTAGAGTTTCGATTTCACGATGAGGTAGCGTCGTGTCGGACTCCCGTTCCATCGGACTATGGGAGTGAAGCAATAGGGAGTGCATCTGTATTTGCGTACACACATGTGCACTGTAATCCCGCACAGATGGCTAGTTCTGAAGAGATTGGCCGCCGTGATTCGGTCGGGAGGACCGATTACGACGGCGTGTATGAGCCGATTAGGGGTAGGTACGGGTTTAATTAAACCTGCCATACCCCTTCCAAGTAAGCCATCTTAGACTGCATCTTCACTTATCATCAGATCTCAAACAAGGCCTATCTTGTCGTTAATGTGTATAAAAAAAGAGATAAAAACTGCACTCGATGCTCCCAAGTATCTGACTTCACTACCTACTGTCTAGGTAGGTTACAAAATACATAAAACATAATTATTTTCTAACTTTTAAATAAAATTGTGTAACAGGTGTGACTGCAGAGGTGTAACAATGACATGGTTTAAATCGAGAACCTTTTAGCGGTCCGCACCCACAATGCACAATGTGAAAACACCCCTATTGATGTACAATGTACATATCTAAATATATAAAACAGATCGGGTTGTAATTTGTCATACAAAATACAGGTAGCTATTATGACGTAGGCATCCGCTAAGAAAAACGTTTTGAAAATTCGACACCTAAGAGGGTAAAATAGGGGTTCGGAAAATTAAAATTGTCTTGCGCCGTCTGTATTGTATCCAATATCTTTGACAATGCATCTATATATTCAATTCTTTCCGCTCATTCTTTTTGGCGACTGAGATCTGAAAACAGCCTTAAACTTTTACAGGAGTCCTAAATAGATTCTTGTCTTCTTCTTTATTAACCTATAGACGCCTACTGCTGAACAATAGTCTATCGTATGGACATCCACAGGTCTCAATCTGTCGTCGCCTGTATCCAGCGGCTAACTCGTTGTATGGACATATTAGTTCCAAAACATTGTCGAATTAGAAACTTACTCACCGCAGTAAAGTAAAAGTGTACCTAATCAACACGAGCTTTTCTAATAGCTTTATCAACGTACCAAAACAACGCTGTACCGTGACTGTGATATACTACGGAACAGTTGTAACGCGGGGCTCACCTGTATTGGTGATTTGTTAGAGATGCTCCGCGCGTGGAGCGTGACATCGGCGTGACATCGGCGTGACGGATGGGGTCGTGTCGAGGCGGCCCTGCATTCGAGACGCATAGATACGTGCGTCGGCGCTCGTGGTGAGGGCCCTTGTACGTGACGGGACACATGTAGGCTGTGGCCAGCTCGAGCAGAGTGGCGACAACCTGTCGAGTGATGACATACCGAGCCCCCGACTCGTTTGTAGCCCGCAGGAAACCGGGATAACCTATGGTAATCAATAACTTGTTGTGAACTCAATAACTTGTTGTGAACTAGTTTGATATTTGCAGGTTCTACCGAGTGTTATGCCTACTTACTTTTTTTTTCAAAAGTAAGAGGTAGGTAAATTAAATACTTTTTGAAAAGTCCTATTAATATTATAAATGCAAAATTTGAAAGTTCCTGGCTGTACATATTCTCTTGTCAATGACTATATACACTGTAGTCTTTGGTCAATGAGGAAACTGAATAATAGCGTAGGTATCTATTGCTTTTACACCCGCTTTCAGGAATTGATAGTTTGAGACAACTGTTTGAGAGCCATACTAGAATCTCGTACCTTCGTCTCGTACCTATACGCTGACGTCCAGGATAGGTCTGTTTAGTTCGGCTTTGGGATTTATAGCGGATTTTGAGTAGGTTTTTGTGTAGTGGCGTATAGCTGTCCATAGAACTAATTGATTTCTCAAAATTTCAACGACTAGATTTAGACAACCGTCGTCAGTTTTCAGTCGCGTCCTTATTAATTAATTAATAATTAATTTGCCTTTCCGATATCTCACGAACATTTTTAAAGGACGATTAACTAACCAAAGCTACCTGACCAGTAAACCTAACGATTTTTCAGATACTCACCTACAAAATAGGTAGGTAAGTACATAAGTAGATTGTGTGAAATAAAGAAATGTTTACAAACATTAAACAGGGTCAAAGAATCCGGAGTCATTTACACCGCCCGAGTGTCCTGTGGCGTTGTCCTAATATAAAGCGAATGCGTGATCATCGCGCGAAGCGAGCGGCCGCGGGTTCCACTGCGCTTCGTTCCATCGCGCGAATGCCTATTAGGACACCTATTCGAGATCTGGGGCCCAAGTCTGCTATTGCAATGCTATTGCTATTGTAGTTCAATTGTCTATCAATGACATCCTCAATTGCTACTTTTAGCAATTTGACTTGGGGCCCAGGGGTTCAATTGTCTATCAATGACATTACAATTGCTACAAATAACAATTGATATAGTCATGTCATTGATAGACAATAAAACTACAATTGCAATAGCAGACTTGGGCCCCAGTATGTTTGATCGCGCGTTCGTACGAGTAAAATTCGCGCGAACTTGCGATGATCGCGCATTCGCGTTGTATTAGGACGACGCCTTATTTGAAATTCAAAAGCTTAGTTCTGTTAATGCGAATAGCGTGCTTTGTATAACATTCGCAGGTCAGGGCAGGGCTCCGGCCGGCATGCGCCGCCTTCCGGTGCGTCACGAGCACTCCCACGGTGCGAGGACAGCCTTCCATTGCTGCTACGGCGACCAGTCTACCTACACATATTTCAGGGACTATAGCCTAAGTGCTCATCAACTTTTACTCTATAAAAGACTAGCTTTTGCCCGCGGCTTCGCTCACATTAAGTTCGATTTTTCAAAATCCCATTTTACCCCCTTACCTCGATCCCTCCTGTGGTTTGAGCTGTATGTTGATAGATCAGTCAGTCACCTTTCTCTTTTATATATTTATATTAACTTTACTTTAAAAAATTAAACACAATTTAGATATATTTCACATTTACCTACTTAGCAAACTTAGCATAATAGTTTTAATGTTACATATATTTTAATATGATATATCTCAGTTACTTATTTCAAAAGTTTTACCTTTATGTATAATTAATTCCTATCAAATGATACTTAACTGTATCGTTTGCTTATTTAAAAATATTTCCTTAAGGAATCGTGGAATAGTTGATTGATTACTAAGTTAACGCTCTCCTAGTTAAGACTCATTAGGTAATTGCACCTGTGGAGCTGGGGTTTGCCGCGAGTCACTGTGGTAGGTATCTACCTACCAGAGCAGATGCTCGCAAGACAATTATACCTAATGCATCTTTTTTCGTAGGCAACATTTAGTAAAAAATAGGAATTTTTAAGAAAGTAATTAAATTTAAAAAATAATTAAATAACCCGACGATCTAAAATTATTTTATCTAATCATTAAAAATTAAAAAAATATATATTTAATTAACAAAAAAGGGCGTGCGTAGCAGATGTCCTAAAATAAAAATATTATATGTGGCGACCCTACTTGCAAAGTTTCGACCGCCATACATTACGTACTTAAACCCAACCAACGTAACCTTCCACGAAATAAAAAAGGTAATGTATTGCAGACTCCGATCCAGTTCATCTATGTATGGAATGTCCGGAGTGCAAACACACTCCAACCTTTTACAACCTTTTACGAAATGTCTCGTATGCAATTTAATTTTGAGAAGTGCATTGTCCGTTATACACATAATTTTATAAATATGGGTTTACCAAAACAAGCAATGTATGTGATAAATGGTCAATTTACGTTGTTAGGTTGTTACTAGGCGGTATAAATGAATTATCGCAAGGCGACCCCAATTCGACGTGCCAGTCTAACCGCAAGGCGCAGCTCGATTCTTGATAAATATTTTACTTAGGTCCTCGTAACCTTACAGACCTGCGTTTGTTAATCAGATATTCTTGGAAATGATGGAAAATTTAAGAGCTTCTACCACTGCGAAAGATGCATTAAAACAAAGCGATAAGATTTTTATTTGATGTTTGGTCTCCAAATTGTGGAAAATATTGTGGCATTTTTGTAATACATATGCTTTAAACTTTAACTTCGATCTCCTTTTCGAGGCAGTCGTAGGTACTTTAACAGTTTCTTTTACTCTTTACTTTTACGTAGTGACTGTACGACTGGCAACTCGTGAACAGCTTTAGTATGAACTTTTGGGAACGCGTCATGATTTGGTATCTTCTCTTACTTTTATGATTTACGTATCAATATCTAGATGTGTATTTCAATAGAATACCAAGAGAATACCTAATACAGGCGGCGGTATTCTGGTGGCATTTTCCGAAAAAGTACCGTGACCACAAACCTTCATACCTTCAATAAACAAACGTTGAAAACTGTAGTGGAAAACAGGGAAGCAACTTTACGGCTAACTTTAGGGGCCTGTCAATTGCCACAGAATACTATAATGTAACAAGACAAAGATATCTATTATCAGCTCATTAGTATTCCTACAGTGTGCGGGTTGGTCGCGCCAGGCCAATACCCCACATCGGAAACTATGCATTTTCTAGGTTACAGATTGTGGAAATGCCCGGAAAGCGGGGGATTCCGTCGAACCGCTTTCCTCGGGAAAGCCTTTACTGTGACCAAGCAGGTAGCGTGACGAGTTTTAGTGCTTACCGCTTACCTACCTACCTACTCCCACCGCAATCATTGCTATTATAACATCGATTTTCAATACTAACAATTAAATGAAACCAAGCTTCGATTGGGCATTAATAACGAATTAACCACCTAGTAAGATATGCGAATTATAATCTATCTTCTTCTTCTTTGTCAACTTATGTCCACTGCTGGACATAAGTCTCCTGCATGGACCTCCACAGGTCTTGCGCCGCCTGAATCCAGCGGCTCCCTGTGACTCGTTTGATGTTGTCGGTCCACCTGGTGGGGGGTCTGCCAACACTGCGCTTCCCGGTGCGGGGTCGCCACTCCAGCACCTTGGGACCCCATCGACCATCAGCTCTTCGAACTATGTGTGTGTGTGTATGTGTACTATATTATCTTGATAATTAACTTACCTACCTACCTATTTATATGCCCAGAAATCAATAAAAATAAATCACTATATTCGCAAACATTAGGTAGGTAACGTGGGTACCTCTACCCAGGCACAGATAGTAATAGATACGTACCCACTACCCAGGTATTTAAAATGACAAAATAGAAAACATAAAACTAGACGATGCCCGCGACTTCGTCCGCGTGGATCAAGGTTTTTCAATTCCCATGGGAACTCTGTAATTTTCCGGGATAAAATATAGCCTATATTTAATCGGTTCATTCGTTGTGGCTTGAAGGAGTAACAAACATACACACACACACACATACAAACTTTCGGCTTTATAATATTAGTGTGATGTGATGTGATATCTATAACGCCCTCTATTTCAAGTCAAACTAACGCCATCTATCGAAAAACGTTCTAATTCGTTATTCCAATTTCCGATAGATAGGTATGCACTGATTTTTATAATTAATCTATGACTAACTGGATTGGCTGTCCCCATATAAAATAAAAGCTTGATTGGGGAATAGGGATCAATTTGAAGCGCCAC
Source organism: Hipparchia sbordonii (assembly GCA_038048805.1). Taxonomy (NCBI): domain Eukaryota; kingdom Metazoa; phylum Arthropoda; class Insecta; order Lepidoptera; family Nymphalidae; genus Hipparchia; species Hipparchia sbordonii. The sequence goes on from JBBIWI010000007.1 coordinate 240,348, forward strand.
ATTTTCACTCTCTTGCCTTCAGGTTGCTGCGAGCGCCATCTAACAGACGGCAGAATATTGAAATTAGTTTCTGCCTGATCGATCAATAGATGGTGCTAAAATGATTTGTACACGCACGATCAACAGATTATTAATTATTACTAGCGGTTCGCCCCGAACTGAGACCTCGCGATATCCCATAATTCCCAAAAGTTTTAATTAAGTATATATTGTAATAATTAACTTTTAACATTAGACGCAATAAAAAAAAAAAATAGTTGACATAAAACTGTTTTACTGATACAGCGCCATCTATTAGCATTATAGTGAAGCTATTAGCTTCACAATAATGCTAATAGATGGCGCATTAAAATTAAATAATTCGTTTCTTTATAACATTTATCTAATTTTAGTATTTGTTGTTCAAGTACAGGACTATAACTGAATTTTCAACCAAGTTTCACGTTCTAATATTCAGGTAATCAGAAGTTATAGGGCTCTGACAGACATTTAGACGGACACACTTCTCTGTCTAGTAGGCAAGCGCCCTAGTTGACTCAGAGAACTCGCTTCGCTCGTTCAATTATACTAATAAAGGGTTATTTTGTCAACCTGCATAATAACCCTTTATTAGTAAGTATATAAGTATATATTCTATGATCTCTTCTTTGATGGATACCTAGCTAGGTACAGCGCCCCAAGTCTGGGCCGCAAGTCTGCTATTTTACATGTCATTGTCATTGAACCGCAATACAATTGAATCGGTCATTTCAAAAACCTCATACCTAAGTCACAAAATTATAATTTTTCAGAAATCAATAAAAACTGTTTCATACACAAATGAGTTTTAAAGGACTTTTTTATGTTTAATTTAGTATTTGAGTGGTAAAAAATTAAAATATCGTATAACCTTTACAGTTTATTAATAGAAATAATGAAAAAAACCTGAAAAACAGTTCTTGACTTATGTTGTTTTAGCAAGAAATAGGGTTAGTGGTATATAATTTAACCAAAACAATCGTAGTAAGTAATCATATTTTTTATTGCTTATAGTTAAGAATTACACTTAAAAATAATCTTATTAACATTTTACATGTATTAATTTGTCATGTTTTAATATCTTTATGGTACATAGTCATATTCTCCATCATTCTCATCTGGATTATCTTCAACATTTGCCACTTGGCCAGCTAAAAATGTTGTTATAAAATGGCATAGGCTCTTCCAGAATGCTATTTTGAACTTGTTTTAAATCTTGTTCTGATTCATTCTGAAAACTCATGTATGTCGAAGGTGCAAATGACTTTTTCTGGTCCTATGGGACTTTTTTCCATAAGATTCAGTTGACAAACATGTTTTTTTTGTACAAGATTGAAATATTGTTGAACCAATCAAAACAAAAAAAAATTAAAATGTCATTTAAAACCCAGTCATAAACTACTCCTGTATCTAGTGGTGCATGCAAAAACCTCTTAAGTCACTGACTAATGTTGTTTATGCAATGAACGTCTTTCACGAGGAAAGTATGATGAAACTTTCAAGAGGAAGGAATGTATTGACTTAAGTTGTTCTCACCCAAAATACGCAACAGCTACCTTTGAGGAACCATTTTCAGCAAAAAAAAACATGTTGGAAAAAATGTGACTTAAGTGGTTTTTGAAATGACCGATTCAATTACAATTCAATTATCATTGGTCTAAAATTTCGTAGTCTACTAAATTCACAATGGTCCTCGGTATTGCCATTAGCTTAAAAAGCGTTTGCCGAAATGAGTTTAAAAAAAAATTACATAATATAAAAACGTTTATTTAAGCTAGATTCGATTATAAATGTTTTCGATTTATGTTTTAAAGATTAAGCATTATAAGTAAAATGATCAATAAACCCAAAAAGATAAATTTTAAGTGCAATCTAAAAAAATAAAACGTCAAAAATAATTATATTTCATAATAACTCTCGAATTGGCATTAAAAGTCAATGTCATTTGATAGTTTTTAGATTACCTACTATAATGTTTTTTTGTTTTCTCGAAAAAAGTGCTGCGAGTGGCTGGTATATAGTGTATTATCTATGGCGAGTGGTATTGTTATAATTGGGGACCAAACCTCTACCAACTACAACACCTATCTCCCCCCAATTCCTGCCGCACAATTCTAAATCCAACTCCAAGGAACTGCGAAAATGGTGAGAGTGGAGCAGATTTCGGCGCTCCTGGATTATTTGGAGAGCCAGCCAGAGTTAGCGCTCGGTCACTGCACCCGCACCAGTGAAGGGCGCAGCCTGGCTAAGCGGCGTTGGACTGAGTGCGCCCAGATTCTAAATTCTATTGCGCCAGACTGCCCACGTAAAAGCCCAACAGAATGGCGTTCAGTAAGTAATGAAAATTTGCACTGCACTAAACATGTTATATGATATAAATTCTCGGCATGTTATTAACTAGCTTTTGCCCACGCCTTCGTTAATCGTAATAAACTATCTGTCTGTCAAATGTCATTCAAATCAGGGCCCCAATGTTCTTTCTGCTGTTATTGCGTGATTGAATAACTAACAATCAAATATACAAACTTTCACCTTTAATATATTTGTAGGATTCTATTAAGCATGAGTTTAATGTTATTTTTTTTTTCTAGTTTTACAATGAATTTAAATGTAAGGTGATGAGAAAAATAAAACTTCAAAAACGTGAAATGAACGCTACAGGTAGGTAATATAATATATTATTTTTGGCAGTTTACATATTGGCAGTATTATTATATTTTATTTTCTCATTTAAGGTGGTCGTCCTGCAAAAAAAATAATACTGACCCCCCTGCAAGAACGCCTGTATACCATCCTAGAGGGGGATATTGGGAAGCCATTAGCTGGTGTATACCATAACTCACTCTCTGTAAGCTTTATTGTTTGAATAATATTATGTGACTGGTTATCTGCATCACTGCACTCTATTTTTGTTATGAGCTATTAACATAAACTTACTGTCATGTCATACATCTCAAATATGGTTGAGCGAAGCAACGGCTGGATCATGCGTCATGCTCGTGAACGGGTGCCACCAACGGGAATGGGTCTGCTTTTGCCTGCCTGTCTTAACATGCATTGGATTGTTTTGCATTTTTGAAACTTCATTGTGGAAACACAGTATACATAGCATAGTTTTGTTACCTAAAGAGCAACCGCCAAGTTAATTGCTGGCTCTTCTCTGCAGGAACGGCATTCCGAACCAGTGGTAGATTCATTGATGATCAGTGGTGTGCACAGGATGTACTACAGGGTAGGCAGATGATACAAAATGGAAAAAATCTTCAGTGCGAATTATAAAAAACTTAAGGGTAGGCATTGTAAAAATTATAAAAAGCCTACCCTTAAGTTTTTATAACTCGTACTGGCGATTTTCTCCATTTTATATCATTTTGCCGCATTATGCCTACCCTATGTGCACGCCACTGTTGATGATTCAAAAGTACTTGTAAAAGTTTATTTGAATAAAAAATATTTCTATTCTATTCTATTCATGTTTTGTTGCACATTGTTTTTTCTGTCAAAATATTAGCAGACTACGCATACATTCAATCATTGACTTGTCATTAGGTACGAGACTACCAATTTTTTACAATTGTGTCATTGAAGTGTCAGTGGCAAACCATCGGAAAACAATTGAGACACCATTGAATTAGTAGACTACCAAAATTGCTAAAAGTAGCAATTGGGATGTCATTGATAGACAATTGAACTATAATTGCAATAGCAGACTTGGGCCCCTGGTAACATGCATATCATATATCGATGGCAGTAGATTGTAGAGGGTACTGATATGATAATCTATTAATAGAATAAAAATAAAGGTTTATTATATTTTTATATACTTACATGTCTATGAATAGTCATTCGATAGATTGTCCATTATTAATGACTACCTGTTGCTGTTAAGGTCCCTTTTTCGAACCCCTGATTTACCCCAATAGATGCCTCAAAAATTGCTAACTGTATCCCTTTCAGCCTGATCTGTCCAGTGATTTGAACTGTATGTTGATAGATCAGTCAGTCACGTTTTAAATTTATATATTTAGATAACAAAACTAATAATTGATGTTTTTTACATATTGTAGGAGACGAATCACCAAATCATTGTAGGTAAGCAAGAACCAGCCACTGAACCTGTGCTGGAATTAATGCAGTCCAGAATTACAGGTAAATGTATTCTAATAATAATTATTATATTCCTGACAAGTATTAGACACATTTACAGAAGTGGGAACTATTATGCTAAAACTAATCTACCTTATGAGAAGGCATCTGTTAAAACTTAACCTTACCTACATTAACTCCGTCACCTCTTATCCGTCGCCCCTGACCGCATATCTAATCAACTTCTAATTTCTAAAAATCCTTACTAATATAAATGCCAGTGTGTTTATTAGTTAGTTTGTCCTTCAATTGTTGCAGCAATGGAGCATGAGTGATTTTTTGCATGGGTTTAGGTGAGAACCTGGAGAGTGCCATAGGATACTTATTATCCTGGGAAATCGAAGAGTTCCCGCAGGATTTTTAATTAGTCAATCCACATGGATGCAATTGCAGCTAGTTGTAAATAAATTTAAACTGAATCTGGTGAAAGACATAAGAGATTTCATAACGTTGTGGTAATTAAATATTGTATTTTTCAGCCTCTAACAGTCAAACAATAACCAGTCATGCCCAAGAGGAGCATAATATTAAACTGCAGATTTTGAAACATAAAGAAGACCAAGAGTTGCTGATTTTAGAACAAGAAAAACTGAAACTTCAACAAGAGATCACAAAATTAGAAATTCTACAGATACAATTAAAGAAATTAGAAGAATGAAAACTATTCTAATCTGCAGCTGTTAACTAGTGGTAGAGTCTTGACTTGTCATAAGAGCTACAGATTGGCCTACACTAAATTAATAATTTTTTATTTTAGAGTTTGTTCTACCTAATGTAAAGAAAATTGATACGGCAGTAAATATAAATGAAGAAACATACTTAACTGAGAAGTTCACCATTTTTATGGGCGGGCTAAGGATAATAGGGATGGATATGAAGGGATGGATATGTGGACAGGAAAATTACAGTTTTCCTTCTACCATATCTACTTCCGCGTAATGTTTGGTCTAAACAGAGGGGCAGAGTAGCTAATATCGAAACTATTTTTATATTTATATATTACAGAAATGATACTACTCTACTTGCCCAAACAAAGGAGGATATTGAAGAACTACTAACACGTTTGAAGATTACCAGCCTTGAATTCGGACTGGCCATCAACAGAGATAAGACCAAGATGATGATAGTAGATCGCGCAAATAACAATAAAACAGAAATTCAACGCATTGCCAACTGTGAGGTGGTGCCAACATACATCTATCTTGGTTCTACTATCTCCAATACCGGTGGCTGTGAGCTAGAAATCCGAAGAAGATGTGCTATTAACCAGGTCTGCGGTGGAGAAGCTCAATAAGATCTGGAAGGACAGAAGGATTACCAAAAACACTAAGGTTCGACTTATGAGGTGCCTTGAGTTTCCAATCTTCCTCTACGGGGCTGAAACCTGGTCCCTCAGACTGCAAGACCGCCGCAAAATTGATGCCTTAGAGATGTGGTGTTGGAGGCGACTCCTGAAGATCCCTTGGACGGCTTTCCGAACCAACAATTCCATCTTGAAAGAACTGAAGATAAAGGAAAGGCTATCGTCGACTGTGACGAATTCTGAAATTCTTTGGCCACATCTCCAGAAATGAAGGATCAATTGAGCGGTTGGTAGTGCAGGGCCAGGTGGAGGGGAAAAGAGCGAGAGGACGCTCCCCCACACGATGGACAGACTTAATTAAAGCGGCGACCCAGACAACTGTGGTGGAGTGCTCCCGCAATGCCACAAACCGCCAAAAGTGGAAGAACATCGCGCGGGAGGCGGTGCGACACAAGAACAAGGAGACCGACGACGACAGAGTGGTCGTGGCCGCAAAGATGATGCGATAATATCGGATCATCTTTGCGGCTACGACCACTCTGTCAAGAGCGACCGATTGAGAAGAAGAAGATATTACAGTAAAGAGATCAATACAACAGTTTATTCAAATAAACTTTTACAAAGTGCTTATAAATGGTCAAGTGAATCTACATTTAGAATGCCTATCAGTGTATAATCTCGGTTGCGCTTATCTCTTTGTGAAAAGTTCAAAGAAATTCTTAATGATAAGGGCATTTAACTTGTTACATTGTAACACTACAAACAATACATGTATTATGCTATTGTAACTATTTGTTTTGAAAAGAGCAAGTGCGAGTAATTAATGTTTGTAAATATTAATATTAAGTATAATATAATCCAATAAATGAGAGATTTTATGGCTATTATTTTCATTTTTCATCCCATTGACTCACTTTTTACGTAATATAATAAATAAATACTATAATATAATTTTTTTTATCAATGGATAGAGAGCCATAGCCGAATACAGGTCACTGGCATAGATTATTATCACCTTCAGTCTTGTTGAAAGGTTGGTGTTACATTCCTCAATAAAGTACCAACTACTACATAATTACCTTCTATAAATACCTTCAATATTGGTGTTTCGGGCGACTAAAATACTCATTAAGATAAAAAAGCTTTATTAATTGTGACAAAAAAAAAAAATATTTTGAATACATTGTTTTAGCATTATAATTTACACTTTGTTATTACGTAAGTATAATATTAACTACGTATAAAGTATCTTGGCATTCGGATGACGTCGACAGGGGGGGGGCATGAGTGCTAATTTCTAACCGCAAATGCGATTCCGTAAAGAGCGGGCTGGCGGTCAGTTGTGGTTGAGTATGAATATCTCGTAGTGGCGTGTGCGTGTGAGAGGGTTGGCGGTCAGTTGTGGTTGAGCGTGAATATCTCGTAGTGGCGTGTGCGTGTGAGGGCTGGCGGTCAGTTGTGGTTGAGCGTGAATATCTCGTAGTGGCGTGTGCGTGTGAGAGGGCTGGCGGTCAGTTGTGGTTGAGCGTGAATATCTCGTGGCGTGTGCGTGTGAGCGGGCTGGCGGTCAGTTGTGGTTGAGCGTGAATATCTCGTAGTGGCGTGTGCGTGTGAGAGGGCTGGCGGTCAGTTGTGGTTGAGCGTGAATATCTCGTAGTGGCGTGTGCGTGTGAGAGGGCTGGCGGTCAGTTGTGGTTGAGCGTGAATATCTCGTAGTGGCGTGTGCGTGTGAGCGGGCTGGCGGTCAGTTGTGGTTGAGCGTGAATATCTCGTAGTGGCGTGTGCGTGTGAGAGGGCTGGCGGTCAGTTGTGGTTGAGCGTGAATATCTCGTAGTGGCGTGTGCGTGTGAGAGGGCTGGCGGTTAGTTGTGGTTGAGCGTGAATATCTCGTGGCGTGTGCGTGTGAGCGGGCTGGCGGTCAGTTGTGGTTGAGCGTGAATATCTCGTAGTGGCGTGTGCGTGTGAGAGGGCTGGCGGTCAGTTGTGGTTGAGCGTGAATATCTCGTAGTCGCGCACGGTGAAGTTGTAGTCGTGCGCGAGCGAGGCGGGCGCGGCCGCGTCGCCGTACGAGTGCAGGTTGCTGTAGCTGTCGCTGTTGGCGTTGCAGTTGTTGGCGATCAGCAGGTCCGCGCCCGCGCCGAATATCGGACCGCAGCTGAGAACAAACATACAAGACAACTACTCATAGTGCCCACGCCGCTGTGGTTGGCATCGGGACCTATCGCGCCAACAAGCGACCCTCGCGACAGTTCCTGATTATACCCTCAGCTTTAAGCTCGAGCAGATTTAAAGCACGCCATAACAATGTACCGGGAACTCGATTACAGATTTATGACAATTCATCTTAGTTCCCAATTCCCAACAGGTTCATTCTCACTTTTCTTAGCGATCAAAGTTTTTCAAGGAGGGGTGTGTGTGGGGAGGGTTGGGGAGGGGCAGGAGGGGGTGTGGTCACTCACTCGGGGTGGTAGCACAGCGCGAAGGCCTTCTTGACGAGCGGCAGGCGCTGCGGCGCGTCGCCCAGCGCGAAGAGGAAGGCGCGCTCGGCGGACACGTAGCCGCCCGCGCCGCCCGCCGCCCACGCCGCCGAGCTGAAGCCGCCCAGCGCCGCGCCGCGCGCCGGCTGCACCAGCAGCAGCACGGGCGCCACGCCGTCGCAGTGCGCGTGGAACGCCTGCGCCGAGTAGCCGTGCGTCGACGCGCGGAACACCAGCCGCCAGCACTGCATAGGGGTTCCGCACCTGCGCAGATAATCAATCAAATCTAAACATACTTCATCGTACTACGCCAAATATCAGAAACTTAAAAAATATAACGGTTCAGAAAGAGTAGTTCTTATCGCTTAAAAGCAATATTCAAAAGCAAAAGTTTTTTGTTATGTGGCAAACATTACAAAAACACGATACCAGCTGTTGATGAGCGCCTGGAAGGCGCTCTTGTCCTGCTGCAGGATCACGGAGCCCATGAACATGTTGGCGGCCAGCCTGCGGACAAGGGCATGACTTTACAACAGATATCAACAGAGCTATAAGACAAGTTAAATGCGTGAAATTTCTCCTAGCTGATATTCTTGGATAGCCAAGCATATGAGAAATATTAGTGCAAACATGTGTGAGCAAACACAAGTGCACTTTGTATTCCTTCATGCTCATGGTCAGACAGGGCAGTAATCCGACTCGACCGGAATGCTAGTCGTGGGACAGATTCACGAGCTCTTCGAGTAAGAGGTGTGCCACCGCTAACTTTCCAACTTGGAACTGCTACTGAGTTCTTGAGCTGATCTGCACATAGGCACCGGGGGAAGGGAGGGCAGTACCGCGGCTGAGTCCGCTTGTCGGGGTCGGGGCGCGGCGCGGCGTGCAGCGCGGCGCGGCGGTAGCGCTCCAGCGACAGCTCCATGGGCACCGCGCCCGTCGGCTCCACCTCCTCAGCGAACACGGCACTGTCTGTAACGGAAAGTATTGGACTTTAATGGACCTTCAGGTTTCTCAAACATAGTAACTAAACAAATTATAAATAATGAAATTGACTGTCCCAGTCTTTTGTCTAAAATTAATTTTTCTGTGCCCCGAAACAAATTTATTTATTTATTTATTTTGCATTCATGTATCTACTTACATGTCTAATAATACATGTTTAATTGTGAGCAAGATTACATGAAGCCCCGTCAGGGCGTTGCAAGTTATATCAAATAATTAATCATATAAAATTATCAATAAATTAAAAAATACAATAAATTAAACATACAATAAAAAAAAATTTAGTAAATTTCACATGCAATTAATGGTTATAAATTTGGATGTCTAGTTATAATATAATAATAATTAGTTATATCAATATGTCATAAGAACAGATAGTCGAATTATTTATAGTCATATTAAGTCATTAGTCATTCGTGTAGTCATTTTACATTTTTAATGTTCAATTAAATGGCATAATTAATTAATTTATATCATAACCGGACGTGCAATTGAGGTCTAATAGCCTAAGAGTAACTACCACCTGTTACTACTTTGGAATAGCTCATCTATCTCGTAGAAGCTATTTTGTACGAGCCATGAATTGACCATGAATTACGGATTTCCAGGTACAAACCATTCGTCATCAATGGTTGCAGTACAAAAATGGGAGCTAATAATGTGTTACTTAGAATTTGTCGCATAACAATCTTTTTAAAAACTCAATGTCATTATCGATTTACATTCAGTCTCTTTGCAACAGTATAAAAGATTATTGTATCAATATATTGTAACCGCATCATAGCCTGATATGCTACTTAAAGTTCATTAAGTTAACTTCTTGTAATTGTTAACTGTAATTGGGTGCACACCTAAAATGTTTCTCTAGATGTAGTTTAATTTTTTGTAATTCCTGTGTGCCTGATGGAAAACCAATAAACTATGATGTATGACGAATGTGTTGTAGTCACCGATGAGCAGCAGGCGCACGTGCTGCATCAGCGGCGCGAGGTGGTGGCACACACGCGCGCGCTCCTCCTCCGTCCAGTGCGCGGTGGGCTGCGTCACGCCCGCACGCTGCTTGGCCCACGCCAGCGCGCACCGCCACACTTCCTCCTCTTCTAAACTCAGCTGGAATAGTAAATTAATAATCTTGTAAATTTCTATTCCATAGCAAGATAGCTCATAGCTGTGATGTTACTAGGGGCAAAGATAGAGGTGGGCTGATTTTAAATGGGGATTTTATATTATACTCCTAGTTTGTAAATTAAAACTCTTCATCTGTTCCTCTCCTCAATTGACAATGACAGAAGCCTACCACCTAACTGGATCATTACCTAACAATTTAAAAATAACTACCAATAAATGCCAAGTTGACTGCTGAGGATCAAATCATTCATTTAACACCACAGCACATGCCACAGATTATCAAAAACATAATAATTAGGAAGTAATACTAACAAAATCTGAGGATATCAACTTGATGAGAGCCTCCTTGGGCAAGTTGAGGAATGCATTGGTCTTGATGCAGTCGGCTGCGTTGTCTCCGATGAAGGCTATGCAGCGCTCCATGAACGACGATGCACTCTTGCCTCCTGCAAGTTTATTGTGAAATTATATACAACAAACATTAAATTGCAAAAAATCTTTTACACCTAGTATGCATGTGGATAAAATAGCTACCTTTTTGCTGTAAAGCTGCACTACTGTATAGTGAGGTATGTACATGTTCATCAATCAAAAATTATTTTTACATGAAAATAAGTATATTCTTATGCTAGTTAAATTAAGCACTAAAATACAAAGCAATAGCTGATTGATGTTTCTTGTTGTGATGACAACTTGCATTACCATGTTTATTGTTTGGGATAGTATAACTTTCATTTTAAGGTTATCCAATAAAAGTCAAATTTAGATCTTAAGTTTAATGAAAATTAGAAGAAGATCAGTGGTGAACACTTTCACAAAACACGATGAATACACTTAAAAGCTAGGAATGTTCCGCTTTTTAACCTAATTTCATACTGTCGTCGCGTTTGGGTTGACATTTTGAATGAGCGTTATATTGTCCCCTTTCATCATAATGCGTCCGATTTGCTTGCGGTTTTTCGTTTTCATATGCACTTCCTCGGCCTCATCTAGCACAATGTTCATGTATTCGTCAAATCCTACAATGTGACCCTCGATCCTCAAATTCACATTCTCGTACAGCCAAATTTGTACACGACTCCTGTTCTGTAGATATCTGAAGATAAGGTTGATGGGTTGCACCATCACCTTTTGCACTTTCGGTGGACCTTTGTAAGCCATTTTTGAGTTTTATTTCTTGAACGAAATTAATAATTTCACTAAAACAAAAGGCCGCCAAGCCGGCGTCGTTTTTCCCGTCAAAAAGAGTAAGTCTTAGACAAACAGACTCAACAGAGCAACGCGGTTACCAAAACCACAGATCAAAACCAAAACAACAATAAGGAGTATCTACAGATAAAAAAAGTCAATCCATAGCCAATATTTGGACTAGAGTTATGAGATTCACCATGAATGAACACTAAATAGTAGTACCTAGGTACATAGTTAATTATTTTCAGACTAATTAATAATAATTATCATAATTAAATTATACTTTTTTTTTATTTTTAGCGAGCAAACGAGCAGGCGGGTCACCTGATGTTAAGTGATTAAAATTATTGTAAAGAATTAATAACGTCTCTTCATAGTTTTCGTGAGTAGTGTAAAGATGAAATAATTATACTATATACTGAGTCTTCGAAGCCAAAGAATATTTTGTCTCAAAACTTAAAAAAGTAAAAAAAAAAACAAAATGTTGCAATACATTCAAGGACAAAAAGTGTGCGATGGCCGGGAATCGAACCCGGATCAACTGCTTGGAAGGCAACTATGCTGACCATTACACCACCATCGCCGATGAGGAACTCAAATGAATTATAGGTATGATTAATTTATGAAAAAATACCTGGTCTATCTTGAATTTCCATTGCCGCAGCAAGCAATGTGCAGGCGCTTTCCACGCTTAATGTAGAAGTAACATGGTCTTCGCAAGCGGCACGTAGATCTTCTACTCCTAAATCTGCAGCTAGTGTCATCATTTCGAACACTCCTGAGTCATGGAGTAGAAGCTGTGAAATATGAGTAATGAGTATTATTGAAATTGAAAACTGGTGCGGAAAATTATATATTATTTACGAACTCTGTTTTTCATTTTGTAGCTATTTGTCGAAAGATGGCATTGCTAGTACGATCAACACTTTGTTCAACTATTTGGCGCTAGATGACACTAGTAAAAATTTTATTTATTTAAAAATCTACTTTAGTACCTAGTGTTTATGTTTCACGTATGTAATATGTAATTGATTAAAATTTACCTTTCCTGTGTACACGTATTGAATAAAAAGTCTGAATGTTTCAGGCTGAACATGAGGCATGCGGATTGGCGTGGGTTGGGTGCCGACAGATGGCGTTATTGTACATCCAGGGATCCGACAAACTTCACCGCGTTTCGTGTTTTGAAAACTTTTGCACCTGATAAAATAATAAAAGCAAGTTACATTATTATCTTTACATAAAATCCAATAATAATAATAATATAACCTGGCAACCAAATGTCAAAATGGCATGTTGTTTTTGTGAAAATTATTTTATTTTATATTATTATTATAATGTTTAGTAAATATTATGAAACCCAGTATGGGTATAATATAATAAAATCGGACAAATAATGTAAAATAAATAATGAGAAGAACAGCTAGGTGTGCCGGAGAACAAATCGCACAAAGACCATCAGGTGACAGCTCGTCGTCCGACGAATATGGGACCCCACCGTCATCTGCGGGGTCCGTAGAAGACGACGTCATTACCAGAAGACCCGGTCGACGACGAGCCACACACCCGCCACAGGATGGCTTGGAGCAACAGGGGCCGCGTGCCCCCGAGACTGCTTCCGCCGCCGGTGGTGCAGTGCGCCGCATGCGATGGTCTCAAAAGATTAATGAGAGTGTCATGCGAGCGTACTTTGGGGCAACAGATGGGGGAACTAACCTCACTGGGTATCGTTCAAGGATTTTGTCTCTGTTTCAGGCGCTTGAACCAACGGTGACCGTGACCGCACAGCGACTATCGGATCAGGTGAGATTTATCCAACGTCGTCGTATGTTGGATGAGTCTATACTTGAGCGGCTACGCTTAGCTTTCCCGCAAGTAGAGACTATCAGTAACTCGACTCATCAGTCTTTGCAAGAACGTAATGTAGAGACTATTAACACCCAAGAGGAGTTATGTGATGGTTTAGATTTGTCGGTAAGTAACCAGAATTATGAGCAAATGAGAGGGACTTTGGATGATGTGATTTTGGAGTATAGGTACATGCCTGTCGACCTAAGACCAAGATTACCTCGTTTACCTGTGCATAGACGAAATATGGCGTTGGTAGGAGCTCTAGATCAAATTTTGGACACATATTTAACATCTTCGTGTGATCTAAATGATACTGTAACGTTGTGGTTTTTTGATATTTAGGTTACTACTAACGCCATCTATGGGGTCATAGTGGCATCTTTACGTATTTACTAGTTTTGGTAGTAATTATTCGTTGGAAATGGATTGTTAAGAAGTTTTTAATATTTTCAGGTTGAATCGTAAAAATAGGTAAATTAAATAGTGTCGATTAGTTATATTTTTTAATCCTTTTGGTAATGTGTTGTAATCTGTATTTAATCTGTGTTAATCTGTGGCTTGATTGGTATTCATTTTTATTCTGTTACAGATGCATTCAAGTTGTGTTCTGTGGGATACCATTGTAATAATTTTTTGTCTATGGTCAGGATAAACTAGGATTTTTCGTCCTTAATTTTGACAGATCTGTTGCCTCCTAGGAGGATAAATATTACTCTGTTTGAATCTTAATTTATTTTTTTGCGTATAGTCCTGGATATCGTATTTTTATTGCAAAAATGTTCGACTAGGTTTTCCTGATGATGTTAACCCTGAATTCTGGGTGTGTGTCACGATATATAAACCACGTCACAAAGTGATTAGTTCTTTTTCCTGGATTTGCCTTGAGGGCTGTGCACCGCGTTGGCTCGTGTTGAAGGCTGATGGAAGCCATGGAGTAATGGCGTAGGAGGTGCAATAAATGTGTTTACGTTCGACCTTGGAAATGGTGAGTGGTGAATTTTCTCAAAGGTTATTTAGTGTCGTGCGTGATCGATTCCGTAGGATTGGTGTTAAAACAGTTTCCGTATCTTGTTCCAGCCGTAGAAACTTAAATGTAACGTGGAGGGTCGTGGTGTGCATCTCGAAAATACGGTATTTATATCCACAATACGTAGTGAGATTTGTTTTCGCTTTTTGTACATCATAACATGGGTTCCTTTTCTCTTTTCAGGGAGCACATGGGTTTTTTCTTTCTCTTTAGTTTTGGTTCTCTTATAATGATTATGTTATAATGAATATTACTTTTGTTTTTATTATCATGAGAACATAAATTAGTGGGGTTTAGTTCCTTCATGTAAATAATATGACATAACCTTTAAATACCAACGATTTAGTTTGGATTTCATTGCCCTTCAGGCTTAACCTAATGTAGAAATTTAAATTTAACGAGGGAGGAAATATGGACTCGGTTCCTCACTTGAACCGAAGTACATCCTAGCGACGTGGGGTAGAAGCGGACTGCGTGCCTAGTTCAGCGGCCACCACCTGGGACCAGGGGATATTTGGTACGAGATGACTCCCCAGTGAAGACATGCGGTTCCGTCTGCGTCGGGTACGCGTCCACACCAAATAACCAGGTGGCCTCCCTCCTTGTTACTTTTATTTTCATAACAACTTAGCATCATTTTGATATTTATCCTTCTTTTCAATGTAGTATGATGGTATACACAAGTTGATAGCTTAATTTAATATGAATAGGAAAATTTAATTTTGTCGGAAACTTTTGGTACCGCAGGTACGCTTATCTCATTAATTGTACATGTTTATTCAGGGTTGTGGGTTCGGTTAAATACTGGTGCGTTGTTCTGGCAAGGACTCATGCTCTGAGGTCCGAGAGCTGGTCGGGGCATTTAACCGAAGCCTCAATTGGGAATCAAACTACAGTTAATTCATTTTGTTTTTTTTTTTCTTTATTTTTTTTCATGTAACCTGTACAAACATTATCAATAGATCTTTGCAAATAAATAGAATTAAGTATTTTTTCTATCAGGTTATCTTTTATTTAGACGCAAGTCACCAACCCCCTGTGTACAGGAGCAATTCTGTTAACAATCCGGGTTCTTCAACGCACAACTAGATATTCTGAACCTAGGAATGTACAGTGGCGCCCAACGTAAATGAATTTTAACCCCTTATCGTGTTTTTTTTAAACAATTTATTAATATTTAACTTTTGTTTCAGTTTAAAAAAAAAAAAAATTTTTTTTTCTTTTCTTATATTGTTCCATGTGCACAGGACTTAGATTTTTTAGGCTTGTGTTACCATCATGAAGTTTAATGCTTATTTGGAAATATTTTATGTAAATGCAACAGTGAGGTTATAGGAAATTGTTATTAGTGTTACCAAATATTTTTTTTTGTAAAATAACTTTAACAATTGGGTTTTGAAAGTATTGATGTAAGCGTATAAGCTTAATCTAGACTTATATTAGCTAAAAATTTTATTATTTAGCATACCTAAATTAATATAGTTCATTTATAACTTATTAGTTTAATCTTTATAGTTTTGTAATTGTGTACACCACCAGTTACTAAAATGGAAAAGTCTAGAATCATACAATTTCACTCCCTTAGGAAGGATGAGTTAGTATATGAAGTTTCCATTCGGTCGGAAACTCCGGGTAACACTGTAGATGAACTCAGACGACAAATGAGAAAACTTACTTTAGAGTGTCCATCTGAGGCCATTTTAGAAACAAATTTGACCGCTGACTCTGAATTGTCAGTTATTAATGAAAAATATACTGAACTGGCTTCGTTGATAGGGAAATGGGAGAAATCTAAGGAGAAAGTTTCTTTTGCTAGAGCCGAAGCCCTAGCTTATCACCTCTATCATAGGTTAAATAGAATCTCGGAGGATGAATCGGAGAAAATTCTCACAAAAACAGCTGACCTAAAACGCAAACTAGGGAAACTTATAGCGGTTATTGAATCCCCTACCACTATCGTTTCAGGAACCTCTTCGTCAAACATTGAACCTTCTACGGTCGAGTGTTCCAGCGATAAGAACGTAGCGAAGTGGAACGTTAAATTCAACGGGAACACAGATCCTCGCTCGTTCATAGAAAGGATAGAGGAGTTGCAGTGTTGCTATGGGGTATCAGATGCAAAACTTTTCAAGTCTGCGGCACAGCTGTTCAGCGAGCAAGCGCTTTTGTGGTTCCGAGGAATCAAAAATCAGGTATGTACTTGGTCCGAGCTTAAGAACCTGTTACTGGAAGAGTTTGACCCGGTGGACTATGATTATCGTCTTTTGGGTGAAATTCGTGCCAGAACTCAAGGGGTGGATGAGCCTATACATATATATTTCTCTGTTATGGCCTGTCTATTCGGTAGGTTAAGAACGGAGTTGTCAGAGGCTGTTAAACTTGAAATCCTCTTACATAATATACGCCCAAATCTCTCACAACAGTTAGCTTTAGTTCAGATAGAGTCAATTAGTCAGTTGAAAGAGTGTTGTAAAAAGATTGAAGCAGCCAGCCAGCGAGCTATATACTTCGCGGAACCTGGCAAGTCAAACAATGTCATTACCCCAGAGTTTTCATATAAATCTAAAAGTAAATCGGTAGCTTATGTTGACAGTAAGGGCAACAATAAACAAAGCACATCAGAGCCAAATTCTCATCAAAATTCGGTTACTGATAAGCGACCTTTCATCAAGACCGGTTTCAAAAATAAAAATCATAGTGGTAGTAGTACTAACCCTCAGTTTCAAGGTCCATCAGGTAGCTGTTGTCATTGTAAAACAAACAATGCATCTAAACAGCCCATAAAGCGTAAGGTTCATTGCTTTACTTGTAAAACCCCAGGTTATACAAAGTTAACTTGCCCAAATTGTAAGAAAACTAACTCCAATCCAAAAAACTGATTAACTCGAATTGTAGCAGTGTAAATAATAGTGTTTCAAAATTCAAAAGTTTCGATTCTTTGGCTGCAGTTCGTTTTTGTCCAAAAAAAGATGATATTAGGCCATATTTAAAATTTAATATTGGAGACTTAGAAGCTTATGGTTTACTAGACTCAGGTGCGTGTATGTCTATATTAGGCAACAATGCTCACAAATATTTTATTCAACTGGGGTATAACTTCAATTCTTTCTTTGACAATTCTAGTACAGTTGCAAATGGCGTTCAATTGGAATCATTGGGTCATATATATTTACCTATAACCTTCAATAAAATCACTTGTGCCATAAAGTTTTATATAGTTCCTGCAGTAGTTTCAGATATTATATTAGGATGCGATTTTTGGAAAGCATTCAAAGTAGCACCAGAAATTTTTGATCATATTGATTATAGATGTTCACCAACAAGCTTTTGCGATTCTCTAACTACTAAAAATGTACACTCTATTCAACCGTTCGACAATTTAACCTCAGTCAACGAGAAGTAGCCAAGGCCATAATAGAGAAATATATTGACATCTCTTTTGATAAAAAAGGCTTAGGTAGGACGTCGTTGATGGAACAGGTGATTGACACTGGGAATGCATCACCAATTAGGGTTAAGCAATATCCTCTGTCTCCGGAGAAGAAGATAGCGTTACAGGCTGAGTTAGATAGGATGCTAGCCTTAGATGTGGTTACTACTAGTGAAAGTCCCTGGAATAATCCAGCCATTCTAGTGAAAAAATCGAATGGCGATTGGAGGTTTTGTTTAGATTGCAGAAAGCTAAATGCGGTAACAAAAGGTGACTCTTATGCAATTCCTTACATTCCACAGATCCTTGACAGTCTAAAGGAGGCTAAATTTTTATCAACTATAGACTTATCATCCTCATTCTGGCAGATTCCGCTGTCAGAAAGTTCTCAGGAGAAGACTAGCTTCACTGTCCCAGGTCGAGGACTTTTTAAATTCAAGGTTATGCCTTTTGGCTTATGTAATGCGCCTGCACGTCAACAACGATTAATGGACATGTTGATAAATCAAAACTTTTGTAGCGATATTGAAAATGGTTTTGTCTTCTGCTTCATTGACGACATAGTTATTTGTTCGTCTGATTTTTCTACTCATTTATTATTACTTAATCGAGTACTGGATAAATTAAAAACGGCAAATCTGACCGTTTCTTTTGAAAAATGTAAATTCTTTAGAGAGTCCATTAAGTACCTTGGATATGTTGTTGATGAGTTTGGTTTACGCACAGACCCAGAGAAAATAGCAGCGATACTGAATTTTCCTACTCCAACATCAGCCCATGAAGTAAAGGTGTTTCTAGGAACTTGTTCTTGGTACAGACGATTTATTAGAAATTTTTCTACAATTGCAGCCCCGTTGAACAAGCTCACAAGCAAAGGGAAAAATGCGCCGAAGTTCCAGTGGAGTGACGCAGCCGACGAAGCTTTCACGGTGTTAAAAAATGCACTTGTGTCCGCGCCTGTACTTGCAGTTCCAGATTTCAGTAAACCATTCATAGTACACTGCGATGCTTCATCGTATGGTTTAGGAGGTATGTTGTCGCAAGAGATCGATGGTCACGAACATCCGATTGCGTATGTAAGCAGGTCCTTGAATAAAAGTGAGAGGAATTATAGCGCTACTGAGAGAGAGGCTTTAGCTGTAATTTTCGCAGTGGAGAAATTTCAGGCATACCTAGGTTCTCGAACTTTCAAAATCGTTACGGATCATTCATCATTAAAATGGTTAAATTTGGAAAACCCTTCGGGTAGACTAGCTCGTTGGGGTTGTCGATTGTCTCAGTTCAATTTTGAGATTGAACACCGTAAGGGCTCGGATAATGTAGTACCCGATGCCTTGTCACGATTACTCAAAGTAGAGGCAATCCATACATCTCATTTAACTCCTACTATGAGAACGAAAGATGAATGGTATGATAGATTATATAATGGTTGCAGATCTTATCCAGCTAATTTTCCAAATTTCATGATCAAAGATAACACTCTGTTCCGCTTGAGTAAAAGTAAATATAATCTCACTAGTGAGTTCGATTGGAAAGAGGTTGTTCCTAAACAGCTGAGATCTGGAATCATTCGCGAGAATCATTGCGAGGCAACTGCAGGGCATCTTGGTATTTTTAAAACTCACAGACGTTTATGTCTTAGGTATTATTGGCCAGGTATGCATAAAGATGTTTTAGAATTTGTGAATGCATGTGATGTATGCAAAGCTTATAAACACTCTACTCAAGCAACCCCAGGTTTAATGGGAAAACCGAAGGTTTGTTCGCGACCGTTTCAGGTAGTGTCGGTGGATTTGGTTGGTCCGCTACCACGATCCCGATCTGGTTACACTTTCCTTCTGGTAATTACTTGTTGCTTCTCTAAGTATACCCTTCTTTTTCCTTTGCGACGTGCAACTTCGGCACTAGTGGCGAAACATTTTGAAAATGGTGTAGTCCTGGTACATGGTACGCCAGAGACCGTGATTCTGGACAATGGTTCTCAAATGACTGGTTCAGAATTCAGGAACGTAATTACACGCTACAACATACCAAGATTACACTATTCTCCAAAATATACCCCTCAAGTAAATCTCGTAGAGCGATACAATAAAACGATTGTGACAGCTATCGCGTCTTACGTAGAAGATAATCATCGTTCGTGGGATCAAAACTTGAATAAGATTCAATTCGCGATAAATAGCGCGATAAATGAATCTACGGGATTTTCTCCATTTTTTTTAGTCCACGCACGGGAACCGGTAATAAACGGGAGCTTCTATCGTGATACAGAAAATGAGTATATGGTGGGTATGCCGCGTGACGAGTATGCAGGGAAATTTGGAAGTTTGGAGGAGATTTTTGATAGTGTACGTGAAAAGCTACATCAAGCTCATGCTAAAAATGCAACTCATTATAATTTAAGGCGTAGAAATGCTAAATTTTCAGTTGGAGATTGGGTGTGGAAATCTACATACACTCAGAGTGATGCAGATAAATTTAAAATGTCTAAACTAGCCCCAAAGTATGAAAAGTGCAAGGTAATCAGAGTGCTGTCTCCATTAGTGTATGAGTTGGAGAGATTGGATGGTACGAAAATTGGTTCCTGGCATATTAAGGATTTAAAGGCTTAAGTTATTACTCAGTTCTAATTCAATTCAGAAATCAGTGTCTGAATATAATATGATATTCACACACAAAAGTGAAAGAGAGTGGTACACCTAAGAAAATAGGTTACTATGAATATAAATGCGTGAAGTATGAGAGTTAGTATGAAGATGATGTAAATGTATGTTGGAGTGAATTGACGACTCATGATTGAACTGAGACAATCAGACAAGCTGTCAACCACTGCACTTGTTTATGTGCGGATTTTTTTTAATACGAATTTTTATTCGTTATCACCCTTGCTGTGTTTCACACAGTGACGTTTCTATTCCAGTGTCTAGTTAGCTCTTGTAAGGCTAGGAATTTTTTCCGAGATGCTAGGATTAGACGGTTATTATAACCGATATTCTCATGAGACTTAGTCTCTTATATTATAACAGTTATTTGGCTGTTTTGTTTATTTAAACAAGATTAGGCTGCAAGGGTCGTAGGCCTAAATGCGCTGCTCTTGTGCTACTTCACTTGAGGCAGTGATGCCAAGATACCAAGCAACTTTTAATCAAGCATACAATAAATACTGTCATTGTAGTTGTAAATAATTGGTTAGGTATTAACTAATTCAATAATTTAAGTTTAAGTTTTTTTTCTTTAGGGCATTTCTAAGGTCGACGGTTAGGTTAATTAGATTTACATAGGTTTAATAGTTCATATGATTTTGTTTGTATGGGTTAATTTGTTTTGAAACGTGTTAGTGCAGTTGTAGTCAATATCGTTTATTTATTTACAGTCATCGCTGAGGGCAGCGAACGGTTCGCCTTCGTGGAACCTTTTCCTCTGGACGAGGGGTACTGTAACGTTGTGGTTTTTTGATATTTAGGTTACTACTAACGCCATCTATGGGGTCATAGTGGCATCTTTACGTATTTACTAGTTTTGGTAGTAATTATTCGTTGGAAATGGATTGTTAAGAAGTTTTTAATATTTTCAGGTTGAATCGTAAAAATAGGTAAATTAAATAGTGTCGATTAGTTATATTTTTTAATCCTTTTGGTAATGTGTTGTAATCTGTATTTAATCTGTGTTAATCTGTGGCTTGATTGGTATTCATTTTTATTCTGTTACAGATGCATTCAAGTTGTGTTCTGTGGGATACCATTGTAATAATTTTTTGTCTATGGTCAGGATAAACTAGGATTTTTCGTCCTTAATTTTGACAGATCTGTTGCCTCCTAGGAGGATAAATATTACTCTGTTTGAATCTTAATTTATTTTTTTGCGTATAGTCCTGGATATCGTATTTTTATTGCAAAAATGTTCGACTAGGTTTTCCTGATGATGTTAACCCTGAATTCTGGGTGTGTGTCACGATATATAAACCACGTCACAAAGTGATTAGTTCTTTTTTCCTGGATTTGCCTTGAGGGCTGTGCACCGCGTTGGCTCGTGTTGAAGGCTGATGGAAGCCATGGAGTAATGGCGTAGGAGGTGCAATAAATGTGTTTACGTTCGACCTTGGAAATGGTGAGTGGTGAATTTTCTCAAAGGTTATTTAGTGTCGTGCGTGATCGATTCCGTAGGATTGGTGTTAAAACAGTTTCCGTATCTTGTTCCAGCCGTAGAAACTTAAATGTAACGTGGAGGGTCGTGGTGTGCATCTCGAAAATACGGTATTTATATCCACAATACGTAGTGAGATTTGTTTTCGCTTTTTGTACATCATAACATGGGTTCCTTTTCTCTTTTCAGGGAGCACATGGGTTTTTTCTTTCTCTTTAGTTTTGGTTCTCTTATAATGATTATGTTATAATGAATATTACTTTTGTTTTTATTATCATGAGAACATAAATTAGTGGGGTTTAGTTCCTTCATGTAAATAATATGACATAACCTTTAAATACCAACGATTTAGTTTGGATTTCATTGCCCTTCAGGCTTAACCTAATGTAGAAATTTAAATTTAACGAGGGAGGAAATATGGACTCGGTTCCTCACTTGAACCGAAGTACATCCTAGCGACGTGGGGTAGAAGCGGACTGCGTGCCTAGTTCAGCGGCCACCACCTGGGACCAGGGGATATTTGGTACGAGATGACTCCCCAGTGAAGACATGCGGTTCCGTCTGCGTCGGGTACGCGTCCACACCAAATAACCAGGTGGCCTCCCTCCTTGTTACTTTTATTTTCATAACAACTTAGCATCATTTTGATATTTATCCTTCTTTTCAATGTAGTATGATGGTATACACAAGTTGATAGCTTAATTTAATATGAATAGGAAAATTTAATTTTGTCGGAAACTTTTGGTACCGCAGGTACGCTTATCTCATTAATTGTACATGTTTATTCAGGGTTGTGGGTTCGGTTAAATACTGGTGCGTTGTTCTGGCAAGGACTCATGCTCTGAGGTCCGAGAGCTGGTCGGGGCATTTAACCGAAGCCTCAATTGGGAATCAAACTACAGTTAATTCATTTTGTTTTTTTTTTCTTTATTTTTTTTCATGTAACCTGTACAAACATTATCAATAGATCTTTGCAAATAAATAGAATTAAGTATTTTTTCTATCAGGTTATCTTTTATTTAGACGCAAGTCACCAACCCCCTGTGTACAGGAGCAATTCTGTTAACAATCCGGGTTCTTCAACGCACAACTAGATATTCTGAACCTAGGAATGTTACAATACGCATTCGATCCTATACTGTGGAGCCGTTGCAGCATGTCGTATAGCCCGTATCAAATTTCCGGAACCGAGGGCTATGCCAAGACCAAACATAGCTCCGGCTTGGCAGACTAGGATTGAAAGGCGTATCACCTTGACTAGAACTCTCATTGCTAAGCTAATCTGTTTCAAGGAGGGTAATAGTCGCCCGAGAGTAATGCGATTTGTGCACCAAGCTTTTGCTGGAACAAATACTAGTCCTTCGGAGTATTTGTCTGTGGTCACAGATCGCATTGACTTCTTGAAGCAGAAAGTCTATGCATGGGCAAAACGGATTAGGCGATATAGAAATCGTGTAGATCGATACTCACAGAATCGCATGTTTCAAAGTGACCAACGGAAGGTGTATAGGAACTGGGAGCGACCTAGAGATTGTAGTACTGATGGAGTGTTGCCGGAGCCTGATGTTATGTCAGATTTTTGGCGTAATATTTGGTCGGCATCCAGAGGTCATACCGAGGGTGAGTGGATGAATGTTGTGAAGGCGGAATGTGCTGCGGTGGAACAAATGGTTCCCGTAACCATTATTACAGAGGATGTAGGTTACGCGGTCCGTTCGACCTCGAACTGGAAATGTCCGGGGCCGGATGGACTGCACAACTTCTGGCTTAAATGGTTCCGTAGTGCGCATTCTGTTTTGGCAACACAATTTCAGAGCGCCATTGACTCTGGATCGCTACCGACATTCATGACAACGGGTGTCACGTTCCTATTACATAAGTCCGGAAGTACCGCGGACCCAAAAAATTATAGACCAATTACCTGCTTACCTACTATCTATAAGCTACTTACAGCCATTCTGACCACAAAAGTAACTATGCATATAAATGCAAATAATATCTTGGCCCAGGTTCAGAATGGATGTAGGGCAAATGCCCGCGGTACAAAGGAACTCCTTCTCATTGACACTGCTATATGTCAACAGGTACGGCGAAACAGAAAAAATTTAGTGGCTGCTTGGATTGACTACAAGAAGGCATATGATTCGGTGCCTCACACGTGGCTCATGGAGATCATGAAGTTGTATAAGGTCGATGCAACTTTATGTTCTTTTCTCGACTCATGCATGAGACAGTGGATGACAGTTCTTCGTCAACCAGGAAACACTGAATCTTCTGAATCAGCTGAACCGATAAGGATTAAACGGGGTATCTTCCAGGGAGATAGTTTGAGCCCTTTATGGTTTTGCTTAGCCCTTAATCCACTCAGTACACTATTGATGGATTCCGGGTTAGGCTTTCGCCTTCGCAGGGGGGGTGAGGTCATATCTCACTTACTTTATATGGACGATCTCAAACTCTTTGCATCAAAACGATCTGACCTTGTGAAATTGCTGAAGATCACTCAGAACTTTAGCAATAGCATAGGAATGGAGTTTGGTGTTGATAAGTGCGCGGTTGTCAATATAGAGCGAGGCAGGGTTGTGAACTCTGAGAATTTAGTACTCTCAGATACAATAATTCTCAGATCTCTATGTGAAGGTGAGACATATAAATACCTTGGAATGTCAGAGGCTCTTGGTATTGAGGCAGGGACTATGAAACAGGCAGTGGAGGAGCGTTTCTTTGGCCGCTTGAAAAAAGTCCTTAATAGTCTTTTATCAGGGGGTAACAAGGTGCGTGCCTTTAATGGATGGGTCATGCCCTTACTCATATACACCTTTGGCATTCTAAAGTGGACTCAAACTGAACTGGACGCCTTGGATCGAAAGGTCCGAAAACTGTTGACAACATACCGTATGCATCACCCGCGTTCATCTGTTATGAGATTATACATCCCACGCAAGTGTGGGGGACGTGGTTTTCTGAATGCCAAGAACCTCCACAATCGTGAGGTGTGCAATCTTAGAGATTACTTTCTCAAGATGAGTGTGAGTATGCATAGGGATGTTGTCGCAGTTGATAAGGGTCTTACCCCGCTTGCCTTAGGCAAAGAGAACTGGCGCAAGCCCATAGTATTGAGCATTTCGGATCGCAGGGCTGTGTGGGAGAGTAAGGAGTTACATGGCAGGTTCTACAAGGCGTTAACTAGGCCGGATGTAGATCAAAATGCCTCTGTATCCTGGTTACAATTCGGTGACCTATTTGGGGAAACCGAGGGTTTTGTATGTGCAATTATGGATGAAGTTATCAAGACTAATAACTACCGGAGACACATTATGAAAGATGGTACTCTTGACATATGTCGAGCGTGCCATCGTCCTGGGGAGTCCCTCAGGCATATCGTCTCCGGTTGTTCTTATCTTGCTAACGGCGAGTACTTGCACAGACATAACCAAGTAGCCAGGATAATCCATCAACAACTTGCTCTTCAATACGGTCTTGTAGAAGATGAAATGCCATACTATAGGTATGACCCAGTGTCAGTTCTCGAGAATAGTAGTGCCCTGCTCTACTGGGATCGGTCAATTATCACTGATAGGTATATTGTAGCCAATAGACCTGATATAGTGCTAGTTGACCGATCAGCGCGTCGAGCGATAATTGTCGATATCACAATTCCACATGATGATAATCTGGTGAAGGCGGAAAAAGAAAAATTGTCAAAATATTTAGACCTTGCCCACGAGATTACCGCCATGTGGAATGTTGATTCAACGATTGTAGTGCCGATGGTCGTTTCGGTCAACGGTCTCATAGCGAAAAGTTTCGATCAACATCTTAAGAAACTTTCGCTTAATACTTGGATCAAGAGCAGGATACAGAAGGCGGTACTCCTTGAGACGGCACGCATTGTGAGGAGGTTCCTCACTCTGGAGCCCTGACCACTGGCTGCTTGGGTCCCTATCCCGCAGCAAGTGGGACCCATTCGTTTTATTGTTTTTAATGATGTTTTTATATTTATATTTGTATAAGTAATGTATATTTGTAAACATTTTTAAAAATAATAGGATGAATGTGTATAAAAATAAATGAGAGAATAATAATAACTTTATTTTAATTGTTTGAAAAACATTTTCCTTCGAAAAATATAACTAAACCATCAATACTTTAATTTACAGACACAATTTATAGATGTAACCCGTAGATTAATGTTTCCCCGAACTATTTCCAACCATAATTATTTATTTAGGTAGATCAGAGAGGTAGGTAGGTTCTCTGTAAATATGCGAGGAAAAAATATGCAAAAATTTTGGAACCTTCAATAGGTAATCGAGAGAATTACCTACACAAGAGTCCCGACTTGAACAACACTCGCTATCAGAAAGCTTGACATTATTAATTACTTGGCGGGATGGCTGCCCATGATTAATGACATCAGGCGTACCTACATAGTGTTGGTCGGGAGGTTAATTGATTGCCCGAACCTATGCCTCGATCCATTAGTCTTGTCTTTCTTGTCTTCTGTAAGAAGGTTCTTCCCTCTCTTGGGAGCAAGAGATTCAAGGTTTATAAGGAACAAGGAAATCTTACAATTGTCATTGTACCTCCCTGAAAAGGAAGTAGTTAAGTAGGTCAAACGTGTTGCCAAGCTGAAGTGGAGATGGGAGCGGCACATAGTTCGCAGATCTGGTGGATCTTGGGACATTTTAAGGTGCTGTAATGGCAACATCGCACCATCAGTGTTGGGTTGGATGACTTTCTCTCAAAGGAGGCAGACGACAACAAAAGAGTCGCAGGGAGCCGCTGGTTACAAATGGCGCGAAACCGAGACGCGTGGAAGTCCCTCGGAATAGAAATATGTTTTCCTTCCCAGTCGGAATTCCTTTCTTACGAGGAAGGAATGCAGAAGGAATTCCGAGAGTCGGAATTCCTTTTTAGTGACATAAGTAATCGGATCGGTAAGAAAGTATAAAAATAATCTTTCTTGGTAAGAAAGATTATTAAATCAAAAAAAAAAAAAAAAAAATAGAAATAGAAATAAAATAGAAATTCACAAGTCGCATCGTTTAGTCGCATTCGGACGCTTCGCTCAAGCCGGCGCTTTCGAATTTTTCTAGTAGTTTAGACTCCAAAGCATTACCTACGGGCTGTACTTGGTTGTGCTGACACATTATCGGTTTTTCAATTCCGAAGAATTCTAGGATTTAGGATTCTGGATTAATCCTAGTTGTATTTAAAATTTTACTTTTATTTTTGTTCCTGCACATAATTTATTTATAGTTTATACTATATAGTTTTACATTTATATAGTTTTACCTTTTTAACCGACTTCCAAAAAGGAGGAGGTTATCAATTCGGCCGGTATCTTTTTTTTTTTTTTTTTTTTTTTTTTTCTATGTATGCCCACCGATTACTCCGGGGTTTCTGGACCGATTCACGCGATTTTTTTTTTAATCGACAGAAGAAGCTCGCGAAATGGTCCCATAAAATTTTTTACCTTCAACTCTTCAAGCCTGATGCTGCAGAGGTACTTTCCCCCTAAATTATGGGGTTTTAGGAACTGTCATTCACGAATTGGTATGCTTGGCCTAAGCATATACTAGATCTTAGAGCTTCAGGTCCTACTCCTCAATCCTGATGCTGCAGGGTACTGCCCACCTAAACTATGAGGTTTTAGGAACTTTCGCTTGCGAATTGATATTATTGGTATTAAGCATAGCCTACATCGTAGAGCTCAAGGTCCTAGCTCTTCAATCCTGATGCTGCAAGGTACTGCCCACCTAAACTGTGAGAATTTAGGAACTTTCGCTTGCGAATTGATATTGTTAGTATTAAGCATAGGCTACATCGTGGAGCTCAAGGTCCTAGCTCTTCAATACTGATGCTGCAAGGGTACTGCCTACCTAATCTGTTAAGATTTAGGAACTGTCGCTTACGAATTGATATTGTTGGTACCAAGCATATACTACATATAAAATTCAAGGTTCTAGCTCCTCAATCCTGATGCTGCAGGGTTGGAGGGATTACGAACTGTCGCTTTCGAATTGATATTGTTGGTACCAAGCATGGACTACATCATGGACCTCCTGGTCCTAGCTCTTTAGAAATTGTGTGTTGTTAATAAGTACTGTAGGTACCAAGTATAGACTACATTAGTACCGTAGCGTTGGAGGGAGGGCAGAAAGAGAGCAGGAACAAGCTACACTAAAAAGCTTAAAATAAAAATTCTTTTCAAAAAACCGACTTCAAACGCCACTACAAAGTATAAAAATAATTTTATTTTGTACACGTTTGTTGAAGTCGGGCGGGCTTAACTAGAAACGATGAAATCGATGCGCGACGCTTACCTTATGGTGACATATAAGAGACAAGCTTATTGAAATCGGGTGAGCATCGCGTATCGGATTCATCGTTTCTATTTAAGCCGCCCGACTTCAACAAACGTGTACAAAATAAAATTATTTTTATACTTTGTAGTGGCGTTTGAAGTCGGTTTTTTGAAAAGAATTTTTATAACTTTCAAAATATAAGATAGGTACAGAGTGGGTACAGAGTTTCGCCTAATAATTTTGTGCGCTAGCTAGAGGACCTACAATTAGACTGTGTACGCCACTGGTACTGACTATACAAAGAGTATGAAACGTCTAAACTTTAATTTTTTTTACAAAAAATAAATGATAGGTAGTTTGCCTTCGCGAGGCGATAAACTCGGTAGGTACCTACTCTTGTTAGAGACTGCGTCGTTAGCGACTGCGTTGTTGCAACAGAACTTAGCAGACTTTTATATCAGCTTCAAACAAGAAGCGAAACTTAGTTTAGTATCTCCTTGTACTTATAACTAGCGGGTGGTAGGTATCTGGAATCTAGATTTTTTTTTTTTTTTTTTAAAAAGAATACCAGCCTATCCGAACTTGCCTTATATTCTCCTCACATCTCCATATAAGCGAAAAGCTTGTGTTAGGAGTGAGTACGGTAATAGAAACACGGTACGGTACAACGGGGTATCGAACCTGGGATCTTTCATTTTTCAGTCAGTACCTTCAACCGTTTATCTCGACGTGTTATAAGAGTCACAGAAGTAGATAGGCCCATGACTTTATCATCGAAATATAATTTGCAAATCAAATAAAAAAAACAATCAAGTAAGTATGGAAATCGGTTCTTTGACAAAGTTTGATGATGAATAATGTGGAGTACCTAACACCGGTAAAAAAATTGACATCTGTTTAAAATTCAGATTCAGAATTTATTTAGTAACACATACAGCTATCTTAGATACATAAGCTGTAATGTAACACACTCTGCGATAGGTACAGAAATACGACGTAATGTTCATTACAGCGGAAACCGCAACGCGCCTCGCGATGTAGACGAGGCAGTCAACTCTGTCTCAACATGATTAATTTCCAAAACTTTTCACTTCAACATAATATACCTCATTCTGTTTCAGTTAAATACAACTTCGCGATAAGCAATTTTGTTAAAGTTGATTTCGTTGGTTCATTTGACCTGATTTTCAAAACATATTTATTTAAGTTTTATTCCGGTAATAAATACGTATATAATTCTCTGATAGAGATAAATAAAATGAAAAAAAAAAACATATTTTCATTAAAATGTCACTAAAAATCATGAAAAGAGTTAGCATACCATAACATATATATGTTTGTGATTCAGAAGAATCACAAACATATATATGTTATGTTTGTGGACTGAATGCTATTTCTTTGATGTGTATATCTTTATTCTATACCACATTAGGTTATTTCTAAGTCTAAATTCTTATTTGATTTAGGAGTATTTCAAAAAATAATTAAAAAATAATGAACCGCGTCCTTCAATTTAAGTTCTTATAGCGTGATCTGTTTGATAGGACATGTCTTATGTGCTGGACCGATCTTAGCCAAACCGTGAGAGCTTTCCTAAATCGTAATGGTTGCAATGCAGCGATCACAGAAGAAAAATATCTGTGATCGCTGTTGCAATGTAATAAAATCCATGTTGTTGTGTGTTGCAGAATTCATACATTTGCTCAGGGCACGTAATTTCCCATGATCCTAAAATTACACAGTTTCGCATATAAACTTATCGTGTTTTAGTATGTAACGATCTACCATCAATCACCCCCTTCCCCCCGCTCCCCGCTCTTGTAATTAAGCCCGGAATTATCCCCACAGCTGCCGGATTACAGGCCACATTATGAAGTTGCTAATTACTCCATAATCAGGAGCGTCATCGGAGGAGCTCTTTGAATCCACTGGAAATTGCAAAGACACGATGAATTCAATTAGGTGACTAATTACAAAAGTTTCCATAAAACACTGCCTTTTGTTCTAATTCAAGCAAAACACACTTGTATAATAATTCTGTATATTGTATGTTAATATAAACCTAGCTATGTATTTAATGAACAAAGTTTATATTTAAGTAGGTACCATACATATTTAAATACGAAATTTGAAGTTTATTTAAATCTTACATCCTTTTTTATTTATTTATGCTGTATAGCCACTACATCATAATTAAAATCTTTGCGAACAAAGTAAAATAGAATTGATGTGCCTATATAACTGCAATGATTTAAAAATTTTGCAGAAAGTTACAACGCGCTACCATTAAAAACAGAAACTAATGAAGCTCTAGATATTTGCATAAATAGGTACTGAATTCAAAGCATCCACCGTTTCCGAAATTAAATTTGCAAGAAACATTCCATGCTGAATTTTTATTGAACTAAAATTTCCTAATAGGTGCATATACCTACTATACCTGCCCTATAAGCTCCTAGCTTCTAGGCAATATCTGTTAATAATAATCTCTAATCTAATCTCAGTCCTCTAATACTTAAGTAGGTAATCAAACTTTGTAAGTGAAACTTGAAACGACATCAAGTTGAAGTGAAGTTGAAACTTCAAAATGCAAATACTAAACGTGTGGCTTCCCGCCATTATGCTTTATAGCTGACGTGATGCGGTGAACATGGTGTTGCCAGGTTCCATGTAGCAAATAATTTATACCTACTAAGCGTCTAGAGAGTCATTTATAATTTGTGAAATGTCTCTGGTATGGTGGGAGGCTTTAGCCGTGGCTAGTTACCTACCACCCTACCGTCAAAGACGCGTCAAAGCGATTTAGCGTTCCGGTACGATGGCGTTATAAAATTAGCTTCTGCCACACCTCAAGTCCTTAAGTATGCCGTCGACCTGTTGCTCCCTTGCTGCATGATTGAAAGACAAATCAACAAACCAATAAACTAGGTTTTTTTTTCGACGATAAGACAGCCTTTATCTGCGATCTTACCTCATGAAGACGATGCAGTCCTTGATAGAGGTATGATGGTTTTAATGAAACCCTCCCTAATAGGTTTCTATTACACGTCATCCTTTAGGTTGGGAACTATAGCCACCACCAAAATCTCCCACCAAACAGAACTTGGTGGAATATCAACTGAACAACTGAAGTGATTGTAAGTGTAACAAGTTAACTGGCAATAACATGCTAAACGTGGATAATTTGTACCAGGGAGACAGCGGCAGGAGACGGTATGATCGGCATGATTGATGGCGCCCGCGACACCCGACCGGAGCGTCGCGTCACGCCGTGCAATCTTATAATGCGATTTGCGGGTAATCGCACCCTGCGCAGCGCTTAGGTTCTGTGGGATGATGATAAACGTCGCTATTACAAAGAGATAAGTAAGAAAGTTTATTCTGAACGTTGATTATATTTTATCAATTAATTTATTTTACTTAATGAACCCATTAGTATGTAACCTTTTTCCCAGTAAACTGTAATTACGAACTTATTTGGGTAGAAAAAATAAAACTAATTTCGGTAAAGTAAGTTTACCATATGTATCGATTGTACCAGTCCTGGTTCAAAAATCAAAATTTTTCACCAGAAAACCTATAGTCGGAATTTTAATTCGATTCCAGATTTGACAATTTCAGTGTTGCAACGTAATGACAAGTACTAAATAGTGACGTTGCGAAATTATTCGATACGGAAATGGAATATTTCCGGATCGATTTCTCTCGTTTATAGTAGTATATCTAAACAACTACTACTTTAATAGAAACTAAGTACTATATCAGGAAATTAAATATTTCTGATCGGATAATTTAGTTATGACGATTAATTTTATTAAGGATCTGAGAGTTTTCTTTAATAATTGTGTGTGAAATAAATAAATAAATGTGAAAATGAAGGAACATGAGAAATAAAACAAATAGATGTATTATGGTAATATTTTATTTTATAAATCGTCGCCGTCATCGCTATCGCTGTCACTTTCTGTAACATTTATTATAAATGTGTCTGTGATATTGTCAATTAACATATCTAGCCTACTCATTTTTTCCTCTTCTTTGACAACATGGGATATATAGGCTCTTTTATTATAAGTTTTGTTTTTAATATAAAAAACAAAAATATTAACTTTTTATAAAATAAAGCAGCGGTTACTAATTAATAAATAATTATTATGAATAATTATGTATTTATTTAAATAAAAATCAATAATTTAGTCTTTAATTGGCACACCAATATTATGATTACATAAACATAAATCGCGATTGTTTATCGATTTTTGTGTTCATCACTACACTATTATATGTGGTATCATTATTTTACAAAATGACAGTAGCTAATGTCAAATGTACATAGGTATAGAATAGACACCTAGTTCTTGCAATTCACGAGGGCGCGTGAGCTTCACTTGTGGTTACGTCGTGTACATGCACATTGCGTAAGTGTGCGTGCCTGTCAGATGCCTAGGTGGGAGCGGTCAGGCGCGAGCAAGCTTTCGTTCCCACTTATATAGATACGACACCCTCGTGAATTGCAAGAAATATAATAGTAAACTATAAAAAAATATTGTACCTGTATAAAGTGTATAGGGAAAGTATCTTTAAAGGTGTCTAGCTAACAGATCATTGATCACTCAAGGAAGCTAAACATAATTTGTATCGGCGGGCGGACGGCGGCCATGATTGATGACGTAGGTAGCAGCGACAGCGGGCGGGCCGCGGGAGTGTCGCGACGCAATCTGCATTATCGCCATTAATCGCGCCGCGTCGCGCGTCTGCGGCGTCGACTGACGGCGCGACATCAATCAACTGTCCTCGGCTCCATATTTAAGCCGCCATGTTTGTGTTTGGAAATTGTTTTACGATTAATAGATGCTGTGCTGTTAAAGGAACCGCACACAGCCGCAAGAGGCGTAAAAGACGAATTCTTCAGCACTGAAAGAGCGAGTGACGTCAGCAGTAGGTAGGTACTTCCAAATAAAACAAGTTACTTAAAACAAGTACAAGTGATGAAATCAATGGTTCTTGTCCAAATAAGTTATGACTAAGTGAACAGCTATTAACTTGGAAACTAATATTAATCAATAGGTAATTTGAAATTGGATTTTTTTTTTTTAATTATTTTAGTTTCCAGTACGCAAGCTTTTTCTCTAATAGGTTAATCAGTTGAGCAGAGGAAAGTGACATAGAAGATATTTACACACTATCGCAACCTTTAACATCCTTACTATCCTCTCTCAATGATTAATTTAGCGAGTTCAACGCTACAAGTGGAACACGAAGGCGGTAATCTGCACGAAGCGTCGACACTGGCAACTCAATAGTAAAGTATATTATGAAATTATCTATGCTGGCAAATTCGCGCCATTCAGCGCACTTGGCGCTTCAAATTACAGTTCTGTTCTAATCAACATTCTATTATTGGTATTTTGACTTTCAATCGACGGCAAATTACAGTACCTACATCTTAGCTTGGGATGAAATATATTTAAATATATATATAACTATTATTTTTTTCTTTTAATTTTTTCTTTAATTTTCATTTTATTTTTTAAATGTATCCTTATTTATTTGCCATAGGTACCCTTACAGTCTCATGTGTATATGTTACCTATACATTTGAAATGCAAAATAAAAAAATATGAAATATGAAAATATAGCCTGTGTGCTATTCTGGTGTAATCTATAAGTAGTATTACATTGCATTTCGAAATTTCATCAAAATCCGTCCAGATTTTTTGCGTGGTAACAAACATCCGTCAATCCATTCCATCTTCACAAATTTTGAATTTATAATACATATTAGTAGGATTATTAGGATTTCTATCAAGAAATTCTCTGTAGCAACCCTGTTCTGTCCAATCCGACTATGAGAATGAGGGGATAGAAAGTAACCACTGCCTTGTGCATTTAGTTGAGATTGGTTGTCAAGGCCGGAATTTTTCTGGAATACATTACACAAATTATTGTATACGAAAAGGTCTGAAGAGTGCTCTACATATTAAAGAGGTTCCCTTACGGCTTACTTCATACGCTGCTTATAACAAGTGATGTAGGAAGTTGTTGTATATGGAATATAACAAGGCAACGTGCAGTAGCTAATGAGACGTCAAGAGCACGCGGAATACAATTTGCGGTCCCCGACAATCGAGCCAGCGTGGAGGCTCCACACTCCACAGTCTACAGTGAAGTCTGAACCGCTTTCCTGGAGGGCGTTTGTGAGGCGAAAATAATTCTCGTAAAATATCTTTGTACTTAGTCTCCTATATATGAAAACTAGCTGATGCCCGCGACTTCGTCCACGTGGATTGAGGTTTTTCATTCCCGCGGGAATTTTCTTATTTCCCGACATACAAAGACTATAATCTATCTCTGTGCTGAATTTCAGCCAAATCGGTTCAGTCGCGACGTGATTTAGTAATAAACATAGAAACTTTAGAATAGAATAGAATAGAAATATTTTTTATTCAAATAAACTATTACAAGTACTTTTGAATCGTCAATGAATCTACCACTGGTTCGGAATGCCGTTCCTGCCGATTCGCATTTAAAATATTAATAGAATAATAGATAGTATTTATCATATTAGTAGGATTATCTACTTACTTCTTAGTTTTTACCGTTGTTTTTTAATTACGAGACAGGCTTGATGACAATCAATGATGGGAAGGTCTAGATTGGAACGCGATTGCCTAGAAAATGCCTAAAGTTACTCAAGTTACCTACGACTGAACCAATTTGGCTAAAATTTGGCATAGAGATAGAGTCTGGAATAACACATAGGCTACTTTTTAGTTTTTATTCCGGAAAATAAGAGAATTACCACGCGAATTAAAAAACCTAATTTCACGCGTACAAAGTCGCGGGCATCGGCTAGTTGGTCCAAAACACAAAAATAAAACTAGTAATAATTCAGTCTACTATTTGAACTTTCAGGACATAATGTAGCCGTCGGATAGCAATTTAAATTTATTGAATTTCTGTGAGCATACATCTTCTTATCGAAGACAGATTTCTTTTGGGAAAAACAATTCTATCAAATGTGCTATGGATGTCGCCTGGAAGCCTGTGAGTTGCCAGTCACCGACCCGGGACAGCAATATTGCGGACCGGATGTCTCTTTATTTGCACTCCGGAGATGAAACCACCTTAGTACATATTTATTGGAAGGCGCCGCTACATGCATCTGACTTTTCATGTATTAAAACAGTACCTAACCTAAGTAAGTGCACGTTCTAGGTGGTTTTTCAAACTGGAGTTCTTAATACAACTTTTTTTGTGCAAATTAAAATTTATCGCTTGTTAAGACTGGCTGTTTAGTTTAGTTGCGGTTGGCTAGAGTCCGCGCCACTAAACAATTTCTGCGTACATATGTTACATATAATAATTGCATATAAACAAGCGACTACAAGGGCCGCCTCAAGGGAACCATTACATTAGAACATCAATTGTTACATAGGGAATTTTATCGACCGTCTGTTAAACAAATTATTATGGTATATTACCGGTAACAAATAATTATATGAGCCCGAAAGAATTACTGAATTCACTTTAAACAAAGCGTAGAGACACATTTAATAAGTCGAAGTTACTGATTTTCGTATTATATTTCATAACTTTGTCTTTATTTTGATATTAATGACAAAGTTGCATGGAATCAATCAAACTAAATGGTTATGAAAAGAGCAAGTTCCTCTGAGTTTCTTGCTGGCTCTTCTCAGCAGAAACTGCATTCCGAACCGGTGGTAGTGTCGACGTGTCGTGAGAGCTACAAGTTGGCCTATATGAAATAAATAATTTTGAATTTTTAGGACGGTTTATTACCAATCTAACGGTGTGCAATAATAATAATAGGAAACAAGGAATATGACAATTATAAAAAAAGAGAGAGAAAATATACATAGACCTACAAAAATGCTGAATTAGGCAGCGAGCCTGGCTGGTATTCAGCCGTGATTTATGACTGAGCGTGACTTCGTAGAGGCTACGATTTGACGAGTCTTTCAGAAACCGGCGGGGTAAGTTTCACAACTCAAAAACTTTTTGGACTGCTGAAACTAGTTGCAGTAATTGAAGGGAACGTTAAATCGTGTTCAGTTTTCAGCATGCAAGCGTTTTTAAGGACTTTAAATGCTTTTAAATATATTTCGGGGAGTAGCCGGCGCGCGAGCCGCGGGTACGGCATGCAAATTGTGGTTTCTTTGGATTTATGAAGAAATATTTATGCAAATACGAGTATACTGTAAACTTACTGCAAAGTTTCAAAAATGAGTTTAAACTGGATCTTGTTTTAACGAGGTACTCTTATATTTACTACTTTACGAAAAAATAGGATACCTAGGTATATTAATGAATCATCGTTATCTTTTCAATTGATAGACGACGATTGCTGGACCGGTCTCCAACCAAGGTCTCCAAAAAGGATCTCCACTGAAACTTCACGTCACTCTGTCATCTTCGTCACCTTCCAAGAACTTCGCAAGAACATGTGTGATGTCACTCTGTCGTACTAATGTGAAGTTATGACGCTTCGTGCAAAAATGACGTTTTACGAAACTGAAGCCAGCCGAAGTGTTAAATTTACTGCTGGGCACTGTACCTAATAGGCGACTTGTCGTAGGCACTTCATAGGAGGGTATAACGGCAGCACAAGACCGAAGCGTGTGGAAATTCATGTCGGTTGACGAAGAACAGGAAGAACTGTAAGTAGGTATAGCTGGGAGTACTATTAAGTCTCAATAATACACACGCCACAGCCTTTACTTATTGAAAGTCAATAAGCTTACAGTCTCTATGTGCAATTTCCTGACGTTTCAAAGAGATCACCGATGACGCTCTTCATTATGAAGTAGGTAATTAGCAACTTTACAATGTGGCCTGTAATCCGGCAGCTATATGGATAATTCCAGGCTTAATTACTGAGAGAGGGGAAGGGGGTGATTGATGGTGGCTTGAATATTAACGTCGGAGGAGCTACGACGAAACTGAATTTAAACAAAAATATCTACTTTAATGAGAAAGTAGGCACCTTTGGAGAAAGATGGCACTTTAGTAATTCTATTCACAATTTTTATACACACATACACAAACTTAATAACTATTGACAGGTCTGTATCTGGTGCTATCCCTGTCCTAATGGATTTTGTGGAAAGGAAGAGGGACTAGATTTATACTTGTCAAATGCTTGTCAATATTATGTTAATTAATATCTACATTTTTACAGAAAAGTCTTCGGGTTGGTGAGTTACTTTATCATAATATGTCACTTTATATTAACTACCTATTTATATAGGGAGGTTATTTCGGAGTTACTTATGCCATAAAATCCTTACCAACAATGAAAATAACTGTTATAAATCACAGAGTAAAAAATACATTAACAAAAGATCGAAGTATCTACCAAGTACCAAACTCGTACCGTATATCAAACGGTATACAAAAGTTTATTCGGAAAAAGTATGGTAAAAGTTGAGTGAAAGTAAAAACTAGTTATTTTTCCAATATCCTCTGAAATACGAAATCATGTCCAGAGAGTTGTGGTTATACTAGAGGTCGTATTGTTCCGCAAAACGGCCACAATCGGACTAATAGTAATGACAGTCAACTACGCGACAACAATCTGACTCGACGTTATGTCAATATTAAACAAATTAACCAAATTGACTGAAAATGGGAATTACACAATAAAATTATCGTTATTATTAGGTATGTCAAAGCCAGGCATACAAATAATCACGGCGATCCGTTTACAAATGATGAAACAAAACACTTTTGCATTTATAATATACTCTCATCTCATCTCAAGCCTGGATCTTAAGCTTGTCCTAGGACATAGGTCCAACGCGCAGAGGCTTCATGAGAGAGTTGATCTAAACTGGGATCTTCATTACATCAATAAGTTGCACTGAACGATAATAATCTCCGGTGGGTGCAAGACGATTTTTTTAAGGAATGGAGTTAGCATTTTTTATTACGTGTTTGTTTTTTGGTTTGTGGCGTTTTTTTGTAAGTAGCTATCATGAAATCTGAATCTCGATATATCTACAACTCAGTAGTCAGGTCCAAGTTTCGGCGTAAGTTTTGTGGTATTATAAGCAGACGTAAGTCGTCGTGAGTCGATTTTCCGCTTTTCATTGTAATCGGGACACATGTTGCGGGACAGGGCGGCCATTTTTATGCTAATGGATACAACTTTCCGTGTTTTTGCGAGCGTGCGTAGGTATTTCTTGTTGTTTCCGTTACTGACTGTTAATAAGTAGGCATAATAAATGTAACATGGATACGTCGTTGTACCTTAGAGGATACAAAAGGATGGTTAAAAGCTAATACTTACTTAGGCATTATATTTTGCATTTAATGAAATCATATTATTAGATGCGTAAATACTTAGGTAGGTTTTTTTTATATGATGTTCTTTTCTTTCTTTTGTTTATGTTAGTGATACCAATAGTAAGTAATGCTTATTTGATTTTTCTCTTATATTTATATTTGTTAGCAAGTAAGTTAGCGTGATATGTTGAATATTAATAAGAGCGCCACCTCGCCAACAAACTGGCCCACCAGTTTGGCGAGATAGTAAATAGTAAATTTTTTTGTAATATAATAATGATTAAATAAATTAAAAAAAAAAAATGGTATTCCATAGGACTTGAGAGGGTAAATCTAGGTTTATAGTGGCCACCTTACTGGCTTATTATACTCATTTTCATGACACCTACCTACTCTATTAGTAGGTAAGTACAGTAGAATCCCGATTATCCGGATCAAATAAAACCAGGGGTATTCCGTATAATCGAAAATCCGGATAATCGATTTCAAAGCAAATGAATTACAAAGTACCTATGTAATTTAAAATTTTGGTTGGAAATAACTTGTTATTGATCTTTGACGTAATCAATCACATCTTTTGAGTGATCACGAATGAGTTCGGATAATCGGATGTTCGGATAATCGATGTTCGGATAATCGGGATTCTACTGTATGTAGATGTAGACACCAATATAATTTTACTAGCACTCACAAATAGTCATCCCCTATTTCGCCTAACCCCTTGGGGGTGGAATTTTTAAAAATCGTGAAGTAGTAGGTACCTACGTGTTTAATAATATTTAATCGTACACCCAAATACCTATTTTCATGGATAAATGAAAAA
This sequence comes from Hipparchia sbordonii, assembly GCA_038048805.1. Lineage (NCBI taxonomy): Eukaryota > Metazoa > Arthropoda > Insecta > Lepidoptera > Nymphalidae > Hipparchia > Hipparchia sbordonii. Next base: position 279,506 of record JBBIWI010000007.1, read on the forward strand.
TTTCACAGTTTCATACAATCACTCCCTTAGGATTAGGGGTAGAATAGAACCTAATATGACAAGATTTTAATTTCAATAATTTCGGCACGGCGCGAGTAATTGCCATCTAGTGGTGGGAGGTTATAAACCTTAGTTATTTATTATGATGCAAGATGGCACTAGTAGTCCGTGGAATACTGTATTTTAATGAACTTTTGTACGAGTTTGTATGTTTCCAAAAAATACACACCATACAATTTTGTATCGTTAAAATATCAACATTTAATTATTTTTCTAATTATAATTCATAATTTATAGATGATGGATATCATTGCTAAGTATTAAAACTATAATTTTAACACTTTACTCACATCCCGTATGGTCTAGTGGCTAGGATACCTGGCTTTCACCCAGGAGGCTCGGGTTCGATTCCCGGTACGGGAAATATTTTTTATTATTACCTTGCAAATAATATTATTTTGCGAGCGTAGACTTTTCACCCAGGAGGCTCGGGTTCGATTCCCGGTACGGGAAATATTTTTTATTATTACCTTGCAAATAATATTATTTTGTGAGCGTAGACTTTTTCCTCTGCTGTGCCAATGATGAACACTATATCAGCCGAGTCTTGGTCTTCGGAAAGTCTCTGCAGATCACGCAAAAGTCCGGGCAAACCCGCGCGTTCGACAGACGCTGCACCACAACAATTATTGCCGACTCTATTTGCCATTGAGACTAACTAAAATTTCAAAATCTTCACCACATACACAAGAATTAAGTTTTGACAAAAACAAAGTCTTAGTTCACTCGCGAAAGTTAAAAAACCTCTACCTAGGATCATGCAAATCACTTCACTGTTTGTTAATCAAAACAAGACATCTCCAATTAAGATAAAAATGCTTAAATTTACACAATTCAGAACATTACTATCATCTGTCACAATCACTTGCTATTTCTTAATTTCTCTTCAACATTTAATTGAGTTTTAATTCATAATTCACTTAAAACTTATTTCAAGAAGCTAAGTAAAAGTCAATAACATAACCTCAAATAAACTTAACCTAAGCTTCGTAGAAAACTTCAATTTGTAAGTTGTGACACGCTTTCCAACAAATAACTGTGCTTTCGATATTCTATAGAGATTATTGCCTCTGTGTCGACTTTATAAGCTTGAGTTTTGAGTTTGAACACGGTCATAAAGGTTTGAAACTGGTTTATGTTTTTCTCAGGTAAAATGCTTACATGGATATACCCGTCTTTGTCTTAAATAGAGCTGGAGATAACGTTATACATTTTTGACAGATTTCGCAAGTGCCTCCGTGGCGCAATCGGCTAGCGCGTTCGGCTGTTAACCGAAAGGTTGGTGGTTCGAGCCCACCCGGGGGCGGGTTATGTTTTTTTATTTTTATTTTTATCACAATTTATATAAGAATGTTTATTATTTGCCAAACTAGCAAAATACATTGTATCAAATCATTATCTAGATGCCTATTATATCAAACTTTCTTCGAATAATATTGTACGTATTATACAAATCTTGTTTTCGTATCGTCTCAATCAGGCTAGTAACTTTGTACCTACCTAATACGCCTGCAAAGTCTATTATTTTGAACAGAATTTTAAACGGGCATATCCATGTTATCTATTATTTTGATCAAATAATAGGTACTGAGGTAAGTATTTAATCTAAATTGCAATTTTAATATGTATTCGCGTTGAGTAAGTCTTTTATAACCCTCTCGCGGAATCCGTTGCTTTATCAGGATAAAAGTCTATGTCTCAGGTCCTCAACTAAGCCCATGCAAGAATCATTGTAGATCCTATGCTTCGATTCTGCTTGATTTAAGGGCAAACCGACAAACCAACGAACAACAAGCACTTTCGCACCTCTTTTTATACCTACACATAGTAACTAGTGGTTCACCCCGAACTGAGACCTCGCGATATCCCATAATTCCCAAAAGTTTTAATTATATATTGTAATAATTAACTTTTAACATTAGACGCAATAAAAAAAATAATAGTTGACATAAAACTGTTTTACTGACACAGCGCCATCTATTAGCATTATTGTGAAGCTATTAGCATTTAAAATTAAATAATTTCGTTTCTTTATAACATTTATCTAATTTTAGTATTTGTTGTTCAAGTACAGGATATAACTGAATTTTCAATCAAGTTTCACGTTCTAATATTCAGTAATTCAGAAGTTATAGGGCTCTGACAGACATTTGGACGTACACACTTCTCTGTCCAGTACAGACAAGCGCCCTAGTTGACTCAGAGAACTCGCTTCGCTCGTTCAAATATCATTGTTTTCCAATGACATGGAATATCAGTGTTGTTTTCGCATGAATAAACTACCTACTAAGTAGTAGGTGCATAATAATGACCGTAATCTTTAATACATTTTGTAGTACTTTCAACGAGAAGATCATAGATTTACCAGAATACACAGTTTATGTCAGCGTGTCGTATGCTTGCTTGCTTGTTTGACTTTGACACGGGCTCGCGTGCCACGTCTACGGTCTAACCCCCACTAGGGATGTAAAGCGGTAATATTACTTTCGTAAAATTCGGTAATTTACCATATTTTACGTAAAATATAAATAAATTACGTAAATTACGGTAAAATTGGGTAAAATACGATTTAACTCTTACTAACAAAACTATTGTGACCGCGCGGCTAATTTGATTTCGTGGCATAATTTACTAACTGCACGTATAGTGCAGTCAGTCAAAACAATTCAACTGATCGCCGATCGGCTTGCCGAATGCTCACTGTTCAGTCGGAATGGCAACAGCGCAAAACATAAAGGCAAACTGCACTAAACGGCAACGTCGCATCGTGCGAGTCGCGCCGTGCGACTCGCAGTACCTAAGTATGTTGCAACTACACGCTCGTCTCACCCCCCGCTATACTTTTCAGCATACATACGTAGCCGGTAATTTTACCGTAATATATATTAATTACCGTAAAATATCCGTATTTTACTAGCTTTTTCGGTAAAATTACGTAATTTTGCAACCGTAACCCCCACATGCTGACGGATCGCAATTTCCGAACTGTCACTCATGGCTAGGTACATCCCAACTAGGCTTATATGAGCTTCCCGTATGAAATACCATTTATAACTCGAATTTACCCGACAATACTTACTACCTACTTAGTAAAGACTTATGATTATGACTTATATTATTTATATGAGTCGCTTCTGTAAACTGTATTTGTAGGTTTGATGAGTTGTGAAACAGCTAAATGTTACTACGTAGTCCAGTACAGGCTACAGCAGCCAAACCCACCTTCCATGAAACCAATAAAACTCTATGTAGCGTGCGCTGTTCCGGCCGCGTTCATATTTTCACTCGGATAGACTCATATTTTTCCCTAAATATGGGTCTATCCGAGTGAAAATTTACTCTCTATGTCCCTACCAATACATTTTAATTTTCGCAAAAATATAGAGTGGAAAATTTTATTAAACAAGATAGGTCAGTAGGTAGGTAGATACTTTGACTACAGGCAGACAACATAATACAAGTTTTTGAAAAAAAAAAGACAAAAACGTAAAAAACATACTTGGATCAAACTTTAGTAGGTTGATAGTACGAAATTCAAGTCTGCATGAAATATAAATTACAATATTAACAACGAGCAATTTCTTCAATAAATCGCCTATTGACGATCAAAATTATTACCATAACATAAAATTTACGTTTTTATCCCAGATACTTTAAGAAATTGGAACGAAAAGTTACCGCCCGTTTTAAATAAGGATTTTTCATCTTATCATCGGTGAGTAGGGTTTATAATCGTGCGTCTTCTTTGTGAGTTTGTTTTGCAATAATATTTTGAAGTGTTTATTTGTGTACGCGCACTCATTGCTCCCGAACTGCCGCGCTGACAGCTATACAGTCGCTCATCTGGTTTTCTGTAGCGTCACCGTACATTATTGGCGTTCACAGGTTCCACTAAATAACGGGATATAGTTTGGACAATAATTCCTTCGGTTTGTTTAGGTGCCGCTGAAACGCTAACGGGCCGGGCTCTCCCTATTTGTTTCTCTTTCCATATATTTATGGACCGAGGGTAACGTCTATCGTTGTGCTTCGATTGTACAACGCGAGCGTTGCACCAATTTATGCGATGATTGTGTTATGTCTTAATGAATTAGAGGTAAAGTAGGGCGGCGTGGCCTAGTTGCCAGAGTATGGTATACGCTTACGTTGAACATTGTTAGCCAGCAGCTTTAAATGAATGATTTGTGATATTTATCCTTCCTAATAGATCAAGCCAATTTCATTGTGCCTCTCAGGCACGTTCCAAGTTAGTGAAAGACTTAACTTACATAGAGATTTAGTTAGAGCTTTGGTTGAGGTATGAGGTACACTAAACAGGAAAAAAAGAAAGAAACGTTTATTTTATAAATAGGTATAAACATTTCCTGTACTAATAATATAATTTGACCAGCAAAGAGAAAACTTAAAAATTATCACTTCGTGCGTATGGATTTAGGTGCTTTAAAAATTCCGTGAGAACTCTTTGTTTATGAATTTGATAAGAAGGATGCGAGGCATCTTGTTTTCAATTTTCATCTAAATTGAGAACCTCCTCTTTTTTTTGAAGTCGGTTAAAAATGGCTAACTTGTGGCTGCGCCCACTTGGCGGCGGATAGCTGGTTAATATTTTTTAAAATTTTAACGTAAGTGAGTAGGTATTAGATAAGTACCTAAGTAAATATGTGGCGAGCATCAATCACTGTCACGTGATAAACCTAGTATTTACATATGATAATCCGGACGTTTAATAGAGGGATTATTTCCTTTCTCGGTCGGCGGGAATCTTGTTTGCTAACACGTGTTACGATAAGTAACGTTCAATAATAAATCAACCGATTGTGGTTGTTGAATTGGCGTGCTTTTTTGGGGAATTTTTATTAATAATACTTTTAGGAATCAGAAGCGGAATTTATTAAGAATTTAGCAAGTCAGAAGCAGAAAAGGATAAATAACAGTCAGGATACAACACTTAGGCCTTATTTGCTTTCAATTTACTCTCAGATTCACATAATTCTAAACAATAATTCAATAGAGAGGTTACATTAACAATTACACACATATGGAACGATCTTACTCGGAATAGTGACGGTACCAACGGCCTTCCCGTTCGACGGGTGTAGAGATAATAAGCCCGTGCACAGCCGTGCTCTTACTTTTATACATTTACTCCTCGTTCCACCTACATTATTGTGGGTAATTATGACTAAAATGGAGAATACACAAGAGCGTCTCCTAACAATACCTACTACTTATCACTTCCTTACTCCGCTGTCTTCATTGCTATGATTTTCTGATTCTTTAATTAAACTAGAATGACTAACTTAACACCAAGCGGACGAAGTTACGGGCAAAAGATAGTAAGTATGTAATTCAAAAAATAACTAATGCAGCATACTCGTGAGCGCCTAATGCCTATCTGAATACGTATTTTCGCATCACTCCACGCTACCGTAACGCGTCTCTCCGGTCGCTAACGGCTCTCGGCTTCAACTCAAAGGCGCGCTCACCTGCGCCTCCCGATGGTAAAAGCCTCGAAACCTGACAGAGCTAATTAAAGTTGCGGCGGCACTACAGCGCATCTTACCCTCGCGAGACAATGCGCGGCGCGGGCGAGAGCGGAGACAGCGGAGAGAGCGGAGAGAGCGGAGAGAGCGACCCTCGGCGCGCTGTAATCAGGGCTAATAGAACCTCGCGCTTTGATCTGCGTCTCAAAGAGCGCCGCGCGACACACCAACCGCCTAGAATTGGCAGGTAATAACTGTTTCTGGATACTTTTATATTTTACTTCAAGGATTTAGGACAGTTGCGTTTTATTACAGCAAAACGTGCAGCGAGTTTTCGTAAGCATTTGTGTAATCAAATTAATGAGTGGTAACATACTTTTAAGCTATTGCATAGCTTCTAGCGTGGGCCTTGAGCGTGGAGACCGAATCCAGAAATTCCGTAACGAAAATAACCTAACACCCCACGGACATGGACTCCTCTCACCGCTAGATGGCGTTGATAAAAAATGCTATGCAATAGCTTCACTGCGGCAGTCCCCGAGTGCCACACGTCTTTTTTTACAAATTTTGTAGAAAACATTATACTTATTAATTTGATAAAATTGATAGAATTTTGAACATCGACATAAATGGTCGATAGAATTGCTCTAACTCCCTATGTTACACATAGCAGACCTTCCGTTTTATGTATAGAGAACGGCCCGGCAAGGAGATAGAAAAAGATTTTATTCCTCTTGGACAAACAGTAAATTTTTACTTTGACATTACCGTGTTTCTATAATCGAAATCTATCAATCTTTTCGAAATGTTACACTGGGGTTAGTACGAACTAACCTCAATATCCGCAACATCACCAGCAACCTATCAACTTCTTTTTAGGGTTATAGGCCATAGTCCACCACGCTGGCCCGATGTGAATTAGCAGACTTTTGCCAGAACTCTCGTGGCAAGAGGCGTGTAGGTTTCCTCACGATGTGCTTTCTCGGTGACTTTGGATCTCCTACGCATCTCCTCATTTCTGATTTGATCTCGCAAGGATACTCCGGGCATTGCTCTCTCCATCGTCTGCTGAGTGATCCTGAGCCTTCTTATGAGGTCCAAAGTTTTGGAACAATATGTCATCACTAAAAAGACGTGTGGCACTCGGGGACTGCCACGTTAAAGCTATTGCATAGCATTTTTTATCAACGCCATCTAGCGGTGAGAGGAGTCCCGTGTAAGGTTATTTTCGTTACGGAATTTCTGGATTCGGTCTCCACGCTCAAGGCCCGCGATAGAAGCTATTCAATAGCTTAATAAGGCGAAATGTAGATTATTTTCGTGTAAATGTCTGCCGCAGCGCAAGGCTACGTCGCGTCGCAAGGTGCACGCGGAATCCGTGAAGAGTCGTACAGAGTGCGATATTGTTTTCTTTCTGCTTTGCGCGGCCCGCCCGCGACTTAGGGCTGAAGATCATTGAACGTGGAAACGCTCCACAAACTTATCGTATTGTTTTAAAGCTTAGCTTAGTTAGACTTAGTTCCTAGTGAGCTTCTCAAACCAGTAGGGCTAGCATGTAGTAAATGTCCACCCATTTACTCGTGAAACTATAAGAGATATTACGAGTAAATATGTAGACATCACGTGCGCGTTTGTTTTCATCGTAGATTCGAAAATATGTATCACTTGGGTAACTCTAAACTAGAACCTCTTTACACCTAAGATTAGTGTTAGTGTGTGTTATTTACATCCATGGGAAATAGTACATTATGGTACAAGTGTAAAACATTGGTGATTGCCGCTGAGGCGCTATTGAGACCCGAGCCGTTAGGTGAGGGTCTTAAAGTAGCCGAGGATGGCAATCATCAATAGGTACACACGTGTATCATACGACGTTTTTCAACACACTTGTGAAGAAAATAATACTAAAATAGTACATTATGGTACAAAACAGTGAAAACGAGTTGTGAAAATTTTTTCGCAATGGCGGGAAAAATTAATAAGTTTTCCCACTTTATGAGTCCTCGTACCACCCGAAAGGAGGCCACTGAACCACTAGGCGATCACCGCTGCGTATGGATCGGCCCTTAATTGATTCTTTTGTAGCGGGCAAATCGTCACGGGCCACTCTCGCAGCCGCTCTTGACGGGTTAAGCGCCTCGTACCGGTGCGCGGCGTGCGAGTACGTACGTACCCGAGAGCCTTGAGGCGCTACAGTTTTCGTATTTTCCAATTGAATCTACGCAAACAACAACAATATATTACTTTTACTTCACTATAAATGACAGTGTATTTGTCCAATACTCCAATCCAAGCAACTGAGCAACGGATCGACGCGATTTTTGCATGGGTAGATAAGTATATAACTCAACGCGGAAAGGTGAAGTCGCAGGCAAAAGTTAGTTAATAATAGCATTCTAGAAAATAGAAAAGGAATACACCGGTTCGCCTGCAATTTTTTTTCCTGCCACGACTGTAATTAACGCGCGCTTTTATTATTTTCAAATAAAGTAATGACGCTGACGAATTTAATCAATTTGATGATGACTGACAAAGTTTTCTTTAGAAAATTCGCCGAAAACGGTGTGGCGTTGGTGGTGTAATGGTCAGCATAGTTGCCTTCCAAGCAGTTGATCCGGGTTCGATTCCCGGCCAACGCACACTTTTTTGTTTTTTATTAAAAGTACCCATATAACTTAACATTCTAAAATTTTTATTTACAAAGTATAGCCTTAAAAAAGTTGTTTGTAGAAAATATTTCCATGATTCATGTTTTATGTTGTAGGTATAGTATGTACTAATAGATGGCGCTGCTAGTACCAACTTAACAATGTATAATTCACGAGACTTTAGTTTCTATTCCATTAATTTTCCCTAAACCAATGTAATTTACTTCTAAATTAAACACTTCAAGATCAATCTCTGTCGACTGTGTTTACAGACATCCTTGAAGGAAAACGGATGTTACCTACCGATATTACAAGATTTCTGTACATAGACTCGCAAACGAATCGATTTATGTGTTGATTTTTACATTGCAAATTATGGATTAAATTATAATACTTACATAATAAAGAGTTTTTGCTAGGTATACAATAATTATAATTTTTTTATTGGTTCCGGAAACCGGAAACCGGAAAATATTTCAAATCGATTTCGGTGGGGTAGGAATCCCAGTACAATTTCTACCTCGGAGTTAAGTATTTGCGTTTTAAGCTATTAAATAATAATTAGTTAAACCACACATATGTAACTAATTTGGCGAAGGAAAACACTCTTAGGAAACCAGATTCTTGAGAGTTCCATAGCTCCAAAATGTAAAAAATGTGTAAAGTCTGCCAATCCACGACACTATGCTGGCCAAGGCCATAGACAAGCCATATACCGTTATACTGAGAGGTTCGTGCACAAGAATGGGCCGGTGATAGGTTAAGGTGATGATGATGATATTGAAAATTGTTATCCCCCCACCCACTTATTTAAATATATAAATGGAAAAGGTGACTGACTGACTAACTGACCTATCAACGCACAGCTCAAACTCAAACCACTTGAGGGATCGGGTTGACGGGCATAAAACTATTAGGACATAGGCACCCACTAAGGAGATAAAATAGGGGTTTGTAAAATCGAAATTAACGGGAGCGAAGCCACCGGCAAAGCTAGTAGGTATTATAAAGCTAGTAGCTATCTATAAAGGGTTCCGTAAAAAAGGAACTCTAAAAAGATTCCAGAAGTTATGAGCATGGAATTTCGGAAAAAGAAACATTGTACGAGCAGGTAGGTACAAGCTACATCTTTTGCCCGCAAAGTCGATTTGTCTTTGACTGGTTTCCTTTCAAGACGCGGAGCCGTGATGTCTCGGGGATTGCGACGACAAACAGAGATAGCACAAATGAGCTGAAAGGATATGGGTCGAGCCTCCGCGCCGTACCTTGCGAGCGCTTACTCCGTGACTTATGACTGCCTGGTATTTATCTCTGAGAACATATTTTATTTGAGATACATAAATATTCATTCCCTTGCAGAATTGAGCTTCAACCTTTTTTTCAGAACATTATATTATATTGTCATATGAATTGTAGATTTTGTTTGGAAATATTAATTCTCGAAAGCTCAAGGTAAGTGACGGTGGGCGATGGAAAGAGCTATACTCGAATCGTTGAATTGAGAAGATCGGTAGGAGAACTGAACTGAAGTGGAAATGGGCGGGGCACATATTTCCCCCAATAGGTGGAACGACGATGTCAGATGAGTTGTATTATTGTTGAGACGCTGGATATAGATGCCGAAAGACCGAGACCGAAGTAACGAGCTTTGGTGGTTGGTCTTCTTTTCACTCCAGTGGATAAATAAATTTTATTCCACAAAATCTGAATCATAATTAACATTCCACTAATTACATACTTACATCATTACTGAGTTTCATATTGACGCACTGAAGTAGGTGGATGTAGGAAAAAGACCTTTCTTGATCCGGAAAATTTGAAATCGAATTCCGCCGGGCGCATGATTTTTCGGCATAATAATAAATACGAAAAGCCATTCAATTAATGACTGGAGTCCAGACCATCGGTCCTCGACGAGGAAATACTTTTAATTGGATTGTCAATAAATCCTTCATGGAGTTTCGCTGAGACAGCAAATTTTATGAGCTCGAAAAGTCGAAAAGTTTTTTGGTAGCCTCGGTGCTCACCTTTTGGCTACAGTCCTCTTAAACTACTCGTGATTTGCAATTTATTTTTCTGGTTTTTTATTTCACATAAGTATATATACAGGGTGTCCCACGGCTATGCCACATGGAGGGGAAGTACCTTAAATATTGCAGATGGAACATTTTACTGAAAGAAGACTTCATTTTAATTTAAAAAACAATTTAAACTGCATTCATAGATTTTTAAATAATTGCCTGGTTGAACCGGGACTCGAACCCGCTATACGAGAAAAAAAATTAACCTGTATCTTTATCATACCAATCGGAAGGCTTCATCATAAGGATTATTTTTTGTTAAATAACATAGCATGAGAAATAAAAGGAAGACCATGAATTTTAGCCTTTGATGTAAAATTTTGTTCAGAAAAATGTCCTTCAATCCCGCTGCAACAGAGCTACGAATTGCAGCGGGATTGAAAGACAAACCAATAAATCAACAAACAAACACACTTTCGCATTTATAGGTAATATAAGTAAGGATTAGTAAGGATAGTAAGGATCGGGAAATGATGCGTACTTCTCAAGTGGGTACTCATTAGTAATAGTTCATGTCAGTTGTATGTCGATACGCCAATGTCAGCTTTTCATTTTTCTGAACATAATTTTACTTCAAAGGCTAAAATTCATGGTCTTCCTTTTATTTCTCATGCTATGTTATTTAACAAAAAATAATCCTTATGATGAAGCCTTCCGATCGGTATGATAAAGATACAGGTTAATTTTTTTTCTCGTATAGCGGGTTCGAGTCCCGGTTCAACCAGGCAATTATTTAAAAATCTATGAATGCAGTTTAAATTGTTTTTTAAATTAAAATGAAGTCTTCTTTCAGTAAAATGTTCCATCTACAATATTTAAGGTACTTCCCCTCCATGTGGCATAGCCGTGGGACACCCTGTATAAGCTTTAGAGGAAAGATATTTGTTTGTATGAAGAATTTGGAGGCGTTCAAGTTTGATTTGGAATATATTATTAGTACAGTTATCTAATAAACACGTACTAAGTCACGGCCCTTAGCTATAGTCTTTAAAAAATGTAATTTTTATACCAGCATAAAAAATAATTTTAAGTTACAGACGGGAACTAGTACCGAATAGAAAAATACCTAAAGAATACCTGTTTGTTGGCTGGGAAAAAATAAATGCATTTTCACACTTCAAAACGGGCAAGACTCGCCGACGCGGTCTCAAGTCTACCAAAATTACTTCATAATCCCTTCCTTCCTCTCTAAGGTAAGCAAAAGGCGCTAAGCTGCATTGTTTTGAGTGCTGGTCTTTTCAGAAGTGTTTTCAGAAAAATCTTAGAAACATGCTTTAAAAGGTTTTAGAAACATGCTTTAAAAGGTTAAACTTTATTCCTACCCATTACAACAAAAGAAAGAGACAGAGAAAGAAAGTCCAGTTCAAAAGAAAATAATATACTTAAATACTTTTAATCTAATCTTGGCTATTAATATTATGTACTCTCTGTCTCGTTTAACTCATTTTGTTATTAACTATTTTGTAAGTCTACTTCGCTAATAATAGACAAACTTCTTTTTCTTCTTCTTGCTTTTTTCAAGTTAGTTTATAGGATACTGTTCAACATGCCAAATGAACCTTCTTTCATTTAAAAATAATGAAAAATTCTGATGCATACTCGTGTCTTTTGAAATTGATAATCTAAACTACGAATGAGATTAAGAACCGATTTCACCAACGTAAAATATGTCTTATCTGAGCGTAAATTTGATATTTTGGCAGATTTTTAACACAAAATCTATCAGAACGCCCAACTTATTCAAAATTCAAAAAAAATTCAAAATTATTTATTTTATGTAAACCAGAGAGTAGGGACAATTTTCTTTTTATCTATGATGTAAACCAACCTGTAGCTCTTATGACACGTCGAGACTCTACCACCGGTTCGGAATGCAGATTTTGCTGAGAAGAGCAGAAACAAGAAACTCATCAGTTATACTCTCAGACATCAGTTATACAGTCAGACTCTCTTTTCATAACAAAATATTACAATGTTAATGTAAAGCTACATATTAAAATGTAATACGTTATTACACTACCTTGCGGGCACCTGGATGTCAAGCCGATTGATTCCATGCAACTTTGTCATTAAAAAAGTCCCTGACTTTGTAATATAAATGTGTTTAACGGTATTGTTCATGTGTTTTGTTTAAAGTGCAATGGGAAATCCAGTAATTACTTCGCTATCGAAAAGTCAGAATCGCGGGTTTGTATCGAGCCCGAAATGAAGTAGGTATCCATTTAATATTAATAGTAATATAGTTGTTCTTAATTACAGTGTTTTCTTGAAAAGCAGGAGGTCTGAGATTTGGCGACCGTCAGGACGTGTCAAACCAACTTATTTTAAATTTCCGGTTGCGCCATGTCAGGACGTGTCAATCAAACTGCGTGTTAGGAATGTACTGATTTATTCTATATAGGATCATTTGACATCTACCTACATACATTATTATTATCTACCCTTACAGCGACAACGTGAAGCGAGAGTAGTTCCAGACTCCAGAGTAAGAGTTCCATTCGGACTCGTCGCTCTTTGAGAGTATAATTTGTTCGCGCAAACAGCGGCCGGAGCTCAACTTTATGCCTCCTTTGATATTTTAAACTGCCTGTCATGACGACTTTTCTTGTATAACTTAACTTTTTTCGCGATAAAATCATAATTATTTAAACTGCGCCCGAATCTTTGTTGGAAATTCTACCACAATGAGCACACACGATTGTTTGAGGTGCGTACATAGGTAATTTAGAATAAGTTAGAATAATTTGCCATATTAAACATGACTAATGTTCCTTGTTCCCCTGTAAATTAAGCATAAACCTGATATGTATTAGGAAAATAGATAAGCTACCTACATATTTTTTGTTTTGAAAAGAGCAACTGCTGATTTCCTTGCCGGCTCTTCTCAGCAGAATCAGCATTCCGAACCGGTGGCAGATTTTCGACTTGTCATAAGAGCCACAAGTTGACCTACATGAAATAAATAATTTTGAATTTGAAATAGGAATGAGCACATATTAGAATGGGCATGAAACTAGTGCAAACTGCAATATGACGTGGGGTTTGGATCACGACCTTTTGGGCTTAAGTCCGGCCTCTTATTCGTTGAGCTAATGTGGCTTCATACAGAGCCTGCGGAGACATAGAGCTCGGAGAAATGATAAATGTTGTATACGGCAAAAATCGGTTCATCAAGATCTTAGGCTGGGATCTCTAGAGGGTGCTTTGATTTGAGAGATAACTCAGACATGTCATGACATAAATCTTTCTCTTATCTCTTCATCTTAAAACTACGAGAGTTCCATACGCGCCTTATGGATAAACTAAATTGGCATTTGTGGCCGAGAGATTCCAAATTTAAATTCCAAGCTCCAAATTCCAAATGTACCTTATTCACGCTCATATCAAGAAAATAACATCCCACATCGCTCGACACTATTCGACATCACGTGAGCTCCATCTGCTGTACCTACATTATCACGAAAGCTTGAAAGCTAAATTCGAACAAACACAAACAAAGAATAAATTACCACAGATGATAAACATTTTATAGTATTAAAAATATATTTTAAACGTCACTTTGATTGCGCCGCAACCTTCGTATGTAGGCACGATCTCAAAGCGACGTGCACTAAAAGAAAATTACCGACGCAGGTACTGAAACTTGAAAGTTGAGGCTTGAAGGCACTCGTGAGTGAAGTTTCGCATCAGACGTTAGATATCAAAAAGTCTCTTTCCGTCCCATCGGCGTTTCCTCCCACAGGGCCCGCGCTCCGCGACTGAAGTGACTTTCATTAGACAACAAGCTCGAAAACAAAAACGAGTGTACGCAACAATTCGCCCTAACTACTTCAAGTTGAACCCCACCCCCCCCCGCCCCTCGGCCGCCCCTCGCCCCGCTTAAAAGCCATTAACCGAGCCTTTGATCTGCGCCGCGCCAGCTATGATTGCTTCGACTGGCCACTTAAAACTATTGCCGTGCCGTTAAAACTATGCTCTTTCGGTGAAGATATTTTTATTTTTTCCCGAACGGATTTCGGTATTTCTTAGTTTATTTTTGCGATCGTCGTTAATTTGATTTCGGCGAGACGGTTGAATGGCAGGACCTGAAAATATTCGTAGAGTTGATTGCTGCGGGTTTTTTTGTAATAAGTATGGTGAATTTCTCACGTGAAGTCATAGGTACCTACTGATTTGTCTGGCTTTAGCTTTAGCTTTGGTATTGTGCAATCTGGTCTGAAAACTTTGAAAGGCCAGTTATCATAAGAGGATTATATGAATTTCTAAAGGTTGGCGATCATTCTGAACACTTTAGCTTACTGCTCTAAAGGCGCCTTTAATGTGGCGCAGGTTCTTCAGCTGGGGTCTTTCTCCATTTTCCACTCCTTTTCCCTGTATCTTGCCTTGGGTTATCAACGGTAGCAGGGTATACTCAGCACCACTTACAAAATTTAGTGATCTAAAACTGTAAAAGTTCTGCAGCAGCGTTTTAAACAAAGACTTACATTAATTAGTACCTAGATTCACTTGACCATTCAAAAGCATTTTGTAAAAGTTTTTTTTTATTTGAATACAAAACTATTCTATTCTATTTAATAGTTCTAATTACGAACTTACGTTACTTAACGAATTGTTTACGTAAAGCTAGAAAGTTTCTTATTTTCACTAACCAGTTTGAACATAAGCATAAAGTTTGTCAAACAGGAAGGATTCCGGGCATAAACGTGGGAGCTCGTTAAACACGTTGCGTCGTCAACAGAAAAGACATTACCTAAGATCATTAAAACTGATTTGTTAATGAAGAGCTGCCAGTCAAATCCTCCTATCAGGCAAAATGCGACGCGCATTGTTGTGCTGGCATCGAGTCGTATTCGGCAAGCGCTATAACGAAGCATGCTATTGACGGATCCACTTGAAGGAAGACGCATGATGATAATTAACTGGTGGCTTTAGGGGTCGGGCAGAGTCGCGCGGGCGCCTAGCGGAGAGGATGTTTTTCAAACTCTTAATCCAATTTGGTAGCATTGTGATCATTTATTAATGTCCACAATTATTTTAGCTTAAATATTTCAAGAGCTGACGTTATGGTTTATAAAAAAGAAGAAGAAGAAAGAATACTTAACATGGAAGATTTATTTCAATTTTCAACTAATCATACAAGTACAAGTAGGTATACCTAGTCTTACTAATATTATCATTCTATCCTACTTATATTTTAACCTACAAATCCTGATATTATAAATGATAAAGTTTGGATGGTTGGATGTTTGTTACTCTTCCACGCTACTACAACGAATGACGATTTGGCTGAGAACGGGTATTAGCTCATACCAATGATTAGCTATATTTAATCTCGAAAAATTAAAGAGTTCCCGAATTTAAGAAAGTTTTGTCCACGTGGATGAAGTCGCAGGCAACATCTAGTGTTTACTATGCTTACCTATACGAATAAAATGCCAATAGACGACGCTCGACGCCTCGCTTACCGCTCCGCTTCACTACAGTCGCAATCTAAAAGTTTCAGATTTTACTCATACGGGGTAATTAGCTAGAGACCTTTGTGACGCCAGTCTTTGATACCTCACTTTTATAGTGCATTCATACCCTCAAAGTTACAATTTTCAAAGTAACATTTTGTTTAGAGACATGCCCCTTTGAATATCTTGTTTGATTAATTAAATGACAACCATTTTTAAGAATTTTTCTGTGCAAACACAAAAATAAATTTGAAGTATTTGACTATGATTCCGAATATATCATAAAAGTAATACAGACATACGTTTTTAAAACTTTTGTCTGTCTCTCTGTTTGTCCCAGGCTAATCTAAGGAATGGCTGGATTGATTTTAAGTTTTAACACAGGAAGGTAGAAGATTATACTATAAGCTACTTTTATTCCCTAAAATACAAAAATGTCCATAGAACCCAAAAATAATCTAAATCTACGCGGAGTTCTGTTGCGGGCTTGTCTGAATTAAGTTTACGATTTTGTTATAAATTTCTGGGTATTTGATTTAAAATCTTTATCATTTTTCGTTGTTTTATTGTTCCTGGTTTATGGTACCACTATTGAAATGTCCTTATAGCTTTCGACTAACTACATTTTGTGTACCTTCACATGTACCTTATGCTGCATGTTCACTTACTTTACTTACTACATTAGGTATGAACACAGTCAAGCGCTCGCTAATATGCCTAATCAATATAATATATATTTCATAGATAGGGCTGCATGGGTTCGAGATAGACAGGCAACTTAGTGAAATATCAATATATTATATTATCAGTCTTGTAATTCCCGCCATTGTTCGGGCTTATTTCCAAGCCAGTGGCTCACAGGATCAGTATTATTCAAAGAAGCTGTCATCCCTTTTTGTATGACGGAAAGCGTGTTGATACGGTGATGTCATTACATCCATTGAATTATGTAACCCAAATATTATAGGTTTATTTTCTGTGTACATTTAACTTAAACATATTGTGAAATTCAAAATCCAACATTATTTATTTATTTCAGCTCAATTTGTGGTTTTTAGGTATGCCAAGTCAAAATTCTACCACCTTTTCGGAAAACTGATTCTGCCGAGAACAGCCGGCAAGATACTCAGTAGTTGCTCTTTTCAAAAGATAGAGTTACAATATGTAGTTTGTCTACATTGTATTATATAAACTATAAAAATTAAATTAACAGCTGAAGCAAAGCCGAATGTTTTCATACAATTTTGATATAAGAAAATAATTAAACTATAATAACTTCTACTTATTAAATGTGTTTTTACTTTTTACGCATTGTTGCTTTCTCCAGAAAATCCTTTCGAATTGAAGTTATTTTGCAATATGTGGTAACAAGTATAATAAATAAAAGAAAACTCCTTCGTCAACTTAATAAATGTGATACATTTATTCCTCAATTGCACACAGAACACAATAATAATAATTTAACTCTATTCACAACTGCTGATCGAATTATAATCCCCGAATTAATGACCGAAATCACCTTTTATCTCCTCGTAGCAACACCCACGCAACACCATTCCCAGTTCACAGTCGTCCACGTGGCAAAAAGTCCTGATTGGTCAAAGATAACGCGCACATTCGCGGTTGTTTTTGTATGAACCAATCAGATACTAGGTGGTGTTGCTACTACAGAAGTTATAAAATTATAGTTCCACAGATAATAAAACTAGGAATACAGAATATAAAACCAGAAATCATGACATTCGGCCATCCAACTTTGTGCAACCTCCCGGTGCACAATAAGTAAAATTACATAATGTTATAAGGTTGTTAATTTTCCACAAATCCTAAATTAATTAAATTACAATACCACAATCATCTGTCAACAATCACCAATACATTATGAGTCTTTTAACTACAAAGGATCATGACATTAACTACAACTATGAAATTTTCATAACTCTGTTAGGTACTTTCATAAAAATAATTAATTACTTTAACAGGAATAATTAATTAGGATATCTCAGAAGAACTATTTAATAACCAAATATTCTATTCGCATGGGTTTTTTAAAAATAAATATTCATGACACTAATTACAATTATAAAATTTTCATAACTTCGTTAGGTAACCTTACATAACAAAAAATAATTACAATATCTTCTGATAAAATTAATTAAATTTCAATATCTCAGAATAATAAGTTATTTAAATGTATACGCTATTCATGTGTGTCTCTTAAGAACAAACAATCACGACATTCAACAAACAATAACAAAAAAAAAAAATAATAATAATTACAATATCTTCTTATACCTATAATTAATTAAATTTGTAAGATACGCGGTGTGAAAATTAAAGAACCTTGTAGATGAATTGAAAAAAAAGGTATAATTCTTAAAACACACACGTAACATAATACAAGAAACAAAAGAAAGACAAAAAATGGGTTACACCGAGAAAACATATACAATAATGCGCTGCGTGTGCGCATGCACGCCATTAGACGCGGACTATAGCGGACTGCCGACGCGCGAGGCGCGAACGCCGTGCGCGCGGCGGGCGGCGGGTGACAGAGGGGAGAGGCGGACGCGCGGGGAATCGCCTACCGTTGCCATGGTAACGGTCGAAGGCGCTGTTGCTACGCGCAATTTTGGAGATCCTCTTACACACTCCCCCTTTTGACCTGTCTAAGTGCCCTCACGACAGGACAAACGAACAAACAGATTAGGCGGAAAAATTGCGCGGTCGACCACGTCGCCTCTTAGGGCGGACAGGTTCCGACCGATCGTCACCCGCATGCTTCTCCTCGGGTTTACCACATTGTGCGAATACATAAGCGGTGGGACTCACCTTCGGCGCAATGATGCTAGCCACTCCCGGATCAGCTAACTGAGACTTACGTTCGGCTGCCTTGAGCGGACGACTGGCATATGGTATGGGGTGCTCCTCGCAAGCTGACTCCCCCTGGAGTAAAGCAGTATCGAGAGCATAGCTGCTAGCCTCAGTCCTCGAAAGTCGTCGTCTGAAGGGTTGGCTACAATCTAGTTTGTTAAGAACCGGCGCAGAGGTAAGTAATCGCTTGAGCTCTTTAAAAGCTTGGCCTTGGGCTTCTCCCCAGATCCATGCTTGATTCTTTCTAGTAAGCATCGTTAAGGGTTGTGCGATTTTCGCGAAACCTGGAACGAACTTACGAAACCACGAACAATTCTGTAAGAAGCTCTTGATATGCTTCACAGTTGTTGGTTGGTTCATGTCTTGTATGGCACGTACCTTAGCCCTCTTGGCGGGACTGAGCCGATAGGGTGGCACTGCAACTGGTAAGTGATCACCGGTGTCATGAGCATGTTCGACAAAAGGAGTTGGTCTCTTACCTTTTTTGGAGACGTCGTCATGCTGGACACTCAGGCATGGGAGATCAGTACGCTCAGCTGGTGACAGTTTAGGGCCCTCGTCCACTCTAAGCACATTCGCGGAAGAATACCCGACGAAACTGCGAGAGGATTCACACCGAAGCGGATAAACAACGTGAGGACGATCGGCCGTGAACCAGCTGTTCGAATGTATATTAATTACTAATCGCGCTTTACGTATAAAATCTATGCCAAGAAGTGTATCATTGGTACGCGAATGGGTGAAGATGACAAAAGTGATAGGTACCACTTGGTCACTCTGTGCTAATTTAACCTGTACGTCCGCAAGTTTAACCTTAAGGGTACGCACGACTCCATCCGCAAGCCTTACTGTCATTTCACTATTTCGGAAAGGGTGACGTTTATTTCGCAACCAAGTGTAAAGCCTAAAGCCAGCAATGCTACGCTTTGCAGCGGTGTCGATTAGACCGGTACCATGGCAACCACTAATCACGATATCCATAATCGGACGATCGCCGATACTCGTTTCCTCGTCACCCGACGCCGAAATGGTAGATGCAACTACCGAGTCCGTTTGTACACTCTGAGATACACACTTATGATCTAAAACATTGTCTCTGAGAGACAAACATTCATAGGCATACAGATTATTGTTATTCTTTGACATAACTGATCTATGACAAAAAGTAGACAAATTGTTCTTAGGTCTACGAACAACACTACGCGATTGATCACTTTTACGATTATTTTCGAAACGATAATCACTATAAACATCGCACGAACTAAAAGAATTGCACCGCTCACAGTCTGACCGAACGAAACCAAGTTGTTTGCATCGGTAACACGACAACGGAGAATTATTATTATTAACGGATGCACTCTTTTGTTTTAATCGTTCGCAAGTGTCTCGTTTATGTCCGACTCGTCTGCAATATACACAAAAACTTTTACCTTTCGTGCTGGTAGTTAAGTTTACCGCACGCGAGTCCGTAGGTATTTGTTGTGTAGACGTTGACGCCGGCGATGAAGCGACGTCGAAGCGCGACGTTCCCGCACACGCGACGTCGAAGCGTGGCGATGTCGTACGCGGGACGTCGAAGCGCGGCGATTCCGTACCCGAAGCGTCGCTCGCTCGTGCCGAAGAGGCACGCGTGTTTACGCGCGCTGCAGCCGGCTTTTGCACCGACTGGGTATCACGAACTATGCCGTCGACGTTAGACGTTTCACTTTGCACAACGGTAGAAACTTCAGCTAAGGACTCTTCTATGTACCTAGCCTTTTCATACAGTTCGTCAACACTACTAAACTTGTTTCGTGCGACGCGCTCACGTATGCTTTTACGAAGAAGTCCGTATATCATATCGAGCTGCATTCTTTCATCAACTGCATATGGTAGCTGTGCGAACTTCGCGCGTAAGCGGGCGATGAAAATTTCCGCGCGCTCGTTTCCTTGCTCTACCGCGAAAATTTCTCGAAATATTTTATGCGGGGGGCGCGGGACGCCATACATGCCGCGAAGTTTCGAGATAGCGTCGTCCCATGACGTAATCGAACTTTTAATGCCCCTGTACCATACAGCTGCTTCTCCTTCTAGTAGCATAGGCAACCCCTTCAGCGCGTGATCATCCGATATATTCACGCATTCTTTGAAGATTCTCACGGAGTCGATGAACGCTTCAAGAATTTCCGGGTTCTCAGAAGAGCCTGATCCACTAAACCTTGCTGAGCACTTAGCAAAGTTGCCGGGAGCCTGTACAGTCGTTGACAGGGTTGGTGATGGGGAGGTAGGAAGATCAGTCTGGTTGGCGCGCGAGGCCAGAAAAGTTTCCACCAACTGTCTGTTGGCATCAGCTTGAGCCTGAGCGAAGGAAGCCAACAAAGACGCGATGCGCTCCTCCATTCCCTCATGATGAGTCTCGCTAGCGGCGGCGACGCGAGGCATTTTGAAAAATGCCGGTTACGACGCGACGCGATCACACACACAGTCTTAGCACAATATACTATAGTTCTCGGGCCACGAGTTGAGGCACCAATGTAAGATACGCGGTGTGAAAATTAAAGAACCTTGTAGATGAATTGAAAAAAAAGGTATAATTCTTAAAACACACACGTAACATAATACAAGAAACAAAAGAAAGACAAAAAATGGGTTACACCGAGAAAACATATACAATAATGCGCTGCGTGTGCGCATGCACGCCATTAGACGCGGACTATAGCGGACTGCCGACGCGCGAGGCGCGAGCGCCGTGCGCGCGGCGGGCGGCGGGTGACAGAGGGGTGAGGCGGACGCGCGGGGAATCGCCTACCGTTGCCATGGTAACGGTCGAAGGCGCTGTTGCTACGCGCAATTTTGGAGATCCTCTTACAAATTTCAATATCTCAGAATAATAATTTATTTATTAAATGTATACTCTATTCATGTGGGTATCTTAAGAACAAACAATCATGACATTCGGTTTAGTTCGATTTATAGAGTAATGCTGTTGTCACTATGGTGGATGGTGGAATTAGATAGGAGATTTTTGTCCTGAATTTGGGTTCCCTCATTACGCTTTTTGGCAAAGGTATCAACGTTAGATAGCCTGTCTGCTGTGAAACTCGTTCTCGACGCCGTTTGTGAGTCCTCAGACTGCGGTGACGGTAAAGCATCTAACGCCACAGATAAAGGAACTTCTGGTGCGGACGCTGGCTTGCTGGGCTCGACCTCCTCTATTCTTCATGTTAACTGGGAGAGACATCTACTCTTCTTGCGGATACGCCTCTCTGGAGGCGACGGAGATCTCTTTCTTACGCGTTTGCCTTCGCGCCACGACCGTTCACGACTGGTTCCATATGCTCGATATAAAAAAAAAGAAATAAACAATATTAGTACTTACACTTTTTTTTTTTTTAATCGTGATCGCTTTGCCTAATAGTTAAATAACATTAAAAACTCAATTTATTTGGTAATCGTCAAATTGCTAATTAAGTACTTAAATCATCGTTAAAATAAGTATTAAGTAAATAAAGATTAAGGAAATCTTTATTTACTTAATACTAAAACTAAAACTATTTTTACAAACGAGTTCCATCACAGATCAATGTTCTCGAAGAATGTACCCTAGCAGTCGCGGCATACATAAATGCGGTAATAGAATAATCTAATGGCGGCGCACATACCCGCAGTATTAAAATACCTTAATGGTGGCACACATAACCACAGTAAAAGAATAAATATACTAGTGGTTCGCCCCGAACTGAGACCTAGCGGTATCCCATAATTCACAAAAGATGTAATAATTAACTTTTAACATTAGACGCAATAAAAAATAATAATAGTTGATGCAAAACTGTTTTACTGATACAGCGCCATCTATTAGCATTATTGTGAAGCTATTAACATTAAAAATTAAATAATTTCGTTTTTTTTTTTATAATATGTATCTAATTTTAGTATTTGTTGTTCAAGTACAGGATATAACTGAATTTTCAACAAAGTTTCAGGTTCTAATATGCAATACTTTTTGACATATGGCTCAAATTAAATCTCCACTTAAAAGTTAAATAATTTTGTTTCTTTATAATATTTATCTAATTTTAGTATTTGTTGTTCAAGTACAGGATATAACTGAATTTACCACTAAGTTTCAAGTTCTAATATCTTGTCATTCTTGACATATGGCTCAAATTAAAATCTCCACTTTGAAAGCCCCCCATTTCGTCAATTTTAAGGGAAAAATTAAAAAATATATATTTTTATACTCTGTTCAAAGTAGTCTTTAAAAAGATATATCGCAAGTCTATGTAACGCAACAAACAAGATTTTACTTCAAACACGCTTCTATGAGAGCCCCCCTGAAATAAAGCTTTTTATATTTTTTTATACAATGTTCGGCTGAAGGCCATCAGTTTACATATTATATTTAAATTTGAAGTAATTATGTTCAGTAATTCAGAAGTTATAGGGCTCTGACAGACATTTGGACGTAAACACTTCTCTGTCCAGTACAGACAAGCGCCCTAGTTGACTCCGAGAACTCGTTCAATAAAGGAAATAAATCAATAGATAAATACTTTAATAGCAGCACACATAACCGCAGTGGCACACTTAACCACATTAACAATAAAATATTTTACTGGCGGCACACATAACCGCAGTGGCACACTTAACCACATTAACAATAAAACATTTTACTGGCGGCACACTTAACCGCAGTAAAAGAATAAATATATAAAGGAAATAAATCAATAGGTAAATACTTTAATAGCGGCACACATAACCGCAGTGAACAGAATCTTTTAATGGCGGCACACATAACCGCACTAAATAGAACGTTCCAATGGCGACACACTTAATCGCCCTAAATAGAAACTTTTAGTGTCGGCACACATAACCGCACTAAACAGAAACTTTTAATGGCGGCACACATAACCGCCCTAAAATATTTAGCAAAATTATTTTTATAAGCAAATTAAATAAATTCCTCTAATAAAAAGTTTAATGGCGGTACACATAACCGCAGGCAATAAACATATCTTTTTTATAACATACCCACATACATAATCGCAGCTGATTCTACTTATTATCTGCGTGAAAAAGCTTAATTATCATCATTGATTTTACTTGTCAAAAATAACAATTAATGTCTGCGGAAAAGGATTGTTTGGTAACACTATCAGAGAGTAGCCCTAATCAAATGCTACCAGCAATCGATCGGATTAACATTGTCATGGAGTAGCCAGACCAAATGTAAATCCAATTTATTCACATAACCTTAACTATCATCATCGAATTATTTGTGGGTAGTTACAAAAATTTATACCGTTCAAGAAATGGAATACATACCTAATATTATGTGGGTCTTGCGGAATACGTGTCACTTCTGACTTATAATAAATAAAAGAAAACTCCTTCGTCAACTTAATAAATGTGATACATTTATTCCTCAATTGCACACAGAACACAATAATAATAATTTAACTCTATTCACAACTGCTGATCGAATTATAATCCCCGAATTAATGACCGAAATCACCTTTTATCTCCTCGTAGCAACACCCACGCAACACCATTCCCAGTTCACAGTCGTCCACGTGGCAAAAAGTCCTGATTGGTCAAAGATAACGCGCACATTCGCGGTTGTTTTTGTATGGACCAATCAGATACTAGGTGGTGTTGCTACTACAGAAGTTATAAAATTATAGTTCCACAGATAATAAAACTAGGAATACAGAATATAAAACCAGAAATCATGACACAAGTATTACAAATGGAAGACTACATTATTGATGAAGAAACTCAAAATCAATTCTCGCAACCGAAGTCGTACGCGAACGTACAGTAACAAAAAATAGCTTTTACAAAAAATATTAAAATTATTTTCTCCTCACCAAGTACGTGAACATACAATACAAATTCCTGTCTAAAATGACCGCGGCCTCAGAAACACATAGAATATTAGAAGCAGAGCCTTGTTTAACGAACGTTTACAAGCAGCGACGGTGATCGCGCGCGGCAGGGTTACCAACTCCTAAAAAAAATTAGCCCTAACATCAACATGAAATACCCCTAAATAACCCTAAATGCAATATTCAAAAGCCCCAAAAAAACCCCTGTATCTTGTTACCATTCAAGGCTAATGTTTAAATGAGTTTCCCGTTTTATTGCGGTAAATAAAAATAATATAACTTAATTTTAATTACATTATTCGGAATTCTTATAGTCATACAATATGTTTACATTATAACTGTAACATTTTTTGGAGATGGAGTAAAAGTAACGCAAGATCCACCATCACGTTTTAAAATGAAAAGGGAATTATGTATCGAAAAAGCGTGTTCAACGCTAATGTATTGAAATATTTTCAAAACGCTTTAGCTAAAACGATTTTAAGCATATTATTCTGGAATACCATAGACGTTTTGCTTTATTTACTCGTTTTGGTCAGTCAATTATGTGACGCTTGAAAATTTATTTATGCCCCTAAAAATAGCCCTAAATTTTTTTGGGCCCTGATAAAATCCCAATAAGCAAAATTCCGCCCTAAATTTGGGGCTAAAAGCCCTAAGTTGGGAAACCTGGCGCGCGGGCGATGAAGGAACGAGGCGGCGCAAAAAGTAGCCCCGCAGCTAAATGCGTACCGAGTCGTATTGCAGTGTTTAAGATCAGAGACACCGCGCCGCCTCATCGCGGATTCCCTTTGCGCAGATTGGAGCCCGCTGAAGATGACTGCTTGTGATGACTAACCTCTGTGTTTCAAGCCTTTTTGGGTTGATGGAGCTTTGTCGTAAACTTAGTATGAGTTTTTATAAGCTACGTTGGAACTGTCAAAAGTTGATTCGTTGTTTTTGGTACAGACTGGTCCAGCTTTAGCACAGGTATCGTGTTATTCGTCAAGTGAGGAGAAAATGTTAGAATTTAGGTAGTAGGTAGGGATATAAAAATATAAAGACGCTAAATGAGTGTTTTTGACATTTGAAAAAAAAAAAAACTCAAATACCGTTTAGGATGCTCTTAGTTGTAAAGATACTCTAGGTTTCAGTATTCTAATTCATATTATAATAGGGATATGAGATCAATATACCCAATATTGTCCATTTAGTTGTCCAGTTTATCCAATATCGAAATCCCAGATCTTTAGCAACTTAAAAACTCTATGCTTTTCACTAACTTAAGCTTTTCGTTTGAGTTGCTTGGGTCATAAATGATCGAAATGTGGAATATTGATGATATTATAACGCGATGTACTTACTAAATAATAATATCAATTGATATTCGCTCTCGAATGTTTTTTACATTTGTAGCAATGCTTCTTTAAGATCGATTCTTTATAGTCCTGACGTTTCGTTTAAGACGCGAAAATGCACCCCTAGTGTTACCTTCATACTTTCCCTCGGGACCTTCCCTCCCTTTCACATCCCTCGGAAAACGTATGCCCGTCCCGCACGGTGGAAACGTCATTGCGTGGCGCATTGTCTGAGCCCTCGACGAAATATAATTTAAAATCTAAATGTATGCAGTTAAAGTTGAGTTTTATTTGATCAGCGAGGGTAGAAGGGAAATTGGCATTTACAACGGGAGAAGAAAAGCCAGTTTTCCGCGGCAGAATTTGAAAATGGAATTTGACTTTGCGCAAAAGCAAAGTTATGTTTTACTGCTTGTCGCTCCTTGCTTGTAACGAAGTGCTATTGACGTAGGGGTAATTTTTGATAGATTTTTGGTTTTAAAGGTGAATTTTGGAAGTGTCGCTTCGCACGCTAGGAACACAGGCCGCCGGTCGCATTCGTGGATACGTACCGGCACGCGATTTGTTTCATTCTTTTTTTGGAATATTAGTTTTCTTTTTAAGGTGCCGTTGGGTTTTTAAAACACCGATAGGAATGGAGTGGGCAGTGTTTTCAGTGTGACACTTGTGAAAAGAGGTTTTGTAGTGCGAAGTTTTTACTCTGTGGCCTGTTTTGTATACGAGTTTAAAAGTTTTGAAATTTTCTCAAAGAAAAATAATTTTTTAGGTTAGTTATTTGAATTATACACATAGTTTTAGGCTGTTAACTTCCTCGGTAGAATCCGCAGCGAGAATACGGTGAGTTTCAAAATATCTTTTTTAATAGTCTCGATATAGAAACATATTTGATTTGTGTGCAGCTTTTGAGAGGTAATGAGGACGTATAATCGCGCCAACAAACTTCATACATTTTTTGAATGTGGCGTCGACACGGTTCAAAGTTCTGAGTTCAAACGTGGTCAACGTTTTTTATTCGCGGTCAGGTCAGATGTTTTTTATTCGCGAGATCCACCTCCAGCCTTTTTTTATTCGATAATGAGTTATTATATTATTATTATTGGCTACTTGATAGGGCTATGACATCACTTCCCACATCACATCATATTGTACCGTAACTCTAAATAGTTTGATGGCACATCTTTAACAGTAGGGTGGTAGCCGTAGCAACATTTTTCCACCAGACTAAACTTTGAAATTATTTGATAATTGCCTCTAAAATCGAACCCAGGACTTAATTTAAGAGACTAAGAGTTCAACGCTCTCCACTGCATTAAGGAGGTCTTCACAGCATGAATATCAGATCCATCGGTTGTGGAACGGTTGCCTAGTAAATTAACGTGGATGGTGGTTACAAAAGTGATGGGTTAGGGTTTATGGGTGCAGATGGAGTGCGCGGGTCGTCGACCCCGTTGCCATGGCGACGGCGACCAGCGTGTGCGGAGCCTTGGCTGCTGAAACGGGGCCCCACGCCTGCAATTACTTTGGGGTGCCGCTGCAAATATACCCTGTAGTTATGCTATTTTGATACTATAGAACATCTGAAGCACGTAACTTTTTTTATACATTATAGCACACGCTTGATCACTATCACACCTGATGAAAAGTGATGATGTTGTCTAAGAAGTAACGCGTTTGCCTAGAAGATACCTATTCACTCTTGTTTTAAAGAAACCTAAATTGTACGTGTTAGGAAACATAGATCTTGGAAGAGCATTCCAGACCCTAACCGTGCGGATCAGGAATGAAGACTTGAAGCGCTTAATGCGCGTAGATGGAATATCAACGACGTAGGGGTGCCGGGCGGTAGCTCTCCCTACGTAACTATAAAATATATTTAACAATGAATCAATTTTTTTTTTTCAAAAATAACAAAGTTAAAGCTAGATTTGGTAAGTGCTGACCTAAGCGGAGTAATAGGTACGTACTTATAAGAATAGGTTGAAAGTTATCATCATGTATTTTTATTACATTCTTAGAATAAAATATAACCTAGCTATTAAAATGAGTTATGCTGATTCTGAAAAAAGGTTTTCAAGTCTCCTTCGGTTAAATTAGAATTTGTTGTTTGTGGTTAAATCGAAACTTTTACTACGCTTTCACGGAATGTCTTCTACGTTAGCGGAGGCCTAAATGTAGTCCTATACATATATCGCTACACCCAACGGTTCAGCTTACACTAATAACGCCTTAATTTATAACGTTCAGTCAAGATAAGGGTTATCGAGGGGTAAAAATTACCCCGCGCCACTTATCCGCCAGTAGTCCGTATTACAGTAATGGCGGAAATAAAACTTTTATTGTGATAATTTCCACCACTCGTCAGGCGTTCCATACTTCCCGTATTGATAAAGAAACAGAACGTGATTTATCTCTCTCTTTAAAACTAAGGCTGGTAGATTTTTTATTTGACTAACAAGCAATTTGCTTGTTAAAAAATATAAAATGAAAAAATCCAACTGCTTTAAAAATATTAATAGATAAATTAGTTTTTTTTTTTGTGTTGCAAAAAGTAGGCATTATATTCATAAATACACTCGAAAAGCATTGTCCTCCTTCGACAGTCGGGTTAGCCTATCTAGCAGTACTCCTTCCGCTTGGTTTTTAATATTACCTACATTGTAATATGTAGCTTTACATTAAAATTGTAATATTGTGTTATAAAAAGAGCAACTGTTGAGTTTCTTGCAGGCCCTTCTCAGCAAAATCTGCATTCCAAACGAATTCCGAATTCCGAACAAAAAAGTTGGCCTACATGAAAAAATAATTATGAATTTTCAATTTTTTTTTCGAACGTTATTATATTTTTTGAACTATCCAATATGCACGATGAAAGCTATCTCTGTGCCACATTTCGATAAGATCAGTTCGGCGGTTGAACGCGTGATATGCTCAAGCCTAAATGTCAACGAGTTGAGATTGGAAAGGAAATTTTTTATTAAAATAATATTATATAAATTGAAATTGCTTACTGGAGCATATTGATATAATTTAATCCTCTTTAAACAATTTTCATTTTAATTAAGCTCGCTATAAAATATAACGAAAAAAGAAAAACCCGGTATCTGTGAAAACTTGAAAATTTATTTTCGACACAGTTTTAATTAATGATTTAATTTATACCCCAATAAATACATATATTTCTTTTTTATTATTGTCTTCCTATCTTGTATTTGTAGTAGGATATAGCTCATATCATACATGGAAAAATACTTATATACTAACTTATCAACACTATTCCTAGTTCCCTACTAATATTGTTGGTTTGTTCTTCAATCACGCTGCAACGGAGCGTGATTTCTTGCATGCGTATAGTTTAGGACATGAAAAGTGACAACGGCTACATTTTATCCCAGAAAAACAAAAAGGTTGCTCGCTAGATTTTTAAAAAACTTACTCCATGCCGACGCAGACGCAAGGTAAGTAAGAATATAATATTAAGTTCGTGTTTCCACCCCTTCACACCTGAGCCTATTAGACACAGATTATGCTGGGGTTGCGACAAAAATAAAGAAAAACAATAGAAAATGTTTGCGGTCTGAAGTCCCTGACTCACGACACCTTATTCTCTGGGGCACGCACCCTTTACGTTATTATAATTCTAAGAGCGATCGCAGACTTGCAACTTGCCACATTTCACACACCTTTTGAGAACATTGTATCATCTTTCAAGTAATGTGTATAATGCAATAAATGAATTCTGATTGTGATTTTGATTCTGATTCTGATTCATTATGGAGAACCCTCAGGCATGCAGGTTTTCTCACGATGTTTTCTTCACCGTTGAAGCATGTGATATTTAATTGCTTAATCGCAATAACTCCGAAATTTTAGAGCCTGGGATCGAACCCGCGACCCCCAAATAGGAAACCGCAGTCCTAACCAAGAGGCTATTACTGCTCACTGCTATTGTGATCGATGATTGCGATCATCATACTGTAGCAATAATTTTTAAACATTTTCGTAGCTGCCCGTAGCGTAGCTGCACGTAGCATGTCAGTCGCTACGCTACGCGATCGCCGCTACGTCGCGTCGGTTGTCGTCAGTCTGTAGCTGCCCTGACAGCCAGGGCGAGCACCCTTCCGGTTATTATAATTCTTATTTTGATAGGCGGCTGCAAGAGGCACGCTGCACGCTTTAATATGCGGCTTGATATCGCGAGCCGATCCGTCTGTCGAGGCTTCTAGTACGATATTATCTACTCGTGTTTTGGCAAGCGAAGGATTTTTGCCGTATTTTTGTTATTTTGTCACGAATTTATGAAGTTTCCTATTTTGTAGTGTGAAGTGTATTTTTGAAGAAGAGCAGGGTCTAGTGTTTCATTTATTACCGTTCTACTTAAATAGTCTTACTACCATTTTATATACATATAATTAATCTGTGGATTAATTATATGTATCTGTGGATTAATTATATGTATCACAAATAACATTTTTGGTAGTACTATAATATTAAACCTGAACCGTAATGCTACGTTTACACGCTTGGCAAGTCTCGACAAGCGTCCACAAACACAAGCGTGTAAACGGTGTGTTTGGCTTGGCTTGCGTGTGTGTTGGCTTTTTGAACACAGATAAAAAAAAAAGGAAAGCTACGCATTTACACGTTGGCGCGTGTTTAGTGTCGCTCATGAGCTCGCGCCGAACGGGTGTTTCTACGCTGCGCTATTACGACGGCGTGTCGATCATGAGTAGTTGGTCAAACGACAAACAAAATAGCCGACACAACTTCAACGTCTACGTCTTCCATCACTTCCATGTTAGTCTGCACCGTGTCTGCACAGTTTGCCTGTCCGTAACACACTAACACACTCGCAAGCGTGTAAATCCAAGCGTTTGTTAAAGGCTTGAAGCTTGTGGACGCCAAGCTTCGGCACGCATGTAACCGTAGCATTATATTACACTGACCGGCGCATGTCATTCGCCTTTGGTCGCGGTTCGCTAGATAACAAACATGATAACGCAGTCAGCATTTGTCAGCTTCCGAGCCCGTGCAGCGCTCCCGCCGCCGCACAAACACGATGCTATACGTCAGCACTAGAGTGACCACACCCGCATTTTTTTTTTTTATTCGATGACAAGATAGCCCTTGACTGCGATCTCACCTGATGGTAAGTGACGATGCAGTCTAAGATGGTAGCGGGCTAACTTGGAAGGGGTATAGCAGTGTAAATTCAACCCATACCCCTAATCGGTTTCTAAACGCCATCGTGCCGGAACGCTAAATCGCTTGGCGGCACGTCTAAATTTATTAAAACTTACAAACAATTTTAATGCCTTTACGAATACGAGAAATTGCATATTATATCCATCGTATTGATTTTGTTCGTGTAAAACGTAAAAAAATCGATTGACACCTCATTCTTCAAAATCAGTTCAGTAGTTTAGATGTTACGGTGAAACATACGTAAATACGACCATACATAGACTGCTATGATCACCCTTTCTTTTTTCGCTTAAAAATCTCACTGCTGCTAGATTGAACAAACCAACAAACCAACACGTTATTTTTATTATCATTAAGCTCAAGTACTTGTCCATCAGCTAAATGGACAAGTACTTGAGCTTAAATTAGGTACCAACACTTAAAGTAGCATTAATTTATAATTGTTTTGATTTCAAAGTAATTAGTTTAAGGTTGACATTGTATATTATATTTTTTAGACATCTTAAAACAAAATTGAAATAAACTTTATAGAAGGTTGATATGGGTTGATAGTATAGGCCCTTATAATAAAGACATAAGTCAATTTTGTAAGAGAACACGCAGAAGCCGATATGGGCTGTCATACCCCTCCTAGGTTAGCCCATTTCCATCCATCAGGTGAGATCGCAATTAAAGGCTCACTTGATAGAAGAATATGTAAAAATAAAATGAAGAGACTAGTCCCAAACAAATCGAGGCATCTGCACACACTAGGAAAGACGGTAGCATTGATCGGCCGCTGGAGGGTCGGTAATTGCTTCACACCTCGCCCTGCCCGGCTGCAGCGGATCCAATTTCTTCCGAGACTTCATATGCCGAGGGACAGGAACTAACCGTGTTTGAAGTAATAATAATGTTTGCTTTATTAGCTTTCGCCCGCGACTTCGTTCGCGTCGGGAATTATTTGTTTTTTGGGGACGGGGAAGGGGACAGGCCATTCGTATGTCACTGACCTAGTATATATCTACTCAATTATAACTACGCGAAAAATCTTTGCATGCTATTTTCGGTAATGGGTAGATTTATTAATTAGAATAGAATTTGGAGAAATTATTGTTCATTAATTCAGAGGTTATAACCTACACTCAGGCAAACGGATAAGTCCAAAAGGGCAGAAAGGTTTCCTATAGTCTACTTGAGTGACCAAGAAGACTCGGATCGAACCATACAGTAAATACTTACTTATCAAAATGGGGATGTCCCGTGTAATTGTGGCACGTAGTCCACGCAACGAGTGCTGAGGGCGCATTGATCGCGGCGAGGGAGCGCGCCGTAATAAGTATTGCTTCACACCTCGCAGTACACGGATACTGTTTCTTCCTCGAAATAACACGGCACGAAACTTGAGGGGATCACTTACTTTCCCACCTACTATTAGATGATTACAAAGTCGCAGGAAGCAGTCGGCTATCCACAAAGTTACACGATATAGCTAATGTTACATTTGAGAACAGTTTAACTGTTGAGTTTTTTGCCGGCTCTTCTCCGGGATAGAATCTTGTAATAAGAGTTATAAGTAACCCGCGCTTTATAACTAGTGGTTCGCCCCGAACTGAGACCTCGCGATATCCCATAATTCCCAAAAGTTTTAATTATAATATATTGTAATAATTAACTTTTAACATTAGACGCAATAAAAATAATAATAGTTGTCATAAAACTGTTTTACTGACACAGCGACACTGACCATCTATTAACATTATTGTGAAGCTATTAGCATTTAAAATGAAATAATTTCGTTTCTTTATAACATTTATTTAATTTTAGTATTTGTTGTTCAAGTACAAGATATAACTGAATTTTCAACCAAGTTTCACGTTCTAATATTCAGTAATTCTTGACATATGGCTCAAATTAAAATCTCCACTTTGAAAGCCCCCCATTTCGTCAATTTTAAGGGAAAAATTAAAAAAAAAAATTTTGTACTCTGATCAAAGTCGTCTTTAAAAAGATATATCGCAAGTCTATGTAACGCAACAAACAAAATTTTACTTCAAACACACTTCTATGAGAGCCCCCCTGAAATAAAGCTTTTAATATTTTTTTATACAATGTTCGGATGAAGGCCATCAGTTTACATATTATATTTAAATTTGAAGTAATTACGTTCAGTAATTCAGAAGTTATAGGGCTCTGACAGACATTTGGACGTACACACTTCTCTGTCCAGTACAGACAAGCGCCCTAGTTGACTCAGAGAACTCGCTTCGCTCGTTCAATCAAAGACCGCTCAATCGGGTAACTAGAACAAGTCATAAATAGTCGCCTTACGTGGAAGCTTCGTTACCTGACCACTAGGTGCGGGAACAATATTCCTCCTCCTCCGCGATATCTGAATTAAATTTCAGCATTCAGGAATAACCTCACTAAGAAATTGCTGCGCGATAGAGAGACCTTTAATAGGTACTTCAACTTTACTTCACCGACCTTTAGTAGGTACTTCACAGGAATAAAATAAAAAAATTGTTTTATAATGTGCTCTTTTTTCCTCACTCTTATAGTATTAAATATAAGCCATACTATTAATTATTTACCTATTTGCATTCTATTGTGAATATGTGCGTATTACACTCGATCTAGTTTCCGCGAAAACCAGTAGGTATTGGGCAGTTTTCAAAAATCAATCAGCTACCATCTAGCCATTTTGCTACTGTGACAAAATATGAGTGCAAACGCCAATTTTTCCATAGTTGATTTCAAATATTTTTCGTTGGTGCTTCATTTTCATTTTTACATATTGTTGTAATAAAAATATATTCCTCAGTTACATGAAATAAATCTTTTGAAATAAAAATATAAAAATTCATAAAATAAGGCTCTTTCCACACTGCATCCGATCCGAATCCGAGAATTCTCGATCCGAAGTAGCCGTACCACTATTTGTATGAAGGGTTGTGCACTAGATCCTTTTTCCCAATTCGAAAAAATAAAATTCGGGTCGGGCTCGGGCATACATAAGTACAATTTTACTACAATGACTTCGGATTGAGAATTTTTGGATTCGGATAGGATGCAGTGCGCAAAGAGCCTAAGCCTTCATCACAAAAATAATTATAGTTTGCATGTTAATTAATTTATTTGGGTTTTGAGGTTTTTCGCGCCGATGGCGGTACAACCAATACGCGTGTTGATTTAAATTGCTCATAAAACAGCACGGGGGTCATCAGCACTACACCGCAGCGCTAATGTGTGATATTGATGGAAATGATGATAATGGCTAGCTCCTGCAGCCTCCGCTCGGTAATTAACCTGCGGCTTATCTGTTTAATCGCATTATATTGAGGGCCGGTTAACAATTTCATTTTAATTCTATAGCATTCAATATTACAAAGTTTCTAACTGTTTTCTGGATAGGTAGGTTCCTAATAAGGTTTTGTCTGGTGGGAGACTTTGGCCGTGGCTAGTTACCATCCTACCGTCAAAGACGTGCCGCCAAACGATTGAGCGTTCCGGCACGATGGCGTGTAGAAACCGATTAGGGGTATGGGTCGAATCTACACTGCCATACCCTTCTCAAGTTAGCCCGCTACCATCTTAGACTGCATCGTCACTTATCATCAGGTGAGATCGCAGTCAAGGGCTATCTTGTCATCGAATAAAAAAAAAAGGTTAACCAGAGATCAGTCGTGCTTATGCGTTGTAGATATCTGTTTATGTTTCTTAACAAATAAAGTTTACAAGTTTATCAATAGTGCCACCAATTTATCTGTTCAGATTGGAACTAAGGCCGCTATTTTAAAATATTATTCCGCTCGATTCGCAAGTATTCATGGTATTTGCTCTTGTCAGTTTTTTTAGTGCGAGCGCCGTACAATGTACAGTGTCATAAAAATGTAGTACCGATATCCTCGTTAATTTCTTGAGTAGCAATAATAAACGCTCCACTAGCGACCACGACGACTGAACAGATAAGTTGGAGGCACTGTAAGTTTTTCCAGCTTCATCTGATACAGAGTATAGAACGCTCTATTTAATTAAATAACCAAAATAATACGTATCGGTTTTTTTATTCTGAGACGTCAAAAGTTGTCAGATGGCTAGAATCTTTACACAGCTGTTGATAGTGTTGCGAAGATTTCTCCTTCGTTCGGCCTTTAACACTCATGTACCTAATGGCCCCTCCACGTCGCTGTGTGTGAACAGCGCTTAATGTGCTGTGAGGGTGCTTGAGATTCCCCGATGTGTGCTGGCGACGAGCTACGTGAGGACAGGATGTCCTCGTAATTAAGACGTTGTACGGAGTAGCACGTCTAATGGCGTGTAGTCACAAACACGCGCTTCCGATGTATCATACACCCTTACGCTTGCGAGATGGTTTTTTCTTGTACCCACCGACGAGCTCTATCCTTGACTACCTGCGAGCTAGTGTGACGTAGTAGAATTAGTGTGACGTAGAAATTAATACTGTATCTAATCCAATATCTAAAAAAGTGATATAGAGACTTTACCATTTATTATAAAGGATTCGGACACATTGAGTGACGTTCACTTATTTTATTTATTTATCTTATTCTCGGGGCTTCAGACTGCAGTCCTTGAGACATTTCCACCGATGTAGGCTCTTAGCCGATTATAAAATATTAAAGAAATGGGAAGATTTGAATTTCCTTTGTTCAAGAGAGCTACTTAATTTCAAAATGAGGAAATAAATATTTATTTGGCTCTTCATTCTTTAAGTCTGCAATTTTAAAACTTCCTGTTAAAATACCCTCAAGTTATTTTAAAGATTTAAACGGTTTTATTTATGGCGCATTATATCGGATGGCGACTGATAAGCGAAATACCGTCGACCTACCCATGGCCTATTGTCGTACCCATTCCTTACTGGAGGCTTATCTGGAGGGGAAAGAGGAATATTAGTCATGTTCAGCGTGGCTAATAATTTAATATCCTCAATAAAAAAACTGCTAAAACGTTAAAATAGACGTTAAGGTCAGCTCTTACGGAAATCTTTTGATTTTTATTCTATTACTTTAAAAACAAACTGTTCATAGTATGCACGCACACAATTTCGCACACGTATGTGCGTAATTACAACAATGTAACCGTGCCACAACCTAAAAACAAAAAACAACGTCTTGCTCCCGGCTATGTTTGTCGGTAGGTAAGCGTTCTCCGAGACGTTATCTGCGACTTGTTTATCTTTAAGTGCCGGTTTTGCCATCGTTGAGTGACGTTTAACCGAGAAATAAATCTGGCGTTCTGACAGTTTTTGTATTGAAAATCTGCCAAAATATCTTTACGCTCGAATAAGACTTCTTTTTACGTTGGTGATTTTTAGGAATTAGACAGCTGAGGACAAACAGATTTATACATGTTTGTATGATTGTTATGCTGGGGGATAGAATTATAGATAACGCTTCACAGAGATAGAGGAATACCCCCCTGCGATCTAACAGCGCTAAACCATGGCTAAGCCCCAGACACGCCGCGCGCTGCCTGAATACTAATTATTCCCACAGCTCAGGCTGTAGTATCAAACATACTTGTTTCTCTACTATATAAAAAATGTCTGTTTATGATTTCGAAATAACTAAGTACCTCTTATGATTATGTGAACGGTAGCATTATCCAAATTAGTGTAAAGCGCGTGCGTAAAATGGTGATACTCTAGTGGTTAGGACTTCAGCCTCATGTTTGGGAGTCCGGTGGTTCAATCCCAGCACGTATCGCTTATCAGAGTTCTTCTTTTCTTCTTCTTTCTCAACTTATAGACGTCCACTGCTGGACGTAAGTCTCTTGCATGGACCTCCACAGACTTCGGTCTTGCGCCGCCTGAATCCAGCGACTCCCTGCGACTCGTTTGATGTCGTCGGTCCACCTAGTGGGGGGTCTGCCAACACTGCGCTTCCCGGTGCGGGGTCGCCACTCCAGCACCTTGGGACCCCATCGACCATCAGCTCTTCGAACTATGTGCCCCGCCCATTTCCACTTCAGTTTTGCGACTCGCTGAGCTATGTCGGTGACTTTGGTTCTCCTAAGGATCTCCTCATTTCTGATTTGATCTCGCAGGGATACTCCGAGCATAGCTCTCTCCATCGCCCGCTGAGTGATCCTGAGCCTTCTTATGAGGCCCATAGTTAGCGACCAGAGTTATGTGCGTTTTAAGCAATTCAAAGGATAAAGCATATTATACAATTGAAGATTACGTAAATGATAAAAAAGCGCGGATATAACTCGCCCCAGCAATGCATGGGAATAATTAACCCGTAAATTGTACACAACATAATATTGCTATTACATATTATTTTATTTTTAAAAGAGTTCTTCTTCTTCTCAGAGTGAGTGGTAGGATTCATAAATTATTCTATTCTAATTATCTATTATATCGATTGCTTAAAGACGGTGAAGGAAAATATCGTGACGTATTTAGCACGCCTAAGAGTTTTGCATTTTTTTTTTTTAAATATATAGACTAGCGCTTGACTGCGATCACACCTGATGGTAAGTGAAGATGCGACCTAAAATGGAACGCGCTTGCCTAGAAGA
This sequence comes from Hipparchia sbordonii, assembly GCA_038048805.1. Taxonomy (NCBI): domain Eukaryota; kingdom Metazoa; phylum Arthropoda; class Insecta; order Lepidoptera; family Nymphalidae; genus Hipparchia; species Hipparchia sbordonii. The sequence continues at coordinate 317,045 of JBBIWI010000007.1, forward strand.
TGCCTATTCACTCTTGATTTGAAGGTACCCAAATTATAGTTAGAGGGAAAAACGGAATAATAATGTTTTCAAAGGTGTGTGAAGCCTGCCCATCCGCTCTTGGCGCGACTGGCCAACTGTGGCGGACCATGACCTGCACCGTCCTCATTTTGGGACCATGCCTCGTAGGTTTCAATGGGTTGAAAAGATGAGATCTTTCGTTTTACGTACTGAGCTCAGAATTGGGTATACTATAGTAGTTGTACAAACGTTTCGTCGCTTTGCGTGTTATTTCGCGATATCCAAGTATATCTATTTAGTCGAAACTCTATACATTTACACCGAAGTGCTGCGGTAATTTCTTCTAAGCCTAATTACACATGAGCTTATTTGCCTCGCTGCCTCGCCGCCTCGCCGCCTCGCCGGCAGGTGTCAAGTGAAACGCCCTACAAAAACCTTTACTCTTTCAAGGGTTAAATTTAGGTACGTATTCCAGCCTGTAAGGTTGCTAGTTATAAGTTTTTTAATTACTAATGCGCTTTTTTAACTCTGGCTGCATTGAATGTTAATTAGTGTGCGAATTTAATTTAAAATTTATGCGTTAAGCATTGAAAACTTTGAAATATTACGCACCCTTTGATGTCTTTAGTTGTCTCAGCACTAAAAATATTCCTTTCTAGGAGCATTATGCGATTTAAATATATAATGAAACTCAGTAATTTAATGAAGATAAGGTTGGGATCATGAAAGATGTTATCATGTAAAATAACCATGCAGTTTTTTTTAGATAAATTACAAAAACACGACTACCATTCCAATTGAAAATAACCATACAGACGCCGTTTTGCTTTTTTTTTTTTTTTTCAAAAAATCGATAGCCGTTGTTACTCGGGATCATATACGGAGTCTAGCATATATGGAATATTAACCCTGAAAATAATACCTACACTTCTTTATTTGGGCAGGCGTTTAAAAATATCTATCTTTAACCAATAAAAAGCAAGCCTTTAAAAACGAATTAAATCATATTTTATAGATATTAGAATAGAATAGAATAGAAATATTTTTTTTTCAAATAAACTTTTACAAGCACTTTTGAATCGTCAATGAATCTACCACTGGTTCGGAATGCCTTTCCTGCCGAGAAGAGCCAGCAAGAAACTCGGCGGTTGCTCTTTTCAAAAAAAAAAAAAAACTTTACAATAGTTAATGAAACTATGTTTAAGTAATGTATTAAGTAAACCTGTATATCCAGGTTAATGTTCGGTACAGCTGAATCGATTTTGGGTTGTTGGACAATATATATTATGAATTTATTTACACGATGATCTAGACAACTTTTATTTCGGGAAATCAAAGTTAATCTGCGCGGATAAAGTCGCGATCATCTTCTAGACAAATTGAATACAATAAGTAGGGGTAGAATCAGCGATACAAATTTTATAGTAGGTACGGTTATTTATGTAATAGACGGAAATCATTTGACTTAATTAAAATGCAGGCTTTTTTGGTAAAAAGAAAAAATATATGATTTCGTGCGGAGGCGTGAAGTTCCTAGCATTAAATGTCAGAGCGGCAACAAAACGCGAGGCGTAAGTCCTTGTCGGACGCAAAGAGACGGATCGCAATGAACAACATTAATTAAGAGCTCCTTTCCCCGCCCGCCGCCTCGAGACACGCAGTCTGAACTAGCCCTTAGCGTAGTGGAAATTTGTTTTAATTAAGGAGTTTTCTATTTTTTGTTGTTGAAATTATTCGAAGTTTTAATGACTGTCCCTCAGAGGCTGTAAACCTTTTGTACGGGGACGTTAATGAATCCCGTAAACCGTCGCACGGCATAGTTTTCTCAAGACTTCTCTTAATTTAAATGGATTTTATTTTTGGCGCAAGGTCATTAAAACCGTCGTGCAATAGTTATTTAAAAAAATTAAATTATTAAAATTTTACTTATAGAACTTCAAAGCACAACATCAAAGAATTTGTACGGTTCATAGTGTGGCTTTATGTCTGATAACTATAACCTTTCATGGATAGAACCGCAATTCGATCCGAAGAATTCTTACATAGAGACAGTTTATATTAGGTATTAAACATGCGTACTAACTTCACATTTACTCGCCCTTCTTCTAAGTCCCGTGAGATTACAGACGTAGATAAATCAACTCCACCCGCATGTAGTTGCGGGTAAAATATGACTTCTTATCTAAAAACTGGGGATTGTCTGGTTTCTTCAACATACACGTTTTGGAGAATGTTGCTTAGGAACTTTACAATATTGTTCTTCCTCACCACAGTGCTGAGAAAAGTGAACATTGGCATCTTTAAGTGGTATACATTCATAGATATTTACATCGTATTTACTCATACAAAACCTTTTATTCAACTTTTATGATAGGAACTGCTAAGGTGTGGAATGCTCTCTTAGTATTAGCCACGTATAACCTCTAGTATCTTTAAGGCCAGGTGAATAGACATCTTCCAGGTAAGCGCGCTACAACATAGACATCATCGTTTCGTAAAAATAAAACTATAAACGGGAATATAGCCGTCATTTAAAAGTTTATATTGGGCCAAGTATACGACAAAATGGAGCTAAAGCAATAAAAGGACAAAGTTATCAATCGGAGCCGCGCGCTTGGCAAATTGCCAAGTGATAAATTGATTCTCCTATGATATACTGACTGTGGCTTCCTTTACCAAATATTTTGGGTAAGCAGTTTGGACAGATATTTGATAAAGATAAAGTTATTTCATAACTATGGACTACGATATATTTATCTACTTTTCCAAAAAAATATTTGGTTTGACTTCTAAATTTTTTATATTTCCTTGTATAAGTATTTTTTATTAAGTATTATTTCTATATTTTTTATTTATTTCGATAAAAAATTACATATTTTATATAATTTTAATTATGTATTTTTAAAGTCAATCTTTTTCGGCTTTGTTCAGGAGTAAGTAACTTTTTAGTGGATTGACGAAAATAACCGATTAGTAAAATTAAATTAAAATTGACCTGTCTCATTCTCCAAAAGTCTTCATCTCTTTGCCTCAGGAAGGAAAAACATCGTGAGGAATCCTGTACGCCTGAGAATTCTCCAAAACGTTTTCATGGGGTGGAGTGTGCTAATTCGCATTTGGCCAGCGTCGTGAACTATGGCCTAAACCTTTCTTCTTCTGAGAAGAGACTGGAGACCCATGCCCAGAAGTGGACCCGCGACGGGTCGATGATGATGAGAATATATAATAACACCTAACACTATACATTCGGTGGTTTTTTCCTTGTATCACCTAATATGTAGTCTATTTTATTTAGTAGGTAAGCCCTCGTAGCGACCTCCAGACTATTAGATAAAGGACACGTTCGGTTCATCAACAGAAAATCAATTTATTACTTGGCGATTGGCCAAACATGCGACTTCAATTGACAAGTTTGTCGTTTTGTGAACCCTCAGCACTATTTTCGTATTTTTTGTAATTTGATAGTTCTTTTAGAAAGTAATCCTTTATATCATATCTTTTTGATAAAGTTGTGTGCTGCGACTTTGTGGAAAATGTATACAGAATTATGTGACCAAGCGAGCATATTTTTTTCAGTATTTTATATTGTAAAGAATAAAGAAGAAAAAAGTTTGTTTCTATTTTTATTTTATTTTTTATTTTTATTTTTTATGTATTGTACATATAAGAATTTACAAGACAACATATATTAGAAGAAGTAGACATAGGTGAAGCTTATCTCTAAACAAAAAAATTCTTCCAGCTTCCCTTGAAAGTTTTTCAAATGCATGCATATGCAATATAATGTTAGTTTGTATGTTGTATCTTAAGAAGTACTTCCTAATTCCATGGAATATTGTGTCGTGATTTTTTACTCATTATAAATTGCCCAAATACAAAGGCAACAGTGTACGAAACAGTTATTCAGTTATTAAAATTTGGAATGGTTTCAACAACAGAAAAATAGTAAAGTTCTTAATATAAACAAATTTCCGTTACGCTAAGGGCTAGTTTAGGCTGTCGCGAGGTGTCTCGGCCTGGGGGGTCATGGAGGGCAGGGGGGAGGGGGGGGGGGTCATGGAAGGAGGTTTTAATTAATGTCTTTGTGCTTTAATTGCGACTCGTCGCTTTGCGGCCAGCGCGGACTTACGCCTCGCGTCTTGTTGACTTCACTTGAGATATAGAGTCGGCAAATTAAACTTACTGACTATTTTGTATCTGCACTAGATTTTTGACAGTACATTATTTTTTTTTAGAATTTATTAATAGTAGTCATCATTTATTCACTTCAATCCAACGCATTATTGGAAATAGATCTCGAATGTGTTCGTAGTCAACCAACTGGCCAAGTGCGGGTTGGCAGACCTCAAACATCACACCTTTGAGAACATTATGGAGAACACTCAAGAATGTAGGTTTCCTCACGATATTTTCCTTCACTACAACAAGTAGTAGTAGATTACAAAAATTTCACATATAATCCAACACATAATAACTCATAGTATAATAGGATAAAGTCAAAGAACAAGCTAAAGTCAGATCTGTTTTATGGGAAAAAATAGTTAAAAGTAATTCAAAAATTAAAACGTAGCAATTCTGGTATTCAAAAATCCTTATATGTCACGGTTGAAAGAGTTAAAGGTTTTTGCTCTGCATGTCGACTTCCGCGGAGGCGGGAGGCGCGAGGCGGCGAGGCATTTTATAAGCTCGTGTGTAATTAGGCTTACAAGAAATTACCGCCGCACTTCGTCGTGAATGTGTCGAGTTTGACAAAAAATAACGCTAAATAACACGCAAAGCGACGAAACGTGACTTCGTTACTGCAGAATATGTTATTTTTATTTTTTAATTAACGTGTAGTACGTGCTGTAGCGTAAGGAATGTTTACGTGATTGTAAGTGCATAATGTTTCTATATTTGAGGCTTGATTACTTGATTACCTTGCCAATGCACGACTAAGGCACAATTTACCAACATGGATTAAGTCCTCGACAGTAAATTAGCAGTTATTTCAAGAATAAATTAATATTTACATACTTTTCACCGTAGCCTAATCTTGGGTTAATAAGCTATTTGCAAGTAATTATTTCTAGTATTTTTATTTTCGAGAACGAGAAATTTTGTTGTTTTATTCTTCGTATCACCATAAATAAAGTGAATCATCAGCATTTGAAGGAGATAACCAAAAAAAAAAAAAAACGAAAATTTTCATTTATTTAAACATAGAAAAGCTTAGTCCACGACGAAGATCCTTAACGCAAGTCCACGGAATTGAATTTCAGCAAATTACATTTAGGTGAAAAACACAAGAAAAAAAACGTCGCTCTTTTGTCTCGTTCCACGGACTGCTTAATTAAACGTTTGTTATAACGACTCGGGACAATAAGCCATTATAAAAACTGACCTCCGAGCAACGAACCTCGTCTTTTTTGTTGGAAAAGGGATGCGCAAACCAGCTCATTGAAAAGACAATAAAGATATGAATCTTTTGAGACAAAAAGCAGTGCCTCACTTTTCTAGCTCTTTAGTTCAAATAGTTCAGTAACGAACTCATGCTGAAACACTCTATGGAGTGAGCCAGATTTAGATATGATTAGGTACTAGACCCAGACACACGAATTTTGTTTCATATGACGAGCTAAAAGGAAATAAAGCCTTAAGAATCTGTTTAAAATCATTGCTGAATCATTGTAATTATTATATTTTATTATCGTGTCGTATTGTGATCAACGCCCAGCTACATATCTGGAACGTTTTTTGAACGATTCATATGAATAATATATACGACATAGAGCTGGTTAGGGCTTGAACTAGCTCTTTATCTTAAATGAGGTAGTTCATTTTTATCTTTATTCCGCAAACAGCCCAAGCCTATTTTGGAGGTTTTTTTGATTTTGGGTCCTGTTTGCAAAAGACCCAAACTGACTCCCTATTTAATGTTTCCCTATTGTTGTGCGGGATGATTAAATTTGGGATGAATTGAAATTATTAACCAATTAGTAGGGACGCTTTGTCCGCCTGTCCAATTATTCATCATGCTTTATGAGTTTCATAATAGGTAGTACCTAGGTACTTAGATATTTTTTCTTTATTAGTTTAATCGTTGCCAAATAATTAATATTAATAATTGATCTGTTTTGGAAAGTATCATTAGAACCTTTGATGTGATGAAGCCCTGTGAGCGATTTAAAATCTGTTTTCATATTTATTTACAGGTGGGTATCTACTGTACAGTGTGTAGGGCCTTCTGAGTAAAGTCTAACTTAATTAGTAGATTACGATTAAATAATTATACCTACAAGCAGCAGCAAGAAAACCAAAAAATAGGAAATTATTGATCCAGCGTATTTCTTTAATTTTTCAAGTGAATGTTAAATTGTGAGTTATACACTTTATACTGCTGAAATCATCTAATATGAATGAAAAAGGAAAATAAAACCCACCCTGCCAGAAAAAATACCATGCCAGGCGTAACGATACCGCGAAACTTTTCCACTCTGAAGTTATACGAACACTGTCATTTATTCACACAATTTCCTGGAGTTGTTTTCCACGGCACACCGCGGTAAGCAACGTGGATGGTTTGTGGAAACTTTATAGCTGTCACCAATTGAATCGTTTTATTGTCGGCGCGAGGCAGCCGCCGCGGCTCCCAACTATGACCTACGACGCTACGAGAACAATATTTGGAGGATGTACATTGCTCGATACTTTTCGTCTATAGAATGTTTCCAATGTGTACGATTTCTCTTTTACAAATTAATAGCTGATCCCCTCGACTTAATTCGTCTGAATTCCCGCGTGAACTCTTTAATTTTCCGGGATAAAATATAGCGTTTGTGTTAATCCTAGGTATAAGCTATCTCCATTCCAAACTTCAGCTATATCGGTTCATTCGTTGTGATGTAAAGGAGTACATACAACCATCGATCCATCCATCCTCAATTCCTCACATACTTTTGCATATAATTTTACTAATTAATGTCCATAGACATGCTAGAAATAGACGATAGCAGAACATCTTTTAAAGCGAAAGAATTTATGCTTTTCAAGAAGTAATGTATGTTGTTCAATCCGAGGATAACACTAGATCACAATTTGTTATCAGACAGAGGTTGCAAACGGTTTCCTTTGACTTCAATTTAAACGTCGCCACCGTGTCTTTATAGTATTTCATGAAAGGGCTGTATACAGCATAACCTACGCAATTTGCCTACGTAAGTATAAAGAAGTCGGTTAAATAGTTTTGCTTGCACGATTCTGTTTCCCTAAAAATTACAAAAGTTTTACCTATAGTCGAAAACAGAACATTTATCCGTGTTTATTTCCTTCAATAGCAATTCTGCTAAAAGTGATTTGTGGCAAAAACAACTTTTACAGAATTTGGATATAAGTCAGATATCATTATTAGATTATCAAATTTTTTTTAAAAATAATATTGGCCATGCCAATATGCCATAAACACAACACACATCATATTCCCCTTTACCCTCCAACTAAGCTGTGTTAGTGTTCGAATCACTACTGGGCTATATAGGTGTCTAATAACGTATTTCCACAATAATTAGGTATTTATAGCTATGCCGCGTTCCCATATTTTTTGTTATATCGCACCGCACTAATATTTAGTGTAGTACATTCTCTTTCTTTTAGTAGGTACATACATAAAATTCTTGCAAGTCACGTAATAAAATTGTAAAGTGTAAATTGTGTTTTTGTTGCAGAATAAAGTCGGCGCTGTAAATCAAGCGATATTTTCTAATGACTCTTTCTCCAGCATTTTCTAATATTTTCTATATTAACGAGAACTCAAAAAAGTCTATACTAACGAAAACTTTATACTATAAAGAAAAAGTTACAAAATTACGACAATATAAACACGTTCAAATAATAAAACTACATACATATTTTTTATTAGAGCAAAATTTCGGCTCGTATATTATAAGATCGCTACAAAAACATGCTTTATCGCTTGCTCTAGCACTTGTCTCTCGACAGCGCACCCCTCTTCATTAGTCCCCCAGAATTGCAACGCACGTGTTTCGACTCTGTACGGCTGGTCACCCTCTCCGGATGACGATACCGTAATCCACTGCGGGTTGAGCTCCCCTGGACTGATTCTGTTACATTTAAATAAAATAAGACGGGTCTCGTTTTTGCTGTTCTAAGTTGTTTTATTTATTTTTTATTTTATTTTATGTAAGAATGGGTTAACTAAGATAACGCTTAAACTCATTCTTGATAGATAGTATACTCGTAATATGGTAGGTAGGAATGCTTTTTAATGTTTTTTTTTTTTTTTTTTTATTCGACGACAAGAACAATGACAAGACAAGAGCAATGGCTTGTGCTTGAACACAATTTTATTATGCTAGATGATAGAGAGTAATGATTGGAACGCGCTCGTCTAGGACCTCAACCTCAATTTGTAATACGCCTCTAATTACCGAGTGTCGAGCGTGATACTTGTTTAGGACTGATTGTTTTTAGTATTGTAATAATAATATAAACAATGTCGCTTTAATGTATCAAATAAATAAAATTATTAACTTGACTTAAAGGTACTTAAGTTTACGTGACAGAAAACTCGTGTGCCTTGAGAGCATTTCGCACTTTACGGTTTGTATCAAAAACTATTGTTACTTGCTGTTCTGTGGTACACGTGGTAAAACGTTAAAGACCTCAGTAGAACAACACTTCGGTCAGCTTACCCAAACTCTTGTATGTACTTATTATCCAAATAGACACTTTGATTTGAGTCCTCTAGGAGTTTAAGAATCTGAATCGTTAACACAAAAAGAATTGGAAGATCTTCGTAAAATGGTACTTATGTAATGGGAGGATAATTGCCAAAATTACGTTAACTTGTGTTTGATCATCCCTCCTTCATTAACTTTCAATAGAGTACGCAGAAGCTTTTTAAAAGAGCTTTGAATACTATGTTGCGTTATCGAAATTTGTACATAAAAAAAATAGCGATAGCTCATATCAAACGACCGTGTTTGAACCATGGACAGTGGATTTTAGGAAGGTATTTAACCAACTCGTAGCTCTTATGACAAGTCAAGATTCTACCACCGATTTGGAATGCAGATTCGTGCAGATGAGTTCATGCGTTGAACCAGTTTTACATTCAGTTTTTCAATTTTAAGCCATCAGTGAGGTAGACCACGGGACAACTCAAAACATCAGTTGGTGTTCTGATGAAAAAAATATTTTTAAAAGTGTCTCACAATCTCCAAATTTTTTTCTCCCCAATTGCTTCAATGGCTTCTAGAAAATATTTTTTATATTATTTTCCGCTTCAGGCCATTGAACATTTACACGTCATTCGTGAATTTAAAGTAAGTAATTATATTCGTTAATTTAAGTTAGATATACCTAAGACTCTGGTAGACATTCAAACAGAAGATGGATGTAAATTCATCCACGTACAATCAGAGTAATTTAATGAATTAAATAAAAAGAAAGGGAACATAAACTCATTTCAAATGTAGGCTCTGGAATGGAGATAACGTCGTAAGAAAAATTTCCTTTTCTGAGCTCATTAATTAGTGAGAACCTTATTTAGGAGGTCGTACACACCTTTGAAGTTAAAATTGATTAGACAACAGTTAAAAGTAGGCATTTTGAAATAATGCTAAATTGGAGCATCAATTGTGGTTGTGTATACAAAAATTCAAAACTCATAGAATACAGCAGCTTCCATTTAACTTTGAGTTTGCTTACTAACCTAGTTACAATAAGTCATAATTGTTGAACTTCTATATTATTAAGAAGAGGCAGTAAGAACATATTTCCATTTCTTTAAATCTCTCAAAGGCAGTGGACCAGGATAAAAAGGAATAACTTTCATAATAATACTTTGCATATGTAAATGTCTAAAACAAAATTGTATAATGTCACCCAGAGATGGAATGAGCTGAATTACGCCGAGTTAGCTATCCGTGCCTGCGGGGCGCGCCTGCTGCTCACAGAGATGTAAGTGATATGGTATGGTAGACCGGCCAATAACTAAGAATATTTCTGTAAAAAAACAGCCTAAAACATCCATAGGAAGATTGTTTCTACATCAGTCGATTTGTTACTTCAATCCTTCTTCAATCAAACACATTAGTTTCCGTTTCTTTACTCGTGGTAGGAGTTCAAATTCGATGCGTTACGTTGTCGTACGATTCTAATTTTAATACATATTTTTATATTACCACGAAATTATATGACAATTTAATAAGCCCGAACCCCTAATTTTCATAACATTCTATGTGAATGAGAGAGAGGTTTTCGCCGTAATAAATCGAGTCACCTGCAGCTGACCTGCAGTAAATAACAGTTCAGTTCCTCAAATCCTAAGATTGAATAAACTAAAAGGAGCCAAATGGCCTCTATGTATTGGCTCGTTACATTTGTATTATCTGTGACTAATATAATATTATTTATCTCTGTTGTAACTTGAAAAATCTCTGTCCCGGCGAGGACGATTTGCATGACATTTGCATTGTTTTGCACGCTCATGCATCCGCCTAATTCACGGATCGCGTAAACGGTCGCTTTATCATTGTAATATGCTGGAGGTTATTCTTCATTGTTCTGCCTCGTTTTCACTCTAATTTTTGCTCTAAATCGATTTGATAAAACCTAAACTAGCAGGGATAGCATATGCTGAGTGGAATCCATTTTGGGACCACACATATTTATTTATTTTTTGTTTTGTATCTCTTTCTGTTATTAACTGTGCTGTGTGTCTCAAATAAATGATTTTTCTTTCTTTCTTTCTTAAACTTTCACTGTTTTGCCAGTGATGACTTATGGATCCGAAACATGGTCGCTAACTATGGACCTCATAAGAAGGCTCAGGATCACTCAACGGGCGATGGAGAGAGATATGCTCGGAGTATCCCTGCGAGATCAAATCAGAAATGAGGAGATCCGTAGGAGAACCCAAGTCACCGACATAGCTCTGCGAGTTGCGAAGCTGAAGTGGAAATGGGCGGGGCACATAGTTCGAAGAGCTGACGGTCGATGGGGTCCCAAGGTGCTAGAGTGGCGACCCAGCAACGGGAAGCGCAGTGTTGGCAGACCCCCCACTAGGTGGACCGACGCAGGGAGTCGCTGGATTCAAGCGGCGCAAGACTGAGACCTGTGGAGGTCCATGTAAGAGACTTATGTCCAGCAATAATCAGTCTATCAGTTAATGAAGAAGAAGAAGAAACTTTACCTGATTCCTCAGACGGCAACTGCTGAATGTAGGTCTCTAGCATGAATCGCCACAGAACACGATATTATGCTGCTTGTATCCAACTGACTCCCCAACAACCGACTCATTCTTAAGATACTTTCTATGGAAGCGTTCTTACAGATAGAGAGAAGAAAACAGCGTTCAAGAGCGAGTTAATATATAGACGAACTGTTTTTAACAATGAAGCAGCACTAGTAAAAGTGTCCGTGTGACTTGTAAGGTCTGTTGAATTTCAACTAATTTAAATTACAATGGCCAGTCTTTATCAACTGACCCTCAAACCCATGTATAAGAAGTTCCCACAGGAGCGCCTTAAGTTGCCATATTGTCGTCATGTTAAAATTTGAAGTCTTCAAAGTATTTAAGTCCCATCACGCAGCGCCATCTTGCGCGATAATTCGCTGAGGAGCGAGTAGGTGGGGTAATTGAAGCGAGCCTCGTTCATCAAGGTAGCTATGTAGTACCGGCTGTAGAGTATGAACCGGTGGTTGTAAACGTTACATAGTCTAATCAACGCAACATTTATACCCTTAGGTTAGTACAACTAGTTATTTATTTTTACGCGACTAAACCCTTCCTTTTGGGAAAGCCAAGTAAAGGGGTTGTGATTTTAGCAGTCTACTAGCTAATAGCCGCGATTTTTCCGCGAGGATATATTTTCAAAAATTCGGAGGGAATTTGATTTTCCGTGATAAAAAAAGTCTAACTCACCCTGAAGACCTTCAACTATACCCGTTCCAAAAATCACGTCTATCCGTTGCTCCGTTGATGTGTCATTGAAGGACAAACCAACAAACAAACGCACTTTTGCATTATAATATTAATAAGGATGTATGTATTTTATTTGTGTAAATTAGTTTATTTGCGTAAATTGTACTATTTAGTTATCGAGTTGATTTTGATGAATGAGTTCAAAAAATTTACAGATAAATATTGCTGTTGTATTTTAACAGATATGTCGGGTACATGATTAATTGCCCTCATATACATTACATTTATTGAAATTGCAGAACAAACTTAGTTGTTCTGGCTAACCGGACTTTTTAACCACTAAGTCTTGGAGTATTTACGCAAAGACGTGAATTTCTACGTGCCTTCCTTTACAAGAGCCCTTTATACGTCGTATGCCCCGACACTTCTTCTAAATGTACGATGTGAACATTATCGGAAAATAACAGCAAAACTGTGTGTCACGGTGATCCTTATATTTGCTGATGTTTTGTGTACAGTGCGTACATCTTTAGGGTTGTATGCATACTTTAATAATAAAATTCTGTATATCACTTTGGCAGTATTTCTTTCATGTCATCTTGGGTCATATCTACAACAAAGTGATATTTAATGAACGAGTGAATGGATGTGTTTTTTATTTATTTGTTTACTAGCTTTTACCCGCGGCTTCGTCAGCGTGGATTTAGTTTTTAATATCGCGCGGGAACTCTTTGATTATAGCCTATGTGCTATTCCAGACTATAATCTATCTCTGTGCCAAATAACTAAATCGGTTCAGTCGTTGCGACGTGATTGAGTAACAAACATACAAACTTTCGCATTTATAACATTAATAGGATTTTTTTATAGACTTAAATAAAAAGTGAACACAATTTACACTATAAATTAAGGACCAATTTTTTTTTAATTAGACAATAAAATTGAGTTGCAACTGGAAGCCCAATTCGTAGACCCAATAAATGAATATCCCTTTATCAATCAATCTACTAACATTCAGCCAGTCGTACATTTATTTGCAATACAAGCAGACCAACAAAACAGATATTGGGACAATTGAATAGATTTGAACCAACTTTCAAAAATGAGGATGATATTCTTCGACGCACACTGCAAAAGAATGCTACGTCGCTGGGGTGCGGCGCTACGGAGTTGCTACGATCCGAGAATCCTGCGTTTTGAACTCGCACAAAACTTTCTTGCTCAGCATTTCTATGGGCGGGGATTGGGGAATGCACTTGGTAACCTTATTTTTTTTACCATTTTAGAAAGTAGGAGTACCTTCAACGCAAGATAGAATAGGGGTCTTCAAGGCAAGCGTGTTCTAAACTAGATCACATAGTTTCAAGGAGTTCTAGCGCGGTCCAACTCAAGAAGACCTCCTTATTGCTTTCTGTTAGGCATGATTGTTGAAGCAAGTCTTGCAAAAAATCTCGTAGGTATATCAAATGAAAAAAGAAAGTTGTGTGAAAAAAGTCATGTCAAGTTCTGCCAAAGAACATGTACCTAGTATTAACGATAAATGATTGTATTAGTATGCATTTAAGCTCTAATATACTCGTTTATAAGTATATATTTTAATATTTTAAAACAAATTATACTTTAAGTAACTGAGGATAGAACTTGTATTTTTTTCTTTTTTTTCCAGTAAGAAAAGGCTTATTTATATCAAGTGAATTCCTCTAATGAGAATTTATACTTGTATATATATGTGCCTTTAGCTAATAATAACTCAAAGTTTAACTCTCATCATATTACATATATTGTAGTTTTAATATGAACTCGCTTTTATATTCTTTGTGCCAAAATTTATGAATTTCCCCAGCGTCTCGCTCACGAACGTTATTAAAAGTCCCCCATACATCTCTCACTCACGTTTTTATTAAAAAGCGATAGAGCCGTCCCCGCGATTCGTATAAAGCAATACATTTGCATTGTAAACTAGTTGCGTTCATTTCAAAACTGTAACAACATTATTCCTTCACCTACGTACACCATATAGTGTTGTGGTTAAGGTTGATTTTCGCTTGGATTTGTGGTAAACGAAGTTGGTACGGAAGTATAAAGCGTCAGGCTCTGGGGCGGTCAGAAATAAGAGGAAGCGGCGCCATCTGTCGGCCTTCGCGTCCGGTCTGCGATTTCCGGCGACTGAAATTTTGAATAGCATTATAATGTGGCCTATTACCCGCCACCCCGCTATACTCTGTTTTTTTATTACCCGGAATGAGATTTAGTGGTTTTTCCACATGTTCTGAGAAGATTGTGGAATGAGCCGCTTGGAAAATTTTACTTTTCTTTTCCTTTGTGTTGGAACGTTCCGTGTATCGTAGAACAAGTTTTTATAATGGGATTTATAATGGTTTCAGTTATGCCGTTTGAGAGAAAGTTATATTTAAAGTTTATTATTAAATCTTAGATAAATTAGTTTTCTACTCGTTTTAAACGGATTGTTTTATAAAAGCTTTAATTTCAAGCTTTTATTTTATCTCTCTAAAGTAAAGCATAATCTTTCTTTCGCTAAAGTAGGTACGTAGACAAAGTAATTTAACACATATTAAAACGAATAGCTTATTATTAGAGAAGCAGAGAGTTTGTACGAATAAAATTATTATTTTTTTCGGGTTTTCATCCAATTGTATAAATATATCGGAAACCCACGTTGTTAATGAGGAAAACATCGCAAGAAAACTTGCAAGCCTGAAATATCTCCATAAGGTTCTCAAAGGTGTGTGGAGTCAGCCAATCCGCACTTGGCCGGTGGACTATGGCCTAAACAAACCCTTCTCTTTCGAGAGGAAACGTGTGCTCAGTAGTGGGGGAGAGATGGGTTGAGATGAATAAATGGATGAAACACCAAACTGAAGTGGAAATGGGTGGAGCAGTGGATAGTTCGAAGAGCTGATGGTCGTTGGAGTCCCAAGGTTTTTTAGTGGCGACCTCGCACCCGAAAGCATAGTATTGACAGACCCTCCACTGGACCGAAGACATCAAACGGTCGGAGCCGCTGGATACGGCGTAAGATCGAGACCTGTGGAAGTCTATGTAAGAGCCCTTTGTTCAACAGTGAACCTCTATCGGTTGATAAAGAAAAAGAATTATTATCGTACTCATATTATATTGGCATGAGAATAATAAAAGTTCATGTACATACAAGTTGAGGTGGAGTCGAAGGCATGCTCGTGTGGACGGTCGCACACGCTAGTTACAGCCGTGAGCGCAAACACCGGCCGGCCGGCCCCGTGCAAACAGAACATTCATATGAACGCCGCGGGCGAGGCGAGCATATTATTGTCGATCTTTTGCCTCTTGTTTACAACCTGTTCACAACTATGTATATATTTTCGCTACTTACAAATATAACTCATACTAGCAAGACTAATAATGTCCTCCCGATCTCCAGCCACGGTGGCCAATCTTCACAGAGATTAACCATCTGTGCGGGAAATATAGTGCACAAGTGTGTGCGTAAACACAGGTGCACTCTCTATTCCCTTACTCTCACAGTCCGACGGGACGGAAATCCGACACGATCGGAAAGATATCAGGCGCAGTACCGACAGCTTTACGTACTCTCCGAGACACGGGGTTGACTCACCGCCAACTTCCTAACTCCTGGATAGTACTGACAATTTCTTGACAGAAAAACCCAATACCTTTTATGGCCCAACCCGGGAATCAAACCCGAGACCTCGTCATCTGTAGTCGAACTTGCTAACCTTGCTAGACCAACGAGGCAGTGCGCAACTAGCAAGACTGTTAATATATTGTACTAAATCAAATAATCTATCTAAATATATAAAAGGCAAAGGTGACTGACTAATTGACTGACTGATCTATCAACGCACAGCTCAAACCACTGGGCGGATCAGGCTGAAATTTTGCATGTAGATAGTTATTATAACGTAGGTATCCGCTAAGAAAGGATTTTTGGAAATTCAACCCCTAAAAGGATAAAATAGGGGTTTGAAAAATCGAACTTAACGTGAGCGAAGCCGCGGGAAAAAGCTAGTAGTCCTATAACAGACTTTTCATCACACTTTCGAGGAAGCTGGACGAATTTTTTTGTATAAGGCGATACAGGCGCCATGAGGCGACATGATGTCCGTCTATCGGTTTATAAAAAGAAGAAGAAGAATATTGTTAAGTCAAAAACCAAACTTCCTCTAAACTTTACGTTTCAAAGTCACCCCAACCTTCTGAACAGCTTCCGATCTCGATAGATAACTGAACCGGGGTCGAGAATGGCCAATTGAGTTATCTTTTCAGATTGAGGCACTCACCTGACTGGTAATGCGATTACCACTCGACAATATTATGCACACCTCGATCAGATGCCTCTGTCATGGGAATTTAAGCTTTATTGTCTAAAGCTAAAGCTTAATTTTAAATATGTATTTGAGAACTCTTGCTAGTTCATTCAATCGGATTACTTCTTTTTCTAGTGACTTAAATTTTCCCCTACTAAAATGTCTACAAGTGAATAGAAAAAATAGATTAGACTAGATAGGTATTAGTTTGATGCTTGCTTTATTACTAGGTATTTTTAAAGAAATTTTTTTCGGCTTACGATTATTTTCAGTGGCACCTTTCCTAGATTCAAATCTATTTTCCAAGTTAGCCCGCTACCGTCTTAGACTGCATCGTCACTTTCCATCAGGTGAGATCGCAGTCAAGGGCTATCTTGTCATCGAATAAAGGAAAATAAAAAAAAATATAGGTCTTATTGTAAAAAACGTTACGGATAACGTTACTTTACGACAAGCGTTATACGAACGTTAAAGACAAACTGTTTTTAAGAACGCAAAGAAACTTCAACAACTTTATAATTATCAAAAAATGTAAAAGCGTAGGTATATTATTGAGTTACTTAATTGAAAGTGTAATTTTTTTTAATAAATTCTCACTTAGGTCTCGCATTTATTTTATTATCGGGCGTTTCCAAAGCTCACAGAGTCGCGCTTCTAACACTGGGGAACTTTTAAACGCTTTCCAACTAATTAATGCCAAACTGCAGCAGCTTCTGAACACTACAGTGCGTTTTTTTTTTTTAATAAGGTTCACACTTATGAAACTAACTTAACTACTGAAACGTACCGCTAAGTATATACTTGAGTAATTTCAAGACAACATTGTAATCAATCTTCTAAGCAAGCACACTCCTACTTAGACGTTATAGGTAAATAATTATTGTTTTCCCTCAGACATGATTGTCGTCAAACGCAGGCCTTTAATCCAATATAAAAGCTATTTCTGTATGTTATATTTTATTTTGTTTTTTTATTTTATAAGGAAAAAGTCACCCAGTATAGACTAGCGGTTGACTGCGATCACACCTGATGGTAAGTGAAGATGCAACCTAAGATGAAGCGCGCTTGTCTAGAAAATACCCATTCACTCTTGATTTGAAGTTACTTAAATCGTAGTCACTGGCAAAACCGGAAGCCGGAAAAGCATTCCTTAGACCCACTAGGTACAACTTTCTTATGAAATATTTTAAAACTAATCAAAAGTGTACCTACTAGGCATGTACTAGGAAATTAGGTATCGATAGTAGCCTTGTAGCATATAATGTAGCAGTGTAAGCGGCAATATCGGGTATTTACCGACTAGCAACGGCACGTAGAACTTCACACCGCCGCGCCGCAATTGGATTTATAACTTATCCCATTCATGCAGGAAGTTTCTTTGATTGCATGTAATGTATTTAATCAGATTGTTGGGCAATTTATAGGTATGTGATTAAGCTACAATAATTATTTCTATTATTTTCTAGCAAATCTTTCGTCAAATTCGGTTCAGCCATTCCGAATATTACTATCCATATTAAAAGGAAGTCGATAAACAAGTGTACAACTTAGTATCTGTTTCAAAATATATTTAGAATAATACGAGCTAACGAAAGATTTTTTTTTGGCCAGCCCTTTTCAAGTTTAGGTATTTTTTGTATGGACCGTGAATGATCTGCTTTTTCTTCAAAAAACAACTAAAACCAAGACATTTAATGTAAATATAATGTATTTTACCTACTTACTTACCGTCTCACCCGGGAAATAGGAGGAATACAAACACGTGCATGTTTTGTCCGTGTTTTGAGCGGCGATATTGGCGCGGGGCAGTCGAATGTGCAAATATTGACCTGACAGGATTGCTTCTCGCACTAGAACCTTGTTTTCCAAGTACCCTCTTGTTAAATCTTACACGTACAACGCGATTATACACTCTATGTAAATACGGGCAAGAGCTAAATTAGAACAACTGCAGGTCCAAGTGTTGAAGGGGTATAACGTTGAAGGCTTTTAAAGATTTTTTGGTGTTTTTCGATAATATATTTTCGATAGTTCGGTGGATTTCAACAAAATGGTTTTATTTTTAAAACATAGGTCTGTTTTACGAATAAAACCACTCCCAAATACATACATACTTAAATTCTAGTTCTTAGCACCAGGTATCCGATTAATATTAAACGTGCATACGTAGTAGGTATGCCGTTCCAGCTTCAGTACCATCTAAACAAGAAAGTTTAGATCACTGAGCAGCTCAAAATGAAATGAACGCCTTATTAAAAAAAGATTTTTTTCTGTCATCTAAAGTTTGACTAACCTCCTATTCCCTCCAAATAAGCGCAAAGCTTGTGCTAGGAGTAGGTACGACAATACTGCAACGGGTGAGATTCAAACCTGCGACCTTTCAGTTTTCAGTTTGCGCCTTTAACCGTTGGGCTATTGACGCTTCGAAGTTGGTTGTCCGTCCTATTGTACGAGCAACTAATGTGCGCCTAGCCTAATCAAAGAGCAATAACAAAACATTTCAGTAGAGCCTCAGTCCCCAGTTTGTAGTTTCGTAACACTGTAATGAATTTAAACTAACGTTTATTACAGGACGGTCCGAACGACGGGGACACTCGCAAATGTATGTAAAAGGCTTCCCTTAAAAGGGTTAAGTGTACAGTTAATTATATAACAGAGAGGCTGGGGTCATGCAGACCGGTAATTAGTTCTGTTGATCATGCTGGAGGAAAAGGGACAGCATTATATGTCATGTGTAATGAGTGAGAAGGCCAGAGCGCGGCTGGACGTTTTCAGGAATAAATTGTGATATTATTTGTGGAAGCGACCGCAAAATTAAAACGCTTGTAATTAAACGGGTTAAAACTGTTGTGAACAGAGTGTTTTATCCGGTAACAGCGCGCAGCGATGTCGATTATGAAAACTTATATAAGAGTTTCCATTAGTTTTCAATTTAGTTTCCTTGCGGCCTATTGCAACCATAAACTTAGTATTACTTAATATTTTACCATAGTCGTTTCATAGTGAAAAAAAGCATTTTTAGCTAGACTTGCAACGAATATTCGGTTACTATTCGGTATTCGGCCTATTCGGCTGCTTTTATTATATTCGGCCGAATACCGAATATCTACATAATATTCGGCCGAATACCGAATACTTAAATAATATATTTTGTTATAGAGAAATAATTGGTAAAATGAAAAATTAAAATCGATTGATTACGTATATATTCATATTTTCATTTCTGTTATAATCATTTAAGTAGTCATTGGTGAATAACACAGGTACATACTCATCTTCTGAATTGGAAAAATGGAGGATTCTATGTATTTGAATTATTGTGGTAATCAAAATTTAGAAGGGTAAGGTTCTCATTTCTTTTATAATCATTTATTAAGTAGTCATTGGTACATAAAACAGGTACATAATTTAATCATTTTCTGTATTAAACAAGTTAAGAATTTTTCTATGCATTTGAATTATTTTCATAATCAAAATTTAGAAGGGGAAGGTTATGGTGCAGAAAGACTAACTTTTCTGCATTTTTAGGAAGTAGTTTACTTCTTTCTTTCTCATAGACCATCCCAACTTCAGAGAAAAGGCGCTCTGAATAAACACTACTTCCTGGCGCCGGTAAATATTTTGCTGCAATCTTAATCAAACACAGAAATTCCCTCGCTTGCCACCATGTATACGGGTTGTCATGACGTGATATATTACTAATATTTAAGAAAAGATCCATTTCTGTTGAAACTGCATTTTTTTCTGTTGCAATATACCGCGCAGAGCTACAGCAGGCGTGCAGGCGATGAGTACATTAGAACAAAACAAAGGAGCGCGAAACAAACTAAAATCCAGCCGAATACTTTTGCCTAATATTCGGCTATTCGGTCAGGGGCCTCGCCGAATATTCGGTATTCGGTATACTGCCGAATATACTATTCGTTGCAAGTCTATTTATTTTTTACAGTTTTGTAGTGTTTGTTCTACGCATAAGCATGAATTGTCTTCAGTCGTCACAGACCACAGCTTTGATCTCGGCGCAAAAACAAAATATGAATTTGCATATTGATGAATCTTTAAAGTTGACTTAATCTAACCTCCTACTGGTCCAACGGAGCAACTAGTTGAAGAAAACTAAAACCAAAAATAAATAAAACAAATGCATTAGAATTAGATTAAGCCATACTGGTTTTAATAGATAACCACGGGACATAGTTCTGGGCAAAAGAAATGAATTTTCGACAAAATCGAGGTAAACGTCCATCGACACCGATCATTAATGAAGTATTAAAATTCAAAGGATCGTGTCAGGACTCCTGAGTCCTGTGAGCGCTGCGCCGTGTGGCGGCATGGTAATTAGCTCGCGCAAAGCGGAGCACCCTCTACATCGAGCGGTGCAGGCTTTATCATGAAAATTAAGCCTAATAGGAAATAATGGCTTGCTGTCTCCCTCATTCTCAACTGTACACCTAAATTATAATATCAATCGTTTGTGCTGGGGCCCAAGTCTGATATTGCAATTGTAGTTCAATTGTCTATCAATGACATCCCAATTGCTACTTTTAGCAATTTTGGTAGTCTACTAATTCAATGGCATCACAATTGTTTTCCGATGGTTTGCCAGTGACACATCTAGCTTTGAATCTAGCTTAAATAAACGTTTTTAATATGTAGTTTTTTTTGAAACTCATTTCGGCAAACGCTTTTTAAGCTAATGGCAATACCGAGGTATCATTGAATTACAATCCAATTATAAGAAATCGAACGACCATTGTGAATTTAGTAGACTACAAAATTTTGGACCAATGATAATTGAATTGTAATAATTGTATTGCGGTTCAATGACAATGACATGTAAAATAGCAGACTTGGGGCCCTGGTTACTCAACGCTGAGTCGATTCGGTGACAGGATTGGTGACCGCCTTGGAGATCTCTCTCTATTTTTTCTCTGAACCTCGGGGGTACAGAAGCACAAGAAAACTACCGTTATAATATGATTAAATACCTTTATCCCATGTGGAGTTAGGTTATTTATAAAGCGTTTGTTTTTCCGCGATAAAAGCAGCATGGCACTCTCCGGGTCCTCAACGATACCCATGCAATAAATCATGTCGATCCGTTGAACCGAAGCATTCTCAATTACTTTTTACAAGACTGCGACAAAGCCGAAAGGAAGGGAAGGATTTTAGCAGTTTGTTTGGGTCTATCACGTATGTTCCACCGCATCTAGCATCTAAACTACAGAGCTGATTTTCATAAATGAGGTGTCAATAGATTCTTTGCTATAGTTTGGTTGACATAGGCTATAGCTTTTACAAAAAAATTCAATAGATGGATGCTATACCCGATTTTCCGTTTTTAAACATATTTCTTGTTCAGAAACGTTTCTCCCACACGGAGAAAAAAGAAGGCAAAAGCTAGTATACTAGTCGCATACCTAAATATCCACATACCTAACGTTTTCCCTTACAAAGAACTCTTTCAGGCCGACATCGGCGCAATTAAAGACAGGTTGGATGCATTAGGTGCATTCTAGCGAAATGTGCGGGGGTGCGGGGTGCTCGATGCGGGGGGAGGGGGAGTGGGGGGGGGGGGAGGCGTTCGGCTACTAACTCACTTATGCACAGCGCCATGCCGGTGCTGTGATTCAATTTGTACCGTTTTATTGAGTGTAAATTGCTACAGACGGCGCGGACGGCGAGTCCATACTGTGACCTCATAGTCTAGGTATGCACAGTAGTTTTATGAAAACCGCTCGGTTTTTGAAATTCAAGCTCGTAGGTCCGATTTCTAAAGACAAACTATTTCTAAGAGTGAGGCATAGTTTAATAATAATGGGGATGTTAACACTAATCTGCTGCTGCTGCTGGGCTCAAGCTGCGCGGACGTGTGCATTGTTAAACAAAATTAATTAATCATTTTTATCGAGTTTAGTTGTCCTAATGTAATCAAAAGTGATACTTAAACTAACTTGAGTTTAAAAGTGACTTTGGAATATCATAATTTACTGAACATACCTCGATTTAAATTGCGTGTTAGTTGCAAGTCTTACGGAACGGATTCCCCTTCACCCCCGCGAAAAGAGTACGGCTGCGATTTTTTGACTCGCTCGCTCTGCAGTGGCGCATACGTTGCCCCGAATCGACCGCATTTATAAAGATGACCACACAACAAACATCGTTAAGCGGAAACCTCACAAGCGGCAGCGGAGGCGGAGGATCCACGTCAAACTTATCGAACTGTGATGAAGAAGATAGATATATAGGTATGCGTGCTAGAAAACGAAAAGATCGTTCAACTGAATACGACTTCAAAAGGGACCTGCATGACTTTCGCAAAGAAATTACCAAATTTTTTCAGGACTTTGCCGCCACCCAAAATGAAACTTTATCGCTTATACGCCAAGATGTAACCGAAATTACAAATGAAATTAAATGTATCAAAGAGACGACAGTAAAATTAAACTCAAAATACGAAACATTACAACACGAAATAGAAATTATAAAGTCGGAAAATCAAGTATTACAGGACAGACTAAAGCAGACAGAACGCTTTAATAATATCTCCGCGGCCCAAAATATAAGTGGAAAATCGCTTTCGCCTACTTACGAAGAACTTATGTTTGAATTGAAAGACCGCTCCGACCGAGAGAAAAATGTCGTATTGGTAGGTATTAGCGAAATATGCGATAAGAACTATGCGGCCCGGCGTCAACATGATGATCTCGAAACATTAAAAGTTATTACCTCTTTATTTGAACAATGCCCCAAACCGAGCAAAACAGTTCGTCTTGGAAAATACATCCCGGGGAAAAATCGACCTTTAAAGGTATGTTTCGAATCAGCTACTATACCTAAGCAACTGCTACGTAATAAATCAAAACTGACCGATAACATTCGATTATATGCTGATCAAACTCCGTCTCAAAAAACTTTTTTAAAACAACTTTCGGAAAACCTACAAAAACGCAAAGAAAATGGTGAAACTGATCTAACTATCAAATATATACAGGGAGTACCTAAAATAATTAAGTCAAAAAACGATTAAAACCTACTGTTCATGATTCGTTGACAAAATGCCCTACTAGTACAGATTGTAATTACGTCACGCATCATCTAGTCCAAAATTATCAAGACCTACCTGCAAGTTCGAACTCATTAAAAATATTTTATGCTAATTTACGAAGTATTAGGAAACCCGGTAAATTCGAAGAAGTTCAATGTATACTGAAAGCAGTACCAAAATCACTTCATATTCTTATTTTTACGGAGACTTGGCTTACATCCGAACAAGAGGCCTGCCAATATCAATTACCTAACTACACTCATATATACAACTATAGGAAAAGCGGTAAAGGCGGTGGTGTGTCCATCTACATTCATAACAGTATTAAGTACGATGTAACAGAGGAGTTAACGGAAAATGGGAATCATTATTTATGGATATATATAAATAAATTTTCACTTAATATTGGCGGAATTTATAAACCTGGCGAGACAAATGTTAATAAATTTTTAGAGATATACTCTGCTCAAATGGAAAAACGTAAAAGAACAATTATTTTTGGTGATTTCAACGTAGATCTTTTAACTGCCAACAACAATGTTGTTAATTACTTGAGAACCATACAAGAAGCAGGGTATGAAATAATTAATAAAATTGACAGTGATTATTGTACACGTGAGACATCCACAACGAAGACTATTCTAGATCATGCATGCACTAACTTAAATAATAATATTTTCACAATGTCTATCATAGATTCATCATTATCTGACCATAAGCAAATCTATATGGAATTAACAAAATCAAAGACTCAAACACTACAACGGGTACAGTATGCTGCTCTGGATTATGAAGGACTACTCAATAGCTGTACACAAACTAAGCCCGTAAATGAAAACTGTGACTATTATTATCTCGAAAAATATATAATGGAACAAATTACGCAAAATAAAATAACTAAGACTAAAGTACTGAACTTGCCACAGAAAGACTGGATTAATAAAAATATAATCGACGGAATAGATAGACGTAATATTTACTGGAAAAGCCTGAAAAAAGATAGTAAAAATGAAGAACTATTAGAAAAATATAATTTAGAAAGATTAAGCGTTAGTAAAATGATTAGAGACACTAGAAAAACCTACTATTGTAATGAATTTAATAAGTGTAATAATAAACCTAAAAAGATGTGGGACCTCATCAATACTTTAGCCATAAATAAAATTAAGAACACTTGTGCTTTGCCAAAACTCGCATCACCCTCTGGTAGTATAATTGATGGAAACAAGATCTGTCAAACTTTTAATGACTTTTTCTTGACGATAGGCACAGAACTAGCTAATAAAATTCCTTCAAAATACCACTCAAGTTCAATCCATACCCTCATGTACAAAAATAACCATCTACATGACATAACTCTAAGTGAACTAAAGCCTTGTAACGTTAAAGAAGTGATAAAAATTATAGATTCCTTAGATAGCAATACGAGCACCGGCATTGATGGAATTAGTCCTAAAGCCATAAAATGTATTAAAAATGTTATTGCTTTAGATCTTACAAATTGTATTAATAATTGTTTATCACAAGGGGTATTTCCTGATAGCCTTAAAATTGCAAAAGTCAGCCCGATTCATAAAGCTGGATCAAAATCTGATCCCAGCAATTATAGGCCTATATCAGTGCTTCCAGTGATTTCAAAAATTTTTGAAAAAATTATAGTTACTAGACTGAATGAGTATTTAAGTGCAAAAAACTTTTTAATTGATGAGCAATATGGTTTTAGACCGAAATCTAACACTCTTTCGGCAGCAATTAACGTAATTACTAAAATAAAAACAAACATAGACCAAAAACATATCTGTTTAGGAATATTTATAGATTTAAAAAAAGCTTTTGATACAGTGAGCCACTCAAAATTATTACAAAAACTTAACAACATAGGAATCACTGGTTCAGCACTAGATATATTTGCCTCTTATCTCACCAACCGTCAACAGATCGTTCAAATCTCAAATAATAAAAGTAATTCACAGCTTGTGACGTGCGGCATTCCACAGGGCTCCATTTTAGGTCCAATACTGTTTTTAATCTACGTTAATAATATAGTTAATTTAAATCTATCAGGCCATTTAACTCTCTATGCAGATGACACCTGTCTTTTCTATTTCGCACACTCCATTCAAGACGCTATAGCACAAGCTCAAAATGATCTAGATAAACTGAACGAATGGTTTCTTTATAATCTTCTCACAATCAATACATCAAAAACATCATATATGATTTTCAGTGCCAAGAATAAAAAAATAACTGATTACCCACCACTCAAAATAAATAACAATATTATAAATAGATCAAAAAAGGAAAAGTATCTAGGCCTAATATTGGATGACAAACTGATATGGGACTCTCATATTGACCAAACTATCTCAAAATTAGCATCACTTACAGGAGCATTAAGAAGAATTTCTAACTGCATTCCACAAAAAATCCGGACGACTATTTATAACGCTCTTGCAAAGCCACACTTGGAATACCTTATAGAAATCTGGGGATCAGCAGCCCAAACACACCTCAACAAATTGCAAAGAACACAAAATAAATTAATAAAGACACTATTTCATTATGTGTTTATGAGTTCATTATGATTATTTAACACCGACAAAAGACTTATATCAAAAAACTAAGCTCTTTAAAATTAATCAACTATACGCATATAATACTTGCTATCTCATTAAAAAAATTATAACTGAAACTGTACACTCTAGTATAATATTTAAACCAAGAACTATTGACTTTAACCTAAGGAATAAAAATAAAATCCTCACTTGGCAGCCACGAACGAAAACATATGGTACTAAAAATATATTATGTGAAGGTGCACGATTATATAACAATTTACCAAATATATTAAAGGACACTAAAAATATGAAACAATATAAGAATAAGTTAAAATTACACGTTAGGGATAATATTGCATAGCGGCTCCTTATAATGACTAATATTAAGCTTATTATTACTTTTATACATGTTTAGATGAATAATTTATGTTAGATGATAGCTTTTGATTTATATAATGCATGTTTAGATAAATATAATTTATGTTAGATGATAGCTTTTGAATTATATAATGCAAGCGTCTGTGTATATACCAAAAATGTAAACCTACTTTATTCTCTGTTTAAGTGAACAGTATGTTCTTTTTTGAGAAATAAATATCTTTAAACCGAATCACAAATTAATGTTAAGTGTTAATTTTATGATAGTTTGTAGGATTAGAATATCGAAAATCACATTTTCGTAATTTAATATAACTTAATAAATTTATTCAAAATGATTTTAAATGCTCTATTTATAATCTGATGTCACGTGACTGCAAACGCCAAGAAGAGCACGTGACGTCACTAGACGAACCGCGAAACAAACGGAGTGATTTTATAGGTATAGTACGCGCCACGAAAGAAGTCCCGCGGCCATCAGGTTAACTAATAGATTTTATATACAATAATTGCCTAGACATACGACTACTAGCGCCGCCTCTATGCGACTTCTTTCGCGGCGCGGACGGACCAATGATGTCATGTCAGTCAAGTGACAGTTGTAGAGTGTTTTAGCTTGAAAATTTAAAAATACTCTATTTTTGTATATTTTCTCATCGAAAATAGTAATATTTTTAAATAATATATATTTTTTTATGGTAAACTAGAGTCAATCTTCAAAATAATAACAATTCCGAAAAATTGTTAACATCCCTATTGATAACTTTATAAGGGTAGGTCTAATCTACCGTTATCACAAACAGCAAAAATCAAAAAGAGGATCGACGTGATTTGCACGAGGTGTATTGTTTTAAGGACCTGAAAAGTGATAAAGGTTACTTTTTTATCCCGGTATATTTACACCACGCTGGATTGGATCCTGATTTTGCTCGAAAAAGTTAGTGCTTTATACATAATTGGGAGTGCTTTATGATTGTCTTTATTCATCAAATAGAAACGAAAATGTAACATGTAAGAATAACATTTGTAAAAAACGAAAATAAATCAGTTAAAAAACAAATAAGTTAATGCAACTATTTTAATGCGCTTGTATCAGTCTATTTCTAAAACAAAATTTTGTATGGAGGATGTATGGAGCTACTGAATCGTGACGCCATATTGCAATAGCGCTCTCTTTTTTCAACAGGAAACTTAAAAACTCTATATTTTCGAGACTAATAATAATAAAAGAAAAATGGCATTGTGTTATAATATTAAAAACCTTTATTTTAAGTACTTATGTAAAAAAGTGCCTCTTCCACGCACGTGGCCGATCTAAATCATCTCTAATACAAGTTTGAATTTCGATTCGGAAAATTTTCTTTCACAATCAATTAAGTCTCACGAGGCACACGCAGCAATCACCAGAGCTCGCTGTAGATGTTCGAAAATAAATCCGAGCTAACGTGTTCGCAGTTCGATGGAGCTTAGCAAAGATCGCAGCCAACGGCCCGCCGCTGCAGACATCCGCCAGGGGTCCTACGTACCTTACCGACGAGCACAGAGTACCTATTCAGTAGTACAGCATAGGCTTAGCATTGGCTTCTATTTGGCCCTGGTCTAGAGTAAAACTACTTTTATAAGATACAACTAAAATATTCGTTAGCGCAGAAAGTAGTTATCTCGCCTGCTCTAATTAATTATCGTTTAAATAGATGGAAAGGAGAATATTATTCACGTTAAGGATATATAATTTTTTGCTAGCTCATACCCAGGATCAAAAAGCCTTAAACCACGCGGACGAAGTCGCGAGCATCACCTAATTTAAAATATTAGTTATGATTGATTTCTAACTATTTGAACAGCATTCTACGAGTACGCCCGGGGTGCGCGACGCGGTAAGGGAGGGACCCCATTTGTCTGTGCTCTCAATCGACACTCTCATCGTGTTACCAGCCGCTACCCACTAAAGGCGTATGGAATGACGTGTTCATTCCAATATCCGCTGTGGGATTGTCTACTAATGCTTGCATCTGTGTGACGAATGACGATCACAATCACCTCTGATTGGCTGAATTGGCTGAGCGCTGTTCTTCTCTCAGAGAACGTTATGGAGAACTCTCAGGCGTACAGGTTTCCTCACGATGTATTCACCGTTCAAGGATATTTAATTGTTTATACGAAAAGGTGACTGACTGACTGATTAATCTGTCAACGCACAGCTCAATAAATCACCAAACGAATCGGGAAAGGCATACAGATAGCTATTATAACATAGGCATCCGATAAAAAAGGATTTTCGAAAATTCAACGCCTACGGGGAAAGTAGAGCTTTGAAGCTTGTATGAAAATCGAAGCTAACGTGAGCGAGTCCGCGAATAAAAGCTAGTATAGTATTAACACTTTAAATCATAAGTAGGCCACAGCCTTTACTTGGTAAATATCTTCAAGAGCTTTAAATAAATTTTTAAAGGGCTATAAAATGAAAGTATTTAAATGTAAACGTCAAACGATGTCAAGCGTATTTATTTATTTAGTGAGTAAAATAACTATTTGTGTTTGAGTTAACAAAGTAGGCCGTTTCAGTTTTTCATTTAATCTGTTGCTCATTAAATAACTGACGAGGAAGTCTTACAAAAATTTCTAAAGGAAATATTCAAACCCGAAACGCTGTCATTTCATTTCAATACAAAATTACGATAAAACAAGCTCATTAAGCAACTGCCACGGCTTAAAAGCGAATTAAGAAATGGGAACAGATTCAAAACCGCTCGTTTATAATTAGATTCTTAATGATTGCCACTTTGCGCTATTCAAACGGCTCAAGAGAGGAAATTATTCAAAGTATCTGTAAGCAACATTCCCGCGCTGAGA
This sequence comes from Hipparchia sbordonii, assembly GCA_038048805.1. NCBI lineage: Eukaryota > Metazoa > Arthropoda > Insecta > Lepidoptera > Nymphalidae > Hipparchia > Hipparchia sbordonii. The sequence goes on from JBBIWI010000007.1 coordinate 346,133, forward strand.
GCTGGTCAACTATTTGAGTGTTTGTTCTGGCATGAGCACCTAGAGATACTTTCCTCTACTCTAATTACTGACTGAGTATATAAAACTCCTCTAACCTTCGACTTTTCGGTTATTAATTACTAGCTGATGCCCGCGACTGCGTACGAGCGGATTAAGGGTTTTTAATTCCCGCAGAAACTCTTTAATTTTCCGGGATAAGTGTAAATTTAATCCTGGATATGAGCTATTTCCATTCCAAATTTTAGCTAAATCGGTTCATTCGTTGTGGCGTGAAGAAGTAACAAACATCCATCCTCACAAACTTTCGCATTTATAATATTAGTTAGTAGGAATCACATGCTTTAATGGCGTAGGAAAACATCGTGAGAAAACCTGCACGCCTGAGAGTTCCTAATGTTCAAGGGTGTGTGAAGTTTGTCAGTTTGCATTGGGGGATTATGGGCTATACTCCTTCTCTGAAAGGACACCTGCTCAGTAGTGACATTGACCCGTCGATAGATTATTAAGAAAGAAAGAAAGAAACGTTTATTTTATGAATTGTGCCACACATCACCCAATAGGTATACCTAGATTAGGTTGTCCCGGCGCCTCCACCACTTGAGCATTAAAGACAAAAGGCGTCGAGCAGAAGAAGCGCCGGAACAACTAAGTCAAGTAATTATTGTCGAGGATGATAATTCTACAAAACAAAGTCACTAACAATTCGGCTAACGATTGCTATTCCTAACTTCTGAATGGATTTCACCAGCTCTCAGTGTATCCCAGATAAATATCATCCGTTTTGAATAAAATTCCAGCTCAAAATTCCATTAGCGAGCGGCAGGCGGCAGGTAGGTACCGCCTACCGGCGTAGGTACCGGTAGCGCAAAGCGACTTGTCGGCTTCGCGTCGCCGAGGTGGAGTGAACTCGGTGCGCAAACTTTGGCTAAACTCTCAATTGCGCTCGCCAACTTGGGGAATCTTTGCCGAGTTCTTTTGCTCGCATAGTTAGCGAGTCTTCGGAGCTACAAGCCTTTGACCAATCAAATTCACTGAGCTGTAATGAAGTCCTTTGTACGCTTATATTTAGGGCTCTAAAGCCGGTGCATTGTCGAATGCGGCTTCGCTTTCGACGCTGAGGCAGCGACGAATTACGGGTTTAATGTGCATAGAAATTATAGACTTGAACTAGAATAGATCTTCTAAGTGGCCGTTTTTCTCATTTAAGAATACATATACCGCAGTCCTAACCCCTAGGCTATCACTGCTCCTGTTATGGAAAGTTATAGTGAGTATAAATTAGCTATACAACTCAGTTATACAGCTACTTTAGTATTATTTGTTATTCTGTGGTTACGGTTATATGTGTTACCAATGTGCGTGTAGAAAAGCGCTTACAGCGCGGCAAATGTTGAAACTAGCCCGTTGGCGCGACGCAGCGCTTCCTACTTCCGGTTCCGGCGCGCGCTTATCAGCACTTCCCGGACCACCCGTCCGTGACGCGACACAGCCTCCCGCCAGCGCAGCCTCCCGCCAGCGCAGCCTCCCGCCGCGACTGTTTGTGATTCCTAAGCACTAAGGCTGACATCTCTTGTCTTCTTTAACTGTCGCACTCAGAATTATATTTAACTAGTTGATGCCCGCGACTTCGTTCGCGTGGATTAAGGTTTTTTAATTCCCGCGGGAACTCTATTATTTTCCGGGATAAAAAGTGGCCTATGTGTTATTCCAGACTATAATCTGTGCCAAATTTCAGCCAAATAGAGTCGTTGCAGCATGATTGAGTAATAAACATCCATTCATCCAAACTTTCAAACTAATATCATAAATGCGAAATCGCCTGATGAATTTTGGTATAGAGATAGATTGGACCATGGAGAAGCATAATTATTAAACTTGAAAAGGGTAAAGCAGGGGATGATAATTTTGGCGATTCTACTCCATAACTTCGTCGAACTTAAATCAATTTCAATAATAATTTTGTCTGCATTGGAAAGTAAGTATCATTAGATAAGTTTTGCTCAATTTTCGTCAAGATCTAATGAAAATTGCTGGAGATAGAGGACACAACTCTTCACGGATGGCAGCAAGTCACTTGCATGAGATTTAACAATCTTACCTAATATGTACTTTTGTGAATTTTATAAAAAAACTTAAATGATTTCAGACGAAGACGCGTGCATCAGCTAGTGGCAAATATTGTTTAAAAAAAGTAACATGATTTTTTTAAAGAATATTACACACCCCGAGCGTTCGCAGCGTCGCGACATGATGCGCGCGTCACTAATCCCGCGCGGCGCATTAGCGGATCCCGCCGAGCTCTGTTTACACTGCATATTGCTGGCTGGGAGCTGACACAGCTGTAGCCGACTGGGACAATGGAGTCCTGTGTTATCTTCATAATCATAGAAAGGTTAGTTTGGCCATCCAATTGCGCAATGCTGCTAACTAACATCTTGGGAAATATACCGAGCTGCGATCGATGAAGTTTTAGATTTAATTAAGATTTCAATTTAGACTTTACGTTTGTAAATACTATACACACCTAAGTTTAGATGTTAGCGATGCGTCCGCGTGGTGTTAGGCTTTTAAAAATCTCGCAGGATAACTCTGTTTTACCGGGATAAAAGGTATTCTTTGTCCCCCAAGTCCTCGCAAAAAAATCATGTCGATCCGTTGCTCCCTTGCTGCTTGATTGAAGGACGAACCAACAAACCAAAATTTAAACATATAATGAAGTAATTTATTTGAGCGGATAGTTAATAACAGTGTTGCTGCATGCAGTAAAATGTACCAAAAGTTGAAAAACTGCGCAGGCTCAGATTTCGCGAGGCTGAGTTACTAAGAGATTTACATTTATAAAAATCTTTGAAAAAACATATTTTTCTAAAATAGCTGACATTAAATTAAAAACAAAAATATGTTATAATGGGGCATACTCGATGGCTCTTGTATTCTGTTGAATTGTTCTTTTACAATTCATCTATCAATAACGTGGGCAATTTACAACATAGTATTACATTTGAGCGCGATAAAGCCCCATGAAAGTATAAAAGTAATCACAGCGGAGTTTACGAGGTGACACGCGAGTCGTGACGTGTGAAGCCGCCATAAGTTACGGCTATTTGTATCCGCGGCAGGCGCGTGAGGGGCTCGCGAGACTTTTATGACTATTATCACAGATATTACGATTACTCATGTATTATACTTGCACTAATTATTTGGTACTAGTTTTTGCCCGCAAGCGACGGTGGTGTTAAGTTTTTAAAAATCTCGTGGTAGCCGTCTCTTTTACCGGGATAAAAGGTATATATAGTTTTTGTCACTCTCCAATTCCTCAACCACATCCATGCAAAAAATCATGTCGATCTCCTACATTATTTTTTGCTCCGTTATTGCTTGATAGAAAACTAAGTCATTCACTACCGCGGAAAAAAGATCCCAACTTAGCAAAATGCTGTATGCTTTGTAAATGTACAAGAGCATACAGCGCTGATTTTACTGATATTAGTTACCTAAATAATTTATTCTTATGCAAATAAGCTTTAACAAGAACACCACAGACAGCGTTATCCATTCAAATGTAACAAAAAAACGGATTCTCTTTCGCGTAATAGTACTCGCAGCAGTAACAAAAAAACTAACGATTCATCACCCACATGCCTTTTTGTGGGAAAAGTGTAAAAACATTACAAAATGAGTGTTCCTGCATTGTGCGGGTGACGCGGCGGCCGCCCTTTTACCGTGCGGTGTGAGGCGGTGCGCCTCGCAATGTCAGCCTAGGTGTTTCAAGTTTCAACGGACGCGCCTCTCAGCCGGTGACCCCCGCCATTACCCGGCGTCACTACCCGAAAATCTTTTTTGTACAGCTTTCATAATTCCATTTCAATGGCTATGTGCTTTCGCATCGGGCTCGCAAAATAAATGATACAATTTTATGCAATAGCATCGGAATAGTGGTTAGGTTGGTTAAAAGCCTACAAAGCTTTAACCAATCACCAATTGGAAATATTATTCTTAACATGAGCTCTGGTCAGTGGTGGTCTACTGATTAATGATGACTGGTCTCCTGTTGGAGTGGGTTCAATTACGCACCTCTAACTCTTCTGAGCTATGTTCGTTTAAGCAATTAAATGTCACATGCTTGAAGGAGACAATGACTTTGACGACCTCCCTGACGCAGTGATGAGCGCTGTGGTCTTATAACTGGGAAGTCTCGTGTTCGATTCCCGGCGGGGGCAATTTGCGAATCTGGTCTAGGAGGTAGGAGGCTTTGGCCGTAGCTATTTACCACCCTACCGTCAAAGACGTGCCGCCAAGCGATTTAGCGTTCCGGCACGATGGCGTGTAGAAACCAACATTAGTTGTATGGGTTGAATTAGATGAGATTTGGCCGCCGTGTCCGGATTCGAACGGGAGGACATTATTAGTACATTAAATGTAAGTAGGTATTAAAAAACCTATACGTAAGAAACCAAGTGTAGCAGACGATGAACTCGCTATACTGTAGACGAAATATATATTCCAAAGGTAAATAAATCGGTTGATTAAAGAAGACTTACGGTAAGGATGGGGAAGGGGAAGGGGAAGGTAATCCTTACAAAGAAGGATCTGGCCTGATTGATTGCAGCCTGCGGGTCCGTGTTCTGTACATACACCTACCGAATACCTACCTATTCATTCAATCCATTGAATTCTTCGCCATATTATGAGCTAATGAAATTTGACAAAATCTAGACGTCACGCCATAGTGCAAAAATTATTTAGCAAAAGGTACCGAGGGCATACATACTCTAAGTTTATACTCCTATATTTAAGTCTACGTCTGGTAAATTTTAAAAATCAGCTGTTTTGATTTTAGGTTGGATATTTTGATTTAATTTTTCAAAAAAAGAAAATGTAGAGCAAAAATTTAAGCTCCATTTTCTGGAAACTACCTTTTCATACCACTGCAGAGTTCCACTTATATGATTTCACGGCGTGAAAAGCTTCAAGGTTCAATTTTCACATGCGAAATATCGATACCATCCGTTTTCATCGGCTCAAAACCCTGTAACATCCTCTGAAACCTCAATCCATCTAACCGCCATTTTAATGTACACCATATCGAAAACATTTTTTGCTCGTGAACCGATATTCACCATTAAAAGGGACTTTCTAAACCCGCTTACACCAGTTTCAATTCTATCTGCAATCGCGCCAGTGTAAACAGTGAAGCAATCACCCCGCGCTGGCTACAGGTGATCGCACATTTACCCGAACATGTCCTTGCTATGCATGCCGTACGCGGTCTTTACTAAAAACTTGAATTATTTCTAAATACCGCTTATATTTCGGGTTCAACATTTGTCTGGAAAAAACATATGTTCTAATCTATCTAAGCTGGAGTTATGTGTTCTATGCTGTCAAAAATAGAGTGCTGATGTGTGGATAAGGAAGTCGAAAGACAATGTGTATCTGATAAAATCCTTTGCCCAATTCACGTGAAGGTTAATAGATGGAATATGTAGTCTTACATATTCCCTACGCGTCTAGATACATGCGCAAAATTATTGCTGTCCACCGTAAGTACCTACCATTACCCAATCATGAAGATAAGGCTTCAAAGATCAAGAAAGTATTGACTGAGGTTTTAAAATGATATAAAAAAATTGACAGGTTCGTATAAATCCTAGAATTCGACTCGAATTCGTACCAAAGTGTTACGAATCATATAGGTTATTTTAAACTAGCTATTGATTGCTACATCATCCGCGTGGAGTAAAATCCTCTGTTTTTCGGGTTAAAACATAGTCCATGTCACGGTCCAAGTCCTCAAATATGCATGCCAAAAATCACATCGGCCTCTTGCTGCGCAATTGTTAAAACAAACGAACAGACTTTCGCATTTATAAAAATAATTTATTGGTAAAGATCAGAATCAAATCTTCTTTAATTCCAGGCCAAACTGTGGCACTTATGACAAGCCAAGACTCTACCTCTGGTTCAGAATGCAGATTCTGCAGATAAGAGCCTCCGAGAAATTAGTAAGCCGGCAGGATTAGTACTGCATGCGGTGCGTGCGGTCACAATACACAGCGCAAGTGTGCGGCGACGCTGCGCCGGGTGCTCGCATCCGGGCGGTCCCGCGGGATGGCCGCCGGCCGCACGCCAACTCTAATTCCATTTGGAGACCGTTTCGATTGAACAAGGGTGTCTGCTCCCGTGCTGCCGTCTATATACCTACATATATGTACCTACAGTCGGTATCTAATACCGGTAGTATGTTCGTGACACGTTCTTCAGAAGTTTTTAAAAGAATGAGTCTAAAGAATAGCCTAATAATAAAATTTATTCAGCCGAGCTTGACTTGGCTAATATCCCCTCTTTGTCTAAATAACCATTGATAAAATAACCGGAAAACTTTATTATTGGGCTACTGAATATTACCACAGAATAGGTTGTTGGTATAATACAGAGTTAACCTTAAAAATATTCAGTCGGCTAGGTTCGACTTTGTACAGCGTCGTCTGTGACACACGAGCTAAAGACGAGAGTGGCAGAATCGACAATCAACGAAATCAAGTTAGACTGTGGACTGCTCAAATCTTTGAGAACATGATGGAGAGCTCCCAGATGTGCAGATGTTTTTCTTCACCGGTGAAGCATGTGATAATATTTAATTGCTTAAACCTTAAACGCACATCACTTCGACAAGTCAGAGATGCGGGCTCAAACTTGCAACCCCTCGAATAAGAGACCGCAATTTTTACCACTAAGCTATCACTGCTTAGAAAAATACATAAAAAGTATTATTTTAAAGAGCTGTCCATTCCCATTACATTCAGTTTTATGCCACTTTTCTTTCGATTCGTATTAAATTCTTAAATGTTTTAAACAAACAGTACTGCAACGACGCAGAGTTGGAAAAATCTCTGTTAAAGATTTCCTTCGCGAAGTTTAATGAAACAAAATTTTCCGGCCAAATGAAATGTGAAAATGTAGTCGCGCAGAGAAACTTAGTTATTTTACTATGAGTGCTCAATGAATCGAGGCGTCGAGTTGGTTCCTATTCATCCAGTAACACGCTGGAGCGCAGACAGTTTACAGCCCTACCGTCAAAGACGTGTCTTCTACTTCCGACTATTTTCAAGTAAGGTCGCTTAAGGTAGGTGACGATGCTGTATGACCTATACAGCATCGTCACCTACCAGGTGAGATCGTAGTCGAGGACTGCCTTATCATGAAGTAATAAAGAGATCGGGTATGGCTCTTGTTCGATAAAAAAAATTGCATTTCACGTGGAGATTCCGAGTAAAATAAACGACTGGGCCTATCAGTAAGTTAATTGTAAAATGCCTCAGATGCGATGTGACCCTTCAGTACAAAACAGAATCGATGTGAAAACCCGATTCAATGTACCCCATCAATACGAAACAATTTTAGTGTGAGAATCCGATTCCCACATAGAACGATTCACGTAAAAACAGTTCTATGATAGCTCCATAGTGTTTTGACCAAATGAGCCGGTATTTTCTCAAACAAGAGCGTTACACGTAGCATCTCTCTTTAAGTGAAGGGTTAATTTTTAGTTTGAATTGAAATAAAGAGCGAATATTTCGATAGCGATTCCGATGTCCGATGTTGATTCGCTTCGAATTTGTTCGATATGAATTTTACGTTTTTTCAGTTGGATGCATTTTCACCATCTTTCCGATAGAGCGTGTCTGTTTGCAGGATTTACATGAATTTATGTATTTGTTTCCATGTTAAGCATTGAGAGGCTAGTTTATAGAAGCCTGGGGAAACTATCTGAGAACTGAGTCTAAGAGATCTTTTTGATTATGTGCATGGTGTTTCACTTGATAATAATTCAGAAACACATTGTAAAAGTTGATTTGAATAAAAAAATCTATATCTATTTCTTCTTTTTTAACATAATAACTCTTTTCTTTTGCAAAGTAGTCTCTGTCTGCCACGTTTTACTTATTGATAGGAGAAGCGATCTCTTACTATTAGTAAAAAATGCTGATAATAATCAATAATTTTAATAGATCATAAGTGAAATATAAACATTACAAATTAAAATTTCATTATAAATATGAAATTATAACGTTTATTTGTTCAAGGTACTGTTAACGCAATTAAAAGTCGGTAAACAAACAGTAGGTATATTTTTTTTTACTGTCAGCTAAAATAATAAGTAATTAGTTAATCTATGTGACTAATTCTGCATCGTCTATAGAAGCATCGGTGGTTCAGTGGTAGAATGCTCGCCTGCCACGCGGGCGGCCCGGTTTCGATTCCCGGCCGATGCAAAACACATTTTTAAGGTATTTTTTTTTATCGTGTAATTAAAGTAGGCTAAAGGCCTATTTCACATTCACTGAATAGTGTTTAAGGCGACGAATAAAGTTGATATTATGACAGTTTTTGTATCAGCGATTTGTCAAAACGTCATTTATCAGCTAACATTATTACTTGACGATAGCAAAATAGGCGTTTCTAAACGTTATAACTTCCGATCTAACTGCAATTTTATCGCAAGGAAGTTAGTGAATTTGAACCCGCCACAGAGATTTGTTGCAATTCGATTGCATGACAGGAATTCAGCCTTTACCGCTTTCGGTACAAGGTGTATAATTGAATGTAGGGTTCTATAGGCAATAGCTCGTCAAGCCGCAAGGCGTTTCTAAGTGGCATTTAATTAAAAATATGTCAGGAACCCTGCGAGGGATTATTGCGACGCGGGATTGGACGCGGGGCGCGCGCTTCGGGGATTTGAGGCGGGAATTATTTGTCTTATTACGTCTTATTGGATTTAAGAGCACACTTGCAATTCACTTATCCATTCTTCATTTTGAGAAATGTCGGAACATCTGTGGCCACGATTGGAAAAAAATGATTTGGGGCCAATATAAACTATGTCCCGTCCGAATGAAGAGGTTCAAAGAATAAAAATTTAAAGAAAGTTTAAAAATAAAATATTATTTCTTTCTAGTGGGTATTCTTGGCATTATTCCACGCAGGCAGAATGAGACTGGCATGAGATTATTATATAGTAATTAAGCTTACGTATCGCTATTTAAAAAAGCAATATCTTGAATATTAATGAATCCAGCCACGGCGGCCAATCTTCACAGAGATTAGCCACCTGCGCGGGTGATATTATAGTGCACAAGTGTACCCGCCAACGCAGGTGCGCTCTCTATTCCCTCACTCTCATAGTCCAATGGGACTGAAATCTGACACGACCGGAGAGAGATCAGGTGCAGGACCGACAGCTTTACGTGCTCTCCGAGGCAGTGGGGGGTGACTCAACTTGCTAACTCCGGGCTAGTACTGAGAATTTCTTGACAAAAAACCCAAATTCATTTTTTCGATGAATCGAATCAAACCCAGGACCTTGTCATCCGCAGTCAAACATGCTAAGCACTAGACCAACGAGGCAGTTATAGTAACTTGAATATTACAAAGATATTCTTCCACTGGTGCTGACTCTATTTTGACATTTAAGTATTTTAAAATTAATCATTTGTTTTTTCCTCTCGATTTCCAGGGTTCCGTACCCAAAAGCTGCCGATTCCGTCCGCATTAGTATGTTAATTTCCTCTTATAACGGTATGTGGTATTTGAAACTAGCTGCAGTCAACCAAACTTGAAATCTAACCCGGAATCTTTCACGTCATCTAATAATATCTTACCCACATTTCAAGACTTAACATCTACATCTACAAGGCCAAAACATTGTTATGAGGTTATAAACTTATGAACCCGTGGTGAGGGTGCGTTGTGGAACCCGCCCGATTGCGCGTCGTAAAACTAACGTAAAGGGCTCCAATCGAATTAAAAGCCTGTTACGATTTGTTACCACTCTTTATTGCCCCTTGATAGAGCTGATAATCGACGCTGTAGTAATAAAACGCTCTTACCATTTATGGACCTGGGAATTACCTTCATACAACCTTGTGTAGAAAAATACCTACCTTTATAACTTTCACTTTTACTTGATTTCCATTTTTTTATAGTAAAATGATTCTGCTTCTCTTGTACACAAACTCTAGACTAATGTTTAAACATACATGTACGAGATTTTTATATGCCAATTATACCATCGTCAAATAACAGACAGTATAATTAATAGTCTTGACAGATTTTCAATACAAAAATTGCCAAAACGTCACTTTTCGGTTAAACTTTACTTGGTGATGGTGAAATCGGCAATAGGAGGTCTATAAATCTCTGAGTACAAGTCATGGTTACAAATACTTAATACTTACTAATATTAATAAAATTGTTATTTAGTTATGTGTTTGTTTGTTAGTTTGTCCTTCAAAAAGAGATATGGATCGACTTGATTTTTTTCTATGGGTATAGTTGAGGTCCTGAAGAGTGATAAAGGCTACATTTTATCCCGGAAATCCAAATAAATAAATAGCTGACACTCAATTGAATCTGGGTACTGTGACAATAGCATAAGTAAACACATTGTATGAGACACATTCGTACAATACGCATAGCCGCGTACAGATAGGCGGCTTGGGCGGGCGGGACTTCACTCGCTCGGCGACCAGCGAGCGCGGCGCCCGCCCTACGCTGAAACACGATTACCCGTTCCGATTACAACAAGTTCCGGAACTTTACTATAGTGCTATTACAAAGACTTTGTAATTCATTACAATTCAATTTTGTAATATACTAATGCTTTACAATGGTGTTTAAGACTATACAGGGCGTCCCACGGCTATGCCACATGGAGGGGAAGTACCTTAAATATTGTAGATGGAACATTTTACTGAAAGAAGACTTCATTTTAATTTTAAAAACAATTTAAACTGCATTCATAGATTTTTAAATAATTGCCTGGTTGAACCGGGACTCGAACCCGCTATACGAGAAAAAAAATTAACCTGTATCTTTATCATACCGATCGGAAGGCTTCATCGTAAGGATTATTTTTTGTTAAGTAACATAGCATGAGAAATAAAAGGAAGACCATGAATTTTAGCCTTTGATGTAAAATTTTGTTCAGAAAAATGAAAAGCTGACATTGGCGTATCGACATACAACTGACATGAATTATTACTAATGAGTACCCACTTGAGAAGTACGCATCATTTCCCGATCCTATAAAGATAGGATCGGGAAATGATGCGTACTTTATTACTACTTTATTGCGTACTTTATTGCGTACTTTACTAATCCTTACTTATATTACCTATAAATGCGAAAGTGTGTTTGTTTGTTGATTTATTGGTTTGTCCTTCAGTCCCGCTGCAACAGAGCTACGAATGTCAGCTTTTCATTTTTCTGAACAAAATTTTACATCAAAGGCTAAAATTCATGGTCTTCCTTTTATTTCTCATGCTATGTTATTTAACAAAAAATAATCCTTACGATGAAGCCTTCCGATCGGTATGATAAAGATACAGGTTAATTTTTTTTCTCGTATAGCGGGTTCGAGTCCCGGTTCAACCTGGCAATTATTTAAAAATCTATGAATGCAGTTTAAATTGTTTTTAAAATTAAAATGAAGTCTTCTTTCAGTAAAATGTTCCATCTACAATATTTAAGGTACTTCCCCTCCATGTGGCATAGCCGTGGGACACCCTGTATAGTTTTACGATGTTTTTGGACTGAACTCTTGGTTTCTCTTGTAATGAACTAAATAATTAACAATTATTTACTAATATAGATTTAAGTGTAGGTTGTTGTAGTATTTTCAAGTGGTATTTAGATCACTATAAGTAGCGTTTCCTACACACCTATATAAAGGATTTTGAAGTAGGTATATTAACTATTTAAAAATTAATCAATAAGATTATATTAATCATATTAAAATAAATTAATATTTAACTTTTATTACGATTCTAACACTACGTTAAGCTACCTGATAACGTTGAATATAAAAAAAATAGACACAATTAATATAAACTTAACCGTTTAAAAATAGCTATCGAAGTTAAACAATCGTTAACCAGAAGTCTTTTGTTTGGAGTCTGCAAACAGGACACGTCGACGGACTTACGACCGATATGCTCAAACGATAATAAACTTTATGTGGAACATAATAAAAGTGATGTCAGCTTGGTGAGGCAGGTGTAATGAACAATTGGGAAGGTGTTCCGTAGACAAATATTTACAGTAGAGGCTCCTGTGTGTTGAATCGATGGAGTGCTCGACATACGGGGAATAAGGTAGGTTATACTTCATTTTTATTGAGAGTTTACCTAGATTAAGTGACTTTACTTGTATGTTACCCACTTACTACATACAAAATAACTTTGGAAAAATATGTTTCAAAATGTAAACAAACTTTACAGTGCATAATATAATATGATCCTGAAGAAATTAGTGGATTTCCCTTTGCACCAAAAACAATGCGTAGAGACACATTTATTAAGTCGTGGTCTTTACAAAGTTAGTGACTTTCTTAGTGACAAAGTTGCATGGAATCAATCGACTTGGCACCCAGCTACCCACAAAATAGTGTTGTAATATTACATTGTAATATTTTGTTATTAAAAGAGCAACTACTGGGTTATAGGTATAGTCGAGGTCTGAGATATTCTTAAAGTAGGTAGTTTTTTTATGAGAGGCTTTTTTTTTGTTTTATCTATTTTTTTTTTGGGGGGGTTTTTACCCGCAGGCACGCCAACCCCATCCAACCGTATAAAAGATACAATTAACTTAATATCCTACTTAAAACTAACTTAACAACGAAGACATCCGACAGTCACTGACGGCAAGCAGCGACCATACCGCACACTCTTCTGGCTAATTTTGATGTGGGGTTTGCCAGATAACGCTGACAAAGTCCCACATCAAACCTGTTCAAATTAAAACTTACCATCAGTGACTGTCGTGGTAAGTTTTAATTTGAACAGGTTGTATTTCTGAAACCAATTGATCTTCTTAATATACAAAAGGCAAATGTTGCAAAAGGCTGAAAGGCATACAAATAGCTTTTTATGACGTAGGTAGGCTAGGAAAGGATTTTTGAAAATTCAGATAAAATAGGGGTATGAAAAATATAACTTAATGTGAGCGCAGCCGCGGGCAAAAGTTAGTGAAAATATTTGCATGTTTCCTTGAATTTCTTCTTAATCCTTAATATACAATGTTACCTGGGTATAGTTGTGGACTCGGAGAATGAAATAGGCTAGCTCTTATCCCGGGAAAACAGAAGGTTCCCGAGGATTTTTAAAACTTAAGTTCACGCGGACGAAGTCGCGAGCAAACGCTGGTAATATAATAAGTAGGACATTTTTTTTGGACTATTTTGAGACTTGTCTAGAGATTTTCGGGTAATTTATGCTGGAGCACGAACGTTATTTTTTTTAGTTTTTGTCTCAAACTTGAAGGGTAGGTACTTTGGATGCAAGGTTTCTTTTTCAACAAAAGAAATCTAGAGCATGAACTTACAGTTTATAGTTTTTTTTTAATCAATCAAAAACCTACTTGACATTTATTACAAATAATTAGGTAATTTTTCAGTGACAGTCTCAGAGTCTCTAAACTATGGAGTAAGGCTGCATCATCACTTACCATCAAGTGAGATCGCAGTCAAGGACTATCTTGTCATCGAATAAAAATAATCAAAAAAAAAAGCCGTAGACGAACAAACACGACCAAACCACTGCATCGTCATCGAATGTGTGGCTGAATTGTGAGAATTCGAATTCCGTGGTAGGGACCAATCACGCGGCATTGTGGCCGCGTAATTAGGTTACGCGGGTTCCGTACGCGCGCTGAATGCGGGATCCTTCCGTTACAGGGTGCAGGATTATGTCGTGGGGAAGGTAATATGTGATGGGGTATGCTCGTTTAGGTACTGCCGTACTGCGTCTCTTTAATTTGTGTTAAAGTGTTCTTTGCTACTAAGCTACGAATACAATAGACGTGATAACCCACTAGTAAAGACTTCCCCTTCAATTTGGCGGACCGGGGTTCAAATTCCAGATACAAGACAGTTCAAATTCGGATTCCAGATTCGAATTTACGGTGAATGAATACATCTTGAGGAAACCTGCGTGTCTGAGAAATCTTCATTAAAAGCCTCAATAGCCCAATAGTTTAAAGGTGCGGACTGAAAACTGGAAGGTCACAGGTTTGAACCTAACCCGTTGCACTACTGTCGTACCCATTCCTAGCAAAAGCTATTAAAAAAAATGACGATGATGATGATAATAATTATATGATAAACCTAAAGTTGAATTTTTGTTTGGGACGTCTTTTGTAAAAAACTTCCCTTGCGTTTTTAATTTTATTAATTGTCGTGTACAACATGAGCCTTATTATATATTATACCCATATTTATTAGGTATTTAATATATTATATTATAATATGGTCCTCATATAATATTAACACCTTTTCTGTGAAAATTTCATTTCTTAGCAACTTACAATCCTACACGTATTTTCGCACCTAATCGCATTACGTATATTTAGTTATGACATAAAAACAATTTTACGGCTTTATTCAAATCTGATACCACACACCAACGTATAAAATAATATGCATTGTATATTGAAATATTTCGTTATAATGGTTTCACCATCTGTACCTCTGTGACCTCACAAAAACCGTTTATTTCGCGACTCTATAATTTGGGCGATCAATCTGTCAATACATCTGCGAAAAATACAAACTTACATTTACATTACATAGAGCGAACGAATGTTAACCTTATACACATCAGTGTACTTGGGTACTTGTACACAATGGTGTACTGGTGTACTAGGGATCTTGTTCGGGTAAAGTTGTCGGTGGTGAGATGAATGGGCCGTCAACGCAGATGTTTGAGGCCTCGTCAATCATGTTATTACATTGTTCTCATAGGTGTTTAGTTATTGTGTGTTATGTTTGGTTTAGTTATTTCAGAATTTTATGGAGAATTGTATTATTATTATAGCCTTCGTAAACTTAATAGATGTATGAAAATAATAGCACAATATCTTAGTATGTAATCCTTACTAATATTACTTATTACCTTATTACGCTATTACTTATCCTTATTACTATTCCTTCTAATACTGTTACTTTCTTACTAATATTATAAACTAGCGGCCCGCTCCGGCTTCGCACGGGTATAAAATATATAACCTATGTCATTCACTGTTAATGGATGTTATTATACTTCGCATCTTTCCCGAAGATGATGAAAATCGGTTGCGTAGTTTTAAAGATTTAAGCATACATAGGGACAGAGAAAGCGACTTTGTTTTATACTAATGTAGTGATGCGAAACTGTGTTTTTATTTGTTGGTTTGTCCTTCAATCACGCCGCAACAATCCAACGAATCGACTTGATTTTTTGCATGGGTATAATTGAGGACCGGGAGAGTGAATTAGGCTACTTTTTATCCCGGAAAATCAAAGAGTTCCCGCGAGATTTTAAAAACTAAATCCACGCGAGCGACTCAACTAATAGGTATCTATTATAAATGCGAAAATGTATTGGTTTGTTCTTCAATCATGCCGCAACAGAGCTGGGGATCGATGTGGTTTTTTGCATGGATATAGTTGAGGACCTGGATAATGACATAGTCTACTTTTTATCCCGGAAAATCAAAAAATTCCCAGGGTATTTTTAAATACTAAACCCACGCGGACGAAGTCGCGGGCATCGACTAGTAACTTATAAAAGTGGTCCTATTATACCTACTCATCCAATTAACATATAGCTATACAAGCAAGCATGATTCTTTATCATACAACATGTCAACCTGCTAGCCGAATGAGGCGTGCGGAAAAAACTCATTACATTGTAATTAACTATAATAAGACATGTTTACATTTTTTACCCAACTTTGATGAACACATGTTGGATAGGCATTTAGAGGGAGCCAAGTTTGTACTGGATTCTTATTAATATACATAATTATAAATTAAAATTCACCCACAGGTGCACAAGCTCATCAAACAATACCATAGCCATAAGGGTATTTCGAATGTCCTATACCCTATTAATATAAATGTGAAAGTGTGTTTGTTTGTTGATTTGTCCCTCAATCACGCAGCAACGGAATAATGGATCGACGTGGTTTTTGCATTTGTGTATTTGAGAACCAGGATATCCCTAGTAATGTTTACGTTTGTGATGAGAGGCTTTTATACGTTAAAAACCATTTTGTTAAAATAGTAACCCATTAACGGCTCACCACGTAGTTTTCAGAGAAGACTGGCCAACGCACTGGCCTAATGCGAATTGGCGGACTAAGGACTTCACCTTTGAGAACATTATGGGTCAGACGTGCCTGTTTTCTCACAAATCACAATGTGTTCCTGCACCGACGTTTATGTGCTATTTAATTGCTTAAACGCACACAAATCCGAAAAGTCAGAGGTGTCCGTGATCGAACCTACGACCCCCCGAATATGCTGTCCCTTCAAGTAGGTACCGGTTTGAAACAGATCATGTCTGTAGATGACTGCTGTAAGCACTTTACATTAGAATAAAAACAATGCATTTCACCACTATAGAATAAAATGCACCCCGAATTCTTTCATCTAAAAATGCGAGTAATCACAGGCTTTAGATGGGGCAAAACCTTTATTAAACGTTGAAGATGTACAGTTTTCCACGCTCTATTATAAAATATATTGACGCAAATAGAGTGCTTCATGAAAAGCGATAAAGGTTATAATTCGGTGCAGTGTTCTGTGCATTAAAAACTGATATGCCTGTTATAGACAAAAGTGAATTTATCTCATTCGTTGATCAAGACGCCCTGAGAGTGGGCACAACGGTTTCACCCCAATGTTCCCAAATATTCATACGAGGGAACGTAATTCAATCCACACTCTGAGTACATATAATCCTTTGCTATATTATATAACGCAAGATATATGAAACAAATATTTTATCAACATATATTTTATAATAATACATGTTGATCCACGTTTAATTTAAACCGAAATAAGTAAGCTTTGCTTTATTCATTATTAATTTGTAGGCCTTGTGGTCATATATTATGTCGCCAGAAATTAAGGCGATAAAGCTTCTTCCTTTTAGAAGAAAGGGCAATGTGCTTTTCGGATCTTATTATAATATAAATCGAAATTTCCCGTGACTGACGTTCGGTAGGTATATTCACGCCGGCAATTAAAAGGGGTGGCCGTCATCCATCACCGAGGATTAGGGGGACACTATTATTATTAGCGGCTGCCGATAACCGGCTTAATCCGGTTATTGTTCGGCAATTTTCGGTGACTGGGTATTGTTATACAAATACGCGTGATTCGAGCTTTTATTTAGGTTCCGCAGCTTTATCCCGATAGAAATACTTATTTTGAAGTTCACATAGCAGAAATTCGTTGTTTAAATTGCTACGTGTAACGAAAGTCACATCTATATAACGAAAGGAGATCCTCCGCGACTCATACATTTTTGGGCTTAATCTGAAAGTGCCGGCCAAAAAAAAATTTTGCTAGATTTCGGTAGAACTTGTCCACCTAAACATATTTTATTATGACACCGAAGCTGTAGAACCATTAACCTTGGTTTTATTTAAGTTTGAAAATCTGTATTTTCTCGAGTATATGAAGTGTTTCTAAGCCAATTTTTTTGCTTTTTTTGGAGTTTTGTTAAGTGCTACCTATCCGATCTTAACCACACACCCAAAAAATACCACACAAGCAATATCTATTGCATAATTATTGTGAAATAGACTGCATCTTGGCTGGAACTACCTTGGAACCCCAGCCGTCTCAGATGGTGATCGAGGCTGACTGGAATTTGTACAATCGGGATGGTTTCAGTGGAACATGCCACATGCTTGAAACCTCGTGAGCCAGATCTAGATACTTCCGTTTTTCTCTGTCTCCACTCTCACGAGGTTTTCGTCATGTTCGATGGTAATATCCACTAAAACCCCCTCGACTGGGCTCGATCCATCAGCACGATATCAGGCTTATTCGTCAGAATCGTACTACGGCACTCTCTCATTCAGGAGACCGTACTTTAGAGCAGGCTCTCGGTGAAGGACTTTGGCCGCTTGGTTGTGCCTGTGGAGATACTCAGTGTTAGCAAAAAGCGACCGTGCAACTTCTTCTCCTTCCGTATGGAGAGCGCAGGCTCTCCCAGCCAAAGATAAGGGAGTAAGTCCTTTACCACATTCTATGACGTCTCTATTGGGCTCTCTCTCTTCGTCTCAATGTAGGTTCTGAGGTTGGACATCTCCCAATTATGCATGGTTTTGACGTTTAATACGTCTCGACCTTTTCAGGGGATATACATAACAGCCGATTTCTTTGCAGCCTGGATTGACAGCCTGCCTCATAACAGATGATTTCGGATGGTGCATGCGTATATAGAGAGTCATAGTCATGCGGATTTCTCTATCCAGGGCACCTAATTCGGTCTGAGTGCATCCGAGTACGCCAAAGGTGTACATAAGAACAGGTATGATCCAACAGTTATAAGCCCGGACCTTATTGACACCTGACAAATAGCTTTTACAGACTTTTACCACGCGTCCAAAAAAGACCTCGCAAACTGATTGTTTCATGTCCGTCTCCTTTACCCAGATACCGGTATGACTCAGCTTCAGAGAGGGTTCTGATGCTTGTCAGCTCGAGATTGGTCTCGGCCCAATGAGTAACCTGTCCCCTCTCCACATGTAGGACCGCACACTTATCTAGTCCAAGTTCCATCTTGATGGAATTAGTGAACTCGGTGGTGATGTTCAACTCCCTCAGGCGGGTGGAATTGGGTGGTAACAGTTTGAAGTCATCCATGTGAGGCACTTTTGTCCCTGTTCTCCGAAAATGCAAGCCTGTCCCTAATCTCTTCAGCCATGAGCTGAGCGGGTTCAAAGACAGACAAAACCAAAGTGGACTCAGACAATCGCCCTGGAAGATACCCCATCGTATCCTTATCCGATCATCGGAAGCTGCCAACCGCTCATCATGAAGACAAAGGATCGTGCTCCATTGCCATACATTCTCCGAGAAAGTCTCGAACTGTCCTATTGACTTTGTACAGCTAAAGGACCCTCAAGAGCCATGAATGGGGCACCGAGTTGAATGCCTTCTTATTGTCAATCCAGACTGTGGAGAAATTCCAGCGACTTAGTTTGACCAGTTGGCCCAGGCTCAACGAATGTCAATGTCTTATAGATGGTAGTAAGATATGTGATGGGGCGGTACTTAGTCGGGTCAGCGGCATCGGTGGACTTTGGAGCTAAATGAGTGATTCTGGTGGTGAAAAGACTCGGTAGTGCTCTTTACTCGAGAGCTCCTTGGAATTGTTGGGCCAGATAGCAAAGCATTTTTAAACTTAAATAAAACCAAGGTTAATGGTTCTACAGCTTCGGTGTCATAATAAAAAATGTTTAGGTGGACAAGTTCTAACGAAATACAGCAAAATTTTTTTTTGGCCGGCACTTTCAGATTAAGCCCAAAATGGATGATGTCCTCCTGTTCAAAAAGAGCAATGACCTTTTTTTCTTAGCTAAACAGCTAGAGTTCGTTTTTCGAACCTTTTTTCGACCGAGCACGCACCATCTAATCGACAAAGCCTTTTGAGCGTAGAGCATTATACTAACCTTACTACGAAGTGTAGAAGCTAGTCTCCTCGTAAAACATTCAAATGTAAATGGGACCAAAAAGGTGCTGCTAGGGTCGAAATAGTGATGCCAGCTATTCTACGTAGCTCCTTGAAATTCTAAACAATCGTTTTAAACCAGGTCTTAGTCCGAAGCGAACTGTGTAACTATACTAACTCATAAATTACTAGTGGTTCGCCCCGAACTGAGACCTCGCGATATCCCATAATTCCCAAAAGTTTTAATTATTTATTGTAATAATTAACTTTTAACATTAGACGCAATAAAAAAAATAATAGTTGACATAAAACTGTTTTACTGACACAGCGCCATCTATTATGCTAATAGATGGCGCATTAAAATTAAATAATTTCGTTTCTTTATAACATTTATCTAATTTTAGTATTTGTTGTTCAAGTACAGGATATAACTGAATTTTCAACCAAGTTTCACGTTCTAATATTCAGTAATTCAGAAGTTATAGGGCTCTGACAGACATTTATACGGACACACTTCTCTGTCTAGTAGGCAAGCGCCCTAGTTGACTCAGAGAACTCGCTTCGCTCGTTCAAATATGCCATCAGCATATTATTGTACAGGGCGTATACCACCAACCAACCACCAACGCTTAAAGCAGTATTATTTTAAATCGTCGATGAATCTACCACTGGTTCGGAATGCCCTGACTGTCGAAAAGAGCCAGCAATAACCTCGGCGGTTGCTCTTTTCAAAAAAATTTTTTATAATAGGTAACAAAACTATGCTATGTATACAGCGTTTCCATAAAGAAGTTTCAAAAATGCATACCTACATTTGTATGTTACAATCCATGTTAAGACGAGCAGACAGACAGTAGATCCAATTCCGTTGGTGGCACCCGTTCACGAGCATGACGCATGATCCAGTCGTTGCTTCGCTCAACGATATTTGTGAAAATTGTAACAATATGTACCTACTTGTACCTCCTAAATTATATCCTTACTAACATTTAAATGCGAAAGTACCTATATGTTTACTCGTTGGTTTGTCTTCAATCACACTTTAACAGAGCTACGGATTGACGGGATTTTTTGCATAGGAATGATTCATGGAGAGTGACATAGGCTTTTTATCCCGGAAAATGAAAGAGTTCCCGTGGGATTTTAGAAAACTTAAAGCTCGTCGTGGGCGTTAGCTAGTTCTTTATAAATTATCAGCTTGAGTAGCTCCACATTAATATCACTTAGGTCCCGACTCGCCCCGTGTTGCAAGTTTTTCTTCATTTACTCTCGCACAGCATAATATGCTCGGAAGCTGGTGAGATTTTTCTCGTTTATGGACCATATTTCACCAGGCTCCAACATGTTAGCTTTGTGTTTAACAACTCTTTATCATATTTCACGCGCGGAAAAAAAGAGGTGGAAAATATTGTGCATTATAAATGCTATACTTTAACAATATGTATCTATTCTGATTGCATTTAAAATCGCAACGGTTTATGGCTACAAGTAATAGGTATGGCCTACAATCTAGGTTTTTAATTTTTAATAGTGAAATTGTAACTTGTATATTTTTTAATGATTATGATAAGGAAAAGTTCACTAATCCAAGAATATATTATTGCTCTTTAGGCTATTATTCTCACTTATTAAAATTAAATTTCAAGTATTCATCAGGTATCAAGGAATCGCCCCTGAGACCATTTTTTGGAATATTTAATATTTTTTATCCGCAAGAATATGGGCAACATGAGATCTCAAACAATACGAAAGTGCCACTTGTTCGGTCAGATACTGACATAAAATATTGTGACATATAAGATTTAAAAACTAACGATACGCGCAACATGACATCAGCATTTGAAATATTATAATCTGGCATCTAACTGTAGACATATAGAACAGCTAAAAATAAAACAATTCAGGAAAAATATTTCGCAACTCGCAAGCTTGTTACGCGAAGGCTTCAAATGAAGCAATTTTCATCCCTGAATGCTCCATTGGACATCAAACGACGATAATACTCGGGGGCAGTAAGGAGATGATGCTGCATGCTATTTATATATCACGAACGTAGCTATAACCATATTTAAATTATGAATGCGAAGGTAACTTCGACTTAACCTTAAGGGCTTAACTAACATGCTTAACTGGTGAATCGATTTTAATATTTGACATAAAGTGTAATCATTAATTCACTGGAGTAAACTGACGGTGCTAATATCAATTTGTAAAATAATATTTTCATATTTGTTGTACTCCGGTGAACTATTACTAAGACTTTAGAAGGACTTTAGGATAGTTTGCATTATGTAAAATTAAACAAAAATAAAACGTAAAAAAATACTTAATTAAATAATTAATCACTTTGTGTAAACATTTTTCGCGATATTTGCATTTATATTTTAAAATAAATGTTTTGACCCCAATACCTATTGGAACTACTTTGATCAATTGAACTCTTGATAATTCAGTGTCCTTGCTACATTCCTTTTTTACTGATTCCCTAAATTATTCATCCTTATCATTGCACAGCAGATGGGAAGGTGCAGTCATATTTCAGGCGGGCCAAAGGTCGAGCCCTAACTTATTCACGCCCGTCCGCGAAGGGAAAGGCTGAAAAAAAGCGAAAATTCGCCAACCCCCAAGACAAATGACTGCACCCGACAAAGTCGGCTTGAATTTTGAGCCGCTTTGTTATGAATGTTCTGGAAATTTGTTAATACTTAATGCGTGCAGGCTTGCGTAGCATGGAACTCCTTTTTTATTTACATAAGCAAAAAATGCTCGTCTTGGTCAAAAAAACTTTCAGCGTAAAAACCAATAATAATGTCCTTCCGACGGATTTAGGCCACGGCGATAGCACATATACCTTTACACTGATAGATCTGTGCACGAGATATTATAGTATATAAGTGTGTGCGCAAGGAGCACTCTCTACTCCCTCACTCTCATAGAGTGATGGAACGGAAATCTGACACGACCGGGGAAAGATCAGGCGCAGGACTTACTGCTCTCTAACTTCAAGGCACGGGTGACACACCTCCAACTTCCTAATTCCGGACTTGTTCTAGTGATATACCTACTTACTCATTGCTTACTCATTTTTTTTTCTAATTAAATTAATGTATCAGGTAATTATTACGCTAATGTTTCTGAAGCTTTATAAAGTAGGTAAATTGAAGCTGATTTAATCGATTTTGTTATTATTGAAATAAAATATTTTATTAAATTAAAATGAAATCTAAATCAAACGTATCAAGAGAGGGCTCTTAGAGGGTGGGATTATGCGATATCGCGGGATATGTTTACCTCAGTCTTTCTCCGTTATTAATTGCGTTGAGCCTCGGAAGGAAAATAATTGCTTTAGACACGTTATCGCGAGGAAATTGGATTTACTGTTTACTTTCTCGTAATCTCCAAATAATTAATAACGTAGGCGCGTATTATTATATTAGTATATAATATCATCTACTAGTAAATAATTGCGATGTTTATTACCTCATTCTATCAACCCATCGCTGGCCAATTTTATTGGACATGGATCTTCTCTCAAAACGAGATCTTCTCCCTTCTTTTCTTTCGGAGAAGTTTAATGAGAACGGTTAAGTCATAATTCAACAACAGCTGTTGGCAAGCATGTAAGTTTCCTGACGACGTTTTGCTTCATCGTAAAATATGCTATTTTATGTGCTTGAACATAAATGTATTATATCCTCCGAAAAGTTAGAGATACCTATACCTTGTATCTGCTTTTGAAAACCCCGTTAACATATGTTCAGTGTCTAAAAATTAGGCACTAAAAACAGACAGACAAAAATTTTAAAAACGTGTGAGTTATGCTATCATGTAAATAATTAATTATTATGAGCGAAATCATAGATGGACACTTCAATTTTAATTATTGGTAAACATATTATGTAAGTATTTTCACTTCAAGGAAAATTCCTTTACTTAGATTTATCAAACAAAATATAAAGTACAGTAGAGTATTCTGTGTATGGCCATTGGTGAATACTAGTGATAACATAATAAGGCTAGCTATATTAAAAATAGAGAATTAATGAAAAATGATAAGAGTGAAAAAAAAGTGATGAACAAACGTGAAATGAAATTTCCACACCTTTGATAAATAAATTCTGAATCAAGTGCAATTTAAATAATAATTTTTGCCGTAGTTACATCCCACTTTTATTTACCTCCGTACAATTATTTCTTGTGTGCATTCGTCCGCTTTAATAATATCACGACGTCATTTACCGAAAGCAAAGTGCAATTATAAAAGTCCACACAAACGCATCGTTCTCACACGTGTATGAATATGAATTGGATTGTGATACAAAAATCCGCCGCCAACGAGGGAAACTTTTTGTGACGCCCTGTCAACTATTTACTTATGCCATTATATTGTCCCCGCACGCCTGAATATAATAGTTTCCTTTATAAATTCATACGCTTTAATTACAGCGTCCGTACAAAGTTACCCCAGGCGTCTCCTTGATTTACAACCTTGGAAAATTATGCCCCCCGTCTGATTTAGTACCATACATTTTTACCTGCATTATTCTCTTCCACACACGCAATTATAGCACTTGTAGTGGTTACAATAGAGGTTATAATTGTGTGAGTGTGTGTTGCGTGTGAGGGGTCTCATTCAGAACTTCATTCGTTAATTTGTCGGATATTTCGTTATTGCTTCTAGTTTGGTGTTGTTATTACTTATAGGTGTTCTACTTATGAGGGTTTATTGCAATGTTACGATATTACAAAACGATTCAGACCCACAACCCACAAACCTTTATCAAATTAAATACATATATGTATTTAATTACTTTATTCCTTTACATTATATATATATAATGTAAAGGAATAAAGTTAACTTTTCAATTGATAAGTTGTGTGGGTTAACTCTTTGTTACATATGTGCGTACAATTATGATAATGAATTGACAACATCATCGTTAAAATAAATTAAAAGTAAAAAAAAACTTTTTTAAAGACAAGCTTTTATTAAATGCGCTAGAAAGAATTAGAAAGAATTAAATAAAATTTTCTTTTAAAACTTTTAGTATCACCTAACGTCATTACACAATTTATTTGACATACTTACTCGTTACTTAGTTTGAAAATTTTAAAAATTAAAATCAATCAGATCAACTTGTTTTATCTACACAGGTAAATCAGGTTTATTCGCTACGGAGGAAAATTCATACATACATGCATACATAGGTACATGCCTGCTAAAATCATAACCCTTTCTTTTGTCCTTGCCGCAGTTGGATAAAGATACTCTATGTAAATCATAAAGCTGCATTCTGCACAGCGTGTAACATTCGCATCGACAGATAAACAGAAACCTTTCGAACTACGAAAAACGAACTGAAGCTTGAATGGAGCTCTGTGAAGGCGACCTTATATCCCTCGCTTACCTTTTGTCGTAATTCATAAAGTTCCGCGAATAATAACGCTCTTTACAAAAATAAAACCCCGCTTTTTGAACATCTCTTAAAAAGATTGACTTCAATCATTTAATGAGTAGTGTCGGGTAGTTCGTTTGTGCGTCTGCCGCGGGCCCATTGTACTACACGATACCCTGAAAATTTTTTGTTGTAAAAGTTTTTCTTTCATGTGATAGTAAAAGTCTACCTAGCTATTTATCTAGTTCAACTGAAATGTTTAAATAATTTCAGTGTCTATAGATAAAATACATCGTCGGGGACCGTGCAAAACCGCGAATGTAGGTAAAAACCGCGGATCTACACTAGCCCAAGTTTTACAGGGGAAGGATAAAATTTTATAAATTTCTTATTTCTACGGCTATTGGGCTAATTTTTACACAGAGAGTTTTAATTGTGTCTAAAAATCTCCCTCCTATAAGTATCCTTGATTTCTCCAGGATCCCATCATCAGATCTTGGCCTAATGACAATGGGACCACCTGGGAAGTACCCTTTCAAACAAAAAAACGAATTTTCCAAAGCGTTCCAGGAGGCGTCTTCGAGTAATTGGGGAACTTACATTAAAAAAAAAGATTCCGACGAATTGAGAACCTCCACCTTTTTTGGGAGTCGGTTAAAAATAGTCATTCTCGTGACGTCCATTATCAGGCAGTGCGAACGCGGCGCGGGATGCGTAGAAGCAAGCACTCCGGCCATTACGGGTTTTTGTTTCGCGTAAAAAGCCCGGTTTTAGATGATACGCATCGTCTCATCCTTTATTCAGCTGCTCCGTACTTGTGGGGAAGGCTTTCACGCTGATAAACATTCCAATTTGAACACGATTATCTCGTATGATGGCTGTGCTACGGTACATAATGAATGGTGATGACTGATCGGTGATCGTCGAATGTTCTCTCGGAATAACATGATGGGAAACTTTTATTATTTTTTTGTTTGTACCAAAAGTTAAACGTGCACAAGGACAGCTTTTCTTTAGGAAAAAGATTTCTTTCCCTCGAATATAGGAACAGTGAGACCAAGATATTTATATTTATTTATTTATTTATTAGGACACACAAAAGTTGTGACATTACATAAAATTGCTTACAAACTACATAAACACGCATAAATAAATGTACAACTTATTTAAGGAGTCACAACATACACACAAGTTAAAAAGTATATAAATTAAAGACGTGAAAAAATTAAAGTTAACACTGTAAAAAAAAGAAATATAATATGTACATAAAAACTTAATCTAAAGAATAACATTGATATTTTTACTCTAAAATTACGATATTTTACAACTAAAATCAAAAATGATACCACAAATAAACAACAGTTACTTTTACGGTTTCGTTTACCAGAATACCTTGTATCAATACCGGTTTCCAAATTTTAAAATATGGGCCAGCCAAACTTGACCGATGATATTTTTGCGAGTAAAATCGTTTCAGGAAATTTGGACGTTTCAAACCTTAGTGACTCGTTCCACAAACGTTAAACTAGAGCGTTTCGTGCGAGTAGATACGTTGCAATTCAAACACAGGATGCGAACACTTACGACTTCTTACAAATCCGTGGTAAAATAGTCAAGATTCGTACATAGTAAGCTTTATGACTCACGGGAAATTTTAATGAAAATATACTTGAAACTATTTTAAATTCTATTCTAATAAGATTAGCATGTTCTCAGTGTAGAATACAATACGCGTTGTTCAGCATGATTATGCAAAAAGCTTCTCTTTGTAAGAGCATACTACAACTAAATGAGGAGCTGGCGAACAAAAGGGCGTAATTACGTAATTTTCTCAAACAACTTTTTTCATGAAATCGTGTTCTTATCATACCTCTCCATCTATTACGTGCAAAAAAGTCTGTGAAAACGGCCTAAAAGTTGCATCAAAATGGGCTCAAAGTTGACGATTCCGTTCAAAACGTGGTAATTGTAAAATAAAAATCCCGTCTCTCAAATATATTTTTGAATACCAATCAAAAGGGGGTAAATTTCATATTATTCAAGATTACGGAACATGGATTTCAATCAAAACGAAGTAATTAGCATAATTTTGTGGGGAAATTCTTTTATATTACTCTGGCATCCCCGATTTAAATATGGCAATATTTTAGTTTGTTATTTTGTGTATCTTTGAAGCCAGTTCCGCGCCAAAAAAAGTTTTAAAATGTCATCTGGAAGTCCTAGCACTGTTTCTGGGCTGAATTCGGGGACTAAAACTACTGAGTAAGCAGTTTGATGAAAACTGGTTTGAAAACCCTGACTTAGTATGGTACGGCGAGGTTTTGGGTGACGTAGAAAACAGTGGTAAAAGTGACGCTAATGAGGACATTGAAGATTGTTGAAAAAGATTCGCATCTTTCTCCACAATCTTCAATGTTGAAGTAGATGTAGAACTAAACGTGTACTATTTTAATAATAATTATCAGTTTCTATAATTTTTTCATAAAACTAATTTTTTTTTAATTACTAATGTAACAATAAAAAATACTTAAGTTGATTAAATTTTTTTTATTCTAGAACAGACTATTTTTATTTTTACTTAATCGATGATCAAAATGTGGTAATTGCACATCAGTTTCAATCAAAACGGAATAAGTGAACCGATGGCTAACAAAATGGGTTAATTGAAAACTTGTCTAGTCTGTATTTCGTTAAACATTGAGTTCTGAAAATTAGCCAAAACGTATATAGACTTGAAATTTGAGAGTCATATGAATCCAAAAATCGCAACTCTATAGGTGGTCTAGAACCTAGTGTTTTAGTATTTTGCCTCTACTGTAAAATTTAATATCTTGCAATTACCCCTTTTTGTTCGCCAGCTCCTCAAATAATGTAGTAACACCTGGCACAGCCATCTAGCTTAGAATTTACATTTTTACTTGCTTCTGCTTAATATGCCACTAGCAATTAGCGTTATTATAAATAGTTACAGCACTACCTGTAGAGATATCAAATTCTATGCTATATAATAATATTAGTAATTTTTAGATGTAATTTGTATGTAAAACGATAATTATACGATAAAATTATGTTATGTAACATGTATATGTATTATGACAGGACAAACCGTGGCTTAAATAAGAAGAAAAACCGCCACAACAAATCCTTGTATCAAGCGAGCCGGGCAATCTCATCAGTTATTTAATACAGCACGCCGCAGTGCACGGCCGCAGTAATCTGCTTTTATTTTAACTGAAAAACAACTTGTACATTCTGAAAATTAAAAAAAAAATGAGAACTGCCATCTGCTTATGCAGCCATGTCGGTATTGTAGCATTTTATTCTACAATTTGGTTAGTCAAAAAATGTTAGACATGTTTGAAACATAACTAGTGTTTCGTCTGCCTACTAAAGTAACCCAATTATAGGGATATGGGTTTCATTAACAGTACCATACGCCTTCACTGTCACTTCCCAAGTAGCAAAATTTGTCATATAAAGGCTTATAAGCCAAAAAATATATGTCTTATAAGAGCCATATTATCATTAAAAAGTGCGGGTTTGGGCGCAACTTATAAAGCTAACAACTATAGTATAAGTGTCATATAAGTACTTTATTATAAGCTAAGAATTTCTTATACCATCATATTAGATATTGAAATAATGTGTTAAAACTAAATGCTCTGATTACGTAGAATACTTCGGTTATAAAAATTTCAAATAGAAGATAGAAACAGACGTTAATTTGCAGAATTCCTTGATACTCCAGGCAAAGCAAAAATGTTTTGCTATAATCAATTCAATTCAAACAAATCAATTCTTTGCAATTGTACATTGTGGTGTTAAGGTCTCCTGAGGATGGTCCGGTGTCGGGGCGAAGCGTACGTGGAGTATATTTTAGACAACTGTGTGGTGTTGCGTTGTTTGTTCTAGTACTGGAGAAGTGGCGGTTACCAGCGCGAGCGGCGCGTTATAGTTATACCATACAGACCAGACCGAACTGAACCGATGTGGTTGATTAGGGCAATTTTTGGTGTATATGACAATTAGTTTGACCACACGTTGGCCTACATGAAATAAATAATTTTTTCTGATTTGGCGGATTATAGCAAAAGAATTTTGTTTTTCCTATAAAAGTTTCAGGCGTTTGTGGGAAAGAGTGCAGCCGGTTGGAGCTCCGCTGAATAATTGACGAGCGCCCGAGCAGCGCCACACGCAAACCTTCTACCCTGCCCCCCGCTCTGGTGTTCATTTATTTATTGCTTCACCGTGTTCGAATCCCACTCGATGGTAAATGACGGGTGCAATGAGACGGATTTTGGGCGTTCGGAAAAGTATCAACGATTTCCATATGATACCTATAATTAGTTTATGCCCGCGATTTCGTCTGTGTCGATTTAGGTTTCGGTGGGAACCCTCTGTGTTCCCGGGACAAAGGTAGCCTTGGTCTCTCTCCAGCTCATTGCCCATACAAAAATTACGTCGATCCATTGCTGCGTGATTGAAGGACAAAGCAATAAACGAACACACTTTCGCATTTCTAAGGATATAGAGTACACGTACAGGTACATAAATCTACAGTTATATTATCGTTTGACGCTATTGTCAGCGCGATTTCTTGAAGACCTTCAATTTTTATACGTCTGCGATATGGGAGGAGAATTTCTATTTGTTTCGCCTTTTCTTATTGTTATTTGTCTGTATTCTTGAAACAGAATTTCCGTTTGTATTTTGTTTGTCGTAGCTGTAACCGCTACACAAGGCATTCTTAGGCATTCCAATTGGAAATAATATAGACGTGACATATTATTTTATCTGAAACTAGCTTTTGCCTGCGGCTTCGCTTACGTTAAGTTCGGTTTTTTTCTTTAATTAGGAGTTTGTTAAAAATCCTTTCTTAGCGGATGTCTACGTCGTAATACGGGTGACAGATTCTGCTAAGAAGGGCCGGCACGAAACTCAGTTTCTTATCGGTTCTTCTCAGCAGAATTTGCATTCCTTAGAAGGTGGTAAATTTATGACGTGTCATAATAGCTACAAGTTGTTGTGTGTGACCTGTCTGCATGCCAAGTCCATTGATTCCATGCAACTTTGTCATTAAGAAAGTTACTAACTTTGTTATAACCACGACTTAACAAATGTGTCTTTAAACATTGTTAATAAAGTGCAATGGAAAATCCAGTAATTCGTCAAGCCGTTTCTGAGTTTTAGCCAGACGAACGAATAGCAATTAATATTTATATGAAATAGGCTTATTGCAAAACATGTAGGAGGCTAAAAACGTAACATTTTAACCTAAGATGGGACCGATTTGTCAGCATATGAACCATATTACAGTGGTTCAAGTACTGACAATCGATCCTGTCAGCAAATGCCCTCAGGACGCTATCGATGCTTGCGTGGACTTTGCGCTACAAGGATGTGCACCGTGAAATAAAACAATATAGACATTCAATATATTTAGTTGAGTAATACACATAACAGCCAGCATGCGTCAATGCAGGTGTATTCCCGATTACCCGAGTACTCCGTGGGCGCTACGGCGTAGCACAATGCTCGTGGACACAATACGTGCTTTAGAGCTTCGGGAGAGATTGCGAGATCGATAGGATACCCACGACGCCAAGAAGTCCTCTTGTATAATGGATGGTTTATTTATGTTGCTCTTACCTATACAAATAAATAAATTTGAATTGTTTTTTTTTGTAATATCAAAATAACAGCTTCAACAGCTTATTTACTTACATAAATGCATATGTAAGTAAATAAGGTGCATTACATTATAACAAAATCAATCTAGATGCTGCAGGGGTTCTGCCCACCTAAAGCTTTCATTTCAATATATTGGAAAAATACGAAGTATATTGAAGTGAGATCAAATCCGCTGCTAGAAACCACTTCTACTCCTTCTACTCTTTGAGTATTAAACCAACCCTCGATACATAGTTTTAGTACAGCATAAATTATTGTTTAAAATCAAATATCCTGCCAACTGAACGCGTGACGATACAGCCACATTTCAGATTACCGTAGTAATATCTTGTAGCGGCTACGGCGCGGCGTAGAGCTACAAAGGAAGCTTGGAGCCTGGCCAGAAATGAGGCTGGAGAAACGAATACCTTCAATAAAATAGCTTTGGTTTTATTCAATGACAAGTTAGCACTTGACTGTGATTCATCATCGACTTCTCAACAGATCCACTTCTGGACAAAGGTCTCTTGAAAAGATCGCCCGTAACCACCAACTACCAGTGTTTTTCCTTATTCCTTGTTTATCAACCAATTAACGTCCCCTGTTGGGCAAAGGTCTCTTGTATGGACTTCCACAGGACTTGGTCCGCGCCACATGAATCCAGCGGCACCCTGTGACTCTTTTAATGTCGTCGGTCCAACAATTAGCAATTGGGGGTCTGCCAATTGTGCGCTTCCCGTTGCAGATCATGTAACATGTTACCGACATAGCTCAGCGCGTCGCGAAGCTGACATGGACATAGTTCGAAGAACTGATGGTCGTTGTGGCCTCAAAATGCTGGAGTATCGATCTCACTAAATCCTTAGATTAAATCAAAACATATGAATGCCTATATGAAATAAAAAATGTAACCATTTATTAATCTTCAT
Source organism: Hipparchia sbordonii (assembly GCA_038048805.1). Lineage (NCBI taxonomy): Eukaryota > Metazoa > Arthropoda > Insecta > Lepidoptera > Nymphalidae > Hipparchia > Hipparchia sbordonii. Next base: position 377,636 of record JBBIWI010000007.1, read on the forward strand.
CCTCATAAAAGTTTGGATTTATGTGTGGATGGACGTTTGTTACTCAATCACGTCGCAGCGACTAAACCGATTTGACTGAGATTTGACACAGAGATAGATTATTGTCTGGAATAACATACAAGTTACTTTTTATCCCGGAAAATAAGGAAGTTTCCGCGGGAATCAAAAAACCTTATTCTACGCGAAGTCGCCGGTACGAGTTACTACTAGTTCGACAAGTGAAGATTCTAACATTGGTTCGGAAAGTAGATTCTGCTGAGATCGGTATTTACAATGACATATTTCCAGTCAATTTTATTCAATCGCTATGACGAGCCTCGCGTGCGTCGACCGCGCGGCCGTGCGGTCGTGCGGCTGCGGTCGTGCGGCTGCGGCGGGCTGCGAGCTCGGCATTGTCGTGGATAATGGAAACAACGTCGGTTCGATATTTCAATACTTAAGTAGTTTGTGAGCAGGCTTTGTTTCTCTTTCAAATGAAGCCGTGCCAACTTTTGTTGCGGTACCGTCGATATACCAAACCCTAAGATTAAGATCGAGCTGTAAAATCTATCAATTTTTTTTTTATTCGATGCTAAGATAGTTCTTGACTGCGATCTCACCTGATGGTGACGATGCAGTCTAAGGTGCTAGTAGGCCAACTTGGAAGAGGTGTGGCAATGTAGATTAATGCAATGTAGCTTGTGTCAGGAGTGAGTACGACAATAGCGCAACGACTGGGGGTCGAACCTGCGCCCTATCAGTATTCAGTGCACCTTTAACTGTTGAACTATTGAGGCTTTTCAGCCCGAACCTTTAACTGTTAGGCTATTGAGAATTAGTTTAATAAGAAACCTTGTAAAAGGATTAAGAAAATTTAAAAACCAAATAAACGGGACATTTTAGGACTTATTAACATCTGGAGCAACTGGGCATCTTTGGTTCAATATATCAACAGCAGCAAGGCTTTCGATTGCTCTTCTGTCGACAGTGATGTTGTCTTTGTTTTGGATCGCGTTTGTTTTAGCGGAGTGGTCGCCGCGCCGGGCGCCGCGCCGTCTTAACGCGCTCACAATAGACTCGCCAGCTACCCCAGCTACTTACCACTGCACCCCACCGCACCTTTGTAGCCACTTAACCTATTTAATATCTCTAGAAGAAGCTCTAGAAACAACGAGGTATACTAAAATACATAATCAACTAAATGACAATTTCAACGAAGCTGAATAACGTTCAATAAATTGGACGTTGGACCTTTTTAGCGCAGTGGTGAGGTTTTTAAATATCTCGCAGGAATACTTTATCTTTCGGGATAAAATTAAAATGTAACTAAAGTCACTCAGCAGGTATATTCATGCAAAAAATTACATCGATCTGTTGCGCTTTCGCTGCGTGATTGAAGGGCAAACCAAAAAGCCACGTAGTGAGGATACTAACTTCATAAAAAAAGACTGAAATCCTACTTATATTACTTTTACATTTGTACTACACTATTATTTCAGTTTGCTTATACTCGTATTTATCTTCTAAATATATAAAAGGCAAAGATGACTGACTGACTGATTGACTGACTGACTGACTGACTGACTGACTGACTGACTGATCTATCAACGCAGAGCTCAAACCACTGGACGGATCAGGCTGAAATTTTGCATGTAGGTAGCTATTATAACGTAGGAGTCCGCTAAGAAAGGATTTTTGAAAATTCAACCCCTAAAGCGATAAAATGGGGGTTTGAAAAATCAAACTTAACGTGAGCGAAGCCACGGGGAAAAGCTAGTTAACAAAATAAAGATTTTCTAAGCCTTTCACTCGCCCCGGTATCAAATTCAAATTATTTATTTCATGTAGGCCAACTTGTAGCTCTTATGACACGTCATGACTCTACCACCGGTTCGGAATGCAGATTCTGCTGAAAAGAGATGTTTGTAATTCCCCAACATAATAATTGTAACTGTGTTGGGTCTTGAAATGCACAGGACATTGAACTCTGTCTCTCAGACTGCGACTACAATCTAGACGGTTCAAATGCAATCCAGAAAGAGTTTGAGCGTATAAATTGAAAATCTTAGCCAAAGCAATCAATCAGCCGGCACTCTCACCGCTTTGGGGACACCACACGAATATCTAATTTTGTTTGTTACGCACCCCCTCCCCCCATAAATAACCGGGGAGCTGGTGACAAATTTTGAATAAATAAGAGTTTATTACTTTTCTAACTTTTGCCCGCGACTTCCTTCGCGGAGTTGGGTTTTTAAAAATCCCACGGGAACTTTTTGTTTTCTGAAATAAAAATTACACCCACACTAAAAACCATGCCTATTACTTACTAATACACCTTGATCAACCATCAAGGTGTATAAGTAAGTAAGTAAAAATCCCCATTGGCGAGTACTTTTAGAGTTGCAAGGTAATCCCCACTAAGCAATATTACCAATCATTTTTATCAATCAATTAATCATTTTTTATTTTGCAAGAATAATATTAAAAAGAATATACATAGGTCTTAGTTTTACAATCAATAAAGTATCAATATATTCTGCCAAGCTTGGCGTGCAAAAAAAAACATTGTTATATACACAATATTTTGTTTAAATTTAGATAATGTATCAATGTTAACATTTGAAATTCAGGAAATTTCTTGGCAATTAGCGCGAGTAACAATGTTTTTCTATAAGCTATGAAACTATTTAAGTATGAATACCTTCCAAGTTTTTTCCATCAGCACTAGGGCTATAACCCTCCCTTTTCTCTTTTAACCCCGAGGCTACGGCGCAGGCGTCGAACCCCCTAAATCCTAGCGGACGTTTTGATGGATCACCCTTAATGACAAGCACTGAAGGGGCGGCGTAGGGTTGTGTGTTTATCGGCATTCAATATCGATACTCGCTGTTATTATTGACAGAGTTGATGCGATACGATCTAATTGTTTGTGGGGTAGACGGGTGGTGGTGATGGAGAAGACTCTTTTCAATCAATATTAAGATTATATCTGTATAAATAAATACCTATTTTTACCATTCATTTACGCGTAAAATAGCAAAGTAGGATCAGTTAGTTGTAAATAAAATCGAGAGCTTTTTATTTCTTTTTGTAGTAAAACAACTGGTGTTTCTTACTCTACGATTAAACGGTTCATTTCTTTCCTGACTTCACTACCACTGCCAAACTTAGCGTTTCTATGCAAATTTGTCGATATTTAAGCTCCTTACCCTCTCTCCCAGAAGTTAATAAATAATGTTAGTAAGTCTTTTTTTACAGTTCAATGATTTATTATTATATTACATTTTAAGAATTTTATCACATCACACTTCACATCATATCACATCACACTAATATTATAAAGGTGAAAGTTTGTGTTTGTGTGTGTGTATGTGTGCGCACGTGTGTGTGTTACTCCTTAACGCCACAATGAATGAATCGATTTGGCTGGGAATGGAGATAGCTCATACCCGGGAATAACACATAGGCTACACATTTTACCCCGGAAAATTAAAGAGTTCCTGCGGGAATTTTAAAACCTTAACCTCTTAAACACGCGGACTAAGTCGCGGGGTGATCGCGGGTACCCGACTAGAGTAGCCGGGTTTTAAGGCTAAACCAAAAACATAAAAAAATGTCGATAAAAGTGAGCAGGCACATCCCTACCAGCGCCGAGGCATACGCCCTTCGCTATATGAACAGCACTCGCTACAATTGCATTAGACATTAGCGATTCCGTGCGCTCTTGCTTTTATTGTGGCATCCTTTCAGCAGAACCGACGCCGCAGAGAGGTGTTCTGAGTTTTAATTGTCTTCGGCCGACGCGCCGCGCTCCACAAGTGCATTGATTCTATTCAATACTCCACAGGGTTGTCGACAACGTCATGCCAACAAAACGGCACGACCCGTACTAAATGTTATACATCCCCAGAAAAATACGATCGGCTAGCCTCGGATTCATAAATTATCGCTTCTGTCAGATACATAGCACGCACACTGAGATATTTTGTCACTTCGTGTGACAGAGATAATGCTTCAGAAGCGACTATCTAAAGAGATAGTAGATAGAAAGTCGTAAGTAGCTGGCAGTCTAGCTACTTACGACTCTCGGATCTGTGTAGGTAGGCAAGTTAACCTATTTATTTATTTAATGGAAAAAGTTTCATCATCTCCATCATCGCTGACCCACTACGGTATGGCCTAACTCCTCGTTTTTAATAAGAGTTTAGGCCATAGACCACTACGTTGGTCAAGTGGCAGGCTTCATATAACCTTAAGAAGAAAAAAAAATAAAAAAAAAACAGTGATATTAATAACTTCTTGAAAACGTATTTTTTATTTATTTATTTACATAAGGTTGACAAATAATACTTATAGCATCAAAAAACCACCCGGGTTTGTAGAATATGCTAACAAAGAGTTAAATCTAGGTAGCTACGTTGACTACAGAACATTAATGCCAGTTGAACATGTTCTGTAAATAAATGACCCCCCGAAAAGCAGGCAGAAGTCTTCACCATTTTTGCAGTTTGCTTTGACAATCTATTATTTTATTACTAGTAGGTACTAATCGACAACCCTAATCGACCATCAAATGTTTTAGCTGTATTGTTATCACAAAATAACTTTTGCGCGGTTTTTTATGCTTTTTCACCTCCTTTGTGTTGCGCTTAGCTTTAAAGTTCAAAAATAATTACTAAATAACTTTTGTTTCTGTCATTTATGATAAATAATATCTAGTTAGTAGACAATAATAATTGATTCTCTGTATTATTTTTTTCTCTGTATACGAGAAAATTTTGTCTACCCATTTTACTCTTGAAATCTCATACAAGTTCACAAGTAAATAGGTAGACAAAATTTTCTCGTGGCGCGTATGCTAGCCCTACTGAAAAGGTATAGCATACAAACAGAGGCACACTTGAATTTCCATTTTAGCAAATTGTTGGGTATTGGACTCAGGACTCAAATTGATTGATATACCTACTTAAACGCGCAGGAGGGCCTGCATCATTATTGATTTCAGCTGGCGAGGATTGATGGGCATTGAATGAAACTGAACAAGCGAATTCTTTTCTGCATTATGAAAAAAACATCACAACAGAATCCAATAGAAATAGATAAATAATCCCAATCTAGAAATTCCTTATCTGTTAAAGGTTAGACAGCGATTGGTCGCAACCGTGGTACATTGTTTCCTCAAAAACTATTTACAAGATCCTTCGACAGTGCCAGTCTGACTCTGGATATAGACGTGCTGTCGTTATCTTCTTATATAAATATATAAAACTAAGTGACTGACTGACTGACTGATCTATCAATGCACATCTTTAGCCACTGTGCGGTTCGGACTGAACGGCATACAGATAGCTATTATGACGTGGGCATCCGCTAAGAAAGAATTTTTGAAACTTAAAGCCCTTGAGGGGTAAAATAGGGGTCTGAAAAATCGAACTTCACGTGAGCGGAGCCGCGCAAAAGCTAGTAAGAAATAAGTATAAAGAATTATTACTGGAACTACGTAACTCCCAACCTATAACTTTATTGCACCTTGAAAACAAAAGTGGCACTATGTGGAACTTTTTTTTAAAACCATGTTTTCTAAATTAACCCCATAATTTACTAGCATGTTTTCAGTATACAACTTAAATTAGATAGTCAAACTGATAAATGAAATTAATTGCATTCTTTTCTTCCAGTTATATCTTAGATATTGAACAAAAAATGCTGCGTCAAAACTTTAAATGGTCATACTGAAAAATTACAGTTTTTGTAAAACGCCACTTTTGTTTTCAAGGTGCGATATTTATCATAAGTATTCGAGCAGCTATGTCTTTTTGCATTCAGAAAATTCAAAATATTAATGTAAATAGTAATACAAAGTTGTGCGGTGATTGCGAGGCGAGTCACGACATCGGCTCATCAAGGCGGCGCAATCATCAGCCGATTGTCCCGGCCCCATCGATTCAATCAACAGAACACCGGTCCAGCCGGCCTGCCGTAATATAAATCGACACCGCCTACATATCGCTATTTTTCACAGCATATTGCCTGAAATATTTTACTATTTTGCCTGCCTTTCCGCGTGGAGTTGGAATTTTAAAAATCCCACAGAAATCCCTCATTTTTTGGGATAAAAAGCGGCTTTTGATACTCTCCAGGTCTTCAACTATACCCATGCAAAAAATCACGTCGATCCATGACTTAAATACGTTGTTATAGTATCTATTATTAGAGAAGGGATTTCAGTCGCTGTAAACATTTTTTAGACATCGCTTATTGCACTAGTGCCTATTGCAAAAAGAAAAAATGAAAACTTCACTGCCAACTAAAAAAACATGTAAAAAACAAAAAAACACAAGCAATGCAAAGGCAATGTTGAAGCCTCAATAGCCCAATAGTTCAAGGTGCTGACTGAAAACTGAAAAGTCGCAGGTTCGAGTCTCACCTGTTGCACTATTGTCGTACCCGCTGCTAGCGCAAGCTTCATGCTTATTTGGAGAGGAGAGAAGAATATAAGTCAAGTTCAGCTTGGCTTATATTCTTTTTTTTTTAAAGCAATCTCATTTAGTAACATTAATCCGTTTACTTGGCGACATTAATATTAAATAACCACTGATGCTTAACTTACTTAGTGCCGATTTCACTAACATCGTGTGACGTTTAACCGAGGAATAAATTGAGCGTTTTGACAGTTTTTGTACAAAAAATCTGTTAAAATATCCAAACGTTCGGAAGAGAATTATTTTACTTTGGTGAAATGGGCTTTTAGTAGGAAAACCCAAGTTCAAAACTCTAGTTATTTTTTTAAAGCTCCTGCGAACTGTCAATCGATAGGCACCTTCAAGACGGGCACGATTCTCTTTAAAAGACTTCCACATGTCATGGACTTGTTTAGCTTGTATCATTGAACATCATATTGATTTTGTTCATATAAAATGTAGCCTATATAATCCAAGTCATCTTACCGATTCGATTGACACCTCATTCATTAAAATCGGCTCAGTGGTTTATTCGCTTAAAACATTCGAAAAAAAATTGTATGAAATAGTTATTTGCTCAACAAGAGAGAGAAAAAAATATTTTTTTGAACCTAACCACCACGCGGTGAAAGTCGGAGGCATCGGCCAGTTATGAAAGAAATAGAAATAGCTCACGTCCGCAAAGTTGATCTATTATTTAAGCATGGGGATACACGGCGCAGAGCGTGGTTACTGGTTCCCTCAATTGAATCGATAGAGACAATCGGCCGATGATTGCGGTGTATTGACGAGCCGATGTCGTGACTCGGCTCATTAATGAGCTACCTCGTGTACCGGACTACTTTACTATGTGAAATGTTTCAAGTGAATCATTTTTACTCGTGTTCCATTGTTAGTTGTTTCTTGTTCGTTACATTTTTAACAAACAAGAAAAATACTGAATTGACTTCGGAAAATTGGATGTAACATTCGTTATAACGATTTTGTTCATATAAAATGTAGTCTATACCAGTCAGTAGTTAATAACGAATCGATTGACACTTCATTCATGAAAATCGGTTTAGTGGTTTAGGTGCTACATAGATATACATACATATACAACTATAATCATAACACTTCCTTTTGACTATGTAGTAGGCGGAAAAAAAGATTATTTTTATTATTAATTTTCAATTGTTCAATTACTTTTTCAGCGCTTTAGGAATATCGTCTAGGAACAGTCATTCCTGCTATAGGTATTAGATATCGACTAATAGTTAGGATACTTAAATGTTAAAATTACTAACAGGCATTGTTTTTGTTACAGATAAGCATAGCAGAAAAGTGAAATAAATTTTACAAAGGTAAGTTACTTTCAAAATGTAGCATTTTTCTAAACAATACCTAATATCCGTATAGGTACTCCAAAACTCGGGATTTCAGTATTTACTTATTAAGTATATTAAAATCAACGACGAATCATAACAATACTTAAGATATAAATGAAAGATAGCGACTACCGTTATGGACAATAACATATTTTCAAATTAAAAAAACATAATTTATGAGAATGACGAAGAAACAGTACGAAAAGAAAAATTCGTAAGATCAGTGGTAACGCATAAGGAATTAAACTGTTCAATGAACAAATTATGCCTAGGCTAAAATTACGAATCAATCAGCATTCGTATTTTTTTTTTATCTAAGTATGAATATAAATATACACTACCGTAGCAGGACAAAAACCAACGGATGTTTGCGCAGTTTCTAAAATTAACGCAAAAATATAATATTCAGGTTCACACAATAATTTCACCTCCATTGCCGTTGGTCATAAAGTTTAAACTCAGTTTACAGACCATACTTAGCACTGCAACATTCCTAGGAATAGTTAAGATTTTCGACCTTATGTTAGATGAGAATAGAGTTGAAGATAGTTGTGTATTTAGTGGGCGCAGTAAATCGATCGGCGCGCGCATTTCGCTGTCATCGCATGTGTGTGCGCACGCTCATCCGCAGTAGGGTGGCAATTATTTATCGTGTCCTTTGCGGAAATCGATAAATAAAACTAATGCTTGCGGATTTCCGCCGTCCGCGTCATAATAATATCCGACCGATTTATAATGTGACAAAATACTGGCGCTTCGTTTTTGGTTCCATTTTCGCATTTTTTAATATTCTTTTTCCTTTTTCTGCACTTAACTATATTTATACCGGAACGAGTGTAGTATTTTAAAATAAAAACTATGTTATTCTGTAAGTAAAATTCTCATTAGTATTTCGATTATGGCAGCAAATCTTAGTGGATAGCCAGTTAAGGAGGTGATAAATAATTAATATAATTGCACAAACGTGTGAACTCACAGTTGCACTCTACTTTCACGCATTCATTTTTTGATATGACTCTCAACACAACCGAAGAGAAAACTTCTACCTACTAGAAACTGTTGTTGAAACTACTGAACCATTCATGTTGCCTAGGCAACAAAGTACAAGAATCCATAGAGGGGTTGAATATAACCGAAAGAATTTAGAATTTACTATTAAAAACAATGTTTAAAATCAAATTTATCAACTCGAGGTTATTGATAGATGAAAGCAATGGGCTATGCAATCCGCTAAACCCAAGATATTAACTTTTAACATTGCAATAGCTATATAATAAAATTTATACATTTCGTTTTGAAAAGAGCAACTTCCGAATTTCTTTTCCCCTATTCTCTGCGGAATCTACTTTCCAGTAGAGTTTACATTTGTTAAAAGAGCCATATGTTGTCCTTCCTTAGACATATTACAAATGCGAAAGCGTGTTTGTTTGTTGGTGTATCCTTCAATCACGTCTATCGCACGCAAACGAAGCTATTTATTGCATAGGTGTAGTTGAGGACCTGGAGAGTGACATAAGCTACTTTAGCTACTTTTTATCCTGGAAACAAAGAGTTACCACAGGATTTTTAAAAACTGACATCCTCCTCTTCTTTATCAACCTTGAATGGACTTCCTCGGTTTTGCGCCGCCTGCATCCAGCGGCACCCTGTGACTCGTTTGATGTCATCGGTCCACGTAGTGGGGGTCTGCCAACACTGCGCTATAGCATCAGCTAGTTGAAAATAATTTTGAATTAGCGGATGCAACATTACAGTCCCCCGAGTGTTGGTCACCCCACTGGGCCGCACTGCACATATTTACCGCCGCACAACTTGAGCTATCTGTTATCTCATCCTCTTGGGTGGTCACCGCATATCGCGACACTAACCGCTGGCTTAACTATCAGTTAATTTCGCTACGATGACCCGCTCTTCGAAGTTCAACTAATCACCATAAAACCTGAAATATTGTTTCCTCGATCAATGTAACAGTTCACATTTTGCTCATTAACTGCAACAAAGTTTTGTTTAAAAAAAAAAAGTAATACTTAGCGATTTTAACTATGTAGTTATGTAGAAAAAATTATGCTGTATGAAAACTATATTAGTTGAAAATTAAACTCACAGAAGACTTGAAAAAAAAAATTAAGATTTTGAAAATTCAGAAATCTTTAGACAATTTTTTTTTTAATCGGGATTTTTGAAACAAAAAAGTGTTGTAACTTGCCGCAAACTGGTGATTTATTACCTAATGGATACTCAATTTTATTCTGTTTATGTATTTTCTTTATTCAAATCGGCATGCTTGAGAGCTCTACATATTGTTTTCACAGGTGTGTGCAAGTCTGCCAATCCGCACTTTGGACTAAATAAAGCTTTGATTTTCGTTCCAACCGTTAGTAGAAGACCTATCGCAGTATTAACTGAGTGATAAATACAAGCCACAAAAATAAGAACATCACTCTTGATCTGAAGTTCTTGAAATCTGCACTTTTTTAATGGAAACGAAATTTAAACACCGCAGAGAGTTAATTTGCATACAGACGAGACATTCCGAGACAGTAAACGCCATCGTGTCATTAGACGTGCTTTATGTGAAGTGTCGCGAGAGTGACAGTGTCACGCTCGGTGGTTTCTCGGCGTGACACAGTGCTTTATTGCCTTTTGTCTCTGTGTACTTTTTTAAAAATAAGTGTTACAATTTAAATACGCTTGTCGACTTATTTTAAATTAGTCACATCAACCAAGAATTTATGTACCCTAGTGCTTCCAAAAATTTGCAAAGGCAAAGGAACAAGCAAAAACCCGACTGCTTTAAAGTACTGACTGAAAATTTGCAACTTTACACTGACATAGATCGTAAAATGTGGTCAATCAAAATGAAAAATGATCAAAGAAACCTAACAATGATTTTCAAATACCTATTCAATGATACCCCACTTAACATAGTTCGTCGACTTTCACTTTTCTTTCACAATATAGCGTCTGGTGGTCGCCATATTGAATTTTGACTACTGTCATGTCTTTAGTGACACTCCCAAGATTAACACAAGTCGACTGACGTAAGATTCATCAAAATCGGTCCACGCATTTAATCTCCAGAGCGCCACATACATACTTACATAGATTGATAAACACTCCTTTGGGTATCGTAGTCTAGTCGGGTAAAAAAATAAAAGGTATAGGTATTTAAATTTTAATTCGCTTTTTCTTTTTAAGTATATACTACAAGAGGATACCAGAAGTATAGAGGTTTCCTAATTCCCGCGGGAACTCTTTAATTTTCCGGGATAAAATGTAGCATAGGTATATATTAATCCTGGCTATGAGCTATCTTCATTCCAGTGGCGTGCCTATAATACAGGCATAAAAGCTCTGCCTACCTTAAAAAAAAACAAAATAAAGCACTTAATTAAAGACACTAAAATTAAAGACTTGAAATAGGCCAATTCAAATATTTACTTATTTAGCGCTCGGCATAAACAATTGGCTATCTACGCCATCTATCGCTACAGACTAGCAACTGTATAGGTTAGTCGTGCAACCGAAAAGCAGCAGCTTCGAATGCCTATAAACTCACACAACCTTGCTCACACAGATAGTATATTATACAACTCAACACAAGTAAATCGTGTAGATTGGTTTAGATGTGTTGTGATTACATGGAAGATTTTGTCCAATAGCGTGAATTATGACGCGATATAAAGGCACAGCCTATGGCTTGTGATTGGTCAATCGCAAAGGGTAATTAATAAGGGTCATAATCGCGCGTGTTCGAAGGTGAAAACAAACGAACTTTTTATTTTCTGTAATCCAAATAAGTAGCTAATCTATTATTATTGTAAAGTTATTATTAATTTAATTTAATTATTCAGATTCTTTCCGTAAATTTAAAGACGGTTTCAGAAAATATTAACATCGAAAAGACGTAATGTTTTCGTAGGCGAATAAAAACAGATAAGCCAAATGGAGTCTAATTTAAAAAAATAAAAGATTTAATAGCCCTGAGCCCTAATTTTCAATACATTAAAAAAGAGAATTTTTTATTTAAATAGTAACTCACAAACAAAGTGAAAGGTTTTGCTAACTTAAAATTTAAAAGTAACTTTTGACTCCAGTTTTTAGATTATCTTTTCTAATTCTACGCAACAGGGGCCAAGGCCAGGGCCATTTTGTTTTCTTATAATTGTTTACTTTCGTATGAGTGCATAGTGTTTTTGTTTATTTTGTAATTTGTGTAAAGTTTTGCGGGCATAAGTAAATAAAAACTTATAGGATTTGTGACTTTCTTGAAAATGGAACTTATTTTATCATAGAAAAAAGTGAGAAAGTACTTAACACGAGTATTTAACGTTAATAATTATTGATTCTTTTAACCGGCTTTAGTGGTTGTGTGCACACAAATAGTTTGTTTTGTTTTCCTTGCATTTTATTTTGTAATTAGCCGTACGGTATGGAATGATAGGATATTCTGAACAGGTATGTGCTTTTATTTTAACTAGCTTCTGCCCGCGACTTCGTCTGCGTGAGGGGGGTTTTTAAAACGCCTGCGCTAACCCTCTACTTTACAGGGAACCCAGCTCACATCTTGGACCTATGTAGATATGTGACTTGACTTAAATTTTCATTTTACCTATAATGACGTACCTATACATATACGTGTGTGTCCTAATATATGCCTACCCTAAGCCCAAACCCTGTGCACGCCACTGCTTCATTCCTAGCCAAATCGGTTCATTCTTTGTGACGTGAAGGAGTAAAACATACACACACACACGCACACATCATCATCATCGGCCCATCAGCCACAAGTTTACATCCAGGGGATTAGTGTTGATTCGTAGATTACCCGTCAGTCACTACAAGTACCATCTGTCGCAGCTGTTGCTGAGCGCGGACTCTGCTTATGCTCAGCTCAGCCAAGTGCAGTGCCCGTTCAACGTAATACCTTGTTGCGGTCAACCGCGTGCTGTTGCGCGATATTTATAGTCAGGACCTTGTCAGGACATTACTTTTATTGAACGCAAACGTTCCAAGCTTCGTCATATAGTTTGGAACTAGGGCTTTCGAATACCGGACTTTTTCAATACCGGTATTGATACCGGAAATTTTTTTTTCAATACCGGGATCCCGGGATCCCGGTATTGAAAAAAAAATCCTGTACGGAACAAAATCCTATGGTGTTTATTGTGGTATATTTTAGTGCTAAATCCCTAAATGAATACGTATTTATTTTGGAAAAAAATAGCAAAATAACGAGCAGATTTTTCATTAAAATTATTTTTATTTACAGTACAAATATTTCACTGTAAAGTGTAAATTAAATAATCAACACTTTTAATAAATAATTAGTTACTCTATATTTAATAAATCAGTCTCTTTACGATTTCTATAGATCGATACAATAAGTAGGTATAAAGAAATCCTTAGAAAATGTCGAGAGGATAAGAACCAATTCATTCAGAACATATGCAGCGAGATCGAACACCACTCTCAAAAATTTGAGATTTCATATCTTTTCAAGAAGGACCGCCTCCTGTCTAGACCATTTAAACCAAAAACGTGGGTGATAGAAGATTCCGAAGGCCATCTCATAAATGAACTCGACGCAATAGCCGAAAGGTGGCGCAACTATTGCGAAGAGCTATATAAAAATTGCAATGATTTGGGAACGTCACATGCTAATTGTAGCGGAGTGCAACTAGAACCAAGTATACTTCGATCAGAAATTCTCACTGCCATGAAATCTCTTAAAACCAGAAAAGCTCCAGGACCAGATATAGATATATAGAAATAACATCCGAAATACTGACAGCTCTGGGAGATACTGGCATCGATATGTTGCACATGATCTGTGACCTAATCTGGCGTAACAGTGAATGGCCGAGAGACTGGGCCCTGTCCATCGTGGTCCCTCTACATAAAAAAGACTCTACTAGAAAGTGCGACAACTATCGCACACTAGCGCTTATCTCATATGCCAGCAAAATACTGCTCTACATCATTAACAACCGCATCCGATACTACCTGGACTGGCAAATCCCGCAAAAGCAGGCGGGTTTCGTTAAAGGCAAAGGCACCCGTGAACAAATCTTAAATGTATGGCAAATAATAGAAAAATCCTATGAATTCAATACGCCAATTATCATGTGTTTTGTTGATTACAGTAAAGCCTTCGACTGCGTTAACTGGAACTGTTTATAGAAAGTCCTCACTGAATTAGGAGTGCCAAAACATCTAGAAGAACTGCTCAAGAATCTATATTACAGCAGTGAAGGAGCTGTAAGGGTAGATGACGTTAACTCGCGGCCCTTCAAATTTCGCAAGGGAGTTAGGGTTGTGTGCTCTCTCCCATCCTGTTCAATATCTACGGCGAATATATCATGAGGCGGACTCTCGATGAATGGGAAGGCGGCGTCAGCATCGGTGGAGTAAAGCTAACCAACCTACGATACGCTGATGACACAACTCTTAGCAGCGTCTGAAGCCGAAATGATAACTCTATTGAACAGGATGGAACAAATCAGCGAAGAAATGGGCCTTTCCATAAATAGGTCCAAAACGAAAATAATGGTGATAGATCGCGCCAAACAGTTGGAACTCACTGGCTCACTGAACCTGGAGATCGTAGAGAACTTTATTTAACTGGGTACCAACATAACCAACACCGGGTCATTCGAGCCGGAAATTAGGAGGCGGATTGGAATGGCAAAAGTGCCATGTCTCAGCTACACAAGATTTGGAGGGATAAGAACATTTCCATCAGTACAAAAATGCGTCTCGTCCGCACACTCATCTTCCCGATATTCATGTATGCAGCTGAGACATGGACAATAAAAGCTGCTGACCGACATCGCATTGACGCTTTCGAGATGTGGTGCTGGAGGAGAATGCTGGGAATTCCGTGGACAGCATGTATGCTGGTTCTGTAGAACCAACGCATCGATACTGAAACAGCTAAAAATAAATAAATAAATAAACATTTATTCAGCTCACACAAAAAAATTCAAATTAGGTACAGAGTTTGAGTAAATCACGAGTAGGCTATCGACCACCTGTCTCCAGAAGATACTCGATTACTTTGGCCACATTGCCAGAATCAGACCAAATCCGCTAAACTAAAATCACAACTTGCCGCCACGAAGCTGATATTCTGAGCTATATTCACGTTCTGCGCGTTAACGAACATAGTCTTTGTACAGTACACATTTTCAATTCCATTACTGGTATTGAAATAAGAAGAAAAAGTCTAGGACCCAGGTATTAGCTAATACCGGGATCCCGGTATTGGAAGGCCTGAATACCGGTATTGAAAAAAGTCCGGGATCCCGGTATTGGCCAATACCGGGATCCCGGTATTGGAAGCCCTATTTGGAACCCTATTTTAGGTTTTCAACTGTTCTCCGAGACTAAAAAGAATCACAATATGTAATTCTCTAGTTCGTTAAGTACAACGACATGTACAAACAAATCATAAAATCAAATTAGTCCTAGTTAGGTACTCATCGTAAAGTAAAATTAATAGGTTTATTTGTGCAACAAAACTTATTGTGTATGCGACTGACGGATCAACTATCGTCGAATACAATGACCATTTGGATATCTGGACCATTCATATATTTTTCAAACATAATTGTGTGAAAAACTTTGATACTACAAATAATGAACTCTAACTTAACTGAATAGACTGATGCGAAACTTATCTAAAGGGGAACGCAACGCACGCGCAATGCATGGCCATAGTACTTTCAGGTCGTAGCGTCCATAACGACGTAGGTAATCTTAGAGTATCCATAGACATATCTGTCAGATAATATTTTAATTAATTTTAATGTTCAATAAAAAAAGTTCGTCGTCTATAGATGTAATCTTGCCAAGCATGCGCAAGCACGGCGCGTAATCCGAGCCACGTGCCTCCTGCAGCGTTCTTTGAAGACGCTGAGCCGCTTACTCTAGACACTGCGCGGGCTTTATAAGGCTGTTATCTGTATTGATCCCGCGTAATTAATACGAGAGGTTAACTAGCTGCGATCGCGAACGCGTCGGTAGCTTAATGATTATTATTTATTACTTGACGATGCCCGCGACTTCGTCCGCGTGGATTGTTTTTTAATTCTCGCGGGAACTCTTTCATTTTCCGGGACAAAATGTAGCCTTTGTGCTAATCTTGGATATAAGCTATATCCATTCCAAATTTCAGCCAAATCGTTATGGCGTAAAAGAGTGACAAACATATACACACACACACATAATATACAAACTTTCTCCTTTTTAATATTAGTGTGATCTGTGATGTGATGCGGTTTATGAGTGTTGTCCGTATATTTAATCTATGATTAACACTGGACTTGCTGCTATGATTTCTTTTTTGGACCTACTTGATTGACGCCATTTTGGAATTGATTAACGCCATCTTGGCGCTGTAAGCGCTAAGTAGATACGAGTGTCTCTGGAACTAACAGGTAATATTACAAATGGCGCACCGACCTCTAAAAGTGATCTATGAAATCATACAACTTGTATGATGTCATAGATTAATTGTATGGAACCTCCATTTTTTCAAAATTTGTAATATATATATCTATTATAAGTTCCAGAAACACTCGTATGTCAAATGTGGCGCTTCAAATTAATCCATAATTAAGCTGTCATTAAATGACAACTCTATACAGTCAGTATAGGGGTACAACAGTAGGTATAGGGTCAGCAAATCCAGTATTTTTGTCATAGATTAACTATAGTGATCAGTGGTGGGAGAGTAGCAGCCAGCATTAGTAGCATTGATTACAATTTTAAAGAGTATCACGACAGGCAATGAATTTTTCACGCGATTCTCGATATTCGATATTATGTAATGCATTTACAACAAAATCAGCATAACAGCTGGTTTATTTGCCATTCCTTGTATCAATTTGTGTCGTCTCCGTCGTTGGATAGTTCGGTCGCCCGGACACGGTGCGGGACACTTAAAGTCTTAAACAAATAAAGATGTTCGACCTTTTTCTCAATAACTACTGATAAAAGAGCAATGGCTAAAACAGTATCGAATTAATCTGGAATGTACAGAAATGACGTATATACGGAAATAATTCTCTCAATTATTTATATTTTATCAAACCATCACTTGAATTATTTGAAGCTAATTAACAAAATGCAATATTTTAGGAATTTAATTGATTCAACACTCCTTTTTATCAATTTTTAATGTTACCATTTTACAAAATATAGTCTATCTAGAAGCAAATAATACCTTTGCTAGTAGATAGAACTAACTAATATGAGATGGTAGATACATTATTATAATATTTTTTGACTGTCGTTTTTTTCTTGCATTTGACTCTGTTTATTTAAGTGATTTTCTTGCATATTTAAATAAACCTGTAATAAAATGGTAATAAATAAAATAAACGTTATGGCAACACTGATGCTGAACTGTTTCCGACAAAATGGCGTTGATTTACTGACAGTGACACTTTGACGTTTTGACGTTTATTTCTGTGCTTGACGTGAAGGACGCTTTTGTTGTTACCATAGATAATACACTAGTTGTTACTGCTAGTGACAATAAACATAACATAACCTACGAAACTTTCAAACGCAATATCTTTTTTTCTAGGCCTCCTTTTAAAAAAATTATTGCACATACAAGCTCGGTGACTGAACCTTAATTAAAAAATATTTTTTTCATGTGTGTACAAAAACTTTTTTTTTGAATATTTTTAATGTATGGAAGTTCGCCATTGCCCTTTGTATAGTGACGAGCAGTGTTATGTTATCGATAAAATAAATAGGTTTTAAGTTTTTTTTATGATAATACATTTCGCTTTAACGCAAATGTCGCCACAGTTTTAAAAACCCATATTGGTGGTCTTCTTTTCTTCCGCATTTTCTTCTTTTTTTTAAGAGTATTATGTTTAGCTTGATTATTCTACTCTCGTCACCAAATAAGAGGAAAGCTTGTGTTAGGAATGGATACGACAATATTGCAATGGGAATCGTAAGTTGTTTTTTGAACTTCCAGTTTTCAGATCTATTGGCTATCATATCAATGCAAAAAGAATATCATATGTATTGTCAAACCTTAGAAAAGATATAATAAATTGCACTCTAAATATTATTTTCTGTCCTTCTTAATAATGTGTAAAAGAGAGAGATGCAGATACTCACAATTTATTTTAGAGAAAGACAAACAAAAATCGATATTTTTTGCATATTATATTTAGTTTTACTTAAGTGAAATCCAAAGCAGAGTAAAAAGACTAAATTTAAAATCTCATTTACCATTCTACGCTACAAAGTTCAGAAGTGCAGCCCGAGCAAACATTTTCCGCCTTTCCAATTATATTTAGAAACAATAACATACAGCCATCTTGAAAATCATGAAACACTCGTTTTTAAAACGTTAAACGTTGTAAAGGGTCATAGAGGAATGCGCACCGGATGGAATGTCACTGCAGAGGCTGGGATGTATAAAAATACTTATTCTAAGTACATTATAAAACTGTAGTATTTTCTATATTTTATATATCTGACGACCGACATAATCTGTGATGAAAACTGCAAGGAGCCTGGTCCTGAATAGAAAATTTTGAATTAGCGAATTTTTTTGAAGCTAGTTTTTGTTAACATTGATTCGCACAGTTTATCACTAATTTTATAAAATCGTACCGTACACTTCTTACAATCAAGCAATATAACCTCTTATACAATATTCTTATTCAGAGAGGTGTGAGGTCTGCCAATCCACATTCCACACTTGGCCAGCGTGATGGACTATAGCCCAAATCCTTCTTTCTGAGAGGAGACCCGTATCCAGTAATGCCCCGGGATAAAATGCCCCGGGGCAAAATGCTCCGTGGACTCGCGATGGGTTGATAGGGTGTCAACGTCTTCATAGATAAACGATTTCTTTATTATCTATCGATAAAGTCACATCACTACTGCGTTTCTCAAGATCTGAGCCATCTACCTGTAAGCGCACTCAGCGTCGCCGGCGAGTCGCGCAACTGTCGCCACTTGACATCCCGAAGAACAAAAAAAACACAAAACACACGAACCTAATGGCTACCACTGATAGATTTGTTACCGCACGTCGCACGCACTCGAGGGCTAAGGACATGTGCTATGATTTTTTTGACTGGTACATGAAACGGAAATACGAATCGTTTGTCTGTCATGGTCTAACATATTTTCTAGAACGACGCTTTGTAGAACTATTAATTAATATTATTTTTTGTCGCATGATTGTTCTCATAAAACGGTGTAGTAGGCAACTGTGTCAGTTATTTTAATTGCATCAGTGTAACGATCGCAATGATCTCTGTTGGTCAGAAAATATTGGCGTTAGAATACCAAAATTGTAGCCAATTACTCAAATTGAGTTTGGTGCAATGATCGATAAGTTGTTTCTAAGTACCTATTAGGTAGTTCTTAATTCCACATGAACTACACACAGACGTTCTCTTCACTTTTTCTAAGCTCTTCACAATCAACCTACAGATTATGCGCAAAAATAAAATCTAACCGATCGCATCGCTGGTTTTTGCCTCCCGCACCACGTTATCGTCACCAAACAATCTACAAATGACATCCTGTGTTCTCAGAAACCGCCTTATCTCATTTCTCGGAGCATGGGAATAATACTATGGGTTCGCCTATGGGTTAGGTGACACTTAGCGGGATATTTATCGACGAGAAAAAATGCCATCGCAAAAAATGGTAGAGTCAATTTGTTATCTGTAGACTTTTTATCTATTTCTATGCCATACGGCTTATAAATACAATCCTTCATAGCCTAACGGGTAAGGTGCGGTCTGAAAACTGAAAAGTCGACGGTCTATCCTATCCCTACCCATTGCACTATTGTCGTTTCCACTCCTAACACATTCCTTCTGCTTATTTGGAGAGAAGAGGGGAATATTAGTCAAATTCAATAGGGCTTGTGTTCTTTATATAAAAAAGTAATGAAAGCAAAATCGTCCCTCCCCTCCCCCCTGGCGCAGTGAGCGCTGTGGTCTTATATTTGGGAGGTCTCGGGTTCGGTTATCGGCGGAGGCACTTTGGGAATTTTTATTTCTGAATTGTCTCTGGTCTAGTCTGATGGGAGGCTTTGGCCGTGGCTAGTTACCACGCTACCGTCAAAGAAATGCCGCCAAGCGATTAACATTTCGGCACGATGGCGTATAGAGACAGATTTGGAGTGTGAGTTTATTGTAGTGTACAATACCATGCCTCTTCCAAGTTAGTCCGCTACCGTCTTAGACTGCATCGACAGTTACCATCAGGTGAGATAGCAGGCAAAAACTATCTTGTGATCGAATAAAAAAAACGATACATCTGTTACATAGCACTGCAGGAAATGAAACATTAAAGTTGTTTTCTTTGAACGGGCAGTAAACTACGCTGTACAATGAAAACTCATCGAGTTGACCGACATAAAGAAAGGAGGTCAACAAATCAACGCGGACCTACTAAAGAACACTTGATGCGACAGTAAATTACGAGAAAGAATCGCCCCTTAATATCAACTCAGGCCTCCCTTTACGGCCGTAATGGGGAAAAGAGATATTTACAAATCCTTACTACTGATCTTTGGGACTGGGTATTTCAGACGAAAGCTGCCTTGTGACCCTATTATGTTGTCGTTAAGAATATGACCGTAGGCACAGCAGTATCAATGCTTATCTCGGAAACGAAGGGTTGCTAGTTGATTTTCTTTGTGAGTAGTCTTCATAATAAGAAACTTATAATTGCAGATAGAAATAGGAGGCATGTTATAAATTGTAGGTAAAGCAATTTACAATCAGCCATTATATAAATGACATGCAAAATTTAGATTCTAATGTTATTACACAATTAGTAAGTTGGGTTTACGAGTAAATTCTTCTACTTCCAACTCACTTACTTGATTATTTCACTCAACTTTCTTATTCTAAGAATTACTATACTAGGAATTATTTTTATCGCCATAATTAATATAAACAAGGATAATATTGATTTTACTCGCCTGTAGCGATTTTAATCCCACATTAAGGTACAATGAACCTTAAATTATATAGTTTATTAGTTTTTGCTTTAGCTTTTCCGCGACTTCGTCCGCGCGGAATAGGTTTTAAAAAATCCCGCGGGAACCCTCGTATTTCTTGGAATAAAAGATAGCCTTCTTAAGTTTTGGAAAACGAAATTATACCTAATGTTTAAAAAAGTCTAACTTTGAATCAAGAAACTGTACTAATTAGTCCCTTACTTATCGAACAGAAAATTATAATAACACAAAATCCGTGATTAAATTTCTATTAAGCTTGTCTAATCCTTCCGAATGTAAAGTAATAGGGGAGTTCAAGTGTCTCAAAATTTGCTTCAGTTTTTTCTCGCCGAGGCCCGGGGTCGCTGTAACGAAGTCTGCCGGTCGGGTCGCGCCGGTAAATTAACAATCAATCAAGTCAAGCGCCTTCTTAAGTGCTCCTGCCCTCGATGGAAACCAGCTCCAATGCCCCACGGCACTGGTAGACTCGGACGTTAATTATTTATGAATAAAATGTACCTACTTTACATACAAAAAACCTACTTAATAGTAAGTCTCTATTTATTAGATCTCATCAGTAACAAGTCGGCATATGTGTATAAACTACTGCTACCGAACACATGTTCTCCTCTTAGAGCAGAGTTGGCCATAATCCAGCACGCTGGTCCAATGCAAATTCGTAGACTTCGCACCCCTTTATAGCAATACTATGGAGAACTCTCGGGCTTCTTTACGACAATTTTCTTCACCGTTGAAGTATACGTGATGTTTAATCCTTTCTAATATTATTTTATTTATTTTGGAAAACCAACAGCTTATAAAACTACATAATCTTAAAATTAAATGACTTATAGCTAATAATAGGTTTTCACAGATAGAAACTAAATGAACGTGGGTACCCGAGTGCAAAGTAAAATTTCTAGAATAATCTGCAAGTTGAAAATTTAGGATGCACTTGGCTGAACTAATATCTTTGTTAGATTTCGACGTAAACTACTCATATTACCACAAAACAAGTTGACATTAGGTTTGTTATAAACTGAGTTGAGAAGGCGAGAAGCTATACATATAATTAAAAATGGGAAAGTGTGTTTGTTTGTTGGTTTATTGGTAAGTATGTCCTTCAATTAAGCCGCAATAGAGCTATGGATCGACGTGATTTTTTGCATGGGTATAGTTGAGTGAGTGACATAGGCTACTTTTACTATTTGTATTCGTGCCAATATTAGAAGAAATTTTTAGGTTCATCCACCCAACTACACCACTGGACAATTAATTTTCTTTCTTAGGTAGGTACTATTAATTATTTCCATCTAACATTATTTTCAAATTAGTACCGTATGACAGTGGGCCCGAGTTCCCTTCAAGCGGGTGCCGGATTGCAACAGCTCGGTCCCTGGTCTCCAATTTGCCGAAATCTATGAGAGCCTTCGCCCTCCGCGCCCGCCCCCGCCCCCGCCCGCCCCCGCCCGCCCCGCGACACTCAATTTGTCCCTATTCAACTAAATAAGATCATTCATGTAGCAATCATATTGTACCCACTCAAACCCAGCTATTGAGAGCTCAACGGTGAAGTGAGTGGTCTGAAAACAAATGATCCGAAGTTCACATAGGTTAGTAAGTGAGCTGGGTTCTATTTAGTATACTTACGTGAAGTAAGCACGTTTGGTCAATGTAGTGCACTATGGCCTAAAGTTTAGGGCATAGTGTTTAGACCTAAACTCTGTTCCTTCGAGAGGAGACTACATATACTCATAGTGGGTCAGCGGTGGTTTGATGATCATAATAATGATTATGTTACTATGTGTGATAACTACTTAGTATACAACAACAGTAGGCATAAGTACTAAGTAGGTTTATGTGACGAACCCCATAAGATATACGCTGTTCTTCAAGTTTGAGATAGAGACTTGTTCTTTGTCAAGATATAAACGGTTTACCAGAGTTTATGTTTACATTGAAATATTTATTAATTACAACTTTTAAATTCACGCGAGCGAACCTTAGAAAATCTGAATATTTTTTACTAAAATACGCGTTGAGAGCCTTCTTCTTTTTTGAAGTCGGTTAAAAAGTTAAGGAAGTTAGGTTAGGTTCCCCTCCAACTTCTACAGCAACGCGTATCGGTTTGTACTATTCAAAATAAAATATCGTTTCCCAAACTCATACCTACTAAGAAAAACACTAATCGTGTGATGACTAGTCGTAGTGTTACGCCAGATGCTTTAAAATAAAACATGATTTCAGCGCCACTAATTGAGAAACATGAATTCATAATGCAGCTGGAAAAAAGCAGATATTTCACCGCCCGGCGCCCGGTCCCGCCGCGCTGGCTGCGCTGGCATTTGGCCAACAAACAATACTTTTCCGAATCTGGCAAGTGTCACCAAAAAATATGCACCTATTTTTCATATTTTACTATTGTTACTTCCATACAAATGATACATACACGTACTAGTACATTGTACTCGTACAATGTATGTAACATTACATAGGTACTGTTAACACTACAAGAGCAACTAAGAGCAAAAATCGCATTTTAAAAAAGGTATCGTACAATAATAAGTGAGAGGATAAGTAAGATTAAAGGGTACGATACAAAAAAACTATTATTACCTACTTTTTCAATCGGTTCAATCCGTCTACACGCAGAATGAACTAACATCGATGTATGAACTACGAAACGCTCTACTAGTTTAACGTTTCTGAAACAAACCGGTGGAACGCACTTACTTCCACCTTCTGTGTTTCCGGCCACATATAATTTGAATGTCTTCAAAACAGGAGTGAATAGGTTTTTTCTAGACAAGCGCGCTCCAACCTCAGCAATGATTTCCCGTCATTGATTGTGATCGTCAGGGCAAACCTATCTCATAATTAAAAAAATGTTCAATTCCCTTACTAATATTATCTAGAATGCGAAAGAGTATTTGTTTTTTAGTTTGTCCTTTAATTAAACTGTACAGTGCAACTCTTAATTTTTGCATTGGTAGGTATAGTTCAAGACTTGTAGAGTATAACATAGGTCACTTTTTATCCCGGAAAAATAAAGGGTTCTACGATCTTAGCCGCTTATATCTGGCGACTTTTGGCGACTCCCTGGGGATAATCTGTTCCTGTAGATTTCCCAACGGACCATAACATATTATATCGATATAGATTCGGCCTGACTTGTAGGGCTAACATGCGCGACACGAGAAAATTTTGTCGACACTTTACTCGTGAATCTCTGAAGAGATTCACATAGAGACTACGAGTAAACGTGTAGACAAAACTTTCTCGTAGCGCGCATGTTAGCCCTACTGGTATACGTCTATGGAATAAATGTTCTTTCAAATAACGATATCTATTGATAAAATATTACACCTACCACACAGAAATCTTCCACATGAATTCCTAGGCGGGCGGCGGCGAGTAGGTAAGTAGGAAATGAGGTGTGCTTCCGGCAGAGGGAGCTTCCGGCGCGCACGGCGGACGTTTCCTCTCGCGTTTGTTGGAATGCGGAATGCAGTTTCTGTAAAAGATGCTTTATTTGTGTTATACAAAGTCTCAAGATGTTTCCTAGACCTGACAACTAAGTTTCTTATACTACTTTTTAAGCGTTTTCACATCTCTCAACACATATACAGTAATGTACACTGAATAGTTGTGGTGTATTCATGATTAACTTTTCGACTTTTTTTACAGCCAAAGTGGATATAATAGCTATAATTTAACTTAGTAGGTACTTAATATTACAGAGTTTACCTACAGTTTTTCAGATACCTGTAGAGCCATTGTGAATTCGTATTGTTTTATTGTCACAAAAGCAAATGGACAGGAGCTTTTTGGAGTAGACACTGTGACAAAAAATCAATTTAACGTTAAAATATTTCATGCCAAAATACATCGAGGATAATTTTAACATAAGGCGCGGTGTTGAATTAGGATTATTATTTTTGAAGTGCCAATTCCTACAATTTAAATGGCTTAAAAAAAAAAGCTGCAGTAAAATTAGATTTTCAAAAGCAGTAAAAATAGATGTAAGCCCATGGAAATTCATTCGTAAAATTTTCATACATTTGGAATGACAATTAGCTATGTGGTCTGTGATAGGCTGATAGCGCTGGAATGCAAACGCAAATACAGATGGGAAATTGATATTTTTCTATGAATTTGTAAAATATCCGCCTCTGGACAAACAACCAAATTCAATTTTGAATTGTTAGTATCCAATTAGACCGATTTTATTTTCGTAGTCGAAGCGTTCGTGTTTTTAAATCAAATAATGTTTTGAGAATACCTAAAATCAGCGAATTCAAGCGAAATTCAGCTTCAGCATTCGGGTACATTTATAGGACCTACGATAAATGTAATAAAAAAAAAATTAATTCATAATATCATTCTGAAGTTGTCCAATTACGATTGATGATAATTATTTGAATGCTACTTACTTTGAGTATGTACCTATATCTATGCTGCTTATTACTATTTGTAGGAAGTGACCAAGTGTGAATTACCATTATTAGAACTGTGCTAATATTCTTTCTCCTATTTCATAAAATAGTAAGTACTACTTGTAAACACACTAAATTGATATAAATTCTTAGAGAAACCAAAAATGTGTTTAATTAAATACATTAAGTATCAGAAAGTCTGAATTAAACCAGTTGCTCCAACAAACAGCCTTATCGTCAATCTGTACTTATATCTAAAACTTAGTTAGTAGTATTACGTATTTTTTCTTTCTCATATTACTTCCCTATTTCTTACGCTTACGTACATATTTTCGCTACACAGTCGCCCGCACTAAGAAACATTCCCATTCCCATACACTTTTGCAAATTGCAAGCATTCTGCTCGTCTTTTCCACTCAAGTGTATGGAGTACATGGAGGTGTGAAGAAAATAAAAATACACCTCGTTCCCAGCGGCCCGACGTGCGGCGTCCGTTAGTTCCCACAGATGACATTGCTATATGCATAGGAAAGTTGACATTCAAATTCAAATTCAAAGTCTAGTTATATCTTTATTTCATGTAGGCCAACTTATGGCACTTATGAATAGAATAGAATAATTTTTTATTCAAATAAACTTTTACAAAGTGCTTTCGATTCTTATGGGAGGTCAAGACTCTTCCACTTATAGAGGGTACTACAGTTTACAGTAGATAGTTAAGTACAGTATTTTAGATTTAGCTTTAAATATAAGATACTAGCTGGTTGCGACGTGATTGCAGGACAAACCAAAAAACTAACAAACAAAAACACTTTCGCATTTATTATATTAGTAAGGATTATAATTGCAAAGTGTGTTTGCTGCGTTATTGGTTTGTCCTTCAATTACGCAGCCACGGAGTAGCGGACAGACTTAGTTTTTTGCGTTAGTGTAGTTGAGGACATTGAGGACTTGTAGACTGACATAGGTTACCTCTTATCTCGGAAAAACAGAGGGTTCCTGCGGATTTTTTAAAAACATAACTCCACGCAGACGAAATCGCGAACATAAGATAGTAAATACAGTAGTTATAGGTCCTTCTTGCCAATGTAGTCCATAGTTAAACAATAAAAAACTAACTTTTTCCCACGGCTTCGCTCACGTTAAAGTCGATTTTTCAAACCGACTTCGCGTCGCGGGCCTGTCACGGTAGTAATGTGACGTAGTTTTATACATTTTAAAAATTCATAATCTCGAAGTTAAGTTGTTTGAGTGATAATTCACAAAGTTAAATGAAGCAGTAAAGTGCCGAGTGTTATAAAAAGAGGTTAAATCTAGGTTTTATACCTTTTATCTACTTTAAAAGTAAAGATCGGTGATATAGTGTTTTAAAGGAGGGTAAACAGCAAACTCCTACTACGGTGCGCGGATATTTATTTTATTGACTACCTTGCGAGTTATATAATATGCAAAACTCGAGTGGTCTGGGAAAGATGCGGTGTACGGCTTGCGGGAAGTTCACGTCGACAGCGACAGGTGGCGCTAGCACCTGTAAATGTAGTCTTTGCCCCGCCATGTATCATAAAGCCTGTATTGGCGTCCCGGAAGCTGCACTAGTTAGAGCGGACTGGGTATGCCCGGAATGCAAAGTAAAAACTCCCAAAGGTGGTAATACGACGACTCCCGTCAAACATGCTAGCAGCGACTACCTAGACACTACGCGGACTGCGGGACCCTCTGAGCCTAAATCAGATGATCCTGCAGCGGTTTCCTGCGACGATAGCGAAATTGTGAATGACTCGGTTAATATTTGTACACCGTTGGACTTGGGATTGGAAATACGCCTTTTTCGGGAGGAACTGAGAGAGGTCAGGAGGGAGCTGAAGGAGTTCCGTACGGAGTTGTTCGACATGCACAGCGCCATTTCAGGTTGCAATCGTCGCATCGATGATATCGAGGGGAGGCTAGGGACAATCGAAAAAGGCGCGCTTGAACTAGGCCATAGGGAGCCGTATAACATCGCGGAGTTACGAGCTTTGGAGGGAACTGTAGCTCAGCTACAATTGGACATAAGTGAACGCGATCAGGAGCTCCTACAGGCAGACATCGAGATCACCAACGTGCCGGAACCGAAAGGCGAAAATGCTATCCACACCGTCACGGTCTTAGCTAAGAAACTGGGTATAGATTTGGACAGCAAAGACGTCATATACGCCGAGAGAGTTGGTGGCTCCAGTGAAAGCAATACCCAATCGGGAGGCTCGGATCGAAGCAGGCGCCTGGTCGTGAGACTGGCGCGGCGCAGCCAGCGGGACGATCTGTTGCGTGCCGCGCGCGTACGTCGCGGTGCCACAACGGCGGATATGGGCTTTGACGCACCGGCTAGACGCTTTTATGTTAATGAAAGGTTGACTAAGAGGAACCGCCATCTCTTCTATCAGGCACGGGAAGCGGCACGGAAAATGCAATGGAAGTATACGTGGACCAAACGTGGGCGCATATACGCGCGGAAAGGGGACGGCCAGCCGGTTCACAGTATTAGGGTGGAGGCTGACATTGCACGTGTTTTTGGCCTCACCCAGGTTGGTGAAATCTAAGCAATCGGACGCCTCGGTTAACGGAGCAGCTAGACTTTATCCTATAAATCTATACAGTATTTTCTATCAAGTTTATAGCTGGTATTTTTATGTTTTATGTTTGTATATTGGTTTCTCATGGAATGAACATAATATGTTATGCTTATATATTATGATTATGATTATAATGGAGGGAAAGGTGTGTAAGTTAAACGAGGTACACTTAGATTACTCTAATACAAATAACTGTATTTTATATGTAAATATATTTCTTACCTTACTATCATACTACTCTTATCCCACAGGTGAATATTCATATAACTTCAACACTAATTTAATTTTTATTCCAACTTATAGTTACACGTCAAAAAACTCCTCAATCGACAATCCTGCTCAAATTAACGTTCAAATGAGTAACTATGATATAATAATTTGCCTAAATATACGTTATAGGTCACTTCGGGGTATAGGTATCAGGTACACATCCCCATCGGAATGCCAAGACTCCGCTAAGAGCCGTTATCACAAATTAAGTAAATTGTACATCTTGTTTCGACATTTTACCCAGGTATCATTATACTTTGTACTTAATGGTTAAGTCAAAATATCTTAAGGTTGGACTGTTTAATGCAGGCTCGCTCGGAACTCGTCACGACGAATTCCTAGTGATGATGAGTGATATTCATGTAGAACTCATAGCTATTAACGAAACATGGCTTAGAGAGGGGGAGCAAGGCCTGGCTCCACAAGTACCGGGTTATCGCCTCCTTCACACTCCGCGGCCGGTAAGTGTCAAAGCGGGGCGCGGGGGAGGAGTAGGTTTTTATATAAAGAAGGGCTTAAAATTCACTATTTGTGAACACCCTATTCTACACTCAGTTGAGCAAATGTGGCTGTGTCTTAAAGTCGGTAATAAGAAACTACTGGTAGGTACAGCATACCGGCCACCATGGCAGGATGTTGACTTGTTTATTGACGCTATGACGCAATCGCTCACGCTTTTTTCAAGCTACGATAATGTTATACTGTTGGGAGATTTCAACATTAATTTACTTTGTCCACTCGATGGCAAATCAAAACTTTTCAATGACTTCTTAAACTATATTAACCTTAACCAAATAGTCACGGAGCCGACACACTTTACAGAACACAGTGAGACGCTGATAGATTTAATCTGTACGAATGTCACAACCCGGGATGTAAAAGTGAACCACATTAAAGATTTAGGTAGTCATGCCGTTATTACTTGTACATTAAACCTACAAAAGAATAAAGTCATTCCCCGATGGATTACCATCAGACCTCTCAAAGACATCAACCCTGATGATTTTAATGCAGATCTTGATAAGATTCCTTGGGCCGATATTAATTGCTTAGATAATGTGGAAGACATGGTACAAATATTTAATAATCACATTCTTACATTATTCAACATACATGCGCCAACAAAAAAAATACAGGTTAAGGACCAGTCATGCCCTTGGATAACTTACACTATCAAAAAAATGATCACACTGCGTAATCAAAGTCATTCTCGGTATAAAGCATCAAAAAAAGAATCTCATAAATGTTATTATAAGAAATTTAAAAAACTTGTAAAGGAGGCAATTGAGGCTGAGAAAAGGGCTTTTTTTCAGACTCATATAAATCAATGTATCAATAATCCGATAACTTTATGGAAAAATTTAAAGAAAAATATCACATTCAATAAGAAACAAGAATATGATATACCATCAACGTTATGTGATCCGGACAAGGTTAATAAACATTTCCTGAGTATCCCACGGACTATCACGCCTTCACTGTCTGATCTTACATTCTATGAATTCAATAGGCTTGGGCCTAACATTTTTAATATAAAAACTGTTACTGAAACAGAGGTCATAAAAATTATTAAAGGGTTAAAATCGAATGCACAAGGAATTGATGAGATCACACTACAAATGTTATACTGGACACTCCCACAAAGTTTAAGCACTTTAACGGCTATTATAAATAAATCCATAACAACTTGCACATTCCCCGATTCCTGGAAAACTGCAATCGTAAAACCACTTCCGAAAATAAGTAATCCTACGAGTATGAAAGACCTTAGGCCAATTAGTATTTTACCTTGTATATCTAAAATCTTAGAAAAAATTGTATGTACTCAAATGACAACATTCGTAGAGGACAATAACATTCTTCCCATCCATCAGTCAGGTTTTCGAAAATCTCATAGTACGGCTACAGCAATAATGGAAGTAATTGACAATGTTCTGACCGCACAAGACCAAGGTATGGGGACCAATCTAGTACTTCTTGATTTCTCCCGTGCGTTCGACTCAATTGATACCACGCTGTTGTTATCTAAGCTATCGTACTATGGATTTAGTAACTCGACGGTAAAGTGGTTTAATAGTTTTCTCAGTAACCGGGCCCAATTCGTACAGATGGATCAGGGTAATGGTAACCAGTTAATTTCATTAACGTCTCCAGTAGTTCGTGGTGTACCTCAAGGTTCTGCACTTAGCCCTTTGCTCTTTGCAATTTATACAGCAGATATATCTCATTGTTTCTCCCACTGCAAATATCACCTATATGCCGATGATGTACAACTATACTACTCTTTTAAGCTACAAGATGCCGCAGAAGCTGATACTAAAATTAATGAGGACTTAAGTAGAATAGCTCTTTGGTCAGGCAAGAATTCTTTAATACTGAATCCGTTAAAATCGAAGTGCATAATATTAGGTTCACCTAAGTTGACAAAAACAATTAAGTCATTGAATCTACAGGTCAAGATAGGAAGTAATATTATAGAAAGAGAATCTGAGGTAAGAAACTTGGGGGTTATTTTCGACTCCAATTTGCGTTTTGAGTCACACATATCTAATGTAGTCAGAAACTGTTTTTACAGACTAAAAGTCCTCTACAAGATTAGATCCTATCTCAGTGTAGAAATTAGAATACGGCTGTGTGATTCACTTATTTTGTCTAAGCTGAACTATGCGGACACAGCATATGGGCCATGTCTGTTGGAGAGAACAAAAAAACTAATACAGAGAGTTCAGAACGCATGTGCTCGATTCTGTTTTCCCATTCCTCCTCGTTCTCACATAAGTCCTTATCTTAATAATGCCAACATTTTGAATATGACTTCCCGTCGGAACCTTCACTTGGCTTCGCTTTTATTTGGTGTCATCTCAACTGGTAAACCAGAATATCTTTTTACAAAAATTAGGTGGGCCAGGGAGCACAGTAAGTATGCACCGAGGGGCGGGGCGTGTCAAATGGCTACACCAAGACATAAGACTGCTGCATTCCGCGGGAGCTTTAGGCTAGCTTTCTCAAGGATTTGGAATATTATACCTCCGCCAGTGCAGAATACAAAATCAATATTTAGTTTTAAACTCAAACTTAAAAAGTTACTGTTAGAGAGACAAAAAGGGACCTAAAATGTTGAGCAACCATATAAGTTTTGTTCGCTCATTGCTTCTTCTAAATAGGTATTCTAAAAGCTAGCCTAAACAGCTCACATAAGGCAATTTTTCGTAAACGGTTTTGTTCCTTTTCTGGTTTTATTTTCAACTGGTTTTATTAGTTTGATGTTCTCTTCTCAACTACCTTAACATTATACTTGTTTACATAAAAACAATGAAGCAGGAGCTATGGCCATAGAATATAGATATGTACCTAGGATAGTTGATAAAGAATAATAAACATTTTTGTGGGATTATTACTCAATCAACCGGTCAGACCGGCCCGGGACGTCTAGTGCTACTAGGGGTCGCCTGAAAATCAGCGCTGGAGGAGTGTGTCTACACTGCTGCAGCATTATGCTGAGGTGATACCCTTATCAGGAATAGCTTGCGCCACATTTATATGTTTTGCGGTTGGTTAACTTTACTTTTATTTTCCTGTGCGTTTCAGACAAGAAGAGCTTGAAATACTTAGATAAACTGGTAAGAACCTGTAACAGAGTTGGTCAACACGCAGTGTACTCTTCTTGGCTGAAACGCATAGAAATAGAAATGGAAATAGAAATAAAATACTAGTATTTCCCGGCGGCTTGAAAATAATTCAATAGATAGAACGTTATGTACAATTTAAGCCGTCGGGATCCATCTTTAGTTTTTATATATTATATTGTATTTTTATGTTTCTGTTCTTTTTATTGTTCATTTCTTTGTATTTTTTCTTGTGTGGCTGTTTTTTATTCTTGATTAAAAGACTATTTATTTATTTATTTATTTATTTATTTATTTAAAACCCCTAGTTTACCTATTTAAACATTGAATTTTCAAAAATCCTTTCTTAGCCTGATGTCGTAGTTCTTAGCCATAATAGCTATCTGAATGCCTTTTAGTTCTTTTGGTTATTTTTCAAATTTCAGTCCAGTGATTTGAGCTGTGTTTTGATAGATCAGCCAATCAGTCAATCAGTCAGCTTTTCCTTTTATTATATGAAACTGCTCCAGGGTTCGATCAGGAATAAGGATGGGCATAAGCCCATTTAAATCCTCAGAGGCTTCTTATTGAAGAATTTGACAAGCATTTTAATGATTTATTCTGCCAAGTTGGGCCTCTACTTACTCAGTCTACCTAATTTATATTCTTTTACAAGGTGAAGTCCCGAAATAAATCAACATCGGGCGGGTCACGTACCAAATTCGGTGGAGTTGGGAACTACCAACTATCTGCCAACTTCGGAGATTCGGTATTTGTGGAGATAAACTTCCAAACGTATCGCGGTTTGGTTTATTGGTTAAACTTTTGCCGCAGATTTATAAACTTAGATTATAGCGAATGATCAATAAATATTAAGGACAAACACAGGTAAAACACAACCCAACACGTAGCGCCACGCACACCTTCAATCCAATATGTGAACCAAATCAACCAAAACGGTCAAAGCAAACAGTAGTTTCGCGTATGTTCATTAGTTGTGACCGTGTAACGTTGGTGAAATATTTGGAACACCGCCGGCTGCCATTCAATATGAACGGTTCAATAAGCGTTCCCCCCGGCCTGCTGATTGCAGGCTCTCACTCACACGTGAGACCCACTACCCTCATTACCGACAACCTATACTATACTAACATTTTTCTGACATTCCAATACTAAACGCTGATGCAAATATACAGGGAGTAAGAACGTAACGAAAACTGAAACCAGCCCCCTGATTCTAACTCAGTGCCATATATTTTTTATCCATTGAAGGTTTACTATAAAATAGTAAATTACATTTCTCTACAAACCTTCAATGGATAAAAAATGCCTATCGTTGTTGATTGCACTGAGTTATAGAATCAGCCCTTAGGAAACTGGGATTCAGTACATGATACTGAGTCGCTCAGCGTTGGAATTTTTCATCGGTCTTTTCCTGATTTTGATAAAAAATTTCTTTTTTCATTTGTTAAATTAATTACAAAATGCAATCTGGATATGACCTATCTCAATTTGATTTTAGTTGAAAAGACAAGAAATGGCAATTTTTCACGCAAAACAGCAATGTAATGCGCGCGCCAAATATAAACCTTATGAGGCCCTCAGTAAGCGACCATGGTTCGTAATTATTCATCACTGTTCACGCACTGTTTTAAGACTTTTTTTCAAGAACTGAGGAATTTTGGATCACGAAGCTATCATAATACTGCGCAGCTGAGTTAAGTATATACCTAACTATTTATGTGCATCGAACTGCAAATCGCTCACAATATCTATAAAATCCATAAACACAATTCAGAGGCCATAGCTTAACCCAGCTCAACCCTACCATGGCTGCGGTGTCAGCAAATCGCTCGTCAAAATGGATCCAAACCACAGCGCACTGCATCAGCCCATTACCTCACTAAGCCTATTTAATATCCAACATTTGCAGTTCTGCTCTAGCATTTAACAACTATATTTGTATTATTGGTCACGGATTTTGTAAAAACAAACTAAATGACGCGATATTATGAGCTTTAAGAGCGTTAAACAATTAGTGTTGAATCCAAATCGTATTATTACAATTTTTTCAGGACATATTTTCAGTGCAGACTGTAATTTGTAAACAGTTTAGGACTTTGCTCCTATATGCCAGCTGCGGGATTATCTAAAAATGATTGCTACAGTGTAAAAACCGCAATCACCTCTAAATGTATGTCACTGACCTCTATAATTAATCTGTAATCAACACTGGACTGGCTGTTCTTATACAAATTAATGACAGCTTAAATTATGGATGCAACTTGAGGCGTCCCACTTGACATACGAGTATCTAGATCTAGTAATACAGGGATGCAGGAAGTGCCAAAAAATATCAACTATCAGATGTCAACTGGAACCCTCTATAATTTTAATTCCTTGGTCACTCGTTACTGTTTTCAGCGCCAAAATGTTGTCAATCAAGGAGGTCAAAAAGCAGCATGTCCAGATTCCAGTTTTAATCAAAGATTAAATATAAAGGACAATTCCAGAGCTGATATTGGAATAATGTGAACTGAAATGTCAGTACACCAGACGCAACATCGTAATCAATAACACATATTTATCGTTTCCCGCAGCCCGTGCTCACAGGTGGGTCTTAAACATCAGACACCCGTAACCCCACGGATAATAAACCCATTTGCCCGGCGTCCGGTGCTCAGGTGAAACGAGCGCTATCCGGATAAGAGCCGATTACGTGTAACCGTGTAGTAAATGTACGGAAAATGGACCGTCCTTCTGAGGTCATATGAAATTGTTAGTATATTTTATCGCGCTTGACCACAATCACACTTGATTGTATGACGCTATCGAGAACCGGGTGTGTTTAACTTTTTGCCTTTTGTAAGCATGTTAAAGTTATATTATATTACACAGTTGGTGAATTTCTTACTGACAAAGTTGCTTAGGAGCAATCAGCCATTTGCAATTTGCTTCAGCTGTTCACAAGATAGATAAGCTACGTATTGTACATTTTTGTTTTGAAAAGTGCAACTGCTGAGCTTCTTGCCGGCTCTTCTTGACGGAATCAGTTTTCCGAACTGGTGGTACATTCTCGACTTATCATAAGAGCCACAAGATACATGAATGCAATTCCGCCCAGAATTAAAAGTCAAAAAACTAATCTACAAAATTTTCCGATAAGCATTGTCTACTAGCAATTTTACAGAAATTAGCTCTGCCATTAGATACTTATTTAGACACTGGCTACAAGAATGCTTTTAACAATTGTAATCAATATCAAAACTTCTGTGAAAAATTAATATGATAGTGATACCTCTCACCAGTAAATGGATAAACAAAGTAACCGAGTAAATCCCAAGCGATGATTATTGGCAGCAGACCGCTAAGAAATCGTATTAATTTCAACAATATTCCTAAAGTTGTCTTTGCAGGAATACCAATAGTTTACGCGTGTAATTGTAAAAATCTAGGTCTGATTATGGACGGTAACCTGACTTGGTCGGCACACGTCAACCAAGTCAGTAAAAGATTGCACTACTCTATTCATTCTTTGAGGAGGCTGCAGAATTTCCTTCCGCTTCGTACTAAAATTATGTTGGCACAATCCCTGTTACTTCCTATCCTTGATTACGCTGACGTCTGCTACCTAGATGCCACTGAAGAGCTACTTGACAAACTCGAACGACTTCAGAATTTGTGCATTCGTTTTATATACGGCCTGCGCAAATTCGATCACGTTTCCAGTTTTCGTCATCAATTAAAGTGGCTCCCAATTCGTTTTCGCCGGAACTTGCATATTGTTACTGTCCTCTATAATATCCTTCATAACAGTTCTTCCCCTGATTACTTACGAGAACGTTTTAAGGTATCGCTCCCGTCTGCAAGACCTTTGCGGGCGTGCGTTACTGGAAAAGCTCTTGATTATGCCCCTTGTAACACTATTTTCTATAAATATTCTTTTTCGTCCGAAGCTACTCGGCTATGGAACTTACTTCCTGAACATATTAGAGACAGTCGGTCAATACACACATTCAAATTTAAAGTGAAGCAGCACTATCTCTCGTTATGTGTTACTTAGTTATGTATATTTATGTAGGTATGTATTATATTATTTATGTATTATGTGTATTTATGTATTCATATGTATTTATGTATCTTCGTGTTTATGTAGTTTATTATTTATTTATATTATATAGTATGTATTATAGTATATGTAGTGATGGACATTTTTGACTTATACCACTCTATAATTTCACCTTACTCACTTTCAAGGGAAGCTGGAAGAAATTTCTTTTTTAGAGATAAGCTTCACCTATGTATACTTCTTCTAATATATCTTCTTTTGTAAATATTTATATGTACATAAAAAATAAAAATAAATAAATAAATAAACAAAAATTCTCGCACGGGCATGTTAGCTCCACTCTCTAGGAGTCAAGACAGCTCGGACGTCATGAAGAAAATTGCAAAACAAACTCCGAATAAGGCTCCCTGACCTAAGCTATTTTCTAGATATCAACAATTTCGTGACTATTAGAATAAGAATAATTTATTTTCACAAAAATAAAATATTGGTGGAGATGGTTACTAATTTTCTATATTTTTCTTAAAAGTTCATCGGTGCTGGCAACTTCAGCTCCTTAGGATCAACCTCGT
Source organism: Hipparchia sbordonii (assembly GCA_038048805.1). Taxonomy (NCBI): domain Eukaryota; kingdom Metazoa; phylum Arthropoda; class Insecta; order Lepidoptera; family Nymphalidae; genus Hipparchia; species Hipparchia sbordonii. Next base: position 414,007 of record JBBIWI010000007.1, read on the forward strand.
AATATTACGGTTATACCATAAAGTAGGTAACGAAACTAAAATAAGTAAGTAGCTTTGTCATACACAAGTAGTAGTAGGTAGTAGGTACGAGTACATTGTCAACATAATCAGTGATAGGCGGAAGACCTCGCTTCTTATGGGAATCAATGGGGCGTTTTATGCGAGCCTATAAAAGAAGGATGCTTCCTCCAGGATACGGAAAGGATAAAATAGAATAGTGTCGTAGAGATCTCTGTTTCGCCTAGTCGAAGTGTATATTTTGTTAGTAGCCTAAGTCTCTGTCCACATGAAGTTAGGTTTTTAAAAATCCCTCGGGAATCCTGTGTGTTTCGGGATAAAAGCTAACCTATATCATTTTCCAGATCTCCAACTGTATCTATGTAAAAATCACGTCGATTTTTTGCACGTTGCTGCGTGATGGAAGATGGCTTAAGTCACTACAGGTCCTAAACTTTGTATTCCCATCAGAACATCACGTCGATCCGTAATTCTGTTGCAGCGTGATTGATATTGAAGGACAAACCAGCAAACCAACCAACTAACAAACAAACACCTTTCGTATTTATAATATTAGTAGGCATTAGTAGGCATAAAACACCTGTGTTAAAACGATTTTGACTTAAGGCAGCCTATGAACGTTTTAATAAAATGCAAATTGAATCATCGCCGTCCGGGCCCCATACGGTGCATAACTCTAAATTAATTGCTACTTGCTCGCGAATTTATTAGTTATAAAAAATAGTAATTTGTGTAATAAATAACAAAACTTTGTCTTGCAGCCTACGCGTAATCGGTACTCGTTTGTTATAGACATTATAAGCTAGGAGTTTGAACAAATAAAAACAACGTACAAGTTAATTAAAATCATACAAAAAAACTCTGTTCACAATAATTCATCAATATTATAATGTAATGCGAAAGTGTGTCTGTTTGTAGGTTTGTTGGTTTATCCTTAATCAATTTCCAACAAAGCTACGGATTGACGTGCTTTTTTTGATGGAAATAGTTGAGGACCTGGAGAGTAACAAAGGATGTAAGTTACTTTTTATCCCGGAAAATCAGACAGTGCCTGCGGGTTTTTAAAAACTAAATCCACGCGGTCGAAGGCGCGGGTATCAGCTAGTACCTATCTATTTAAAATTTTAAATGCGTAAGTGTGTCCGCTAAACTGGCACAACGATATCTTGCAACCTGGAGATCAACATGATCAACATGGGATATTTTATATCCTAGAAAATACGAAATTTTTTGCTGAACTTGAAAAAAATACAAATTTTAGCTTGTTTTAGATTAGCATTGAATATTTACTACCTAATTGTTTACACAGAGAGTAAGTTCGAGTTTGTACTTCTACAGCATCAGCCAAGCTTTCTTATTATATGAGAAGCTAGCATTTTTCTACTGCCAGCTCTTGGTCTTCAACCGTTGTATACATAATAAATTATGAATTTTTAAGTGAAAAGACTGTAGCGATATATAATTATAACGAGATACAAACAAATTGGTGTAAAATCATCTAACGATTTGTTTTCGGCGGGTGTCACGCCGTGCCATTAATTAAAGCATTAATTAGAAGGCGTCCGTCGCGCGTCGGTCCGTCCGTTTGTCCGTTTATTCGTTACGACACGCTTCGCTAACAGGTTCTTGGTAAAGCGATATTGTTTTATTTTTATACTCTTTCGAGTTGACAGTTACATGGCCAAAATTAGCCAGGGGCTGTTTTATTGCATTTATATGTATATGTAGTACTAATCAGGTAGTAATTGATACCAGCGACTTTGTTCGCGTGGGGAGAGGTTTTTTCTCTCTCTCTCTTATTTCCCGGATAAAAAGTAGCCTATGTCCTATTCCAGACTATAATCTATCTCTGTGCTAAATTTCAACCAAATCGGTTAAGTCATTGCGGCCTGAAGTTGATTGACTAGTTGATTACTGAATTACAGAGATTACAGATTACAGATTAGTAGCGGCGCGGGCGTAGAAGCAGCTATACTTACGGCGCGCCGCTCTGTTACTAAGCGTAACTACTACAATAAATTCTGACACTCTTCGACCAGCCAAATTAGCAAATGCAAATTTGATGTTGTTGGCACAGTGGCACGGCACAAATCGATTTCCATTTAAATCTCGAAGCTGAATTTTCGGCGCCACAATACGTGCTCTAACGGAAAATTAGCCTTCTTTAGAACGAGCCTTCACAGAAAGGTACATTTTTAGAAGCTTTTTTGTAGATTTGCCGTTCAGTAATGTACTTACTAGAAACAGTATCTTATCAGTTTCATTGAAAAGGTGTTAAAACAAGCAGAAATATATTTTTTTGTTTACAGATTACTGACCATTTTCAAGTGTCCATGAAAAGTTTTTTAGAAATAGAGTATATAGTAGAATAGATCGAACACATATATAAAAAAAACCGCTAGTAATACAAAAGTACGTTTACAAGAGTACATTTTATCGCTCCACAAAATTATGGTTATAGAGATCTATCGAAATTTTACACCATTGTAATATTTTCGTAGGCACCAACTAGGAGTTGGCTTACACAGGTTTACATAAAATCAGAATATGAATTATACAAAAAATTATATTCTTTTACTAAATTATGTTATGCTAGAGTGTTTACAGTGAGCGGTTAAAAAACCAGGTTCTAAAACATTTAAAAACATACAATGTAACTACTGAGCTATCGGGGGAAATGGCCGATAGACGTTCGGAAAAGGATTATTTTCGTTTAATCCCCACAGACATCCGAATTCCGAACTCCGCAACTTAGTCCGCAACAGTTTCGCCAACAAATTTGTCGGCGATGCATTCATCACTGTTCAAACTTTAGGATATATTCTCCAAGTTTCTTTTTTGCTAACGCTGAAAATGCCGTTGACATGTGTTTGTAGCACAAACAAAATGCGCAACTTATCTTACCATGACATTTAAGTATACAAAAGTTACGTTTTGTTAGGCTTTTAACTTGCTTTTAATCATGAATCGTATTACTAGTTATCACTTATCACAATTTAAAATTTATTTATTTGAGTACTTATATTCCAAAACAAAAAAAATGCTTTCCTCTTATTACATAACCGATCTGGATTACGACCGTAATTTGTACATACATTTCGGATTAGATAGTAACAATATGAAACTATGGTAATATGAAACAATATGGTAATAGTAGGTACTTCCCTTCTGAATATTTGATCTAGATAAAAATATAGAAACACAGACATATAAAAATTTGCTTTTTAGTCCAAATATATGAAAGGTGACTGGCTGACTGACCTGACCTGACCGTTGATATATCAACGCACATCTCTAACCGCCGCACTGGACGGATCGGGCTGAAAGGCATACAGATAGCTAATTAAATTAAGAATTTTTGAAAATTAAATCCCTAAGGGGATAAAAAAAGGGTTTAAAAAATCGAACTTAATATGAGCGAAGCCACAGGCTAAAGCTAGTTCTTAATAAATTTCTACCTCCGCAGAACTACGTAGCTGCAGACAATCAAAGTCCTTTTCAATGACCACAAGGACTGTTGCGCGGCGCGTCCACTCCACGTCTGGATTGAATCATTGTTTATGCGTGGGGAGCTCTTGACTTCGGGAAACCAACATTCCTACTCCACGACCACTCTATGCGAATAGACATAAGGATGATTATCGCTTAACTGAATTGTAAAATAACCGCAATTTTTTACCGGCTGACATGTTTAGTTCACCACGGCTTTATTCCGAAAGATATAAAGGTGGCTTTTGTGTAACTGTAATAAAACATCCTGGATTTAATGCCTATGTATCTGGGACGGTGTGGGCGGTCAACTGTCGAGGCTTTCAATACTTTTAGGTTTCTCTTATTTTAATATAATACAGGTATAACAAAGGAAGTGCATTATTTTAAACGAATATTATCCAAGCTGAAATTGACTAATATCCTCCTATCCCCTCCAAATAAGCGGAAAGCTTGTGCTAGGAGTGGACACGACAATAGTGCAACGGGTGCAGTTCGAACTTGCGACCTTTCGGATTTTAGTTCGCACCTTAAGCCGTTGGGCTATTGAGGCTTAAATTAAAGATTAGTCTTGTAGCTTTTGCTAAGCATTTTTGTAGTTGCCTGCATTCAAATTTTCCTATAATCATGATCTTGTACTTAATCTATCGGCTAACCGTACCTACTTTTGAACTATGTGCTCAGCAAAAATTCTATCGAAACATTGCCTTATGATGTTTCTATTCATAAATGCCTGCCTGATAATAAAACCAAATTTAATAAAAATGTGCAAGTCAGCAATATATCGGGGAAGCAACCAGTAAAAAAATGTTCCAGAAAATATGAAATTTGCCGTATAAATTGATTCGACAGCGACACCGCCTGTCGGTAACGCGGCCGGGCATTTCGTGAAAAATTCAATTTGGGTCCTCCCGGGCATGTGACACGTGATGGACAACAAAAAACTCGTCCCTTTAGGGAAAGCAGGGACATAGCACAATATTTATCTTTGCTAAAATATGAGACCACTTGGTCCGGATCCGGAAATACATTGCTGATGTATTTTTGAAAAAGTTAATAGCTTACTGACGATTTATTTTGTCCAGGTAATTGTCATAATTTACGATGGATCTAAACATTGAAATGAAAATGCTGTCACGGGAGCGACTCTGAAATATGAGCCTGCCATTAATTAACACTAAAGTAAAAGTGTGGTGAATCTTACCTAAGATCTCTAGAGCTTACCGTAATTTTGTTCAGATTCCAGTTGTTAGTCAGAGCAAGACCAAGTTAGCTTTTAAAATAGATGAGTAAATGAGGCATAGCATTAATTAAAGACCGCGAATAATTTATATCTATTTTGGTATTGTTATCACATATTTTTACTCCTATTAATTAATTAATAGCTGAAAGGCACAGAGTTAGATTATAGACTAGAATAGCATATAGCCTACTTTTTATCCTGGAAAATAACAGAGTTCCCGCGGGACTCCAAAAAGACCTCAATCCACGCATACCTACGAAATCGCGGGTATCAGCTAGTATATTATAATGTCTAAAACAATACTCTTTTAAACATTAAATCACATTTTATTGGATTTGAAGAGCTTGTCTAACGTTCACTCCTAGGCGTGTTGCTCAATGCATATGGCGGACCTACGTCATGTGATTATGGGGGATAAGCGTTTTACGAATAAAACCAGCAAATGGGTTTTCGTCATTATAGCTTAATGGTATTACCGGACCATTTAGTAGCCAGGGTTGCCATATAAAAAGCTAAAATCAAAAAAGAAATAGCAGAAGAAGGATCAATAGGTGCAGCAGTTCTTTTTAAGCTGTTGTGTTGTGTAGCTGTTGTTAAAGTTGTTTTTCTTCTGGCAAACAATATCATAACTTCACAAGGAATCCAGTACTTCTGATGAGGGATAGAAGGAGAAGGTATAATAAAAAAAATATATTGTTCTCCCGACCGAGTTCGGGCACGGCGGCCAATCTCTACAGAGATTAGCCATCTACGCGGGAGATATTATAGTGCTCAAAGGTGTGCGCGAACACAGGTGCACTCTCTATTCCCTCACTTTCATAGTCCAATAGGACGGAAAATCCGACGACAGCAGAGAGATCAGGCGCAGGACCGATGGCTTTACGTGCTCTCCGAGGCACGGGGGTTACTCGCCAACTTCCTAACTTCGGGCTATTACTGAGCAGAGAATTTCTTAACATAAAAACCCAATACGTTTTTTGGCCCAACCCGGGAATCGAACTCGAAGTCGAATATTGTAACCACTAGACCGACGAGGCAGTTAGAAGGAGAAGGTATCAATTGGTGTGTACTGAGGATACAGTGCACAATGCACACAGTGTGTAGTCGGGTGCAGCCTGCTAACGAGCGCGCCACGTGCACCCGCCGCTAATGCAATCAGCAATCAAGGAACACATGCGTATGCACTCGCTAATACTTAAACGGTAGACGTAACAAATAATACAATTGTTACGTAGGCATCTTCTAGGTATCTATGAGGTATCTTCTTTTTACGACCCGATAACGTGCACTTCCTAGCCCAGCGAAGCCTCAATAGCTCAACGGTTAAAGGTGTGGACTGAAAACTGATAGGTCGCAGGTTCGAGCCCCACCCGTTGCACTATTGTCGTACCCACTCCTAGCACAAGCTTTTCGCTTATTTGGAGGGGAGAGGCGAATATAAGCCAAATTCAGCTTGGCTAATATTCTTTCTTTAAAAAAAACTTCTGGACAGATTTGTTGCATAGACTTCATCCACCTGCATCCACTGGCTGATGGTTTCGTAATTGAACCCACAGCTGTTACAATTAAGCACACACACTAACTAACTAACCTAACCTAGCACAGCAGTTAATACCTATTTTTGTTTTTGAAACCTCAACTAAAAGTCATAGTGATCTATGGTAGCTTGCACATCTTATCCAACTAAGTCACTAAGCTTTTTTTTTTATTCTAAATTTTTAAAGGGTCTTTGAATCTCTTACAGTAAATGAGATTATGCCAGATCCATAATATCCTAATTAAGTTACAAGTAGTTTTAGTTTTAAGTCACTAAGCTTATAGCATAGTCTGCGATTTAGTTGTCTAACTTAAAATAATTGTAGTCTGTGAGCACTCCGTCTCAAATCTCTGAAATCTATAGACTGCACTCGTCATAGCTCAGACTCACGACAGACTTAAAACGAGACCGATTTATGTCAGAGCATATCTGTGTCTCGTTTTTACTCTATCTTTAGTCTGAGCTGAGTTAGAGCACGCTCTATAGATCCAAGCAAGTCGCCAGTTTCAGTGATCACCCTGAAGTGGAACTTGCAATCGGTCAGCGCGCTATGGGGTTAGTATAAGACTTAACACGATGGATCGTATTCGTATACTATGACATTAGCGTCAAAATAAAATAAACCTTAATTGTATTGAGTTAAAGTCACAAATTCAACCGATACAACCGATTTTAGTTTGGAGCGTATCTGTATACGTAAAAGTATGAGAATGCACGAAATTGAGCTCTAGTTCAATGTAATTATAGTTCATTTTACTTTGACGCTAATGTTATAGTATACGAATACGATCAATCGAATTAAATCTTATACTAGCTCCGCTCGTCCGTCGTTAGTCCGGTTCGCTTCGCCAGATGGCGCTCAGTCGCCGACGCAAACTGTAATATTTACTTACTCAGTACGCAAACACTGCTCTAATTATTCCTGATTTTAGCTTTACTCCTGTTCGATGTTATATTGAATTAGTTCTTGGATAGAAACTGGCGTTACTGAGCAGAAATTCATAGGTAGGTACATAAGGAACAATTAATTTATTTTGCTATTAGCTGATGCACGCGGACGAAAAATCAAATTCAAATTCAAATTCAAAATTTATTTATTTCATGTAGGCTAACTTGTAGCTCTTATGACACGTCATAAATCTACCACCGATTCGGAATGCAGATTCTGCTGAGAAGAGCCGGTAAGAAACTCAGCAGTTCCTCTTTTCAAAAAAAATTTTTTTACAAAGCTATGCTATGTATAAAGTGCTTCCACAATAAAGCTTCAAAAATGCAAAAATGCATACATAGGTACACCAGAGGTACACCAATCCAACGCATGTCAAGATGGGCAGTCAAAGCAGACCCATTCCCGTTGGTGGCACGTGGGAACTCTTTTCCAGGATAACAAGTAACTTATGTAACTCTCTAAGTCCTTAAGGTCCTTAAAGCAGACCTTATAGCTAACTGTACCCATGCAATAAAATCACAGCGATCCGTTGCTCCGTTGCTGCCTGATTGAAAGACAAACCAACAAACAAAAACACTTTTGCATTAATAATAAAATATAATAAGTAAAGATAAGGTTCCCTATCGATTTTAATAAAACGTGTACCTACATGATATCTGATATGAGTGTTATTGAGCAGTGTAATAGCCAAAAACATAGAGTCGTTGAAACTACGGGAGTCGGTGCCTTATTACCATAAATTGGATCCAGTGGATCGACGTGGTAACTCCAGGCTCCAAAGTCTGGAACATCGGCGATGGTTGCCTGTCAGTCTGTGTTCTATGGTTCTATAAGATATATTTCGGAGACTGTACTCAAGAATTATTTAATTTAGTTCCACCATCACATTTCTACCACCGAACCGCAAGGCATCGTACGAATCTGCACCGCTACGTGGTCGAAATTCCACGATCTCGCACCAAGCGCTTTGCTCCCTTGTTTCTAATACGCACCGCAAAAATTTGGAATGCCCATACGGCTTTTCGTACTAACTATAAACTTGGGTGCCCTTCCGGCTTCCGTTTTTCCAACTAACTATAACTAGTGTCTTTAAATCAAGAGTGAATAGGCATCTTCTAAACAACCGCGCACCATTTTAGGCTGCATCATCATCAATTGAGATCGCAGTCAAGCGCTAGTCTATATACTTATTTAAAAAAATCAGTAAAAAGTGGACATTCAGCGTCATTTCAGCCCAAGTTTCACTATTGCAATAGCAGCTATAGTCCTACACCACAATTACAATTACTGAATTTTCTTCTCTAAGTTTTTCCGGCATTCCTCACTTTGTACCGTTAAATTCCCCTTTCACGCCAGTCACCCACGTCGCGGATCTGCTAATCGAAAATCACTCAGCGGCCAAAATTCCGTGCTACCGAGAAATATAAACAACAATGATTTGTCACAAAAGTTACCTTTTACTTGTTATGATGCCTTCTCACCGAGCGGGACTACACGAATCACTGAGCCTTTCGAATTCACTGTCTCGTATACTCACCGAAGAAAAGAAAATTATACAAAGTTAGTTAGTTTAGATAGATACCTAGCATAGACAACGGGTAAAGTGCAATAGAACTATGCGCTTTCTTTAACACATGTACTGAACGTTTTCTATGTGATTGTTTTTTTCGTCTAATAATAATTGCTATAGTGTGAATATTGGACCTCGGATTTCTCGAGCATCTCTCGCATTTTTACAGCAAGGACACTTTTTAAAGTGTCCTTAAGCCAATAAAATTACTACTTTGAAACTGCAGCAATTATATAATTGATGCAGCTTTTGCACAATCAACCAACTCATGGCTCGTCGTTTGCAACTATGCTGCCTTTTCGAATCTTAGTCACGCGTTGAAGGGTCGTGAATTCATACAGAGGTAGTTCGTGCATTCGTCCGCGATGAGAAACCACCCTCACTTCTAAAAGCAATGTATGGAAAGTATAAAAAGGTTAAAAACAACACTTTACCCAACACCATCACATTAACTAACCGCATCGCTCGACATTCGTAAGATGTCGTGGTTACGAGAGGTGCTCGAAATATGGTTATTTTCCACATAGCGGAGTGATCGTTTTTGTAGCCTGCCTGTCATCTGTATAAACAGACGCACGCACTGCACACTGCAGCCAATATTGATTTTGTGCTGCTCTCGAAATAACATGAGTTGTGTTTTCGAAAAGATTTTAAATAGTAACTTCAGTGTCTTTTTTGGGTTTGCTGAGTCGATGCTAAGTCATTGAATTTTATTAATTTTAACAAGCCCCAGATTGAGTAGTTTTTTTTACATATTTTTTTTTGGACAACTTTCTTGCCTATAATTAAAATTTCATTATTTTACGCGGACGAAGTCATAGGCATCAACTAGGAGCTAATATTCTTCTTTAAAAAAAATGAATGAAGTAACTATACCTAAATGTACTCATAGCATAACCCAAATATGTATTAATAAATAGATGTTCTCTACATAGTGTCTCAGCTCTATAAATGAGATAAAAAAGATTCCAATAACAAAAAAAGACACCAATGCAATTTACCAATCTAATAGGTACAAGAAATGAAAGTGGATCTCAGATAAAAAATAGATACATTAGATAAACAATTTGATATATGTACAAGTGTATATTATATAGTGAAATATGTATTTCGTAACATGAAACTCGGAGTCAGCTCGGTGAGAAAGTGTCTGATCGCTGTCGTCATCGATCCTCATCCATCACGCTGATTGGTGTCCCGACAGCTTCCTCTGCGAGAGCGAATAGTAATTGTAGACCAAAGTCCGGAATACCAACTACCTACCTACTTACTCATACATACGCATTAGGTATATTGCAAGGGTCTTTTGTATCATCATCTATCATCTATATGTATATGTATATAAAATTCAAAGTCCTGACTGACTGACTGACTGACTGACTGACTGACTGAGATATCAACGCACAGCCTAAACTACTGAAGTTAGAAACTTGAAATTTTTACAGTTGGTTCCTTTTATGACGTAGGCGCACACTAAGAAAGGATTATTGGAAATTCCATCCCTAAGGGTTTTAAATAGGGGATGGAAGTTTATATGAAACTCCGTCATTTTTCAAGCTGTTTCCATCAAATTTGGTATTTGAGCTTTCAGTTAAAAATAAAGAAGTACGTGTGTCACAGTTTTTGAAAATTCCACCCCAAAATCTAATTCCACGCGGACGAAGTCGCGGGGGCAAAAGCTAGTTTAGTATGTGTACTAAACGAGGAGTATAGATCGAATGTTAACTCCTTCCATCCAAAATGTATGATTTTTAACGGATAAAGTTACCTTTTAGATGATGATTATATTTTATTGTTCTTTTTTGTCTGTTCGTTAAAAGTTCCTGTTTGCTTAGACGTTTCGGTACTGTGTCCGAAATTGAAATTCTCGATCCGAAGTGCTCGTAGTACTATTTGTATCCAAATTTTTCGGATTTAAATAATTCTCGAATTTGGATCGGATGCAGTACGGAAAGAGCCTAAGACTATCGATAAACTGTTTTATAATGTGAAGTTGTTTGTTAGTATCTTTCAAATTAAAGATCATGCCGAAAAATTGACTGAAGTACTGATACGCTTACCCATAATATTAATACATATTGATCTGTTACCATTGATGTTTGTTGCCTATTCTGTTCAAATGATGTCCAAGACATTGTTTCCAAAATTTAGATTTAAAACAATGGATTTTTAAGTTCTGGTAATGGAAATCAGTCACAATACTGCTTATATATAGGAACTGGGTTTTGGTTTGCTGCGACTTTTAATTTTATTGATATAAAATACCTGCTTTGGCATTAAATAATATTCTGACAATACTTGCGTAGAATAATGACTGTTTGACTGAATATACTCACTTGTATGTAGTCAATTTTAGCAATAGTCAACAGACTGTAGCACCAGGAGAACAGAACGTCTGAAGTGTTGTCAACAACATGCCCACTTCCTCTCACAGCTTCCAATGAGTACAGTTTACGTTCAATACTCGAAGCTTCGTTATTTCCACACCTCAAACTTTTATTTACCTCACTCGGAACATCCTTAATGCTGTACGTGTTACAATGAAAAATATACTCTAACTCGAAGTAGGTAAAGTCAATTTTCAATCGGATGCGTTTGTATTGTTTGCTCAAGCAAGCAGACGGTAATATTTGACAGGTTTATCGACTCCTGAACGGTCCATGGGGCGAAACGAACTTCTATATAGCGTTAACTTAGCATCGGGTTACAGAAATAAGACATAGAATAGTTAATATTATGGTTTATGCGGCGGTAACGTCGATTTTATATTGAGCATAACTTTATGTTAATGGATATTAAAATTCTAGATAAGGATGATATTTATTATTCTTATCACTGGTCTGTTTTCTGTCTTGTTTGATCCCACGGACTTACCTACTGCGTATAATTTCTTTTTTCTCCTTCGCCTTTATAATATCACACTAAAATTATAATGGCGAAAGTTTGTATGTGTATGTGTGTGTGTTACTCCTTCACGTCATAATATAAACCGATTTGGCCGAGAATGGAGATAGCTCTTACCCAAGATTAATACATAGGCTACATTTTAACCTGGAAAGAGTTCCCTTACTGCTATTATCTAGCTCTATCCACTGGATGGAGCTAGATAATAGCAGCAAGCTGCTAGGTCGCTCATTATTAATAGCTTTCGAAAACACTTCAAGATGGGAGTAAAAGTATTGAGGATAATGAAAAAACTTTATGGTAACAGTTTTCGATCACTTATGTTTACCTTTAAGGAAGTTACAGTCTTTCTTTGATTCTAGACGACTGACTGCAAAGCAGAAAATATTACTAGTCCTGGGTATATCCATCACTACTTCGCTAACAATTTTAATAAGCATTCAAAATAGAAAATATTACTAGTCGTAAATATATGTATTATATAGGACTTCAACAAACTACAAGTACAATCTAAAACAGAGCACAAAATGATGGATGACAAAACAAACAGCAGATATACTTAAATTAGGAAGTAAGCCAAATGACTGTAATGTGGTAATGCGAGTAAAACAAGTGGCCGGCGATCCATCATCGCGCCCAGATGACACACAGGACCAGAAACTGCTAAGCGTGAATCGAGTTCTAGTGCCAATGATTCCGTAGGCTCAAGATCTGCATGTCGATTCCGTAAAAATGATTGCATCAGTGTAACGATCGCAATGGTCTCTGATTGGCTGGTACCCTCCCCTTATTGGTTAAAAATTAAAATACATTGAAGCTGCAAGAACGCCAAAATTCAGCCAATCAGAGGCCATTGCGATCTTTACATTGATGCAATCATTTTTACGGAATCGTCATGCTGAAATATGATTGTATGCTGTCTCCACAAAACATGCTGAATAATATTTGTATATGTTGATAACGATAAAAATTGATCTAAAATGTTTTTCATTTTTTTAGCATCTTCCGATATTTATTAAGCAGTGTTTCCTTATGTATCTTTGATAATATTAACTCATTAATCTTTGAGATTACACTTATATTATAAAAGCGAAAGTTTGTGAGTGTGCGTTTGTGTGTGTGTTTGTTATTCCTTCAGGCCATAATGAATGAAACGATTTGGCTGAAATTTTAAATGGAAATAGCTCACAAATTTTATCTCGGAAAATTAAGCAGTCCCCGCGGGAATTGAAAAACCTTATTCACGCATACGAAGTCGCGGGCATCATTTAGTACTTCATCAATTTTGACCTATTTGAGACTCATAATTTCAAATAATGCAAATACAGTCGTAAAGATATAGTTACTAATACAGGAAATTGAAGTTTAATGATAGTAGAAATTAATATAATTCATCAAGAGCATGAAAGAATAACATACTACTTGGAGCATCTAACAGAGAATTGTTTTAACAACAAGGTTTCATAAATAGTGTAGCAGTTGAGTAAGAATCGTAAGACTTGCGCTCACGGAACCCTAAAAACTTCCGGACGATTGATCTTAATTCAATGTGTCTTGTTAGCGTCGAACATTAGATGTAAAGTGTTAAGGGTTATACAAGATAACAAGGTTAAAATTAACTTGTAAAAAAAAGGGTTAAATATAGAAGATAGTGTAATAAATAGCAGAAAATGTTTAGATGAAAATATAACTTTGATTCGATTGAAATGAAAAGATCAAATAAATCGTATGTAAATTGATTTTAGCCGTCCATTTTAGAAAAACAGTTTTGATGTAACCGTGATGTATATTACAAAAATGTAAATGGTTCATAAATATTATTGAATCGTTTTATATTCAAGAGGGATAGGTCTAAAATATCCATCAATCTGACAGTCGAATGCGCGTACGCATACAAACAGATAAATTTGTCCATCGACGCTCGTTGCTGCCTCGTTTAAATAAACACCAACTTCATCATCCACTCGATTAGCTGCTCTATCACTATCTCATTAAGTTCAAATTTGATTAGGTAAATCACAGATTATAGCAACATTATTTTCGAGTGATATTTAAATTTCGAACGGTTTATTTCTTCTTTTTTCTGATTCTGTAATCATGTTGTTCTGCTTCTGGAATCACTTCATAAATACTGTGCCGTGACTCATTACATTGAGCTTTATGGTTATTGATTTTGGGTTGTATTTGGTGTGTTTTTGGACTTGTTTTGTTAAAGTCGGGCTCATATTGCATACAGGGCGGATGCTGCGGCTGGTATATTTAGAATAGAACATTGGACGGATGTGTGTACGAGGTGTAATATTGCAAGGAGCTAATGTGCTTTTGATTATTTTTTTGTGTCGTGTCACTAAAAGTAGAAAATACTAACGACATTGGTAGTATTTTTCATTATAATCCACCTTAAATTAGAGCTGTGTTCTAGTGTGGCCACTTAATACATATATTTTCTTTCGGACTTTAAGGTTGGGTTGCCTAAGATCGGATGTGACATAAGAACGGATGCATAGAATTTACCGCAAATTAAGCGATATTTATCACGGTTGGCAACGTAGCCTGGACCGCCATTTTATTCTGTCTCTACCCTCAGACCACGAAGGACGATGCGATAGGAAATACGTGCGCGCTGGAGTTTTGAAAAAAATTTGCCGTTTTTAGTGAATTTTTGTCGATCCGGTCTTCCCTCCAAAAGTTTGTTTCGAGATTATAGTGAGCATTTATCATTTTATTGCTTTTAAGTTGAATTTTGCGTAGAATTAGCAAGTTCTTTCTAGATTTGTATACTTTGTTAACGCCTAGGATGTCTGTAAGCCTAGATCCGGTCTTTCCTCCCCTTGCTGAAGATCGGACTATAATAATCCGATCTTAAAACACTTTAAAAAATGCAGCGGTTCTCAAAATTTCGGATCGAAATAAATTACATGCTAATCCATCAAAATAAATTGATATTTAATTACTTTTTTGGAATAACAAAAAGGTATTTATCAATACATAGAATCTTCTTCTCGATGTATCTAGTATTATTTCTTATTTCCTATGAAAACGATGAATTTTTTGTTAAGCTATTTTCTGTTTTTGTTTTTAATCCAGATCACTAAGTTGACATGCTAAAATGAAAAGTGTAGATAGAGTCTGGTGAGCAAAAATAGTTCATGATCGGTGCGGGTATAATAATAAATAATTACTTTGATTTCATACAATAATGATATAAGGTTAAGAATTTATCAATGGTTGCTTACAGATTGCCAGACGCCTACAAAGTATCAGAGACACACGCTTCGCGCGACCATGCATAATCAGAGTTAAAATCAATGACCTAGAAATATAATATTTATCATAAGTTCAGCCTTTCTTTTGTAAATAACTATGCATGGCCGATTTGAAGTAGATACCTATCTTCAGAAAGCTCCTTAGCGGGCTCGGCCGAATGAATAAAGTTTGAGAAACTCAACTTAGCTCTCATTAGGCTGAGGAGGGAAGATCGGACTAAAAACCAGAAAAAAAATAATAATAACTTGTCCTTGTCACACCACGCGGAATTACAGGACGATTTTGTGATATGTTATTGTCGACTAAAGACCGGATATGTTCTTCTGTGCACTCTAATGCTGCAGCAACAGAGGTGAAATTAACCAGTAGTCCGAACTTAGGCTTCACAAGAGTTTTTTGAAAAGTAGTCAGAAAAAATACTCCGTCACTTTGAAAGCTTTTATCACACAACCAATCCATGTATCATAATAAATAAAAGGTGTATCATATTATAACTTTTATGGTTAATAAGTTCCACTAACAGTCCATTTGGAAAATAGTTGTATTAAATGAAAAAAAAAATATTTTGCAGCACGGTCCTCATCCCACTCCCTAAAAGTCCGAACTTAGGCGACCCAACCTTATATGTAGCGCTGATCGAAATGTTAACTATAAATATTTGAGTTAGTTTTATCTTCATCTTCAATCTTTCTCAATGCACATGCTTTTATTTTATTTTATTAATTATATGTAATTTTTACGTAAACCTTCTTTATTCCCATTTCTTGCATTCGTCTTTAATGTCCTATTTAAACTATTTGTCAGTAGTATCTCCTTCTTTCATTTCATATGCTGCATTCATTTCTTTCTGTGGTATTTTCCGCATATTTCAGATACTAAGAGTTTTTGAGATGACCCATAAAACACTGCAACAGAAAGGGGAGCAACAAAATACAAAGTACAAAATGCAATCGTCTATAATGCGTGCAAAGTTGCAAAGGCGTGAAATGCGTTTCCAGCGCACACGTTATCAGGTCATGACCTATTTAAAATAAAAACGCATTTTTTAACACGGAATCTAGAGCGTTTCTAGTAATTAAACTTCTTCGCAATCACATTATTCCTCGTGTGAAATTTTCCCACGCACATAAACGTAAAAGGAAAAGGAAAGTGTAAAAAGCTGTGATAATAGTTATACCAAAACAGAAGAGAGACAATGCAGTAGAACCATTCCCAACCAGTATAATTTTTTAAAAAGGTATCCCAATGCTTATCTCAAGACAACAGTTTTTAAGATTCAGTCGTACATAGCACTCACTTTACTTAACACAGTTGTGAGGAGGAACAAGTGTTTGTCGAAAGAGCGATGGATGTTCACATTGGAAGGTCATTCAGTGGAGATCACGTCTTGTCAAGTGAAGGTGACCCTCGAGCAGGTGGAATGATGAAATCCAAAAAGCACCAAAAAGCTACCACAGAGAGGCAACAGTTGAGGAATACCGACCTAATAGCTGATGATGTCAGAAAAACAGAAATATTTGAAATAACACAAATACTACGAGATCAAACTAAGCTATCAGACTAAAGCCTACACAAAAATAATTTTATATCACAAAATGATTGCGTTGTCTTGATATACCTATAAATTTTAGTGAAATTGGACTTTGTTTTTTATCTAACGAAACAATAAAACTTTCGCCAATAAAAAGGCAGCTAATCCGTCGAATACGTAAAAGGTTGGGCAGCAAATGTCCCTTGTTGTCAACAATCGCAGTTTACGATCAGTAAAACGACGATACCTCAGGGATTTAGGGAATATCTACTGAATAACAAGTTCGATACTATAATGTTCAAAGCGGCTTCATCCTTTTGTCAATTTTCATCCTAGTTCGTCTAATCAAAGAGCCCAGACACCCCTCACCGCCAGCCATCTAAAGATTTTTTTCTTAACAATCCTTTTTTCATTAGCTTCAGTGTTAAATGTTGTAAAATATATATACATCAGAATACGCTCACGAAGGGGGCCTACCATCAAAACAAAGCAGTATTGTTTCAATTTTGTTTTGAGATGTCATATAATGACTTAAAGTGATCGCTTTAAAGTTGACATTGTTTGTCAACAACAATATTTCAAAACAATACTGAAATAATACTGCTGTTACCATTGATGGTGTAAGCCCATATTTTTAGAGTAGCTAAACAAAATTCCTACTTCACTCTGCTCAGACTCAAAACTTTAAAACGAGGTGGTTTTATCTTACGACAGTATCTCGTTTTAGATCTGATTGTCCTTAAATGATTGCATCAGCGTAACGATCGCAATCACTTTCGATTGGGTAAAGTTGCGTCTTGCTGCATCAATGCATTGAAACCAATAGCGGGAGACTACCAACCAATCAAAGTCATTGCGATCGTTTCACTGATGCAAACATTTTTAGACATTCCATAGCTGATCTAAAGTACAAGCCAAGTCAGACCAGGTTATAAATCTCTCAAGTATCAACCTTACTCTATGCACATGGACCGACCGCGTCTCACCTATAAAAAGCGTGCGGTCATACCCAAACCATTATAAAAGCTTGTGTTGTTCACTACGGAATAAGGCCATGATTCATTCGGCCATGTTTCATCATGAGCGGCCCATTCTGCGGGTAGTCGTAAACAACACCGACTAATATTAATTGCTGTTATTTCTGCGCCGCCGTGTTAAGAGACTAATTATTGTTTGCGAATAAAACGATCATTTCTTTTATAAATATCTATGAAAATGTGGCGTGCTTTCTTCGCGAGAGGTCTTTTTACCAAACTATTGAAAGGAGAAAAGAAAGGGTGTTATAATTTAACAGTCTATGTTGGTTTGTCTATTTGTATTTACGTATTACACGGTACGTTGGGACCCCATCGACTATCACCTCCTCGAACTATGTGCCCCGCCCATTTCCACTTCAGTTTCGCAACTCGCAGAGCTACGTTTGGTTCTCCTACGGATCTCCCCATTTCTGATTTGATCTCGCAGGGATACTCCGAGCATAGCTTTAATAAACGCTCCGTTATTAGATGTTCCGGGTGACACAGGCTGCATTTTATATGAATAAAATCAATATGACGAATGTTATATTAGAAACTTTTTTCTTGTTGGTACATTTCAGAAGGAATTGGTACATTTTGATCTGTTACTCATCATGTGATGTGTATGACAGCCGCTGCGTGCCGCGCCGACGTTTGACGCGCTCCGATTCGGATCCGTCGCGTGTATTCACGCCCAATTACACACTAACAGCCGTCTGACAGCGAGGAGCAGCGAGCTGGAAACAGTACACTGCTAATATATGAACATTTATATCCTTTCTGCTTCGTACTCTACAGAACATATCTCCAACACTGTACTAAAGAACAAGGAGAAGACAATTTCGTATCCTTTCACGTTGAACTTCAGGTGGTAATTCAGTGATCACTTTACTGCAATAGTGGGTACGAGCTATACGAACATTTTAAAGTCTGACAGCATATCTAGTACATAGGCATAGGCCTATCATGCCTTTTTGTTAAAACCCTTCCTTTTGACTTTAGGGTAGTCAGGTAATTATTATTTACTAGTTGATGCCCGCGGCTGCGCATGGATTTAGTTTTTAAAAATCCCGCGGGATCTCTTAGACTTTAAAAATAAATAAATATGAAAAAAAAAAAAAAAAAATATGATGGACACAAATAAATATAAAAAGTAGCCTATGTCACTCTCCCGGTCCTCAACAATACCCATGCAAGAAATCTCGTCGATCCGTTGCTTTGTTGCGGCGTGATTTAAGGACAAACCAACAAACAAACACAAACACGCCAATTTCCTAACTCCAGGCTAGTAAGTACTGAGAATTTCTTCACATAAAAACCCAATACATGTTTCCCGAACCCGGCATCTCGTCGTCGTCATGTCAAATATTGTAACCACTAAATCAATGAGGCAGTCATAAACTCATATTCAACATACAAACTAGGTGCCTACCAGCTAGGTACCTACACATTAAGGGACACAGCGAGCGTGTGAACCGAGGCTCCTGGAGATTAGGCCAATCCGGGCCATTCATTAGGCGGCGCGCTAAACGTTCGCATCCTTTACGTTTGCTCAATCGGCTCGCCAAAGCCCTCCTCGATGTATGTTTAAACGCTTAAATAAATTACCGCCCGCCCGCCCCGCCCCGCCCCGCCCGCCCGGCCCGCGCCCCCAGTAGCCTGACCTCAGTAATCACTTCATCCTAACCCTCAGCTGTATTAGTATTAACACTACATGTGCAAAATCATTGATTCAACAAAATCTCCAAACCATCCCGACTGTCGAGGCATCAGATCAGAGAGAGGAATTGGTATTTTGTCTTTCGATTGAAAATAAAGAAGTACGTTTTTCACCAGAGAGGATACCTTGTTAGGGACAAGTGGAACAGGCTAACTCCACGAAAACAAGGGGGAAGGGGGCAAAAGCTTTTTTTAAATATATAGACTAGCGCTTGACTGCGAAATTGACATTTTTTGCGCAAAGAAAGAAGTTTGCTAGCTTATATTAAGTAATTAATTATCGTACCAACAACATATTATTTTTTAATATTTTAAATAAACTGATCCAAAAAAAAAAAGTAAATGCTACGTTTTTGTACGACGAAATCTACGTTGAAGAACTTGTATTTATTTTTGTGTACTTACTGAAATATTAACGTTAAACATTTTGAAGTTCCAGCAAAACCCACTAATAAAGCGTACCGCGGTAATTATCGCGGGCACAAAATTAGCGTGAGTGGGAACGTGCTCGGGAATTTATTATATGATACTCATCCCCCTGTCGGTGCTAGAGCTTTTCCGATATTCACCAAAACCATATTAGCGCAGAGTGCCGCGGTCTAAAATATATTCTCATTAGTGCTTGTAATAAAAATAAATAAAAATAAAAATAGCTTTATTTTCCTTTTACATTTAAAAACTTAATATTAATTACTTTACTACTTTATAAATTTAACTTAACTAATATTATGTAATTTGTGTGTGTATTATTTTGTTATATTTCATGTACTGTGGTAAGTGTAAGTGTAATGTGTAGTTCTTCTTGTTCCTTATGTAAAAAGACCGCCTTCCGCGGTGAAAGCCTCCTCCATCTTTTTCCATAAGTTCCTTTGTCTAGCAATTCTGTGCCATGTTTTTCCTGCTATCTTAACAATATCGTCGCTCCACCTTTTGACTGGTCTGCCTGGCCTGCGCTTTTTATTCATAGGGTACCAGTTTGTTGTGATTTGGGACCATCTTTCATCTGATACCCTCTGAACATGACCGGCCCATTTCCATTTGAGGTGGAGTACTTTCTTGACGACATCCCTGGCTTGTGTTGTTTTTCTTATTGCCGTATTTTTTATTCTATCTTTTAGTTTTAGCCCTAAGTAGCTTCTTTCTATTTTTCTTTGACATATTTTTAGCTTGTTTATGTTTGTTTTTGTTAGAGGCCAAGTCTGACAAGCATAGGTGAGGCATGGCAGTAAGCACACTTCCATTGCTTTAGTTTTGAGATGGATAGGTAGCCGACTTTTGAAGATTTCTTTCATGGCCCAATATTTGTTCCAAGTGCTTTTAATTCTTCTTTGTATTTCGCTGTCCGTACAGGTTTTAAATCTTATAAGATGTCCCAAATAAACGTACTCATCAACATATTCTAAATTATTAGATGAAGGAGATGTAGAGATTGCTACTCTTTGCCCATTTGTCATTATTTTGGTTTTATCCTGGTTGACTTCCAAGCCTACATTTTTGCTTTCTTTACACAACGACTCTATCATTTGTTGCATTTCCTCAGGATCTTCTGAAAAAAGTACTATGTCGTCGGCAAATCTTAAATGTGATAGGTACTTTCCATTTAAGTTTAGTCCTTTGTGTTCCCAGTTGACTTTTCTAAAGACCTGCTCTAGCACTGCGATAAAAAGCTTAGGAGAGAGTGGGTCTCCCTGTTTACAACCCCTTCCAATTTTGAAGCATGGGCCTGGTTTTTCTAAGACTATTCTTGCCGTACTCCCTTGATATATAGTTTTTATCAGGTTTATGTATTGTTTGTTAACTCCTTGTGTTGATAGAGCTTGCCATATAGAGCTGTGAGATATTGAGTCGAAAGCTTTACAATAGTCTATGAAGCATAGATACAAAGGCTTATTATACTCATTATATTTTTCTATGATCATCTTGAGGGAGTGGATATGGTCTATAGTCGAGAAATTGCGTATGAACCCGGCTTGCTCTACTGGTTGGTTCTCATCTATAATTTTACTGAGGCGTCGTAGAAGAGTCATAGAGAATAATTTATACAGGCATGACATAAGACTGATTGGTCTATAATTTTCTATTTTATTAGGGTCACCTTTTTTGAATAGCAAGACTATGTTTGAAGACATCCATTGTTTTGGGATTTCTCCTTTTATTAGGATTTTGTTAAATAGATTTGTGAGTGGAGAAACAAGAGTGTCTTTTCCAGTTATAATCATTTCGTTAGTTATGCCATCTGGACCCGGGCTCTTTTCTAATTTAAGCTTCCGTATTGAGTGCTCTATTTCGCTTCTCATAAAGTCTGGTACTGAGTCTGCGTTTTCAAAGGTTGAATATTTATTTTGTAAAATTTGCTTGTCATTTTTGTAGAGTTTAGTGTAAAAGTCAGTGGCAACTTTTATTAAGTCATTTCGGTTTGTGACTATTAATCCAGTATTATTATATAGCTGACTCAATATCTGTTTCTTATTGTTTAATTGCCTGTATGCTTTTTTAACTGCGCCTGTTTTGCCTAGGAAGTTTTCTATTATATTGAGTCTGTAGTGTTTAGTATTGGTTTTTATGCTCTTGTGGATTGATTTGTATAGTTCACTAAGCTCCTTCTTTTCTCTTCTAGTTTTATTTTCTTTGTTTTTTAATACAAATTTTTGTTCTTTAAGTTTTATAATTTCTTCGGTTATAATATTTTGCATTCTCGTATTTCTCTTAGAGATACTTGCCGAGCTACTACTTTTCATAATGTTTCGTTCTATTTTGTCATAAAATTCTTGTACTGTAGTTGTCTCTACGTCTTCGTACTCTTGTTTGGAGAGTTCAGTACGGTATCTTTTAGGATCGATATTTTTCAAAGGTTTTTGTGAGAAGTTTGCCCTTGATCGTTTGTTGCTGTTGATATTTATTTTAATCCTGACAGGTCGATGATCGCTGGGGTGCTTAATGTTACTGAGAACACTACTTGTAACCTATTTATAATTCTTAATTGACATAATGAGAACTGATTTGCCTAGTTTTACTCAAGGAGAAACTAAATTCTTTTGCTATAACCAGCCAAACAAAAAAAATCTGTATGCAACAGGTACAACGTGCCGTTCGTGCTATACACTGCCGCTCGTCCAGAAGTAGAACAAATACAAGGGCAGCGCAACGTACAAACCCTAAAAAAAGCACGTTGACGTGATTATAGCGAAATAATTTTGTTTTCCTTAAAGTTAAAATCAAGTCCCATTATGTCAATTGATACGAGCATCAAGTGTTTCTTGATGTTTCAAACGCACCTTTTAAGCCTTTGAAACATCAAAAATAGCTACAGGGTAACGATCACTACCTATTTGCCGATACTTTATCATTGCAGCAAGAATGGCATGAACTCAGCCAATCACCGCAATTGAGACTGTAGCAATGAACGAGCTGTTCCGCATTCGACCAGCTGTCAAAAACGGATTCTTCAATTGACAGCGCTGTCACATCATCGACGCGCTCGTCAGTGCGTGTCGTTGTGCAGACAGGAAGCGGTTAACGCGTTCACGTTAACGACCATTGCGGGCTCGCGACATACTGTTGTCACGTTTAGAAACCTACACTTTCAGACTCAAGTGGACTCAAGTAATTTATTTTACCCTGCTTTTACCCGAATATCCTCCTTCCTTAGCAACCGATAGACGTTCACTGCTGGACAAAGGTTTCTTGCATGGCACTTCCGTAGGCCTCAGTCGACTCGTTTGATGTCGTCGGTCCACCTAGTGGGGGTTTGCCACTCCAGCACATTGGGACCCCATCTATACAATTTTGGGCGTTAAATTAGAAAGATAAGTTCAGCGGCTGTAGAGTGGTTTTGTAAGTTCCGAGAACCTGCTTAATTTACATTAAAAGCTAATCTGCTAGTGTTTAAAGTGCCTTGTAATTGTTTGTGTAAATAGCACTCACTGCGCGGTGGTTATATCACATGTTATATGCCTAGTGTTAATTACATAGCCGGCGTTACCACAAACACGAAAAAATTACGTCATTATAAACCGTACGTTACGGGATTCGCTGCACGCTGTAAACAATACATATTTCCGGGAGTAGGCTAATTAAATGCGGATTACCTTACTCGCCGCGATGACGTCATTCCGAAAAATATGTCGTCGATTGCGTCACACGCAGCTTAATTGGCGTGCGCGTAACGTAAGCTTGGTCGGGTAGCTCGTAGTTCGATCGTAAAGTCTGAGGTTTCAGACCTGAGAAAGTCTTTGCGTTTTATGTAAAAAAACCGCTCAAGGGCGAGTTGACCATGCACATGAAGGGTTCCGTACCCTAACAGCGATAAGGTATTAAGTCGTCAACCGAAGATGCTGCATCTTTGGTTAACGACATAATATATTCACTGAACACACTCGCCATGTGTCCCAGAAGGGAACTGTGAATTTTTCACTTTAGGGCGTCTAATTACAACAAACTAATATAAACACGTAAACAGACCGTAATGGACTGGCAGGATGTCGTAAACGCCCTAAACCTCCGTCACGGAGTTGCGAGACCACCGTGATTTATATCCCCAAGATTTTATAATGGGAACACGACAAGATTAACTCATACTTTAACATAAGTCGGTACGACTGATACTTATTATACTTGTATCTCTGACTAGCAGCTGATAACCACGACTTTGACCGCGTGGATTTAGGTTTTTCTTCCAAAACTTTCACTTTTACCTATCATACGCCTTTTTTTTTCTTTTTTTCGTTCGAGACGGGAAAAAGCATCAATTTGGATGTCCTTAGAACAGTTAGTGCGTTAGGTACTCACGTTTTTAATAGGTGTAAGTAGGTATATACAAAAGCTCCTTCTTGCCTTGTCGTTGCTAAATTATCTAAATCCGTCGATTTAGTTTGTGCTTTGTCTATCTGTCAGTATTATTTTGAACGCATTTTAATTTAAATAATATATCTTTTGTTACAGATAATAAAGAAGAGGACACTAAAAAGCTCCATATAAGAAAGGTAAGATATATTTATTGGAAATCTTAAATAGAATAAACACAGTTAACAATCATAGTTTACTACATAATAGTATAAGCCGTAATTATTACATATCGGCTTGCTTCGTCTCTGTTGTGAGACGATGCCAACGACGCTCTACTAAGGTGACGCTGGGCGATTGCTCCTTACTCTACTGCCAGGTACTTCAAAAATCATGAAAAACATTTTCTTAAGTTTCGACACTCATAAATGACAAAATCAAAACCAAAAAAATTATTGCATCACTGTGCCGATTACTGCCGATTGCAATAATTTTTGATTTATTTATTTATTGCGATTCACAAACAACGACCACAATTAAATAAAGTATAAAAATAACAACCGTGACGTCAACCAGTGTGTCGATTCTCTAAAAATTATTGCATCAGTGTAACGATCGCAATGGCCTCTGATTGGCTGAATTTATGACGTTCTAGCTGCATCAATGCATTTTAACCAATAGCGGGAGGGTACCAGCCAATCAGAGGTCATTGCGATCGTTACACCGATGCAATCATTTTTAGAGAATCGACACGCAGTTGAGCCATTGATTGGCTGAATTTCTGTCGTTGTTGCTTCATCATTGCACTTAAACCGATAGCGAGATTGGCTGGCACTCACCAGCCAATCAGAAGTGATTGCAATCGTCACATTGTAACAATCATTTTAGACAATCCCAAAGAGGGCGCCAAGTCTACAAATTACATTGTAATAATCGCATCTAAAAACTAATGACGCGTAACTATTGAGCGTGTTAGTTACAGATTATGAAGCCATTCATGACCATATTTGGCGGCGAGATATAATCTATCCGTACTGTATATCATTACTCAGCCACCTACAAGACCCAGTAATGCATCCTCCCATGCGCCTAATAATACAGAGCTTAGGTTACGTGAAGCCAAGGTTAATTGTTATAAAGTTATTATACTGAGGTGAATCGAATAATTAATTATGTGTGTTATTGGCATATTATTTACACTTTATGAATGTACACGTCGTATATTAATACGTCGATTGGATTATATAAATTGATCACATAATTACAAAAACAAGAGCTACAAGTTGGCCTACATGAAATAAATAATTTTGAATTTTTGAATTTAATCAGTAGGTTTACTTATGTTGAAATATTTTCTCGTGATGAAAATGTTTACTAATATTATTAATAAATGCGAATGTGTGTTTGTTTGTTTGTTGGTTTGGTAGTTTGCGTGATTGAAAACACGCAAGAACGAAAGTTATTTTTGCATTGTTGAGGATTTGGAAAATTACTTAAGCTACCTTTTATTCCGGAAAAACAGAGGTTTGTCGGTGGATTTTTTAAAACTTACTCCACGCGGATGAAGTTGCGGGCAAAAGCTAGTAAATAAATATTGAAAGGAATATAAAAAGTAATAACCATTTATGGGCCCGTCATTACACGATTTAAAGTTTTCACGTTAAAATATCTTGCTCTATTACTGTATTCATCGATTTAAATTCTGGTTCGCAATACATGTTGAATAGGTACAGCAGACAAATAGGTATAATCTACGCCACCGAGTTAATAGCGCGTTAAATTGAATTGAATTTAGTCCAGAATATTTAGTCATTCAGTATTAACTACAGGCCACCTCCCGCGCACAGAATAAGCAAGGCATAATTACATGCGCCTTGTAATCGCTCCGGACAGCTGTTTTGATTAAAGTTATCAAAACAGACATTTACAAAACCAAAGATTAGGAAAATAATTTTACAGACAGCCACCGACTAGGTAGGAGCTTTTCAGTAAAATGGGGAGCATAATTATAATAATATTGTTCTACGAATGAATTGTAAGTAGGTATATAATTTGTTTTAAAAAAGGACGCTTTCTGATGGGCTGAATTTATGCCATTCTTGTTGCATCGATGCATTTTAGTCAGAGATGATTGCGTTCGTCACGCTGTAGCAAAATCCCTCTGCGGAAACGACAAAAGTTTACTATAATCCCACATCAGAAACGACAAACTTAATTTGCTATAATCCCACAGCAGAAACGACAAACTTAATTTGCTATAATCCCACAGCAGAAACGACAAACTTAATTTGCTATAATCCCACAGCAGAAACGACAAAACGTAATTTGCTATAATCCCACATCAGAAACGACATACTTTGCTATAATCCGCGAAAGAAATCCGCGAGAAAAATCTGTATGACACAACGTGTAGCATGCTCCAATGCACCAACTGCCTCTATAATCACAAGAAACGCAGGAAGAACAGGGAACACAGAGCAACACAACGAAAACTCACCAAAATACACTCTACGCACATTTCACAGTCACTGACACACCGGGGCATCTTCAGGAGATATATTGACTCTACAATACATAATAGCAATGACGTTTGCGATGTAAATATAATATGATTGTGAAAGTGTGATTGACGCAAGTTTTTTAGCATGGTCATAGTTGAGAACCTGAAGAGTGACTTATTCGACTTTTGATAGCAATATTTAATAATAATTGTTGAAAGGTAAGTTATTAAGTTAAGTATCTGTCCTGCGCTTAATCTCTGCAAAGTGAGGTATTCCAGTAAGTGTGTTGCAGTGCGCGGGCGCCGCGTGGGCGGAACAATGGCGCGGAGTGCTGTCCGCCAATTGTTGTGCGTGATATTTAGCTGCTCCTTGCTTTATTGAACTGTATGCAAATATTAAAAAGCAGTGATAGCCTAGTGGTTGGGACTGCAGTCTCCCATTCGGGAGGTCGCGGGTTCGAACCGCTTACTTTTCAGAGTTATGCGTTTAAGCAATTAAATATCAGTTGCTTGAACGATGAATGACGATGACGATATATAAAATACGTTTTGACTTAGAATTAAGTAAGTAGCCGATGGTATTACAAATTATTATTTATCTTATAAATTGCAATATAATAAGTACAATTACAGCTTATCCGTCCATTCTTTGCAAATATACCACACATTGTTAGCTTAAAGTAGCCATTTGTATTTCTAATCATGGCTTCACCACAGTTTAATAATGCTGACAGTTGGAAAACTAATAATCAAATCAACCTGCCCAAGATTGACCTACTACTTTGCGTGGTCAAGTAAACCGTACTGTAATCTAAATATATAAAAGGCAAAAGTGACTGACTGACTGACTGACTGACTGACTGACTGACTGACTGATCTATCAACGCACAGCTCTAACCACTGGACCGATCGAGCTGAAATTTGGCATATAAGTAGCTGTTAGGACGTAGACATCCGCTAAGAAAGGATTTTGGAAAATTTCAACCCCAAGAGGGTTAAATAGGGAGTTAAAAAATCGAACCTAACGTGAGCGAAGCCGCGGGTTAAAGCTAGTATGCCTATAAATAAATTTATTTTGAAAAACAAAAACCATTATAGGTTCAGTAAGACATTAGACCGAAGCTGCAACCAAACCGGAAAGCGAAAACAAGCTTTGACTATGTCAGAGGACTAAGTTGTATCTTAAAAAAAAATATGCCTAGTTGGTTAAGCTTAGCTGTTTGACGGCGAATAACGAATTTTCTATCATGTCACTGCTAAAACCCTGGTATAAGAAAGTTGGTGGTATTTCACTCTCGTGTCTCAGAGAGGTCTTGTCGGTCCTACGCCTGATTGGGCCACGTCGAACGGCCGTCCCTTCAGACTAAGAGAGGGAATTTCAAACATACTTGTAATAAGTAATTTCGCACACAGATAGCTAATCTCAGTAGAGATCGACCACCGTGGCCAAATTAGATGGCAAGGTATTACGAGTAACCTAAACATTTATTTTATTCATTAGCCATTACTGAACTCGTTAGAATAAACTAAGGACAGTTATTGGACTGTAAATAAGATATAGAAATTAATAAATAATAAGTAGAAGTTTAAGTTAAAATAATAGACATTAGCCCACAGGCTAGATGGTATCTAGTATAAAATAAAGCCACCGTTACATAATGCTGCTTTATGGTAGGAAAAAAAATAAAATAAAAAATTAGCCATTACTGTAATACGATTGTTAAATTTCGCTGTCAGTCGAAACCTCCGATGTCTCGATTCAGCTCATGGCTTGAGCAGACGTTTAAAACGGAATCGATCGTGGGACTTATCGATAAACGTGCGCGTGCGCTGAATAAAGTGGCCACTTTGCATGCGCACCGGAGGGAAATACCCGGATGACGACAGATTCCCCTAACAACGCCAACAGGCATGAGGGACATGCTTGAGTGCGGATAACGCGATTTTGGATTGTAAATCTTTTTTTTTTTATTATACGATGACAAGATAGTCCATGGCTGCGATCTCACCTGATGGTAAGTGACAAGCAGTTCAAGATGGTAGCGGGCTAACTTGGAAGGGGAATGGCAGTGTACATTCAACCCATACCACTAATCGGTTGCTACGCGCCATCGTGCCGGAACGCTAAATCGCTTGGCAACACATCTTTGACGGTAGGGTAATTAGCCACGGCCAAAGCTTCCCACCAGACAAATCGATAACGAAAATTCCGAAATTATTAATTTAATTTGATATTTGAAACATCAAAAAGTCTTAAAACACAATTACTGTATACTTATTTTATTGACATACTACAGAAAATAACAGTAGGTACGACTTAGGTAGGTACGTGTTTTAAAGTTACTTAAAATGACGTATCTAAGTAGAATTGTGCTATTCAAATCGTATTTCGAAGTCTTACGATCGCAATGGCCTCTGATTGGCTGAATTTGTGGCGTTCTTGCTGCAACAATGCATTTTAACGAATAGCGGGAGGGTACCAGCCAATCAGAGGTGATTGCGATCGTTACACCGATGCAATCATTTTTAGAGAACCGACACACTGAGCTTAAAGTGAGCAGGAGCCACCTACGCGAAGCTTTGTTTGCCCATAAACATTACCCAAGGAGTCAAGTCCCGAAGACAATGGCCGGTACGCATTAGCGGTGCGTTAATTTAAACCCCCTCCCCGCCCCTCCCAAGTTCCCCGCACCGCATCTGAAAGTATAATCTCTTGGGTAAGCTCACATTTCGTTACTGATGTTACCCACCGACCAAAGGAGGTTAACATGGAATAATCTATAATATAATTATATAAAAAGGCTTGTCCTGACTGACTGACTGACTGACTGACTGACTGACTGACTGACGATCAACGCACAGCCTAAACCACTGAAGTTAGAAACTTGAAATTTTGACAGTAGGTTCCTTTTATGACGTAGGCGAGCACTAAGAAAGGATTTTTCGAAATTCGCCCCCCAAGGGGGTAAAAAGGGGGGTTAAAGTTTGTATGAAACTCCGTCATTTTTCGAGTTATACTCATGAAATTCGGTATTTAGGCTTTAAATTGAAAACAAAAAAGTACGTGTTTCACAGTTTTTAAAAATTCTACCCCCTAAGGGGTTAAATAGGGGTTGAATGTTTGTATAATAGTCCTTCGTTCTTCAAGTTATTTTTCAAGTTACGTTTATGAAACTTGATATTTTGGCTCTTGATTAAAAATAAAGAATTACGTATTTTACATTTTTTTTAAATTCTCCCCCCAAGGGGGTAAAAAGGGGGGTTAAAGTTTGTATGAAACTCCGTCATTTTTCAAGCTATACCCATAAAATTCGGTATTTAGGCTTTAAATTGAAAACAAAAAAGTAAGTGTTTCACACTTTTAAAAAATTCTACCCCCTAAGGGGTTAAATAGGGGTTGAATGTTTGTATGATAGTCCTTCGTTCTTCAAGTTATGTTTATGAAACTTGATATTTTGGCTCTTGATCAAAAATAAAGAATTATGTATTTTACATATTTCGAAAATTCTCCCCCCAAGGGGGTAAAAAGGGGGGTTAAAGTTTGTATGAAACTCCGTTATTTTTCAAGCTATACCCATAAAATTCGGTACTTAGGCTTTAAATTGAAAACAAAAAAGTAGGTGTTTCACAGTTTTTAAAAATTCTACCCCCTAAGGGATTAAATAGGGGTTGAATGTTTGTATGATAGTCCTTCGTTCTTCAAGTTATTTTTCAAGTTATGTTTATGAAACTTGATATTTTGGCTCTTGATCAAAAATAAAGAATTACGTATTTTACTTTTTTTGAAAATTCTCTCCCCAAGGGGGTAAAAAGGGGACTTTCAATATTCATAGTTAAGACAGGACAACGTCTGTCGGGTCCGCTAGTTGAAAGATAAAATGGAAACTTCACACCCACAGGTAGGCACCTTTGTAACACTACTAATTAACTTATTCAATACATTAATTGCTCGTAATCTCGTGGGTTGTATACTACGAGTACATCGCTATCAAAACTGTCGCTCTATATAGTTTTAGGTTAGGTATTCGCTATGCTCCTACCCTAGCGACTACTTATCCTAAATCTATGGCACCTTAATTATTTTTAAAGAATAGTAGCCAAGTGAACATGACTAATTGTTCTCTTCTCTTTTTCAACTAAACATAAAGCTTGTGATAGGAATATATACAACAATTTATAGTGCATTGGATGGGGTTTGAACCGTCGACTTTTCGGCCGTCGACCACCTTAAATCGTTGCGCTATTGAGACATGACTCAAGTATTTTCTATTTTTCCAGATTTCCCCCTATTTACCACTTCTCTTATAACAATACATTCGCCCTAACAAACATGGACGCTAATCAGAAATACATCAGAAACACGATCAGTCACTTTCGGTGACAAGTGACAGTGTAGTACCGTAAGTCCAGGGTACATAGTGAAGTGCTCACATTCCGCTAGCGACGGCTGACTCGGCATATAACTTAAGTGCTTATTTATGTACTCAATTGTTTTTATTTGCCGATCTCATTCTCAGAGCAGAGCCTACATAAACATAAAGTACTACTCACATCTAACTAAGCACGTTGAAGAAGCAATATAATTTAAAAAAAATAATGTTGCAAGTACGTATTTATTTACTTGCATTCGGGTATCTAGTTTTGATATTTTGGTGAACTCGACACTTAAAGCCTTAGACTCTTTGCAACGTACATTACAAATGCACCTCACATGAAATAACCCAACTTTTTTTATACACTGAAATGTGGAAAAGATAACTATAAAAAATACACACAAAATAACAATTCGCTCATTATTTTTCATACAATTTTAACAATTTCCAACGGAGTCTACAGTCCTCACCGGTTCGAGCGATGATTGTCCCGGCACCCGCAGCGCGTGAAAACAAGTCAAATGACGCTGAATTATTTCCTCTAGAGCCTTTTTAACACTTAGATGACATAACGAGGCCCTCCGCGCCGTTCATTAACACCTGCGCGCTGTAACGAGGATCGGAAAGCCGTCTATACACTCACCAACCTGTGACCATACGATCCAATCTATTTATTTCGCACTAGATGATGCCCGCGATTTAATCAGCGTGTGTTAAAGTTTTATCATTTTGACAGATTTCCAATACAAGAACTGTCAAAAGCCAATTTTTATAAATACTAGCTTTAACCCGCGGCTTCGCTCAAGTTAGGTTCGATTTTTTAACCCCCTATTTAACCCTCTTGGGGTTGAAATTTTCCAAAATCCTTTCTTAGCGGATGTCTACGTCCTAACAGCTACCTGTATACCAAATTTCAGCTCGATCGGTCCAGTGGTTAGAGCTGTGCGTTGATAGATCAGTCAGTCAGTCAGTCAGTCAGTCAGTCCCTTTTGCCTTTTATATATTTAGATAAAGACTAGCGCCACTTTAATGCAATCACAACTAAAAGATGGAGCGCTTTTGCCAAAATATGCCTATTGACTCTTGATTTGAAGGTACCCAAGCTTTAGTTAGTCTGAGAAGAACCCACATAGTCATACTCAACCGAGTATTGTTTTTACTATTAAAACTCATTCGCAACTTTTTTTTAATTAAAATATTCCTTTGTTAGTAGTATGCATTGAAAGAAAACACACGTTACCATCTGGGTATACGCTCAAGGCAACAGTGACAATAAACCTGAAAAATATGGAGATGGAGTTGGCATGTCTGTAGATGCTTACTTAATGATACAAATCCTCTCGTTGGCACGTCACGCCAATAAAAATACTATTTTTGAATGGGTTTGTGGCGTGAAATTATGCTTTTTGTGGAGTACAACAAGAGCAAAATGGGTGTGATCATTGACGCGTCCACGGCCACGCTACACGCTACTGCCGTAGTAACTAGTAATGTGAAAAGGGATTTCATAACGAATGCGCACGACAAGTAAATCATTTTTATTGTTTGAAAAGCGTGATCAGTTTTCAGAAATTCCTTATTTCAGGGATTTTATCTCTGTCAGTCTCCAAGTCCTCATCTTTGCCCAAGAAAAAATTAGTAGGCTAATGAGATTAGGCAAGCTGCATCAATTGCTGGTCTCAATTGAGGTGCATTGGCAAAATTTATCGTGCTCTCTGTTACAATGCATTTCAGCCTATGAGTTAGTATCGGCCAATGAGAGGCAATTGTAATCGTCACGCTGTAGCATTCATTTTTAGAGAATCGCACAGTGGGTCGACCAGTTTCTTCGTTGTTGCGTGATTGAAGGTCAAACCAAAAAAAAACACATGTTTGCATTCAAAATATTTTGCCTAATATTATGCGTCCCCTTGGCAATTCCTAAAGGCTAACCTAAGATCAAGAAGCCAAGCGCAGCTGCGCCCGCGCAGTTATTTGCACGCGGTATTGTTTCAACGCAAACAGATATGCAAGCAAACACCCGGGCGGCTAACGGTGCTTTCAAAGTGATTCCATTATCTCATTAGTATACATTTCCTTTTAAATTATTAAGTTACTTTGTTGGCTCAGAAACCGCAAGAGGATTTTCTTTTTCGACCCTAATAGGATATACATATATGTTGTTCATGTTTGTCCTGATCCACTTCAAGCCAATCACACTTCCAAAGGCTTGTAAGTAGTTACAAGCTATGTCGATCTTCGTGATATAGCAGTTCTTCATAAACTACAAAAGTGGTTGTCTGATGTTCTCAAAGGTATGTGAAATCTAAATTGTCCTCTGGCTGGCATTATGCAGATTTGCTCACGATTTTTTCCTTCATCGTTGACCGCATAAGATAGTAAAGTTTTAACTGCTTAAACCAGCTTAAACGCACATAACTCCGAAGATTCAGAGGTGCGTAGACCAGGGTCGAACCCGCAACTCTTCAGTACAATTTAAGCAATTTTGTAACTGCAAATTGACCCAATGGAGACTTTGCAACAGCGTCAAAAAGTTGAAAAATATCAGTTGTTTATAAACCTTGACTTTTATAGCATCTCTGAACTCCGCGATTAAGGAAAGCGGTTGACGATAAAATTCGCGGAACGGCGGGTCACGTTCTCGACTTCTTTATCAGCTCCATTGAGCTAATTAACAAGTATTACGCGGATACCAAGAAATTAAATCTACAAACTTGCATACCTAAGTTTTCGATAAGAAAAAATTATTCATAAGACGTTAAAATTATTCACAATTTATTATGTCCCTCCAGCACCTGAAACCTAGCTGGCGTGAGCAGTTATTGCGCAGTGTTCACTGCTGGACGCATATTGGTCTGAATAAGTAATGAACTTCAAGCTCTTAATAATAGTAGGGTAGAGTTCAGACATACCTTCAGCGGAAGAGTTTTCTTCATCAAGGCCAACAACTCGGATGTTGGCTAGATACCCCCCTCCCCACCTACCCAACGTTCTTCGAGCTATGTTCCCCGATCACTGCCATTGCCAGTGTTTCAGTTAGCCGCCAGATTTCATAGATTACTTATAAAGGTTGGTGCGCCATTTGCAATATTATTTATTAGTTCCAAAGACACTCGTATGTCAAATGTGGCGCTTCAAATTGACCCATAATGTTAATCATGGATTAATAATAATAGAGATTAGTGGCCACTGCCAAACTTGGCTAGACTTAAAAGCCCGCAGCTGTCATCATGACATAGTGCGAATATCATTGGAACACGTTTACGTGTTCGCAGCTCGTTAGCTGCAGGGTTAGTATAAGATTTAATTCGATTGATCGTATTCGTATACTATGGCATTAGCGTCAAAGTAAAATTAACCTTAAAAATATTGCTTAAAGTCACAAATTCAGTACAACCAATTTTAGCTTGGAGCGTAACCGTATACGTAAAAGTATAAGAATGCATGCAGGAAATTGAGCTCCTATTCAATGTCGTTATGGTTCATTTCACTTTGACACTAATGTCATAGTATACGAATACGATCAATCGAATTAAATCTTATACTAAGCCCACTGTAGCGATGATTTCACGGGTCGCGTCGCATACCGCTCGCGTCTCGCTTCCTGTCACGTAGCGAGCACGTAGCGCTTTGTCGGCAATCTTATTTATCTCATTGCGATTCAATTAACATAATGTGTCTAATACTTACGTAGTAATTTCCTTAATAGGGCACAAGATTTATTGATAACAATCAACGTCCAGTCTTATGCTGGGCACGGGTTCGTCTTATAATGCGAAGGGATGCTAATTTATTATGATAAACCCTAAAATTGTCATTGTACCATTAGCATCAAACTCTTAAACATGTAAAAGTTAGTTTAGTTAGTTAAAAGAGAGGGGAATAGTAATCCAGTTCAGCATGGCTAAAATATAGTCGAGAAGTTTGAACCTTGGACCTCTCATATTTCATTCTCTCATTCAGTCTACCCTAACACCCAGACTAGAGGGTTCAAATACGTAGTTGTTATGCTTTTTCTTTGGAGAGCAGCGAGCGATGACAAGTTAAAGACGCAGATGCACTAATGGTGTATGTTCGTATGTATGTCTGTTTGTGCAGCGCGGCGCGGCGCGTTATTGCCCGCGGTGACAGATTTAGCGTGGGACGGCCATTGTTGGTGTCTGTCTGTCTGTCACGTGCTGGGTTGGATGTAGACGGGAACGTGTAGATGTGATAAATGGCTGCTATGCGGTTGGTATAATTGAATTCAGTCTTTGTGACAAGTCAAATATCTTGTTGTATAAGTCAAGAATAAACATCTATACAAATAAATAAAATTGTAGAAGTGTCAGTCTAAGATTTCGAAATAGCTCAAAACCAGCAAGTCTAGCACAGTTTTTTTTTAATTAGTCTGTTTTGTACGGGCTAGTAATTTTTAACCATTATTTATTATTCGAAATTCTTTATTAACTTAATTAGATAATACTGTTATAAAAATATATTTTTTTTTATATTTCCGGAAAATCAAAGAGATCCAACGAGACTGTAAAACAAATAGTTTGAAAACACGTATCACTAGCATATGTTAGTAACTTATAGTAGAACTTATACCGGTTGAAATTTTAATGGTTGTACTCCCTGAAAGAGGTGAATGTGCTCATGAAACTGAACAACTTTCCCCAGGGAACATAGGTCAAAATATGAAAAAAAAAATTGGACCCTCCATACAAACTTGACGATCAGCTGATTGATTTACTATGGGAGGTCCAAATTTTTTTTTCATATTTCGACCTATGTTCCTTGGGGAAAGTTGTTCAGTTTCATGAGCACATTCACCTCTTTCAGGGAGTACAACCAATGAAATTTCACCGTGTATAACAATTTAAAACTTTAACGTTATGTAAATCCATCTATCTACTTCGACAGTTTATATTTTTGTTACTTTAAACTGTCTGTTAATTTGTAACAGGTTGGCTATCCGTTGAACAAATAAACATTAACTTTATACACTACGAAACGAGCGCTCGATTTGTTTATTTGTTAATCTAAGTGGCTGTTATAAAAACTATACTTTTTGCTGAGTTTAGCCCTAACTCTATTTAATTTTATGCAAACATGATCGATATCGTGAGCATTTTTTGTTACTCATTCATATTCACTACCTTTTGCCCGCGATTTCGTTCGCTTCGCTTCGAGTTGGGCTTTTTAAAAACCCTGAGATAAAAGTATCCCTTTCTAAATCTGTAACTATATCCTCGCAAAAAATTAAATTGCCTCGTTGCGTGTTCTTCAAAGACATACCAATAAACAAACAAACAAACTTTTCACATAACATTATCGCCATGATCTTATTCTTCTGCGACCACTAGACTTCCACTGCTGGACATAAGTCTCTTACATAGACTTTCACATGACTCGGTCTTACGTCGCATGTATCCAGCGGCTCCCTGCGACTCGTCTGATGTCATCGGTCCACTTTATGGAAAGCCAACACTGCGCTTTCCTGTGCAAGGTCACCACTTCACAACCTTGGGACCTAACAACCATCTATTTGGTTCGATTCTGAACTAACAGTTCTTCCAAAGTTCACAGACCGACTTCTCAGTAGTGTTAGCGATTTCGAGAGCCGTTCCGCGCCACGCCTTCCGCGCCGCGCAGCCGGCGCGAGAGCATTCCAGACCCAGCGGTCGTAGATGCGACACGTGGGGCCTCATACTTACTAAGTTTTTGTTTAAAGTGTTCATGTAACTAGTTGCAGAACATTAAAGTTCAAATCTCATCACGGTGTTTTATTATGGTGACCCAGCGACCGCCTGAGATGACCAATCTATCTTGAGTAGCCAACAATTGATGGACGGAGGTGACCGAGAGAGTGGAACTAAGGCCATTTATCCTGAGGTGGTAACACATCAGAAGTGGTAAGAACATTAAAGGAAACCTTTAGTGGTATGTACAAACTTTGTATTTTATTCATGGACCTGTTTAACATAATTATTGTTTTGTTCTTTTTTTTTGCATTGTGTTTATACCTACCTACCATACGCAATCATATTATTATATCTAGTAAAACGCCCAGCTACTCGATAAGTCGATAGTGACTACCTACTGTAAGGATATGTCCCAATTTTTCATTTCATTTCATTTCATTTATTTATTTGCATTCATGAATCCAATTACATGTATAATACATAATGTCTTAAGATTACATGAAGCCCCGTCAGGGCGCTGCAAGTCACATTAAATAGTTATAATAAATCATATTAATACAATAATTAAAAAAAAAAAAAAAGAAAAAAAAAAAATACAATAAATAATAAAAAAATTTGTAAATACATGCATTAATGGTTCAAAATTTGGATGTCAAGCAATAATACAATAATAATAATTAGTGAAATTAAAATAATTAGTTCAATATGTGATTCAATACGCATTTACAAGCTATGGTTAGTCAAGTTATTTATGGTCATATTAGGTCATTTGTCATTAGTCCAGTCCTTCCACATTTTTAACTTTCAATTAAATAGTACAATGCAATTCCCGCCAAAGTGACTCGCTACGGCTGGGGTCTGAGCGGCAACGTCGCTTTAATTACCTATTGTGCGATCGGCGGCATACGCCGGCCACTGATGTTTAGGCCTCAGACATTCCCCGTGACGCGGGCGCATAAAGTAAAATAATAAACCTAAAATGCCAAATGCGGGTGCGCGTCGTGTAGCCTTACTTGTTGTAGAGTACTTCTGCCTACTGTTTAAGCGATATATTTATTTTTAAGATACGAATACTAGTTATAGGCTACTCTGTGTTGAGCGATAAGAATATTACGAGGTGGTGCACCTTAATATCACGTTATACTACTTTAGTATTAAATCTTTTAAAAAAAAACGACTTACCACACATATGGGTACCTCAATGATATGTGTACAAACTATACTAATTATTTTGTATACCTGAGGTCATAATAATTACAATGACAAAATAAGTAAGTAGTAGGTATACGTGTAAAGCAAAATTGTTGTTAAAATGGTGGCATTAAGGATAAATATTCAATTTTCTGTTATTTAAGTTAAGTACATAAATTATGTGACGGCCCATATGGCGCACTGGGTCGTG
The DNA here is from genome assembly GCA_038048805.1 of Hipparchia sbordonii. Lineage (NCBI taxonomy): Eukaryota > Metazoa > Arthropoda > Insecta > Lepidoptera > Nymphalidae > Hipparchia > Hipparchia sbordonii. Next base: position 451,994 of record JBBIWI010000007.1, read on the forward strand.
GGTTTACTAAATGCGAGTTCGATTCTCGCTACGAATTCAATATATTAGACGATCTGTTATATTGAATGTGGATTGAATGTTTGTCTACATCGTTAATAACGATGGTCGCTTCTACAAAAGAGAATGCCAAGAAGTTTGAGTGTTGTACTGACCAACTAAATAATATTACTAAATTAACACTGTTAATAATATTGTATGTTATACCTATTTTAAGATTACCTGTATATATCTTGTATCTGGAAGGAACTATCCTCTGCAACACAGGTTGTCCTAGCGCAGAGGGTAGGGACCAATAGAAATATGTAAATCTTTATGTCAATAAATAAATTCTTATTCTTATTCTTATCATATACGACAAAATACCACTTTGATCATGTCAAAACGTCTAATGATCAATATAAAGATCTATCTTCCGATTTTAACTACCTGGCTATGCCCATCATGTAACCGTGGTCTATGGTCTGGTAAAACCAATATTATACTCCGTTATGTATCTCATTGGAAAACCATATCAGGGGTATTAATGTGAATGAAAAAAAAAAAAGTCCCAATTATCTGACAGTGATACTAGTATGACAAATGATTTAACAATCAGATTATGTTCGTCAGATTGTCAGAGAAGAATTTCACTTCTTGTTAAAGCGAACATTATATGTCAGTTTGGTCAGAACTTGAAGGATATCCCTGATTAACTTACTCAAGTTACAAATTCCATATTCTTTATGGATTAGCAACACGAAGATTTAAAGAAAGAACTTCAATATAAGATCAAGAGCATTAACATGTTGGAAACCGAATATAAAATTTTATAGGACTTTTGTCTCACGAAGTTACGGGTGATTTAGTTGTGGTTATGTTGCATACATGTACATTGCGTAAGGGTGGGAGCCTGTCGGGATCCTAGGTGGGAGCGGTCAGGCGCGAGCAAGTTCGCTCACACTTATACAGATACGACACGCACGCGACCATGAGCCACGCGCCGTCGTGAGTTACAAGAACTATACAATTAAACTTCAATTCAATCAGTACAAAACTCGCGAGTAAACAATATTGAAATACAGTGTCTTCCAGAGCATCGGAATGAAAGTTTATTATCGATGGTTAATCAGATATCAAACACAATTAAAGATAATCTTAAAGAAATCTATATTGCAGAACGCTCTGCATGCAGCTCGTCTGAAGGCTAAGGAACTAAAATATAAATAGATTTGTGTGTGTTAAATGAGGATTGTATACATACGCAAAAATGAATCTTCTGATCATATTTTTCGAAGGAATAATGGACTCTTTAAATAATCTTAATTAATAATAAATTTAAGTATTTTACTGCATAATAATTTTATTCATTTTAAAGTTTAAAAATTAAAGACGATTAAAGAAGATTATAATCAGAATGTTAGGGGACTTCGTTCATGCACTAATGAGACCTATCGTAACCTACCTCAACAGTGAATTTGACATTATAATATTAACCGGGTTATAGTTAAAGGATAGTATTTTTGTCAGAGAAATTTTTGATAGTCGTTACCATATTGACAGACGTGATAACGGGGTTAGCTCTGCTAGTTTTGGATAAAAAAAAAAAAAAAAAATGGTAGAATGCTTGGTGGGTGGAGTGCGAATATATGCATATTTATATGTGAATTTACGCATAAATACTTAGGCGCACCTGTCAATATCACTTTACTTGAAAATTGTCTTGAGAACATTAACAAAATATTCAATAATAGTAATTGTCCCATACTAATTAATAATTTAATTTAAGTGGAATAATTTGGTCTCCTACTGATAACGCTTTTGACGCCTTAATTATATTACTTGTGCATTGATAAGCTCTATTATCGATTAATGGTTTAAAACAATATAATTTAGTATATGATCACAGAACTAAAATTCTTGATTAAGTTTTAACAAATAAGGGAATTACAGTAAGTGAATGCTTTAATTATTTAAGAAAGATTGATCCTCCATTGGAAATTAGAATACCTCAATCAGAACTTAAAAAGTTGACTGTGAAAAGGTCATTTATACTCTAAACTGTAATTTTTAGATGGATGAAGTTAGTGGTTATGAGAATATTAATGCAATGGCGTCTAAATTTTATAATATCTTGTGTGATATGGTCAGCGCTCATATGTCTTTGAGTAAGCCTGAAAACAGGCCTTATCCTGTGTAGTCTACCTCAGTGAATTGAGCTACTAAAATTGAAACATGGGCATCGCGTTAAAGTGGGAAGATATAAGGATTCGTTGGATTTGATTGAATTCCAGTGTCTGTGCAAAGATTGCGAGGGTTAATATTGTTATGTTACAGTGAATACATTTATATAATGAGAAACAGAAAAAGTAAGTAACCCAAAGTATCTTTAGCGCATTCTTAACAGAGATAGTGCTTATCTGCCTGTAATGGTTCTAAATGATAGAAAGGCTACCGACTCTGCGGCTGCTTGTGAACTACTTGCGGCTTGCTTCGTTTCTGTATATAAAATGGACTATTATGGATTGGGCTCTAAAGTTCCTGATATTCATGATGAAATGGATTGTCTACATCGTTCCCGATAACTGTTTTTAAGAAATTGGAAAGACTTGTCAAATGCAAAGGGCAGCTGTTACCATATACCCCGATATTTTCGATGATGTGCATGGCCGATATGACTGTCTCTTGCGTTGATTTTTAATTAGTCTGTAAAAAGCTGGGCAGTTTATCGACACTTTAATAGTCTAGTCTTTAAAGTTACGTTTACACAGTAATACTTAACGTGTAGACACAGTCTAAGTCTGAAACAAATGAATTCTGGGAAACAAATGAATGTCGTGTGTACCGACTTTTCAAAGGCTTTTGGCGAGGTTAATCATGGTGTCTTCCTAAGTGAACTGCAAGCGCACGGAGTGTCGCATAACTTGTTAATGCGAACGAAATCATATCTTGCGAAGAGGAGGTCTGGAGTAGACATGAACGGCTACCAATCTATGGCTCAATTGGGAGTGCCCCAATCCAATTTGGGTCTTCTCTTCTTATAATGTCTATACTGGCGAAATCTTTTATAATAATAGCAATATAAGCATTTTTGCGGTTGATCTAAAACTGATACGTCGTATTATTAAGGACAATAAAGATGTTCAATTATTACAGTATGATTCATACAGATTGAGTGAATGATGTAAAATAAATAAAATGTGCCCAGGCGTTCACTCGCACATTGGATGGGATATTAGATAGGATGATGTGTATGCATGGATGACAATCGACTGGCCGAAGATGATGCAATTCGTGATCTAGGTAATACTTTGGAAAATAAACTGGGTCTTATTCCCCACAGAGCTAAAGCTTTGGGCCTTACAAATAAATCACTTGAATTTGTTCTTAGGTGTTCAAAGTGTTTTAATATAATTAAGCTTTTCGATTGCTGTGTGCGTGCCAGACTGGAATATTGCGCTTTGATCTGGTCTCCGTTCACTGAAGTCCATATTAAAAGAATTGAGAGAGTGCAGTAACGATTTTTGCGCCAGTTGTCAACCATTTCAGAAAAATCTAAATGAATATATATATATATATATATATATATATATATATATATATATATATATAAAAAGAGACCTACTCTTTCCAAGAAACATATCCTTGAGGATATAAAACTGATATTGTCATTAACGTTTTGTTTAAATTATTTAAGAATAAAGTTGATTGTTCCGAGTTGCTTATTCTATATTTGCGCTTGAAACACCGCGAGTGTATGATTCACGACAGCATTTCAAACTGTTAAATGTTGGATGGTGCAGAACTAAGCTAGGCAAACAGTCTCCTATACCAAAGGTTGCTAACATTGTATTGTTAAATAAAGGAAAGAAATAGATTTACTTTGTAACGCTATGCTCAATTTAGGTGTCATATTATTGACAGCATTATATACACTAACTGACTTGACTTTTCAATATTTTGATATTTTCATTACATTCTGTAATGAATGAAAGTAAAATCTCGTAAATGAATATAATATATTTAGGTAAGGGTAATAACAAATTAATTCAAGTAGTTTTATTGTTAACACGTAAAGTTAGTTATTATATCAACTTAATAATCGTTCAATATGTGTGCATGTTGTGTAAGCCTACAATTAATTGAGCATTTAATCATGTGACCCTCATAACTTGTGATGAATATCTACAAATGTTTTAGAGTATTCAACGGTTGGCTTTCCAAAATAGACAATAGAAAACGTATAAATGGGTATTAAATCTCTGAACTGCTTCAATATCTTATATCTTATACGGAATCACGAATGAAAGCCGAGTGGATACCGTCGCCGCGGACGGAGTACGTGGGATACAGGGCCTGGATAGTACCTGCAACAAACCGTTCAAATCGAACGCAATTTGTTCGCGCTTATCTCGGTTTATGCGCTTGGTTCAGTTTGAGGTTATGGTTTGTATTTCATCAACGAGTACTGCTCAGTTAGAACTGAAAAAGGTTTAGATTCTAAACACCCAATTTTGAACGTTTGGCGTCCTCAAATGAGTTTAAAGAGCTGTCAGGGTCAACAGTGTCGATCTTTGTTTATGGTGGACGGGATATTATTATTGTATTCCTGTTGGCTCATGATTCACTATTATTTACCTATCTATTGTTTTGTTTTATTTTTATTGTATGTATGTTTCCCACATAGAGCTTTTAACTTTCAATAAATATTTATTATAAAGGCGCATAATGGGCGCTGTTTAGTGTTATCAATATGTTGCAGATACAGGATACAGGAGTTTTGTTTTGTTGCTGACACGGTTTTGTCTGTGATCGTGACAGCGCCTCATGTAAGCTAGTAGTTTTGCTAAACGCGATTTGTGTGGAGCTGGTTAAATTGGTTCGACTTACACTGAGATCAAGTTGTACGTTTAAATTCTGTTAAGCTAAATTTAGCTAAGCTAAAGTTGTTCTTTTTTTAAACTATGTTTCTAGTGCGAATGGTGGAATCAACCTTGAGTTAACGAATGATTGAGCCGTGCCGTGCCCCCAGTGTGGAAGGCGCTCGGTCGTCACCTATTCCCAGCCGGTTGAATTCGGCTCTTGGGAGAATTGATCCAGATGTGGAGTGCATACGTCGTACCCCCAGTGTGGTACTTATGTGAAAAATGGCATACGTCGTACCCCTAGTGTGGTACTCATGTGAAATGGACATCTATAGTACCCCCAGTGTGGTACCTATGTGAAATATGGCATACATCGTACCCCCAGTGTGGTACTCTTGTGAAATGAACATCTGTAGTACCCCCAGTGTGGTACTTATGTGAAATATGGCATACATCGTACCCCCAGTGTGGTACTCATGTGAAATGGACATCTGTAGTACCCCCAGTGTGGTACTCATGTAAGAAAAAATGACATGCGGCGTACCCCTTGCGAGGTACTTATGCGAAATGTAATATAACACTTACTCATACTATTATTGTGTTCTATTGTTCATTGTTTATTGTTTTATATCCATCTATTTCACCTAGTTACATTTTTATCTTTTAACATATTTTGTAATTATTGTGTAATCTGTTTGGCCTTATTGTATAACTAACTATATATTAATTGTATACTAATGGGATGTAACGCTGTTGATTACTTTCTAATAAATAAATAAATAATTATGTCGTGCCCCAGTGTGGTACATATCATGTGAAAAGGCAAAAAGCTAGATATAATCTGCTATGAAAGCTGTATAACCCTAGTGTAGTAATCTGTAATCCAGGGATGATGTAATTGCTCCTAGTGTAGTAGAAACTAGAATTATTTTGATTATAAATTTTATGTGATAAATAGAACAAATATAACTCTGTCAATTGGTTGTGTTATAATGTATGATAAGTCTTACAATAAGTTGGAAATGAATCAACACATAAATCAAATTGACTACTTATTATTTGGATGTATGTAACAATAACAGGATAGTGTTACTGTCAGATAGAATTATTTTTGGAATTATTTCTCTTTGTCTGTGCCAGTGTCTTTGTGCTAGTTTAACTCAATACTTTTGTTAACACTGCTAATAATTTTGTAATTTGAAAGTATTGTATTAGTCTGCCTCAAGAAATTGTTACTGAAAAGTCATTTGTAACTTTTATTTTCAAAATATTTGTGAATTAGTTTTTTTTTATTTTGTTTTATAGTCTTAAGTTCTCCGTAAGCGAGCAAATTGTTCTTTGAGAATAAATTCTTTGAACCTAAAACCTAAAGTAGGTATGAGGGCATACCTACCTAACGAATGGCCGAGCTGATATTGGGGATGGGGACATCCCCGCGGCAGAATGGCCGTCTGTTAGCGATTTCGAGAGCCGTTCCGCGCCACGCCTTCCGCGCCGCGCAGCCGGCGCGAGAGCATTCCAGACCCAGCGGTCGTAGATGCGACACGTGGGGCCTCATACTTACTAAGTTTTTGTTTAAAGTGTTCATGTAACTAGTTGCAGAACATTAAAGTTCAAATCTCATCACGGTGTTTTATTATGGTGACCCAGCGACCGCCTGAGATGACCAATCTATCTTGAGTAGCCAACAATTGATGGACGGAGGTGACCGAGAGAGTGGAACTAAGGCCATTTATCCTGAGGTGGTAACAGTAGGTCTGTGAACCCATTTATTTTCTTTGTTCTTCAAACGAGCTTTGAATATTGATGCTGATCAAAACTAGGAGCAAACTAGGTATTTGTGCAATTTGCTTCCTCGTGGCACAATCGTCGGATTCTTTGGTTCATTTTCAGTGAAAGAGGTAAGTAATTGCCATTCATGTAGCTCAAATGTTTGCAGATAGTCTGAATTCCGTTCCCTGCTCATCACTCTCTACTGTCTAGTGTCTCTACGGAGCTTTCTGTAGGGCTAACATGCGCGCCACGAGAAAATTTTGTCGACACTTTACACGTGGATCTCTGTAGAGATTCACATAGAGACTACGAGTAAATGTGTAGACAAAACTTTCTCGTGGCGCGCATGTTAGCCCTACTGGTCGAGTTTTCTTGTCTAAGCATGCAGCGCACACTGATAAATTGTTGCACGACTATTTGCTAAATCGGAATCACTTTTCCTGATCGGTTTAGTTTAGTAGGTTGTAGCGAACACAGCCAGTCTAGAGTACGCACTCGACTACCGAAGGCGTAGGTATATGGCGTGCGTCACTGAGTTTCTATATAAGTTATTCAACATGTGTTTTATTGAAACCCTACATAGGTTATGACTTATAATGTCGTTCAGTCATTCATCTAAGCCCATCGCTGGCCTACTATTTCTAGGCACAGGACACCTCTCCTTGCACCTGGGTTTGAATTTACCCTACTGGTAATGCTTTTTCTGTAATCTTAAGGTGTTTATTAGCTGTGCTGTGGAACACATTTAAAATAAAGTCACTCTGGGATGTTACATAGAGCAAGGCCAGCCTCCAATAAAATGCCAGTAAAAATATATTTGGTATTTTACATTAGCTGAATTAATAAATCAGTACACGTTTAAGGTAAAACGTTACTCCCTATTCTCTACCCTCTGTCAAAAATCAAAATGACTAAACGTAAACCCAAATGGGAGAACTTGCTACTCCAGCACCTTGGGATCCCAATGATCATCGGATCTTCAAACTATGTGCCTCACCAGTTTCCACTTCAGCTTTGTGACTGACACAGATATATAGGTAACATTTTCTCCTACGAACCTCCTCATGTCTAATTTGATCTATCAAGAATGAAATGAAATATCTGTCCTTCATCATTTCAATAAATAAATAACCTTTATTTCCTGAACAATTGGGTTTGTTACGGATTGTGCTCAACTACTTGTAACTTAGTAGTAAAGTACCCAATGAATATTTTGTAACATATCAATGTACCTACCAAAAATATGTTCCACCAACACATTTGTAAGCAATACGACAAAAAGTCGCTGGTGTGAATAAAACTTCCTGTATAAATCCATCGCTTTGATCTCGGGATAGTTAGGGCTTGCCGATCATACGAATTTGCATCGAAATGCTGCACAAAGCTCCCGACGGACCTAGTTTTTTTACCGTTGGAACTTTGGAATTACGGGCGTCTGTGCCGTGACGGGGCACAGCCATTATTATAGAGCTTAGCTAAGTCTAGGTAATTTCAAGCATGTATGTTTTTCTTAGTATGTAGACCTTTTAGGTTATAAATTCTTTCTGTCACTTTTTTTAATTGTAGGTCATATTTGTCAATTGTCCGCCCTCTATCTGAAGCCAATTCAAATTTAGAAATTTAGAGCGTAGATCTCTTGTCTGAAATCTTCCATTCAAAGGTCGGATGTTTACTCGGAGGAAAAAAAATTTTTTAGAAATAAGCTCTTTTCTTATATCCTTGGAAGACGAGTTTTTGCAAATTTTTGAGTACGATTCTGAGCGCAAGCCTATCTCGTAATAAAAAAAATATTTATTTTCTGTAAAACTTGAAGGTGCAACAAGCACAATTTAATATGTAAACTGACAGAAAAAATACTTGTCAAGACGACAGAAACATGAATTGAGAAGTGAACGCGTTTTTTTTTTTGGGGATGTTCCCCAAAAAAAAAACGCGTCGAATTGAGAACCTCCTCTTTTTTTTAAGTCGGTTAAAAACTCATACTCTTCACCTAAAGGCCACTCCTTTTTAACCGACTTCTAATAAAAAATCGATCTACGATACACGATGATATAAGATTTAATTTAAATAACAAGATTCTTGTTTGACGTCTGCTTGATTAATTTGACTCGGTGTTTATTCTTTGAATTGTTATTTATATTATTCTATTTGCGTTTACGAGGTGTTTATGCAGTTCATACAACGTTCATACAACAGGCATGGCTTCCGTAGAGGAGAGATGCCATATAATACAACGTCTTTCGTTCAACGAAATACCGGACCATTTGGTCAAATTAATATACAAAAATAATATAAATGCGAAAGTGTGTTATTTGTCAGTTCGTCCTTCAATAAAACAGCAAACAGAGCACCAGATTTACGTGATATTTTGCATGGGTATAGTTGAAGACCTGGAGAGTGACATAGGCTACTTTTTATTCTTATAAAACAAAGGATACCCGAGAAATTTTTAAAAAACGTAATTTCATATGGTTGAAGTTGTACAGGTATAATATGCCTGTGAAGTGTGATTTCTGATGAATTACAGGCTTACCAGTAGGTACCTTACTGCTATCTTAGAATTCACTGTATTTGCCTGTTAGGTATCGTTTTGTTACCTATGAATTGTCTCCTAATGACTGATAAAATTTTGGTAGTAGTTATAGCGTTAAATTATACATTCTACTCCGTATAGGTAGACCTCATTAGGTACTAAAATCATTTTTTACCGAAAATCATTTTTGTGTAAAAAACAGTAATTTTTACAGCTTATACTTATACCAGTCAATATTATAAAGATGTAATCGTGCATAGCTGTTTCCAACAAGTTTAACGATCCTTTTATCTCCTAAGTACGTCTACTCTTAGGCCTGTGAGTCAATGCGCTTATACAAGCTGCTATTTTTTATGTCAGACGTCTAATTCGTGATGGGTTTTTTTACATCCAAGGTGAGATCAATATGGTATGTTTGCGAATCGCCAACGAGACAGGATTGAATCATGAATTATGATTGATTTATATCTTACGTACCTACATGCGGAAAGACAAATAGACTTAAAATATTGAGTAGGTAGATACAGAGTATATTGAGATGAGGAAAATATATTACGAAGTTATTCCCAGCTGCCCACATATGGAGTGTCTTATAAGGCAGGAGCCTTCATCTAAACACGCGACTTTAGCACCCAGGGTGCTTAATACAATGTTCGCGTAATGTAAACGCTATAAACTCTCGATTCAATACGCCATGGCCGGTATGTGAACGAACTAGTTACTACCGGCGACTTCGTACATCCGAATTTATCAAAATTGTTCGTATAGAGCTTACTCTATAAGAACAGAACTTAAAATAAACGCGACGGCAATACTACTGGCCTTTTTTAAGTCAGATTTAGATAAAACTGCAAAATCTGTGCCTCATATCAAAAGCAGATATGACCCTGTTCTAATATTTCCATTTCACTATCGACCGGAATTCAGTGCGGTTTTTCCGCTCTGGACTAGATTTATATGTTTCGCAGTCAAAAAGAACCAAAACAAAGGCAAAATAGTGTCAATAAGTCAATAAGTAAGCGATGAACAAATTAAGCATGCTTATAATTCTTTAATCATATCACGACGCCGACGGCGCGTGGCTCATGGTTGTGTGTGTGTCGTATCTATAAAACGAGTTTGCAATGTGCATGTACACGACGTAACCACAAGTAAAGCGCCCGTAACTTCGTGAGATAAATGTAAGTACACAAATATTGTCATCGATTCGAATCGATTGATCGAAACTAACTGACTTTCACGAAATCTTTAGATCTGTTCGATAAACGTGTAAAAACATTTAAAAAAAATCCCGCCTATCAGACTCAGACGGCAAACTATCACAGAACCACGTTTTATTAATAGCTTGAATATTGTACAAACTGACAGACTGTATTATTAGTATGGCTGTTGGTATAATGTAAACGTTATTTCAATACAGCATGCAGGTATATACCTAAACAAGCAATATGGCGGACTCTATTAATTCCGCGGCGCGAGCGCATGTTGCAGTCGTTAAATATTTTGACAGGCCGACGGTTTTATTCATCGTTGCTGTTCAAATTCAATATGGCAATGCTGATTCACGAATCGAGCCAAACAACTTTGCTCCCAATAAAATGCGTTAGAACTTTATTCAGTTTAATATAAAGTTGAATTTTATATGAGAAATAAATGCATGTCTTAAAAAATGTATTATGTTTATAAGACTCTACACACGTGGCCAATTTCCTACTCCAACCTAGTTAATCAAATAAAACCTATAAAGTTTTTTCCTTTCACGACTGGGCCAGTCCAACCCAACAACCCTGCCCCTCTGGATTGAACACTTTACGTTTAAGCTATCAAATTTCTGAGCAAATTAACCTCACAGTTATTTATAGTGCATCAATGACTTCCTTTTAGTCATATATTTGTTAGTTACCAACTCGTTATCTCTCCCAGGGGTGCATAATGTAATAGCAGTAATAGCCTAAAGACTTTGCCCTCTTTTTCTAGGGTTCCAGTCCAGGGTTTAAGTCCAAGACACACATTGTGCATTAACTATTTTTTTTTTCGTGAAGGAAAACATCGTGTAATGTTCTCAGTGGTGTGTAATGTTTGTCGATCGGCAGTCGGCCAGCGCGGTAGATTATGGCCTGAACCCTTCTCATTTTGGGAGAAGACCCGTGCCCACTGCCCAGTAGTGAGCCGGCGTTCGGTTGATGTCGATGAAAATAATCAGCGGTAACGTCTTTTGAAATAAAGGAGTAGGTAGTCATAAGCGACGGTCAACGTGATCATATTGGTAACTTGGTTAGAAGCGGAACTAAATTGCAACATGAAATCTGCCCCGTATGTAGTGTCGTTATGCCTTTCCCGAATGGACTATAAATTCCGAGTGTCAACCCTGTGATTGTAGGAGTATGCATAACGAGTGAACAACATTGTCGCCAATGTGTTGAGAAGAGTTGTCGCAGCCCTGGCGTGAGATATGAGGCGACAGGATAATGCGGCCATTTTGAATTTGATGTTGTACATGGCGCGGATATTATGCTTGGCAAGATTTTTCAGTTCATGTTCCGTATATTTAAATACTTAAGCCTCCTTTTGTGGAAGTCAACAATCCTGACATCTGTCCAGTTAATTGTGTAATATGACTGTATCAAAAGCATAACTTACCATGTGAGTGAGATCGCAGTCAAAGCCTTCTTGTCACCAAATAATATTTAAAAAAAAAGTTTTGTATCACTTGAGTACAAATGCATATTTTTCATACTTTTAGGCATAAAAAGACTGCAATACATTTTTTAAATTCGTCCAGGTTTTTGGAAAAATAAAGAACCCAAACAGAAGGATAACCATTTTGATGTGGCGCTGATTGTGTGACGACTTTTGTCGCCAGTCTGCTCTGTCCCTTATTCAAAAGAGTCCATTAAAACGCGAGCCCCGTGAATGGACGGTCACTATAAATTCCGCGATGAAAAAGTCTCACGTTTGTGTACATCGTTATATTTAGTATTTACTTGGACGCTTAACACATTTCGCAGTGAATAGACGATTTATATTCCTCCTCTTATTATTTCTGTATTAAAAGAAGAATTTAATAAGAGAAAATGTTATAAAAGAACGGGAATGAAAAGCCGTTCGTGAATAAGGAAATGTTTTTTTTCGTAATTTCAGATGTAACGTTCTCACTTCTCATCAAGATCCGATTTAGTACTACTGCCTATTTTATGTAAATATTTTTTCTTCCCGACATTTTATATAGGAAAATTACTATCTATACATCTACTATGTCTATACAAATAAATAATCCATTAAAAATCTATGGTAAAAAAGTAATGGGTCTCGACCGTTTAAGTCAATATTATTCAACAGAATTCTAGATTACTAGACTTGTTTTCAACCGAAGAAAGAAAAGAAGGTTCTCGATTCGTCGCGTATATATTTTTTTGTATGACTACGCATAACTTTTCGCAGAGTTGTCCGATTTTGATAATTCTTTTTTAAAATGGATAGGGTCTGGTAGGGTTTGGTGGAGGTTAAGCTATCGCGCAGCCATGCTTAAAAATACAGCTCGTAGATAAACAATTTGCTATAAAAATAAAGCTCGTGGTTATGCTTTCAAAAAAGTTTGTCACAGACGCAAAATTAGTTATTTACATTAGTTTAGGAGCTTAGTTAGTGAGACTAGATTTATATTTTATTTTGCCCTTTTTACTGACTTCGGACGAAGTCTGAGGCATCAGCTAGTGACGATAAGAAATAGGAAATACCCAGCCTCTCGAAGTTTTTTAGTTTCGATAAACTACAAAACCGATTTTGATGTAATGGAACCATTTTGCAGAGTTTGACGACCTCCTTGGCGCAGTGGTGAGCGAAAAAAATGTTGAATTCCAACGGTAATTTAAAAGAGTTAAAGCAACGTGGACAAAGTCACGGGCATGGGCCTGTTTGCACTTAAAGCAATGCCTATAATAAACCTGCTCAGTTCTCGGTAGTCCTGGTGATACGACACCGCCTGCGTGGAATCTTAATCACCCGTCTAGATCACCTAACACTTCCTCCGGCGTCTGTTTCTCGCCGGCAGGAGACTATCGGTTACTTCTGGGTATAATTAGCCAGTAGCTTAGTGGATAGGGCTGCGATCACCCATCCAGGGTCGCATGATCGATCCTGGGCATTTAAGCAATTAAATATGACATACTACATAACGGAGAAGGAAAATATCGCGAGGAAACCAGCACTAAAATGCTTTCAAAGGTTTCTGAAGTCTGTCGATGATAAAATAATGTCGACATGTTTACAGCAAGCGAAGAGCGTTTTGAAAGAAGAAAGATTTTTTTTAAGCTATTGCATAGCTTCTATCGCGGGCCAGCGTGGAGACCGAATCCAGAAATTCCGTAACGAAAATAACCTGACACGGGACTCCTCTACGGTGAGCCGCTAGATGGCGCATTTTTTATCAATGTAATGCTATGCAATAGCTTTACCGCGGCAGTCCCCGAGTGCCACACGTCTTTTTATTGTCTCCAGGTACTTATGGTATCTTTGCTCTTTCTGAAGATTTAGATAAACCATTTATTTTCAATAGTCAACACTACTAAATGGCTAAAAAATTCTTTTTGAACAACTCATAATTTTATTATGAACTTTACCTACACATAGATTTTTATTTGTTCTAAGAAAGTATGACCTACTTACGACCGTCGATATATATTTATTCCACCCCCAACCCCCCCATAGGTCGATGGCAGGTTTCCGCTGACGCAAACAAAGCATAAAGCACAGGAATACCATAAACCCCGCATACACGAGGAAATATTCAACCGAATGTTTCGATAAAGGCTTCCTGGAGACGCATTTTCATATAAATCTTTATGCCATACATACAACCGCGGAATTATAATAACTATATCATGACACATCACAACAACTTATAATCTGGTCTGGTGTGATCTGGTATGTCTGGTGGGAGGCTTTGCAAGTGGCTAGTTACCCCCAGGATATTTTTATTTCAACATAATCTAAATTTATAAATACGGTGCGTTGCCCTTTTCAAGATTCCCACATCCCTAATCCTCAACGTCTCAGGTAAACCGTCAAATGTTATGACATTTTAAACGGATTTCCATCAATACAACAGTCCTCGACAATGACTCCTCAGTTCTAAAGCCCGTCTGTTAAGATTAAGTCTTTGGGGAGACTTTTTTGGTACATTATAATCCTCTTTGACACCCGGCGACACCGCATGTGTTCGAAATACAATAAGAGTTATGGAATAGAAATGAAAAAGATCGCTGAGCTGATATAACGTTCCTTTTTTCCAAATCTTGCCTCTTTGTGTTACTTAGGGAAGTGCGTTTAATATTTAAGGTCTTTAAAACGTGAGCAAGACTGATGTGCAAAACTCCTTACATTACATTGTTGATGCTGATTCCGTCATCATCAACAACAACCCATCTACAGCTCGCAGCGGTTCTCTCAGAGATGGTTATGGGCCATAGTCCAACATGCAGGCCCAATGCAAATTAGCAGACTTATGCCATGTTTGCTAATATAATCTCTGAGAACACGCAAAACTCTCAAGCATGCCTTTGATATACCTCCATAAGGCCGAGATCGAATCTGCATCCCCCGAAGACCCCGAGACTACAACCTAACCTCTAGAGTCTCTATCACCACATTAAACTGATGCAAAGTGAGATTATTCCATGTAGAAACAAAACTAACTTTTGTAGTTTCTTCCCTACCTTACTGAATTCTAGGCAGCTATTGTAACTCTTTAACTTTTATTTATCACTAGCTTTAATCCGCGGCTTCGCTCACGTAAGGTTCGATTTTTTAAACTCCTATTTTACCTCCTTCGGGATTGAATTTTGAAAAATCCTTTCTTAGCGGATGACTACGTCATCATAGTTACCTGTATGCCAAATTTCAGCTCGATCGGTCCAGTGGTTAGAGCTGTGCGTTGATAGATCAGTCAGTCAGTCAGTCAGTCAGTCACCTTTGCCTTTTATATATTTAGATTAAAAATATACTATAATTAAACTGTTAATTCGGTATAAAATCTCTAAACTAAATCTTTCCTCGAGCATCATTGTGTAGAGTTTTGCAGATGATAGTGTCGTTAAGAGATTGTTTACAACTGAGTTAGTTCACTTATGCCCGATTTCATCGACAATTCTTGAATAGAGAGAACATTTAATGCCAATTGATGACACTTGACAACGATTTCGTCTTCTTGCAAAATTCAAAAAAAATTCAAAATTTATTTATTTCATGTAGGCTACCCTGTAGCACTTATGATAAGTCAAAAATCTACCACCGGTTCGGAATGCAGATTCTGCTGAGAAGAACCGGCAAGAAACTCAGCAGTTGCTCTTTTCAAAAAATAAAATAAACTAATTTTACAATAAGTAATAAAACTAAGCTAAGTATACAGTGCTTCCACAGTGAAGCTTCAAAAATACAATAAATATAATCTAACACATGTCAGCATGGGAAGTCAAAGCAGACCCATTCCCGTTGGCGGCACCCGTTCACGAGCACGACGCATGATCCAGCCATTGCTTCGCTCAACCATATTTGAGGGAACGTAACAACCCGCACCACACGACACCACCACAGAAATGTTTAAGTGAGCATGACATACTTAGGCCACCCATGCTAAGAGTTAAGACATCGAATTGAGTATCAAGATTAAAATACTCATTTTAAGACATGACCGAGACACAAATACAGTAGAAACACTGTAGAACAGAATACAGTAGAACAAAAAATAAAAAAAAAAAAAAAAAAAAATGTTACAATACGTAGCTTATCTATCTTGTGGACAGCTGGGGCAAAGCCGATTGCTTCCAAGCAACTTTGTCATTAAGGAAATCATTAACGGTGTAATAACCTCTACTTAATAAATGTTTCTTTACACTCTGTTTAAATTTATGTAATGGTAAATCAACAATGTCTTTCGGAATCAAGTTATAAAAGCGTATACTCGACCCCACAAAGGACTTCTGCACTTTACGCACACGAAAGTAAGGTGTTACTAGTTTATGACGGTTTCTAGTTAATAGATCATGTGAATCACCTTGCTTTTTCGCTTAAGGGACTTAAACACTAGGAATTCTCGCTAAGGGATCCTTACTTACAAAAGTGTTTATCTACATCTGGTAAAAACGGAAAAGTCACCAAAGCATTTCCTTTCCAAGCTCCCTTCCAATTACCGTGCCTCTAAAAAACCGAGTATCATAAAGAAACCTCATTTGATTGGTAATCTCCTAAGGCAGTTCAAGTTCATTATCGATAAGGCATTTAAAATGTAAATAACGCGCGCGGTGAGTTGGCGAAGTGGAGATAACTGGGAGCAGCGGTTAAGATGAGTCGTGCTGATAGCAACCCACCAGCCTCAGGGAGGCAAAGATCAAGCCCTAAACAGACGGGTCACGGTACATTTGTAAGTGTTTGTCGTCAGCGTTTGAGTTAAATACCTAGAGAATCGTGCCACATAAATTAATAAGCTTGCGTGGTTTCTACTGCAAAACGGCTATCTAAATTCAAATTCAAAATTAATTTATTTCATGTAGGCTAACTTGTAGCTCTTATGACACGTCATAAATCTACCACCGGTTCGAAATGCAGATTCTGCTGAGAAGAGCCGGTAAGAAACTCAGCAGTTGCTCTTTTCAAAAAAAAATTTTTTTTTACAAAGCTATGCTATGTATACAGTGCTTCCACAATAAAGCTTCAAAAATGCAAAAATGCATACGTAGGTACACCAATCCAACGCATGTCAAGATGGGCAGTCAAAGCAGACCCATTCCCGTTGGCGGCACCCGTTCACGAGCGGATCTAATTCGGAGTGCGCCTAGTCTCCCTTAAGGTGGTTTGATCCGGTGTGGTGTAATCACGCGGTGGTAGCAGCAGTCTGCTGCTACCACCGCGTGATTATCAGTACAAGTGAAAGTATTTTCAAATTAAAATACATCTGAAACGTAGTTGGATATATTACAAATATACCGCTACAACCGGGAACCATATTATTATAAAAAAATATTCACATTTTCATTCATAAAAAAAAAAAATAAGTCTAATTACAAAATCTACGCCATCTATTGGCGCTGATGTGCTTAGCTGACCGGATCAAACCACCTTAACGGTACTTACATGTGAGCTCATTTCGACTCTTTTTGCTAGCTCCGTTCTTTCTTGGTGAAAGTGGTGGCTTTTTATTGGTAAAAGTGCTTGTATACAGTTTTCCTCTACGAGCTAAGTCTATATTAAAATGAATTTACTGCCTTATTGACTTCATCAGCATTTGTGGACTGAAAATGGAATTTAATTTATACTTTCATAGTCTTTGATCGCTAAAGCTCTTTATCGAAGAGCATCGGGTTGCCTCCCCGGCGGCGTTCAGATTACAGATAAGGCCTTTCCACACTGACCGACTGAGCAAGCCCAGTGTCAACGATTACATGTTCTTTGGTTTTCAATATCTATTTAAATAATTTTTGGATTACTGCAAAAAATACTGTAAATATTATTGCCCAAAATAATGACACGAATAAGTTATTTGACTTATATTTACGAGAGTGTTTATGTTAGTGTTTAAGTTATTTGACTTATATTTACGAGAGTGTTTATGTTAGCGAAACACTGATCAATGGAATATAGATGGTGAACAAAACTTCCCTCGAATTGGTAGATAGGTATATCTAAATATTATTTGGCAAACATTCTTATTTTCTCATGTAAAGGCTGGTCGCACATCAAACGGTTGAAGACTACTTTAAATACAAATAAATTAGAGCCTTTTAACCTTTGATGCGAATAATGACTTGAACATCCCACAGTAGAGAGTGAACTATAAAAACCAAATATGTATTTTGATAATATTATGTAAAGTTAATGGGTGGAAACTTTCTCTTATGCTACCTATAAAAAATGTGACAGCAAACGTTTAGTGAAAGAATTCTGTAATCTTGGAATCATTTTCAATTAATTTGCTCGTAAAATGGATCTTATTACATCGCTTCAGAATTTATGGATTCCTAAATCATGGTGGACATCGAACCCGAGACTTCCCACTTATAAAAAACAGCGTTTTTTTTATAAGTGTATGATAATGAAATATAGTGCAACGACTTATTGAAAAGAATAAATTCAAGAATGGAATACGATGTATAACTCACGACATTTGTAAAAATATGTCTCCTTCAAACCAAAATTGCTACTTAAATATGCAAACGATATAAAAGAGAACCTCTATTCAACGTGCCCCTGATGCTGCACTGATGCTATCTTGTAAGCCGATTCCAATGTGCTCTTATATCGTTTCGCCTATTATTACGACAATAGGTTTGTACCGCCTTTCATAACATTCTGGGAATCGGTTATGGAAAATTCTCCTATCGGTAGATCAATGTTGTAATGAATTTTAAGTGATTTCCTTGTACATTTATGGTTCGAATTACTAACGCTATATGTTCACCATACTTATTCTACAGACAGACGATTTTATTTAGGTATAGTCTGACTGAGTTCCTTATATTTCGTACAACCACACCCACACCACACCTTACAATTCGGTGACTAATGCTGAAATCTATAGAACATGCTCTGACTTAGCTCAAACTCAAGATAAGAGTTAAAACGAGACACAAATATGGTCTGTCATAAATCTGTCTCGTTTTATCTTCTGTCTTGAGTCTGAGCAGAGTAAGAGTGTAGTCTATAGACTTCAGCCCAAGACTCTATTATTTTCGTCTTTACCATGACAATGATCATTCGTTTTACTAAAATCTTGACTAAACTCTCTAAATATTTAGGTAGGACTAAACGTAATGATAACCTTTTAGACGCTTTTTCTGCCCGTCTTAACATGCGTTGGATTGTATATGCATTTTTGAAACTTCATTGTGGAAGCACTGTATACATAGCATAGGTTTGTTACCTATTGTAAAAAAAATTTTTTTTTTGAAAAGAGCCCAACTGCCCAATTTCTTGCCGGCTCTTCTCAGCAGAATCTGCATTCCGAACCGATGGTAGATTTATGAAGTGTCATAAGAGCATCATAAGAGCTACAAGTTGGCCTACATGAAATAAATAAATTTTGATTTGATTCGATTTGATTTGATGTCAAGTAAATTTGACACTTTGCAAAGTTTTCAGTTGTATAAATCAAAGTAGTATGATTCGGGTTGCATTTTCAACATTATCATGGACATGACAGCTGAGCGACAGCTTAATGCTGGAGCATATGGCGTGTAACTGAATTATTGGCGATGGCTGAGCCTGGACACGATTCCGTGATTTTGTTGGCAGTTATCTGACTATGACATCAATTACTGTGTTCAACTGGTGCTCAATTAAATTATTGTTTGACTGGGCAAAGAGCAAATCTAATTATTATGCAGCACGGACATTATTTTCGCCTTCGTGGTCTCAACGAGACGATCATTGGGGTCCCAAGGTGCAGGAGCGGCGACCTCGCACCAGAAAACGTAGAGTTAGCAGACCCCTCTACTAGGTAGTCTGAGGACATCAGACAAGTCGCAGGAAGCCACTGGATACAAGCAGCGTCTGAAGAAACACGCGGAAGTCATAATCTTAGAATGAACTTGCCTAGAACTTCTACTATTAACTTAAATTACATCAATGTTATCCTATTAATCTGATGATGATGGATGGATGGATGTTTGTTACTCAATCACGCCGCAACGACTGAACCGATTTAGCTGAAATTTGGCACAGAGATAGACTATAGCCTCGAATAATACATAGGCTACTTTATATCCCGGAATATAAGAGAACTCCTACGGGAATCAATAAACCTTAATCCACGCGAACGAAGTCGCGGGCATCAACTAGTCCAAAATAATATTACATTAAAATGTAAAACTGAATTAGGAAAAAGTAATGAGCAATACCGTGAAAACATTTAGCAAATTTTGCTCCTCGTACTATTACAAGTAGAACAAAAAGAAAACTGCGAAGAATGTGCAATTAGTGAAAACGGTGCTCGGAGAACATCCGAGCAATTTATGAGGTATTTGCCGAGAGCACAAACAATTGGAATCGTCTTAACAGCTGAGAGTTAGTCTAAGTTGATTGTGCAATCGACACGCGGTACGGCGCGGCGCTAGCCGACAGTAAAACTTGATTGCACATTCAATGCGTGGCTACTATTAACAGTAATGTTCATACTATTTGGTACCTGCTTCGATTACACTTATAATAAATTGGGTCATTATGTGAAGGAATCCTATACATAATATTGTAAATGCAAAAGTGTTTTTTGTTGTTCCTTCAATCACGCAGCAACGGAGCAACAGATTGACGTGATTTTCTTGCATGGTTAAAGTTGAAGACCTAGAGGGTGACATAGGCTACCTTTTATAGCAGAAAAACTAACTGAACGCGGATGAAATCGCGGGCAAAGGCTGTAGTTTTAAAAATAAAGCGAACTTGGAGAAAGCGAATTAATATCATAAAATAATAATACATAAAAATAAATAATAATCTTGTTATTCCGATTCTTTGCGGAACAAAAAGATTTCCAAAACATTGGTTTTGCATGCCTCAAATCTTTTGCCAAATCGTAAAAGGCATATTGGCACTAAACAATGCGAAGGATAATAGTCTTGCGGCCTAATTATTGTATGGAACCTAGATCCTTATTTGGAGCTAAGCCAGGGTGGAGAGAACAGGAAATGGTCCGCCATTTTGGGGAAAATAAGCCGACATCTTGTTTTCGGAAGTGAAGCTAGCCTCGGTTGTAGAATTTTATGGTTCGTTTATGTCTGTGAAACACATTTTCATTAGTCCCTACTATTATTATTGAATGAAGCGAAATCGGATGAACCGATTTTGACTTTTATAGATGAGGACTCGGAAATCCTTTAGGCTTCTAGCCCCCGATAAAAAGGCGTGTTATAAGTTTGATTTGTGTATCGTGTGTCTGTCTATTTCCTCGTAGCTCTCAAAAGAATGGACCAATTTTGATGCGGGTTTTTCTGTTTGAAAGGTAACGCCATCGAAATGGTTCTTAGCTATCTTATTTTTGCCGACCTCTCTGGCGCAGTGGAAAGATTTACGGTCTTAAAACTGGAAGGTCTCTTCCCGACGGGGGCAATTTCGGAATTTATAATTTCTGAAATGTCTCTGGTCCGATTAGGGGTATGGATTTTTTTCAATAAAGCTGAAATAGGAAATAGACTTTTTCGCTTGTACTTAATTATATAGTGTAAGTACCTACTGCAATTCTGGCCAAAAGTAAAATATACTCATATTTTGTATTTTTTGGCTTGTTTTCGACATGAAAATGGCCTTTTTTCTTTTCAGAAACGTTGTACAAAAAAAAAGCTTAACAAAAACTTAATGAATGCTTGGTGTGGTAAAATAATCTTATTTCTGGCACAGCGGCTAATTCGGGGGATGAAACGTGAACAGGTAATTACTAAAGATAAAACTAACTGACGCGATGATCGCTCGCAAATGAGGCCAGCAACAAAACAGTGTCCTAACCACGAAAAATTTATTTTTGTGGAATTCACACAAGAAATATAATAATAGCATAGCTACTAGCATTGGCCCGCGGCTTAATTTTCAAATCCCTATTTTATCCCCTTATTATTTTTTTTTTTTGAATTTTCAAAAATCTTTTCTTAGCGGATGCCTACGTTATAATAGCTATCTATATGCCAAACAGCTTGATCAGTCCAGTGGTTTGAGCTGTGCGTTACTAGACTCGTCAGTCATTCAATCAGTCAGTCAGGCAACCTTTCCTTTTACATTTATATATAACAATAATTATGATTCTGTTTTTAATATAAAATTAATAACATCAACCGGTACAGGCATAGGCTAAATAAGGGATCAGTATCTGGATTTTAATAGGATAGATTACATTAGGGTTTACACATTTACACTGAAATAAACAAATCTATTGATTTGGTTATTTTATACTTTGATTTGATTTTGAGATTTGTTTATTTGTTTATTCAAAGAATAAAGACTTAGGTAACTTTCACACAGACGTCCCGAAATGAAGTCTCTGTTTCTATAAACTGTGGAACGGAGCTAATTGCTTAGAGATCCGTAAATAGACGCGTAACTGGACCGGGTTCCGTATTGTTTAATGCAGCCATTAACGCCTGAAACGGAACGGTGTGTATTACAGGAATTCGACTCCATGTATTTTTGTCCGGGCTAAGGTTACTCGTTTTGCTCGAGGGCGCCCGCGTTAACGGTAAGTGCTTCGGCGTTATAATTAATAGACGATAAGAAAATAGAGATGTTTCGTTGCTTAAAGACTCAGCGAAGTACAAAATATTGCAGGTTTTTACCAGATAGTTTAGGAGGTTTTTTTTAAAGGTCAATTCTATTTAAAAGTGAAGAAAAATTCAAAGTTATTTAGTTCATGTAGGCCAACCTGTGGCTCTTATAACACGTCGAGACTACCAGCGACTGGTTTGGAACGCAGATTCTGCTGAGAAGAGCCGGCAAGAAACTCAACAGTTTCTCTTTTCAAAACAAAATAATACAATATCAATGTATAGCTACATAATATTACAATGTACATAATAACTAATAAGTTCTCGTGGTCACCTGGATATTAATTTACATTTGGTCGATACCACACCTGACTTTTTATTCATATTCTCAATCCAGATCCAGTCTAAGTTAGGGCCCTAGTAAATTAGCAATAAGAAAAAAGTTTTAAAAGTCTAACCCGACTACATAAAATTGGATGTAATCTCTGTCATAGGTACCTACTGATTTTGATAATATAAAATGTAGCCTAGGTATATCACCTGCATCGTAGTAACGAATCGACTGTTACCTCATTCATCAAAATCGGCTCAATAATTAAGGCGCTACGGTGGAACATCCCTAAATACAAACCTACATGCATAGACTGCTAAAATCATAACCTTTCCTTGGCTATACTACACATGTGCAAAGTCCTCACGCATGTCATTATCGTAAATGAAACGCACAGACTGCTTCTCAGCAGCGCCCTGATTGAGTTATTCCGTCTGTCCGTCAGTTATTGTTATTAATTACATATTTATTGAGCGCGCCCACCGCCAACGCGAACGTCTCTAAGGCCTCGGTGGACTAGAGTTAGCGAGGAGCGGAGCGATTTTTCGATTTCATACACATTGCTAACTGCCCCACCCACGCCTCACACGTTAACGCGACTCACCGTTATAGCGTTTTTATCTCATGAAATCTTCAAATTATGGTGAAAAGTGCATTGAAAACCAAGAAATTATTTAAAAAAATACACAAGTATATTGCGTCTTTATAGAGACAAGACAAGGCTATGGATTTATAGATAAGTAAAACTACAACCGTATAGTATAGGTCAAATAAAACGATACTGTTAAAATAGAGCTAGATGCTATATTCATTTCATTCATTCAGTGTACTTTTTAGATTGTATTTTCGTAAATTACAATCTCCCCTAGAGACTGCTTTTGCAATCATCAAGTTAAATCAGTGAAAACGTACTGAAAAGTGAAACGTCAATGTCACAATGGAAAATAAACATTCAAAATCAATCTTATAGGAATTGTTAAGGCTGTATTTTCTATAATTCATGAATTTGATTAATGTTCCTGTGATAGATAAAATAAATGGGCTTTTGAAAAGTGACAGTCACTTTACGCCATCCGCTACCCGCTACTAGTTCTTCAATGTGAACGAGCTTTACCATAAATGAATATAAATAACTATCGGACAAGTTTCGTGAGTGTCAAGCGATAAATAACATATCAGCCGCCTCGCGTGCGGCGGCCGGGCGTGGGGAGCCGCGACAACCAACCTAACTTACAATTCAAATAATGCCACATAATGCTAGTGAATTAAGCAAAGAAATAAACTGTGTTTGTAACTGAGTGACTTGCAAGCTCTATTATTTTTTACCAACTGTAGGTAATTGTAGCTTCCAAGGGGCGGCATATGAGTTTTGAAATAGTTTTTTTTAAAGAATATCAGCTAGGCTGAGCTTATATTCCCCTCTCCCTTCCAAATTAGTGGAAAGCTTGTGTGTAAAGTGGATATGACACTAGTAGACACCGCACAACGGGTGGGGATTCAACCTGCGCAATCTTTCAGTTTACAGTTCGCAACTTTACCTATTGAAGAATTCAATATTTTTTTTTTAACAGATACTGATTGCGATCATACCTGGTAAGGAAAGATATTGAATGCTCTTACCTAAAATGTGTTTTCACTCTTTATTTAAAGTTACTTTAAGTTTTAGTTAGTCGGAAAATGGAACTCAAGAAAAAACAAAATTCATGATGGTGCAAACGTGCTGCACACTGCCGCTCTTCCAGTAAAATTCAAAAAATTCAAATTCAAAATTAATTTATTTCATGTAGGCTAACTTGTAGCTCTTATGACACGTCATAAATCTACCACCGGTTCGGAATGCAGATTCTGCTGAGAAGAGCCGGTAAGAAACTCAGCAGTTGCTCTTTCAAAAAAAATTTTTTTTTTTTCAAAGCTATGCTATGTATACAGTGCTTCCACAATAAAGCTTCAAAAATGCAAAAATGCATACGTAGGTACACCAATCCAACGCATGTCAAGACGGGCAGTCAAAGCAGACCCATTCCCGTTGGTGGCACCCGTTCACGAGCATGACGCATGATCCAGCCATTGCTTCGCTCAAAGTAGTAGAACAAATGTCTGGAACAATGTTAACACCAACTCGCAACACCACACAAATTCTTTGAAATAAACTCTGTATACGTTTCACTCCGAGCATCTTCAGGAGTAATATGAAATTTCACTTTTTATTGTGTAAAATAAGTAGGTGACTCATTGCAATATTGCGTGCAAATACTTCGTCCCCTCGTGAACTCGTGATCCCTCTTTTCTCAGAAACCTAACTGTCCTTCTGTAGACAGTTTAATGTGAAATTTATACAGACTGACAGTGAATCAATACACAATTGTCCGATTTTACTAACACAAACGTTTTAGTATCGTAATTTCTTTTTCAGCTTCAAAGGCGATTAATCAGAAACGTTTTAGATCCTTAAATTATTTTCCATTCATAAATTACAGCGATCTATTGCACCCTTACTGCTTTATTGAAGGAGAAACTAACAAACCGACAAACAAACACACTTTTGCAATAATAATGAACAATTTTGCAAGTATATTATTATTTATAAGTATATTATCCTTAAATATCATAGTAGTTCATACTATGTTATTTAAGGATACACGAGAAAGACCCAATATGTCCATTGGAAGCCACAATTATGCGATTTAGACCTGCTTAGATCTACGGCACACATAACTATCGTGTCTTTTTTTTATTCTCATCATTTTATACGGGACTTTTAAAGGTGACCTTTATGTCAGCCCCATCGGTACACACAAAATATTACAATTAACTATATACAAAGTCAACTACCTATATATCCATACCAATTTGAGAAACTAACGTGACCTTTGCGTGCGACGTTATTTACTCTCACACATTTATTTCAACCGCAGAGTAAACACACTGGTATACTTCAAGCCTTTTTGTCCTAGGACCCATTCCTTTTTGTTCAGGTAGACTCTAGGAGGATATTTTTTTTCCTCCGAGGGTAGACTCAATTACGCGGACGAACGAACGGAATGAGTTACCAACTCATTAGTTTCCGGCAAGTTTCAGGACCCACATTGAGGTGTGTCTCCTTTGGCTTCATACTTTTTCGAGCAAACACTAATGAACCAAAAATCCAACGCGAGTCCTGTGATTTCTTTTCATTTCCTACAAGCTGACCTTTTGAGGTGGAATTATTTATTATTATTTATCTAAATATATATATAGGGCAAAGGTGACTGACTGACTGATCTATCAACGCACAGCTCAAACCACTGGACAGATCGGGCTGAAATTTGGCATACAGATAGTTATTATGACGTATGCATCCGCTAAGAAAGGATTTTTGAAAATTCAAACCAAGAAAAATTCAAAGAGTTAAAATAGGGGTTGGAAAAATCGAACTTAACGGGAGCGAAGCCGCGGGAAAAAGCTAGTTTCAATATAAGTGTAAATTGAAAATTTAAAACACCCCTGAAATGCGAATCTTAGATAGCAGGACTATGTACGATATACCTGACATCATGTTACCCAGTTTTCTGCTCCATCGTCAGATCTTCAAACAGAGAAAATTGCATCAAAATCATTCGATTCGTTAGGGAGCTACGAGGGAACAGACACATCGATTCACCCACACACGGATACATCGTCGCTCCAAAGTGTGACGACCTTTACCTATATGACATTCAGAAACAAGCGGTCTTTGTTTCTGAGAAAATGGAACTGTATCTTAAATCACGTCATAAGTATCTGCGCTGCAGCCCGTTATTCAAAACATTCGGTACCTGAGCAGGTATCGTGTGTCGATACCATCTCGCCTCCAGCCAGCATCTCGTGTTACGACCTCCTGCAGATATTATTCACATGTAGCTAACTATCACGCCGCGGCTTCGCTCGGATTAGATTACCTATTCGATAGTTGAAAAATCCTATTACAGTATAAAGGATTATTTAAATTGATATTGTGAGATAGGAATAATAAAAAGAATACACCGTAGAGATCGTCGCTTAATTTCAAGCTGTCCTAAATAATAATTATTATTTATTGGACTAATTACCTCACTATAATATTATGGTCAATTATTTATTGACGAACATTACCGGGCATACACCCTTACAAAATCATCTCTTACTAAGAACATCTCTTGTGCCAAATAGCTCCCTACGACACGCATGTCGTCCTACCACATAGTGGAGAGGTCTTCCAACGCTGCTGTTTCCCGGTGCGGGGTCGCTATCTGAGCACCGTGGTACCCCCAACGTTCATCGTTTCTTCGAGTTATAAAAACCTAACTTCTTAACCGAAAGACATTCACTTCTTAGGTCTCCTATGTGAACATCCACAGGGCGCGTTCTTGTACCGCCTATATCCAGCGGCTCCCTGCGACTCTTTCAAGTCGGTCGGCCCTAATGTCAGCCCTGTGCGTTCAGATGTAACGTGGAGTAGAAGGTTGTTACTTCAAAGCGTAAACAACAGATTCTCTCGCATAATTTGTCATACAATTATCTAAACATATCAATAGCGTGGTCGGAGGCAGCATTTGTATGTCGCCGGCCCCCCATACATCACACGATAACATCGCGGCAGTGTTGTTCCTGACAAATTTAGAGTTGCCGTATTCTAACTCTAAAATTGCCGTATTTTTAGGGAAAATTAAGAAAATTGCCGTATTGTACAAAATATAAATTATTCAGAAGGTTAAAATTAAAAAAAAAAAACATGAAATACATGTTGTTTACAAATATTGCACTAATTTTCAATTAAAACTTAAAAAGTATTCGTAAATTAGCTTTCACTGATAGATCGTACCAGTAGGTACTGGATCGTACATAAAGCAAAACAAAGCATTAATGATTAAATGACAAAACCACAATAGTTTACCTATTATTATAAATTATAATTATTATATAGTGCACAGTAACAGTTATTCCGGGGATTCCCCATATATCCTAGAACATACCCGAGTAAAGTTGAAGAATCTACTAGAATGAAGAACTAAAATTTTAGACATTAATTTCTCAGTTATAAGGTTGAATCTATTTGAATACTGTTAACCACCTGTTAACGTTTGACGTTTCTGATCGTGGCGCTTCTACTTTATCTGTGGCGAAAGTACTCGTTGATCTATGGTTCACAAGTTGGTGCGTTCCATTATACGAAATATTTTTTTTTGTTTACTTTCGTCAATTGCCGTATATTTCAATACGGTAATCAAGTAGCTGCCGTATACCGTATTTTTGTTGCCCAAGAGACCTGATTGCCGTATATTACGACAATTACCGTATCAAGAACAACACTGCATCGCGGCCCGGCCGAGTGTATCCATAATTTTATTATTATTTTTATATTCGCCTTGACACCTATGTAGGCGGACTTTTATCGCGTTAACTTTTTATTAATAATGGCGGATATACACATTATATAAACAACGTAGAGTTAATAGAAGCCACTTATTTTAATGCGATTGAATGTCGAAATATTTATTTATACGAGTATAATACAAAAACATGAACAAAGATGTAGGCTCACATTACAAAATACATGTTAGGTTAGTATACATGTTAGGTTGGTATTTTGTCCTTACATTTACCTGTCCAGATTTTTTTGAAATTTTTATTTTATTTAAAAATCTAAATAGACGACTTCTAGCAGAAATCTCTAGCTGAGAGATGTTATACAAGTGTTTGATTATGCTTATAATAAATTTAACTATTTTAGTCTCAAACTCAGGTAGTGTATCTTGTGGTTGATTTAGTCTAATAATTTACATCAATTTTCTCATGAAAGCATCTACCTACTACCTATCTATTGACTTATGGTTAAGTAGGTACGGTATACGGTACACACTGAAAAATTTAAATTTATTAATTTATGTCTCACGGTTAGGCCTTAAAGTTCAATAAATGTAGGTACCTACCTATTATGTTATTTTGCGAACATTTTTTAACATAACTCACGCTTCGAGATCTTTATATTTTCATTAATGAGCCTCTAAGATAGAGTGACCATTACTTTTAATATAGTGAGACATGTTTTTAATTACTATCAGCTTCTACATGCACATAAATCGTAAAGCAATTTTAACCGACGTAGGCAGGCGCTTACGATGTTAAATTTTGATTTTTCACGTGAGGTTTCATAGTCACGCATTGTGTTTAGTGCGTCGCATACGCCTTTCTGTGAGCAACCATATTTTTCTATTATGAATTTTTAAAGCTGCGTTTTAAAGGGTCTTTGAATCTCTTACAATAATTAATGAGATTATGCCAGACCCTTAATATTCTAATTGAATTAAAAACACTCTTAAAACTATAACTACTCTTACTTTTTAAGACAGCTAAGCAAAACATGACGCCGCATCCACTAGTGGTGGTCACGGCCAGTAGTTCCCATATTGCTTAGTCACACAAGGAGAGTTTCTGCGAGTAAAATTTTCGGCACTCATATTCGAGTATTGCTTAACTGATACGAGTTTTTGTCATAATATTGTTATCTATAATCGCGGACGAAAATTGCATTGAAAGTGTTCGCATAGGATAATCGCAAAATATTTCTTGCCGCTCGCATTCGTGTAACTGACGCGCTACTCTCAGAATCCAAACATGTAAGTCCATGGTCCCACTAGCAGCAGCTCAAAGGCGCGTTAGCTAAGACGCGGACTCCGTAAAAGCATATTAATGAGCAATGAGCCCTCGACGCCAGACCGTTAATTACTCCTCACTCGAAGCTGAGATTTTTCTCTAAACTTCAAATGCAATTCAAACTTTTACCTACCTGTCTTTTCAAGACGGATCGCTTTAATTGGTATTATTTTAAGATTTTTTTCAAAAGAGTTTCACAACAACTTTTAATAAGGAAGTTTTCTTTTATTTCAGATATTATATTGTAAGGAATATTCCTTGCGCTCTTTTTCGTAATAATTATGAGAAGGGCTCTTACTTAATCTTTCATCAATAGAAACGCTCAGTTTTAAAAGGGTTTATTTTTGTAGAATTAGAAAAAACCAAGGAAAATCTTGTGTTCATTTATAACTCTATGAAAAGAAGAGAAATCGTTCGTTTATATCTACCGAATTTTATTTATTTGTGTAGATGTGCTTTAGTCGGTTTGAAGAAAACTAACACTCACTTTGCTAACTACACCTATGTTAAAGAGAAAGATTTAGCGTGCAGCTGAAGTATAAGTACACTAGCTTTTGCCCCCGCGACTTCTTCCGCATGGAATTAGATTTTGAGGTGGAATTTTCAAAAACTGTGACACAAGTACTTTTTTATTTTTAACTGAAAGCTCAAGTACCAACTTTGATGGAAACAGCTTGAAAAATGACGGAGTTTCATATAAACTTCCATCCCCTATTCCTATATTTTAAGGATTATTGGAAATTCCACCCCTTAGGGGTGGAATTTCCAATAATCCTTTCTTAGTGTGCACCTACGTCATAAAAGGAATCAACTGTAAAAATTTCAAGTTTCTAACTTCAGTAGTTTGGGCTGTGCGTTGATATCTCAGTCAGTCAGTCAGTCAGTCAGTCAGTCAGTCAGTCAGTCAGCCAGTCAGGACTTTGAATTTTATATATATAGATTTATATAACGAACAGCTACATATATACGAGTCTATAACTCGCAATTTAGTTAAGAGGCCGAGCGGGAAAATTACTTAATTATGTAAATAAAATCGACCCCGTTGCCGTATCGAGTCAATGGATCGCAAACACATTAGCTAATACGTAAAGTTACACGTATTAAAGAAACTTTTAAAAGTTAAAAAAAAAAACCTTTGACAGGTAGGCTCTGAGTATTTGATAGATATTAAAGTTTGGGTAACATTACGATTTTCAATCTTACTCGTAGTTAGAGTTCCAATTTTAAAATGAACTTCTGTACCTTTTAAAGTATTAAAGTTAACGTGTGTTTAACTACTGGGACGTTATCGTTAATTTAATTAAGGCTCTATCATAAAGTCTTAAGTCAATTTAAGTGCTGCGTAATTTTAATCTGCGAAATTAATGCGTCTTCACCTACCATCAGGTGTGATCATAGCCAAGCGCTACTCTATATATTAAAAAAAATTGTAGATCAAATCACGTTTTCTCGTCCTTGCTAATAGACAAAAGCTCTATTGTAACTTTTTTAGTTAACATCAAGTGTGTGCCCTTATTTAATCAAATAGTCTCAATAGCCCAACGGTTAAAGGTGCGGACTGAAACTGAAAAGTCGCAGGTTCGAATCCAAGCCCTTGCACTATTGTCGTACCCACTACTAACACAAGTTTTCACTTATTTGGAGGGGAGAGGAGAACATCAGTCGAGTTCAGATTGGCTGATATGCTTTAAAAAAAAAAAAAAAAAAGTAGTGGAACTTAGCTCGTACCTACATTATTTATCGAAACTGATGGGGGGAGGAGTTATTATTATAAAAAAATCGTAACGGAATCGTTCCGTCAACCGAAAATAAATGCTTAGTGTATTTAGTGTTATTGCATATTCTAGATTTCAACACCCTACATGCATAATCAGACCAAACTAACCCCCGGTCATAGCACGCAATTCTACGTCCTACCGTTTACATAATAAAGATCATTACCCCGTGCAAAGTTATCCTCGAATCATCAATGCTTAGGTCCTGGAAGGAATTAAGTTAGAAGAAAAGCATACTTTAACTTAATAAGTCTAAAGTTGAATTTCAAGTGTCATACGGGTAGTGAATGTAGTCTTGTACTAAAACATGGAGACTGAATTAGTTTCTAATCAGTTGATTTAATCATGGCGAAACATACCGGTTGAGTTAAGTAAGCTGTTTAAGAATACGCTGACATTTATAACTTGCTCAGGATCTAGATTACCCGCAGTTATGGTTTTAATTGAGTCATAAACACAGAATTTGTAAGTTACAGAAATGATATTATGTATCCGCTTTTCTTTAGTAACAATATCGAATAAATACAAGTGTAAATTGAAAATTTAAAACACCCCTGACTTGTAAAATTCGCCATTTCGCCATTTTGTGGTGGCGGCCATCTTGGATTTGAAATGTATCATAGTGTATAGTATTCTACTAGTCAAGCACTTTCAATTGATACCCATATTGGTGGAGATGTGAAAAAATATGTAATCCGCCATTTTGTCGGCGGCCATCTTACCGATTTTCATCAAACATAGCTAAGAACACTCCCGACTAACACACACACACACACTACACGCACAACACACACACACTGACTGTACACATACAGGGTCTATGTGCTTAGGTACTACTACACTTTACGTCTTTTTAGGTAGGTACTTCCACAACTTTAGAATTCAGTAGTTACCTGTTTAGAAGTTGGTAGGTCTTTTCAGCCTTTGAATGTAAAATTACTGAAAGTTTAATCGCAAAATAATGATGGGAACAGACATTTGCAATAACAAAGAGATGAAAATGTGGCCTAATTCGTAATTCCCAATAGCCTAACCTTTTGATTACATGGTTCAATCGGCGATCGAATCGTTCGCAATCAGCGCCACAAAGTGGCCGTGTGCACCGTGCGGCCGGCCGATTGTTCCGCACATTAGCCAAACCTCGAATACAAATCTCTTTAAATTACAAGCGATTTGCATCAATATCATCATCGGTGGTATATAGCTTTTTAGGGTTCCCAATGGTAACCAACGGGACCCTATTACTAAGCCTCTCATGTCCGTCCGTCTGTCTGTCAGCAGGCTGCATCTCATAATCCGTAATAGGTAGAGAGTTGAAATTTTTAGAAAATGTATATTTAATTTGCGATTATCCTATGCGAAAACATTTCAAGCAATTTTCGCCCACGATTATACACTACATTACACTATTATACATTATGACAAAAACTCGCATCAGTTAAGCAATGCTCGAATATGAGTGCCTTAAATTTCACTCGCATCCGAGAAACTCTCCTTGTGCAACTGTGCAATTCTGCCCTCGTAATTGAAAACACAGTAACTTAAAGGTAATATCTATTTAACTTACTGTGTTTTCAATTACGAGGGCAGAATTATTCTACCTATCTGCGTCGATTGGGCGAGGTGACAGCCTGATGGTGGCACAAAGCCAGGGCGAGCCAGCTAGTCTCACAAATCCCGAAATGGCGTCGGGCGCCAAAACAAAGATCAGCGAACGTGGCACGTGCCGCGTTAAATTGAGAATTTCCTGAACGGAATGTTTACAAATAATTTGCTCGCTTTGAATCGGCGCGGGGTTCGCAAACAGCATCAAGTTAACGCGTTCTGCGGTGGCACTGAGTTCCCTTTGAAAATACGCGCCCATATTTCGATGTCTGCCGTTTGCCTATGATGTGAGATAACTAGCGACTGCCCAAGACTTTGTTCACGTAGGGTTCATTTTTTATCCTATTCGAGAATTTTTTTATTTGCCGATTAGCGTTTGCCCACAACTTTGTCCGCGTGAAGTTAAGTTTTTGAAATTCCTCGGGAACCCTTTGTTTTTGGATATTAAAAGTAGCCTATATCACTCTCCAGGTATTCAACCTATAACTATCCATTCAAAGAATCATGTCGATCCGTTACTCTATTGCCGCGTGATTGAAAGACAAACCAACAAACATACAGACTTTTGCATTGAGTAATCCTTACTTATATTATTACATCCTTACTTAGAGGGAGCGCAACTATATTTGGGATAGCATCCCAAGCACCGAATTTTCCAATCTGTTTAACAAGTCCAAAGATTACCCCTGCTTTTCCACAGAACAGAAGAGAATAGTTTTTATTCAAATATTTTTTTAGTAGGGGCTTTTGAATCTTCAAGTGAATCTATCACATGTTCGAAATGCCGTAGCTTAACACAGGTGATTCTTCTTTGCAAAGCCACGGAGGGTTGCCCTCTGATAGGTATCATACTTATCTTCACAGATCTTTGGAAGCATTAACTTGTGGGGATCTTGATTAAAAAATCAACCATAGAGCAACAAAAATTATATAATTTGCAATATACAGTGTACTTAGCTAACCAAACAAAATAGATGCATTGATAGAGATAGAGTATACATAGAGTACATTAAAAGGACCACCTAACTAATATTTACATCACAGAAGAAGAACTAAACAAAATTTATACAAAGTTAGGGTCTAAATAAGTATAAATGCGATTTAGATGCTGTGAATTGATATTTATGGTCTAAAAACGGTCTCCCGGCGGGGCAGCTGTTGACTCCGCAAAAAACGAGGGTAAAAAGAAAAAATACGCGATCCCGAGACAACGGTACCGGGTGGTTTTATTTTTATTATCCTCTGATTTGGATATAACCTTGGGATCTTTAGGAATTTACGATAAAGGTATGAATGCGAAAGCGACCGCAAACCAGTGATAGGTGATTCATTTGAAAAACAATCGAATAATTCAATTGATTTAAAATTCAAAATTTATTTATTCCATGTAGGCTAACTTGTAGCTCTTATGACACGACATAAATCTACCACCGGTTCGGAATGCAGATTCTGCTGAGGAGAGCCGGTAAGAAACTCAGTAGTAGCTCTTTACAAAAAAGCTTTTACAAAGCTATGCTATGTATACAGTGCTTCCACAATAAAGCTTCAAAAATGCATACGTAGGTACACCAATCCAACGCATGTCAAAATGGGCAGTCAAAGCAGACCCATTCCCGTTGGTGGCACCCGTTCACGAGCATGACGCATGATCCAGCCATTGCTTTATTATTCGATATGAATCGAATAACGGATCGAATCGAATTACGGATCAACAGCACTCACCACTACGCAAGTGAGATTAAAAAAAACTATAGTTATTAAACTTGCTTTATACTCCACTCTTTTCTTATCCAATTCTCCTTGTTCTCAGATCGAGCCTGGCCATTTCTCTTCAGCCGTTTGACAAGCGATAGGTAAGTGATCACCTTAGTAAATAAACATCAGGCCAAAGCTTCACGTTCAAAACACTTCACATAATAAATTGTTGTATGCATCAGAGGTTCCATTATATCCTAATTCAGCTTTTGACTACTAGGTACCTCCCAGCTTGTTCTCCGGGTATACAATTAATTCCCTAAACTCTAGAGATCATTTTAATATTTTTTGAAGTCTCAGGATAGAATAGAATAGAAATATTTTTTATTCAAGTAAACTTTTTACAAGTGCTTTCGAATCGTCGATGAATCCACCACTGCACTGGTTGGGAATGCCCGTCCTGCCGAGAAAAGCCAGCAATAAACTCGGCGGTTGCTCTTTTAAAAAAAAAAAAAATTTTTTACAATAAGTAACAAAACTATGCTATGTTTACAGTATTTCGACAATGAAGTTTCAAAAATGCATATTATATACAATTCAATACATGTTAAGACGCCCAGGAGCCCAATAATTACAGATGCGGATACAAGCTTTCCGCTTATTTGGAGGAGGGGGGAGAAAGGCTAACATTTAAAAAAAAGTTGCACGACCGTATCTACAAGCTAGTTGTACAAGGACCTCTGGTGACAGAAATTTAATATCATTAATATATTAATAGAGAGCGGTAAGCAGAGTCTCAAGCGATTCGACGAACTGATTGGGATGAATTAATGGTTATGGCGGCACCTCGTTACGGGGAATACTTTCATTTGCATACAGATTAATTCTCGCTAAACTAATAGGATACCGGCCCTACTCGCGGTTCTCGATTGGCTTACAGTGAGATAGCAGTGAGATCTTAAAATTGACTAATTTGTAACGCCTAATGTAAATGTACTTACATATCATACAGAAAAATTAAATCATGTTTAACATTACATTTATAATTTTTTATACATTTTTAAAAGCTCTTGCCCTTAGCTTACCACTCAATTAAGTTGGATTGCCTAAGAAAGTGCCAAACTAATTTTACCACTGTACATTAATTTGTCAACAGGTTTAAGTTTTTGGTTGTAATAGATAGTAAAATAATAAAGATTTACCGCTAGTAGTATATCTACAACTTTTTTATTAACTTGCCTTATATTCATTCGCTGCCTGTACTAAATTGATAAGTATCTTATGGAAACTCAATTACACAGTAGGTTACGCATTCTTCTAAGAGTGCATTAAATTAAATCCGGAGGGCCACTGGCTCAAATGTATTATTATATTGGCGCTTTAATTATAGCAATTGCTCCACACTTTGCTTGCAAATATTTGGGCTTTGCAGCCTCTTCGAAAAGAAATTAAAATTTAAAACTTATTAAAAGGGGGCGATTTGTCTCGAAGCTTAGAAGAAACTGTGAAATGATTCTTCATTCTCGGTCCGCGTGTTGGTCAACGCTTCGTGCGAGATTCGCTTAAATTTGATTATTATAATAGGGATCTTAGTAGAGGTACTCGCATGGCTTGTCGAATACGAAGCGATACCCATAGCTATTAATGATCTATTAAGTTTCACTTCAAACGCGCCGATATTTATATTTACCTCATTTATCGGATTATATGACACTTACATAATATACTATAATATATGTATGCAGATCAGAGAGTTACGGAAATATCGTTTTAATTGCCAAATCGATGGAAGAACCTCTTTACTGGCAACTTTTAAAGCAGCTTTAAAAAGTTAATGAATTCATATAGCAATTTATACGATTTCCTTGACTTAATTGATTTAACGATTGGATTTAAAACATACGTTATTTATTGTCTTCATTCTTCATAATTTTAGATAAAAGGATGTAACGTTTTCGTAGAATATATGAATTTTAATAAACTGATAGATTTATGTAAGTTTTTAATTTATGATGCTTACTCATAACGACAACAGCACATATTTCGCTAAGAACCTTGAAAATATCATAGACGACCTAACTCACAATATTGAATAATAATTATTAAGCTGATGTCTAAATAAAATTTTGTGGAAAATTTTAGGAAAATACTTCGACCCACGAAAATAAGTACCTACGTCCCAATCCCTTAAAGTTATCGAAACCTTAAAGCGAATGTATGAAGTAATGTGCACGAGCGGAACCCCGCGGGAAATCATAAAGTGGATGAGCCCGTCAAACTCTACCGCTGTAAAGGTTCTCACACGCGGGCCACTTGCGACAATCCTTTTCTCTCTAGTGACCAGTGATTTATTTGACAAGTTGCATTATCAGACTGTTTAAGCAGGTACGGCAATGAAGGAAAGATTCATTCAAATTGATGGATTTAAATGTACTACATACTTAAATTAAAATAAAATCAAAGTTCAAAATAATTTATTTCAGCTAAGCCAACCTATGGCTCTTAAAAAAAGTCAAGACCAGAACAGGTTTAGAAAGTAGACTCTGCTCAGAAATGCCGGCAAGAAACACAGTCGAAAAATTAAGATGGTATAGTACAGAACATGGACATTGTAACATACAAATTATCAAAACCAAATTCAAAGAAAATGTCTGAAAATTTATTGAGTAACAAACATCCATTCATCCATCCATCCACTCATCCAAATTTTCGCATTTATAATATTAGTAGGAAGACCTCAAAATAAGAGCCGATAGGTGTCAAACGCCACCCACCATATACATATTTTCAGGCGGGCACCACTCGAGGTCGTCGCAAGCGGCTCGTGTGAAGAGACCTCAACTCGCGCCAGCAGGTTGGCTGAGGTTGGCTGAGGTTGGCTGGCTCGGCGTGTGACGCACAATCGTCCGTGGAGACTTTTTGTATTAATTGAGGCGCGAGGTTTTAATCACTTTAAATGATTGTTCTGTGGCAGGGCTGACACCTGCCAGATCATTACATTAAACCTTCCTATTAAACTTTTTTTAATTTTATTCGAAAACCAATCTGCTAAAAACCATAAGCCTCTATCAGCCAAACGGTTCTGGTAATAAAGTGTTTTTATCTAATTTTAAATATCCGTGCAAAATGACAGATTTATTTACCGTTAGTACCGTTGAGAACACTCTGGCTTACAGATTTCCTCACGATGTTTTCCTTCGCCATCGAAGCATGTGATATTCACATACATACATAACTCAGAAAAGTTAGAGGTGAAGATAGAACCTGCGAACCCCCGAATGCCTGCTGCCTAACTGCTTACATGGTGGTCATTGTCCACTTAGTATTCAAATGATCGGCCATTAGATGATGGGAGGAATTGTTATTACCGGTGTTAACTTTAATTAATAGCCCTACGCTGTTAATAGAATGGACCGATTAATTAGAAAGGAATTAGAGAGTGACGATTTAGAAGAAGATTAATGAAATAGTGAACTGGGCATCGTTAACATTTGACGCACTTTTAATCGATAATTCAATTCAAACTGGTTATCACACAGAACTAACATCTTCTTCTTCTCTTCTTTATCAACTTATCGATA
The DNA here is from genome assembly GCA_038048805.1 of Hipparchia sbordonii. Lineage (NCBI taxonomy): Eukaryota > Metazoa > Arthropoda > Insecta > Lepidoptera > Nymphalidae > Hipparchia > Hipparchia sbordonii. Next base: position 490,014 of record JBBIWI010000007.1, read on the forward strand.
TCCACTGCTGGACGTAGGTCTAGTGCATGGACTTCCACAAGCCTCGGTCTTGTGCTGCCTGAATCCAGCGGCTCCCTGCGACTCGTTTGATGTCGTCGGTCCACCTAGTGGGGGGTCTGCCAACACTGCGCTTCATGGTGCGGGATCGCCACTCCAGCACCTTGGGACCCCATCGACCATCAGCTCTTCGAACTATGTGCCCCGCCCATTTCCACTTCAGTTTCGCGACTCGCAGAGCTATGTCGCTGACTTTGCTTCTCCTACGGATCTCCTCATTTCTAATTTGATCTCGCAGCGTCATCAATCAAGCGTTCTTCTTCTTATATGCCGTCTCCTTGCGAAGGTTGGAAATCATTAGGGCGATTTCAACTTTTGAGACCGCTGCGCTGCTCTAAATAGTGCTCTTGTGCTCTTCCCGAACCACTCGCGCAAGTTTTTTCAGCCTTCCTTCTACCTGTCACTTTCCCCTGTATGATAAGTTGAAGGAGATCATATTTCCCGGTGTTACGCATCACTTGCCCAAAATACTCATTCCAATTTCCTTTTCTTAATGGTCATCAAGCGTAGCCATATTTAAAAAAAAAGTTTTTTTGTCATCCATTGTCATACAATTACGAAGTTCTGAGTATTTAAACAACATAAATACGTCACTCAAAAGGGTTGTCCCGTCATTCCGTGACAAATGTTTCTCGCCAGGAAAACAAACACGCGGCCAGAGTCAGAGCTCGGAAACAGGTTTGTGCGCCCGAGCGCGGACGATGCGGGCTGGGAACTAATAAAATAATCATATATTTTAAATATTACTCACGCGAAAGCGCTACCATTTGTTTAAGTTTAGTTTTCAAACGTTTTGAAGATTAATTCGACAGCGTCCTCCTTTTTATAAACAAAAAGCTGTCGATATGGCTACTCTATTGATAAATTGCTGAAATAACTATCCAGACGGTTATAGAGGCTTAGAAAGCTACTATGACTGCCCAATTAAGGCATATTTATTTCTTTAAAAGTTTGTTTGCTTAAGCCAAGGTCCACTTAGGTTTATAGAGCTTTGGTAGTGCTTAAAATTACGCACAACAATATTATTAACCATGTTTATTACAATTTATAAGTAACAAAAATCTAGTTAAACAGATGCCCTACTTTTCCTAAACCTAAACTTTTCAAGTTACTTGCGTTTTCAACTGTACGTAAATCTGTAATTTAGTAAAGACGGAAAAATTGGTGGAAAAACTTTTCTTCCCTTTCCTATCCAAACGCATAGTTAACGTTAACAAAAGTTACACTAGCACAACTATCGTGAACTCGAAAAGCTACACTAGGGCCATAGGAGCATTATTCCAATCGAGTTCCAATAGTAGCGCCAAGGATCGACAGTGACAATCAATTTCTCAAGGAGGCGTGCAAGGCGTTTCTACTTAACCACAAGCATTAACGAACATAAACAATTTCAAATTCCTGATCACTCTCAGCCATCAGCCATGCCACCCATCCCGTGTTAGTTTTGAAACATTTTTGACATTAATTTTAATGTGACATAACTAAAGGATGTAAGTTGTAACTTTTATGTGGGTGGAGTTTTTTCGAACTGTTGAAAATCGAAATAGGTACTCTTCCAAATCAGAAATGAGCCGATCCAGATATAAATAGGTAGTTATACTGCCCTATTGTTGTATGGATTTAAATGATAACTGACACAACTTAAAGTACCTACCTATTAGAATTAGGAATGTAGAGATACTTAAATAAAAATAAATAAAAAGATGGTATTTTATTTTATTTAAAAATTATTTTTATTTCATGAGCAATTTTCTTTTTAAAAGTGATGAGCCATGGCAGAGCGATTATCTTTTTATGATTTCTATAGGACCCCAATGACCTTCTATAGGACCCATTAGTTTCTGTCAGTGACTGTGACGAAAATGACATCAGAAACTTTCTGATGTCATTTTCGTCACAGTCACTGCTTTAACTTGTGAGTAACATACCTAGTACGGAGTACCTACAATGCACGATCAGATCATTTTATTACTCCATCAGTTATTCATCAGTCATAAATAATGATTAACGAAATAACTGATGCCGAATGGAAATAGCCTCTATTAACTGTCGAGTCAAATATCAGTAAATAAACCGAAAACAATGGGATTCCTTAGGTAGTTAAAGTTAAAAGGGGGCATGAACTTTAGTTGGCAAAGTTTCAATAGAGTTCTGGTGAAATATGGAGGCGATTAGATCCGAAATCGCGATTTAAACGACAAACGACTATTACGTACTTTCTCAGACTTACTCACAGTAGGTAATAAAAAGTTCTGGAAATACGACTAGGAACCACTAAAGCTGATCGCACATTTGCCCGCATCATACGCGCTTGTTCCTGTCCTGACCTTGTGAGAGTATGAAAAAAAATTCAAAATTCCCTTATATTTTATTATCTTTAATTTTAAATCTAAGTAAATGTAATTTAGAGTAAAGCTGTATCTGTTACTGTAATTTTTAAACAGTTTATGATAACATAATGCGTAAAATAATTCCATCCCACTCAGTTTCAAATTACCATTATCATGTTTCGTTTGTCATTGAAAATTAAGATTAGTATACTTCCTGTGATAAGACCTAGGGAAAATACATTTTGACTAATATACCTACCAATGTACCAAAATATATCATAACTAGCTTTAACCCGCGGCTTCGCTCACGTTAGGTTCGATTTTTTAACCCCCTATTTAACCCTCTTGGGGTTGAAATTTTCGAAAATCCTTTCTTAGCGGATGTCTACGTCCTAACAGCTACCTGTGTACCAAATATCAGCTCGATCGGTCCAGTGGTTAGAGCTGTGCGTTGATAGATCAGTCAGTCATTCAGTCAGTCAGTCAGTCAGTCAGTCACCTTTGCCTTTTATATATTTAGATCAGACGGCTTCCCCAGCAAAATGGTGAGCACTGTGAACTAATAAGTGTTAGGTCCTGAATACGATTCCCGGCAAGAGCAATTGAGAAATTAGTCACTAAATTGCCTTGTTTGATTACACTCGTGGCTACCCTGCCCCGTCAAGTGATTTATTGTTCCAGTATAATTCCTCATAAGGTTAAAATTTAGCCAGCTTCCATTCCAGAGCTAACGTCTTGTAGAAGAAAAAAAGAACTGTATTTCTATTGCTGGGCTTCTATATTTCTATTGCTGGGTTCTTTTTCAGAATGAATCTCGATCCTCTGACTTCATACCTGCAGAAATAATTATTAGCACATCCCACAGCTGATTTCCTTTTTCTCCTGGGAATTTTATCCCTCAGAGAGACAACCTGCATAGAGTCAGTTTGATAAATCACTGATAGGTTTTGTATTAGTGGAAAAGGCCAATGTCCACGTGTAAAGAGAGTAATCCCCTATAATGATTACTTCCGTACAAACCAGGCGGTTTGAAATTCGGTTTAAAATTAACCAGCGCGTGCGTGGCCGCTCGTTAAAGCGCCACAACAAACCACACAGTTAAAATTAAACGGTCGAAATACGTATGCCACAAGTTTATGAGGGGTTAACTTTTTTAGCATTTCAAGATAAATTACTGGTCTATTAAGCTATCAAAATATATACCTAATGTCACTACCAACACTAACAATAAATGCGAGAGTTTGGATGGATAGATGTTTGTTATGCAATCAAGCCGCTACGATTGAACCGATTTGACTGAAATTTGACACAGATATAGATATAGGTTACATTTTATCCCGGAAAATGAAAGAGCTCCCGGGGGAATCAAAAATCCATAATCCGCGTTATGTCATAAATACCACTCATGAACTCAACGTCTTGGGTCAGCAAACTTTATTACATTTTAAAATGCCAACATTCACTTCACTTCGTATTTTCATCTCCCCATTCTGGAGAGTCAAGACGCCGACGCAGCGCGCCAGTAGATGGCGACACTCGATAGTGGATGCAAAACCGGCCCGACGCTGTGCCCAGTGCCACCTCCCAGATGACATTTATTGCTATCCGGGGGACGACTTATAGCTGTGAGGCACCTATATCGGCACGAACAGAGTTTCTACTCAAGTCCTCAAGTCACAGTAACGACTTTTTGTTGCAATGCAATGCATTTGCTCCCAATCTTGCTGCGACAGCCAATGTCATTGGAAACTAGCTAACGACATAGCCGTGGGGTTGTCTGAAAACAACAACTACTAACTGACGATTATAGTCATCTCTAATTGGCTGATCCTGTCTCGCTATTGACTAAAATACATATTGCAGCAAAAAAGCAATTTTACGCCAAACGCCAAAATTAATTGAGATAATAGCAACGATTAATGCAGTTTTTTTGCAATCGGCCGAAATCGACTTTTGAACGTCTAGAATGAGGACCAAAATGGGACATACATGGACATACAATATGTGATAGAAATGTGACATTATGTTGTGTGCAAAGCTTTGCTTCTGTCGGATATATCTTGACAAAAAAAAAAAGCTTTATGGCACAAAATTTTCTGTTTAAGGTCGTCCTGTGGTATACACATATTATTAAAAATCCTTGCATAACGTTGAGGAGTTTATAGAAAAGCTTTTTCATCAACATAGCTAATGGATATAGCAACTTTTTGTCTGACGACATGACGCCATTCCGATGCCGCAATAAAGTCCTTTTATTGGCAGCACTCCAGGCCGTAAAGGATACGATCCTACGCATCCGATATTAATTCATTGGTCTCAGCTAAAAAACATCATATTTCGCCGATAATGGCGGCACTGCCATTGCCGCGCTGAGCATGCAAAACAGATTTATTGCTGTTTTAAGTTGCTCCGTGCACTTTAAAAGGAAATATTGGGTCCCGTATTTTATATTAACCGGTTACGAGAAGTAAGACAGCTACGACTGCTTATGATTTAATAGCAGTTTTTAAATCGACTCGGGATCGCTACGTTTTCTTTTCATGCCCTACAAAACTACAATCACACTTCACACTAATATTATAAAGGCGAAAGTTTGTATGTGTATGTGTGTGTGTATGTTTGTTACTCCTTTACGCCACAACGCATGAACCGATTTGGCTGAAATTTGGAATGGAGATAGCTCATTCCCAGGATTAAAACATAGGCTACTTTTTATCCTGGAAAATTAAAGAGTTCCCGCGGGAATCAAAAAACCTTTATCCACGCGGACAAAGTCGCGGGCATCATCTAGTACCTACTACATTTCTTTCTCGTAACTTCCCTACTTTCCACTGCTATTGTGATCCTAATACCTATCAATTCCAGGTTGATACAAAGATCTGTTCTTTAGTGTGGACTTATGCCTGAAGGAATAGTGCATCATCGCTACAGGGAAGCAAGAGAAAGGTCTGTACCTTATTTAAATAATTTAACTCAATATTTTGACAACTCCATTCCTAAATGCAACAAACAATAGAAGAATTTTCGGAATTAAATAAAGCGTGAATCCAAAAACCATTCGAAACTAAGCATTTCAAAAGAAATACGACAAAAAAACCGCGCGCCGCCCGTTGTGTAAACATCCGACGGACGGATGAATTCGAATTTCGAACGCCTCGGTGGGACGCCATATTGTTATTTTTTTGGCATTTGGCGGGAGATTTATGAGTAGTGACAAAGTCAATTTTATGGGACGGCGATGGCCTGATATGACACGCCAGAGATCCTTTGACAGAGTTTGGCATGGGCTTTTATCTCAAATTGTCCTTAAGTAAACATTTTACCTGCCAATTGTGATAAATCGTTTCCGCCATTCGTGCGAATCTATTGTAAATTTAACAATTCAATTTTAAAACCATAATGAAGCCACTTTAAATGGTTACTCTCTTCTCTTCAGTACCACCTCAGAATTTGTATATTGAGATTACCACGTGTGCTTGAGAGACTATTTTAGATATTATGTTTTTTTTATATTGATTATTATGCTGGGCATAAATAATCGAAATAAAAATTGATGACTGGCTTAGTTCTAAATTAAGGATACCAAAATTATTACTATAAGATACTTTAAATAGAATCTCTTCTCTCTCTTTATAAGTATGTAAGTATTAATAAGGTCAGGGGGAGTAAGTGAAACATACTTTTCTGTTTTTTCTACAAAATGGCCTCTAAGTCAATAAAAAAAATGTCAATTTAAATAACGATCAATGCAAAGTACTCTTCCTTAAATGGGCTTTCTATGACATGATCTTTGAGTCCTCTATTAGTGCTAATAACGATAAAATTACTAATTAAAAGTAGACCATGGTTTCGTTTCACTTACCCTCAAAATGGGGTAAGTGAAACAATGATCAGTACGCTGCTAATATAAGGTCTACAGAACTATTTCAAGGACTAAAATGGCATCTTTAATTGTTTCAATCGAATACGAGTCTCAGTGCATGGCTAAATGGTCTAGTTTCTTAAATAAAAGGAAAAAACTGAAAATGGGGTAAGAGAAACATAGTCAAGCAGTCAGGGGTAGTAAACCATAACAATAAATGGTACGTTATAAATTTTTATTAATTAGCTAACACCATGTTTACAATATTTTTACGTCTTCTTCTATTCTTGCTTTCTTAATAGATGCCTACGTCATAATAGCTAACTGTAGGCAAAATTTCAACCCGATGCGTACAGTAGTTTGAGCTGTACGTTGATAGATCAGTCGGCCAGTGTTAGTCACCTTTTCTTTATATATATTTAATAGATTAACTTTTTTTATAGCTAGCAGCTCCCTCAAATTTTATCAAAATAATTATGGGAATCAAATTAAATATACTAAGTCTTACTGTCAATAAAAACATAAAATTCTATACAACGAATATAATATTATGTACAGATGATTCTATATGTGTGATAAGTTTCATCAAAATCAGTCCAGTTGTTTTTGAATGACGCTCGAACAAACAGAATGACTGGTGTGTCAGACACAGGACGGCCTATAATCAAATATTAGTTTTTTTAAATAAGATATAATTTAAAAAAGGTTGGTAATCTCTGACATGGGGTAAGTGAAACATATGTTTCTCTTACCCCGCTCATCTCTGTTTCACTTTTCCACTCGAAACTTTTAGTGACTAGAATCTTTACCATGTCTTAAATTAATAATCTGAACGTTTTAGACAAAAAATACAATTGGAACATTAAATCTATACATTATTCAAGGTACTTACCGCAAAAAACTTTCGAAAACTCTATAAAATCACTTTAAAACAAGCAATAAATATAACCGCGTCTAACTCGTGTTTTGAGTTTTGAAAAATGTCAAATTTCTTTCTTAAATATTACCTTGTAGAATTATCACAGCAACATCTATGTTAAAAAATTGATACCACTTCGTCAATACTCTTTTATCGACTGAGAGCAAATATCGATAAACTGCATAGTTTGTTAGATATGGCTTTGTGTTTCTCTTACCCCACCGTTTCTCTTACTCCCCCTGACCTTACTGTTTATTATTATCTACTTTTATTTAAAATTATTGTAGACTATGTAGATATTAGACACTATAGAATTATTGCACAACTGATTGTAGATATGTAGTTGAAAAATAGGTAAAGAAAACTTTTGGTAGAATTCAATACTTACACTAGATTTTTTATCAGCAAGCAAAGTGATAAAATGACAAACATTAGAATTTAGAGGCTAGTACCTACGAGCAACATTTGTTTAGTTTCCAAAACGTGAGGCTGCTTCCACTCGTGATATGAATACTAAATGACTAACGCTCTGCTCTTTGGCCGCCCGCTCATGAGCTACAAACAGATAGCTTGAGCGATCCTCGCTTGTGCTCTATAGATTGCAGAAGCAACCAAAAATTGCATAATTTCTAGCTGCATAGGTGCAAACGATCTGCTAAACTTCTAAGCACATACATGTAGACATCGTACTCCCACTTTTATAAACTACTAGCGGACCCGACAGACGTTGTCCTGTCTTAACTATGAATATGTATTGAAACTCTTTGACGAAATTGGCAGCACGCATTCTGTTAATGTTATGTCAAACGCCATAAGGTTACATCAAAAAAGTTTGAATTGTAAAAGCGGTTACATTAGAAATAATTTAATGTGGTGGTTAATATTTCTTAAATTTTCTAATTTTCCGCGCAATTTTCTTAATTTTTTCTTTCATAAGAACCTTCTCCTAACAATAACAAACACAATAAAAAAAGAATTAGCGAAATCGGTCCAGCCGTTCACGCGTGATGCGCTTACCAACACATTAAGCGATTCATTTTTATATATTAGATAATCAAATGTGCCTAGTTTAAATGTTAGTCAATGTGCGGTCAGCCTTATTTTGTAACTTTTTAACATTCAGTTGGAGCGCGTAATATTTTTGCGATTTCCTGATCGAAATGATCCGACATAAATCCTCTTTATCTATTAATCTATTGGTTATTTATGTACTTTAACGATCGGCGCATGCGTTGGTTAGAATACCTAGTTCTTTATTAGGTATGTAGGTATACCTATTCAGTGGGTTTGATTTCCGTTCCGTAACAAATACTTATAATTAAATATTGTATCCTGAATACTAACTCTATAACTCGAACTAAAAAGCGCACATATTCAAGTTTAATTTTACTAATTTTATTTGAGTTTATATTGTAATGTGATGTTCAGGAACTAAGTGAGTATTTAAAGTTATTAATATGGATTATAAAGTGAGAAATAAAGGAGTTATATTTTGGTGGGGCTGTCGAAGCTGGTGAAATGATGAAAACCTTTTTGGTGTATAGATTTAATAAAAGTTACAAAGATGGTGACTAAATTATAAAAAAAGAAATGTAGAAAGGTCCGTTCGCACCGAAGTTAGGTAAACGAAGGCGTTAATTGTACAGTCTATTGGATTCACATGGAATGTGAGCCGTGACGCACGTAGTGCTGAGTAGGGGCGATTCACGGTATGTAACAAAGGAATATTTATTTATTTATTTATTTTAAAAATAGCCCCTTACTCGCTCCACCGACCCACTTCTGTATTAAGATAATAATATTGTCACACTCACACATAATTGTGAAGGTCCCCACGTAACACCACTGTTGTATTGTGTCTAGTAATTAATATGTTGCAGGCAGACGGTTCCGGGAAGCGCGGCTAGTCGCCACCCGACTAATATTATCACTACAAATATCTCACGCACTCGCTACCGATTCCGGGAAAGTTATTTTTTCATTTTTTTAGGGTTCCGTAATCCGTCCCACGAACTAAATAGAATTTATCGAAAAACTGCTTATCCCAAATCAAACTCAAAATATTAGACCATAATTATTATAACTATTATTGTATCACTTTTGGATCATAGTTATTTACATCGAACATATTCACATTATTATTTGCAAATTTGAAGGAATAAAAGCTCAGACAGACACTGACGGACAGGTGCAAATTCACCCAAGTAGAGACGCGGAGACCTCGCTTCGCTCGAACAAATGTTTCATCAACTTATAGCTCCAAACGCGCCCTTGTCTGAGAAGAATAATCGCCACCTTATTATAGACTAGAACATTAAATAAAGAATCCATTATAAAAATCTAATGAATAGTTCATAAGCTACGAGGAAACATATCAACGGACATCCAACCAGATAAGCGTACCTACCAGATAAGCATAGACACAGACTTAGGATTGTCTATGCATTGGCATTAGTCCTATGTCATATCCTAAATCTATGCATAGACTCAATGATATTATAAAATGTCATTGCATAGACTGCTAAAATTTGGTAACCCTTTCATAGCGGAGTGATATAAATATCAGGATATAATAGTACAGAACACTCAGCGACTGAGTCACGCGCGGTTTTTCATGTCTTTTTGGTCGTCTGTGTCATTTAGATTCGTTCCCGCATTTTTGTGTTTCCATCAGTGCGGTTACACGGGGCACCTGTCTCGACACTGTCATATGACTGGGATGAATGGTTTGTTGAAACTGAGTATCTGACAGAAAGCGTGTAAAAAAGGTTTTATAATATGCTAACTTCAATTTTACGTTAGGTCATACAAATCTGACTGCGTACCGATTACTTTATTTTACGTGCTTAAAACTATATTTAACTAACCATATAACTCGACAAAGACAAAATTTTCTCGTGCTGGAATGATTTCAATGATCTTCTCGGTTCTTCTCAGCAGAATCTGCATTCCGAACCGGTGGTAGATTTATGACGTGTCATAAGAGCTACAAGGTGGCCTACATGAAATAAATAAATTTTGAATTTGAATCCAATTAGGAACAATAAACTCTACTTCCAATATGCTAAAAATATTTTAAAAGACAAAATAGTAAAAACAATAAAGGTGTTAAAACAATATGGGTGTCATTCATATCTATCATGACGAAAATTGCATTACTTTAATGAATCGATTGATTGACCTTTTCCACTCGAACCCATACCACTAATCTAAACCAATCAAGCTATTTAAAGCAATGATTCTAGATAATATACCTTTGTGAATGAACTGTATTTTTCATATCAGTGATCTAGGTCCATGTATGAAATTGCTGGGTGATTTAAGTAAATTGTTTGTCCTTTAATCCCACTGTAATGAAGCAACCGATTGACTTGAATTTTGCCTAGATTTAGTTTGAGACTTAGGCAATGAAGTAGAATGTCTTTTATTCCGGGAAAACATAGGTTTCCCGAGGATTTTTAAATTCAATTGCTCGTAAACTGGATGGAGGTGCTGGAAGTTGGAACGATGCATATATCAGCACAGTGTTTTCAAGTAGTAAGAAATTTTTAAGGTAGTTAGGTACCTTAGATAAGTTTAATGAAGGTAAGTAAATCTAATATTACTAACATTTGGCGTATTCTTTATAAGGTCTGAAATAAAAACTTATTTAGCTGTGGGCATCTACGGAAAAATACATACAAACCTCATCTGGTCGTGTTCGTGACTTTAAGGAGTACAACAGCATTGGTGTTACTTCGATCCACAATAATGAGATGTCCTGATAGTGACAGAAACTAAACTACAACGGCCCTCAAGGTTCGGCCTAACGAGCCATGTCCCTCGCAGAAAAGAACCCCCGATATGCGACGCTTCCCCGTATCCATTCCAATTAAAGAATCGAGAGAGCACGAATACTCTCTAATCGATTCAATCTGTCACGAACTTGCCGACTCGCCAACTTAAATAATGTTAATTACTCCAAAATGACGAAAGAACTATATGAACGATATGTATTTTTTGTATTTTTCACTTCACTAAGAGATCATGAAACTAGTGATGCTTAAATTAGAGCTACTCGAAAAGTCTCAAGCGTTGGGGACTAATAGCGCAGCGCAATCGCATTCGCCACATGAAATGGAAGAATATAATCGCTTTCAAAACAGTCACTACAATAAAAAAAAATCAACCTTCATGAATACAATAGTCTTTACTCTTGCTTTATGCAATACCTCTAGGTTTCACAAAATTCTTGAACATACTCTAATAGTAAATGCACGCCGTCTATTGAATGAAAAAAAATTAAAACAAAACCATAAGTTACAAGTTAATAATGTAACTTTTTAGAAATTAAAGTAAGCTTTTTCCAATCACTACCAAAAAATATGTGACGAAATTTTTTTTTGTCAAAACTAGGAAATAAGTTTTGGTAGTTTGTTTCCAGGTTTAATATAGTTAAGTTGTTGTCATATTGTTTGGGGACAGGACGCTCGATCATAAAACGGAGCACTCAATCTTGTCTACCGGACACTGATAAAGACAGTGCCATTATTTTAGTTTTGACAGCTAGTAGTGTTGAGGACACACCCTCAAAATACTTCAGAGGCAGCTCTTTCTTAAGAGCCAGTGATGTCTTACTGAAAAGACATGATTTCGTGAGAGATGCCTCTATGAACTAGAATCATTTTATAACGTAGTCGTCGTTGTAAATAATGGTTTTCTTCATAAGTAAATAAATATTTGTGCTAAGAAAAATAAGTATGGACCAACCTTTGCTGAGACAAAAAGTAATATTGAGATATTACACCTCGCTTATTATTCTCTTCGGATAAAAGGACGTAAGACTCAAAAGAGTTTTTAATTAATTTTAAATCTCGGGAAAGACTCTTCAGTATACTATATAATAATAATAATAATATAGCCTTTTATTTACTGAAAAAGATATTTACAAAAACTATAGCTAATCCTATCCTTATCCTATTTTACACTTTTTTTTTTATAAATTATATTATTATAACATTTTCCTTATTCTATACTAACGATAAGTTTTTTTTTATTTATTTATTTATTTATTTTTCAGTACGCCCTTTGGACGAAGGCCTCCTCCAGTCTTTTCCACCTTTCTCTACTGTTTGCCAATCTTCGCCATGTTACTCCAATCATTTTTACAAAGTCGTCGCTCCACCTAATTCTTTGTCTTCCTCTTGACCGCTTTCCATCTCTGGGGTACCACTCTGTTATCCTTTTTGTCCACCTGTCCTGCTTTAGTCTACAGACGTGTCCGGCCCATTTCCATTTTAATCTTTTTATTTTCCATTTCACGTCTATTACATTAGTTTCTTCCCTTATTTTTTTGTTTGATATTTTATCTATTCTTTTTATATGTAACATACTACGTTCCATCGCACGCTGACAAATTGCTATTTTTTCCTCTAGTTTTTGTGTGAGTATACTAAGACACGATAAAGTAGAAAGAAGTAGCTAGTCGAGTATGGAAAACCTGTATCAATCAAATCACTTTTGTAGTAATTGGCTGAATTTATCGCATTCTTCTTGCTGCAACAATGCATTCTAGCATTTCTAGTAAATATCGAGAGAGTGTCAGCCAATCAGAGCTGATTTCGATTGGTACATTATAGCAATCAATTTTAGACAATACATATGAAACACGATGGGGTGCTCACTTTGCCAATAATTTAGCGCCCATGTAGGTGAGCGCATACGACGCGACGTGGAAAAATGAAATGCCTCTTAGAAGTTCAACTCTAGCTACATCACTAGCAGCGAGGTGCTACGCGTAGGCGGGCGCACACTCCTCGCTCCCTGAGTCAACATATCTCACTGTGCTTTTATTGTGTCGCCATTGTCCGAAGGAACTAGGAAGACCTCCGGCGCGCCGCCACCTCGTAGACTCAATAAAATTTCCACGAAATGTCTCTACTCTCTACATTCCGAGATAATGACACAATTCGCATTCAAACTCAAATTCAATAACATAAGTCTCTTATTCGAGAGCCTAGGACTTTGGAAGCACATTTGAAACTTACCTATGTCACCTTCAAATAATATACTGTGCAATGTGGGTAGTTCAATAAAATTGGCTCACTCTTATTTACTACGAATTGTTGACGTGGTGTAGCGTGAATGTTTCTACTATCTACTACCAAAACCCTTCGCGCACGTCGCGTCGGTAGATAATAGGTAGCTTTTATCATTTACTTGTGGAGTTAGGTTACATACAAACTAACAGAAACTGTTTTTTTACAGTAATCAATTTTCTGGAATGAAAAAGTACCCTATCAAATCAATCTGTTGCTCCGTTGCTGGAAGAACAACCAACATACAAACACTCTTTCACATTCACGTATTATGACTTACAAAGTACAAACACCTTACAAAACTTAGTATTTATTTAATTTTTTGAACCTGATCTTTTCATTGTAATTAATTGTCTGAATTCCACGCGTAGCTGTATGTTTATAATATCTTCTGTCGGCTGAAAAACAGGAACTGTGATAACAATAATTATACGCGCGATAGAAATTTTATGATATCGGATTATAACAACGCATTTATTATGTAATCTAAACTAGCAACCTACGAGCTTCGTTTACCTGCGTTAATAGTCCAAAAAAAACTGTGATGCCACCGTGCAGCGAAATAGCAAATCGTTTTTCACAATCGACGCTTTTAAAATAGTTTGTTTGCATTACAAAAGCTCGTTGGCGCCAAATTTGAATTTATATAGTTTATTTCGAAATGCAAAATGGCCGACCTACGCGGGATTGCGGCGCATTCGTTTTATTGAACATAAAATTTTGTTTAAATCTCATAAACTTTGCGACTGAATGTCATTTCGTCATCTCGACTAGTATAAATTGTAAAAGCTTGTCTGTTTATTTGTTAGCGCGAGCGTCTAATAAAAATCACTGGACAGTTTGAGACGAAAGTTTTACAATAGATAGGTACCTACTACCTACTTAAAGAGTATAGGCAGACGTTAGGCCTAGTGCTTGGAATTCTATGCAACGAAGTAGGTATGTAATTTGAATCTAAAATTTTGTTGAATATAAAAAGATCCTACTACTTATAATAATCACAGAAACTGACATGAAAAATTAAAATTTTAAAAAATTGTTAGATATATTCTAAGCGGACAAAGTCGCGGGTAACGTATAGTAAGCAAATACTGGTATCAATATCAATATTTCTTATTTAAATGCATTGAATTCATGATTTATTATATTCATTTCAATTCCATTCGTGTAAAGTTAAACAACTGTGGGTACATAAATCCAACGGATCCTTATCGAGCTGCGGTATTTCTTTATATTATAAGGCACATTTGCAATTACATTATGTGAATGTTGCCTAAGATGGGATGCATTGCCTAGATAATGCGAAATCACTTTAAAGTGTCTAGAATGACGCATTCGACATCATGATGCTTGTGTCAGATTCTAATCAGGGGCCCGAGTCTGCTATTGCTATTGTAGTTCAATTGTCTATCAATGACATCCCAATTGCTACTTTTAGCAATTTTGGTAGTCTACTAATTCAATGGCGTCACAATTGTTTTCCGATGGTTTGCCACTGACACATCTAGCTTTGAATCTAGCTTAAATAAACGTTTTTAATATGTAGTTTTTTTTGAAACTCATTTCGGCAAACGCTTTTTAAGCTAATGGCAATACCGAGGTATCATTGAATTACAATCCAATTATAAGAAATCGAACGACCATTGTGAATTTAGTAGACTACGAAATTTTGGACCAATGATAATTGAATTGTAATTGTATTGCGGTTCAATGACAATGACATGTAAAATAGCAGACTTGGGACCCTGATGTTAGTTATTACAAGCGACCGTTGATTTAACGAAGCACGGAAGAAACAAAAAGGCCAAATTAGGAGCTCTTGTCGGGCACCCATCCAGGGGCCCAAGTCTGCTATTGCAATGCTATTGCAATTGTAGTTCAATTGTCTATCAATGACATCGCAATTGCTACTTTTAGCAATTTGACTTGGGGCCCAGGGGTTCAATTGTCTATCAATGACATGACAATTGCTAAAAATAACAATTGTCATGTCATTGATAGACAATAAAACTACAATTGCAATAGTAGACTTGGGCCCTTGTTATCGACCGGGTCAACGGTGTTTTACTAGCGTGATCATTTCATATGCGGTGTTACAGCTAGACTACACGTCCCTCGAATTAAACCACAGCTAAAGACAATCATTAAAAAAGTATTCACAATTTCAAACAAACGCCTAGACAACAGCATTAACGTAACAAGCTTCATGTTAAATCGAATAAATTACTCGTACATGTATGTACTAATATCGATTCTCCCATCACGTCGCCACGCATCGCTCGAATACTAATCGTTACCAACCGACGGCATAATTTAAATCGACTGAGGAGCCGTGTCCAGTTTTTGAAGACCTCTAAATCAATACTGATGTTATTATCCCTATGTAAGATCTTCTGTAGTAAGTAGGTAACAAGTTGGGTTCTTTATTTGCTGGGAGAGCGTATTGGATCGTAGTTGAACGCGAAAGTGAATAGGAATCTTTGTAACTGTACGTGGTTAGCTATTGCCTACAGAATTATTTCATAGCTGAATACGAGATAGATGTGAATGAATGGCGGAGCTGGGAGCTTTTATCATGTTTCTTGCGTTATACGTACAGTTCGAAGCATCGAACTGTGTATGCAAGAAGCGCAATAGTCCACACGGTGATAAGTCATTTTCAGTAAGCTTTTACTCGCACATTCATTGGTTGTTGTGCTCGTGAACGGGTGCCACCAACGGGAATGGGTCTGCTTTGACTTCCCATGTTGACATGTGTTAGATTATATGTATTGTATTTTTGAAGCTTCACTGTGGAAGCACTGTATACTTAGCTTAGTTTTGTTACTTATTGTAAAATTAGTTTATTTTATTTTTTGAAAAGAGCAACTGCTGAGTTTCTTGCCGGTTCTTCTCAGCAGAATTTGCATTCCGAACCGGTGGTAGATTTATGACGTGTCATAAGTGCAACAAGATAGCCTACATGAAATAAATAAATTTTGAATTTGAATTTGTTTTGAGTCGAACATTTAGAGCTAGAAACTTCTATTCTAAAGTTATAGTTCGATGTTTAGAATGCTATCTATGGAAAACAATGGAGAGTTGCTAACATTTCTTAACACAAAATGCGGGTTTGGCAGTTCTTAGTTAGCTACTTTGGATGGCCATTGAGATAGAGAGATTTTTTTGATTTATCCTTCAAACATTCGCCTTTATAATATCAGTGTGATAAATGATAAATGTCATTCATTTAATAAATTATTGTCCTAATTCGAGTAAGGTAATTAAATTCTAAATCATTTAGTTATTAAGTACCTACACAGGTATTGCTTACAACGATCACTTATCTCGACTCATAAATATTGTCTGCTCGCATTAACTCGATAAAAGCGTAAATAATTCATGCCTCCATTAGTGTATATTTGTACTTCATAAATTATTGCATACTATTTATATAATTTAAACTGTTTATTACTCAAGACATTATTGTAAATGTAGTTTTTTTCGCAGTATTCCTGCCTTTCTTCTACACGGAGAAACGACGGTGTATGGTCGCGGACAGAAAATGTTTATCAGTTTTCAAAGTAGATTCTATATCACATTGCGTGCAGTAAGGTCTATAACGCCGTAGAATATCGAAAGCATATCGACTGTCAGGCATAGACGTGTGCATGTAATTATGAATCTTAAGGTGGTAAACATTTTCTGTCCGCGACCGTACCTACAGCGCGAACGGCGCGTTTTATCTGGTTTGGCTGATTATAGCAAAGGCAAAAATTCTTCCTTCAATATCGTGGAATTCTGCAAAGTGACTCGTGCAGGGCTAGCATAGGCGGGAGAAATTTTATCCCCGGGAAAAGGAAAAAATGTTTATCCCCTCGCTTAGTTTTATCCACCCGTCGATCATGGGCACAGCGCAGCGGTGGAAATAACACTCAGTAGATATACTTATAGGAATATACTTCGCCTTCTCCTCTGTCGCCATGCTTTAGGGAAAAGATCATTTTATCCCCTGTCAGTGGATAAAATCGGGGGATAAAATTTTTATCTCCTGCCCATGCTTAGCTATGCTGGCTGTTTCTTTGAAAACGAGGGTAAATGACTAATTCATCTGGCTCAAATTTGTTTTTAGTATTACTGCTTCTATCCATTTGCAAGATTGTTTTATTATAGGAGAGATAGAACGCATTTATCCACCTAACACCCGTTTATCCATAAGACGTGACCCCGTTCCCATTGTCACGCCGCGCCTGTCTGCTCGCTATACAATGTGGCTGCCGACCAGACTGTTTGTTTGTCTGTGCGCGTGTTTGCGCAGACGCTGCTCGACTGATTAAGTAAATATGAGCTTGTTCAACGACGCTATATTCACTAAGCAGAACATGCCATACCAATATTTCAAGCCTCAATAGCCCAACGGTTAAAGGTGCGGACTGAAAACTGTAAGGTCGCAGGTTCGAATCCCACCCGTTGCACTATTGTCGTACCCACTCCTAGCACAAGCTTTCCGCTTATATGGAGGGGATAGGAGGATGTTAGTCAACTTCAGGTTGGCTAATATTCTTTAAAAAAAAAAATATATATATATGTATATATAAAAAAACCGATTGGGGAATGAAAATGTAAAGGTGCATCCTTACTTCCAATTAATATTAGGTATAAATGCAAAAGTTTGGATGGATAGAGGGATGTTTGTCACTCAACTACGCCGCAACGACTGAACCAATTTGGTTGAAATTTGGCACAGAGATAGATTATGGTCTGGAATAACATATCGGCTACATTTTATTTCGGAAAGTTAGAGTCGGAAAGAAGTCGCGGGCATCATCTAGTTTGAACTTTGAATTAAACGTAAACAACTCGTGCTTTTGCAGTGGAAATTTTTGTACGTTATTTAATTTTTTTATAGCTTTATGAAAAATTATCAAAAGCAAACATAGAGCTAGGCTATTAAGGCCATGGCACAGAAAAGTTGAAAGATATAACAGTACTGGTTTCAGGCGATAAAGCATTTGCGCTTAATCCACTTTTAATTGCGCAAAGTCCACCAAATCATAAATAACGGTAGTTAATAATATCTTAATATTCATACTATTTATTCAGCGCCGTGCAGCGAGCATCGGCGGGTAGCGGGTACTGGGTAGCGGTAGGTGGTGGTAGGAGGTCGTGGGTATGGGTAGGCGGTAGGTACCCGGTTTAATTACGGAATAAATTATCACCGGGCCCATTACCCGGGCGTGCCGGGTGCCGCGTCGCTACAATTTGTTATATACCGCACAGTGTAACAAGCGCACAGACCTATACTGAGATTTTTTAACGTGCTAGGTCTGTGGTTACGTAATCTCTATTCTAACCTATTCTTTTTTCGCAAGCAAACTTGTGAAAAGGATAGCACTATGTTTAGTTCTGTGCAAAAGAAAATTCAAAACTTTGGCTATTCGCAATTTTCCGACTTGTGCCTTGTTTAGGAATCCGAACCTAAGGGGTGCCAATGGGAAACTATTTTATTTATTTATTTATTTTTATTTTTTATGTACATAGAAAAATTTTCAAGACAACACATATTAGAAGAACTATCCTGCCAACGAGAAAATGGTGGCTACCCATTTACTTATGAATTTCTAAAATTCTCTCGTGGCGAGCATCCTAGCTCTACGATCTGGGAGTTCGAGAAAGGCGTAAACGATGCGCTTTGCCCCGAGCTAAGTCTGGATTTTCAGTGCTATAACTAGTGGGAATTGCTCCGTTGCAATAATCTTGTGTTAATGAAGCTCTACGCGTGAGCTACCCTGCGCAGCCACCCTCCGCCCGGCATGCAAGTAGGGAAATGTCGAACAATCTGTTATGAGCTTACCGTTGAGACGGAAAAATTTACGAATCGGTCGTCGCGAGCGCGAACAAGCGCCGAGCGGGAGCAATCCGTTCTGCTTCCGAATCGAACTCTTTCATGACGAATAAAGCCTCAAACACATCTGACGACAACGTGTGAATTTTTTATTGATAAAGTTGCTTGGAAGCAATTTTTGCTTTTACTAGATAAGCTACATAATATTGTAACTCATGTTTTGAAGAGAGCAACTGTTGAGTGTCTTGCCGGCTCTTCTCGACAGAGTCTGCTTTCCGAACAGAGTCTTCACTTGTCGTATAGGTATGTTGGTCTACATAAAGTAAATAATTTTGAATTTTAGCGTGTTTGAAGCGACTCTTAAAAACTATCTTTCTCATCTTTCTCTCTCATCTACCTTATTGTTTAGGGTCGTGACTTTGACCCTTTCCATTTTTCACATACAATAAATTTTCTGGTTGTGTCTCTCTTACTGCGTCGTATTCCTCATTAATTAAGGTCGTGACCCCTTTCCATTATTCATATAATGATATTCTTGGGATAATAACGCGGTGGATTCCGAAATCCTTCCACAATTTCATGAAGAATTTACCAGCAAACCCCAGAGTGAAAACTCAAAGAACAATTAATGTGCATTGTAATAAATTGTGTGTAGAAAATGCCTTTCGCTACCAGCAGGCTGATTCTGAAAAGCTTCATCAATAATTACTACAGGCTCGAATTTATCGCGTGCTTTCTGCAACAATGCATTTTAGCCAATAGCAAATGAGTATCAGCCAATCAGAGGTGGTTACACTATAGAAATAGTTTTTAAAGAAGCGCACATCAGTTCCCTTTCCCTCCATTAATAGAGGGTAGTGTATCTTTTTTTTTTAGCAAACAACCTATCTACTCAACGGTTAATGCTACACGTCGGTTGTAACGAACATACGTTACAACACAATGATATAATATTTTTACCAAGACTAATGTGTTCCTACGCTTATATTGCGAGTACGATCACTTGAATGAATTGCGATTGCGTAAATTATATCGGAACACGGTGTAGGTATAATAATAATATAATTATTGAGTTTAATATTTTATCGTGGTTCGATGATATTGAAGTAGTCACCTACTTCAAAACATCGAAGCTGCAATACGAGTAGATATTATAAGTATACAAATCTGCACTCTATAGTCCAAGTAGACGTTCATTCATTAGCCCCACTACTGGACATAAGTGAACTTAGGTCTCCTCTTGAATTATTGATTGGCATTTTAGCCAATAGTGAGTGAGAATCGACCAATCAGAGGCGATTGTTATCTTCACGCTGTCAGTCATTCTTTAGAGTTTAGAGAATCGCACAGCATATATCTATAAGTATTAAATATTTAAATAATCTAAACTACAAAGAGCTATTAGAATTGACTTTGCAAATTAATTTTATTAAGTAATACAGTAACATTTAGAATTACAAAGTAATAAATGTTAATGTATTCGTAGAAACAAAATACCAAAGATAGTTTTAAAACTGACATCTAGGCAATGTTTTCTTTTCTTAAAGCCGCTGCATACTTCTCTGGTTAGGTACCAATGCCAGGTTAATAGTCTTAGCAGGTTTACTAACACGTAATATAATAAATGTAATTCAATTGAGGTAGGTCTATATTTGAAATGAGACTTTTTTTCGAAACAAAATCGTGCTTATTACTATTACTATTATTACTAACTATAATTATTACTAAACGTTTCATCCGTCATTACTAGATCAATAATCCTAAGCAATCTTTGAGTATTTAAGCAACTTAAATACTCAAAGCTCCTTTACTATTATCATATTTTCATAGTAATCTGTTCTGTACTATTGTTTCTATTAAAGCTTCAGAGTTTATACCAGAACTTAATTTATAAAAGACATAATATACTTTTTTTTTTCAAGTAAGCTTATCCCATGGAATTAGGAAAAACCTACCTACTCCAAAGCACTTTTGCAAGTCTTAGGAACAATATTATTAAGACTAATAACTTTATACAAATTACATTATCATAAAGAAATCATTTTTCTCGTAAAGCTTATGCTCGAACTTAGTTCAACTTTTTATCTCTATTAATTTCAATCTTGCAAGCGCAAATTGGACAAAATACCTCATCCCACAATAAGGAAAGTTATGCGAACCCAAGATATGAAGCTTAAGGTTAAGATGTTTAAATGGCGATGGGCTGGCCAGTGGCCACACCATTCGGGCTGAGGATAAATGGAGCAAAGCAGTCAGCGTTTGGTATCCTACAGAGGGAAAGAGAAAACAAGGGCGTCAAACCAAGAGATGGCAAGATGAAGTAGAAACGGTAGCCGGAAAAGCAGGGTCGAAACGAGCAGCCATAAGAATGGATTGGAAAGGATTGGAGGAGGCCTTTGCCAAAGTGCACATGGGCTAGCAATATAACCTAATAACAAAGGAAAATAATAACATCTAGTGTTAAATTCTTGAAACTGTATTACTGTCCGACAAGGGGGCTTAATAAATAATTTCAATCTTAGTACTGTCTACTCGACTAAATCACTAACTTAATCTGTACAAAGTGCAGGTGCGCCGTACATCGGTGAAATAGTTAGGCGATATTAAACAGATATTGAACCGATATCGGCAGTCATGTTACTGCTTACAGTTTTATGAGACTGAACACACGGGTGTTTAGTTGAACATTAACTGCAATACAATAATTACAACATTTTAATAAACAATCTAAATATCATTTACATCAAGTAGGATTATTTTTGTTCTGAATAGTAAAATGTGAAGAAGCTGGCTAATAAACTTAGCAGATAATATTATACTATTTTCAAAAAGCAGCAACATTGCTCATCTCGATCACACTATAATGGCATTGATAAAGCATTCGTGAAGTTGAACCTAAGTACGTGTTACACGTCGATTAAGATTCGTCGTGAAATCTCATAAACAAATTGCGAACTTTGATTTCTGGTTCCCCTAGAATCTGCCATTAATGCAATTTGGATACTGCACATTCTAAATCTCTTTATCTTTCTTCTCTGGTCCAACAGTGGAAGGTATACATAAAGCGTTTCAAATGACAATAGGAATGCGAAGCCGCCATTTACTGTTTCTATCTCGCTCAGTGTAAACCTCATATGAGCAGGACAGAATAGAAAATGGCTGCTTGACAGTCCTATTCTCATTTGAATCGCATTATATTAATAGTATTTCTTACTTTCTCGTTATCAGCAATCAGCAGATAGAGATCACTAGATCAGTCTTCATTTCTGAAGAAATACTAAGTATTAATAACTGTAAAACGGCCTCGGATGTGGATGAAATATGAACCCGTATGTGATCATTCTCGACATACTGAATAATTCATCGTGTATCATAATCCACCTTTATGAATGGCGCAGAGCGATTTAGCACCAAATGCTTTTTTAAAGTGGCCTCTATACTGTAATTGAAACATTAATATTAGACGCTTTGACTGTCTCCTGAGTCTAGATAGCTTATATTGTTCTCCGGATCATGAGTTCGATTCCAGACCAATAATATTTTATAGCCTCAATAGCTCAACGGTTAAAGGTGCGGACTGAAAACTGTAAGGTCACAGGTTCGAATCCCAGCCGTTGCGCTATTGTCGTACCCACTCCTAACACACACACACACACTTTTCCGCTTTTTTGGAGGGATAGGAAGATATTAGTCAACTTCAGGTTGCCTAATATTCTTTAAAAAAAAGTTTTTGGGTTATCTTGACCCAAAATTCTCAGTAAGAGCCCAGATTTAGAACGTCGGTGGTGTAATAACCCCGTGCCTCCGAGAGCACGTGAAAGCCGTCGGTTGTGCGCTCTCTCTCTCTCTCGAATAAGTTGATAGCCTCCTTTTTCCGAAATCGGGTAAAAAAGTCTTAGAATGTGGAATTAAAAAAGAAACATTTCAAAAACGACAGCTGATCAAACTAAATTCATAAATTGAAGAAAAAAAATATCTAGGCAAGTTATGCGCAACATTATAGCAAATGTTATACTTAATGATAAGTTGATAATTTCAGACTTAATTACTAATTACTGCCTCATAAGTTCTTAATTAGGTCGTATATGAAAGATAATGCGTTGCGCGACCGATGAAAAATGTAAATAAAACTGTTTTTGCTCGTTTTACTGCTTACAAGTGCAGAGACAGCAAAACTGTTTTGCCAATTTTGAAAATTTGTATTCCTACATAGATAAACATAGGAACCTTTATGGACATTGTTTTTGTTATTGTAAATACGTTATTGAACGAGCGAAGCGAAGTTCTCTGAGTCAACTAGGGCGCTTGCCTACTAGACAGAGAAGTGTGTTCGTCTTAATGTCTGTCAGAGCCCTATAACTTCTGAATCACTGAACGTAATTACTTCAAATTTAAATATAATATGTAAACTGATGGCCTTCAGCCGAACATTGTATAAAAAAATATAAAAAGCTTTATTTCAGGGGGGCTCTCATAGAAGCGTATTTGAAGTAAAATCTTGTTTGTTGCTCTACATAGACTTGCGATATATCTTTTTAAAGACGACTTTGAACAGAGTACAAAAATATATTTTTTTTAATTTTTCCCTAAAAATTGACCAAATGGGGGGGTTTCAAAGTGGAGATTTTAATTCTAATCTAGGCGTCTAATGTTAAAAGTTAATTATTACAATATATAATTAAAACTTTTGGGAATTATGGGATATCGCGAGGTCTCAGTTCGGGGCGAACCACTAGTTAATACACTTTCACATGTCATACAACGACCTTGATTTTTTGCTGTACCAGCATATTTTTAAAGAATATATGTTAAATAACTTTTCAATAAATAAAAAAGTAAATACCTATCCCACTATTATTAATATTATAAATGCGAAAGTTTGTATGTGTGTTACTCACTCACGTCGCAACGACTGAACCGATTTGGCTGAAATTTGGCACAGAGATAGATTATAGTCTGGAATAGGATATAGCTTATTATCCCGGAAAACAAGAGAATTCCCGCACAAATAAAAAACTTCAATGCACGCGAACAAAGTCGCGGGTATCAGCTAGCAAGACAATAAAATTGGGTACTACATTCAAGGCATTATATTTAAAAAGAATTTCTTTGGCGTCAGCATGTTATTGGTTACTAGCTGTTGCCTGCGACTTCGTCCGCGACAATTTCTGTTATTATGATCGCGATTAAGAAGTTTTTAAAAGAATATATTTTAAATATGGATAATTTTCCCCGTTTTTGCAACATTTTTCACTGATGCTCCTATTGAAAAAGCAGCGTGATGTTATATACTATATAACCATATATAATATATAGCCTAAAGCCTTCCTCGATAAATGGACTATCTAACACAAAAAGAATTTTTCAATTCAAACTAGTAGTTCCTGAGATTAGCGCGTTCAAACAAACAAACTCTTCAGCTTTATAATATTAGTATAGATGACATCTATTCCACAGCGCACAATATTATATCTTGCATCTTTAGCGCATTTACATAAATTCAAAATTTTATACACACATTAAATTTGTAGGCATTATAATGGCTAAGGTATTGCTTATTTACGATCTTCGCTTGAAACACTACACCAATATGGCATTTTATCGACATAAAATAAATAAAAACCGGACAAGTGCAAACAGTGCGAATTGTCAGTGTTCCGTACATAGTATAATAAAAACTCCTTTTTTTATTGATGACAAGATAGACCCTTGACTGCGATCTCACCTGATGGCAAGGTAACAACTTGTTATATTTTAATTTATAGCTACATAATAATATTATTACAGTTTGTTTTGAAAGGAGCCACTGCCAAGTTTGTTACCGGCTTTTCCGAGCGGAATCTGCTTATCATCGATTTATATGGATATGCCTGTCCCATAATATAATTGCGTCTACGAAAATGCGCTTGAATATTATTTTTCCCACTCTCTATTAAAAAGAATAAAAAATGGAATGAAGAACATTAGTACTTACTTTTTTTAAACTTCTTTTAAGTTCTTTTAAGAGAAGAGATACTGTTGTCTTTTTGTTGTAGAGGGCTATACATATAGATCGATGGACGTATATACCACATAATTAGGCGTTATTATGGTTCACATTTTTTTGAAAATATCGAATGAAGCAATGAAATGAGCATTAGAAAAGGATCCATGTGAATAGATGGGCACTGAGATGATTCTAAATATTTATACAATGTCCGTTTTTATCGTGTACGGAACACTAAAGAAATATCAATTGGAAAATATAAAGTTTCCAATAAAGACGGTCATCAATTTGTAACCGATCGTCGTGAGGTGTGAGCCTGCCTCGTTGGCTGCCTCATTTGCATCTAAATGTTGACTTCGGAGCGTTCACCTCACGATGGAATTGTTAGTTTGTTTGTTTCTTGGCCCAAACAGTAGCGGGCGAAGAGGAATTTGGATTTATTTATTTATTTAGGCAATCCGAACAGATTACAATAATTTCTAACCTAGTCTTAATTAAATTACATTTCAATCTTATTGCAATCCTACAGGGTCGCACAGCTTGTATGAATTATAATAATAAATTATCTTCTACATATATAAAAGGAAAAGGTGACTGACTAGAATAGAATAGAATAGAATAGAAATATTTTTTATTCAAATAAGCTTTTACAAGCACTTTTGAATCGTCAATGAATCTACCACTGGTTCGGAATGCCTTTCCTGCCGAGAAGAACCAGCAAGAAACTCGGCGGTTGCTCTTTTCAAAAATAAAAAATAAATTTTACAATAGTTAATGAAACTATGATATGTATACAGTGCTTCCACGATGAATTTTCCCGAGTACAATACAAGTAAAAATAAATACAATACAAATACAAATAAATACAATCCAATACATGTCAAAACAGGCAGGCAAAAGCAGACCCATTCCCGTTGGTGACTGACTGATCTATCAACGCACAGCTCCAACCACTGGACGGATCAGGCTGTTTGGCATGCAGATAGGTATTATGACGTAGGCATCCGTTAAGACAGGATTTTTGAAAAGTGTTGACTTTTCAAAAATGTGTTGAGAAGTGTTTTCAGAAAAGTGTTGACTTTTCCTAAGGGAGTAAAATAGGGGTTTGAAAAATCGAACTTAAAAGCTACTTAAATAAAAAATTATACAATTGGGTCGAGGATATTTGGATTGCTCTAGGCTACGGTCTAATCGGGCTGCTAGTTGCAATCCAGCCTCAAGTTTTTGCTTTGGTCTATAAATTAGTTGATTATATCCTCCAAGATAAATTATGGTGTAAATTGTGTTCACTAAAATAAATAAATAAATATCTAAAGTCCTACCGATTAGAGCCGATATTTTGCTCGTGAAGTATTTGGCCTATTTACTCCCTATAAGAACAGTGATCAGGACTGCGGTCTCCTGAGGGTCGCAGGTTAGATCCCGGGCCCGACCTCTAACTTTTCGGAGTTGTGTGCGTTTAAGCAATTTAATATCACATGCTTTAACGGTGGAGGAAACCTTCACGCCTGAAAGTTTTCCATAATGTGTGAAGTCTCCCAATTTACATTAGACCTTTCATTAAAACCCTTCACTGGGAAGAGCCCAGTGAAGGGTGAGCCATGGATGGGTTGGTGTTGATGATAATTCAATGGCATTCAACCATTGAACCGGGATGCATTATTCACAACTTGTAATGTCTGAATCGCCACCAGTTGCCATACGGTTGTCGTTTCGAGGAAGAAAAGACCACCTTACGGAATTATTCAAATTCAAATTCAAAATTTATTTACTTCATGTAGGCCAACTTGTAGCTCTTATGACACGTCATAAATCTACCACCGGTTCAGAATGCAGATTCTGCTGAGAAGAGTCGGTAAGAAACTCAGCAGTTGCTCTTTTCAAAAAAAATTTTTTTACAAAAGGTAACAAAACTATGCTATGTATACAGTGCTTCCACAATGAAGATTCAAAAATGCATACGTAGGTACACTTAGATTGAACTTTCCACGCATCATAATATACCTAACATTAGTAATAGTATGCTCTACAGTTCTACACAGACAAAACCTGTGCAGGTAGATAGAAGAAGTAGATAAGTAATTAAATCAGTTCGCTGGTATGGAGTGCCGGGTAAAAAAGATTAAAGGCAATTTCAATCGCCCTCACGAGGCCCTCTAATGCATACTAATTCCCAATTTAATTAGCATGACAAACAAACACAACATCTATCGTGAGGTGAACGCACCGAGATGAACATTTACATGCAGGTGAGCGGTTCCACATCACGATGATCAAAAGCTTGAGAGTTACCTTCTTGTAAGGGAAATGTGAACACCGATTAAGAACATGATTCCTAAACCTAAGTAAGCTAGGTAAGCGCCTTTCTATGCAACTAAGGAGCAACGTTCACCAACGGAGTGAAGTGGTCCTATGACGTCTCTATTCGAGTACGTTGAGAGTCCAACGTTTCATAAACATACATATTATTATGTACCACATGTGCAAGGCAGTTTCGCAACTCGTTGAACTATGTCGGTTACTCTAGTTCTCCCGGGGATCTCCTCATCTCTGATATGATCTAAGGGATAGTCGGACTATCCCTTAGATCGTAGGCACAGCTGTCTATGAGTGACCCTGAGCCTTCTTATGAGACCCATGGTTTCGTACAATGAGGAAAACAAGAACGTATGTCGATACGATCCGCAACGCGCGCGCGTAGGAAGCGAGTAGGGTATAAAAATAAAAAGATTATCGAGTCGCACGAGAAGGCGAGGAGCGTAAATATTCGAGAAAGCGAATACTCGGCCGGGTATCGATTACTATCGCCTCGTTCGGACGCCTCGCGCCATCTCCCGCTGGGACATATGGATGTCTGGTGGTGCATTTGGACCTTTACGGGACGAGTACGAGACGATCTATCTTAGTTTAAGCTGTCAGACATAACTCATGACAGCAGCGACTGTGATGTCCAATCATGCAACAGCAACTGCAACTGCAGAACAGTTAGCCCTCAGTCCTCAAATTCAAACTCAAAATTATTTATTTCATGTAGGATGTAGATCAACTTGGCTCTTATGACAAGTTAAAATACTAGAACCCGGTTCGTAAACATTCTGCTATGAAGAGCCAGTGTAATACTCAGTGAAACCACTAACATGAATCAGACTAATTATTTTCTATAGCGTTACTATAAAATTTCATATAAGTACCTATTCAATTAAGAATTATGAAGTAGGTGTTTATGTCCTCTTCATTTTGTGTGTGACTATAATTTTATTATGAAATGAACTTTTTAAAAGAATTTTTGTCTTGCATTAATAATATAATTTAAAAACCACAATCATCCTATGAATCCAATTAAAATATAATTTATAAAGGTACAAGTGTTATTCAGTACTACAGAATTGGTACGATATCGTGCGTTGTAAAAGTCCCTAATTATTTATGTGATAAATTAGTTGAATAAATAAATTAAATTATTCCTTACGTGTACAATGACCGGTCGTTTGATCGTTAAATAATTCAATTTGGAGTTATGTTCGTAACTTCAGAGATTCATAAAAACATAAGCTATGCTCGTTTAAGTTGACTTTAGACTGTAATGGCGCATTTTAAAATAATTTTACGTACGTTATTTTTTATCGCTTTTAATTTTCATTTATATTGCTATGATATGATGATTGTTGATATGATAATGATGGCTCGTATGAAGACAAATTGTTTACGTGCAATAAAATAATTGTAAAGGATTTCCTTCGTGATACAACTCTTTTATTTAAAAACTAGCTTTAACCCGCGGCTTCGCTCACGTTAGGTTCGATTTTTTAACCCTCTATTTAACCCTCTTGGGGTTGAAATTTTCCAAAATCCTTTCTTAGCGGATGTCTACGTCCTAACAGCTACCCGTATACCAAATTTCAGCTCGATCGGTCCTGTGGTTAGAGCTGTGCGTTGATAGATCAGTCGGTCAGTCAGTCAGTCAGTCACCTTTGCCTTTTATATATTTAGAAGACATGTAGGTTTATTAGATACGTCATCAGTTTTACCCGCCATTTCATCTTACGTGAAGTTAGGTTTTACATAAATTCTACGGGAGGCCATATCCCTCCAGGTCCTCAATTACATCCATACAAAAAATCTCTTTGATCCGCTTTACCCTTGCTATGCAATTGAAGGACGACTTTTCTAACCACGTGGCATGCAATCCTTGGATTGAAAGAATCTAAACGCGATTTGACTACTTTTTGATATCTTTAGTGGGATGCGATCACACCTGCTGTAAAGTCAAGATGGAGAGCGCTTGTCTAAAGTATAAAAGACGTCAATTCAATCAAAGATTAAAAGACTACCCGCAAGTTATTCGGACTGTCATTGGAATAACAGAAGAAGGTAAGGTAGTTAAATGCTGGGAAGCAATAAAACGCTTAGTGCGTGTACATAGAATGTTAAGAGCGCGTGTAGTGGTAAATCAGATGCAGATTTGATTTTACAGCAGTAGATCAAGTTTTAATAGCCGAAAAAGAAACGGCTAAAAATTACATCATATTTCCAAGGGATAATTCCGAGTAGAATCATAAAATAATGAAATTTTGTTCGACAAAAAAAAGTCGTGAAGTTAGGTCAAATTTTTAAACAACTTGCATTTATTTTCAATATATTGCCTATTACAGAGGCAAAATTTTTATATAAAATTCCTATACATATTACTAAGATACAGCCATTTTTTTAATGAATATCTTACGAGAATGCATGATGTATTTGGTGCTTAATACACTGACATCTATCGCGTTTCACACGAGATTTCGGGTAGGCTTTTCTGGCAATCTGCGCACTGTTAAGCACCCATGTGATTTCTTGTGATTCGTTTATAAAACTAAGATAACTAACTATAGATCTAAATAAGTAAAACATTTGCCAAGCAACCTATCCTTTCGTGAACTGCTATTGATTCAAAACACACAGCATCCCAGGCGAAATGATGTAACTCGACGCCTCAATCTCAGTGGAATCAGCCTGCATTCCTCCGAGATTGAGGTGTGGCGTGCAGAGTCAACAACCATGTGGGTGTCACAGATCTAATTACCTTAGTATATGCAGTGTTAGCTGATCTGACTACGGTATAGATTAGGGTGGTCTGATCTAGCGTGAGAGCGTAGATAACTGCATCCATACTAATTATAAACGCGTGAAAGTGACTCTGTTTGTTTGTTACCTTTTCACGCCACTGAATCTATTTCGCCAAATTTTTTTTTACTTTTAATCTCGAAATATCTACGTGTTCCCACGGCATTAAGAAAATCTAAACCCATGCAGACGAAGTCGCGGGCATTAGCTATACCTAGTTTATTATTGGAAGCCTCAATAGCCCAACAGTTAGAGGTGCGGATTGAAAATTGAAAAGTCGCAGGTTCGAGCCCCACCCGTTGCACTGTTGTCGTACTTACTCCTAGCACAATGCTTTTCGCTTATTTGGAGGCGATAGAAAGATATTAGTTAAGT
Source organism: Hipparchia sbordonii (assembly GCA_038048805.1). Taxonomy (NCBI): domain Eukaryota; kingdom Metazoa; phylum Arthropoda; class Insecta; order Lepidoptera; family Nymphalidae; genus Hipparchia; species Hipparchia sbordonii. Next base: position 520,550 of record JBBIWI010000007.1, read on the forward strand.
TCAACTAAGCTTTTTTTAAAAAAAAGAGGTTTTAGCATTATACAGGAAAAAACAGGGAGGGTGTGCTTAAGACCGGACAAATAATAATGATTTTGATTTTTAAAAAAATAATGGTTAAATGAATAATTTCGAAACAAGAGTAATACCGATTTAATAAACCTGGCACCAATGGGATAATGCTATACCAATTTTATTGTTATAAACCATAATAATTCGTTTAAATTTAGGTACAGAAAATCGAGCCTGCCCATATGCTGGTTTTGGCTCATGATTGCAGTGGCAGAAAAGGGTCAAATATTTAGCCTCGTTTATCTACCTAGGTGCCTATTTAACAGCCAACTCCGGCACAACCTCGAGCGCCGATAGTTATAGCCAGTTCAACTAGAAACGACAAATTCGAGGCAAAACTTTAAAGGACCCCAATTCCCCAATTTTCCGAATGATCTGTAAACAAACCGTTCGGAAAGTTAGACTGGCGAACTTCGGTAATTGGCCGATTAAACATTGCCATCCAACAGTTACACACAGTTCGTTACTTATTAAACTAAGTTCAAATCTTCAACCCTTACGTCAGAACGTAATCAAACGCTTAAATCTAATCCTAATAGAGTTTGACTTGAAACGAATACGTGGCTGCGATTAATACAAGTTACAACCAATTTTAGTCTCAATTCCCCTGTCAAATTCAAATTTATTTATTTCATGTAGACCAACTTGTAGCTCTTATGACACGTCAAGACTCTACCACCGGTTCGTCAAAGGAGGTGGGTAAACTTTCCGGTAATTTTCGCCTATCGTAGTCATGACAATTCAAAATTTTTATATACTTAAGTCATTTTTTATATTTATGTACTTATCAATTTTTAATTTTACATTAAACTGGCCAGTGAGAAATTAGTTGAAAAAAATTGCAAATCATATGAAAAAACATTTTAATAACTGGTCAAATTCGAATCGGACTCACATTATGAAGGGTTCCGTACTAAAAAAAAGGCCAAAAAAAAACACGTTTCTAGTAGTGGAGCCCCTTTTAATTTTTAATTTATTTTTATTATTTGTTGTTATAGCAGCAACAGAAATACACATACTCTTAAGTTGATGCTCTTATAGGTTTCTGGTCATCGTATCGGACCGCTAAATCGCCTTATCAGCACTGCTTTGCCAGTAGGTACGGTGTTTTTTCCAAATAACCCTTCTGACTTTCTTAAATCTGCGTGAGCAAAGTCGCAGGCAGCAGCTAGTTTTCCATAATAAGCTAATTATGTCCGGTAGATACAAGTAGTTCTACTTCAATTCGATTTAACGAGGCATATTTGTGTCTCCACTTCACGCCTACTGAATAAATAACTGAATAGAGGTAAAGCTACATACGATGTTGTGGTATACTAGTACCTAAAAGCAAGCGGCCTCCCGCGCTTATTACTCGCGACTCATCGCGTGTAACATTATGCGAGTAGACAAGCCGGCACCGGTGTTAGAAGGCTAGTGGACAAGTTTGTTTTCGCTCCACATGTTTAATTTTAAAGAACTTGTTTTTTTAATTTTTAACAGTTTAAAGCGTTACTTTTAAAAATAGTAAAACAATAGTAGGTATAGCAGAACAAAGACACAAGACAGGAATAGCCAATGTTGCACAGCGAAATACAAGGCGTAGATGACGGCAAACCATCAATACTGGAGAGGCGCGACAAAAAGAAGAAGGTATAATAGGTATATTCGAACAAACAATTAAACCCAAGTTTAGAAGCTTTGCCTCTGTTCGGTTATTTACTCATGTCTTTATTGCCAAATCGTTAATAGCACAGACTATGATAATAGTTGTAGAGTTGGCGCGTGCCACGGACTGTGGAGTGGCAGCCCACGGCCTAATAAGGTGGCGTGACATGATCGGTACATGCTTAATTGCTCAGCAACTCTCGCGCGGTGACCACGTTCTTATTGATTCCACGGAACGATATTGTAATGCGGCTGTGCATTTGTTTGTTGGTTTATCCTTCAATCAGGCAGCAATGGATCGACGTGATCTTTCGCTCGCATCTAGTTGAGGAGTCGGAGAGTGACGTAGACTATTTGTTATAAAATATTACGAGTACGTACCACGGTAATTATTTTAGTTGGGATTGTCAATATTTCGATCTAATTGCATGGACCGTGGTCACGACGGGACTGCGGTGTTGCGAAACGACAGCTTCAACTTGACGTGTCGCAACACCGCAGTCTCGTAATATTTTATAACAATTATGTCATTAAACTACGAATCAAGTCTAAAATCTTTAGTTGACATAGATTACCTTTTATCCCGGAAAAACAGAGGGTTCCTGAGGGATTAGGAACTTCTAAGTTCTAACCTAACCTAAATAAAGTAAAATATATTAGGGAAGTATATCCCAATAAATAAACTATAAGCAAAGATAATTGTGTGTAACCTGGTTCATAGCTCACATCTGGTTCAAGGCCACCTAAAAACGCGCTCCGTAACAGCACAGCTGGGCCCGGCATAAGCTCATAAATGTTTTACCATATTCGGCACAGCAAAACGCAGCTGGTCGACATTGGCAAGTAAAATACGCCATTACTTCTTCACTAAAACGGTACATTTTTGCACGACAGGTGTTTCTATAATATTTTCGATGAAGTAAGTAAGTACCTACATAATGTTGTAGGCACAGCACTCGTGCCTACAATGTGCTAATCGTTTTAACATACAAGTGTGTTAAACAGATAATAATTAAAAACTGTTTTTATATGCGAATTGTTCTGCGTAGTGGCATGGCGTCATAATTTACTGTCGCCCTTGTAAGCAGAACATGAACTTGTCTTGTTTCACGTTATTATCTAGAACATTAAGTAGTGATAGTCTAGTCGTTAAGACTTCAGCCTCCTATTCGAGCAGCTCTGATTTTCCAGAGGTCATCATCATTTCAACCGACAAACGTCGACGGCTGGACAAAGGTCTCTTGAAATGATCGCCACAGAAAACGATCCTGTGCCGCTTGTATCCAGCAGCCACTCGCCTAAAATCGTCGTCGTTTCACGTATTTACGTGCGTTTTAAAAGAGCGGTTTCAGACAAGCGTTTCTTCTAGGCAAACGCGTTACAACTTATACCGCATCATCACTTTCCATCAGGTGTGGCAGTGGTCAAGCCTATAATGTATAAAAAAGCGTATTTTTTTGCGGGTATAAGCTCTTATCGGCTTACGCTTTTAAAGACACACCAACCACATTTTACCGAAAAACCGAACGCGCGTAATCGAGCTTGTTACGGCGAGTTCAATTTCAATTATAATTTCTTTATTACGACTTTGGGTACTTTGGGTAAGTACAGAAAAAATTGCGCGCCTATACGCTCCTACGGGCACTTCCAAGAACGAGCTTATTCGCGCCGAAAAAACGCTAATCTGTAAGCGCCCTAAATTAAATATCATTTGCTATAAACGGTGTTCTGAGAGTTCTCTATAGTGTTCTCTGATGTTATCAAAGGTGTGTCAAACTGCCAATCCACACTAGACCAGCGTGGTGAACTATTATTGGCCTAAACTCTTCTCATACTGAGACTTGAGAGGTTAATCATTTCCAGTTCCCAGCTGTGGGCCAACGATGATTCACGCTTACCACGTCATCGTCATCGTAATTGAAAACAACACTCGCAATAAACCATATTATTATTGTGATAATTCTATTTGTGCGACAATAACTCTTGTATAATTCATTATAGTAATAAAGTCCCTATTAATTGGAACTCTTGATTAGAGCGAGTTATTTATAATTATTAATAATAAATAGGCAATGTGAGTGGCCTAGATATTATGTTTTCGCTAGATACATATGTAAAGTGTCTCTCAGAATGAGAAGATAAACATAAAGGGGAAAAAAGTAAAAAAATATAATAGATATTAAAATTAAACCCACTCAAAAATTTATAACAGTTTGCGATTAAAACTGAACAATTAATAATGTGTTGGAAATAATTTTCATGAAGAAAATTGTTTTCAATAAGTAATATATTTTTTCCCCTGAATTTATTGCAACAAAATAGTTAAAAAAATATTGTTTATTTGAAAAAAATTAAAATAAGTATGATTATTCACTATGGAAATGAGGAAAGGAGTAACAAATAAACATAAAGTTTCGGATTTATATGATACCTGAATTATAACAGCTCTGAATGTAGCTGCAATATGCGCAGAATGCACTGCGCATCGAGCTGCGACTAATAAAATTATTTTGTTACATTATAATATAATTATTATTAATCCCGATAATAATTTAATTATTATCGGAATATCCTATAGTTTGCCTATAGTATAGAAAACATTCCAATAACTAAGGATTAATTAAAAGTTACGGGTCCAATATAAACACTTAGCTTTCCATTAGATTTAACATTATATTGCGCACAAATCAAGCTTTATTGTTCTCAAAACAATATTATAAACAATAAATTTAACAAAAACCATTATTTCATGGATTATAATGTACATGTTTAAACCATTATCGTTTCGTTGATCTTAGATGAAAGTTATGATAATGTGTAGTTATATTATGGTAACACTTTTATTACTAAACCAACAGTAAAATTTTATTAGACATATTTTCGTATCACAGATCAGGTAGATGTAGGTAGGTATTATTCACCAAGTATTCCCTATTCTATAAAAAATATTGTCAAAATCTATAGGTACTTAATCATTTTCTATACTATCCATTCAATTAGGATAATAGCATGTGAATATAATTTTATTATAAACAAAATAAATGAATAAAATATAAAAAACTCATGTGCGAAAGCTAATTTTTTTTTACAAAAAAAAAACAAGAAACAAGGTATATTTTTAATATTAATGTGTAATGTTATGATGTACTTATATCGAAAGTAGCAAATAATTGTTGTCTACCTAATATTTATTTACTTAGTATTACTCGTATATACCTACCTACGTTCCTGTAACGGAGTTCAATTTCATCCCATAACTACTGGGATAACAATTACCGGATGAAAGTTACGGGCCCAAAATAAACACCCCATAAGTTAACCCCTTCATTGGTTATTATTATATTACGCACAAATCAAACTTTATTCCTTCTAAACCGATATTTTGAGCAATAAATCGCACTTAACGGGTAATTAGAAACATTTGGTGGCATAACGTCTGCGCTCACGAGTTTAAACTATCAGCTTGTGAATGGCTTAGCCTAGCCTCAAGACTTTATAGCGTTATGAAAAATGGATTGTCTGGATTATATACGTCTAGATCTTGTGCTTTCTTAACTGCATTCTTTACCGAACTTTAAGTTTACCCAACTTAGTACAGTGTAAACTCTATGCGACGTATGTGAAGGGACCCATATTTTTGTTAGACACTTTGATTATATACATGACTTGGATTGATGGAATTCTTTGGTTAGACAGTAAAAAATCTACGAAATTTTACTTTTCAAAAATAGTATTTGGTACGTACCCTACTTCTAAGTTACCTACTTAATATTATCAGGCCAAAATAACAACAGCTGAAAACCTATTGCATATTAATTGATAAAAAGGACCAAACTTTTCAAAAGAAAAATACATTCGTATAATTTGATACTAATGAGAAACTACAGTTTCAGTTATATAAAAATAATTAAGCCTAAATAGGTTTTGATTTTTTAAAGAAAATATAGAGTTTATAGTTTATAATCAGTAACATTGTTGCTCTTTAATATTAAAGTTACGTACGAAAAAGGGTCCCAAAAAATAAAATCAATCGAAACTAACTGTGGTCTGATGAACGAGCCAAGTCAGCCGAGGTGTTAGTACGTGGTCACAGGCTCGAACCTCACGGGTATAACGTTACATTCATTCGATACTTGTGTTTTTATTTCGATTGCGTGTGTTTTGTGTTTTTTGTATTTCTCCGTCACCATCGCTGTTCTGTTAATCGAACGCATGCGTGAACGGAATTTGTAAGTGATATGTTCAACTATTCTGAGGGTTAACTGCGACAAGAATCGTGTGGTTTCACGGCATTGCATCGGGGCCGCGCAGTGTCAGTTTTGGTAAAGTACTTACCTTATTGCCTACTATGCCTTATTTTAACCAATTTGAATTTATTTTAGAGTGGTACAAAACATATTGAATCTTTAGACATTATTTCAAATCTAATGGCTGGCTTAAAGATTACCCGAATTCAAATTTAAAAACCTAAGGTCTGCTTTTTAGAAGTCCAGTGTTTAGAGTCTTTTGTCTAGAAGAGCCTTTTCATGACTAGGAAATGAGCCAGCAAGAAACTCATCACTTGCATATTTCATATCGCAAAATGTTTCAAAGTGGGTATAAGTTACTTATGGATGAATTTTCTTCCTAGAATACATTTTTAAAAGTATTTATTCCAAAAATGCTAAGTAGATTAGAAGCATACATCCTAAGTAAGTATAAAAATGACGTGCTAAAACTGAATTCGTAATAAAAATGAATCGCGGCCTATCCCCTAAAGAACTTAGAAGTCTTACTGTGAGTTATAAGCCGTGAAAGGGTTTAGTAATCGCATAATGCGCGTCCCGTCGCGCCCCGTCACGCGCCGTGACCAAACTAAGTGGGCTTTGTGGGGATTATACAGGTACAGGTATACCTTTTTAAGATTTTTATCTATCACATAGTTTGACGAAAGCTTAGAGGCAGACGAAGGCATAGAGAAGTGGAAATATTCACTTTGTATCTAGGCTCTAGGGACACTCAGCGGACGATGGAGAGAGCTATGCTCGGAGTATGCCAGAATCAGAAATGAAAAGATCCGCAGGAGAACCAGATACCGAAATAGCTCATCGAGTCGCAAAGCTTAAGTTGCAAGGGGCATTGGGCAAGGCACATTGCCACTTTAGCTTGCACACAGGTGCTGTGCGACCTAAGTCTGCGAGATTCAAGATCAATGCTTTGTTATCTGTTTTAATGTGTGGTGTAGTGTGGTGTACAATAAAAGTATATTCATTCATTCATTCATCCCTTAGCAGTTTGGCATAATTCTATTTCATTCAATGGACATGGATGGACATGATTAAATTGATCATGTCCATCCTAATTCCCAAGTAATGAGTGAGATTGTAATCAAACTGAAATAGAAAGGTGGTCATAGAAGGATGGTCAATGACGATGCATTGACCATCAGTCCGGTGAGACGCATGATGCAAGATGGTAGCGGGCTAACTGGGAAGGTGGTATAGTTTTAATTAAACCCATATCCATAGTGCCGGAACGCTAAATCGCTTGTTGACACGTCTTTGACGGTGGTAATTTGTAACTTTAACCACGACCAAAATATTCCACCAGATAAAGCAGCTCAAAACAGCTTTTATTTTGCATTCGCCATTCGCTATATTGTGCGAAAATTTTGGTATAACGATAAATCCTCTGAGACAACTAATTTACTGCTTCATTACCAAGCTAATTTGCAGAAAACTTTTATGACCAAATCCGTAAATTAAAAGCGTCCATTCAAATGATAAAAGATAAGCTCGCGAGAGCTACCGAAAGATGTCTAGAGAAGATTTACAAGCCCGCATCCATCCATTGTACATAAATCTTTGTTTTTGTGTTTTTTATCCGCCATATTGTCTTGCTTTCGAATTTTAAGTGACATCAACATACGGAAAGAATTTTTTTTTAGTATTTCCGTGATAGGTTATGGGGGAGCTTTTTTTCTTAGAGTTGTACATCTTTATGACTTACACACGGCTTATCTTCCGTGTGTAAGTCATAAATGATGTCGTTTTATGATTCCTTTCGGTTATATTTGATATTTTTTGTTTGACTTTTGAATTTTGATATAATGTAGTGGAATGCAATTAACCTGGAGAGGCAAAAAATATAATATAGGAACGCTTTATACGGACATATAGGTACGTGGCATAATTATAAATCTGTAAGGTATCTATAAGTAGGTACTTACAAGTACGTGCGCGCTTGCCCAGAAGATGGTTATTTTAAGTGGCGGAAAGTCGGAAAGGTGTTCTAGACCTTAGCGATGTTTTTAAAAACGAGCTGGCAAAAGCGCTATAAAGCTCCCACAAAGTTCATGACAAAAAGCTGTGGCAGAAGATTGGAAAGTATTCCGAACTATGAAAGTACCAGGGCATCATAAACAAGTGCGGGTCGTTCCGCGCTCGAGATAAGGCTCTACGAGTAGGTGCAGTCGTAAACAAACGGCGTTGACTGCCTCAGCGGGTATTATGCGCGTAATATACCTGTTGTGCGACACAATGGCAGTGGGCGCTCGACGCTGCAGTCGTGGGCGCTATAGTTGCGTACTGTACGTTATCTGTAATGTGCTGCGGAAAAGTGCAATGGCGTCAATATAGTTGAATTACCTTTACCGGGAGAGGATATTATGTAGCTAACATGTTCGATTATAGGTACACCCGTCACACAATGGTGGTCTAGCCTAGTAAAATAAAAAGCATTTATTCAGAACTTACGTTAATTTAATCTAAATATATGAAAGACAAAGGTGACTCTATAGTCTATACATCCACTGTTACATCTTTCTTTCTGTGCCTTAGAGAGCACGTTAAGCGAATTTAGGATTTTTTTTAGGATACCAACTATAGATCCCTTATTCTTCCCTTTTTCTTTCTAAGAATTATTCGGTTGACAGGGCATATGGACCTGTACTATAGGGATTATGAGATTATGTATTAACGACATCCGTGTGACAGGTACTTAGTAGATCACTTCCGAGCGTCAATCCTTCTTAAATCACTTTAACGTGAACTCTTTTAATCTGCATTTAAGTCACACTCAGAAATGAGTCACTTACTATTAAGTAGGTACGTAACCTGTGCTAAACATGCTTTCTTTTCCCTTTTTTTGGTTGTAGGTTTGTCTTTGCCTAAGAACAAAGCTAAGAACCTACTAGGAGATTCCACCGGTAGCCTAAGCTCGAACATTTTAACTTTCGAATAGTAATGGTGAAGCAAGAAATTTTATATGAAAAAGACAAGAGCGCTTCTGTCATCTTCATACAAAATTTCTAGCCGACGTTAACTTCACCTTGTATCAAAGAATAGCTGTTGCCTGCGACTTCGTCCGCGTCAATTTCTGTTATTATGATCGCGATTAAGAAGTTTTAAAAAGAATATATTTTAAATATGGATAATTTTCCCCGTTTTTGCATCATTTTTCTCCGATGCTTCGCTTCTATTGGTCGCAGCGTGATGTTATATAGCCTAAAGCCTTCCTCGATAAATGGACTATCCAACACAAAAAGAATTTTTCAATTCGAACCAGTAGTTCCTGAGATGAGCGCGTTCAAACAAACAAACTCTTCAGCTTTATAATATTAGTATAGATACATGCTGCGAAAACCATACTTTGACATTGATGCAGTGATTTAACGATCGATACCGAAGGTACAGAATCGAGCTTTATGATGTCTCTACTCTCTAGTAAATATGGTACATATAATATTATCTGTGCTCGTTTTCACATTTATCCACACAACTGTACACAGTGGTTCAATTCTAATAATGCGGCGGGAACACAAAAGAACAAAACGAGTAAAATAAACACATAAATATTAAATTATGTGCCTCCGAGGGTAACACTGAACGTTTAGTTCGTGACTTCATTTGTGTAACATTTTGCTGAGGCGGTATGCTGTGACAACTGACGATCATTTTATGATATCTTAATTTCTTTCACTTCTAACTTAAAAGTTTGCTTTATTCCATACCACGGCAAGGAATAAGGTACCTACCTTAAGTACATATTTGATTATTTAAACGATAGTATAATTATGTTTTTAGAGTCTTTCTTTAAAAACTGAAGTGTCAGTGGTTTCTAAGTACCTACATCGACGTGGGTATCAACTAGTATTACAATTTAAAATATGTAATCCTAGTTGATACCTGCGACTTGGTTCGCGTGGATTAAGATTTTTTGTATCCCGCGGAAACTCTCTTATTTTCCAACAGTTTGTAAAAAAGCGATGTCGCGGGCATCATCTATGTAGTTCATGTACAAATATTACACTCATCTGTCAAGAAATATCGCAATATTTCATCAGCCTTAACAAGTTAAGTCGTATTCGTAAGATAAGCTATAGGTACTCAGATTGACCCTAAATGATAATTTCAATAACTTTAGTTTATTCACCGGTCTACACAATGATAGATTGTTGACGATGACGTCACTCACCCATTCTGTCGTCTGTTAACATCACAAAATGTTCCTTTCTTGTTTAAACAAAAAAAAAGTTTTATAAACTGTAACCTCGCTATGGAAAATTGGATGCGTGTCTTTCAAATTGGTCATGTTGTTGACAACTAAAAGTAGTTTATGCGCTACCGTGGAACATACGAACATACACAGCCTGCTAGAAGAATAACTCTTCCTTTTACCTACCCTTCCATTCATGCCGTAGATGGGTAAAAAAGCATCACACTATAACAACACATCACATCACACAATCACACAAAAATATTATAAAGGGGAAAGTTTGTGTGTGTGTGTGTGTGTGTGTGTGTGTGTGTGTGTGTGTGTGCGTGTGTGCGTGTGTGTGTGTGTGTGTGTGTGTGTGTGTGTGTGTGTGTGTGTGTGTGTGTGTGTGTGTGTGTGTGTTCACGCCAAAGCAAATGAACCAATTTGGATTGGAGGTAGCTCATACCCAGGAGTAACACATAGGCTAAATTTTATCCCGGAAAATTAAAGAGTTCCCGCGGGAATTGAGAAACCTCAACCACGCGGACAAAGTCGCGGGCATCGTCGTAGTACGCCCGTCTTTTGACGCTCCATTTTTTTTCAATGAATAATAACTAACGTCTCATTCCAAAGCTATCCGAAAACTATTTACCATCGCGATAAAGAAGGATAAATAAATAAAACATATAAACATGAGTGGCGCGTATCGGCGCGTCATCGTAATTGATTTAGACTGGGCGTCCACTATAAATCAGTTCGTTATCTACCCTATCGCCACTCTATTGTTTATGCTTTATCATCTGTCATATTCCATAGACAAGCCTTATTTCATTTAATACTTGCCGATGCCCGCGACTTCGTTCACGTGGAATTAGTTTTCTTAAAATACCGTGGAAACGCTTTCCTTTTAGGACGTACCTATTAATATCAAAAGGTGCCATAGTGAAACTACAGGCAAACCCTTCCCCAAGTCCGACATCTGTCCGTTTGTCCGCAGCATATGTCACGCGATTGGCCATTTATTTACAACAGTAGGTATCTATCTACCTACTCTAAATATTTCCAGGATTAAATTATTTAGCTTAAGTCGCTATAATACTTCAGCATTCTGTGAAAATTCTATCAAAATCGGTCAGACGTCTCGAAGATCTGCCCGTACAAACAGCATACAGACAAACATTTTAAAACCCGATGTTTTGGTTATGCTACTCTATATTCATATTGTCACATTCTCAAAACTAAAGCCTTGAAATTGTATTATTGTCTGAAGTAGCTGCAAACCTAGGTGCAAACTGTAAACACTCTAGAAAAGATAAAAAGCAAAACTACCTATAGCAGACGCCGCCGTCCCGAACTTCCGAAGGGATAAAGAAATAAAAGACTTTCTTCATTGATCTATCCCCCGTAGATATTGAGGAAATATCTCTACTAACTTTAATAGATTTTTTCGCAATTAAAGTAGGTAGGTACCTACATATTATAGGTATTCAAACGATTTTCTCCACTCCTACTTAAGCTGTTCAAACAAAGTAATTATTTTTCCCCATTTTTCCGCTTTTTCCCGATTCGACGACCTGCATATAGCTACCTACCAATGCTATTTACACACTAATTTCCGTCGACGACGAATTTAAAATGCGATTGCCGTAAATTGAATCCGGACATTGAGGAGCGAATTCAATAAAGCGCGGAGAGCACGAGCAAACGTTTGACTTCGATAATTCGAAAACGCCTTCCTAATTCCAGAACACGGGATGCTGGCTGCATAATTATTTAGAAAATCTCAAACGCTCTTGTATGTTTAGCTGGCGACGTGTAGCGCCATCTATTGGTAGGATATGTAAAACACGGGTAACATCACTTGACCCCCGCGCGTCTTCCCCTCTACTCCAGCGCGCTCCCTCGTTCATTCACTTGTCTCACTCTCAGTCAGTGAGTCCACCCGGTTCGGTTTTCGTTCAGTCTCTCTCCGCGCGTCGTAGCGGTGTACCGTGTATTAGTTTACATTATTTTTCGTAAATATCGCTATCATTTGTTTGAAACAATCGCCCAGCTGACTGTGAACCAACAATAACTTGCGCCCAAACGGTATCAGAATTCTTTTAAAGTTATTCCACGTGTAATTTAAGTGAGAAAATCAGGCGAACAGTGAAGAAATCTTCGTTGTCTGAATGTAAAAATATACGCGTCGCAGAGGACGGTTCCCAACGCGTGTGACTGATCGATACTTTTAAATGATAACATGGATTCAATTAGGTGTTATTTAAGACGGTCGTGAAGTTGTTGTGTTAAATATTAGTGTTGTGCTGTGCTCGGAACTCGGTGTCAACGTTCGAGAAACGGTGAGTCGGGGCTTGAATTATCGACTATCGATTTGACGTATGGTGTTATCAAAGCCGGGATTTGTTTTGTTGATAAGTAGCAAGCTAGATAGCGCGATCTTCCAGCGCGAAGTCGATTACGATCGATCCGGCACTCCGACGGAAGGTCGTGACTCGGCCTCCGTCATACTCGTCAGGTATCTTAAATTGGGTGTATTATACTTATAAGTACGTAGGTAATTCTCGTTTGTTTATATTGCATTTAAACGTTTTAGGTAGGTAACTAAGTAGGTACATAAATCGTACGAATTTTATAGGTAGGTAGTTACTACGGATCTGTAATCAAATCACGTAGTCATAGAGTAGATAATAATTCATGAATCTTAAAAGTAGTTGGATAACTAATCTACCTACTTACTACATAACATGCAGGTTTAATAACTAGGTAGGTATGCAACAAATATTTTTTTAGTAGGTACCTACCATAACTAGATATTTACCTACCTAGTATTATATTTTATTTCAAGAACACTTGATTACCTTAGGCCTAAATATACAACTATAGATCGTTTTCTATCATTTAGAAAAAAGACAAGATTTTATCACTAATTTCTTAAAAGAAAAGACGAAATCGTCTAAAACCGAAATACCTAGCTACATTTTGTATCAAGCTTAGAAATATCATTATTAATTAGCTAGATCATAAAGAGGTAAGTACCTACCTACCTATAATAAATAATTAAGGACCTACCTACATACCTACCTAGTTAATTAAATTACTTTATTAGGGGCCTAGGTAGCTAGAAATAAAGTTTACGTTTTGACAGTGTTTGGATTGACATTCTTACAAAACGCCTCTATTACCTTCTAACTACCTGCCTACTAAGTTGGTAAATGTACCTTAAATTGTAAATGCCAAGCAAACTTTAAAAAAAGAAAAATAAATGTAGCCTTAACCTGTACTCTTAAATATTCTGCGCCTTAATTCTGTTAAACTTTTACACCCATTTTACACCACAAGAGTTTGCCACAGCATACGCTTCACAATAGAGTGTAAACTCTATAAAATTTAAATTTCATGAAATAAGGTCGTGGCGTTTCAGACTCCCGCGAGAATAACAGAGAAAATAAAAATTGTTTATGCCCAAACAACCGGATACGCTGCAAAGGAACAAACTTAAGCCCCGTACACACAGTGCAGTAGAAACTCCATGATGACTGTGAATCTAGGACTATTCCTAGTTTTTTTGCTTAATTTGACACCCAAACCTTAAGGTTAAAGAATCATTAATTGGTTTTGTGACGAATTTATCACTAGTACATAATTTCTTAATATGTATTATCTTATCTACATAATTCGATTAGGTAGGAAAGGTAACTTACCGTAATATATTTTATAATTTTTTAATTCTTAACTTGATTGTAAACTAAATACTTATAAATAAGATTAACTCATAAAGTTCCTAACTAGGTATCTAAAAAAACTCCTCTGAGTTCAATGTCAAATCTGAAAATATTTTGGTTTTTACTAAAGTGACTTGGTCTCTTTCTTTAGGATTTCATTTAATATTCATCAGTCGTTAGAAAAAGTTTTCATCCGAACAATGCAAGATCTTGCCTTGTAGGTTACAAAGGCTAAGGAAGTAACCTATAGCACAGAATACCTAAGAGTACCAAAAGGTACAGAAGATTCACTCCGCAAAATGATTTAAATATATAGCGTCTCTTGTTACCACACAATAAAGTACAATTCAGGTTGACACAGCGCTACTTCTCTCTTTCTATCACGTAACTCTTATCCTTTCGGACTCTGAATTTAGGCTCTTTGAAAAGGTACGCCATGAACTCCTCAATTTACTGCGGAGTGCGCTAGGCCTGCCTATAGGTAATTAATTATCCCAATTTGTGTTTTCCGATAGGTGACTAGAATTCTACAGTACCTATCAAACGAAATCTTTGACTTGGGCAAGTGACAAAAGAACTTTCTGTTTCAATAAGAAACAACAGGTGTTATAAACTAAAATGATGTCCACCACCACGTAACATGTAGGTATTCTAAATATACTTACATATGAACGTGGAATGCGAATCACACATAACCAGCAAATAAAGGACGAGCATCGTAAGAAGAACGTTTTGGGATGGAACGCGTCATTTTCTATTTGAAATCCCTCTATTTATCCTGTGTTTCAAATAGCCTAGCCAACCCCAAGTGCGTTGCACTCAGTAGCCGGCACTAGCCGTAACATCTAGCTATAGGCTACGGTGGCTATAAGCAATGCACTTTCTCATTTGCAAGTCGAAAATAACTAACAACCCGCCTGAGTCATGCCTTTATTTATGATACCTTCGAGCCCACTTTCGCGCCTGCCTTTCGATATAGCGATTAGCAGGAATTAATCGAACGATGCTAACGAGATTTATACCTTTCAAGCTCAAATCCGTACTAAAAGCTTTTATTTTAGGCACATAGTTTCGAAACGATAAATAGAAGAAAACCATCTAAGTAAAAATATCGAAAAGAAACAAAACTTGTTTTACGACACTTAATATGTATTACTTTAAATGGTTACACCAAAACTCGTAATTCTGCTTTCCATAAAAAGATTTAAATAGGCTCCTACTAATTTCCGTACTTGCTTAACGTGCACTTCATTAAAACTATTTCTTGTTTATGTGAAAACCGCTAAGGCATGTAGGATAGTTAGTTACGCAAATATTCCATCATGGAAGAACAACTTATTCTGACTGGGTAAAGTCTAGACTATACCATGGGTTGTCTTGTTTTGAAAACATTTTTGCTCCACAATACAGTTATCATAATATTATATCACAGTCGCTAAGCATTGTATTGTCCTGTTCATTTATGATGAGTCATGAAAGGGTTTAAACACAATTGCACCCGCGAACTTAAGCTATTTCGAACTTAAGAAAGATGTGTAGCTTCCGTAGTTTCTTTTCAAACGCAACAAAAGGTTTAAAATCATATATAATATGTACCGTTATAGTAAGTAATACTATGTTTATCTTAACGCTTGACTTACCCTAATTTGTATTCTCTCATATTTTCTTTTAAGAATACTAGCGACGATGAATTTGACTAATATTCTCCTCTCCCCTCTAAATAAGCAGAAAGCTTGTATCAGGAGTGGGTAGGTACGACAATAGTGCTACGGGTGGGGATCGAACCTGCAACCTTTCAGTTTTCAGTCCGCATCTTTCTTCATCATCTATTAATTCATCAGAATCCACATCATGTGGATTTTCATCAAGTAAGGTCCAGCGCAAACGTGTTGTTAAACTGATACTTAATGAAATGCTAATAAACAGTTATTAATTACTTAAATACTAATGATAATGCCTATTTGTCTGGTTAAAGTGTGATTCAATCCTCTAAGGATATTTTTATGGGGTTATTCGCACCATTCCTTGCCTCACAATGCATTTTCAGCACAATATATCCTGACAGCGAGGAATTCATGGGCGCTCAAAATTTATGTGACAGTTTTCTTGCATTCGGAATAAGTAATACATGTCGCGGAGTACGAATAGTATGCTATTTAAATGGAAAATGCAAAAGATATTCGAATTGTCCCTGAGATTTATTACTTGTGTACATTTAATTTTATTCAAAGTGAATTCTTAAATTCGAAGAATTGACGATGACCATCTAAAAAGAGGGGGGTGCCTAAAAACTACTAAAAACAATCATTGTTCATTCTGTTTGCTTTCGTGCGTGGGCGCAGCTATGGAAACAACACATAAAGCACCTCGGCGTAAACAATCCCAGATCGGGTAACTGTTGTCAAAAGGTCGACACTCACCAGTCACCACAGCACCGACCAAGAACAGCACCCATCTCGTCACGAGGAAATATTCAAGTCTGAGTTTTGAGACCTTAGGGTATTACAAAAAACTTTAAACAGCAAAATTCTGAATACATATTATGTTTTAATAAGCACTGTACTGTGCACGCTAAAACAATAGCACGTGGAACGCAGAAATACGTACCTTTTTTGCAACAGTTAGTTACATCCAAGAGGTGAGAGTAAAATTAAGTCCAACATCGAACCGGTGTAATTTTTGGAGATAATTTTATCAATGACAAGATAGGAACCACGAGACAGCAAGCTAGCTATTAATTTATGTGCTGAGACGGTGCGATTTGATCGGTGACGACCTTACAGCACCGAGTAAACAATCCCAAGCGATGGGAACTGTTTAACCGTTGCTGTTTCGTATTATCCAACACCTCCTAATTGCAGGTGAGGCGCATTAAAGATATTTAGTGCTTATTTGAACGGATACACGGGGGTCGCTGACCGGGGAGCTAATGAACGGCGTCACTAGAGTTCCCATATAGTACACCGGTTTCGAGGATAATTATTTCTTAGTTCGCAGTAACTAAAATGACATGCAGTTTTTTATTTGAGAGCGTGATTAATTGGATCGTTCTTAGCTATGAAAATATGTCAAGCATTGTAGTATGGAGTGTAGAATCACAATCATAAAATTAATATTCTATTGTGCTTGTCAAATCAACTTATAATAATTGGCAGTTGGCACATCTTAATGACACTGCTATACTGATAACCTGACCTCAGGCTGAATTGGGACAACGCACACTATACAACTTGTTGACAACTTCATCTCGATACCTACAGACAGTGATGATGGTAGAGGAAGGTGGTCAAAAGCACTATTAGACATACCATACAGGTACCTGTTGGTGCTGTCTCGATGAGTCATTGGAAAACAGCAAGTGATCATCAAGGTATGTCGTTGGAACTACAAGGTGATTGGACATCAGGCACATACAATCTATGTCGGAGGTGATTTAATTTTAATAAAGGATTTACGTTCGTGGGAAGGGTCTTCTAAATTCCAAAACGCTGGCAACCCCATCACGACTTAGAGCCGACAATGCGGTGTTTGTCTCTCAGTTACGGCCATTTACAAATTTGTGCGCGCATAAATTCACTGTCGGATTACACGCGCGCAAGTTTTTCATTTGCATTCATTGTTCGAGCCGCGCCTATTCGTTTGGCGTGTAAGGTATGGCTAGATTTATTCTTGTATGTCGCAAGTACATACTTACGTCCGTCGACGACTTACGCACGCACTCGTTAGCACGTCTATTTATTTTAAGGCATCTCTATGCGACTTGAGAGCTTTTTACTTTGTCGGGACTTAGCATAACTAAGTTAAGTATTGTCACTACCACTACACGAGTCTTAAGTTTGATGAATAAGAGAACATAAACTTAATTATCTGAACATAAAGTTGCGTGAATATTCGACGAAACTTAAAAAAAATATGAATTCCATATTTTTTTGAGTTTTGTCACAAAATGAGATGGTCACACTATTTCTAAGTTTATTTCCGTAGTTAGTTACATTAGTTTTAATAGTGACATTACGTACTTAAAAATACATTTCGTAATTTAGTTAATTGATGAAAGAGACAAACTTAACTCAATTTGTAAAACAATGCTTCTGAATTCGCTTACCTATGTAAAAGTGTTCATTGTCAGCGCCCACAATGCCCATTCAAGAGGTAAATTAAAACATCGCGACTTACAGCCGTACAACAATACAAGGAATTCTCAATTGTCTCAGAGCAAAATATGCGAAACAAGCACTCTGTGTGGAACGGCTGAAAAAATGTTAAAATTAATTTTTCTTCGTTGCAAATGTTTTCCTTAATTTTCATATAAGAAGTTTTTTTCTTGGTCATGATGCTGAACTCTTACGATCTTGATTACATAAAGATTAACAGCTGTACTAATTAACTAACTTTGGGCCGCGGCTTCGGTCACTTTAAATTCGATTTTTCAAGCCCCTATTTTATCTTCTTAGGGGTTGAATTTTCAAAAAATCCTTTCTTAGCGGTTGTCTACGTCATAAAAGCTATCTGTATGCCAAACAGCCTGATCCGTTCAATGATTTGAGCTGTGATAGATCAGTCAGTCAGTGGTAGATTCTCGACTTGTCATAACAGCCACAAGTTGGCCTACATGAAATAAATAATTTCGAGTTTGACTCAATCAGTCACCTTTTCCTTTTATATAAATATATAGAAAGAAAGAATTCACTTTTTAGTTAGATATCAGTCGGCTCACTTAGCAGCGTTTTTATAATTACATATTTGCTTAACGGAAATTTTGTAATCACAATCGATCAATCAGTGTCACAAAGTAAGCTAAGCAGGATAAATTAGAGGTGCCATTTCCAATACAAACACTTACCTGCCGACTGTAATGATT
Organism: Hipparchia sbordonii; assembly: GCA_038048805.1. Lineage (NCBI taxonomy): Eukaryota > Metazoa > Arthropoda > Insecta > Lepidoptera > Nymphalidae > Hipparchia > Hipparchia sbordonii. Next base: position 539,309 of record JBBIWI010000007.1, read on the forward strand.
TGCTTCATTTTTTTTATACGCTTTGATTGATACAGTACCTTGACCTTAATAAAACAGTCTATTTACACGCTTATCTCATTGAATTAAATAGAGTGGATATTAGTAACACTCAAAAATGCCAAAAGATAGTTTGAGTAGTTGCAATAGCATTTTTATTTTAAATATGAATAGCGGGCAAACAAGATGGCGGTTCACCTGATGTAAAGTGATTACCGCCGCCCATGAAGACTTCTAGTACCAGAAGCACCACCACGTTGCCGCTTTTCAGGAATTTATTGGTCCGCCCCTTGAATAACCCCATATTGTAATTAAGTGAAAACACTGTCGAAGGGAGATAATTCCACAATTTGGTAGTAGGTACGTGGAAAAAAAGATCTGGAGCAACGGATGGTCGAAGTGCTCCAGGCACCCAGGCGGTGAGAGTGAAATTGCGTTCGGTGGCATGCAGTGCGGTTCCAATTCAGTAGCATGTTAGTTTTATTTCCAAAAATAACTACACTTACATTTTAAATTGATTAATTGTTATTGAAAAATATAATTTAGGACAAAAAATATTATGAACGTTTGGTGTCCCGCAAGTCCCGCGGGATCGCCGGCCTTAATCCCGCGAACCTGCGAGATTGGTTTCCCTACATTTTACTGTTAAAAATTAATCAAATTGCCTCAAGTTTCCCCATCACTTGTCCAGGCAGAGCTATTAACGGCAGGCGAGTGGCGACCCGCTGCGCTACCGGCGCGCGGCGTTGGCGTCCATTTATCAAATTATTTATACATGCACCCACGGCTGGACTCGCCTGCTCGCCTGCTCGGGCCCACCCATCGCTTACGAGCGACGGTGCTCGATACGTTTTACATTTTTCCCTTCCTTGTGCGCTGGCTACATGATGGCTATACGAAGCCACACTTTTCCCTACTTTAGGCGCTGGCTACACGATGCCACAATTTTTCCCTACCTTAGGTGCTGGCTTTACGATGCCATAATTTTTTTCCTATTTTATTATTTACTGGCTGATGCCCGGGACTTCGCTCACGTTAAGTTCGATTTTTCAAACCCCCACTTTTACTTAGGGGTTGAATTTTTAAAAATCCTTTCTTAGCGGATGCCTACGTCATACCTGATCGCTAAGTGTATGCCAAATTTTAGCCCGATCAGTCCAGTGGTTTGAATTGTGCATGGATAGATCAGTCAGTCAGTCAGTCAGTGACATTTTCCTTTTATATATTTAGACTCGCTAATAACCACGACTTCATTCGCGTCGAACGAAGTTTTTTGGATTCCCGCGGGAACTCTCTTATTTTCTGGGATAAAAAGTAGCCTATGTGCTATTCGAGTCTATAATAATCTAACTCTGTGCCAAATTTTAGCCAAATCGGTTTAGTCGTTGCATTGTGATTGAGTAACAAACATCCATACATCCATCCAAACTTTCGCATTTATAATATTAAATAAGATTATATATATAATTTTGCCCAGTAAGCCAGGGTCGTCAGGGTCGTCTGCGTGCTAGCAATGGCATGCAAGTAATTAGAGTTTCCAATAAGCTATTTTTTTGCCCTAGTCGATCCTCTAGTCCTACCGCGCGCCGCCATGTAACCGCGCCCTGCGCTGCTCGGTAAGGTAGTTTATGGCTTACTCTATGTTATGTTTGTGGGGTATTTTTAGATTATAGATTATCTGTGATGGATTCGATGGTGAGTCCGTAGAATAATTTGATATTCCGTTTAAATTAATTAGGGTGTAGTGGTGTAGTCTTCTGCACCTGTCTCTTAACAGACGTTTGCGATTTCTCATAGATACAGTAAATATTACACGTCGAGACCCAGGAAGAAACAATCGTCCAGCCCTGATTTTGTAGAACATCGTCTCTGTCGGTCGTATCTGTGACGCTTTGTCACAAACTGATAAGGACGACGCTCTACCAAAAAAGTCAGAATTCATATTTTAACCAGGCCAATAAACTTAATCACAACGTTCATGATATTCAAATACTGCCTTGTACTAACTAACCACTTAGTTTTTATTTGTTGCTCAAGAATCTTGACCATTAGATCCTCAATTTAACCGTCTGATATCCACTGACCTTAAGTAGCAATTTCTCTTTATTTACATTCGTAATTAAAGCCACTTTTAATAAACAGCAGTCCATATAGCATAACTTGTGAGTACCATATAGATAAGTACTCATATCTTGTACAAGTGGCATACAACGGCCCACTTGTAACGAACAACCGCTCGTTAACTCCAAACACGTGTCCCCACAATGGATTGTTTATTAAATATTCCCAACGTAACTCTCACCGTATAGTTAATCGACCGCCTTCCTATATAAACAAACTGGAAATTAGCCTCTCATTAGAATTTGTGTGAAAATTACCCGTTTAACTACGTACGTAAGTAATTACTTAAGATTGTTCTAGATTTAGACCTGTCATTTGTTTACAGTGCCACCAACTTGTCTGTTCAGGTGGATAATATTGGAACTAAAGGCTGCTATTTTAAGGTATCATTCTGCTTACAGCCACTGTCCAAGGGTTCAAGATCTTTGTTGCTGTCAGATCTTTCTAGTGCGAGTGCCGGAAAATGTTAATGAAAATGTAGTACCGATTTCCACGTATTATACAAGTAATAATGCTTGTTGTTGCACCAGGAATAGACTTCGGTTCCACAACTGAGTGAGGTGAATACTCCAAAATAAAAGTCATTTGTGTATTTCACCCAAGTGTTCACTGTGAACACTAGTGTTCACAGTGAACACTAGTGGCGTTGAAAATTAATTTTTAATAATTGACCTTGCGATTTTGTGCTAATTATCAAAATAGCAATTAATTATGATATTCCACTTTCCAAATCTTTGTTCCAGCTGTAATTAGGCCAACACAACATAGGTGCAATACACACACACATACGCACACATGCATACAAATATCATCAATCATTCTCACAGATTATTTCGATGACATTTCCCTACCAACTAATCTCACTGGCGGTGCATTAGAAGTAAGTTAGCGGGGATTTACACGGGGCTTAGGCATGAGATTTACATTTAATAATAATATTAATCACTATTGGATTATAAAAATACGAAAGTGATTAATTTGCGTGTATCTTTTTGACATTTCATAAAAATTGGGTTTTACAAATACAGTCAAACCTGAGTAAGTGAGAACTGGGTAAGCGAGAAAACTCTATTAATGAGAGTATTTGCCAGGTCCCGTCATTTTGCCCTCCTAAAACCTCTATAAGTGAGAAACAAAAACCTGTATAAGTGACACTAATTTTTCACGCGCGAACCTCTTTAAGTGAGATTTCTACCTGCCTATACCTCTATAAGCGACAGTTAAACCAATTTAACATTTGCTATTCATGACTCATTCTTAAATTTCGAGGAACTCTTATTCTATTTGAATTATCAAATGTGCGTCTGTTATTGTTTTCTATAGTTTTAGGAACTTGCATTGTTTTCGAACGACCAAATATGCATTTGTTGTTTAATTGTTTTATTATAAGTTCGAGGAAGTCATATTCTATTCAAAAAGCCTTTTTGTTAGGCTAGACCTCTATAAGTGAGATAGACCCCTACTGTGACTCTGTAAGCTAGAAACTCGGCTTAGTGAGAAACCTCTATAAGAGAAAAAGAGATCGCGGTCCCTTGAGCTCTCACTTATCCAGGTTTGACTGTATGTAGGTACAATTGGAGTAATTTAAGCCATTTCATTTTAATGGAGAATACAAATAATAATAATTAAGTGCTCCCAGCCAAATCCGGCTACTGCGGTCAAACTCCACAGAAATTATCCATTCGCGCGGTAGATATTATAGTGCACAAGTATGTGTGATGGGACGGAAATCCGACACGACCGGAGAGATCAAGTGCAGGACCAGCCGCTTTATGTGCTCTCCACGAAGCACGATACACAAATACATAATATACTATGACCAGAGTCCAGACGCGGCGCGGTGCACCAATTTTATCTAAGTCTCAAAAGACCGTGGTTTTTACCATCACAAACTATAATATGTTGGTTAAAATAATGCTTTAAGGTTTTTAATTCTTTTGTCATAAAAGCAGAACATAATATGTCATATTAATTATGATAAAAGCATTTCGCTGTCACTACGTTATTACGTATAGTTAACCAAATAGGTAATCAAAAATTATACGATACCATGTATAGTGAAATGTCAACTTTAGTTGCTTAACTATTATTTATGTCTTGATTCAATTATTTCAGTGATACAATAAACAATGTAGCTTTCTTAGCCGCAGAGCTATGGCCAATAAATCTAAAGTGGTCAGTAAGCAGTAACAGTTCTCCACGGTGCTCATTCGAGCCAATTAGAATTGGAACGTTCAATAAACTATTATCTGGGCCAATTAATACAGCTCAGCGTAAACAGTACACTGATTGTAGATTCCTGTGTAGTTTTAACGTTAGCAGACATTCTATAACAACGACTTTCATACACATTTCTTGAATCTCGATTATATTATGGATTAATGGCGTTCGTAGACTACATAATAACTTTTAAATTCAATTCAATTAAAAGCCTCAATAGTGGTGCGGACTGAAAACTGAAAGGTCGCAGATGCCATTCTCAACCCGTTGCACTATTGTCGTACCCACTCCTAACTCAAGCTTTCCGCTTATTTGGAGGGGAGAGAAGAATATCAGTCAAGTTCATCTTGGCTTAATATGTAGTTTAAAAATATACTTTTAATATACTTTTTGTCTAGGCCATAATTTTAATATTCTTTTAACCGAATTCCAATTTCAACGAAGATAAGTCTACTACCGCAAGTATAAATGGATTATAGAAGCGGCCAGACAGATAGATGTTATATAAATACGTGAAGCAAGTGATTATATGCACACAAAATCTAAGCGATGATGTACGAGTATCCACAAACAATGCGCTGAGTCGAATATACTGTCTCGGAATTGTCTAAAAATATCACAATCATCTCTGATTTGCCGATAGTCTCTCAGCAATTGTTGCTGCAAGTACAAAAGATGCAGCTTTTCCGCAATTGGCTAGACACTACGCCAAGTTGACCGGTCCACAAGACAAAGTTATAATTTGATTTGACCCAGACAGCGGTACTCGAAGTTAATATCAATTCGGTGGAAATATTAGGCCAGTGCGTGTACTCGTAGATTCAATAAGTAGGTCCGGTGTCGAGCAGCCAGCGGGCAATATCAATAAATCATGAGGCGATAAGGCCACGTAATTAACGGGCCCAATCGATCACCGATACGCCACTATCGTCCGCGCGCCTTACATGTGTTCTGATAACTACCAGAACTCGCTGCTCGGACTGTTCACAACACAACTCCTACATATTGTATTGTACCGGTCGTCCAGCTGAACATCTCTTGACTATTGTAGTTACACCCTACTTCACGCAGTAGGGGGAGCAACACTGTGCTTTCCGATGCGAGGTCACCACGCTAGCGCGTAAGAATCCCAACATTCAACGTGGGTACCTGGTGTATCCACTTCGACCGTTGTGCCAATTTTTTTTCCACGCACATGGAAATTATAGAACTAATTCCCTTCAGTGGTGTTTCCACTGAGCTTCAACATAGAGTTATTCAAGGAGCGGATCAACAAATTCCTGAAAAGCTGATAACCATAGGCGGTGCCTCTGGTACTTCAAATGGACGGCGGTAGTGATTTAACATTAGATGACCCGCCTTATAAATTGTTCTTTGAACTACGTGCCCTGAACATTGCCACTTCAATACGCAACCTGTTGAGCTATATCGGTGAATTAGTTCTTTGCGCCGAGCCTTATGTAGAAGTTACAAGTAATGTGCACTTTTCAACGCAGTTTAACAAATAGTGAGAGCGTACCAGCCAATGAAGTGATTGCGATCATGACGCTGTAGCAATCAGTTTTAGACAATCCCTATGTCTGATGGGCACTTGTTGGTTCCACTCGCCTGTACAGGAATACCTCGGTGGCCACTCGAACACTAGCGATAAAGAATATTTTCGTACGCGATATCCGTTATCAGCTCTTATCAGCAATCTGGGTACACGCTACACCGTGTAACGCCACTATTACAAGTTTACGATATGTTTTCCCCGCAGCAATAAAACTCCTTCAATCTCGCTGACCGGCATAAAACGGGTAAATATTGTAAAAGATATTAGTAATGCCACTATTGCTGCTACTGTGTCGCCGAGTGGCGGGGCATTGTGTTGTTCGCCTATCTGTGATTGCAGCACTTAATGATATTATTAGTTATTACGTAGGATTATTTAAATATGTACAAATAAGTATCAATATAAGCAGGTACTCCGGCACTAAAAACTAGCTTAGGCATTCGTAAAAAGTTTTTGTAGCTTTTTCTTCTGTATTATTATTTTTTTCAATAAATTCCAAATAATATCTAAGTTCTCTTTTTCCCAGCTCAACTGCTGAACTAATTTTAGTTTAGCATAGAGAGTAGCTTGCACCCTGCAGACTGATAGAGTTCCCATGAAACTTTTTAAAAACTTGATCCATGCGGAAAAAGTAAACAGCCACGGCCAAAGCCTCCCACCAGACCAGACCAGAGACAATTCAGAAATTATAAATTTCCAAATTGCCCCCGCCGGGAATCGAACCCGAGACCTCCCAGTTATAAAACCAGAGCGCTCACCATTGCGCCAGGGAGGTCGTTAGGGAATCGATTTGTATGAATGAGGTGTTAATTGATTCTTTATAAGGGTCCGGATGACACGTAAAAATAGTATCATTTACAACCGACGTGAAATAGGCGACATGACTGCATATTATACGAACAAAATCAATGATGGATATTATATTCAATATATTGAATATAATATCCATCATTGATTTTGTTCGTACGGTATACCGTGGGTTTTTTTTACTTTTTCTTGTATGAAACTCTCCAGTCCAGTTATTTGCTCTAACAAGGGGCGAGTCCCCATCGCTGATTGTGCACCCCAGTACCTTCCCGGCTCCCTTACACTAGCATTAATTTCATTCTTAGCCCTTTTGACCCTCGCTGAGTTTTTACAAAAGTGAACGCTCCGTAACGGCCATTTTGCTAGACCATTTCAAACTTATTTTTTTCAATTAGGTAAGAACTTAAGTACCTACCTAAGTGCTCAAAGTTATTCTTATAGTAAAAAATACGTTCACACGTACCTATGGGAAATATTTATTTCTAATAATTTCTATTTACGTAATATTATACACAAATAGAAATTATTAGAAATAGGACAAAGGTGCGGGCTGAAAAGGCCACAGGTTCGAACCCCACCCGTGGCACTATTGTCCTAGCACAAGCTTGCCGCTTAATTGGAGGGGATAGGGGATACATAATACGTAAAGAAAATATTCTCCCGACCGAATTCGGCCACGGCGGCCAATCTCCACATAGATTAGCCATCTGCGCGGGAGATATTATAGTGCCTAAGTGTGTGCGCCAACACAGATGCACTCTCTATTCCTTTACTCTCATAGTCCAATGGGACGGAAATCCGACACGACCGGAGAAAGATAAGGCACAAGACCGACAGGTTTACGTGCTCTCCGAGGCACGGGAATGACTCACCACTAACTTCCTAACTCCGGGCTAGTACTGAGAATTTCTTGACAGAAAAATCCAATACATTTTATGGCTCAACTTGGGAATCGAACCCGGGACCCGGAATCATCTGTAGTCGAACTTGTTAACCACTAGACCAACGAGGCAGTTAACATTATCGGGTATCCGGAGCCCGGTTCTTTGTTTTTTTTTTTTTTTTTTTTTTTTTTTAATTTATTTATTCGTAAATTCGTTTAGTTCTATTGTTGGTACATTCTCATTTGTTTGGCAATATTTAGTCACTATATTGACGAGCTCGTACAACACGCTAAAATGTAACGAGTGAAATGAGCCATAAACCCGGCCCAGATCGCTTCAACGCCGATCCGTGATCAATTCCCATCGAAATTTAGCATCCATTGCATTGATATAGGTCCAAAAAACGAGGAAGATGCCCACAGGTCTCGTCTTAAAAAATCGGCCAAAAAGAGTGACAAAAATGAAAGATATCACTCATCAACTTGATAACACAACAAAGTTATTGTTGAAGTAGAACTTAAGACAGACTTTTACAAATCACAAAAACATTTCTCGAAATGCTAAGTGTCGTTACTATGCATCGACCTTTTACGAAATGGATAAGTAAAAAAGACCTTTTAGAAACTTTCAGAGTTATTGTGTATCTTTAGTTTCTATATTCAATGATCTAAAATATAAATATCCCAGAGCACACGTGGTATTTTCATTATCCTGCCATTAACCCGAGATGGATTCGCAGGTCGACGGGAAAATAGCCCCAAATTATAATAAAGATAAGGGCTGTATTCCCGTGACTCGTGGGTTCAGTTGGGATCGATTATTTGAACAAACAAGCTGGGTAATAAATCATCCGCTCCCGGTTACCTGCAGGGATCGATATGAAAAAAGGGAGTTTTGAAACAAAAGGGAGCGACACTTTCCAACATTGCCCGTGGACTATTTGGAGCTTTGCTCAAATATTTAGCGAAGCTCGCTTGTTTAAATTATATATAGCTACTTGTACATAGACATATAGACAGCATTATGCTGCAGTACGCTGTTATTTAATTCGGTCCTTTAGAGACTTGTCGTTATTTGGTTTAGTCACAAATATAAAACTAGCCGATGCTCGCGACTTCGTACGCGCGGATTGAAGTTTTCACAACAGCGACTAGGGATGTTGATATTGTAACAATTAAATCACCAACAACTCAATGACCGCAAACGGGTTTATAAGTGGGTTCAGTGATTGAAATGCCAGTTGACATCGCATACCAGGCCATTAGCTGTTAGCTGGATGAAAGCTAAACTAGTTTTGTATCGAATTATTATCAATATCACATTCTTTTGTCGACGACAGGTTTACGCTAGCCTATAATCTCTATGTCACTTCACCTGTATCACCAATAAATAATTTAAAACTAGATGCGCCTGATTTCATTTCATTGACACTTGAGGATTTATTTTTGAACAGGCTTTTTCCCGTGACTTTGTCCGCGTAGTAAGTTTTTAGCCGCGAGAACCCTCTTTTTTCCCGGAGAAAAACTAGCCTATGTCACTCTCCAAATCCCTACCTATACCCATGCAGCAAATCACGTCGTGATTGATGGACAAGCTAACAAGTAAACACACTTTTGTATTTACAATATTGTTACAGACTAGAGTTTGTTTAGGACTGACTACATATCTAGCACATTAAAAAGTGAAGGTTGCAGTAAGAAGACAGTACCGTCTTCTATCCTATCCTCGGCGATCCTATCGTTTTCATACAAAATTTGTTGCTGACTTTAACTTCACCCTTACTATTCAAAAGTTAAAATGTTCGTGCTTATCCTACGTCAAATTAAATTTTTTTTTGGTTGGTTACATTTAATTCTCATCACTCAATCATTTAGTTGATGCATCTAACTGGAAACTTTTAGCCCCATCTTTCGTCAAAACTTTTCTCTCATATTGTATCAATCATCGCACAAAAGAAAGAAAGTATGAAATATTTTGAGAACGAACGTTTACGTCACCCATTCTAAAAATAAAATGTCACTGACACCTAAATGTCAGGGAAGAATAATGAGGAAAAATACGCGTTCTGAACGGTTTTGTCTGTTTTTGTCAGAATGTATCAGGATAAGATATCAGGGTAAGTGCAAACTTTGTGTGCTTCAAGCACACAAAGTTTGCACTTACCCAGGCAGTAAATGTGACAATTAAGAATAATCGATTAAGGCCATAGTAGACGGTTAATTTTTCGAGATTTTTGCTTTCATTTTCGAGGCTTCGCCGATGAGTCATCGAAAAATATGAATCGTCTAAGAAAGAAAATCGTCTAAAGACCGACCGTTCACCGTTCACAGGCGACACCACTCATCGTCCATCTCAAAAATGAACGATGAACGTTGTACCGTCTAATTTCACCCTTAGGGCTAAAATTAGTGACCAAAATTCTGATTCTAGAAAATAAATCTCTTGTATCCAATTATCCATTCCATCTATATGTACTAAAAGATAAAACATTGCAAAATCAATATTCTATTAAAGTAATTCATAAAGATTTAGAAATTTTAGAATTTAGCGGCGGAAAAAGAAGCCCGAGCGTTAGGACACTTGTAATCGCTTCAGATGTTAAAAACTAAAACTGTAAAAGTACACCTAGTGAAGGTAAATTTTGCACACTCCAAAGGACAGTTTTATTCGCAAGGACAAGCGTCCTTGCGAATAAAACTGTCTATTTGCTTTTGTGTCAATAAAACAATACGAATTCACCATGGTTAGGTATCTGAAGAACTGTAAACTTAGTTTGTTTTATGAGTTTAGTGTGTTTCAAAGCAATCCTCCGCGTCAGCCAAAACTCTAATGTTCACAAAACTGTCCCGTTTTATTGCAGAAGCCATAAAGTAATTTAATCCTTGCGACTTCAAGCAAAACTTTTAATTTTTATCTCTTTTAGATAAATAAAGAATTTCGCCATTTGAATTGCATTTATACAGACTACTTTGCGAAATAATGGAAAATTTTAATGATAAGTTTTATCTTTTTACCATATTAAGCTGTAAGGAGGCTGTCGCTTTACTCGCATTGTAATTTAATAGTTTGCCTGTAGATTCTTTTTTTGCACATCGCGCAAAAACTTGCCTCGGGAACGAGGGTCTTTACCCTCCTTTGAATTTCTTGCTGCTCGCGTTTCTTCTTGACAGTTGACACTCAGTGCGTTGCGGCACCAAGCTTATTAATCACTAAGTTTGTGACAACACGACGCGCCGTGTATCATCGCCCTTAGGTGATCAGTTGTATATATTGCTTAATAATAATGTCCTCCCGACTGAATCACACAGGGATTGGCCATCTGCGCGAGAGATATTATACTGCACAAGTGTGTGCGCAATCACCTGTGTACTCTCTAACTCTATTCCCTCAACCTCATAATCCGATGGGAAGAAAAGACCGACACGATCGGAGCTAGATCAGGCGCAGGACCTACGGCTTTACGGCTTTACGGGCTCTCCGAGGCACGGGTGTGACTCACCGCCAACTTCCTCACTCTGGGCTAGTAGGTACTGAGAATTTCTCGATAGACAGACAATAAATTTTTTTGTCCGACCCGGGAATCGAACCCGGGACCTCGTCATACGCAGTCGAACTTGCTAACTACTAGACCAACGAGACAGTATAGTACATATTGCTTATTGTACGTTACAATGTACACACCAGCCGGCGCGGTAAAGTCGCTGATGCAGAAAATTGGACGCCAAGACGTGCTCCCAGTGTCTACCGCTCCCTAGCTACAACTCGGTAGGTGCGACCAAGACGCCTATTGTGACAGCTGGCTGTTTGATTGCCTATTAAAACTTGCCTATTCAACACGCCGAAACGATGAAATTGTTTCAATTAACTACTTACTTACCAACTTTACAAGTTACGATTTCAATCTCGGTTTTGACGACATCTTTGGGACAGCTCCGTGTGTCGATTCTGAAAAGCTGCAGCATTGATACAGCCTATATTGCGGTGATTTGCTTTTATCGCTTTCTTTCTGCAACAATGCGTTTGGCCTATGGTACTCGTCATAGGCCAAACACTTGACGAATAACAGGCGATTGCAATCGTTACACTGTAACAATCATTTAGACTAATGCTAAGATCTATAGAGCGTGCTGGCTCAGCTCAGACTCAAGATAGAAGTTAAAATGAGACACAAATATGCTCCGACATAAATCTCTCACGTTTTAACACTGTCTTAACGGGGTCTTTTCCCTGTTTCTAGCAATTTCGCGTCTTTTCAAACCAGTCTTAATTCATGAAGAACTATTTTATATTTTATTTGCATCGAAAAATATATATATTGTACATACATATTTTATCTGAGGTTCTTATATTACAGAAATGTGTAAAGCTATACTTTGCTCGATCATAAAAAATCATGAAGAAATCGCGATTTTCACTATTTTTCCAATGTTATGTCTAAAGTTTTTAACTAAATGAAAAAAAAAAATATATGAAAATAAAGCTTATTACATTTATGAGGGTTCCAATAAACAATATTTTTAAATAAAAATTTAAGCTTAGCTCTAGCTTATTTCTAGACGTAAACGGTCACGCGCATCCTCTAACGGGGGTGTTTCAGTGTCCCACCGGACTCTATCGAGGTTGGACGCACGTCAGTTTTCGCAGGCCACGTGCTTAAATTCTCACTTTCATTAATAATTTTGTTGTAAAAATATTATTTTGTAAAATCACTAAAACTTTTCATTAGATCTTAGTTAGCATAGTACCTAATTATTTTAAGTACACGAGGATTTCGGAGCGGCGCGGCGCGCGGCGACATAGCCCGCTAAATACCTAAAGTTCCGGGACCAGCAAGCCTTAAGTCTGAAAGGAGTAAGAATGTCTAAAGTCTGGCGAAGTCGGGGGTAAGAGTTTCTTTCTTCTTTCCTTTGGTGAATGGCTTTTTCCAAGGGGTAAGAGTTAAATAAAAACACATCGCTCATTTGCGACAAAGGTGACATAATTCAAAATTCACCAATTTTAGTGTCGACAACATAACGCTAAACACAAAAAAATAAGAGTGAGAGAGATTGTGACTTAATGCTCTATCGCTTTGTTAGCCGATGTGTTGTTTCGAGACCGCAGCCTCCACAAAACATTACTCTCTAACGAGAGAATTCTCTCATCGTCGATTTTGAATTATGTCACCCTTGTCGCAAATGAGCAACATGTATGTAGAGAAATGTTGCAGTCTAGTATAATCCATGAATGGACAAGGAAGACGTCTGTACCGCTTATCGATGCACTATCGTGCAGATATACGTGTGTGGAATAAACGAGGCCATTCGAGAGGAATACGCGATGCTAATCACGTACCCCGTAATACGCCATTACGCGAGTACGACCGGGTGACTCACTAGTCAAGACAAACACATAGCCATTGATCTTGGTAAAGACATTTTTACCAACGACGAGTTACCATTTTCCTTTATACCTACTGGGCCGATTTTAATGTAGTTTTTTGCTCAGCACATGTATCACCAGAGCAGGCTCTTGGATATGTTTTGACGTTATAGACAGACATCAGGGACGCTGCAGTACCGTTGCCGTTTCTGTATTTTTGAATATCGAATGATCGAAATCGTTCGAATGAATGAAAGAACTTTGCTGGCGACAGATACAACCCTTCAATGTAAAGTGCTAGCACACACAATCTATAGTATAGAGTAGGTGCATCGGTGAACTACAATGGTCTTCTGGGGCGGGGACGCATCGGTGACCCATTCACACAGTTCACCCTTTAATTAAGATATTGACGGTTCATTTATTTGTACGGGGTTCTTTCTTTATTACTGTGCTTCTCGTGCACCGTGTACGGTTTACTGTACGATAATGACACCAATGTATTTTCAACTTCCAAAGCCATTCCACAAAATGTTTGAGTTCTTTCAAACCGAGGATCGATTTTGGGTAGGCGTCTTTAGATCGATGGACGTCCACTCCTGATGGGATTTTTTTAGGGTTCCGTACCCGAAGGATAACCAACGGGACCCTATTGCTAAGCCTCCGCTATACGTCCGCCCGTCTGTCTGTCAGCGGGCAGTATGTCTTGATCCGTAATAGGTACAGTTTAAATTGACACAGAAAGTGTAAATGTACTTTTCGGCGTTTTTGGTACAGAACCCTTAGTATATGAGTCCGACTCGCATTTGACCAGTTATTTATTTAATAAAACTTTATACGAAACATAATTAAAACCCTCCAACTTAGCGTATTTGTACCTACCTAGTGCAAAGGATTGGGTTTGAGCCGTTCGACCATTTATCAGACCACTGAGTTTCTATGAAACTTTCATAGAAAGCTTAAAAATCCATTGTGTACCTACAATTTCACCCCATTATCGTATTTAGATTTTATGTTATTGTGTTATTGTCATGACTGTATTTAAAAATGGAATTCCTCCGTTTAACGAGGCGTCGTCAAAAGCTTTTTATGACTATCCTCGCATAACGAAATAATTAAACCGGGCTATAACTGAACTTTAAATCACAGAAAGGATATTAAACCGTCAAAGTTGAGGAAGCCGAAAAATTAATAAGGAAGTCTTAGGAAGACTACTTAGCCAAAAAATGACACAAAAAGCACAATACGTTGAAGGCGTGACCCAAAATCCAGCTTAAGAGATCTGCCCCCGTGACCGCTTTGAAGTGCTTATTTTTTTGTCAAATAAGTAAATTGCTTTTAGGGTTCAAAACTCGGTTGAAAAACCTTGGTAATTTGTGGTAAAGAGCACGTCATAATTGGTCGTATTTTTAACCGACTTCCAAAAAGGAGGAGGTTATCAATTCGGCCGGTATCTTTTTTTTTTTTTTTTTTCTATGTATGTCCACCGATTACTCCGAGGTTTCTGGACCGATTCACGCGAATTTTTTTTTAATCGACAGAGGAAGCTCGCGAAATGGTCCCATAAAAATTTTTACCTTCAACTCCTCAAGCCTGATGCTGCAGGGGTACTTTCCCCCTAAATTATGAGGCTTTAGGAAATGTCATTTACGAATTGGTATGCTTAGCCTAAGCATATACTAGATGTTAGAGCTCCAGGTCCTACTCCTCAATCCTGATGCTGTAGGGTACTGCCCACCCAAATTGTAAGGATTTAGGAACTGTCATTTACGAATTGGTATGCTTAGCCTAAGCATATACTAGATCATAGAGCTCCAGGTCCTACTCCTCAATCCTGATGCTGTAGGGTACTGCCCATCTAAATTGTAGGGATTTAGGAACTGTTGATCATGAATTCGTATTGTATGTAATAAGCATAGACTACATTATGGATTTTTAGGTTCTAGCTCCTCAATCCTGATGCTGCAGGGAACTGCCCACCTGAACTGTGAGGATTTAGGAACTTTCGCTTGCGAATTGATATTGTTAGTATCAAGCATAGTCTACATCATAGAGCTCAAGGTTCTAGCTCCTCAATCCTGATGCTACAGGGTGGAGGAATTACGAACTTTCGATTTCGAATTGATATTGTTGGTACCAAGCATGGACTGCATCATGGAGCTCTTAGTCCTAGCTCTTTAGAAATCGTGTATTGTTAATAAGTACTGTAGGTACCAAGTATAGACTACATTAGTACCGTAGCGTTGGAGGGAGGGGAGAAAGAGAGCAGGAACAAGCTACACTAAAAAGCTTAAAATAAAAATTCTTTTCAAAAAACCGACTTCAAACGCCACTACAAAGTATAAAAATAATTTTATTTTGTACACGTTTGTTGAAGTCGATCGATGCGCGACGCTTATCTTATGGTGACATATAAGAGACACGCTTATTGAAATCGGGCGAGCATCGCGTATCGGATTCATCGTTTCTAGTTAAGCCCGCCTGACTTCAACAAACGTGTACAAAATAAAATTATTTTTATACTTTGTAGTGGCGTTTGAAGTCGGTTTTTTGAAAAGAATTTTTATATCTTCGATAGTACCCACAGAATTCATTTTCGCCAACGCAACGTAAATAAGTATTTTTGCGAATAAAAATTCCTCAGAATATATTACACAAACAAATATGTATATTAAAATATGCATTAGATGTAATTACCACTTTTGATACTTTGTGAAAATACAAAGCTGAGCGACAGCTCAGCCATCGCCGACTCTTTATTGAACACGAAAAACAAATACATAGTTACAATTTGTAACTCCTTAAATAAAGAAAAGAAAAACTATTCTTTTCAAGCGCAAAGGTTATTCCAGGTAAACCTTTGTCACGAGCCTTCTTAGTACCTATTCCAGAAATCTTTGGATCTTGAACGAATGTTTGTACAGAACCCTCTCCCCGGATGAATGTTGGACTTGGCCGCGTTTTTAGTCACACGAATCGCTTTTTTAGCGCGTAAATAAATTAAAAATTTGAATTCATGGCGCAAAGAAGTTGAGCTGCATTATGGGCTCTTTTGTGGCGGACAAAAGAAGCGTTTTCATAATCTGGGTCAGAAGAGTTTTGTTACAATACAATCTACCGTTTTGAAGTAACCTCACGCCATCACCTCGCGGAGCCTCGCACCATTGACTTCTAGATACATTACTTAATAATGATTTAGTTTTTTTTTAAGTGTTAGTATAGGTACATAGTAGGTAATTTTATTTCTTTTTCATATATTTTGTAATTAAAAAGTTACTATTAAATTATCGATAAAAGGATTATTAAAATAAGTTCAGATTTGACGCCAAAAAGCTTCTTTGACCTTTCACCTTTGAAAGGAACATTTTTTATCGAAAGTCAAGATTAACTCTAGATAAATATACATACGTAAAATAACGAAATCACCTCAGATATGACGCCTAAAAAGGCGAGCTCCCAATTGAAAACCTCTTTTTGTTTCCGTAAAAATTCAAAACAATGTGTAAAACCGAGTCGGTCCAAATGTTTAGTTAATGTTATTTGTGCGGAAGAGCCCACATGTAGAGGAATAAAGGACGTAGCCCACTTAACCCACACCATTTCCGCACTGAGAGGTGACCTCTTTAAGTGACCGTTCGCTGTCCACGCGAAGACGGCTAGGAGCGAACTCGCTGTCCACAACACAACACTATTTTAATAACAAAATAACAAAAAGCATGCGAGCTTGGAGCAATCTAGCCATGGTGTATGTTAACAAGGGGCCTATGTGTCTGCAGTAACGCTGGAGAGATTACAAGCCACTTCTCCTAGCTACACCTTGAAAGCGTTTGCTCCCGTTGTTGCATGGACAGCGAACTTTCAACTAGTTGACTTCGAGTGAACAGCGAACGGTCACTTCGATTCGAGCTGATGCAGTGTGGGAGCGGTGTCGTGTAAGGCGGTCACCGTTTGACTGGAGTGCACCGCTCGTTGCCCGCTCCCGCGCCGCTGTTTTCGAGGGCCGGTTCATTTGATTTTACGCATGATCCTGCCGCTCCCGCGCCGCCGCCGCCGCCGCTCCGCTGCCCGCGAGATTCGAGGCAGAGGCCTAAGTGAGCTATGACCTCTAGGCCGCGTCGTAAACCCGGTGACGTGTGGTGACGGCTGTTTTATGGTGCGCGGCGTCCTCCTGCTCCGCGGCCAGGAAGTTTGCAGCGCATAAAATGCACGCTCTGGAGGTCAACAAACTAGATGCAGAATTTGCATTGCTGCTATTCCTATACAATATTATGAACTGGATGATGCCCGCGACTTCGTCCGCGTGGATTAGTTTTTATGATTCTTTAAATGTTCGAGGCAAAATGTAGCCTATCTGTTATTCATGGGTTCCTTTCCTTTCCTTTTAGCCATATTGCATTCTTCGTTGTCTCGTGAAAGAATAACAAACATCTATCCATCCATCCATCGAGCATTCTCTAATCACGAGTGATATGCTTTTGTTCATTGAGAACTTCCATTCTCCATCACCGAAGATAAGTATTCGTCAGATCTAGTCAGATCTTCAAAATAAAATGAGACCAACCTCACGGTATGTTCTTTCAAATAAAAAAAATAAGATTAAAATCGGTTCAGATTTCACCGAGTTATAGAGTAACATCGCAAAAAAAAAAAATACGCGTCGAACTGAGAACCTCCTTTTTTTGAAGTCGGTCAAAACATGGTCGGGGAACATTAAAGTTAATACTTATTCGATTTAAAGGTTCCATCCTTTTTCCTTCATTCACTGACTCGGCTATTACAGACAGGCAACACTGAACTCCATATGCTAAGGTTCCGTACAATATGGAGTGGCATCAGAACAGTGAAGTGATTTACTGGAATCGGCTTTGACATGCAAACTACGGGCTGACGCGGCCCTAGTGAAACCCAGAGTGCACATATTCGATGTTTTCACCTTTTAATTTTAACCGAGTGTACGACCCAGTTGCGACATCCGAGTATGTAAACTATCAGTAAAGTGCGGGAAGCTACTTTGATGTTAAACTTAAACTGTCTTAAACCGACTAATCGTGTGTCCTGATTCTTGCGACGGCAAGTTTGATGCAAAGTTTGCCGATCGGTCCTGGCAACTGATTATGAAATGTGTAAATCTATGATTATATTCAAACTAGCTTTTGCCCCCGCGACTTAGAATGGAATGGAATGGAATGGAATTAGATTTTGGGGTGGAATTTTCATAAACTGTGACACACGTACTTTTTTATTTTTAACTGAAAGCTCAAATACCAACTTTGATGGAAACAGCTTGAAAAATGACGGAGTTTTATATAAACTTCCATCCCCTATTTAAACCCCTTAGGGGTGGAATTTCCAATAATCCTTTCTTAGTGTGCGCCTACGTCATAAAAGGAACCAACTGTAAAAATTTCAAGTTTCTAACTTCAGTAGTTTAGGCTGTGCGTAGGCTCATATCATAGCTCAAAGTATGATTTTGGTAGTTAACGACACTTTAGCTCTGCCCTCGTAATTGAAAACATAGTAATAATTTAAAGGTAACTTCTATTTAACTTACTGTGTTTTCAATTACGAGGGCAGAGCTTTAGTACGACACTATGACTCACTAACGTTTCCTACTAACTGTTACGAGCTATCTAAGCTAAGTTAGCGCTTTCTGCCAAATTCGTTTTCACGAGCCTTTAGAGAACACTTAAAGGTGGAAATGATATTGGGTAAGGGATTGTTTTTAGAAGCTACCTACGTAAAGAGAGTTGGTAAAAACTGGCATGAGATCTGTCAATTTGCTACCTACCCACTTACAACAGAATAAACCACATTGCTTGTTTTAACCTTTCACGGCTAAAGGAAGACACAGAGATAGAATAGGCAGTAGGTACCTACATGGGATACTTGTTATTTCGGAAAATCAATAGTTGCCGCAGGACATACCATCAGGTGAGATCGCAGTCAAGATCTATCTTATCGATTAAAAAAAATTACGTTGTATATATTAACGTATATATTTCGTTTAGGCGCTCTCCAGTTTTTCCTTACTTTACGAGGCAATAAACTGTAAAAGACATAACACTATAAGAAACCCCGGAGGAAACTGTTGTTCCTCACGCAACCGCCAAAGCCTGGAATTCGTTGTCTCACGCATGTGAAATATATTCCAGCCGTTGTTGAGCCGTTGTCGAGCCGCGCGTTGCGGCAGTGGAAACCCTGATGACTCAGCGGACGGGGCTAACCACACGTTGGAGACAAGATCAATCTAGATAGCAAAATTACCTTACGATTTATACAAGCATTTCTACTGGTTTTTTTTTTTTGAATTCTTTAACGGTACCTGCTCTACCACACCTCTGACTTTTCAAAGTTATGTGTAAATAGCTGATTAATTAATTTCATTCCCGCGTGAACTCTCTTATTTTCCGGGACAAAAAGTCGCCTATGTGTTATTCCAGATTATAATCTATCTCTGTGCCAAAAACAGCCAAATCGGCAACGTGAACGACATTCCGAACTAGTGGTAGATTAATTGAAGATCCGAAAGCACTTTGTAAAAGTTTATTTGAATAATAAATTATTCTATTCTATTGTTCGCCCAGTTAGTAACGCTGCTGCTAAAAGAAGCCCTCTCCCTTTCTTCAACATTTCTGAAACGAACCGCTAAGGTGTGGAATGCAATTCCGGCGTCTGTGTTTCCGGAAACGTATATTTTGAATACTTTCAAGGCGAAAGGTAAATAGGCATTTTCTAGGCAAGCGCGTTCCAACCTAGACCTCATCAGTGCTTTCCATCATTGTTGAAAAAAAAATCTGCCTGATAGCTTTCACGGCTCAAAGCCCTAGGAACATAACTACAAAATTACATTGTATGTACATACAGTTTACACTCTGTCAAAACCTTGCGGTAGTTACACCGTGCGATAATATTTTATCAGATTTTATATCAGTCTCTCAAGAGTGGGTATGCAAATCCGCTGCCGTGAGAACGTAAAGATGTGGATTGTGGATACCTGTCTATGTGGTTAGCGCCTATTAACGACTTTTATTGGCAACGTGAAATTCTGTATGGTCCAAAAACAACAATTTTTTTTATTTCTGCTTGGAGTCTGTATCCCTGTTACATTTACGTTTTCACGGATCAACGCTTCATGATTACGCTTCATCCCGAAAAATCTGAGTTCCCTTGGGATTGTTATAAAAAACCTGAATTCACAACGACGAAGTTGCGAGGCCAATTGCGAGCCTTGAAATAAGTTTCAGTGTCCTATTCATCGACGGTCCTAACTCCTAAGCATCGATGTATGTACGCACTCCGCAATAAACTGCGGAACTACAAGTACATGGCGTACCTCTTTGAAGAGCCTAAATTCAGAGAGTGCAAAGGGATAAGAGTTACGTGATAGAAAGAGAAAAGTCTAGGTGAATAAGCGTGACTGAAAGACAAACCAAGTAACACATTTTCGTATTTATAACAGAAGTAAGGATAAAGACGTGATCGCTCATCGCGTATGCCTTGCACCCTAAACCTAACACTGTTTATCCTAAATAGCTCTAATCAGGCAAAAGCTGGCTAAACGCCAAACGAGCGGACGTCAACCTCCAAACACACACACGCACAGAAACACGCACATGTGGAACGTTGTCACCCATCGAGGATGACAAATTACCCAAACCGTCATGTAAGAATGTTGTAAGAAAGAACCAGATCTATATTATATACTAGACTAGCGGCCCGTCCCGGCTTCACACGGGTGGACACTGGACATAAGATAAAAATATAACCTATGTTAAATAAATATAGCCTGTGTTACTCAGGGTGAATGTAGCTTTCCAATGGTGAAAGAATTTTTGAAATCGGCACAGAAGTTTTTGAGTTTATTTATTACAAACATACACACAAAAATACAAATCTTTCCTCTTTATAATAGTAGTGTAGACGATGCCCACGACTTCCTCCGCAGTACTCTAACATTCTGGGATAAAATGTAGCCTCTTGTGTTAATACTGGGTGTATGAGCTATCCATTCCTTCCAGCCAAATCGGTTCAGTCGGTTGTGCCGTGACGGAGTAACAAACATCCATCCATCCATCTATCTACTTTTGATTGTTAGGGCTCCTTTGCGTTACGAGTCTCATTGCTGAGGGTGCTCACCCATTTCCAATAATCACATACTGGTGGGAGTCCCACTGATCTTCTCGCATATATGCTTACAATACTGACTGGTCTATGCTTGGGACCACCAGTTTTGTCCATCATTGAATGTCTTCTTCTTCTTCTTCTTTATCAATTGATAGACGTCCACTGCTGGACATAGATCTCTTGCATGGACCTCCACAGGTCTCGGTCTTGCGCCGCCTGAATCCAGCGGCTCCCTGCAAATCGTTTGTGCGACTGCTCGGGATGCGCAGTGTTGGCAGACCCCCCACTAGGTGGACCGACGACATCATTGACTGTCGTCAAGCACAAACCTATCCTACAATAACATAATAAACCGGTCAAGTACGAGTCGGAATCGCATACGAAGGGTTCCGTAAAAGAAAAAAACACTTTTCTAGTTGGGGATTTTTAATTAATTTTTATTATGCGTTATACCGGCAATAATAATTCAGAAATAATTCTCTGAAAATTTCAATTATCTACTTATTACGAA
Organism: Hipparchia sbordonii; assembly: GCA_038048805.1. Classification (NCBI taxonomy): domain Eukaryota; kingdom Metazoa; phylum Arthropoda; class Insecta; order Lepidoptera; family Nymphalidae; genus Hipparchia; species Hipparchia sbordonii. Next base: position 560,889 of record JBBIWI010000007.1, read on the forward strand.
TCGTGAGATACAGCCCACTGACAAACAGACAGACGGACAGCGGAGGCTTAGTAATAGTGAGGCTTAGTAAAACGGTTAAAGTTGCGGACTGAAAACTGAAAGGTCGCACGTTCAAACCCTACCCGTTGCACTATTGTCGTATCCACTCTAGCACTAAGCTTTTTTACACGTCTTGTATTTGGAGGGGATAAGAGGATATTATTCAACTTCAGGCTAATATTCTTTAAAAAAAAAAAAATAGGGTCCCGTTGGTTACCCAACAGAACTTTTTAACAATCACAATGTCACATCCAGACCACACCTCTTTCATCAATAGCCAATTTTCTACGGAAATGGTTAAAGGAATTTGAGCTATTGTTTTTAGATACCGAAGCGACATCATCATCAGTTACATACATACAACTGTGACCACTTAACTGGGAATGAACCGCTTCATTAGCATTCATTAGTCACGTTCAATATTAGTTTAGCCGAGATGATTCAGTCACTGAGATTAATATCCCAACAGTTAAAATAGAACTTCGGAGTTGTCGTATTATTAGAGCAGCAATCTCCCGTTAAATAGATAAGACACCTACTTATCACCTCAGATCATGTTCTTAAGAAGTTTTAATGAGACTATTTATTATAGCTGGCGGGCTAACAGTCACCGTCTTCTGAATGAGTTCGTTCCCACCTAGCCATCTTCATTGCCTATTTTGCATAAAAAGAGCTTTTAGGTTTAGCTCTTTGGTTAGGCTAGATTTTTCCATCAGTTTTGCGACATCGCTGCCCTTAAATGATGTTAAATTATTTTTGAAAAACTGTATCTTCGAATTCGTGTTATTACTTCACGAATCTGTCTATATAGACAAGTGTCTAGATCTACTCCAATCATTGCTCACTCGGTATCTGGTGCATTTTTCAATTCCATTGTAAGACGCCTAAGATTTGCTGCACTATGGACTTAACTCGATGACTATAAAACAACCAAGTTCGATCAGGGAATGTTAAAGCGAGTTCGAAGAACGAAAGGTGATTACTTTAAGTTAAATTATTTATTTTAGTTGGAACATGTGCCGGGGACCATAGCGCAACGATTAGCGGAGCACGAGCCTATAAAAACATTACAAATCATTGAATAATAGCCTTTATAATGAAAGGAGTAAAGTGCTTTATTACTTTCTCGTTAAATGGTTCATTTGCATTAAACTATGGAGTATAGGTCCTTTCAGACGTGCTGCAACCATAACGCAGCGGTAAATATAGCGCGCACGAATATTGTATGAGAAGACGTAGTTTCATCCACAGTATGATAGTTTCCAATCGCGATTGTAGCCAGTACCAATGACAAATGCAAGCTTTCGCGGATTTCGTTCGCTAACGGTCATACTGCAACTAGCGGTTCAAATAGAATTAAGTACAGCTGTTCAAAAAATAATTCCGTAAAATTATCTGTTTTCCATTATTAAAAAAAATATATACGCTACTGTTAATTTAACTGGACCCAAAATCTTATGCAATGTATGACATGACTAATGAACTTGTCGAGAAAGCGATATGTGAAGGTTGAAAAAGCAAATTTATTTGTAAATTTTCGCGGCAAAACCACTGTCTAGCGACATTTTTGCCGCAAAGGAGCGGTGTATCTGAAAGGACCTTAAGCGGAAAGCATGCGGTAGATCACGCGTATAAGGAGCATGCACAAGCAACAGGTTTCAGGCTTCTTAATTGCATTTTGATTGCTAATTAAGCAAAAATATTGGACACCGCTGCCATGTACAAGCGTAGAGGGAATAATAAAATTATGACATTCGAGACGGGTGTGCAAGTGCATGCAAGAAACCTTTGTAGAGTATTGGACGACTATAGGCTGTTAAATAACAGGTGAGAATCCAATCCCGAAACTGTGGGTATCCTGAATGAATTTTACTTAATCAGTGATGCGGGATCTGCTGGACTAGCGGGACTGAAATATTGCAGCTAAATAATCTAAGCTAATCGTCAAATCGAAATTGTTGTGCTAGTGTGTATTGTGTACTATGCGCGACGTAAACATCGACGCCTGCGCACTGCGACGCGACTAGGGTTGCCAGGTCTTCAAACCGAAAAGCCGGACAGGCCAGCCAGTTTAGCCGGACATTTGTGTAAAAAGACCGGACACCCTTATTTTTTAGACCTAGTACAAAATGGCAATTTTTTTAAAAGCCCGCTTGCGCAAGCGCAGCGATACAAGGTGAGGCGAGTGCAGAGGAGACCAACACATGACAAATATGTAAAAAAATAGTTAAACTTAAAAAGCTTAACAAAGTCAGATAGGCCGGACACCGTCTAATTTGGCCGGACACTCAAACAAAAAGCCTGACTGTGTCCGGCTTTATCCGGACGCCTGGCAACGCTAGACGCGACCAGACGACGCTGCGCAGGCGCCGAGTCGGACGAGAGAGCTAATGTTCTTTTAACGACACTACGTATCCACATGTGGCGAGGGCCGACGTCCTGCACTAATCAATATTAGTATCCAATTACTTTACGTATAGATATCACATAATATATGTAATCGCTGGTGAAGTGATTAGCATTTACGAGGGTTTAATTCCTGGGTCGGGCTCTTCTAAATACTTACGTACGTTTCGCTCCGATATCGGAGCATCCTCGGGAGATATTGACTCAACAATTGCAAAAAAATTTGGTCATTACTATTATAGCAAAAAAATTTTACTTTTCCTTAAATGTCATGGAATTTTAGTTTCGAATAAAGTTTTCTTCAAATCCATATTAATTAAGTACGTGGTTCAATTTAAAGGCAGCCTGAGTAATTAACATTACACATCTTGTTAACATAAGACGTGAAAAATTTGCACAAAAACATCATCTTATCATCGTCTAAAGTAGGGCATTTTAAATGTAACGATTGTAACGAGTGGTCCATAAAAATACCGAAATCTTTGTCCGAGTTTCTTTTTTAAGACAAGCGAGTGACAAATTAATGTTTACAATGTTTGCCTTCAAGCGAGATAATTACGAGTTGATGAATGACACCTCGGTTTTTATTTCTCTTTGTCTGCGTGGTGTTAGGGGAGGATGGCCACAAATTGGAATGTAACATAATGATAGTAGAATAATCTAAACATAAAATTTCTTTTTTAAAAAACCGTCTTTAAACGCCGCTACAAAGTGCATATCAAGTGTGCCTATATTTGAAGAGATCCCTCAATTTCTCCAGGATCCCATCATCAGGTCCTGACCTGATGACCATGAGACCACCTGGGAAGTATTCATTTGAAACAAAAGAAGAATTTTCCAAATCGTTCCAGGCGCCTTTGAGTAATTGGGGAACAAACCTACATTTAAAGATTCCGACGAATTGAGAACCTCGTCCTTTTTTAAAAGTCGGTTAAAAAGAAAATCCAGCTGATCGATTTCGGGACACTGCATCAATTGCTAGTCTAGCTAGCTAGTCAATTTGGTGATTGGCTGAGTTTATGACGTTCTTTAGCGAAGGACGAGAGTGTGTCTATCGTCAGCACACACGCAATTAAGCTTCGAAAATAAATCGAAGATTTTGCAATAAATTTTTCGAACGTGTCTTCATAGTTATTTTTACGATAAACAATAAACATGTTTCGATCTCCTTTATGAGAAGTTTATACCATCAATCAATCTATGCCAGAAGTCGTTACTTCAGTAGCTGAGCGACCTAAACAATTTATACTTTAATAAATAATCAGGCATGCAGGTTTCCTCACGATATTTAATTGCTTGAACGTAGGTAATTCCGAAATGCCCGGGATCCAATCCCCAACCCTCTGAAGAAGCACTGGAGTCCTAAGCATTCGTCTATCACTGCACTGCTATATATAGTTGTTGGTAAATAAGTACGTTTGTTTGGTCACGCTCGTACTCTGGCAGCAATGCAGTTTAGCTATAGGCCAGTTTATACCAATTCAGTGGAAACGGCAAAGCAATAGGCACAGGCACTATGAATATTGTACTTGTATAGGCTCGCGAGATCTTATAGCCGGAACGTGTCGCTCGGCCGGCTGGTGATGTTTTACTTGTTTTGTTTTGCTCACTTCAGTGGACCGGGTGAGCATATAAATGGACTGTACTGTAGCACCTCAATAATATACCTACTAGTAAACTTTCCAGGCATGAGATTAAGTCGACAAGTATATTATAGTCTCTATAGATTTATTGAACTTGTATTCTCAAGAAATTTTCTATACAACGTCACTTCTACTTACTTACTTTTGAGACGTAGTTGAGGAAACAAGAACCATTTCAATTTCTTATTTGCCTAACGTGTGAATCAACTTTAAACAGTCTTGTTTCCTCAGAACCTCAGACATTGGGGAAAACAAGATGGTATGAAATGTGTCTGTCTTGGTCGAGGTATTATTATAAGTTAACTAAATGCTTTATCCCCTTGTTCCAGATGCGGTTAGCGTAGCGCAGCGCGGCCACCGGTGCAGCATGCGGAGCGCGGCGTGGGCGTGCGCGTGGGCGTTGCTGGGCGCGTGGGCGGGCACGTGGGCGCGCGCGCAGCAGCCGCGCTGCGAGGAGATCACCATCCCCATGTGCCGCGGCATCGGCTACAACCTCACCTCGTTCCCCAACGCGCTGGACCACGACACGCAGGAGGAGGCCGGCCTAGAGGTGAGCCCGGGGCCGCTCGTTACTATGTTACACAACTACCATTTTGTAAAGCCCAGAGAAGCCTAATATTTATACAATAATTGACATTATTAGCTACTCTTAATAAGTATTTTTTGTAAAAACGGTTTGAAGACAAATGCCGTAAGCTCAAAGCTCAATCTGAGTTCATTTTTACCAATCCTAAGTTTTCTTCGATGAACTTCAAACATAGACCATTAACGCCGCAGGTGCACCAGTACTGGCCGCTGGTGGAGATCAAGTGCTCGGGCGACCTGAAGTTCTTCCTGTGCTCCGTGTACACGCCCATCTGCATCGAGGACTACGCCAAGCCGCTGCCCGCGTGCCGCAGCGTGTGCGAGCGCGCGCGCGCCGGCTGCGCGCCGCTCATGCAGAAGTACGGCTTCCAGTGGCCCGAGCGCATGGCGTGCGAGAAGCTGCCGCGCCTCGGCGACCCCGAGCGGCTGTGCATGGAGGAGACGGAGCGCGCCGCCGAGCCCGAGCCGCCGCGCCCGCCGCCGCGCCGCCCGCACAAGCCCTGCAAGGATCCAAAAAACTGCGACGGCGGGCCGGCGCCGGGCCCGGGCGATGCGGCGCCGGCCGAGTGCGCGTGCGCGTGCCGCCCGCCGCTCGTCAGCCTGCGCGGGCACGCGCCGCACAACGCCAGCGCGCGCGCGGCGCCCGGCGTGCCCGTGCCCGCGTGCGCGCTGCCGTGCCGCGGCGCCTTCTTCACGCGCGAGGAGAAGGAGTTCGCGGCCGTGTGGGTCGCGCTGTGGGCGGGGCTGTGCGCCGCGTCCACGCTCATGACGCTCACCACGTTCCTGATCGACTCGCAGCGCTTCAAGTACCCCGAGCGGCCGATCGTGTACCTGTCGGCGTGCTACTTCATGGTGGCGCTGGGCTACCTGGCGCGCCTGGCGCTCGGCCACGAGGCGGTGGCGTGCGACGGGCCGCTGCTGCAGACGTCGGCGGCCGGGCCCAGCGCCTGCACGCTGGTCTTTATCCTGGTGTACTTCTTCGGCATGGCGTCGTCCATCTGGTGGGTGGTGCTGTCGTTCGCGTGGTTCCTGGCGGCCGGGCTCAAGTGGGGCAACGAAGCGATCGCGGGCCACGCGCAGTACTACCACCTGGCGGCGTGGCTCGTGCCGGCCGCCAAGACCGTGGCCGTGCTGCTGGCGGGCGCCGTGGACGGCGACCCCGTGGCCGGCGTGTGCTACGTGGGTAACACGTCCCCCGAGAACCTCAAGAAGTTCGTGCTGGCGCCGCTCGTGGTGTACTTCGCGCTGGGCGCCACGTTCCTGCTGGCCGGCTTCGTGTCGCTGTTCCGCATCCGCTCGGTGATCAAGCGGCAGGGCGGCGTGGGCGCGGGCTCCAAGGCCGACAAGCTGGAGAAGCTCATGATCCGCATCGGCGTGTTCAGCGTGCTGTACGCCGTGCCGGCCGGCGTGGTCATCGGCTGCCTGGCCTACGAGGCGGGCGGGCGCGAGCGCTGGCTGCGGCGCGTGGCGTGCGGTGCCGCGTGCGGCCCGCGCCCCGTCTACTCGGCGCTCATGCTCAAGTACTTCATGGCGCTGGCCGTGGGCATCACTTCGGGCGTGTGGATCTGGTCCGGCAAGACGCTGGAGTCGTGGCGCCGCGTGTGGCGCGGCGGCCGCGCGCCCCCGCCCAGCCACCGCGCGCTCGTCAAGGGCGCCGTGTGACGCGCCCCCGCGGGGCCGCCCGCCCCGCCGCCGCCCCGCGCCGCCCCTGGCGCCGCTGCCGCCGCCCGCCTCGCTGCCCGCCACGGCGCCCTCCGCGCGCTCCGGCCAGCCGCTGTCCGACTACGGGCCCGTGTAGACCGCCGGGACCCGACGACGAATGAACTCTGCGAGTGCCTGCGGTGCTGAATGCTCCCCGCGTATTGAACCAATAACATTTTCTAATCCGGTGCGACAGTGCAAGCGACCACAAACTCTCGGGTCCCGGGCCGGTCCGCCCCGCGTCCTGCGACGCGACGTGCCATTCGACGAACACGAAGTGAAGTGTAAAAGTATATCGATTAATATAAGACAAGCTCTCGACGTTCACCGGCATGTCCTCGAGCGAGCCGGCGAGCGGAGCGGCGCGTAGTGTCTAGTCCTAGCGTGTGTGACCGCACACACACACATATACGTAATAGCGTGTAAGTACGGCGGTGGCGTCCGAGCGCATCGCTTCTCGACATTTCCAAAGTAGCGTCACGTAGAGAGAGTGCTTGACGAAAAGCTGATGCCGTGCCATAGACTTTAGTCACAGTGTTATTTTCTATTCTTGGATTTTGGAACCACTCAGTATCTCTTTCCATCATTTTCCGTATTAGTGTTGTTAGATAGCGCACTAAATTACACGTAGTTTCCGAGTGACACGGAAACCGCCACTAAAGAGCGACCTTCAAGGACGGAAAGAGACGTTAAGTGGTAAGATTGGTTGATTTACTGAATATCACCAGCGCTCTTGAGAAGATACTAGTTTAGAAAACGTGCACATTAGTAATTTAACTCGTTTCGGTACAAACCTGCTGCTTTAACTTATCTTTAAAAAAGTATGATACGATTTCAACTTTTAATGTTACGAAAATACCCACTGCGTTTTTAAAGATAATTTAAAGCAGTAGAGAAAAATAATATAATGACTGATTTAAGGACTGATTAACACTGCCAATCGCAAACACAATAAAAATTAATTAGTAAGTTACCTACTAATTATTGTTAGTAAAATATTCCAAGAAAATATTTCAATTTAATGTCTGTATAGTAAATACAATAAGTTTTTGTAAAATAAGTCACCTTCCTGTAAATAGACATTATAATTATGATGTGATTCTTAATGCTACTTCAATCTTTAAATTATAAATAAATAATTATTGAGAAAAATAAAATGCAATATACGTGTATAAAAAAGCGCCATCTATATAAAGACAATTTAAATGCGATTACATAGAGTACTGACAGATGGCTCTTACACATACTACTAGCGCCACCTGGTAGCTAATAGCTGACTTATAACGCCATCTATTGTTTAGTAGTAGTACTAATTTTCATGTGATTGGTTCAGACTAGAGGCTTGTGTAACTCTTCAAGTTATCGAAGTTAACGTTGAATATCATTTAGTATGAAAATATAATATCAAATCATGACATTTTCCCAAAAGTCAACCTCCATACTTATAGTTCCACCAACTTGGTGTTCAGTCGACGGGGTTACTAGACTTGCTAGTGGAGAGTTTGGTATTGCTACTTAAAAAAACGGTACTGCACTTTCATAACATTGTACGACACTCGCACTAGAAAGACAACAGCAAAGCACAGCGAAATTGAATGGAAAATAGCGACCTTAGTTCCAATTTCATCCACCTGAACACAAGTTGGTGGCACTGTAATGGTCCCGTTACGTTAGACGTTAACTTAATAAGTTACACTCAGGTTAGCTAGAACCTGGAACCTCATGTGAAGTGCAATAATTTTGTATAATTATATGTATCTTTCTATATAAATGTAATTAATAAAACGAGAAGTGCGATGTTCAATGTTCATGTATACACGGACACCGCAGCCGATAAAGCATCGTGTAATTTATTTTATATCCTAACTGTAGATAAATAAAGTGACTTTTTTATGTACCAAACTTGTTTTTGTTTGTAGTTAATTTCCTACTTCATATGGCACTAGCAACGATGTTAACAATAACAAATACATACCTACCTAGAGCTTCAGGGTGTTTACTGAAGAAAACTTACCACAAGAAAGAAGATACCTACTAAGAAAAATACCCAAGCTCTTGCATAAAGATAGACCTAAAATAGCCTATGTGTCAATTCTGCGTAGGAACTATCTTTATTCCTGAATTCCAAATTTCAGCCAAATCGGTTCATTCATATGGCGTGAAGGCAAATATACATACACCTACAAACTTTCGCCTTTATAATATTAGTGTGATAATAATAAGTACTGTAGTCATTGAATGTTGGTCAACTATTTAATGATACTGATAAGTAAACTAGTCTAATGAAAAAAATATGAAGTTTCACGTTCACTGTTCAACATTGAACAAAACGCACACCAAAATATGTCGACCGCATGTAAATTCAAACGCTCACGATTTGGACTACGAGAGCAGTTTTGTGGACAACGATGAAGAAGGAACAAGGTTGCGAAGTAGGTATGTCGCTGGTGTAACCTGCACCTACAAATCATTTTCGCCTGCGTAAGTAAATGATCACTTGTAAATAAACTATTGCGGTGAAGGAATTCGTAAACGATTTTTCAATGAAAAACCTGAAATTGAAGAGAAAACCTCATACATTCATCTCAACCAATCGCCAGCCCACCACTGGGCTAAGGTCTGGTCTCCTCACGAACAAGAAAGGCTTACCTAGACCAGCGATATTCAACCTGTGACCCACCAAGCCTACCTTAGAACTCAAAGATATGCAGCACTGGTAGCATGGGCAGGAGATAAAAGTTTTATCCCTCGATTTTATCCACTGACAGGGGATAAAATTATCTTTTTCCTAATGCTAAAGCATGGCGACAGAGCAGAAGGCGATGTATATTCTATAAGTATATCCACTGAGTGTTATTTCCACCGCTGTGCCCATGCTTGACGGGTGGATAAAGCTAAGCGAGGGGCTAAACGTTTTATCCTGTGAAAATCAGACTCTGGATATGTTTACAATCACGTTTAATAATTAACTTGTCCAGTTATTAATTCACATCACTTAGAGTTACAACGCAACACAACTACATTTTTAGGTTAGTTCACATTTCCAACTTTTCATCAACACGCGCAGACAGACGCCATGATTGTTCCCAGTCCCGCTGGCGCCATATATCCGCTCACCGCGCCCGCGTGACGTCACACCGTACTCGTGGCGACATCTCTGTCCTTCACGTAACATCGCGTGCTTAACATCGGCCATCCTGAAAAGTGAATACCACCAGGTATTCACACACAGGCATTAGTGGAGAATAAGATTTTCAGATGCAGACCTAAATTGACTGAACCAGATCGGACTGAAGTAGGTTTTTAACTTTCTAGAAAATCTATTATATCCTGTGCGTCAACACTGTCCTTGTCAGAATCAGTTGCCGTAATTTAGTGAACTTCGGTTGCACCCATCAGCAGCAACCACCGCCACCATACTCTACAACCTTTCATTTCTTTACACCGCGAAGTTAAATCGACCATTCGGTAGATCCCGCGTCAATTCGCACAACCCTGCTTACATGCACGCTGCACGTGTCGGCACTGTGCACCTCAGTAATAACTGTGTCGGAAGAAAAGTCGATTTATCATCATCATCATGATCAGCTGCATTCTCTACGATATTCAGTCCCACAAACTTGATTCTTGTAGTAAAATCCATACGTCCAAGTATAACTCAATTTGCACTTAGTGTCAGACACACGTCAGACAAGTCAGTTTCATGAAAAACATCTTTTTATAACATCACAGACTTCTGGGTAGCAACTGTTGAGTATCCCTTCGAGCAGATTACAGGTTGACCTGTAGGTATCTATGAACATCAGCTGGAAGTTTCATTCTGCAGCGGCTCGTTTTTTATTGTAAAACGCTTAGCAAACCGCTAATGTCACTGCTTTAACACCTCTCGAGTCGTCTCAATGAAAATCTAGTTTTACGTAACTTTGTCGAGATCCTTAAAAGACATCCTCTTCAACTCTTACAAAATCGCGTTCACATCGCGTTTTCCATACAAAAGTTTTATCGATAGCGACATTGACTGATTCCACATGAAATGTGCTGGCATTTGTCAGGGAAGCCGGAGTTAATCGGCATTTCTTAGTAGCCGCATGAATGCATTTTCTTTATTAGGCACTGATCTCTCTATATTTGGGTCCAATTTTCGTCGTAAATGCCACTTCTGAATGTGACAATCAGACTCTGGATATGTTTACAATCACGTTTAATAATTAACTTGTCCAGTTATTAATTCACATCACTTAGAGTTACAACGCAACACAACTACATTTTTAGGTTAGTTCACATTTCCATCTTTTCATCAACACGCGCAGACAGACGCCATGATTGTTCCCAGTCCCGCTGGCGCCATATATCCGCTCACCGCGCCCGCGTGACGTCACACCGTACTCGTGGCGACATCTCTGTCCTTCACGTAACATCGCGTGCTTAACAATCCTTTTCCCTGGGATAAAATTTCTCCCGCCCATGCTACCAGTGCTAGTTTCCTCACAAGGACTAGTTAATGAGCATTTTGCTTAAATGTTAACTTGTCAGTCTAAATAGGTACTAAGAAAAACATCATAATATTCTCAGTCTGAAAATTTTATTTTAATAAAATTGTTATATAATTACAAAATAAGTACCTACAATATTATTGCTACTTTGAACAATGTTCGTCCAGCATCGTTGAAATAACTGAGGACTCGCCACACTTTCCGACTGTGTCGGATTCACCCTTCGAATGCGACGGAATCGTAAGGTGTAGTTAATATTTACGTTAAAAAATGTGTAGGTTATGTTATGGACATTTGTGTTGTAGAAAACATGGATAGATATAGGACTTTAATTGAAATGTAAATGTTACTTATTAGAAAAACACTATTGTCAATGTTGAGGATCCATTGTTGCCTGATTCATTAAGTTATTAATACTAATTATTACTAAAAACTACTTAATAGGTACGCTGTTCAGTTTTTAACATTATTCTACTTTGCCTGTCAAGTAAATTGTATCACATTACAAATTACGTATATCGTTTATGGACAGAAACTTTACATTAACATACCTCTGTAAATATGTAATTTTTTTCTGAAATAAAATATTTTAATACGTTAGAAACGAAGTTTTAGTTAAAACCACTAACACTTGACGCACATGATGGAATTCTAAATTGGCCGATTTCTACAAAATCGGTCGGCAAATAATTTAAATCATACATTTTGCAATTATTATTTTACAAGTAAATAAATAAATAAATAAGCAAGTAAGTTAGTATCCTTTGTGACCAACTGTTATGATCAAATAAAAAAGTTTTCTTTCTAAATAAATAAAGAATATTAAGTATTATTCAATACATTTGCTGGAAGTTTTTATTAATAATTAACTCCGAAATTAATAACTAACTTCTAGTTATAACACTATTATCTACATTATACAGTAGTATATATTTTGTCTAGCATTACTACGGCATTGGAAACTAACTTATTATTGAAACTTACTGTTAAAAATACAATCACTAACCGTTTAATAACATTATTTCAACAACCAATATCACATCCTACCAGAATAGTACATTATTGCAAAGGCAGGGAAGTAGGTAATTGCAGGTCGAGTATGAGTTTGAAGGCCGAGCCGTAGGCGAGGACTTCACTAAATACGAGACAGGCAATTGCCATTTCCCGCCGAGGCATATATAGTGCTTTTCTCAAAAGAATGCAGGGAAATAAAACACTTTTTATATTAAATTATACATCCAAATCCATCCGCCATTTTGGTTTAAATCTGGTGGAGTAGGTACAATCAATCTCCATTTCACTCTCTGAACCGTTGGAACTCATTTTGATTATTATTAAATTTATATTTATTAAGTAGGTATGTAAATAACAAATCAAGACGAATTTTCAGCGTTACCGCCAATTTTTTTTTTATTATCTGTGCCGACAGGCAAACGCATTTATGGCTATACAGCCACGTAAACGCAATTTGTACTAAGCAAAGAGACTATGGTATGCCAAGAATGACAAAAGAGATCCGATCAAGGAGTATTTAGTAACCCCAGCACGCCATTTCATACTGTTGTATGAAACGGCATTACATTACAAAGCTCCTGCAATATTTAAAAAAAAAAACGGAGCGTTGTAATGTTCCAAATTCAAAAAACGCTCTTGCAATGGATTTGATTTTCTTTGTCCGACAATTCGATACTTCGCGTGTTCTTTTTTCGAAAATAATGACAATATTTCCATGCATGTTTGAGAAAAAATATTATCCTACTACAAAACAATATGTTTTTATATTTTATTGGCTTGGTATACGGTGCAGCTACATTATGAACTATTATGACTTTTTTTAAACGTTTTAATACCTACAATAAAACTAGTTTTATATTGTGTCGTGATTCGACAAATAAAACGAACGGAGTCATACATTTTTTTATGAAGATACTAGACGATGCCCGCGACTTCGTCCGATTTTCCGGGATAAAATGTTTTAATTTAGCTCATACCCAGGATTAAAGCCCATGTTTTAATCCTGGGTATGAGCTATCTCCATTCCAAATTTCAGCCAAATCGGTTCATTCGTTGTGGCGTGAAAGAGTAACAAATATACACATACATACACACACACACACTCATACACATACAAACTTTCGGCTTTATAATATTAGTGTGAAGTGTGATGCACGTTGGCATTGGTCTGTGTGTGTGGCTTGAGGTGCACTCTAATTGGTTGATATTAATGTCAAGGAACGTTGAGACTAAACGGAAAGTGTGCATCTTAGTTATCAAATCTAATTAGGCGTGTCTGGAAAAATGCACTATATGAACCAAAAGTCGTATACCTCGTAAAATAACAATTTTTTTACTAGATACGATGTTTTCTACCAACATAAATCAATTTTATAAATAGTTGAGCTGACGTTTCATCATTCGTTTATAAACTAGAAAAGAGAATAACATGAAAATGAATGAGTAGTTACATATGAAGCTATAAAATTATAATCATATTATGTTTTTGAAAAGTATCCTTTTCCAAGAATGATTGTCACAATTTCAATTGTGGTGATTGGCTGAATTTGTGGTAATCCTGCTATGCTGTCAATTTCATCATACTTAGACGTTCAATGCAGGAAATTGGCCACTTGAAAGCATGTTGTGCCGCCTATATCCTGGCCACCAGTGCCTCTCTTCAAATAATTATCGATCCTCTTGGTAGTCTTCCAACGCTGCACCTTCCGGTGCCATAGTCGTTGTGGCATGTGGTCGTCATTCTAACTCCTTGAGACACTATCGCCCATCAATTTATTTTTACTTGATGGCAAGAATACCTAGTTCTTGACTGCGATCTCACCTGATGGTAAGTCTAAGATGGTAGCGGGCTAGCTTGAAAGGGGTATGGCAGTGGACATTCAACCTACACCCCGAATCAGTTTCTACCCATCATCGTACCAAAATCGCTTGGCGGCACGTCTTTGTGGGTAGGGTGGTAACTAGCCACGGCCAAAGCCTCATACCAGACAAAAATCAATTCTGTTAATTTGAGTTTAAAAGTGTATAAGCCAATAAGCACGTACTTGTGATACTTAAAATAATTATTTCATGTAATTAGACGTCATTGCCCCTGCGTGGAGGGGGTGTACTCTCAGCTGGACACGTTGCACTGAGTGTAGTACATTGGTGCGTACTGAATGTTTGACGATTCCATTTCGTTGGTGTAGGGGCTGTATATGTCCTCAGCGAGCATGGCGTGAGACATCTGTTGGTAATACGGATCTTGTGGCTGGTTCTCAGTGTCGGAATGTGTCGGTACATCCTGTTGTATCGGTTGGTTCTGAAATGAAACACACAAAATTAGTCGATTTTAGACACTCACCTGATGGTTAGTGAAGATGCAGCCTAAGATGGTGCGCGCTTGCCTAGAAGATGCCTATTCACTCTTGAGTTAAAGACGGAAGCCGGAAGGGCATTCCAAATTTTAATATTTATAATAAGTAATATTCTAGCATTAAAGTATTCTAGACTACTTTTTATCCCGGAAAATAAGCGAATTCCCGCGGGAAATAAAAAAATCATCAATCCACGCGAACGAAATCGCGGGCGGCTAGTAAAATTATAAAAAGAAATACTTATATCTTCCAAGTTCACAAAGCAAATTCAGCTGAAAAGAGCCAGCTGTGCTGCTTTATGCATGCTATAAAACTTAAACATTCGGTTTTTAAAAATGGCCTATATCGATTCGGAAATCGGTTTTCTAGAAATATCATATTCCATTCCATTATTGTCATATTCACTAATAATAATATTACTGAAAGAAAAAGTATAATTAATATTTTGCTGCAATTCGCAAAACAGAAAAAATCGGTATAGCAACATACGCCACTGTTGTTTCTCCAGAATAGAAGAAACACAGGAAAAACACAAAACCAACACATAACACCACACAACTTTTCCTTCACGGACCTTTCGCTGTGACACCGGAACATCATCAAGAGATGTTGACGCCACAACGCACAAGAGCAAAGATTCTATCTAATAATTATACTTATTCAAAAAAAATATATATATACCTAATCTATTTGTTAATTGTTAAAATCACTGACCTGTACTGGTTGGTACTTGCATCGCTTGAAGCGGCCGTACAAGGATGAATAAGGCAGATTGTAGTGAATCGCTGCTTGGTTTATAGACATTTGACCCACTCTGAAAATTTATATTAATTCACTATTATTGATTTATGCATAGCTGCATATTTTAAAAAAATTGTCTGTCTTTCTGTTATGAATGTCTTTGCGACCTCCTGAACCGAGCTTGACGATATTTCCCACAGACCTATTTCTTAAAGATGGATTTAGGATACTTTTTAAAACCTACACTTAAAACTTTCATTGTAAACTAAATCGGTCATCACAGAATATTTTTCATTTTTAAAATAATTAAAGCAAACGTAAGTTTAACTTGATAAGTAATTGTTGTAAAAAGATTTCAGGTGTATTTCAAAACAAATGTAAAATCAAATTATGCACTCACAATAACTGAAAAATTAAGTCTTTAAAAAGAACAAAATATACACTCGTACCTAACAGCTTCCAACGCTTCTCCCATGGCATCTTCAGACCACGGAGTTGGGTTGGAGCGAGACAGCTCGATGCCTTCTCGCTTACACCGCCCATACAGAGTTCCTGCAATTGTATAAGTACATAATTTTTTTTTTTCAAATATTACGCAATAAATTATTTTTACCATCAATTTTAACAGGAATGCAAGCGATACTGGTTGCAAGCACAAAATTTCATTAAATATTTAAAAAAAATTGCCACCAGAAATCGCAGTACTGTGAGAAGTGAGGACTGCACTAGGTAGATCTTAGAGCGACGACATCATACAAGTCGCAGCAGGCGCATTATATATGATCAAACGAACTTGCAAAGTGAAGTTCGATCGATATTATATGAGTACGCTTCATTCGAAGATATAATAACACGTGTTATTATATCTGAAGAATGAAGCGACGAAATATAATCATGTTTTGTGGCGTCTCTTTCAAGATACCTACCTATTTCATCTATCATTTGACACAATGATGATGATGATGAATACCGAATTCAATCAATATGACTCCACTTATATCATAAATTAAACCTATTTTGTACCCCTGTTCGAGCATATAAAACTATCTTTTTTTTATTTTATTCGATGACGAGATAGCCCTTGATTGCGATCTCACCTGATGGTAAGTGACGATGCAGTCTAAGATGGTAGCGGGCTAACTTGGAAGGGGAATAGCAGTGTAAATTCAACCCATACCCCTAATCGGTTTCTACAAGCCTCCCACCAGACCAGACCGGAGACAATTTAGAAATTATAAATTCCTAAATGGCCCCCGCCGGGAATCGAACGCGAGACCACAACGGTCACCACTGCGCCAGGGAGGTCGTCAAGTATCTTTACCTGTAGGTATTCCAAACTGCGTGGCAGCTCGTTGCACGGAAGCTGCTCCACATCGTATAGCTTGCAGAGCTCGCTCCAGGTCGGCGCGTCTCCAAGCTGTTGGAGCTGCGTTGAAAGGCGCTGCTAATCGGATGCCTTCGCGACGAGCTATCTTGTATAGAGTACTGCTGGGAATTCCTGAAACAGATAAAATATTCAAGATCATGGATGAGTGGAAAGGTAATTCATGAGTTATGTGTTCTCGTACAGTAATAAGTTTACTTTAAGGTAGTTCATGATTTATGAATTTTTTTAATACGAAATAGGCTTGCGCTTGACGACAATCAATACTGGATAGCACTGATGAGGTCTAGGTTGGAGCGCGCTTGCCTAGAGGATGCCTATTCACTCTTGCCTTGAAGGTTATCAAATTATAAGTGGCAGGAAACACGGATTCTGGAAGAGTGTTCCACACCTTAGCGGTTCTGATCAGAAACGTTGAATTGAAGCGTTTCGTTCGAGTAGGTTGGATTTCTACCACATTTATAAGAGGATGCCAATTTACTACTACTTTTTACTATACTTTAATCATTAATAATTGTACTATACTGGAGTTTAGTATACTATTATAGGTAGTCCATGATTTATGAGTTTATAAGAATAATAGACGGTTCTTACCATAAGCCTTGCTAGCTTTGTTCGCGGAAATAGCACCGGCTCTCAGCGCATGCAGCGCCCCTCGCAGGTCTGCCTCACTCCAGGATTTAGAGGCGCCTTCCTTTTTAGGAGTGTCGATCCCTAACCGATGCGCCCTCTGCCAGAGGGTCGTAGATGGTATACCGTAGGTCGCTGATGCCTGGAAACATATTTTTTTGGAAAAAGAATTGGTCTTGTGTTTCAAATTGGCTGGGGTGCTTCAAATCAGCACAAATACTTCGTCTTTTTGTAAAGGACTTTCCAATGTAGCGATTTCACTAAAATTTATAGTGCATCTCTAGGATACAAAGCAAAGTTCGACTGTCTTGGCTCACCTATCCATTCCTCCTATCTGACAATCAGTCACTCAATTGTTTTATCGTCTTATAAAGAAGTAGATTTACAATTCATAAATCTGTGTACATCGACGTCTCCAGTCTACGATCGAAGCAGATAGCACTATTTCTTTAAAAGTCCTGTAAAATTATTTCACACTTACTTTTGTTAAACTCATATTGTGCTTTCTTAAAGCTTCTAGAGCCTTTTCCATGTCCTGCTGAGTCCAGCTCTTGGGACTGCCGCGACTGTGGGACTCCAGCGATGGACCATTCGAGTCGCTTGTGTCATCGCCACTCAAGTGCTGCTGCTCTGTAATTAAAATTTGATGGCTTTAAATGACAGTTTACACAATAGTGTACCTCGACCAATTTAGAAAAGATTTTTCTAGTCTTCTAAACCATTACCTCCTTCCGACGTCGGTTCATCTTTGATGGCCATCAGAGGCACGAAGTCCGCTGAATCAGCCACTTCACTAGCACTCATCATTTGTATGTGCCTGTCGATCAGCGATGACCTCTGAAGAATGAAATAATATTTTAAGGAAAACTCTTTATAAAAACAATTCAAAATTATTTATTTCATGTAGTTCAACCTGGACTCTTATGACAAGTTAATACTCTACAACCGGCCGGAAAGTTTGGATTACATTTGAAAAATGGGTTGGATTAAAGAAAGATCTTTCACTTGGTCTGCTTGTCCCAATTGCGATAAACTTACCACAGCAGTAGGGTAGGAGGCAGGTTCCAGTGTCGCGAAGGAGGCGTCGTGTGTGGCAGGTAGCTGCTCGCAGACCGGTGTGGCGGCGGGTGCGGCCGGCGCCGGCACTAGCTCTTCCAGCGCACCTTCCACGCACTGGAAACGAACCTCATTGCTCTGAAAAAATGAGAGTGATTTAGTATCGTCGATTCGCCTAATGGGAGGTCTGCCAACACTGCGCTTCCCGGTGTGAGGTTGCCCCTCCAGCACCTTGGAACCCCAACGACCATTAGGCTGTGCCCCATAAAATAAAACAAACAAATATTTTACAAATATTACTAATATCTACATATCCTACTCTCACAGAATTATAGAGTCACAGAGACAGCTGGCAAAGTCTCTGAGCTAAGTAGTTGGGCCATCATTGGTGAAAAATATAGTGCTTTGCAGAATTGTGCACTAATATTTGTAAAAGATACAAATAATTTAACAATCGAAGTCCATGGCATAGTGGTAGAGGTTGGTCTTGTAAGTGGGAGTCAGCAGATAGCGAAAAATAACCGGTGATGAAGTAGTTACCAGGAAAATAAAATTTAATATAAAAAATAATCGTACTTGTAAATGTTGTAAAAGGTTGCTTGATGCATTTTCGTCTGTTTGTGAGTTCGGTTCCAATTTAATTGGTTTGTATTCCGATGGGAGCTGAAAAAATATAGAATTGTCATATATTTAACTAGTAAGTACCAACAGTCTTTGTAAAACATTGCTTCCAAGGAATCATTTCTAATATTTTTATATCTGGTGAATAGAATATCAGATAATATGTTATTGAATTATTTTTCTATATTAATTCAAGTAGGTATTAAGTATCATAATAATAAAGAAATAGTATGAAAATTTAAATTAGAATAATTGGCAACCTAACACATCATAATCATGATCGATTATAGGAAAACCGATTTTTTTATGCACGGAACCGTAATGTATGCTAAGCTTTATTTCAATTTACTGGCTGCATATTAATTATACATAGACGTCTTCAATTTAAAATTAAGTTTAGTAAAAAAACGTAATATTGTACTTGTAGTTCTCAATACATACCTCATGAGCAAATGAATGAGTGAATTGTGAATTACTTCCTTCTTCGTCGGATGGCAGTTCGCATTTCACTCGGAGCCTTTCAGATCCTGGCATTGCCTGGAAATTATTACGTTCAAGATTTAATAAAGTGGAAACTTGGATAAAAAGTTGGGGTTTTTATCTAATAGTGAAAACAAGATCAGGTTGAGTTAGGGATATCACAAACTTGACCGTTACTACTTCTTCGGCTGGTGAACAAAATGACTAGGTATATTTAATGTAAAATAACTAATAATTAATAACTAATATATTTAATGTAAATGGCTGTATACCTAGCCGAACGGATGGAATGGACGGATGTGACTGGGTCCCTTGTTTTGCTAAGGAACCCTTAAACCCTGATAGATACCGGTGTTCAATAATTCCAACCCATCCCTAGCCCAAAACTGGCACATGTCTTCTCTCGAATAAGGTGTCGAACTATAAGGTTGAAGGGTTTAGTTCATTATTCTTCCAATTCCAAGTGCAGATTGGCTGAGTAGGCGAGAATATAGCAAATGATATTTAATTAATTGATTTTAACGTTCATAGCTCCAAAAACTCAGAGATGCGTGCGAGGGATCGATCACCGGAACCCCGGACCTCCGAAAAGCGGGTCAAAGTCTTAAGTACTAGGCTGTCACCGCAATCTCTTTCAAAAATTACATTTCCTAAAGAGAGCTAGAATATCACAAACAGTTCTCCGCTCGACGGAACGGCGGTTTTCATTTTTCCCTGTAGGTGAACGTAGCGGAGCGTGGAATCGAACAGTCGGCGATTCTGTGTAAGTATTATAAGTAGGTTTACATAGGCAATTAGACAAAAGGAAGCGGGCTTTATTGAATTTTTTCTCGATTGGTGCACAAACGAAGAGTGCCTACCAACAAAACTCGATTTGCCCTCTCTGTCCTTCGTTAGCATGGCAAATCTCGGGAAGTTTATTTTTGCTTGTTTCGAACCGCGCGCTGTAGGTAGGTTTGTACCTACGTGAAACCTAAAAGGCCGGCGAGGAATCTTTTTATTCGACAACTCCTGCCTAGCACAGCATTTCGGATGTTCCGTGTATTCATAACATTTAAGACACCATAACAACTTCAGTATAGTGGACATCACAAACAAAAATATACAAAAAAAAATTGACGGTAGGCGCTTACTCACATAAAAAAAAATCATATTGATTCGGTCTAAGGGGGAATGTAAAATTCAGTAAGTAATATTATTTACTTAGACCGACTAAGTAAATAATATTACTGAATTTTACATTCCAACTTAACGCGTCACAAAGCAATGTGGTGATAATATTTTTAAACTTAAGTTTCTGACCTTTTTAGTTTTTTAACGAATTTCGCGTTTGATCTGTTCATAACTTAATTTTTTCATAAACATCTAACTATAAAACCGAATCCCCCGGCGCGGTGGGTACGGAATTCAAAACTTTTCTTTTACAGCCGTTCGCATTCGATATCGCATCACGATAAGAACCATATGGGAGAAGATATAGTGTAGATAGTCGAGTACGGTCACCTTTCGCGAAGAGGAAATAGTTGCGCGGCAACGCAGTCAACCCTGTCGGGTACGTCAGCTCGCGGCTTCACATCGCGTTCGCGCCACTCGCCACTCGACACTAGTCTCCAGCCGCCGAGGAACGGCCGCGGTACCGCGAGATACGAAAGTGTTAACGTCGGTCTGCGAGCATACGAAGCACGATGTAAAGCGGAGGGAATAAACGTGAGGCAAGACGAGGGCGCGAAATCACTCAACTCGGTGCTCAGACTCACCTATTTTAGTCGGTCAGCGGAGCCCGCCGCAAGCACCCGCGTCCCACCCGCAGACTCGGCGCGAAGTAAGGGCGCCAGGAACGATGCACCGTGACCTTCGGGAGTCGACGGGATCTCGCAAATGAAAGTGAATTCGGCATCGACACACACCCGCGCGAGTCTGCGTCGCTGCGTGGCGCATGTTTCGAGGAGGTGCAGGCAGCAGGGTGGATTTTTTTCCCGCGCCAAAGAAATAAAAACAAACGCCTTTTTGCCGGGAACCGGCCGCGCCGCGCTCCCTCCCGCGGCCCGCACCGGCTCGCAAACCAAAACAAAACCACGCAACTCGCAAATGACGACACTTCAACTTTCTGATCATTTTGTTTTTCTTCTCACAACACGACTCTCATATAAGTACACAGCATAATATACGGAATTCCGAATCAGTGGTGGATTCACTTGGCGATTCAAAAGCACCTTGTAGAAGTTTATTTGAATAAATATTCCATTCTATTGCCTTTTCTTTTTTATCATAAATCATAAATTCATTTTTATTATCTTGTAAGTTGTAAATACAAGACTTTTTTCTTTCTCCGATGCTAGCGGCCGTGAAGATTTGACGACCTTCAGTGATAAAGGATGCAACTTCGTAACTGATTTCGACTTCGTCAACATTTTTGTTCTGCAGACTTACCTGATGGCGCAAAATAAAAAGTTAAGTGTCTGGTGGCAAGTGAAGATGCAGTCCAAAAATGGAATTAAGCAAAGAAGTCACTTTATAGGTACTATTAGGTATTCTGTGGCCCTACCCTTAATCTGTTTATATGTGACATCGTATCGCATAATTATCTCATCAAAAGTCCTAGTTGTTCGCTTGGTAGAACGTCCTTGCCAGGGTGGGTTGACGGAAGAAGCTTCGGACTAAATCAAAACACGGAAACTATTCAAAAGCCGTAGTAACTCAATAATTTCCCAAAGGACTGCAATATGTAGAAGTCGAACGATCCATTACCGACCGAAGACATCCAGAGAGATCAAATGTAGGACCATCAACTTGCTCTACGCGGCACGAAAAAATCCCTAGAGCGTATTTAACTCGACCTGGGAATCGAAGTCGGGACCTCAAGATTCGCCGCCGAATACGCTCGCCTAATGAATCGCGAGCTTATTCGGCGATAAACAAGAAAGGCATGTGAAAGATAAGATTTTTAAGGAATGCATAAGAAATGTCGGAATATGAGGCAAAACTCAACTAATCCCATGGAGGGTAGGTGCAGTATACTCGCGTAGAGAGGTATGCAAGGGGAGGCGGGCCGGCTCGAGGCAGCAGGCAGCAGCAGGCCGGGGGGTCGGCGCCCGGCAGTCGCGCCCCGCGCCGCGGCGCCTTCTCCCCACCCGATTGATTTTTATTACAAGAATTTCACTTGTATTTTTTTTGTTTCTCGCACACGGGAAGCCTAGGAACGCACACAGACGAGAATCGTATAATTCATTTGTACCAAGTCACTAATGCTATTGATTTTTATAACGAAGCGGCAGTCTTTCGGCCTCTTTTGAGATTTTACAGTAGGAAGATTAATAACTTCCTATTTTAACTCGGGAAGAAAACAAAAACGGCAACTGAACGAACAAAACTAAAAGTTGAAATAGTTTGAAATGGATAAGTAGGAGGTGTAGGTCGTTTCAATAAGTAGGTAGGTAATTTAAAACTTTCTTAGTTAGGTAAGTAGGTATATTTTAAAACCTACTTTCAGAAAAGTCTCAAGATTAACATTACAAATATAAAATAACATAATATTATAATGATCTCAAGACTTAAATCATAAAAGCACGAGGCTTTACGTTACTAGTTGACCTATATGAAATAAATAATTTTGAATTTTTTTCAAAGATGTTTACCATATTTTCTACTATAATAGTTTAAACAAAAACTCTGTCATCTGTGACCTTACCTATTTAATAAGTACATAAATTATTTATCGTTCACGCTTGGTTCACGCTTTATTCTTTGTTCCTAGCCTTTACTTCTACAACAAAACTGATGATCTAGCTAAGATCTAGAACCCGATCAACAAATTTACGTAGCAGTTCAGCTACTAGAAGTTAGATGGCGCTATGTGATACATTGCGATTAAATAAAATATTTGACGAGGTCCATAACTAGTTGCTTATATTTGGAAATTAGTTGAATAAAATATGAATTTACATAATATGTGATGTGAAAGTTAAAAAGTTCTATAGTCGAACAACAATGCTAATTAGATTAATATTGACTCAGTAATACTGACATAAATCACGAGACGACTTGTAAAACTAGGTCAAGGCTGAATAAAGATAAGAATAGAAAACAATACAAGCGGTAGAGCCTAAGATCATTTGATAAATTCATTTATTTAAAAGAATTATGTAAATAGTTTTATTAAATCTACAATAATAATTATCAATTACTGGAGTTATGTTAATTTAATCAATTCATTAAGCTTTTCGAAATATTAGTAATGGCAACATTAATAGAGCTTATTTTGGGTCACTCGTTCGCAATCGCTCGCTTCCAACTTGTACTTCGTTTGGATTTTTATAGAGGTGCCTTTCGCTTCGCTAAACTTGCAACATAGCGTAGTTTAGTATTTTCATTGTAAAGAAAGCTGGCGGGTGTGCAAAGCTAATGTGTTGATTATAAAACAAATGTGTTAAGAAGTTAATTTGAAACGAAATATCAGTTTAACTAACAACTAGTGACTATATAGTGAAAGAAATAGACAAGGTAAGTGGTTTAACATATTGTTACAGCCAAGACGAGTGCTTACCATAATGTTACGACTTTTCATCTTGAAAATTTCCACTTTAGAACTTTCGAAGTAAAGTTTCAGAAAGTTGTTATCGACTTTCAAACTTTTCGAGGCGTACGAGACACCGTAACATTGTCAGGTTCGAAACAACCTAAGTGTGTCGAGAAAACTTTGTTCAGAAAATAGTAAAACTTAGAATTTTCGTCGCCATTTTATTTTTTGTCGCGCTGGAAAAGCGGCCATTTTCTTTGTGCCGCGTCGCTTACGACGACTCGTATGTGGTCCGTAAAGTTAATTTAGTTAAGTTGAGGCGTGATCTCATCGCATGAAACAGATCGGCGAGATAATTCGCATCGTGCAGTGATAATCGCGGCGAATGGAATGTTTCGAGTGGTCCGAGTGAAGTTTTCATGATGGCCTAATTACTGCGTGGTGTTTAGACGTAGATACCTCGGAAGTGTCAATCAGCGTGTCGGTTGTCGCAGGACGCAGGGCGCGGCGCGCGGCTCGGAGGCACCATGGACGACGACCAGCAGTTCTGCCTGCGGTGGAACAACCACCAGTCGACGCTGGTGTCGGTGTTCGACACTCTGCTGGAGAAGGGCATTCACGTGGATTGCACCTTGGCTGCCGAGGGACAGACCCTGAAGGCGCATAAAGTAGTTTTGTCCGCTTGCAGTCCTTATTTTGAGGTTGGTACAATTTAACTCTAACTAGGTCAATTGGTATCATGTATAACTTGGTTGCAACAAGGCAGCACAGTTTTGCTCTAATAAACATTCCAGTTGTTTCATTTTAGCTTTCATGTGTAAGCAATTAGTTTAGATTAATGTATAGATGAGTTGGCAATTGAAAGTTGCCGCTACTACTTTTCCTAATACTCGTTTTTTGAGCCATTATCAATTTTAACATTAAATTTAAATGACAATTCGATTGGAATGCCATTAAGTGTTGTCCAATTAAGGATACTTAAATCAATTTTCTAGCCTAAAAGTTGTAAACGAAATGAATCAAACAATGACTTATTGATAAAACTTTACTCATAATAATGGAATGAAAACAAAAGCAAAATATCTTTGTTTCAGAATGTTTTATCCCAACAGTATGACAAGCATCCGATTATAATATTAAAAGATGTAAAATATGCAGAGTTGAGAGCCATGATGGATTATATGTACCGTGGTGAAGTGAACATATCACAGGACCAATTGGCCGCCCTGCTCAAGGCAGCCGAGTCCCTACAGATCAAGGGCCTGTCAGACAACAAGCCCTCCCGCCCGCCGTCGCGCCCCGCGCAAGCCCCTGCACACCCGCCCCGCGCGCCCTCGCCACCACCACAAGTAAGTATATAAATCTGAAATCCAGAGGCTGAAACCGATATGAAAAGTGAACAGTATGTTCTTTTTTGAGAAAGGAATATCTTTAAACCGAAAAAAAAATTTAAGTACTTATTATTATTTAGCAAAAATTAGAAAAGGACTTATACATATTTGTTTAAACTAAAATAAATATAGTTGTATCACTATGTTAATACAGTAGTAGTACCTCACTCAGTTTTTATGTAACTTTCCCTTTATGTTGTCACTAAAAATAAATTTCCAATTAGGTTAGACATGAGCTGAACTACCTTTTTCTATCTAACTATAGCAAAGCTTAGGAAACGTTATACTTTTTAAGATATGTATGTGTCTATGTCTGTTCTACCATAGCACCTTAACTAATGAGGAGTCAATCTATTCGTTATTATGGTCGGAATGATATTGGCTACATTTTATATGAACAAAATCAATATGATTGATGTTATATCCAATTTTTTCCATATTTAGGTTACAGTTTTTAAAATTAAAAAAAAAGTCATTAAACTATAAACATTTTCCTTGTTTAAATTTCTTGTTGTTTATTATGTTATTACTTTTGTTTTACTGTATCAATATATCTAATCAACATATAAACATTGTTTACCAAATCCAAGATACTATGAACCATAAAGGTCCACATATCTTTGTATTATACATAAAATAGAAAGCTGAATTCAGATTAAATATATTCCTTTTTATACTTTATCAGGTTGGACTAAACTTTAGATTACTGAGAAAGTTAATAGTAGAAGCACTACTGCAGTGGCGTGCACACAAGGTAGGCATAACGCGGTAAAATGATATAAAATGGAGAAAATCGCCAGTACGAGTTATAAAAACTTTAGGATAGGCTTTTTATAATTTGTACAATGCCTACCCTTAAGTTTTTTATAATTCGCACTAAAGATTTTTTCCATTTTGTATCATCTGCCTACCCCATAGTACATCCTGTGCACGCCACTGAGCACTAGGTGTTATTTAAAAATGTGTTCCATTAAAATATCAATTGAAAATTCAAATAGATTTCATCGTTTATTTTCACAGATGCCATACCCAAACTGTATGCTTTATTTCAGTCCCACAATGTAGATAAATCCAATGAAATCTCATATTGATGTTTAACTGCCTGAAGGCACATAAAGTAGTTTTGTCCGCTTGCAGTCCTTATTATTAGGTTGGTACAATTGAACTCTTAACTAGGTCAACTAACCCAAAATATTTAAAGTTTACACAAGGCTCAAAAAACATTATAAATTTTTTGTTTGAATTCACATAATTTGATTAAAACAAAAATATAGTTTGTTTTAAATATTTACAATAGGTATTAATGTTATGTAAGAGAATTTTCTATAGTGTGAGATAGAGGTTTTTGTGCAGAATCGTTAAAAAAGCAGTTTGACTAAAAAGGAGCTCTTGGTGGTTAACTGTTGATTATATTATTTCATGCAATTTGTTGCATGCATACAAATTAAAGCCTATTTTATTATATTATAATAATAATCCCTTGTTGAAGTAAATGTAAGTAAATAAAAACACAATTGGATAGCTAGTTCGGAAGAAAATCGTGTACCAACATACATACATACATATATGCACTCAGATATAACATTTATATTTTGTTTGGAAGCTCTAATACATAGATTATCATGCAGTTCCAATAATACTACATATATGTACCTACATGTCAAATTGATAACCTCCTTTTTTAAGTTGGTTAACAAATAAAATATCAATTTAACACATATAATATAACTAGCTCTTGCCCGCGACTTCGTCCGCGTCAATTTCTGTTATTATGATCGCGATTAGGAACTTTTTAAAAGAATATATTTTAAAGTAGTACTTCTGCATAAATGATATTTTTAGTTTTATTTTCTTGTAACAGAAGAATGTACTGATCTTTCATACATATTTTTTGGGTAACTTGAACCGTTTATGCAGCGCACGCAACGGAAGCCCTCAAATATGGACAATTTTCCCCGTTTTTGCAACATTTTTCACTAATGGTTCGCTCCTATTGGTCGCAGCGTGATGTTATAAAGCTTAAAGCCTTCCTCGATAAATGGACTATCCAACACAAAAAGAATTTTTCAATATGGACCAGTAGTTCCTCAGATTAGCGCGTTCAAACAAACAAACTCTTCAGCTTTATAATATTAGTATTGAAAAAAAAAAAAAACAAAGTTTGTGCTTTCGAGAGACTCAAACTGCTGATGTGTGGATGATCTCACATTTCAGTTTACTAGGCACTCTTGCGTATAGTGTTTCCCATAGCCACGTTTCTGTGCGCAGAACATTAATTTATAGGTAAACAACCGTAAGCACAACCCTCCTGATGGTTCACCAACGGCAACTGTCGCTGTCCGAAAATCCAACATATTCATTAGATGAACTTTATAAAATCCCCAAAGTTCAACAAAAATTTTGATTTTTACCCTAAATAGTAGGCATTGAACTCAACAAAGTACCATTTCTACCCTGTTCTAATTAGGCCAATTACGCCTGTCCGACTTTAGCATATTATGTGTACAAACTAAAATAATTTTTATACTTGGCAGTGGCGTTTGAAGTCGGTTTTTTGAAAGCAATTTTTATTTTAAGCCTTTTAGTGTAGCTTCATAGGCTCAATACACTAGGATCATATTTTGTTTTCCTCATTAAAATGAAAAAAAAAATGCAGAATAGAAAAGCAAAATTAATTGTATGAATTTTATATATGTACTATGCATGGTTAAAACTGTACTTAAATTGTGAGGGATTTGATCTTATTCATTGAGGGGTTCCATCCCCCATCTACTCAGATATTGATCACATCTTCACCAAATATAAATGGGACCAACCTGACAATACATCATTTGACTGCCTCGTTGGTCTAATGGTTAACAAGTTCGACTGCGGATAACGAGGTCCCGGGTTCGATTCCCGGGTCAGGATAAAAATTGACCCTTGAAAATATGATGTAATTTTTGCTCATCTTTTCGGATAGTTAGAACTTGATCTACTCCTGTAAAAATCAAATCTGCATCTGAAGCTTTAAAAAAAAAAAAAAATGTTTTTTAGATTTAGCATTACACACGCTCTTAATAAGTTTGTAAAGATTTTTGATTAGGGTTTGAGTAGGGGTTGTAATTTTTCCTTTATATATTTATTGCTATTACTTCTTTGTTCCCAGGTAAGAGACGGTAGCATCGACAGCCGCGAAGGGTCGATAAGTCCGACACGACGTCGAAAGAAAGCGCGTCGCGCGTCCACAGAGGTTCCCGCCGTACTACCGACACCTGCCACAGACGCTACCCAGGGCAACGGAGACGAAGTGTCCCTGAAGGAGGAGATATCACGAGACGGAGTGGAGGACCTGACCCTGGACGAAGAAGCTGAGGAACAACCGTCTGTCACGCACAATGATGTTGTACGCAGTAAGTATTGCTGTGGTGGCTTATGCTGAGATCTATAGTGTATGGTCTGACTTAACTCAGACTTAAGATAGAGTTAAAACGAGAAATACAAATATGCTTTGAAATAAATCTGTCTCGTTTTAACTCTGTTGAGTCTGAGCAGAGTGAGAGTGTGGTCTATAGGCTTCAGCCTCAGACTTAGGTGCTGTGCAAACATAGACTCTTTTTTACCGTTACGAGACACCATCACAGGAAACCTTTACTTTCTTTGTTCTCTCTGCATCATATTTTCCTAATAGGGTCATAACCCCCTTCCATTATTTATATAATGTTAGGTGTTTTCTTAGGATAGTAGTTGTGGTGGGTTCACAGATCCTACCTGTGACTCAGTACTAAGAGAATTCGACTGTTTAAGTTTAACGGATAATATCAGACAACCACCGTTGATCCGCCTATCCAGTTACTAACTGGGATCAATGTTGTTTAACCAGGATGTACGTTTGATATGCGCTGTCAAAACTAAGACACAGATCCCTTTTTCTTTGTTCACACAACATTGATTAGCATCAATCTGTGTGTATCTAGTGAAAACAACTGGACACCGATAGTGTCTACATCTGCACACATAGTGGTTGATCTAAATATATAAAAGGCAAAGGTGACTGATTGACTGACTGACTGACTGACTGACTGATCTATCAACGCACAGCCCTAACCACTGGACGGATCGGGCTGAAATTTGGCATCCAGACAGCTATTATGACGTAGGCATCCGCTAAGAAAGGATTTTTGAAAATTCAACCCCTAAGGGGGTAAAATAGAGGTTTAAAAAATCGAATTTAACGTGAGCGAAGCCACGAGCAAAAGCTAGTTCCATATAAATTGTATGAAAATAAAAGATTCAAGGTTTTGACGACCTCCCTGGCGCAGTGGTGAGCGCTGTGGTCTTATAACTGGAAGGTCTCGGGTTCGGGTTAATTTATTATTTTTGAATTGTCTCTGGTCTGATCTGGTAGGAGGCTTTGACCGTAGCTAGTTACCTCCCTACCGTCAAGGACGTGCCGCCAAGCGATTTAACGTTCCGGCACGATGGCGTGTAGAAACCGATTAGGGGTATCGGTTAAATCTACACTGCCATATCCCACGTATTGTCACTTACCATCAGGTGAGATTGCAGTCAAAGACTATCTTATCCAATAAAAAATGTAGCATGTAATTTCTACCCAAAATAAGACAAGTGTCTCTGTTTGCGCAGCACCTTACGGTATACAACCATGCATTGCCAGGAATATGAAACTGTGGGATTGAACATCAGATTCTGTGGCCCCCAAGCTAGGATCCCCTTTGCTATATGAAGTCAGTCTTTCACCCAAATGTACATTGATAAGACAGTACAAGCCCAATTCAAAAAAGACAACAGTGTCTCAATTCTCTAACAAATATTGCATCAGCTATCGCAATGACCTCTGATTGGCTGGCACTCTCCCGCTATTGGTTAAAATGCATTGATGCAGCAAGAACGCCATAAATTCAGACAATCAGAGCCCATTGCGATCGTTACACTAATGAAATCATTTTTAGTGAATTGACACGCTAGTGGGTGTAGTAGAGGTTCACTAATTTTAACCATAAACAATAAACATAGCAGTCCTTGCTTCTATAAGGTTTTAACTTACGTTTAAATAAGGTAATATAGTTTCGATATTTTGATTAATAAATCATTTCAAAGCCTCAACTATATTAAAACTGCCAGGGCATAGCCTGGTCATTTTAGGAATTAGAGGGGCTGGGACATATACACATCTTTGTGCAAGTTCTCAGGCTGGTATTGACCTGGGTAGCGAGACATCCCTGTTACTGCAAGGTTGCAGTGTGCAGGTACTGTGTTACAGTTTAGCAATCCATACAGTTCATAAACAACTTATTTGCAGTTCAGAAACTACTTATTTGCACTCTCCTTTTGGGAAAGAGGCAATAACAATCCAATATGACAAAGTCAGGCCACTGGATCCAAAAACTATACATACTTATAATAATTCAAAAATTCAAAATTATTTATTTAATGTAGGCCTGTGGCTCTTATAACAAGTCAAGATTTACTACTTGTGTTGTTCTGGTTTCTATGACTATGACTATTTTTTATATTTGACATATTAGTTGGTGAAAAATTTCAATTTCCTTCCAAAAATTATGTATCTGACAAGATGGCAGAATTGTCATCAGTGTTATCTGATTTGAATTATGATGATTCTGATTCAAGAAACCATGGTTAAATACTGTGATTTGTAACCAGTGGTTACAAAGCAACATCAATAATCAACTGACAAAGTGTATGATTGCTATACTGTGTATATGGAAACATTGCTTTATATACTAACCTTAATATAAGAAACTAATGCATGTGAAATCACAAGCATAAAAAAACAAAATTACATATTTACATTTGTATGAATTTTACTTCATTTTCTATCACATACAAGGTACCTCTTTGTATTAAATTCGCTACTTTGTAGGTTGATAGAAGTTTGCTCAAAAATTAGATTTAACAATAAGTTCGATAGTAAAAAATTATATCGTTGAAGTACATATCTTAGAACTTATATTTTTTAATTATCCACTTACAAAAAATACCTACAATTTTTTTTCTTGGTAGCACACAAGAAACCACTTAGGTTAAATTGCGCGCTATAAATCGATAAAATCATATAAATATAAATCTTAATAATTGATAAATAATTAATGAAAGCAATTAGCTCCCATTTGTCCCACAGACTACATAGTATATTTGATAGCAAGTAACGAAGTTTAAGAAAAAATAGTACAGTAGTCTCCTTACTTCCAGATTTCCAATGGCACATGGAAAGATCTCAAGATGAAATAATGAATTCAAATGACAGTGTTCGAGAGTCTCAAGGTAAGCTTGAGTATGTTATAGATGAGCTGTTACAGGCAAGGACTTTCACATGGATGCCTTTAACAGTGATATACTTAAAAACATCTTGTATTAGTTAATTAATATTTAAAAATACTACATGGTGATGATTTTGTTTTTTCATTAAAATATAAAAGTATACAATACAAGATGTTGAGTGGGACTGAGATGGTTATTTCTGGGGCAATGAACTCTTAATGTAAAATTTTATATTTTTTGGTATATTTTGCTGTCTTTTTCTATTATAATAAAAGTTGATTGCTCCAGACTTAAAGGAACGGATGAAATGCGCAATGTCTTCCCATAATTTGAAAACAGACGAAACAGTCATTGCTTTAAAATAATCTATATTCTATATCTTGTTATATTATAATATAAATATTTATACCACTACAGCGGATACGTGAGTGCTAGTGTTTTCACATGTGAAACTTCAACTATTAATAATAATTACTATCTTATAATAATTTTATAATAATAATAATATTATAAACTACTAATCTTACTGCAATTTCATATTTGTCTACTATAGTATATAAATTTTAGGATATTTCAGAACGACAGGTAAAGGTAACGGTCAAAAGGTATTAAGGTTATTTCATAAAAATGTAGCCTTTTTTTAAAGGTGAGGTAATTTTTGAAGGTAAGTATCTAAATTTTTTGTTTGTTTTCTAAGTCGTAAAACCACTAGATTGAATGTGTATTTTGCTTTCTTTGTGATATGGGTTTTCTACAGTAAATCATTGCATGCTTCTCTAGCAATACCATTAACAGACATCACACAATAGTTTGTAGTTGTTATGAGTGCTAACATTAAAATTTTAACAAAGTAACTCTATGGAGTGGGATGTTAATATAGGTAAGTATTTTTAATATTTATTATGCCTATGTATTAGACTATAGTAACTTTTTTATTAAATTGATCTGCACTACATGCAAGCTAATCCAAAGCGAACCGAAAGCCAGAATATGTTACCGTATTACTGTTAGCAGTATTCCATTGTGGTTGCTACGAGAGTGCAGTGTTCTATGCCAGTTGTGTGTCTTCATCAAATAAAATTTGTTTTAGAAGAATTTTCGGAGTGAACTGCACTGCCCCTGAAAAATTCAAGGTAAATTAAAGTCATATTAATTTTTGTCGTAGTTTGTTGGTTATGTGGCTTATTTATTTATTATTTATTTCTCTTTATTTTGCATTCACATGTGATTTCACTGCAGATGTCCTAGCAATTCATGTTTTAAAGTTAAGGTTTTTGTTCAATACCTACGCATGTTGTTTATAGGCAAGTTTATTATTATCATTTGGGGTATGTCGATGCTCCCGTGGGTGCGCATTTCATTTAACGATGACTTAAGTTCACCAAAAGAGACTGTCTTACGCCAACCATATGATAGTTCTAGGGCGTGATAGGTGACCGCGACCAGTCGATCCCTAACTGTCATTCCTACATTTTCATCAGTAATTGTCCTCTTCCTACATTTTCCAGCACGAACATAACATCAAGCTATTATATTAATGTACCCTTTTTTATTACAATCCAAACACTACAGGCTTTATGCAAACCTTTGCCTCAAATAATACGGAATTTATAATATGAGTTTCATGCAATTTTTTAACTTCTTAAACTGTGCAACTAATATTTTTATGCTTGTATACTTCAATCTGGCTTTTCATTATTTTCACCTTCCAGAACCACCCAAAGATCTAACTAGACTCCTGAATTGCGCTAAAACCCCCCACCCAATAACTCGCGGGTACCTAAAGACCCACGACGTTAATGTTAAGAGTCACGGTGAGAAAACTCCCGCCGCGTGCCCATATCTGAAACGTAACGATGACGTGAAGCCTAAGACTGAGAGTGAGATTGATGACATAAAGCCTAAAACTGAGAATGAGGATGACGTGAAGCCTAAAATTGAGATGCTTGAAATGAGAAAAAGAAGAGGCAGAAAGCCAAACAAAAATAAAGGTAACCCAAAAAGACTTAAGAAAGGTACAAAAAAGTACGACTGTGGCAACAAAAGAGACAAAACAAATACAGGAAAATATCGTTGCTCGATCTGCCATGAAAAGATGTACAAGTACAAACGGAATAAACTCAGACATGAGAAATATGAGTGCAACACGGGGCCCCAGTTCACGTGCGGGGACTGCGGAAAGAGATACTCCCAGAAAAAGACCCTGGCCATGCATGTCATGCGAAAACATAATATCATCAAATTAGAAGCCGTTAAAGATAACGCTTAGACCTTTTGCTATTTACATTTGTTGTTTCCCTTTTTTCCTTTTTTTTTATTAAAACATGAATTGTCAGGAACATTTTTAACATAAATGTTAAGTACATACTCATGTTGACAAGTGCCATTTAATCGAATCATGGCTGTGAGCTAGTTTGTGATTTCTCTTGTTTTTTAGTAGATTGTTTTATTAGTGTTGTTATACGACTAAATCATGTCGTAGCTATTTTGTTTACATTTTTTTCGTTCAAGTTTAGAAGCATACTGTTTTTGTTTTTGTTTTTGTTTTTTGATTAAAAAAGTGTTTTTTCTTAATACATTGATTCTGCAACTCATTGTTTTCATTTCACCGGCTTAACTTTTCTATCACAGTCGAGCGCATCGGCCTCACGATAACTTAACGCACACTAGTTTTAAAACTACCGTCGCCCGCGAACCAAAAGACGGACTGTATTTTATTTTTTATTACAGGTCGAAAAACGACGCCGAGGCACAGTATCATGACGCGTAGTAAAAAGGTGAGCGAAGAGTCTTTCGCGACGACGCTGGCGATACTGAAGAACGTGCGCACGCCCAGCGTCAACAGCACCAACAGCGCGGCCAGCGTGCCCGGCGCCAACAGCGGGCCCGACACGCCGGCCGCGGCGCCCGGGCCCGAGGACGCCAAGGAGAACAAGCAGCAGGAGCCGCCGCCCGCGCCCGCGATCGCGCCCGAAGCGCGCCGCTCGCCCAAGGCCGAGGCGCGCTACCACATCTTCCCGCGCGGGCCCGCGTCGCTGCCGTGCGCGCAGTACAAGACGGACAAGGGCTACCGCTGCCCCAACTGCCAGCGCTGCTACAACGCGCGCAAGAACCTCGTGCGCCACGTGACGCTGGAGTGCGGCCGCGAGCCGCAGTACAAGTGCCCGCACTGCTCCTACAGCAAGCACCGCCGCAACGAGCTCAAGAAGCACATCGAGAAGAAGCACCCCGAGCACGCGCCGCCGCCCGCGCCCGTCGCGCCCGACGCGCTCAAGTGACCGCGCCGCAGTCGACCGTCGTACCGTAACTAGTGCCTTACCCGCGCCGAGCGATCTTCCTTTTAGATGATATTGAAATTAAAATATGAACATTTTATAAGAGCCTCGTATACTTATCTATTTTATGTATGGATCGATATTCGATATATTTTTAGATATTAAACTTTTAACTGCGACACTGGCCGTTTGTTTTTTCCCCGCCTCGTTTCTTTATGGGAAGATGAGTCGACAGACCCTCGTCGTTCGGTTTGTGCATGTCTGCATGAATTAGAAAAGCTTCGCCTTTTATTGATTTTCTAACCGTGATTATTTTATTTTTATTATTATAACGCATTTCTTTGGTTCCTTAATTTTATTTTAGCCTCTGGTAGTATTAACAAGTACCTCGGTACGTAGCGCGCTTGAGTCACGATTTGCAATACCGTAACGTGTGCATTTCAGAGCTGCACAAGGACGGGCAGTTGCCGTCGGCGCTGCTGTCGCTGCTGTCGGCGCAGCGCCAGTCGCAGTCGCTGGCCGCGCTCGTGCCGCCCTGCATCCAGGTGACCAACATCCTCAAGCCGCTGGCGGCGTGCGCGCCGCTGCTGCCCAACTCGCTGGGCGCCATCCCCGAGAACCTCAAGGCGCACCTGCTGCAGCAGGCCTTCCTGCAGAACAACACCGCGGCGCCGCCCAAGCCGGACGAGCAGGAGTCGGACGCCGAGTACGACGACACGGACGACATCGTGCTGCCCGAGGAGTCGGACGCGTACTACGAGACGTACGCGAACAGCGGCGGGCTGGGGCCCGGCGAGTTCGACTCCAAGCACGAGCTGAAGGGGCTCGTGAAGCGCGACGGCAGCGGCTCGGACGACGCGAGCCGCCAGTTCGAGTGCCGGCACTGCGGCAAGCGCTACCGCTGGAAGTCCACGCTGCGCCGCCACGAGAACGTGGAGTGCGGCGGCAAGGCGCCCGCGCACCAGTGCCCCTACTGCTCGTACAAGGCCAAGCAGCGCGGCAACCTGGGCGTGCACATCCGCAAGCACCACAACACCGAGTGGTACATGTACGCCAGCAACAAAGTGAGGCGGAACAAGAAAACTTCCATATAACGCACGCCGTCTGTACCATCGTACCGTCTGTAGAGAAACGTTAGACCAAAGTAGATACCTAACCAAATCGGTACTGCAATAATATTATTTATATTTACATTTTATTTTTGTTAAAGACGTTTTTAATATACACTAAAGATAATAGTTTTTAATGTGCACATTCCCTAACGGCATTAGATTTAATTTGTTGATTTTTGATTTAGAGTTTATCTTAGTTAAGACTGACCCTAAGTATTTCGTTCAGAAGAACATCTTCTACGGTATTTATATTTGGACGTTTACGTCTCCCCCTACATCAAAAGTTAATTGTTATCATAATTTTCATATCACGAAAATATTAATATAAATCATGTTTATTACGATACCATTAACTCGAATTTTTATAGTTTTAGTATCCTAACATTCCTCACGTGGAATACAATGATTCCAAAATTCACTTAGTGCAATGATATTATTTAGATGATATTCTATTTCAGTTGCTGATGTGTTTATTGTTGCAGTAGTTTAATTTTCATCACGGGTAAAATTTTTACACTCTCCACCTTACAAGTGTATAATTTGTTTTTGCTTTTTTTTTCTTGTTATATTTTGTATTTTAGCATTGTGTCAGGGACCATTTACTTGTCTTCCCATTAGTAGACAATCCAAAGTTTAAAATTTAATAGTTGTATTAATATTTATTAGGTTAATATATTTGCGGACTCGGACGTCCTTAGTTTATGAAGCCTCGGATGAGGTGGGGAATGTGTTACACGAACCCCAAAGATTTGAGGCGATTTAGCGAATAGGTAAGTAAAAGCTCATCGATTATGTGCCTACAATGTTACCTGTAGATAATATATTTAATATTTATTATGGTTAATATTTTTCGGTTTACTGGGAATAAAGTGTGTTCAAAATTATAAAAAAAAAGATTCGATATTAACTGATATTTGATTGGCAATATTCAAGTTTAGTTTAGCATATTGACTGTTGATATTTTTTTGTTGTTAACTTAGGATAACAAAGCTATTTGACCAAAGTCAGTATTAGTTTATTAAAGTTGGTGTAACTTATGACGTGTTATTTGTTATAAATTAATATCAAGTCGTTGCTACGCATACAGTAATGACTCCTTTGAATGCAATGTTTCCATCATATCATGCTAGTTAAAAGTCTTAGGGACTAATGTATCGATTAGAATAAAATTTGGATGTTATGAAGTCCACATTGTTTGTTAATGTTATTGGATTTTAGTTAGAGTGATTTTTATATGAATATATTGGGGTTTACTTGGTAGAAAATTTTAATAAAATATTAATATAGTATACCATGTTAGACTTTTTTTTTCTTAACGTTCCTTTCCACTCCTTTTCCCCTTTTGTTGGTTATCACTAGGTAGTAGGTGAGTTCGCTGCATTTTATTATTTTGAATGTTTGTGCCGGTGCATGAATGCATGTCATTTCACTGCTTACCTTTTCGACTCGTGCAATGTTAATTGTTTTTCTTTTCCTTTTCGTTCATACTAATATAATTAATAATTTCAGGTAGCCAAGAAAGCCCATGGGTCGGGAGACTACATTTAATTAACAAAAGTTTTTAAAGTAGCAAAAGTGACTAAAACCCATATCACGAGAGTTAGACCGTGACCGTTGTCCGCGGTAGTCCGTACACGATCCGCTCCATGAGTGAACTAACAGAGACTATTGAAGGAAATTTGCCTCGATCCGTTAGAACTGATTCATTCCAAATAAACGTTATATTTTTTCCTTATTTTTGTTTCTTTATTTACTTTCCTTTTGCAAAGCTTTTCATCACAGCACTCGGTGGACACTCACAGTAGTTTATCTTCAGTTTATATGTACATATATGTGTATGTATCTGTCGTTATTCGTATTCATATAAAGTATATAACCCTATATGCGCTTGTACCTGTCGTTAACCTCACGGGAATGTCGAATGTGCGTGTGTGGCGGAGGTGCGGGGGGTGCGAGCGCAGCGCGTGACGGTGCGGGTGTTGCAGGCGGGGGCGGCGAGGAGGCGGCGTTCCCGCGCCTGGGCGGGCTGTCGTGGGAGCAGTGGTCGGCGCGGCTGGCGCTGCCGCTGGTGGCCGGGCTGCGCGCGGCGCCCGCGCTGCCGCCCGCGCCCGGCGAGCCCAGCTTCACGTGCCCCGACTGCGGCCGCGTGTACAAGCTCAAGTCGTCGCTGCGCAACCACCAGAAGTGGGAGTGCGGCAAGGAGCCGCAGTTCCAGTGCCCCTACTGCGTGTACCGCGCCAAGCAGAAGATGCACATCGCGCGCCACATGGAGCGCATGCACCGCGAGGTGCACATGAAGCCCGAGCAGTACATCAAGCAGGACAACGTCGACGCGTGCACGTAGTAGGCGCTCGGGCGCCTCCAACGGATCCGACCGCGCGGTTCCCTAGCTATTATTATGGGAGGTGAAAAGCTATTTTGATATATATTATACAATTATTAAATTTGATCAGTTTCCTCGAGTTTATTGCCGATTGTGATAGATGTGATGTAATCTCTTTGTGATAGTGACGCGGCCGGTCACGTTAGATGTAACGCCTCGAGGCCCCGCCTCCGCCGCCCGCTCCGGTCGAGCGCGGGCGGAGTGCTATGGATACCTACCGTTGATTTTAATCTCAATACGAATTTCACTTAGTATTCACACTGGTTGCAGTTATTAGCAGCGGTGTAAGCAACTGTTGCATTTATCGAGTATATTAAGGAAAGTGATTTGTATAGTTACGCTATTATATATTTTTATGTACAGCATTTATCGTGTAAATTATCATTCCTGATATGGACGACGTTAAGGCGTGTAGCTTCGCTAGATCGTTATTTAGAAAAGCTTGATTCCTTGTTACCAGTTACAGTTACTACGTATGTTTCGGTTATGAAACGCTGAACGACCACTCACGGGTCATCAGTAAGTTCAAAGTTTGTTGAAGCTTGTTAAGATGAGATTAATGTGCCCGCAACGCGCGGATTCTTATTATAGTGAGAATGGAAAAGAGTTACAATAGGAAATTGCGCTCTTTGTTCCATTAAATAGTTATTTAAAAAAATGAAGCTATTTGTCACTTAGTATGCAAGTTTTTAGGTCTTTGCCATAATGTATGTTCCATTATTTTTGTAATACTCATTGTAAGTTAATTTTTTATTTTTCAATTATTTTTAGATCTCTTTTTACGTATAATGCATTTATTTTACATTAATCTAGAACTTAAACGTCTATCCTATAATCAATGATCGGAGGAGATCTAATATCGTATAAGTGGTATTAATTGTTAAGTTCCTGGGAGCGAATGTGCGTTGGCACGTTTTTTTAAATGTTATATTTGGGGCCAATTGATTGTTGTAGAATAGGTCTGACCAGTGGAAATGAGTGCCTTATTTAGAGTCGTTTGTTAAATTGTCAGTTTGTATAGACACTGCCATTGAGGGGATTATTTGGTTCACGAATCGTGAGCCGCACAAATCATGTCAATTTTTGGACGAGATCAAAATCTTCCACGTAGTTTGTAAGTACTTTTTATACATTACCATTTAGACATTATAAGTGTGATATCGCGGTGAGCAAAATTGTTTCGGCGCTTTGTCTTTAATCTCGCGTCCGTTCACAGAACGGTTCACAGTTTCGCATTCAAAATAGAGTTTTAAGACATTGAAATAAGATTTATTCCTAAATTTCAAACCTGTTGAAAATACAGAAAATGCTCGAGAAACTTCCTAACGAGCTCATAGTATGGAACATTAACCGCCAGTCGACTGGCTGCTCTAAGCACGTGTTCTTTTGCACTTTCCCTTTTAACTGTAGTCAACCGGTCTCTGTGGATTTGCTCCAAAGTTATAAATATGTCACGAAGGCCCGGTCTGTGAAAACAAACACACATCGCCTAAGCTCTCTAAGCCGGTCAGTCGGAACGGACTCCTAGCGCCAGAGATAGCTCGTTGAAATGATTTTGCTCCCGCGATAACCGTTTAGTATATTACTGCAGGAGTTACCATCATACAATCAATACGTAGAGCTCTATAAGTACAACCAATACAAGTCATTTCTGTGTAACGTTAAGTGCCTTCAGAATCTTAGTCATTAGGATTTAAAAATATTTTCTCAATAGAAAACATCGATTGAACAATATACCTATTCTGCTGTATGCAAAACTTTTAGGCGACTCTGTCCTTAAAGCGAGTAAGAGCATTGTGCTTTGAGAATTGGTACCAATGTAACTTGTTATTGCAGAAGCCTAGGTTGTGATTTTTACAATGTAATTTGAGCTCAACCTTTGAACAAAAAATATTTTAGTAGAGTACAACATAGCTGTGATAGGAAATATTCTCAAATTTTTGGAAATTCTTATATCGTATTTCAAATAATTAGGGTCATCGCTCATTCACAGTGCATTAAGTACATGACAATAATTATAATCAATGTCTATCCAAGTGATTGCAAACCTAGTTGCTAAATGTATAGTAAGAAAGTGTACTATCTAAAAGTATTTTACGTACTGTAGCATGTAATATGACAATAAGAAGTTACAGTGATATAAAAGCATTTGATTGTATTTTATAACCATTTTGTACTTTAAATAAAGTTGCTATTCTTGATATTTTATAGTTTTTATTTATAATTATTTATTTACCAATTTGTTTTAGTATGTAAAACATCTGAATTAACAAAATGATGCATTAGTTAAGGTTGAATGTTTTCTGGAAATAGTTTTTTAACACTGCATGTTTTAACTATTTACTAAAATCTCTTTTTTTCCAACTAAATTGGAGCATATGGATCCTTTCCAATTTAGGTGGACTTTAAATTTCTAATCTCTATTATTTAGTCTTCAATATGGTCGCATGCTATTCAAAAAGGGTATTATGAAGGTAGTTTAGCATAAATTGTTATAAAATGGCAACAATTACAAATTAATGGGAGACATGGTGCATTATCCTATGCTTTTCACGGTAGCATATTTTATACCGTGAGGTGGCCTGGCTTACACGATTTTATTACGGTGGTAGCTTATTTTTGTATTATTTGCACGTTTTTATTTTGATTTGCGTTTAATTTCAGTTGCACAGTTGTACACGCCTTATATATTGGGTTACGGTGCCCCCGGGCTGAGCGGTGGCAAAGGGTGGACGCTGTACGAGTGCGTGGATTGTGGGAACAAGTACAAGCACAAGGGCTCTCTGCAGAGGCACATAAAGTACGAGTGTAGGAAACAGCCGAGTTTCAAGTGCCCCTACTGCGTGTACCGCGCCTACCAGAAACATAACTTGCTTCTACACGAACGCCATCTGCACAAAGATTTGCCGGAGAAGGTGGACTTTGTATCGGAATGACCGCAGCCCGCGAGGCGCTCAATGTCAGTAAACATTTCTACTTTTAACTAAACAACTAAAACGGGGGTGTATAAATTGCTTATTTTGGGGAAATACTAACTCTACTTATCGAGGTGCCTTTACACATAAATTAAAGCAGAGTGAAACCAAAAGCTAACAAAAACATACATTAATACTGGGAAATATTAATAAATTATCTTATTTAACTGTAATTTAACAACACACTGCACTTTTTTTCTTCAACTATTATTACAAAGGCAAGCAATGTGTTTAATATAGAAAGCTAAGTTCTTTTATCACAACAATGATTTATAAAATATTAATATTATTTATTAGGAAGTTTGCTTACCTTAGTAAGATAAATCTTATTGGTTGTAATGATTGGAATCTCCAAATTAAGTAGGTACATAGTAACTAGAATTGTTTCAAAAAAGTTACTGAATAAGCAAGCAAGACTACAACCACGAAGATTCTTTATTTCAGTAGAGCGTTTTGGTTTGCAAATGAAATACTTGTTTTTTAAATACTAAGTAGCTAATTAGACTGAAGAAACTAGGCACCGTAATTTATATCAGCTAATAGCAATTTTAAATTTCTGTTACAGCCAAAGAAAGCCAGAATAATATTAGAAGATGTGAAGAACTCACCAGGACTTGGGGAAGCTGGACGTTTGGACTCGAAGCCCAGCAAAGTCTCGTTCTCCTAAAGAAAATTTTTATAATGAAAAAAACCTAACTTCTGGCTTCTGTTAGTCTAATATTTTAATATTGTTTATTTGTCATGCTCGGGGCGTTCTTTTCGTTGCCATAATAAGTATTTTTTCCAAAATATTAAGTTAAAATTGCATTTTACAATGTCCTTATACAAAAAAATATTACAACAGTAATGTTTAATACACACATATTATATTATAGTTACCAATGAGATGTTAAATGGCAGCAATAAGCATAATAATAATTTATTGATAAAAAAAATTGTACACAAATTTTAACTAACATTTATGATAGATAGGAAAACCCTGTATTGTTGGTTTCCTGAACAAATTAGAAGATTGAAAATAAGCTACTACAGTTAAGTGAAGTTTTTAACCGACTTCCAAAAAGGAAGAGGTTATCAATTCGGCCGGTATCTTTTTTTTGTGATTTGTTTTGTTAAAAAAGTACCTGGGTACTTACTTTAAATCATAAAAGTAATCTAATCGGGTCTTAAAATATTATTAAAAGCTGTTTTTCAGGGTGTAATATGAGGTTGTTCTATTGTTAGCCCCTGATAAAATTTTAGTTAAAATTTGATGTGCAACAGAATTTGTGCCGTTGCTGTAGAATAGTAGGTATATTTAGTTACCACCGACCTAATAAAAAATTGATAAGTATTTGGATTGTTTTGGTGGCAATGTTGACTTTTATTAATACACAATTTAATAATTAAGATTAATTATTATTAATCTAGATATACGTAAGACATGTTTTCAAATAATTTTATTATTAGTATTGTTACATTTTCTTGTTCTTGTTATTAATTTTTATTTAGTGTGTGTTCCTTGTTGCCAAAGAAATTTATAAATATAAATTGTAACAAAACGAATAATTGTAGGTATTATAGTTTCAGTATTTTTGTTAAAATGTATACTTATTATTATATTTTGCATTTGTTTCTGTAAATTAAGTTACCTTTAAAGTTCAAATAGAAACGCGCAATAATATTTATATTTAAACCAAAGAATCTTCCAGTCGATTCTAGCCTTCATAAGTGCCTTAATATTTATACATTAAAATTAATTGTTAAGTGAAGTACCTAAGTTATTGAAATGTTAGTTAAGTTTTGTAAAAATATTTTGCATTCATGTAATTTTGTTAAAGTATTCGTCCCAAAGAAGTGTGAAGTGATTTGAGTGCTTTCTCTTTAAAAATTAATTTCTTCCTTTGAGCGAGATGTTAATTATTAATTTACTCTTATTTCAAAAATATGTATTTAATTGATGCACTGAACCCCTTTTAAGGTTGGTTCACTTGAAATTCTTTTTAGTGTATCTCTAATACATGATAAACCAATGTGCCAAAAAGCTCTTGAGGTCGTTTGTCTCTAGAGCTCTTTATATTATATTCCTATTTTTGTATTATTAAGTGATTGCCTCTACCTAAATTGTGAATCTTAAATAGTGGACTCTACGAAGGATATCTATTTGTTTTTGTAGGTAATTAATAGTACCAGTGGTGTATAAAACAAGTATTTTTTTACCTAAGAGTATTAGGCATCTTTAAAAACATTATTACATTAGTGAATTCTGTAATAACCTAGATTCTGGATTTCCCTAACTATTGAGGTTTTAGAATACATAATAAAGTTCCTTTTTGGCCCAATTGTTAGTGTTTTCACTACTAATTTAAATTTTTGCATCAAACCAGCTGTGAAAGATCAAAAGATTTTGTATCTACTTTTCGGTGTCTTAAATTATCAAATTAGATATTATGTAGTATCCTAGATCCTTATACAAGAAGATTACAAGTGATTTTAATTATTATCAAACATTACATTAATCTCACCTTCTTTACAATTTTTTTAAGTGCATAATATTTAATGCCATACTTTATCAAGTGATGGGGCAATATACTCAATAATTGATATGCCATGCAAAGAAGCTATTTGATGATAAGTAACAATGGCTGACTATTATTTTATTAAATACTTATAAAACTGTTTCATTTTGAAAAGTATTGTGTCATATTTCATTTCATTTCATTTCATATTTCTTGCAA
Source organism: Hipparchia sbordonii (assembly GCA_038048805.1). Lineage (NCBI taxonomy): Eukaryota > Metazoa > Arthropoda > Insecta > Lepidoptera > Nymphalidae > Hipparchia > Hipparchia sbordonii. The sequence goes on from JBBIWI010000007.1 coordinate 604,690, forward strand.
CTAAAAATAATTTCTGTATTTTACTAATATTCTAAAAAGTGCAGCACAAAATAATTTAGGATTTAAATTGATGTATTTTCAAATTATTTTAAAGTGAAGTGTGTTTGATTTGTTTTAATTGAATTTTACTGTGCATGAGAATAAATGTTCTTAATTAATAAATGTTGACTATCAATTCTAGTACCCTAGTCCAATCAATGTACAAACTAAAAGTACTTGTAAACTAAGATGTAAATAATAGGATAGTATAAGATACTGCAGAATTGTATTTCTAAATAAGTATTGGAAAATAATTTGATTGTTTCAGGTGAACTGGATATCTTTAAGACGATGATGCAAAATATGTTGCCCATCGTGCCAATGAAGGCTAAAAACTATTGGTCGCACTTTGAGTCGAGTTACCAATGCGAAAAGTGCAAGAGAAAGTACCGTCACAAAAGCACGTACAGGAGACACATTACATACGAATGCGGGAAGGAGCCGATGTTCCGCTGCCCCTTCTTAGACTGTTCATACAAAGCCTATCAAAAAACGCACACGGACGCACACATCAAGACGAAACACAAAATCATGACGGTAGAATACAAAGGATGATATATGGCTCAGAGTTATTAAGGAAAATTGTGATACTAATTTTAAATTCAATTAAATTAACGGTAAAAGTTGTGTAATTTTATTTTTTAAAAGCAACCATGTGCCTTTCCTATATAATTCCGTCTACAAAAACGCGCTCGAATATTACGTCAGTGGCGACGCGCGGTTCCTTTGACGCGAGTGTCAACCAATTACGTTCGAGGACAAACCACGCCCACATCCAGAACAAAGATGGAATGGAGTGGCGTTAGTACTATTTTCGTATAAAATCTCATCAAAATTTTATTTGGATGGGACGTGTAAACCAGACTTTTGCATTTATATAAAATAATATAATTGCGGTTGAGCGTGTAATGAATATAAATCAAAGAATATTCACTTATTATGCATGTACGCAACGGATACACGTACAAACATATTTTTGCCATAGTTAATTGAATCACTTAAATTAAAAATATAATGTATTTATTTATTAGTTATTTATTACATAACATTGTATATTAATAACTTCCAACTTGACGTTTTATAAAAATAATCACAATTTTTATTTTTATAACTTTTTCAGTGTTTATAATATCTATAGTAGGGATGTTGCGGATGCAGTTTTTTTTAAAGTTGCGGATGCGGATGCGTATATCCGCAGCATCCCTAATCTGTATGTACGTAATACGTAAATACAGATTAGGGACGTACGTACGACGTATACATACAAACATACATACATAGTTAAATACATACAAACAAACATAGGTACAGTACACAGTTTTCGCAACTAGCAACATCCACATCCGCATGACCATCCGCATTGATTATTGCGGATGCAGATGCGGATGTCCAACTCAATGCGGAATATCCGCAACTTACCTAATCTATAGGTACGTAATACGTACGACGTATACATACAAACATAGTTATATAGTTAAATACATACAAACACGTATACATAGTAAAATACATACATAATCATAATTCATACGCGGATAAAAAGTTTTACTTCGAAAAAAATAACACGACTCCATTCTTTTTGTAATGCAATTGTACGACATTTTAGTAGCACATTTTTTATCATAGCAAAATTAAAAAATACCCAGCTTATGCTGTAAATTAAATAAGAAAACGATATACTTACAAGTGAAATGTTATTTCATCTCTTTTTTGATGGATTTCCGAACGTTTTTTGCATGATTTGACTGCAAACGACGGCTTTTTTAACGATCAAAAATACGAGCGATACGTTGAAGCGCGTGCGGCCGACTGATAACAAAGACAAGAGACTTTTGCAAATTCTATTGTCTTTTTTAGCGCGTTTTTTTTCTTCTAAGGGCCTATCCTTATATATCGATGTTTAAAAGACAATTTAACTTTACAAGACTAGTTTCTTACGTGCTTGATTGAGTGTCTGAAAGCTTTACTAACCATTAAGGGCTTTTTTGAAACAAGAATGTTTCACAATTAGGTAATTATTTTCTAGTATTATAGTAACCTGCAAGTTGTGCTAGAAATCCAAGAGAAGATAATCACTTCGTTTTATGAGCACAAAAATTTAATATTTGGCGCCGTTCATTCGATTGACATTTGAAAAGGTTATTCGAGCTTCGTCCCGAAACTAAAATACATTGGAAGCTGCTGGTAACTTGAAACGTGTCTAACATCATAGAGTCAATTAAACTGGAATGATGCATGGAAACAAAATGATGACCAAAATTTTGTTTCCATGCATCATTCCATTTGGGTTGGGATTCCCTGTTGGTCGGTGATTCCATATTTTCAACTATTTTACCGTTGACAATGTTTGACACGTTTCTAAAAGTTACCTGCTTTCACAGTATCAAACCAAATAAATAGGTACCTATACTACGTTTCTAAACGTTCAATACACTGTCACTTCACTTGTCATTGTCAAAAAAATTAGTGCAAAATGTTGCAAATGGTTTGTTTTTCTGTCGAAAACCGAAATGAAAATTGTATGAATAAAATCTAGCTTTTATAATACTTATTTGGATTGAGATACAATGAATAGTTTGGCGTGTATGAATAGAAGTTTTTTTAATGTATTCAAGTACAATGTCAGTAGAAATTCAACGTTTTTACTTACTCCTAAATATGGTGCAACAAATGTTTATTTTATCCGTGGGGCACACGAACAAAAGAAAATACGATCTACTATGAACTATATGATAGCTCTCGGTGTCATGACAGTCGGGTTAAGTTATGCGGCAGTGCCTTTATATAGGATATTTTGTCAGGTGAGGACCTAACCTGCATCGTTTTCGTAGGTCACAGTATTTCCTAAATAATAATAGATAGTAGGTATGCCTCGCGCCAATTTTCTTGATCACTCAGAATCACGCGGCGAGTTCTGCCGACCGAAAGAATCGAGTTTGCACAAGATATCCCATTGATATCTGTTTATGTTATAGAGCACAGAAGCTTGAAGTTTACCTAAGTGGTAAAGAAAAGACTCTAAAATTATTACTATCATACATATTAATAACATTAGAAAAGAAAAGTACCAAGTTTCCATATTAGAAAAAGTCAATAAGTAAATAAAAAGCTACATTTTGTTCACAGGCATATAGTTACGGTGGTACAGTGGGTCAGTCGGATGCAGATGAGTCAATCAGCAAGATGAAAGCAGTAAAGGACAGGCCACTCAAAATAAGATTCAATGCAGATGTGGCTTCTTCAATGCAATGGAATTTCAAGCCACAACAAGGAGATATTACTGTATGTTTCATTCTTAAACCTTTTCTTCATATTTAATTATTCTACTCAAGTACTTACAAACTAAAATATTTTTAATATTTTATGAACTCTCACCTGTCTATGCATGAAAAAATAAAGTCTATTTAGGAAGCAGATTTTGTCCTCTGGGAGTTGTTTTTTAAAAATCTTGCGGGACACCTCAATTTACTGGGATAAAAGGTTGCCTACGTCAGTTCTCAAACCACTGACCTGTATCTTTACTCTATTACCTACACTGGATTTGCTGTCCCTATACAAATGACAGCTAAATTTGAAGTGCCACTTTTGACATACGAGTGTCTCCGGAACTAATAATATTGCAAATGGTACACCAGCCTCTATAATTATTCTACGTATATAGTTTCGTTAACAATATTATTAGTTCCAGAGACACTCATATCTATGCATACAGCGGCAAGATGGCATCAATCAAATCCAAAATGGTTCTAGTCAAATAGGTCCAAAAAAGAAATCAGTCAGCAACCTGTCAGTGTAATCATATAAAAAAGATACAGGTCAGTGGATATACCCATGTAAAAATCTCGTTGATCCATTTCTCCATTGCTGAATGGTTGAAGGACAAACTAATGTGATAACTCATCAATTGTAAATTTTAAATTATCAACTCAAAACTGAAAGGTTGCAGGTTCGAATCTCACCTGTTGCACTATTTTCGTACCCACTCTTAGCACAAGCTTTCTGTTTATTTGGAGGGGATAAGAGGATATTAGTCAACTTCAGCTTGGCTAATATTCTTTATTAAAAAAAAAAAAAAAAAGAACTATATCGATGAATATACAAGTGGTAAAGTTCTGTTAACAGTTTGGACATATTTCCAGGTGGTTCCAGGTGAGACTGCCCTGGCATTTTACACAGCACGCAACCCCACCAACAAGCCAGTGATTGGCATCAGCACATACAATGTGATCCCCTTTGAGGCTGGCCAGTACTTCAACAAGATACAGTGCTTCTGCTTTGAGGAACAACAACTCAACCCACATGAACAGGTAATTAGTATTTTTTAGTATTGCACTGCGCTTTTTGGTGTGAGATTTCCGCTCCAGCATTTGGAACCCTAACAACCATCAGTTCTTTGAACTATATGCCCCACCCATTGCCACTTCTGCTTTGCGACTATTATGAGCTATGTTGGTAACTCTGGATTGATCTATGGATACTCGTACCCACTCCTAGCACAAGCTTTCCGCTTATTTGGAGGGGATAGGAGGATATTAGTCAACTTCAAAAAAAAAAGACGTGTGGCACTCGGGGACTGCCGCGGTAATCCTATTGCATAGCATTTTTTATCAACGCCATCTAGCGGTGAGAGGAGTCCCGTTTTCGTTACGGAATTTCTGGATTCGGTTTCCACGCTCAAGGCCCGCGATAGGAGCTATGCAATAGCTTAAAAAATCTGCCCTCAAGCATTAACATTGTTAAGTAACATTTAGAAAAAAAAAATCTTTATCAGTCCATCTAATTGGCGTTCTCCTTACAGCTGTAGTTTTTGTTTTAGCAATATGAAAAACATCGTTTATTAATTACCAAATGGCGCCATTTTTTTATAAATGCCCGCTTTTTGGATTCCCACATTTTGGTAGTTAACAACACTTCAGCTTTAAAATGGCTGATTTGTAATCTAAACTGATCAAGTGATCCTGATGTCAGTACATCATTGAGCAATTCAGTTCAAGAAGTGTATAGCTCTGTTGATAAGATTGTGCATAAATGCTTAAGGTGATGTTTATATTATGTATACTGCTATGAGAACTGTCTCATACACATAAACCATTACACAATCCAGTCACAACTAGCTGTCACGCAATCCGGTCGTGTAGCTGTCATAGTTCTCGCTTTGATGTTATTCTTTTTGGAAAATACCTAGTCCTGCAATATTTAGAACCATGGCTTTAATTTTATAATTATTGTATTCCAGGTTGACATGCCAGTATTCTTCTACATAGACCCTGAGTTCATGGAGGATCCCAAGATGGAATATGTTGATGAAATAGTGTTGTCTTACACATTCTTTGAGGCCAAAGAAGGATTTAAGTTGCCAGTTCCGTCTTATGCTAAGTGAAAAACTGAAGTGTAGTGAAAATAGTCTTAATTTAACTTTATTACTTGGTATTAGACAATCTGAAATGACACAATAATGTAGTGGTTTATTTATTTTTAACTGTTAAAGTTGTGATAATATAGAAATGGAACTAATCAATTCATTAAAACATGGCTGTTAACATACTTAAACAACACTAATTGAAATATTTAAGAATTTTGTATGATCAGAGTAGTTGGCACTTTATTATATTACACTGAAATTATCATTGCCTGAGTTTCGCAAAATAATTAATTTTAGCCAATAATGAGAGTAGTAATACAAATTGATTGTGATTGTCTTATTTTAGCTGTTAACTCAGGTCATGACAAAGTTACTAAAAATCTGTTAAAAATATGTTTATGTGAACACTCAACGATTTATTACCCATGGTCCCATATTATATTGTTACTTTGAGTATGTTTCCATGCTAAAGCTGTATTAAAATGTAGTTGTTTAATTTTTAATAAATATTTTTGTTAAAAGTAATAGTTATTATTTTACTAGTTGATGCCCGCGACTTTGTTCGCGTGGATTAAGGTTTTTTGATTCCCGCGAGAACGCTCTTATTTTCCGGGATAAAAAGTAGCTTACTACGTAGTACTCTGGAAGAGTATAAACTATCTCTGTGCCAAATTTCAGCCAAATCGGTTCAGTCATTGTGGCGTGATTGAGTAACAACATCCAAACATCCACACTTTCACATTTATAATATTAGTAGGATTGCCCTGAGAATTTTTTATAGATCTGCCATTTTCACTATTGTCTACGGACACCAAATAAAATTACAATACATGAAAATTATTATCTTTATTTCCTTCAACCAAAAACAAAATTATAGAACACATTAGCCTAGGCCTTAGGCCGTAGCGATTGGGTACAAAATTTCCCATCTACTAAAAAACAAAACTAGGACTTTGATAGCCACTAAGCCCCTGACCGGGTACATTTCTTCATTGACCAAAAAAAATCGCGTGAATAGGTCCAGAAACCCCGGAGTAATCGGGTGGACATACATGACCGGCCGAATTGATAACTTCCTCCTTTTGGAAGTGGACCTTAGACCACATCATCACTTTCCATCAAGTGTGATAGTGGTCTATAATGCCTATACCTAATATAAAAAAAAAGAAAAAAGTCGGTTAAAAAGAACAGCAATTTAACGTTTCCCAACTTTAGGCTTAATGGGTACAGTGGCCGGGTACATAATTTCTTCATCGACCAAATGAACAACAATTTAACTAATGGGTACAGTGGCCGGGTACTTTTTTCTTCATCGACCAAATGAACAACAATTTAACTAATGGGTACAGTGGCCGGGTACTTTATTTCTTCATCAACCAAATGGACAACAATTTAACAACGTTTCGGAACTGGGGTCTAGGCCTTGATGGCGGCGGTGACGGGGTACCCCCTTCGCAGCCCCATGCACTGGTCGCGGTCGATGAACAGCGTGGTGCTCTTGTTGCGCAGGTCGGCCTCGAGGCCGGCGCGCACGCCCAGCAGCGTCTGGTGCGTGCCCTCGGCCGTGGCTATTTTAGATCGCAGGGTCTCCATCGTCTCTTGGAGGTCGCAGACTTCTTTTACTAGTCTGTGGAAAAAGAGTTCGATTAAAAAAAAACTGTTATTTCCAGTTTCCCAGCTCGTGAAGCAAAGGGTTGACTGGCAAACCAACACCGCGGCTGAAAACACCTTTGCAACTCATTTCCAAGGTTTTTGTTCATTCAAAAACCTGTCCATGTATTCGTTTTGTAAAAAACTGAACTTGTTGAGGGACATCTCCAAAAAGTCTTCTGGTAACTAAATAGTTTTTTTGAAACTATTTTTTTTATTGCAAGACAGGATTGCGCTTGACGCCTGATGGAAAGCGATGATGAGATTTAAGTTGAAGCGCGCTTGCTTATAAAATGTCTATTCACTCTTGTCTTGTTATCTCATGCAAGAAATTCGGTTACCAACAAATGAATTACTAATTTCTATTCTAATTTGACATAGCCTAACTAACTATATGTCATATGTGGGTATTTCAGGAGATCTATGTCCAGCAGTGGATGTCTATCTGATAAGATTATAACGATGATAATCGCTGGATTTAGGCAGCGCAAGATCCAGGCCAGTGAAAGTCCATGCAAGAGACCTATGCCCAGCAGTGGACGTCTATCGGTAGATAAAGAAGAAGAGAAGAAGATGACAATCTCAGGATACCTGTTCTGCGCCTCGTCGCGGCACTTCTCGAGGTGCGGGCGGTTGGTGCGCGCCTGCAGCCGCGTGTGCGCCACCTTCATCGGCTGCAGCTTGTCCTCGATCGCCTTGTTCAGCAGCTCCAGGGTCTTCTCCACGTCGAACATCTCTTGCTGGATCTGGATAAACATTACTATGAGAAAAAAACATGGAAGTATCGTTGTCCCGACTCGTTAACTGAAGGTTAGGATTTGATCTTTTCGTTTCCTACGCCTAATAGGTAGTGGGTAGTTGGATAATAATTTATAATTAAACCTTAGAGTCGTATTTAGATACAACTTAGATACTCTTAGTTGAATTCTATGCCAGAATACTGGATTGTAAAATTATGGATCTGGACTATGCAAATGGGTTTTACGACCGTCAACAAGAGAAATTACGTTATAAGTACGACGCAGGGATAAACAATAAGAAATTAACGGTCTTGCCAACATTATTAGATATTATTTAAAGTTATTGTGGGAAGAACAAAAATTTGTAAACACTCGCAAATTTCAGTTTTCAGAAAGTGAAATCACTTTTCCCTTAGAGTAAGTATTTGTACAGTCATCGACAATCTTTATGGCCGCTCCGACCTACGCAGCGACATTCACCATCCAAACGGGTTCGAACTCGTTTATTGGCCAGTGGTTCAGAGCAGTCATAAGGACTGGCGAGGTTCGTGCCTTATGCAAATGTAGCTGCAACTTGTTCTTGATTTCGATGGTCTCAGCGATGCGGCGTGTGAAGGCACTGTTGGTGTTGCTCCACTGGTCCCAAATCTCCGTCGCCGCTACATTGATCAAGTTTTCAGCATCTGTGATGTTGGTTTTTGTTAATTTGTATTAAGTAGGTACCTAAGTATGTATTATTATTGTAGCTACTAATCTTAAGACATTTTAGTTTTATACCTTTGGTGTAAAGGTGTGCTATCGCCGTTAATTATTAGATGAGTAGGTACTTCGTGAAATATCTTTGAAAATATCGTGTTCTTTAGTGAGCATTGGATCGACTATCTATATAGTATGATAGAATGCCTATGCATTCGATCATAATTCGTGAGAAATTGTGATTGGAACGATAAATATTCCCAGAGCAAGAATCTTAGGAATGTATAGAATTTTCATAAAATCAGTAATATAATTTTTAGTGGTGCCCCACAGGGTTGGACTTTAGGATCAAAATTTTTTCTAGTTTATATAACTGACAAATTGCGTTAAAGCGATAGTTTATGGAAAAACTCAAAGCCTATGAAATGTTGGAAGTCTTTGAGAAAGTATATTTTGTGTTTGTCTGTGTGTTCGCTCACCAGACAGCATCTGCACGGCCTTGGCGCGCTCGGACTGCGAGCGCTGCAGCGTGGCGGCGCTGGCGGCCGCCCAGCGCTCCGTGTCGCACACGGTCGGGTCGTAGCGCTCGATGCCCGCGTAGAATTGTAGACCCTACGATAAGGACTACGATAAAAAACTTTTTACTTGATAGGCTAAGAATATTGACAGGTAAGTTTTTAAAAATCGCGCGGGACTCCTTTGTTTTTCTAGGATACAGGTAGACTCCTCAACTATATTCATGCAAAAAATCAAGTCGATCCGTTACATCATTGCTGTGTGGATTTGAGGGTAAACCAAAAAACAAATACAGTTTCATATTTAATAATATTATTATCTATTACGGATAAGTAAATTAATGCCTACTGAACTTAGGTAGGAATAATTTTCATTAAATGTAGCTTACTTTAGAGAAATTGTTGAGTTGATGGCACATCGAGTCAATGCCGAGGGCGTACTCCTTGTTGCGCATGTCCGACTCCAGTTCGTTTTGCGTCGCGCGACAGTTCTTCGACTGCTGCCGGACCTGTATTTGAAATATCTCAGTCAATTGGAGTCACCAGAGAGTACTTATGTTTTTCTGCACAGTTACCTAAATCAGCCAAAGGAAACTCCGTACTAGAGATAGGTACAGTTGATGATTCGAAAACACAACAATGTACCTACCTAGTTAGGTATACTAGGGACATAATATTTCATTTGTGGCGGTCTCCACATCAAACACTAGATCCCTAAACATGCTATATTATATTCAACATTTATCTATTCAGTGAGACCTACCTTTTCGAGCATATTCCTGAATTTATCCTGACTCTCGCGCAGAATGGCAACTTCTTTCAGAAGCGACTGTTCTACTGCGTCGTGCACTTGCTCCAATCCTGTTCACATTTCATAATATCAAGCCACGCATACAAGATACAATCATAAGATACGTAAATATGTGTATGGTGAAAAATATTAAACTAAGCGTGTAGATCTTCTGCCGTAATTAGTAGATAGCTACAATGTGACGACCGTAATTTGTTTGAAATTGAGGCACGTATCTTCATAAAGGCGCTCGTGAACCTCGTACCTCGATTTAAAATGACGTTGGTTGGAATGACCCCATGGTCATTCCAACCAACGTCATGGTAATTGATAAGGTTCTCCCTCCATTTGACGTCAGAAAATGTTTCTCCGCCGGCGAAGACTGCCGCATCTCAAGGCTTGTAGATGGTAAATGCTCACCCTGCCTCTTCTCGCGATGGTAGAGGCACTCCTGCACGATGTGCAGCGGTCCTTCGATGCCGGCGATGGCTCGCTCCAGCTGCCTCCGAGTATCGTTCAGCTTCTCACACGTCGCCACCAGACGTTCCATTTCGATCGACACCTAGTAAAGTTCAAACCTTGATGACGTTTCGTCTTTAATCAGTGTCAAAGTTAAGTTTGCTAAAAGTTTGCGTGAGAATAAAATATTATCACAATTGCATAATTTCGTTATTCAATTATTATAGTGAAACTTTAACTTTTGAGGAAATAATAGGTGGGTATTCCTCACCTCATTTCTCCAAAATGTGGTGTCCGTTATTCTCTCCCCAATACGTCTCCCGGAATCTCTCTGACCCTGTGTGCCAATTTCGTCAGTCTCTCTAGAAATTAAAATGCAGTTAAACAAGTAGATATTTTTCAAGTTATCTTTACCGTCTTTGTCACAATCTATGTTGAACTATGTCAATGAAAAGAATATAAATTAGTGCATTGTAAGGAATAAAAAACTGCAATTAATGTTATAGCATCAAGCCGTGACACTTCCGTTTCAGTTCATCACCACGAACACCAATCCGGATTCCCGAGGAAGATTTCAATATTGGGAGATAAGCTTCCGCTTGAAAACATTCAATAATGGAAAGCACAGATGAGGTCGCGCTTGCCTAGAAGATGCCTATTCACTCTGTCAGCAGAGTGAATAGGCACCTGCATGTGAATAGGCAGGGTGCTGGAAGGGTGTTCCACACCTTAGCGGTTCGTCTTTGCCGATTGATACAGTCGAACCCATATACTACCTACCTGCTCCCGCCAACAGTCCATACTCCATATAATCAGCTTACCTCAGCATCCGCATGATATCATTGCGAACCCTCTCGGAGAAGTTCCTCTTGGCGTCGGACTCGTTGTAGTTCTTGATGCTGTTCTGGTTCCACTCGTACTGCGTGTAGCGCGTGTAGAGCGCCGCGCGCGCCGCGTGCTCGGGGCTGCGGTCGAAGCCCGTCACCAGGTTGGGAAAGCGCAGCGGTTCCGCCGCCATGCCCGACGGCGTGTAGCACGGGTCCACCATCGTGTTGGTTATGGGTTGAGATGGCCTGCGACGTGACATTTCAGAGCTTAAGACTACGTATGAAGGTGTCTAAAATAGACTTTGGTTCCATCGTTACAACAGGCAACGATCGGTTATAGCCAAAATAAGAATCGACGTATTTCTTTTAACCCTAATCAGATTTATTTTGATTGTCGGCAGCGACGCTGGCGTGGTCGGGCTGGCATGGTTGTGGAGCTGTGGAAACACAATTATACAGATAATCCATAAACGCCAGAACGAATTTTCAGCAAATAGATCACCAATTAACCATCTCCCATCATCAAGATCCCCAAGAATAAAAGAAACCGTTAACGTTTAATCGTTGCGACGACACACAGACAAACAAAGCGGTCCAACATGTAGGTAATACAATCTTTTTGTAACTGTGTTAAAAATAAAAATAAATAAAAAGGAAAACAGAACTAACATAGGCGTGACTTCGATTTCTTCGTAACCCATGATTGGCCTCCATGGGTGCTTCTTTGGCGAGTGGAAGCAGTACCCCACTTGAGGGGGCACGCTCGGAGCTCCCGCTGTTTCTTTTACAGGGCTCCATTGTTGCAATTGCTGGTAATAAATCAGGTAATTTGTATGTAAAATACGCAAACAGAACAATAGAAAATTGGTGCAGTAACTGACATACAATCATGATATATACAACAAATATGACATACAAATCAGAGAATTATAATATCAATTTACCGTGCACATAGAAACTTCCTTAGCCATTTTAAATCAATTTAAGATAAGTCGGAGCGGAAAATTTTACATGTAAACAATTAAACTAAAAAATCTAACATTATTAAAAAAAATTCAAAATTGAATTCCGTATCATTTTTTTCCATATTGACCAACCAAAAGATTTTAATGACTACTACGTTCAAAAAGTTTATTGGAACCTTAAATATATGCGTATTTTATATTATATAATCAATAATTAATACTTTATAGAAACGTAAATAATCCAACCTAATCTTTAATTAAAAAAAAGGTTTCTTGATTATTCCTAAAACATTTTACAAGAGTTTACTTCAAATATTTTTGACTTGAACAAGTTTTCGAACGAAGTAATGCAATGCAGCCAATGCTCAGAAAGTAAATGTCATTCTCAGATGTTTTTGACAAATGTCATAATGACATTCTTGATTCCATCAATTTTTCAAAAGAAAACCTTGTATTGGAATCACGTAAATTCAATAAAATCAATATAATAATATTATCATCAAATTTATTTATGTGTAATTCAAAATTGGTTTATTATTAACCAGCTGAAAACAACACAATGGCCACCGTACCTGAAAACGCGCCCCACCGTGAGTCCAATAACACAAAATATAATTATGGTGAAAAAATTCATTTTGTTATTCCATATAATATTCAAAATATACTTTTTAGAATGCCCCGGAACTGAAAGCGAGGACGCGGGCAAGGCCTCGGCGTGCGCAGGCTGCCCAAATCAGAATATTTGTGCCTCAGGTGAGAGGTCAAAGTTTACGAAAAAACCGTATTTTGAAACACTTTACTAAGTTTGTTTTATAGTAATATAGTTTATGTTTATGATTTTTTATTGCTCTCTAAATGCTAATAACAAGTCGCAAATGCCTTATCAGTCCTATAATAACAAAAACTGATGTCTAAACTTAAAATCATTTATTGTTATTTAACTATTCGTGTACCTATTTACTTATATTGTGTACTTTGTACTCATCACCTGCTTGTGGAAATGAATCCCAGAAAGAAGAAGAACAATTAATTGTGTAATGTTATAATTATGTACATTTATTGATATTTTTCAATACTATATGACAAAGCTGTTATGTTCTTCTTAAGATGTTCTGATTTGCTAAGATTTGATAAGCTATTTTGTCTGAAGTTTTATGTAAAATGGAGCAGGGAAAGTCGTTTTTAAAATTTCACATCATACATCACTTAGTCTTGTATTATGTTGCATTTGGTCTTATATTATTAAACTCTGGTTTATGCTATGATAACTAAATGAGTGATTTAAATTAATGTACTGTTGTTAAATGTAACTCAGGTCAGCATAAAATATTGTTTGTATTACAGTTCTACTTCTAAATAATTGTATCCTTTCAACAGGAGTACCCGCTGGGCCAGACCCTGCTATTGAAGTGATAAAGAACCGCCTTTCAAATGTAAAGCACAAAATCCTGGTGCTGTCAGGCAAGGGTGGAGTTGGGAAGAGCACTGTCACATCCTTGTTGGGGCACGGACTGGCCAAAATGAACCCAGACATCAATGTAAGTCACTCTCTAGTCATGAACATGATCCATTGCAATGAGGAATATTATGTAGAGACTCTCTACATCATCTTCTTTGTCTTCTTTGTCAACTTATAGACGTCCACTGCTGGACATAAGTCTCCTCCATGGACTTTTTTTGAACTTTAGCGAAGCAACTCTTTGGTTGTTGTTTGTTAGAATGAATCTTAACCTATCTGTCTAAGTTGAAATCTTTTAAAAGTTGAAGACTCTAGAACTCGAATTTTTTGACTTCTCCCTTCAGATTCAACTTACAGAGGTTCTACTGTAGAACCAAATTTCAACTCTTAGTCTATAGTTGAGACATTAAGAAACAAAAAGGGCAAATTTTCTGATCCAGTCTCCCTTTAACTCTGATTGATACAGAAGTGGCAAGTGGGAGAGACATGGCTAAAATTTTCTTGTTATACTTTAATAGCATTAAAGTAAGCACTTTTTAACTTCTTATAAAGCGTACTATGGCTCTCACTTATGAGACTTGGCCTTGCCTGTTTCACTTCAGTTATATACAACTAACCCCATATAAATAGGATAATAATTTTTAGTTTTTTAAATTTCGAATAAACTTTTACAAACAGATTTTGAATCATCAAGTAAATCAATCTATGAAATCTATCCCAGAGAATGCGCCATATATTTGGCGGTGCCTCTCGTCACGCCAGTATAAACCGTGCTTTAGAAAAGATTTTTCAAATAATAATTAGTTCCAAAAGTAATAGAATAAAAATAAACCTGCAATATTCATTGTTGGCGCTTTGAATTCGTCGAAGTATTTTGCGATTGAAATAAAAACTCTTGCGTGGATTCGGTTAAAACTTTGTATTAATATGAAGACGAAGTTACAGTGCATATAAGTAACGTATGAATTTCGAATGGAGTAACGACTACTATGACAATTTGACGTTAATTGACTTTTGACTTCGATGACGGACATATGTGGACCAATAGTGTCGCATTTCTTAAGGCGTTTTATTTCTGCTTGAACATCCATAATTAATTGAAGCCTCAATAGCGCAAAGGTCAGACTAAAAATCGAAAGGTCGAAGGTTCAAATACCATTGTTGCACTATAGTCGATCGGACGCACTTCTCAAAGTCAAAAGTCATATTAAAAATAGATCGATCGATAATCGGCTTCACCGATTTGAAAAATTTTTGTTTTGTTTGCTTTGAAACAGGTGTGATTTAAAAAACAAAAAAAAAATTGAGAAATCCCAAAAGAACAGCTGAAAAATCAGACAACTACGGATTACTTTTAATAGATGGCGGGAGCGAAGCCGCGGGTTAACGCTATAGTCTTAATTATAAATTGTGAGAATTTTTATCACCCTGTTATACCGCGACCTCCTCTCATAAGAGCTTCCGAACTCCATAACACACTTTCAAGGGGCACTTTCTATGGGTAGTAAAATATTCCACTAGACACGTGTATCGATCCCGAAGGCTCGACTGAGATTTGGCAAGGCTGGTCTGCGGTAGGCGGTACAGCCTGGCACAGGCCTCGTATTACCCGTATATAGGTCATGTAGCCCTGCATACTCTTTCATAGTATCAAATGACCTTACAGGCGAAAACAACAATTTTATTTTAACATGAAAAATGTACGAAATCATTGGTAAAATGTGCTCCATTCAAGATTAACATTTTACTAACTTTTTCTCGCGCACGCTGCAACAGAACTACGGATTGACGTGATTTTTTTGCATGGGTATGGTTGGGGACCTGGAGAGTAACACAGGTGTGACAGAACGTGGGCGAGATAGTTGAAATGAGAGTCCAAAATTATACTTTTCACTATATTTCGAGCAGAGTTTCTACCCTCTTATTCTATGTTTACAAAATGAACACCCGCCATCGTGGTTCCCTTACTTTTATACATGATTCAAACAAAAGGCTTACAATACTACCAACCAAACAAACAGTGATATTAGTGTTCCGAATGCTATGTACAATGTAGAAATAATTGAATTACGATTATAGTCAACTTAATAAACGATTTAAATAACAATTAAATATTCAAGCAGCTCAATATCAATCAAATTCCTGTGATTTAATATTTACAATTCAGCCAACCAAACGGACAAAGTAATCTTCATGACATCAATTTTCCAGAGTATTATTTATAAACTAAATATCATTAAAGTAGGTATTCGTAAAAACATAATATAATTAAATTAGAATTATAATCAATTGAATAAACTATTTAAATAACGGTTTACTATTTAAGTAACTCAATACCAATCAACTTCTACTGGTATCACAACAATTATTAATCATTAATCTGAATTAATGCAAGTTATATAATAAAATATTCTGATATTAAACATTCATAACAAAATAATATTTACTATTATTAATTATCACTTCTAAATATAAATAATAATCAAACTATTGACGTAATCCGGAAGTAACGTGTATGTATGACAGGTCTTGCATGGCGTAGCGGCTATTGGTTGGTAACATTCGGCCATCCTCCCACGCGCGTGTCTCACGCCGCGTAATCAAGATCCTCGTCCCTGCAGCTGCATCAGTTACCTGGACAGAGAAAGAAATCGCACAGTAATATGCTCTGGAGAGATCATCTCGATTCGCTCAGAAGTATTTAATACCTACGGAATTCACAGGCAGAGGCCATATAGACAATAACTAAAATTGGTCACTTAGGACAGTGGGTTAGATAGATTACACAGACATCATCGTAGAAATTGCAAAGACATTATCTTGTAGAGGTTACACAGACATTATCTTGGTGGGGTCACACAGACATTATCTTGTAGAGGTCACACAGACATTATCTTGGTGAGGTCACACAGACATTATCTCGGTGAGGCCACACAGACATTATCTCGGAGAGGTCACACAGACATTATCTCGGAGAGGTCACACAGACATTATCTTGGTAGAAGTCACACAGACAATCTCGGAGAAGTCACATAGACATTATCTTTCAAAAGTCACACAGATTACCTTGCATATTTTATAAGGTCCTGTGTAACGACTCTTCAATTTTGTGAAATTTGTGTCGACGTATCTCTACTGGCTACATTAACCCACACAACTATTTTTTTTCCCTACCCCACTTTTTATGCATTTTTTTACAAGAACCGTCAAATCGGTTTTTTTTTCCTCCATTACCCTCATGATTCTGTTAATATGCACTTCGTTAACTTCGTAGTGCCTCGCCTATTTTGTGAGCCTTGCAATGTTTTTTTTTGTGCACCAACATATTATGCGACGTGTTTGTAAATGCTCAGAAAATCATTATTAAGACAGTACATTATAGAACTCACCGGACGTGCTTGTGCTTCTTGCCACGTAGTTTCAGGTGTTGCCGTGGACCAGCAGCAGTAGGTGGAGGATGTATGCCCATTGCTTTGACAGGTTTCACAGCGTAGGAGAGCACTGCAGTTCTGCGTCTCGCACCCGGCCCGACGGTAAACACTTCACTGGAACTTCACAGCGCCGTTTCACCGCGACGACGTTGTAGACCCTCCATCACTTCACACTTCTTCTCCGTTGACTTCCGCGTCGAATTTCTGGCTTCTGTTCTTCAACGGCGAGTGGAACCCCGTAGACGAAGGTTATCTTCGGTTTGAAATTTTGAGATTAACTTCTGCACCGCCATGCGTCACTCGGCTTAGTTTCCTTGACAGGGGCGTTGCGTGTTCCGGCAAGGGCCACGCGAAAAGAAAAATTTTCGTGTTCTTCGTTATGCTGCGCCTTTCTCTTCTTTTTTACGCGACCAGCTGCACGTGTTCCTGACTTTTCCTCGATCCCACTTCTGAAATGTGACAGAACGTGGGCGAGATAGTTGAAATGAGAGTCCAAAATTATACTTTTCACTATATTTCGAGCAGAGTTTCTACCCTCTTATTCTATGTTTACAAAATGAACACCCGCCATCGTGGTTCCCTTACTTTTATACATGATTCAAACAAAAGGCTTACAATACTACCAACCAAACAAACAGTGATATTAGTGTTCCGAATGCTATGTACAATGTAGAAATAATTGAATTACGATTATAGTCAACTTAATAAACGATTTAAATAACAATTAAATATTCAAGCAGCTCAATATCAATCAAATTCCTGTGATTTAATATTTACAATTCAGCCAACCAAACGGACAAAGTAATCTTCATGACATCAATTTTCCAGAGTATTATTTATAAACTAAATATCATTAAAGTAGGTATTCGTAAAAACATAATATAATTAAATTAGAATTATAATCAATTGAATAAACTATTTAAATAACGGTTTACTATTTAAGTAACTCAATACCAATCAACTTCTACTGGTATCACAACAATTATTAATCATTAATCTGAATTAATGCAAGTTATATAATAAAATATTCTGATATTAAACATTCATAACAAAATAATATTTACTATTATTAATTATCACTTCTAAATATAAATAATAATCAAACTATTGACGTAATCCGGAAGTAACGTGTATGTATGACAGGTCTTGCATGGCGTAGCGGCTATTGGTTGGTAACATTCGGCCATCCTCCCACGCGCGTGTCTCACGCCGCGTAATCAAGATCCTCGTCCCTGCAGCTGCATCAGTTACCTGGACAGAGAAAGAAATCGCACAGTAATATGCTCTGGAGAGATCATCTCGATTCGCTCAGAAGTATTTAATACCTACGGAATTCACAGGCAGAGGCCATATAGACAATAACTAAAATTGGTCACTTAGGACAGTGGGTTAGATAGATTACACAGACATCATCGTAGAAATTGCAAAGACATTATCTTGTAGAGGTTACACAGACATTATCTTGGTGGGGTCACACAGACATTATCTTGTAGAGGTCACACAGACATTATCTTGGTGAGGTCACACAGACATTATCTCGGTGAGGCCACACAGACATTATCTCGGAGAGGTCACACAGACATTATCTCGGAGAGGTCACACAGACATTATCTTGGTAGAAGTCACACAGACAATCTCGGAGAAGTCACATAGACATTATCTTTCAAAAGTCACACAGATTACCTTGCATATTTTATAAGGTCCTGTGTAACGACTCTTCAATTTTGTGAAATTTGTGTCGACGTATCTCTACTGGCTACATTAACCCACACAACTATTTTTTTTCCCTACCCCACTTTTTATGCATTTTTTTACAAGAACCGTCAAATCGGTTTTTTTTCCTCCATTACCCTCATGATTCTGTTAATATGCACTTCGTTAACTTCGTAGTGCCTCGCCTATTTTGTGAGCCTTGCAATGTTTTTTTTTGTGCACCAACATATTATGCGACGTGTTTGTAAATGCTCAGAAAATCATTATTAAGACAGTACATTATAGAACTCACCGGACGTGCTTGTGCTTCTTGCCACGTAGTTTCAGGTGTTGCCGTGGACCAGCAGCAGTAGGTGGAGGATGTATGCCCATTGCTTTGACAGGTTTCACAGCGTAGGAGAGCACTGCAGTTCTGCGTCTCGCACCCGGCCCGACGGTAAACACTTCACTGGAACTTCACAGCGCCGTTTCACCGCGACGACGTTGTAGACCCTCCATCACTTCACACTTCTTCTCCGTTGACTTCCGCGTCGAATTTCTGGCTTCTGTTCTTCAACGGCGAGTGGAACCCCGTAGACGAAGGTTATCTTCGGTTTGAAATTTTGAGATTAACTTCTGCACCGCCATGCGTCACTCGGCTTAGTTTCCTTGACAGGGGCGTTGCGTGTTCCGGCAAGGGCCACGCGAAAAGAAAAATTTTCGTGTTCTTCGTTATGCTGCGCCTTTCTCTTCTTTTTTACGCGACCAGCTGCACGTGTTCCTGACTTTTCCTCGATCCCACTTCTGAAATGTGACAGAACGTGGGCGAGATAGTTGAAATGAGAGTCCAAAATTATACTTTTCACTATATTTCGAGCAGAGTTTCTACCCTCTTATTCTATGTTTACAAAATGAACACCCGCCATCGTGGTTCCCTTACTTTTATACATGATTCAAACAAAAGGCTTACAATACTACCAACCAAACAAACAGTGATATTAGTGTTCCGAATGCTATGTACAATGTAGAAATAATTGAATTACGATTATAGTCAACTTAATAAACGATTTAAATAACAATTAAATATTCAAGCAGCTCAATATCAATCAAATTCCTGTGATTTAATATTTACAATTCAGCCAACCAAACGGACAAAGTAATCTTCATGACATCAATTTTCCAGAGTATTATTTATAAACTAAATATCATTAAAGTAGGTATTCGTAAAAACATAATATAATTAAATTAGAATTATAATCAATTGAATAAACTATTTAAATAACGGTTTACTATTTAAGTAACTCAATACCAATCAACTTCTACTGGTATCACAACAATTATTAATCATTAATCTGAATTAATGCAAGTTATATAATAAAATATTCTGATATTAAACATTCATAACAAAATAATATTTACTATTATTAATTATCACTTCTAAATATAAATAATAATCAAACTATTGACGTAATCCGGAAGTAACGTGTATGTATGACAGGTCTTGCATGGCGTAGCGGCTATTGGTTGGTAACATTCGGCCATCCTCCCACGCGCGTGTCTCACGCCGCGTAATCAAGATCCTCGTCCCTGCAGCTGCATCAGTTACCTGGACAGAGAAAGAAATCGCACAGTAATATGCTCTGGAGAGATCATCTCGATTCGCTCAGAAGTATTTAATACCTACGGAATTCACAGGCAGAGGCCATATAGACAATAACTAAAATTGGTCACTTAGGACAGTGGGTTAGATAGATTACACAGACATCATCGTAGAAATTGCAAAGACATTATCTTGTAGAGGTTACACAGACATTATCTTGGTGGGGTCACACAGACATTATCTTGTAGAGGTCACACAGACATTATCTTGGTGAGGTCACACAGACATTATCTCGGTGAGGCCACACAGACATTATCTCGGAGAGGTCACACAGACATTATCTCGGAGAGGTCACACAGACATTATCTTGGTAGAAGTCACACAGACAATCTCGGAGAAGTCACATAGACATTATCTTTCAAAAGTCACACAGATTACCTTGCATATTTTATAAGGTCCTGTGTAACGACTCTTCAATTTTGTGAAATTTGTGTCGACGTATCTCTACTGGCTACATTAACCCACACAACTATTTTTTTTCCCTACCCCACTTTTTATGCATTTTTTTACAAGAACCGTCAAATCGGTTTTTTTTCCTCCATTACCCTCATGATTCTGTTAATATGCACTTCGTTAACTTCGTAGTGCCTCGCCTATTTTGTGAGCCTTGCAATGTTTTTTTTTGTGCACCAACATATTATGCGACGTGTTTGTAAATGCTCAGAAAATCATTATTAAGACAGTACATTATAGAACTCACCGGACGTGCTTGTGCTTCTTGCCACGTAGTTTCAGGTGTTGCCGTGGACCAGCAGCAGTAGGTGGAGGATGTATGCCCATTGCTTTGACAGGTTTCACAGCGTAGGAGAGCACTGCAGTTCTGCGTCTCGCACCCGGCCCGACGGTAAACACTTCACTGGAACTTCACAGCGCCGTTTCACCGCGACGACGTTGTAGACCCTCCATCACTTCACACTTCTTCTCCGTTGACTTCCGCGTCGAATTTCTGGCTTCTGTTCTTCAACGGCGAGTGGAACCCCGTAGACGAAGGTTATCTTCGGTTTGAAATTTTGAGATTAACTTCTGCACCGCCATGCGTCACTCGGCTTAGTTTCCTTGACAGGGGCGTTGCGTGTTCCGGCAAGGGCCACGCGAAAAGAAAAATTTTCGTGTTCTTCGTTATGCTGCGCCTTTCTCTTCTTTTTTACGCGACCAGCTGCACGTGTTCCTGACTTTTCCTCGATCCCACTTCTGAAATGTGACAGAACGTGGGCGAGATAGTTGAAATGAGAGTCCAAAATTATACTTTTCACTATATTTCGAGCAGAGTTTCTACCCTCTTATTCTATGTTTACAAAATGAACACCCGCCATCGTGGTTCCCTTACTTTTATACATGATTCAAACAAAAGGCTTACAATACTACCAACCAAACAAACAGTGATATTAGTGTTCCGAATGCTATGTACAATGTAGAAATAATTGAATTACGATTATAGTCAACTTAATAAACGATTTAAATAACAATTAAATATTCAAGCAGCTCAATATCAATCAAATTCCTGTGATTTAATATTTACAATTCAGCCAACCAAACGGACAAAGTAATCTTCATGACATCAATTTTCCAGAGTATTATTTATAAACTAAATATCATTAAAGTAGGTATTCGTAAAAACATAATATAATTAAATTAGAATTATAATCAATTGAATAAACTATTTAAATAACGGTTTACTATTTAAGTAACTCAATACCAATCAACTTCTACTGGTATCACAACAATTATTAATCATTAATCTGAATTAATGCAAGTTATATAATAAAATATTCTGATATTAAACATTCATAACAAAATAATATTTACTATTATTAATTATCACTTCTAAATATAAATAATAATCAAACTATTGACGTAATCCGGAAGTAACGTGTATGTATGACAGGTCTTGCATGGCGTAGCGGCTATTGGTTGGTAACACAGGCTACTTTTTATCCCGGAAAATTATTGAATTCCCGCGGGATTTTAAAAACTAAATTCACGCACGAAGTCGCGGGCATTAGCTAGTTCTTAATAAAGAACATAATATTTAATAATGGGCGTGACCAATATTCGCTTCTATATGGACGTGTACTGTTCTATTCTATTTTACACTCCATGAAGCTAGTGTTAGGATCCCTTCGGCCGCGTACGAAAATTGAATACAACAATAGAATTGAAACGTCGACCTTTCGTTTTCAATCCTTGCCTTAACCGTTGCGCTATTGAGGTTTTAAAATCCAAAAATGAGGTTTGGGCGAAAGCTGACCACATTTACTTTTCAGGAACATTTAATGGGACTTTTGTATTTCAATACTGAACTCATAAACATAGTAATTCCTTACTACTCGACTGAACTTCATCAAATAAACACCAACAACAAAAAGTTTATGAAAAGTTATCGATTTTCATGTGCTTTTCTGATAAGCATTGTACAACACAAATAGGTTTAGATAAGGGAGTATTGAGCAATTGTATGCTTGCGCGATGTAATTAAAAGATAGAAAGTACTACGCAATTCTAATTTAATTCTAGGTTTAATGACATAATTGTGATAAAATTATATTCCAACTAAAACAATTACCGTGGTACGTACTCGTATAATTTTATCATAATTATTTCAGTATGATTTTCACGACTTGCTAGATTCGTATTACAGTAGGTCAGTACACACTAATACCTACCTATGCGCTTCGTAACACTGGTTAACTCCTTTTAGGCTCGATATGTACTATTTCGTAATGATGGATATTAAATACCTATTTTTTACTCACGCATTTCTGAAAAACTACTATGACATGCCTTTTTAACACCTAAGTATCCTATAATTTTAACTTTCAAATAGTAAAGGTAAAGTTAACGCCAGCAAGGAATTTTGTAGGAAAATGACAGAAACACTCCTGACATTTTCATATATTGGCGTTAACTTCACCTATACTATTCGAAAGTTATCCTCCTGCATACCAGAGACACTTTTTTTAGAATATGTTTTTGAAACTTTAGTATAATATTGCTAATAGATTACGATATACTGGAAAAATAGTAAAAAAAATCCTACATTAGGAAAATCTGTTTTTCACTATGTCCTATACGTAGGACAAAAGTACGATATTACTCTGTGATTTGTATAGGACATAGAATAGTTTCAGGAAATTAAATGCAATTATAATTAGATAAGAATCAAAATATAACAAACATTTATTGCCTTATGTTATATACATAATAAATTTTCAGAAAAAAATACAAAAATAAACGTTGCTCCAAACAAAATTATCAAGATAAGAAAAATGTTTAAAAACTGTAACCAGACTATGGAAAATTGGATATAAAATCCGTCATATTGAATAATATGTGACTAATATCCCGAATATAAGAAAGAATCGATTGACCCCTGATTTATCCAAATTGGCTCAGTAATTTAGGCGCTACACCGTAGCATACGTAAATATACCACATACATACATACGATTATACATATAAACATACATAAATAGACTGCTAAAATCATAATCTTTCCTTTTGCTTTTGCTATAGTCGTGTAATAATATATTTCTTATAAAAACAAAACAAAACTGAGCATATAATAAACATTATGTAGTGATCAGTCAGTAATTTTGGAGATCAATAAGTTTAGAATAGTACATTTACATTGATGATTTAGAAAAGATTGCCCTCTACTGTTTCTGTAACCTGTCGATAAGTTACTTAGCCAAGTTTGTATTTGTCAGAAAAGAAATATGACGGTTTCTGACAAATAATATTGTTTTTAAGAATTTATCGATAGATAACACATAGATTGTTATTAATTAAAATTACTATAAATATTGATGAAAATTGGAATAATAATTCCTGTTAGGCGTAAAATATACCTAACAATTATTCTGGCTGCGTCAAATCATTAATTTCAGGTATCTTTCGTCCATGTATCTTGAAAGTAGCCGTTGTTTTGGCGATTCCTATTTGCAATCTATCGGGTAAATTAGGACAAAGATTGCGTTCATTGAAGTTGCTTGCCAAGACCAGAACCATGTCTACGTTCATGCCCACGTCCACGTCCACGCAAAACACTTCTTCCACATCCTCTTGATCGAAACAATGATGAAGATGCTAATTCCAAATTACTGGAGATCATCTTGGTTTGAAATGCTGTCTGATCTCTAGTCTAGTGGTCATTGGATCTTCGACTAGGCTCTGAAGGGATAAACTCTAGATTACGATCTGAATTTTCGCCCGAAAAGTCAAACACTGAGTCTTCTAATGCTTCTAGTAATATATCATTATCTGTAAAAGCTAGAAAATAGACAAATAATTGACAAAAACTTACAATGTACTATACAAAGTACAAAGGTAGTTAAACTATCAAAACTTTATTGCCTACTTTTGTCCTCTGCATAGGACATAAAAAATGACAACAAGCTTGTGAAAATTCTATTTATTATTATGCGAAGATAAAACTGTATATCAACATTTCATAGTTTTAATTACTTACTAATTATGATAAATCTAATCATTTCGATGATTTGAATAAGATTTCATGCGATTAACTTACCCCTGTGCGAGCACACTTCCACTTGTCTGCCTTCCGTCGCCATTTTTACAAAATTGACAAGGAGAATTGATACTTTTATTTTTTATTTACAAGCCTAGATAGTCGAAAGATGTAACTAGTAAAATGTTTTGGGGATACCATTTAAGAAACCGGCAATAGATTTTTTTAAATGTTATGTTCTTTGTGTAGGACAAATGTAGGTAGGAGCTTAAAATGATCGTGCTTAGACTACAGGCAGACTATACAGGCCACAAGTTACTTTGTAACTACTGGGCCGATTTTGATGCGGTTTCGGATTACACGGCCTCACGGATTAAAGAAAATGTGTGTTGATGTCAGGTGGGCATCTTGGACGCGGACATCTGCGGGCCGAGCCAGCCGCGCGTGCTCGGCGTGCGCGGCGAGCAAGTGCACAACTCCGGCTCGGGCTGGTCGCCAGTCGTGAGTTCCGCTTGCATTACTTACTTACCTCCTCATCAGCACCCTATCAACAGCTCATTACTTGCACTCTCCACTCAGAACAAGGTCATAGGTCCACCACCCTGGCCCAATGAAGAGGCAGACTTCACACACCCTTGAGAACATTATTCAGAACTTGCAAATTTGTTAGAAATAATACAAACCATCGAACTTTGTTAGGAATTTCTAACAAAGTTTTTTTTTAAATATTTTTAGCGAGCAAACGAGCAGGCGTGTCACCTGATGTTAAGTGATTACCGCCGCCTATGAACATTTGTAGCACCTGAGGCGCCACCAATGCGTTGCCGGCTTTTTAGAAATTTGTTGGCCGCCCCTTGAATAACCCCATGTTGTAGTTTAGTGGGAACACCGTCGCAGGAAGTTGGTTCCACAGTTTCAAAGTACGCGGAAAAAAATCTGGCACATCGATGGTTTGTATTATTTCAGCCGTGGAGACCCACTCATAGTTTTTAATTTTTAAGTTATAAATGTGTCTGTCTTGTCTTGTTTTTGTTTTAACTATGTGGCTGTTTTATGCCTAATTAAAAGACTATTTATTTATTTATAATTTCCTAAGTACTAGTAGGAGCTAATTAAAGTCAATATTGGGCAGTTTATTGTAAAGAATCTTTGTTCTCAGTACGTGACAGACAACCTCTCGCTGATGTCGATAGGATTCTTACTGGGCAGTCCTGACGACGCCGTCATCTGGAGAGGACCCAAGAAAAACGGTAATAAGTACAGCAATGGTATATTGTACATCTGTCTAGTTTTTGCGTAGATTTGGAAAATGTATAAATATTTATTGAATAATAATCTCTTCTGAGAAAAATCTGCTTTTCGAACCGGGTGGTAGTCGGACTTGTTATTTTTAATCTCCGACGAAAAAAGAGTTTGATGTGTGTATCTATGTATCTGTCTGTTCCCTCGTACCTCCCTAACGAATGAACCGATTTTGATGCGGTTTTGTCTATCTGAAAGCTAATTTTCGAGGTAGATTTTAGCTATAATTCATGAAGATCTGGTCAGGCATTTAAAGATAGTTAGCTCATTTCTTACTTCAGTAAAGGGTTCAACAAACTTATCACTGGTGCGATTGTTGGTGTACTGTTACTTCGGATTATAACCTTGAGCTGATGCTGCAGCATCAAGTAGTCTGGGTACCCAACTCCTCAGCAATTTACAGCACATGATTGAGGATGGGGATCTGATGATGGAACAGAAAACTGGGCAACAGGATGTCAGATATATTGTACATTGTCCTAACATAGTCCGATCATAGATTCACATGACGGGGGTAAAATTAACATTTGTTCTACAGGTATGATCAAGCAGTTCCTGAGCGAGGTGGACTGGGGAGATCTGGACTATTTACTGATCGACACGCCTCCAGGTAAACAATGCAATCAATTAGTTCTGCACTGTGAAGCCGTGGTAGCCCTTGACTGCGATCTCACCTGATGATAAGTGACAATGCAGTTCAAGATGGTAGCGGGCTAACTTGGAAGGTGTATGGCAGTGTACATTCAATCATAGTGGGTTGAATGTGTCTTGGAAGAAGTTATTGCCATCTTTAAGTGTAAACCCTCTCTAACCGGTTTCTACACATCGTACCGAAACGCTAAACCACTTGGCGGCATGTCTTTGACATCAGAGTGCCTCTTAAACTTTAACTTTTAACGTCTCAATAGCCCAATGCTTAAAAGCGTGAACTGAAAACTGAAAGGTTGCAGGTTCGAACCCCACTCATTGCATATTGTCCTACCCACTAACAAAAGGTTTCCGCTTATTTGGAGGGGATGTGAGGATATTAGTCAACTTCAGCTTGGCTGTTATTCTTTTTAAAAAAACCTAGCTACTGCTAATGCTGTTTTCACAAATTCTAATACTATGAAAGGTTTTCACTAAACATCAGCTGTATCTGTTTGTGGCACCTTCCTGCTGCAGGCACCTCGGACGAGCACCTGTCGCTGGTGCAGTACCTGTCGGCGGCGGGCGTGACGGGCGCCGTGCTGGTGACCACTCCCCAGGAGGTGGCGCTGCTGGACGTGCGCAAGGAGATCCAGTTCTGCCGCAAGGTGGGGCTGCCCGTGCTCGGCGTCGTGGAGAACATGGCGCTGTTCGTCTGCCCCAACTGCAAGGTGACGACATGGTTCCGCTTATTTAAGTACTGCTGTGCGATTTTCTAATAATGATTCCTACAGTTGGTGATTGCAATCGCGTCTGATTGGCTAATACTCACTCGCTCTTGGCTATAATGCGTTGTTCCAAAATAATAAATTATTCATGCAACAACACCACAATTGAGACTGTAGATATGTAGGTTGTCCCTTGCAGTAAGAGCCACTTTAAGTATGATTTCTTCAGCGCCTCACGGGATGGCCCCGTGGTTCTCAGCAGAATTTTCTTTATGAAACGATGCTACAGTTTTGACTCTTCACAAGAGTGTGGCTTTTATGAAAAGCCAGAACTGTATGTTTGTCGGTTGTATCCTATTAATATTGTAAATGCGAAAGTTTGGATATATGGATAGAAGTCTGTTACACAATCGTGCCGCGTCGACAAAACTAATTTGGCTGAAAGGCACAGGGATAGATTATAGTCTGAAATTAAAACACCTCAATCCACGCGAACAAAGTCGCGGGCATCAACTAGTCAAACAGATAATTTGGAATTTTCTGTGGGTTGTTTGGTTCTCATAGAGCCATCTAGTTAAATCGCCATCTATTCATATATACATGGCTGGATCATGCGTCATGCTCGTGAACGGGTGCCACCAACGGGAATGGGTCTGCTTTGTGTCTACCCATGTTAACATGTGTTAGGTTGTGGTAGGTGTGCATTTTTGAAACTTCTGTGTGGAAACATTGTGTGCATAGCCTATAGTCGGAATTTTAATTCGATTCCAGATTTGACAATTTCAGTGTTGCAACGTTATGACAAGTACTAAATAGTGACGTTGCGAAATTATTCGATACGGACATGGAATATTTCCGGATCGATTCCTCTCGTTTATAGTAGTATATCTAAACAACTATTACTTTAATAGAAACTAAGTATATCAGGAAATTAAATATTTCTGAACGGATAATTTAGTTATGACGATTAATTTTATTAAGGATCTGAGAGTTTTCTTTAATAATTGTGTGTGAAATAAATAAAAAAATGTGATCATGAAGGAACATGAGAAATAAAAGAAATAGAATAGAATATTATGGTAATATTTTATTTTATAAATCGTCGCCGTCATCGCTTTCTATCGCTGTTACTTTCTGTAACATTTATTATAAATGTATCTGTGATATTGTCAATTAACATAATATTATCTAGCCTACCTACTCATTTTTTCCTATTCTTGGACAACATGCGATATATAGGCTCTTTTATTATAAGTTTTGTTTTTAATATAAAAAACAAAAATATTAACTTTTTATAAAATAAAGCAGCGGTTACTAATTAATAAATAATTATTATGAATAATTATGTATTTATTTAAATAAAAATCAATAATTTAGTCTTTAATTGGCACACCAATATTATGATTACATAAACATAAATCGCGATTGTTTATCGATTTTTGTGTTCATCACTACACTATTATATGTGGTATCATTATTTTACAAAATGACAGTAGCTAATGTCAAATGTGGAATCGAATTATAATTCCGAGTATAGTTTTTTTTAACAATTGTAAAAAAAAATATTTTTTTTGAAAAGAGCAACTGCTGAGTTTCTTGCCGGCTCTTCTCAGCAGAATCTGCATTCCGAACTGGTGGTAGATTTATAACGTTTCATAAGAGCTGCAAGTTGGCCTACATGAAATAAATAAATTTTGATTTTGATTGCCTTGGTTAATATCCTCTTATGTCGCTGGCAGGCCCGCAGCGAGATCTTCCCGGCCACGACGGGCGGCGCGGCGCAGATGTGCTCGACGCTGCAGGCGCCGCTGCTGGGCGCGCTGCCGCTCGACCCGCTGCTGGCGCGCTGCTGCGACGAGGGACAGGACTTCCTGCAGGAGATACCGCACTCGCCCGCCGTCGCGGCGCTGCAGAACATCATCAAACGTACGTACCAGCCTTGAACGATTCAGAAAGGACTTTACGCAGATTTAGTACTGAATATATTCTGCCACTTTCTGCGGGAGGTGAGGTAATCACGTACGGCACACATTTACTCACTTCCGCACACTCTTGTAAATACTTAATGTCTATGAACGCACACTAATTCAAAAGCTGTCACACTTACGAGCTGAACCGTACGTTTGTACATGTACTTCGGCAGAGGGGAATGCGTGCGCTTGCCAAGTCCTGGCTAAATGGTCGAAAGTACCAGCACACCCGTGAAGTTCCCGGACTTCCACTTCACGGGTGTGCTGGTGGAAGACTTCTTCCCCACCATGAGTCGACTTCCCGGTCCGCTGAGTTCATTTTATATGAATAGCGAGCAAACGAGGTGGCGGGTCACCTGATTTTAAGAGATTACCGCCAGACCGCCGCCCATGAACACTTGTAGCACCAATGCGTTGCCGGATTTTTTTAGGAATTTGATGGAGTTATAAAAAAAAATTAAACTTGGACTTGAATGACGCCATTTTGGCGCTGTAAGAAATAAGCAGATACGAGTGTCTCTGGAACTAATAGGTAATATTGCAAATGGCGCACCGACCTCTATAATTAATGAGGTGAAAGTTCAAACTAATCTGATATGGATGATTTATATTGGGATAAACATTTAAAGTCACATTCACTCAAAAATTACATTAAGCCTATAGCCACTTTATCATTTTATCTTATTTGTTTCAGAAATTATATCAACCTGTGAAAGTTAAAATCTTTATATGAAGAAGAACCAATGGATTATAGAAGTCTATGGAAATAGCCTTGTTGAATCATGATTATCCAGTGTTGCCAATATAAAAGTCATGTGGAAATTATAGTTGAATTAATTAAAGTTTAATTTGTTATTGTAAGTATAACTATGTACAAATAATTATTACTATATTATTAATAAAATATAAGTACTTAATAACAAAGATTTTTATTATAAAAATTGTTTTATTGAACGAGCGAAGCGAGTTCTCTGAGTCAACTAATGCGCTTGCCTACTAGACAGAGAAGTGTGTACGTCCAAATGGCTGTCAGAGCCCTATAACTTCAGAATTACTGAATATTAGAACGTGAAACTTGGTTGAAAATTCAGTTATATTCTGTACTTGAACAACAAATACTAAAATTAGATAAATGTTATAAAGAAACGAATTTATTTAATTTTAAATGCTAATAGCTTCACAATAATGCTAATAGATGGCGCTGTGTCAGTAAAATAGTTTTATGTCAACTATTTTTTTTTTATTGCGTCTAATGTTAAAAGTTAATTATTACAATAAATAATTAAAACTTTTGGGAATTATGGGATATCGCGAGGTCTCAGTTCGGGGCGAACCACTAGTAATAAAACAGTATGCAGGTAAAATCCGCATTTGGCCAACGCGGCGCGGTGTGGCATAAACCCTTCTCATTCTGAGAAACCCATGGGGAAAAGCATGGGGCTTTTAAATTATATCTATACTAAACTTATAAGAACTTTACAAAAATTTCCTATTTGT
This sequence comes from Hipparchia sbordonii, assembly GCA_038048805.1. Taxonomy (NCBI): domain Eukaryota; kingdom Metazoa; phylum Arthropoda; class Insecta; order Lepidoptera; family Nymphalidae; genus Hipparchia; species Hipparchia sbordonii. The sequence continues at coordinate 635,567 of JBBIWI010000007.1, forward strand.
CATGCAATAATAGTGTGGTAGTGATGAATACCTATTAGTTAAAAAACTTAACTGCCTCGTTGGTCTAGTGGTTAGCAAGTTCGACTGTGGATGACGAGTCCCGGGTTCGATTCCCGAATCCGGTCTCATGAATCGAAATAGGTAGATCACAGAATATGTATTTCTATTGCCGCTATAACAAGAAACAATTAAAAAGATAGTCTCTATACAAAAAAAATTGTTTTTGCTCGATCTTAATAATTTATAGCAGTTGTTAAATCTTGTACGATAGTACGGAACCCTCCGCGTACGGGTCCGAATCGCACTTGGGGTTTCAACAATAAATTCTTCTTCTTAAAAGCTCAATTTGATTGAATTTCTGTTCAGAATTCAGACTACAAAAATAGTAGGTATTCCTCACGTAATCCTTACATTACTGCCGTGTTCAGACAGTTCGAATGGCATGCGATTTAGCAGGTGATCAACTAAAGTCAAACCGTGTGAGCCTACCATTACAAAGTACTCTCTGAGTCTCTGGCCAAATGTCAATGTCATGGTGGACGATGGTGGTCATGTGACGTTTTCTTGTGCACGAATCTTTAAAAATCGCTGAAAATTAATAATTTAATTTAATTTGTAATAAAGCAATGATATCTCAGAAGTTCTTTATTAAATTAAAAGCAAATATAAAACTTTTTGTTTGCCAGATTGCATAAAATTCCACTATTATGTCGTTTATAGGTTGTAAATGGTGTTTCGAAACAATTATATGTCTTTACAAGACTTTGAACAATAAGTAGGTAGTGAAAATGCCTTCGCACTCTGATGAGGAAGAGGATAAACCTTGCAGAGCGTGTTCAGACTTTAAAAGTTGGGCGAAAAGGCAAAATAAAACGAAAATGACGACTCCAAATAAACAGGTGAGGTTAACTTTGATTTCATAACCAACTTGTTCCAAAGAAACATTGACAAATTACTATTTGCAGCATTATTCGGATTAGAAAATAAATATAATTCTGATTATTATATTAAAACTGTTTTAAATTGGTTATAAGTATTACAAATACTCTAATAATTACTGAAGGAATTTATGATGCAATATTCATAAGCTGTTAAAGTTTATCTTTACAGTTCTTTTTACACAGTATATCTACTGACATACACTGCATTTCTTCCTAGATGCCTAAAAATAGATTGATGAAATTCTTGTAAAATATTAACAAATTCAATTCAAATTCAAAATTTATTTATTTCATGTAGGCCAACTTGTAGCTCTTATGACATATCATAAATCTACCACATAAATGTTACCCTCCTACCTTGATTAAAACTTTATTCTGATTGTGTCATGTAACTTTTATGTTAAGACAAATTTTGATGAGCAACACACATACAAATTTTGATTTTCTTTTTAGGCTCCTCAGCATAAAGACTGTCCGTTGGACAAGGATGAGCTGGGACGGTCAACCTGGGGTTTCTTACACTCTATGGCTTCCTACTTTCCACAGAAGCCAACTAATCAGCAGTCCACTGACATGACAAAGTTCTTCAATATTTTTGCACAGTTCTATCCATGTGAACCATGTGCATTGGACTTTCAAGAAGAGTAAGTATTTACCTGATGTATATCTTAATGGCAATTTCATTGAATATAATATCCAAAGCAATAAATGGAACTTCCTATCGTTTTCAATAGTTGCTATTGCGAGATCCATAGTTAAATAAATTCCTACATTATTTTCTTTTGCAGTATTAAGAAGCACCCACCAAAGACACAATCTAAAGATGAACTAGCAAAATGGCTGTGTGAGAGACACAACACTGTGAACGTCAAACTCGGCAAGCCAGTATTTGACTGCAGCAAAGTGCACGAGAGGTGGCGAGACGGATGGTTGGATGGTTCCTGTGATTAACAATACTTACTTCACAGTAAAAATGTTGCCATGCAAATATTAAGCTTGCTGAAGGCCCAATACTGTGAAATTATTTTTGAGAGCACATTAATATTGTTCCTCCACAATCACACACAATCACAATCCAAAATCAAAGTCAATTTTAAACTATTTCTGTATTTTGAACTGATTTTTGTATAAAAACATAATTGAGGAGCTGGCGAACAAAAGGGCGTAATTACGTAATTTTCTCAAATAACTTTTTTCATGAAATTGTGTTACTATCATACCTCTTCATCTATTACGTTCAAAAAGGTCTGTCAAAACGGCCTAAAAGTTGTATAAAAAGGGACTCAAAGCTGACGATTCCGTTCAAAACGTGAACCTAGTGTTTTAGTATTTTGCCTCTACTGTAAAATTTAATCTTGCAATTACCCCTTTTTGTTCGCCAGCTCCTCAATTATAGACAATATGGGCAATGGACAAGAAAAATAGAATGGGATTGAAGTGTGGCTGAAAAATGTACTTATTTGTTTTTACTGTGTGTTTAGTATTTAGGCAGTATTATTTTGCCTGATGACACAGTAACTACTAACAACTTACTATAACACATTACTCATATTGTTAACAAAAAGACAATCTATATGGACTATGGTTATACTTAGGTAATATTTTTACTGTGAATTTTAAGTCTATTAATACCTTCATTAATACTAAGTGTTTTGTAAGATATAATATGAAATGTTCTATTATGTAATTTTATAAAAGTGATAATTTTTAATGTACAGCATTTGTCGATAACAAGACTTGTTTTATAATGGTTCCTACTTTTAATTTCAACTCTTTGTGGTAATTATACATTAAATGATTAATTATGACTTAACTTTTAGTACAAACAGTATAATGATTATTTGCAAATTGAATTGAAATTAATTCATGGAACTGCTGTTATTGTAATAAAGTAAAATAAAGTTTGTTATGCATAATAATCATATTTTTCAATTTAACCTTTTTGTTTTCTCATCTCAGTTTGCCACTGAGAGCTTTAATGATACATCAGTTAATTGTTCTTTAATACAATCTTCAATCAAAAATTTCGACGACTTAGATTGCATCGTCACTTACCATCAGTTGAGATCGCAGTCAAGGATTATCTCATCATAGAATAAAAAAAATCTCATCCATATGCTGTTGATTAAACCTTAAAATATAAATTCTCGCTATCGAAAAAGAATAAAACCATTTAAGAGTTCACATTTCATATATTATAAAAAAAATTATAACACATTCTTAATGCCTAGGATTAATAGATAACATTAAATGCACAGATCACATCTCAGCAACTCTTTGTGTTTGGAATATTGTATGAATAATATAATTCAATTTAGTTAAAATCGACAAACAACTGAAAATAACAATCCACAATTGAATAATTGTTAAAATCACCAACTATTTATTTATTTTCTAATTGTGTAATGATTTTATACATGAAAGATATGAAAGCTACAATAGTAATAGTAGTATAGTTTTCAATTCATGACGGCGCGTGGGTCATGGTTGTGTCTGTATAAGTGTGAGCGAGAGCTTGCTCGCGCCTGACCGCTCCCACCTAGGCTCCTGACAGGCACGCACACGACGTAACCACAAGTAGTAATAGTACTAATGGCGCAAAGTTACAAATGTATTACACTGAATTCATTATTGTTTTTTTACACTTACTTGCAATGTAATGTATATTTTGACTTCACCCTTTAAATATGCCTACAACAATCAACTGTAAACTATGTAATGTAACTTATTTAAAATAACTCGCTTATTTCATGAACAGAACAATGTCTTTAGGTCACGAGACATTATATAGCCACGTGGGTCGCTGGCCGCTCTCTCATAAAAACTCCATCTCCCGTTCGATGCCGACAAACTTCAGTTGCTCTGTCGGTCCGTATCTGTGAAACGAAAAACGTTTCAATATGTCATTCCATAAAATAATGGTTTAAAAAAAAAGAATATCAGCTAAGCTGGACTCTAATGTTCTCTCCCCTCCAAATAAGTGAAAACTTGTGTTAGGAGTGGGTACGATAATAGTGCAGCGGGCGGGGTTCGAACCTGCGACCTTTCAGTTTTCACCTGTAACAATTGGGCTATTGAGGCTCTAAATGTTGACTACCTAATCTCAACAGTGATGCGATAGGTGAAATTAATTATACAAAAATTTCAAAGTACCAACTCATTATCATCATAATTGACCAACAAACACACACACTTTTGCATTAATTATAACATTAATAAATATCAAGACTGAATAAAATTAACTTTATGATTCAAATGATTCACTTTACCACATCTCTATTTTTTTTTATCAAAGTGGTAACCCACGAAACGTCAGTTTATTGCATCTAATTAAAAGTTTGACTATAGGCAGCGTGTCAATTCTCTAAAAATGACTGCATCAGTGTAACAATCGCAACAACCTCTGATTGGCTGAATTTATGGTGTTCTTGCTGCTTCAATGCATTTTAACCAATAGCAGGAGGGTACCAGCAAATCAGAGGTCATTGCAATCTGCCTGATGCAATCATTTTTAGAGAATCGACACACTGGTGTACTATCCGTACAGTTAAAGAATGGTTTTAGAAATGGCGGCTCATTATGCCGGTACTGTCAGCATACACGGGATCTATAGCGAGCAACAATCTGCTAATAATCAATAAATTATAATATACTAGTAAATAATATAAACGATATATATATTTTTTAATTCAAATAATGTAATCATTTTTGGTTTTATTTAAGAACTAGATGATGCCCGCGACTTCGTCCGCGCGGATAAAGGTTTTTTGATTCCCGCGGGAACTCTTTAATTTTCCGGGATAAAAAGTAGCCTATGTTTTAATCCTGGGAATGAGCTATCTCCATTCCAAATTTCAGCCAAATGGGTTCATGCGTTGTGGCGCAAAGGAGTAACAAACATACAGACGTACACACACACATACACGTACAAACTTTCACCTTTATAATATTAGTGTGTTGTGATTAAAATAATCTTGTAAAATTATGTTGTACACGCTGTTGATTACCAATAAATAAATAAATAAATAAAGACGGTCATTTTATCAGTTTATTGTTGTTGTCCGTACCGGCGAGTGTGAGTATAGATAGCGACAGTGTGCGAGTGAGAGGTGAACAGAAGCGACGCCATTTTCAATCACATTCTTTAATTGTACGAGTAGTACATGAATATACATGAACAATGATGAATTCATGACAATCATGATGAGTTTAAAAGAATTATATCAGACAAATATGTATAGAGTATCATCATCATCTTCATCATTTCAGCCCGCGGAGGTCCACTGCTGAACATAGGCCTTAACCAAACAGCGCCACCACACCCGGTCCTCAGCCCTTCTCATCCAGCCACTTCTGCCACTTCTGCCACACTCTTTATGTCGTCGGTCCATTTTGCTGGAGGGCACCCCACACTACGCTTGCTTGTTCAGGAGTATATGTATAGAGTGGAGTGGAGAGGGGAGGGTTCTGAAGAGCTGTTTGATCTTATTCCGCCCTGTAACTTCTACAACTGCACCGCACGCAATTTCACCCTCACCACCTGGGTGCCTGGAGCACTTCGACCATCCGTTGCTCCAGATCTTTTTTTTCTACGTACCACCAAATTGTGGAATCATCCCCTCCGACAGTGTTCCCACTGAATTTCAATATGGGGTTATTCAAGGGGCGAACCAGTAAGTTCCTGAAAAGTCGGCAGCGCATTGGTGGTGCCTCTGGTACTACAAGTGTTCATGGGCGGCGGTAATCACTTTACATCAGGTGACCCGCCAGCTCGTTTGCCCGATATTCATATTAAAAAAAAAAAAGAGTATACCTGTAGTCAAAGAACAGCTCCTCTCCAGGCTGTATGGCGCGCTTGGCGAAGATGCCGATGCGGTGGTCGCCGTTCACCATCATCACCTTGGCGTAGCAGTTGGGGTTGATGGAGTGGTTCGCGAACCGGATCTTGTTGCCCTTGCGCGTCGCGTCCACCACGAAATCTGGAAATAACAACCATTTGTATCTAATGATCGCCCAATGATGGGTCAACGATACTCAACCCGCGTCCTGCCAAGCTTTTGTAAGTGGCCCTGGTATTATAGAGGGTTACACAGGTCACAGCCGAAGAAAACTACTCGGTTATATCAAGCCAGATTCAGATGAAATTGTTAAAAAAATTATATAACTACTGTATGGTGCACGCTACTCATAATATGTCATCTAAATGGAAATTTGGTTTATATTGGACTAAAATTTAAATAAATTCATTAACGACAAAATAAAAGAAATATTCATAACTAGCTTTTTCCCGCGGCTTCGCTCACGTTAAGTTCGATTTTTCAAACCCCTATTTTATCCCTTTAGGGTTTGAATTTTCAAAAATCCTTTCTTAGCGGATACCTACGTTATAATAGCAATCTACATGCAAAATTTCAGCCTGATCCGCCCAGTGGTTTGAGCTGTGTGTTGATAGATCAGTCAGTCAATCAGTCAGTCACCTTTGCCTTTTATATATTTAGATAAAGCGATTCGCATTTATGCAGTTATAAAATATGAAAGTGGCCAAAAAAACCCTAATCTGTTTCTACAATTCATCGTCTCGGAAAACTAAAATGTTTGATGGACTACAACATAAGAATGAAGAAGAAGATGGTATACAACATAAGAAGTTTTGTTGTGATTTATGAAATAAGGCAACTCACCATTGTTAAGGTTAAAGAGGAAGGAGCACATGTACTTGTCGTACACCTTCCCGCGCCGGTCGGCCTCGTCCTGCGAGATGATCTCGCCGCAGTACTCGGATATGAACTCGTTCTTGTGCGCAGCCTCCTTCAGGAAGATGCCCCAGCCGGCCACGTCCGACGGCGCCAGCAGCAGGTGCTTGTGCAGACCCCTGTGGAACACGCGCAGTATAGGAGGCGGAAGATTGTTCCGGCACCCAGTGACTCCGAATCTAAAGACGCCAAAAATTATTTTGAAGTCAAATTTTAAATAATTTGCGTCGCCAATAGGAAGTTTGGATAGACATATCAATGGAATACTTTGGATTTGACAAAAAAATCAAATAATAAGTTACCGAGCACCGTCCGGAGATCACACTCGAGCACAGGTAGCATGGACATCTATTAATATCTGGTGTGAAAATTGGTGAACACGGGTGGGAAAAACTCAGGACTTACCCGCAGTCTTCTCGCCTTCGACAGCTCCACTGGTTGGTCGATCAACACCATATAACAATTAACAAAGCGGTAAAAGTTCATGCGCGTGAGTAACCCGGATCTATAGGCGAATATGATTTAGCGGTGGGTAACTGTTTGTGAACACGAAAACTACGTGTTTCGACGGCGGTGGAAGCGGGCACACTGGTGATATTTGAAAGCATCGAAGACGTCGATCGGCTCGACTCGGTTTGGCTCGGTGCGTCGTCCTCTTTCGTCCCGAGTTAAAGGACAGGGACAGGGGAGGAATCGTGGAAATATAGTGTGCTAGAATGAATGTGCGTGAACAATATCTTTTAAGGTGAGACGCACCTCTGTACGGATACGTTCCTGCAGTAGACGGCGTGTCGCGAAGCAGTGGGCAGCGCGGCCGGCGTGCCGGGCGGCGTGGCGTCGGCGCCGCATGCCGTGCACAGGTCGGGGTCGCACTCGCGCACGCCGAGATAGCACGGGCACTGCTTCGTGTTGCACTGCGCCTTGCAGCGGCAGCCCGGGAAACGGTTCTGACCTGCAAACCCATCAGTTCCACCGTGCATGCTCTTCATCGTCAAATCTTAGGACTTATTTAACGATATAGAAGATAAAGAGCCTCAAAACAGGTGCAATAGTGCTTCGGAGTTGTTTGTTTTAATATTGGAAGTTTCAAGGAATACGTCGTAAGGAAACCTTGCACACCAGAGAGTTCTTTGTAATGTTCTCGAAAATGTGTGAAAAGTGTGCCAATTTGCATTGGGCCAGTGTAGTGGACTATGCCTGTAACCCTTCTCTGTGAGGGCTCAATAGTGAGCCGTTGATGATTCGGTGATGAGAGTACCGATGCTGTCTCTGGCCCGTGTACCTTCACCCATCTCATCTGGGCTGTAATTTTTCAGGGATTCTTCCTTCTCCACAAATGAACAGTAAAGCTACTGGTAGGTACACATACAGTCGCTGCTGCACTGGCAGAACTTCTCGCAGAAGTTCTGAGACTGCAGGCACGGGCACATGTTGTCGCACGGCTGGTTGGGGTGGTCGCACGGCGTGTAGTTGTAACTGGAACCAAACAATCATATAATCTAGCTGTTTGTCTATGATCAAGTATAATAAATGCGGTAGATGAAGGGCCAAATCTTTGTTCGAGTAGCAGTGTAGATGGCATCAAATCCAACATTTGTAGATCTGCCTAAGTCTTTAATTGGCAGCGTAAAATTTGATTAGAGCAACGAAGCCTCACAGAGTTGGATGTAACAGACATGTTGTAAATCCAAGGAATTATCCCGTGAATGAACCTTTCAGGACATGGACAGATCGGGGATTGGATGTCCCGGGAATAGGACACAACAGTCATATTCCAGGCCGTAAGCACGTGTACGGCTGAACAACCCGAAGTACTCACACGTGGTGCGAGGCGGAGTCCTTCTTGAGCTGTATCTTGCGGCAGTGCACGGACCACAGGCGGTGCTTCTTCTTCTTCTTGCGCGGCGGCGTCAGCTCCGCCTCCACGCCGGCCGCCTCCTGCCCCGTGTGGATCCAGTACGTGTACACCTGCGCACAGCTCTTGCTTCATAGATACACTTGTTTCAATGGTGAAGGAGAACATTGAGGAAACTTAAACATCTCAGAGTTCTCCATAATTTTCCACACTTCCAAAACATGTTAGCAAAATATGTTCCAAAGCATGTTAAACTGACGAGGATGAATGTTTGACGTGTCTGTGTGTGCGTGCGAGCGTGCGTGTGCTCCGCCAACCAATTTTTATTTTGTTTTTTTTTTTTTTGTTTGGAAGGTGAATTAGTCGGAAGTGAAATGAAAATCGTTCCAAGATGGCGGATTACATATTTTTCACAACTCCCTCAATATCGGTATCAAATGAAAGGGCTCGACTAGTAGAATACTATACACAATGATAAATTTCAAATCTAAGATGGCCGCCACCACAAAATGGCGAATTACATATTCTTTTTCACAACTCCCTGAATATGGGTATCAAATGAAAGGGCTTCACTTCACTTGAATGTTTTAAATTTTCAATTTACACCTGTAATTATGACGTTTAGTTGAAACCAGAGGGCGCAATTAACTTCGCCAATAACGTGTGGAATGTATTATGACATTACGTAGCCCATAGCATAAACAATTTATTATGTCAAATGACAGTGACGTATGACCATAGACTAAACTATATAGTCCTAACAGTTACCTGTTGGCAGGTCTTGGAGAGCATGACCTGCGCGATGGCGCAGTAGTTGGACACGAACACCTTGTGCAGCGCGCGGAACAGCGACTGGTCCGAGCCCGTCCACTCCGACTCGCAGTCGCCCAGCGTGAGCCCTGGACAATTGCAGTACCTTGATGTCATTCCGACCGAATCCGGCCACGGCGGAACTGCAGGGAGATATTAAAGTGCGCAAGCACAGCCGCACTCTCTATTCCCTCGTTGTCATAGTTCGGTGGGACGGAAATCCGATACGACTCGAGATCAAGCACGAAACTGACGTCATATAGTTAGTGGCAATGGACGGCATATAGTTCGAAATACTGAGAGTTATTGAGGTCCTAAAGTACTGGCGTGGCGACCTCTCACTGGAAAGCGCAGTGTTGCCAGACATCCCCAATAGGTGGATTGTGGTGGAACATACGAATATTATGATAATTTTATGCCCCCAAAAAATTGCCCAAATAAAGGGGCCTATAAAAGTCTATATTATTACTTTAAACTAGTGTCACTGCAGGCAAAATTCTGATTCCGATTCCAAATATGTATATAGAAAGAATCGTGTATAATATGATAATAGACAATGATGACAGTAACTAAGAATCAATAAAATTTTGAATTTTTCCCATGAAACAAGATTCATGGATTATCTATATACATAAAACACAGCAATCGGCCATATTGGATTGAACACCAATCTGAGCGATAAGTCACATCTATCTTCCAACTTTCGCAAAATACTATGAAAAACCATAGAAGTGACGTCACGAATGACGCCATGACACCATCGAGCGTTTTTGTGAATTTTAAGATTTAAAATTGAAATGGCAATTTTATCTACCAAACCTTTTTTTTGCTGAAATAAGATATTTTTTCGAAATAGTAGAGTCCGACTATTATCCAACAGTCTTTCAAAATCGGTCATCATGGCTATCGTGCGCGTACACAAAGCACTCACCGAGCGTGTTGTAGGCGGCGTCGGCGGCGGCGGGCTCGGCGCCCGGCAGCTTGCTGCTCCAGTTGCTGTTGCTGGAGTTGCTGTTGCTGCCTGCAGCACACCGAATGATCAACCTACTAATGTAACGTCTACAACGTGTAATGAAACTCCGAAATAATACTGAAGGAGGTGTATGTGCTCATGAAACTGAACAACTTTCCCCGAGGAACCTAGGTCGAAATATGAAAAAAAAATTTTACCTCCCATAATAATCAATCTGTATACATAGCATAGTTTTGTTATTGTAAAAAACAAACAAAAAAAATTTTATTTTTTTTGAAAGGAGCAACTGCTGAGTTTCTTGCCGGCTCTTCACAGCAGAATCTGCATTTCGAACCGGTGGTAGATTTATGACATAAGAGCTACAAGTTGGCCTACATGAAATAAATAAATTTTGATTTTTGATTTTAACACCCGCTGTACCTTTTTGGTATCTGTTGCTGTCGTTGCTGTCCTCGGACGACGCGTCGTTGGGCGAGTCGATGGCCGCCTTGCCCTCGCGCGCCTCGCGCCCCTCGCTCGCCTCGCGCCCCTCGCCGGCCTCCCCGGCCGCCTTTTCCCGGGCTAACTTCTCTTTAATACCGTCCTGGAAAATGACATTTCATTGTTTTAGTTATTTTTTCATTATCAACCGATAGACATCCACCGCTGGACATAGATCTCTTCCATAGTATTTTTTATTCAATGACAAGATAGTCCTTAACAGTCAGTCAGTCAGTCTCAGTCTAAGATGATGGCGGCTAACGTGGAAACGTATGGCAGTGTACATTCAACCCATATCTCTAATCGGTTTCAACTGACCATCGTGCCGGAGCGCCAAATCGCTTGGCGGCACGTCTTTGACGGTAAAGTCACAGCCAAAGCCTCCCACCAGATCAGAGACAATCCAGAAATTATAGATTCACTCACCACTATGCCAGGGAGGTCATCAAAAAGAGAGTTTTCCTCATACCTCGGTCTTGCGGCGCCCGTATCCAGCTGATCTATGCGATCAGTTTGATGTCGATGATAATAAGCTGTCGATAACTCTGGTTCTTCTATGGATTTTTTCCGCACCGGAAGCCGGAGAATACAGGTAGCGCAAGACCGAGACCTGTGGAACCTTTAGACCTTTGTCAAGCGGTGCACATTTATCGGTTGGTGAAGATGAGTAATAATTGTCCTATTCACTTACCAACAACATGTAGCAAGTCGGTCCGCACGGTTCAGAGAAAGGTTTCAAGTCTGGGCCCTTCCGTTTTGTGAGATTTGGCCTCGGGTGGCACGCTTGGAGACCTAGGATGAGGAAACCCAATGATTTTATAACCAGCTTAACTTGAATCTATGTGATTTTTTTTGTATGACCTACATGGAAGAAATAGTTTTTAATTTGAATATCATTTTCAGTGCCTTTTCGTGTGAAATTATGCCTCGGAGAATGAGCGAAACTTTTCAATTCCATTTTTTTTTTAATATAAATAGCGGGCAAACGAGCACGCGGGTCACCTGATGTTAAGTGATTACCGCCACCCATGAACACTTGTAGTACCAGAGGCTCTATCCAACTTTATTTTAAATATTTTTACACAGACCTATAGCTATAGTACGCGGCAAGACTCGAGTATTTTTTTATTCGATCACAAGTTAGTCCTTGACTCCGATCTCAGCTGAGGGTAAGCGCGATGCGGTCTAAGATGGTAGCGGGCTAACTTGGAAGGGGTATGGCAGTGTAGATTCAAACCAAACCAATAATCTGTGTCTGCCATAGTGCAGGAACGCTAAATCCAAACCATAAACCATAGATTTTTTAGAGACTAATTCCAACGTATTTCCCTCATAACTCAATAATAACATCATAAAATAGGTTTTTTCACTTCACACCCTTTCAGTAGAAGTCGATTTTTGATTTTCATGATTTATTAGTCGATTGTCGCGTACTATAGCATAAAAAATGGCATGGAAAACAGTTTCGTTGTTTCAACTATGGTTGCGTTATAACTGGTTTATATTTCAATAGGCTTTTTAACATAACATTAACATGATGCTACAGAAATGTATGAATAAAAATATTAATAAAAATTCGAAACATAGGAAATCAAATAGTAAAATGAATAAAATAATTATGATACATTCATGTCGTAAATAAATATACTATAAATAAAAAGCAAAATAAGTAAAATACATTTGATTAAGTATCAATAGCAATAATATTATGCTGTTATTAACCAAAAATTTTAAAATATTTTTTTATTGGACTTTTAGTATTATGCATGTACAAATATATATATTTTTTGCAACAGTGAAGTAAAAGGTGTTAGGTAAATATGTGAAGATTTTTTTTTTTAATTTTTTTTTATGTATTTTTAGATCTTTTTAAATAATATGCACATTACTACCACTTTTATCAGTTTCATCACAGTTTTTTTAAGACAGTGTAAAACTAACCGAAAGTATCAGCAAAACAAATGTATTTCATTTGTGGGCCAGAAAATTAGTACCTGTAACTCATAAATGTCGTAGTACTGTAGATGTATGTAAATTTTAAATAGTTTTTTTTGCTTTTTTTTTTAGTAATCGCCAATTTTTGCTTTCTTTTTTTATGTGTTATAAATGTAACTTTTGGTCGACATCGTACAACTGCGAAATAGCAAAAATAAGGAGTGAAAAGGGTGAATTTTTAGATCCATTTTGGCCTTACCTGTGGCCTGACTTCCTGTCAGCCGAACAAATGAGACAAACTGGTAAGGCGGTAACATAGTAATATATCACTATAACATAATACAAACTACAATAACACTATTTCTATATTACCAATACATAATTAATAATTATATTAAATTAACTAAATATATTAGAACTCAGTGTAAGGCGCAATATTTTTTTATTAGATGACAAGTTAGTCCTTGACTGCGATCTCACCTGATGGTAAGTGACGATGCAGTCTAAGATGGTAGCGGGCTAACTTGAAAGGGGTACGGCAGTGTACATTAAACCCATACCCCATTCCGGTTAAATGGAGCGAAAGCGGCAGGCATCGTTTGGATGCGAAAGGCGGAGGATAGGCAACGTTGGCGCTATTTGAAATAGGCCTTTGTCCAACAGTGGATGCATTTTAACTGATAATAATGGACTAAATATATAAATAGAATATGTTAGTACTAACATCATAAATTGTATCCATTTTTGGGTAAATAAAACAATCAATTTTTAATTTTCGACAACAATTTTCTAAAGTGTGATGGTCGCAACCAATTCTGGTTTACATTTCCTCATATTAATTAGAATAATAATTGCAGTTTCAGTCCCATAAACCACTATCTTCAATTGACTACCATTTCTTTTATATTATTGTTACTTTTTGCCTTAGTGTAATAAGTCTCTGTTAAGTGTATTTTAAGTTTTTGATTAGTGTATTTTACAGTTAATGAATGTCTGTTAGATTCCTTCCATAAAAATATTTAAGAAATTAAAGTTAAGAGTATTTATGTGTTAAGTGTATGCTGTATAAATCTGTTTTTGGCTTTTTGCCGGACTTTTTCGTTCAGAATCAGAATCAGAATTTATTTATTGCATTATACACATTATTTGTAAGATGGTACAATAAATTCTTAGTGACTAGTGTATTACCAATATAATGGTGTGCAATATTAATTAGTCAACATTATAATAGTTTCAATATTACATGCAAATGTCAACGATTACTTTATACAACTACATAGATATTATCATTTTATATAAACTTAAGCCTTAAAGAATGTCGTTCCGAATGGCTAGTTGGTATTTTTTTAACAGCCCAGATTGTTTAATAATGATTGATACAGTATAACGATGGCAATCAGCTTTGATTGGCTGAATTTATGCTTGCTGCGTCAATGTATTTTAACCAATAGCGGGAGGGTACCAGCCAATCAGAGGTGATTGTAACATTGAAGCTATCATTTTTAGACAACTCCATAGTAGGTAAGGAACATTTAGACGATTGTAGAGGGTAACAGCGGGTCACACAAATGGTTAAAATACGAGTCAATGTAGATGTCTTTACGTGTAAGAGATTCAAAGATGGGGCAAAGTAATTAAAGTTCAATGAACGACGTATACTTTTATTGGACTGGAGGTGGTTTAAAAAAAATTTTTTTTTGTATGTGCTGTGCACTTTTGTTTAGACTGTTATGTGTATGCGCGTCTGTTTTGTGTGTCTGTTTTTTTAAATATATAGACTAGCGCTTGTCTACGATCTCACCTAATGGTAAGTGAAGATGCAGCATAATGTAGTGCCTAGAAGATGCCTATTCACTTTTGATTTAAAGATACCCAAGTTATAGTTAGTTGGAAAAATGGCGGTGTGTGTGTGTGTGTGTGTGTTAGCCCTAGAAAGTTAAGGAGGTGACTCACGGTGCAGGAAACAGTCGTACTTGAAGCAGCGTCGGCAGAACAGCGTGTGGAAGGAGTGCATGGTCTGGTCGCGCGACACCGACTCGGCCAGCGGGCCGTCGATGTTGGGGGTGCACTCGGGCGGCAGGGCGTTGGGGTCACTGCGGGACGTCAGCTCGATGTATCTGAGGGGTAGATGGGGACAGTGGGTAAACACCGTATTGTGTGTGTGGGGGCCGTTGATGTTAGAGGTCCACTCGAGGGGCTGAGCGTTAGGGTCACTGTGGGACATCAGCTCGATGTATCTGAGGGTTAGATGGGGACAATGGGTAAACACCGTATTGTGTGTGTTTGTGTGTAGGGGACGTTGATGTTAGAGGTCCACTCGGGGGGCTGAGCGTTAGGGTCACTGTGGGACATCAGCTCGATGTATCTGAGGGGTAGATGGGGACAATGGGTAAACACCGTATTGTGTGTGTTTGAGTGTGGGGGCCGTTGATGTTAGAGGTCCACTCGGGGGGCTGAGCGTTAGGGTCACTGTGGGACGTCAGCTCGATATATCTGAGAGGTATGGCTGCCCCATTTCAAAAACCTAGTAAATGTGATTGACAACATTTTACAGGAGACCAAAAAAACACATTTATGGTAGCCCTTCTGAACTCTTCAGTATCCGTTGATGAATTAATATTTCGTAAATAAACCACTTGAAAGTCTTCATTGGATATATTTATTACTTCGCTAAGCCATCTACCATAAAACATGTTTTTTTTGGTCTCCTGTAATATTTTGTCAATTACACTTACTAGGTTTTGAAATGGGGCAGCCGGGTAGATGGGAACATAGGGTAACATGGGGGCTGTTGATGTCAGAGGTGCATTCAGGGGGCAGAGCGTTGGGGTCACTGAGGGTTACTACCCTATCGAACTACTGCTCGATATACCTGAGAGGGAAATGCGAACAATTTTTGATATAGGATGTTTTACTATGCACTGACAATAAAACCACACTACAAGTGAAAAATCAAATTAGATAACGTCGTAAGCGCCCAGCTACGCTCGTCCGTTACGCGTTTCCCCGGCGAGTTTTCTGCAATATGTTAACTTTCAAAGACAGCTAAGGACAAATAGATTATAAGAAAAGTGTAAATAATAAATTATATGTACTTTTCCCTCAGTTCCTGCGCCGTACCCTTGTCTGGGAACTGCGTGGAGATGGCCTGGAATATGATGAATATCGGGAACTGCTTGTCGTAGATGATTGACTTTTCCAACTCTTTCATGCCATCTTCTTTGTCCTTGTCTTTAGGGTCCTTTGATTCCTTCTGTAACAGAAATATTTTCTTTTTTTTAGCATTTAATATTTTATAGTGAACTAGTTTTCAACTACATCCCGGTGGAAGTAGAATTTTATAAATCCCGCAGGAATCCTGTTTTTCCAGGATAAATAGTAGTCTATGTCACTCTATAAGTCTTCAACTATAACCTTGCAAAAAAACGTGTTGATCCAGTAGCACTTTCTATGTCTAATAGGATACTTTAAAGCTCTATGCTTCTGAGACTAGTTAAGATAATAAAATTAGAAAAATGGCATTGCATTTATATTTAAAACTGTATTTTAAATATATTATAAAAAAAAATCAGTCAAACACCCTATTAGATTTACTTGAACAAAAAAAGAGCCTAGCGAACTGATAACATTTTCAGGGATTACCTCTTTCTCCTCCTTGGAATTCCGCAACTCCCTCTCTTTCCTCTCCTCGGCGACCTCCTCCTTGGTTTGGAAGGCGACGAGCGCGTGCACCAGGTCTACGAACAGCTGGTCATCTATGAAACCGCCTTCCTTATCGCCTACAACAAACGATACATAAATAAAAATGGTTGCGCGTGTCCATGTAGTAAGAGTGTGCACGCGAACTAAGAAAAACTGAATATGAATTGAGCATTACTCAAGGTATTACTCAAGGCCTGGTTGGATCAGATTTTCTTAAGATAAAGAAATGTTTTTTGTTTTTAATATATAGACTAGCGCTTGGCTGCGATCACACCTGATGGTAAGTGAAGATGCGGCCTAAGATGGAACGCTCTTGTCTAGAAGATGCCTATTCACTCTTGATTTGAAGGTACCCAAATTATAGTTAGAGGGAAAAACGGAAGCCGGAAGGGCATTCCAAATTTTAGCGGTGTATCAGGAACGAAGAAGCAAAGCGCTTAGTGCGCGTCCTTGGGATTTCAACTACGTAGGGGTGCACATTTTTTCTGTGCCTTACGTTTCGATGGTAGAATGATTTTTGTAAAGGATTAAACAGATTGCTAGACCAATGGCTTTTTTATTTTTGATATACAATTAATAAATACATTAATAAACAAAAACCCCATTTGTTGAAAGGATGTGTTATATCTCAAAAATAGATTACACAAGATCGGGCAAAGTGGACCCCATCTAGTGGAACAATCTCGCTCGGAAATGAGAACAGGATGTGTTGTAGTTCAACAGGTTAACCTATCTGTCAAAATGACCTAAGGTAGTAAATATAAGTAAGAAAATCCTATGTTCTATGCGGTAGCATCTGACAAGTTATCACATTATGTCAATAAAACCCCTAGATAATAAATCTTTTCCTTTTTTTAATATCTCAAAACTGTTGTTTTACACAGCATATTTACAAAGCTGCCAGTGTCCAAACCAGGTTTATTGTATTATTTTTGATGATGTCTGAAAGCTCGTAAAGCGTGATATTATCGGTAACATGAACAGTGTGTGTGTGTGTGTGTGTGTGTGTGTTGGTGGACTATCGAAGCATTGATGAGAGCCACACACCAATGTAGATTAAAGAATTTTTAATTTAGTTTGTGGACAGGACCAATTTATACTCAAACTGTTATACATATAACCGTTTTGAACTGGAACATTAAAATAAAGAATTTTTTATTTATCAGTAAGAAATCTTCGCGTGCATCTCAGGCTGCATCTTCACTTACCATCAAGTGAGATCGCGATCGTCAAGCGCTAGACTATATATTTAAAAAAAAGTTGCTGGTTAAATTAGTTGACATCATCCAAAATACTTACTCATTGAAATCCTATTAAGATTAAAAAAGCGAAAGTTTGTGAGGACGGATGGATGTTTGTTACTTTTACACACAAAAACTACTGGACAGATATTGATGAAACTTCACAATGCGAAGCTTATACATCAGAATAGCACATAGGCTGTCATCACCAGAGTTTCAAAGTAAAGTCTTCTACTCACGACGTTGCGGCAGGGCCGATTTAGAGAGAAAAAATGGGGCGGATCCTAGATTTTTTTTTCATTCGACGACAAGATTGCCCTTGGCTGCGATCTCACCTGATGGTAAGTGAAGATGCAGTCTAAGATGGTAGCGGGCTAACTTAGAAGGGATATGGCACTATACATTCAACCCATACCTCTAAGTCAGTCTCTACACGCCATCGTGTCGGAACGCTAAATAGGTTAGCGGCACGTCTTTGACGGTAGGGTGGTAACGAGCTACGGCCAAAGCCTCCCACCAGACAATTTTCAAATTTCTTCCTAAATATTGATGAAACTTCACAATGCGAAGCTTATACATCAGAATAGCACATAGGCTATATTTTATCCCAGAAAATTAAACAATTCTGCGGAAATGAAAAAGTTGCTCTTTTCAAAATAAAAAAAGTGTTATAATAAAGTAGATTTATTGATATAGTGTTATATGATATTACACTATATCTTATGGCCAACTGAATGCTAGACAGATTGCTACCCTGCGTCATTAAAAAAATTCAATGAAAGTTTTTACACATTGTTTACAATATGATGATAAATTATCATATTTTAACTTGTTTAAAGTACTTGTGTACTTGTGTTTAAATTGTCTTAATCTGGAATCTTTATAAACCTGCTTTGCCTTTTTGTTTATTTGATACTAACAAAATATTAATTTCATACACCATTTAATTACAAACACCGAATAATTATAGGTATGTACCACATAATACCAAACCATAACACAATATTAATAATAGAGCAGAATTTCTAATATTAATCTGGTTCAATCCACAAACAAAAACACAGTAGAAACCTGATTATCTGGACTATTTGTATCATTGCATAGGCCTCTAACTGATAATAGAATCATTCATGTGTGACTATTTTAACAATAATAATCCACAGTTTGCACCATTTTTAAGAATTTAGAAATCAACACGAAACAATCGCCAAGTCCAGACCATCACTTTCCTAGCATGTATTACACAGAATTCATAATAAGATAATAGAAGTGGTATCATAATATGTATGTGCAACGTAAATTAAACTGTAACACTAAGCAACATGTTGATGATGTTTCAACAAGTTCACCAAATCGATAGACCCACACCGCAAAATGAAGCACTGAAACTCCCCACTAAGTGAATGGACGATCTCAAGTGAGTTCCTGGCAGGCGGTGGATACAAGCGGCACAAGATTGTGTTATGAGAGGATTATTGCAAGAGAACTATATCTAGGTTTTGAGATCTATCATTTGGCATCAGGGCAACAAGTCCGGCCGGCCTAGCCACATTGTTTGTCCGGCCTAGCCGCACTGTCTCGCGCTAGATGTCCAATAACGCGCACACTGTCTGCGCGGAATGCGATACTATCCGAATCTCCACCATGTGACATTTTTGCAGAACAATGGAGCTCCGTTGTGAGTCAGTGGTTGCAGTTTTGCGAAGGTTTTACCTCGCAAACCATGCGCCAAGTGTTTAATGATTTTGACTTTTGTTCAATTATGTAATATTTTATTTTTAAGCTATGCCTATTTTTAATTAACTTAATTAGTGTAATTGGAAATTCCCATACAAATAAATAAATTAACAAGCTCAAGTTTCGATACCACTTCTAACGAATTCTGAACTCTGTGGTGTAAGGGTGATAAAAGCGGGTGTACCATGCACTTTCCCGTCGTAGTTCTTAATGAGCTCCTCGATGAAGGTACCGTCCTGGTCCAGCACCTCGTCGCCCATGTAGGGGATATTGTGCAGCACCGTCTCGTCCTCTACCATGAAGTTCTTCTGCGTGGGCGCCCACGTGTACATGGTGGGGATGGGGTTCACAGAGTTGCTTACTCGGATGGGCACCTGTTGAGTGCTCACCACGCCTGATGCTGCGGGAATTAATAAGTACCAGTTAGGCAGGGACTATTGTCCATATTGCATGTGGATTTTATTGAATAAAATTTTGTGATTTTTAAAAACTAAACAGTTGTTAAATAATGCATATTTTCAGAGGAAATGTAAGAAAGGCAGCCTTAAGCACCAATTATTTCGATTTTATATAGGGTGTAAAGGACACGCTAACGAAACCTGAAATGAGGAATCCAGTACAATTCGGAGTTGCTCAGCATTGAAATTTTTCATCCAGCTTCAAGATTTTGTCAATTTTTTTTCAGTTTTTTAGTTCATTAATCGTAATGACAAATGACATTATTTAACGTATTACCGGTATTACCTTTACGTCCAGTGCCAAAAGTTGTTGTACCTACCTAGCACCCTGTATATTTATGTATCTAGAAGTTGTTACACAGAGCCAAGACACATAATAGTTGAGGCATAGTTACCGTCAGTGTATGTGACTTCAGCTCTCTTCATGAGGGCCTCGTGGCTGGGCGTGGACACGGGCGGCGGCCAGAAGGGCCTGCGCCCGCGCTCGGCGCTCTCGCTGTCACGCGTCTCCACCGCCTCCGACATGAGCCGCAGGTTGCGCGCCCATGCCACCTTCACCTCATCGGCCCGCTTGAATCTCTGGATACAAAGCGATTAACATTGATCATTCACACAGCTCCCGTCGCGTAAAAACAACGCTGAATGTGTGTCTGCACACTGATACAGTTGCCTCTTAAAGCACTGGGCTTTTCTTCTTTATCAACTAAGACATCCACAGCTGGACTTCCACAGGTCTTGGTCTTGCCACAGAGAGCCACCTGACAGTGGCTCTCTGCGACTCATTTGATGTCATTGGTTTATCTAGCAGTGCATTTCTCGGTGCGAAGTTTGGCATGACAGCGCTTTGGGACCCCAATGAATATCAGCTCTTTTAACTATGTGCCTCTATGAAGCATTATTTTATAAATAAATGTATTAAAGGTACTTGTTTTATTGCAGAATCATATTTTAGCAGCTACTTAGTGCTTTGAAATACCTTCATACTGATAAACAGTGAAGGTTATTTTTAGGGACAGAAACTGTTACAGTTGTAAATATGATTACAGGACACTGTTCGGTCAATAAACACTTTTTTATTTAAAGTATCACCAATAGCCCTCTATGCAGAGCATGCATGGAGGGCTGTAAGACACTTGAACACATACTAGTACACCTATACATGTAGGGCATTGCAGGGGTGTATCTGACCGATGACAAAAATACTCTTTAAAATACTCTGCTGGCTGAAGTGATCCAATGGGGAGCCATACCAGTAGAATCACACAAAACAAGTGGTCATTGTCTAGTTACGGCATCAATTCTCAGGAAGTCAATTCCATACGACATTACACTGTGGAAGTATGCAAAATAGACGAGCCTTGCTGTTTCAACGTCAGTAAAATGTCTAATTTTCCTGGCAGCAAAGGCAGCCACGCCGAGTTTTCCCGCCAATGTCTGTATATGAGCTCCCCACTGAAGCTTAATTCAGGGTAACTCCCAGTAACACAACAACAACAAATAGAAATAAGCCTGGCAATAGACGTCAGGTTTTTTCATCCGATAGTCTGATCCGGTAGCCTGATCAGGCTACCGGAAGGCATTGATTCCATTACTTTGTATGAACAGTCAATACACGTCCGATCCGGCCACCGGATCGGACGTCCGAGTCGGAAACGGGCGCGAGGCGTTTCCGATTTTACTGTCGGTCCGATTGTCTGAAGGCGCGGTCTACATACTTCTAGTATGAGACAAAATAGACATCCGGTTACTTCTTCCGATTTTGCCAGTCAGGGTTCCCAACTTAGGGCTTTTAGCCCCAAATTTAGGGCGGAATTTTGCTTATTGGGATTTTTTAGGGCCCAAAAAATCTAGCGCTGACACTGTGTGGGCGCATCGTTGTGGTTCGAATAATGGGCGAAAATTATGAAAAAAAAATAATAAAATAAAATAATTATTATTATGAATTATTTTGGATGTTTTAAATAGAAATGACTCTCAGTAAGTCTTGTCAAATTGATTGGATGAATCCAAAATAGCGACGTTTTTTCTTCTTTCTCTTTCCTCTCTTTAAAATTTCTGTGGTGGTGTCGTGTGGTGCGGGTTGTTACGTTCCCTCAAATATGGTTGAGCGAAGCAATGGCTGGATCCTGCGTCATGCTCGTGAACGGGTGCCACCAATGGGAATGGGTCTGCTTTTGCCTGCCTGTCTTAACATGCATTGGATTGTTTTGCATTTTTGAAACTTTATTGTGGAAACACTACACTACACTACATAGCATAGTTTTGTTACCCATTGTAAAAAAAAATTTTTTTGAAAAGAGCGACCGCCGAGTTTATTGCTGGCTCTTCTCGGCAGGAACGGCATTCCGAACCAGTGATAGATTCATTGACGATTCAAAAGTATTTGTAAAAGTTTATTTGAATAAAAAATATTTCTATTTCTATTAACTCGTCATCCATCTTCTTTTCTTCTGCTTTGCTCCAAATGCAAGCACTCGGGATGATAGCTCGGGAACGACTGAGTTCAGAAAAAGCCTGACGGAAAAATCGGATGTGTATCGAGTAAATACGATCCGGTTGCCTGATCAGACAATCGGAAACAAAATCGGACGTGTATTTCCAGGCTAAGAGTCTACTTTTACAATAGAGAAAGGCTCTAAAATCGGAACTTGCCTGACTGCGCTAGCAGTCAGCAATAATAACCATTCAAATGAATTTGTCGGGTAATTTATGCTTAAGCCTAGAGAACCTGCAATTAAAATATAAAAATGTAAAAAACGATGACTATGAATAACAAAATAGAATACTCTTCATATCACGTTTCACCTATATATTAATTATACAATCACACAAGTTATTGAAAGTGAGTAAGAGTTGAAAAAACAATCGTTCGTAAAGAAACAAGATGTTTTTATTAAAAAAGAGCGGTATACCTTCACTTGGCGAAGTCGCATGTACTCCGACTTCACTCGTTTCTTCCATTCCGCTGATACTTTTGATTTACTCATAAGGCAAATTATTCTTTTGATGGATTAATAATCTAGTAAATATATATTACATTTAATAAACAAAATTAAATATTTGGTTTAATGCACTTGCAGGGCTAATTTTACCATAATATTTTATTTTATTTTTTATTCTAGTGTTGTGTTGCTTGTCGATAATCCAATATCGATAGACTATCGACAGTTTATTGAGTCAAAATAATGAGTTTGACGTGAGCTACTCACAAATTAGTCATTATTTTGATTAATTTCTTAAACTGGATACTTTTACGTAAAGATTAGTATATAAACCTGTGCAGATGATACTGCCACTATCGCAATTTGAATACTATAACCCTACTTCGTCGTATTAGTTTACAAATTGCGAAAAACCAAATTAAATTTGAATTTCGCGGGCAGACCCGTCTCTTGGGCCTTAATGAAAAATCAACAAATAGTACTGGTAACAACAATCTAACGATAGCATTGCCGCTTGTCAACACTATCGATACTATCAATAGTATGTAGTAGTATTATTGAACCAAAACTGTCGATAGTATCAGTTGCCATCATCAATAGGTACCTAATATTGCTCGTAAAGCCCGATCGATACTATCGATAAAATTGACGCATGGCAATACTATCGATATCCTGCCCCTGGGGGCTGATTCTGTAACTCAGTGCCTATCAAAAAATGAAAGCCATTGACTAATATATTTATCCATTGAAGGTTTGAAGAGAAATGTCATTTACTATTTCATAGTAAACCTTCGATGGATTAAAAATATATGTCAGTGGCTTTCATTTTTTGATAGGTACTTATAGGTAGTTACAGAATCAGCCCCCTGAATAGTTTTCAAGGTCAACTATCGATAGTTTTGCAACACTATCCTAGTGTTCGTAGTCTATGGTACTTTACCATAATCTAGGTTCACCACAGACATATAATAGATTTAATAAAGCGCGCGATACACATGCTAGTGGATGGCATGCTAGGTGCTGGTAAGCTGGCACGCCTGGTACTGGCAGAATGTCAGCGCGTGATATACATGCTGGTGAATGGTAAAAAATTAAAAACACTTCTACGTTCTACGTACGTAACGTTTATAAAAGTTCACAAAATGAATATTTATGAAGAAATAAATAGTTTAACAATACAACTCGCAATTATTATATTAGGCAAAAACAACAAAAACAATCACAAAAATTAAAAAGATCTTGGCAGAGAGTTGAAAGTTGTGATTTACTAGCAACACGTAACAACCTGTTTCACGTACTTGTAACAGGCAATAGGAATCTCCCGTCCCACTTCCCCTCAAAGGGAAACTGGCAAAATCTCGATACACATGCGAGTAGCTTTTGACTGGCATGCTTTTGTCCGAGTAACAAGCATGTGTATCACGCACATTAGATACTTACTTCCAATTTTATTGTGCTTCCAATTTACTATACTACTTAAAATATAATCTGTGTTCTATTTTGTTATCTGTGGTCTATTAAATTTTGGGACGTGAATGTGTTCGCTGCCATTTTCTATTCAATAATTTGGGAAATAGGAGAGAGCAAAAAAGGTGAGCATGAGTAGAAAGGTATTTTGTATTTGTACAGTTTTCTACGCTTTATTTGTAACGCATGCCATGATAAAATAAACATTCTTTGACAACACGGACTCTCATTACGTAATTTGTTGTTTCTCGTCACGAAAATTATTTACAACGAACTTCAATAAGCGTGCGAGCCATATCTCCAAAGGCGAAGATTGAATTGCTGTCTACACCGAAAAGTTATTCTGTTTGTAGGTGTGTGCATACCTACAAACTGCCGCAGGTTATGCGAAGAGGCTCGTTTAAGTATGACCTCGTACCGCGGTGAGGCGGGCGCCTGGGACGGCGGGCCGCCCGGCGCCGAGGCGGACTACGCGCCGCCGCCCGCGCCCTCCTTGCCCACCACCGACCCCTGGACCGGCGCCAGCTACAGCCAGTACCCACCCTACGACCAGTACCAAGGCTACAGCGCTTCATACGGTTACAACTACGATTCCGCGTACTACTCGCGCCCCGACGCAGGCTACTACGAGGGCGCCGCGCCCGCATACCCGC
Organism: Hipparchia sbordonii; assembly: GCA_038048805.1. Taxonomy (NCBI): domain Eukaryota; kingdom Metazoa; phylum Arthropoda; class Insecta; order Lepidoptera; family Nymphalidae; genus Hipparchia; species Hipparchia sbordonii. The sequence continues at coordinate 660,514 of JBBIWI010000007.1, forward strand.
CGCCGCCGCCCGACTTCGACTACGCGCGCCCGCCCGAGGCGCCGCGCTCGCCTCGCGCTTACGAGCGCCGCCGCTCCTACCGGTCCAAGTCGCGCAGCGCGTCGCCTTACGACAGGAGGCAACGTGAGTACTCCAAGAAGAGAGACGCCAGCTACGAGGACAATAGGTGGCGCAGATCCAGAAGTGCCTCTAAAAGTAAATACGCTAAGTATTCCTCTAGCGACCGCTCCAGCTACAAGTCCAGATCTTATTCCAGATCCCCCAAGAAGATTAAAAAGGAGAGAAGGTCATCATCAGGGTCTTCTAGATCCGGAAGGTCTTACAAGAAACCTGTGGCCGGAAGGAGCGACCGCTCGCTAACACCACCTTTGAACCGTAGATCATCAAGATCCCGCAACAGGTCTGTCAATGAGGACAGTGTGCAAAGTCCACCAGTAAAAATCAAACGTGAGAAGAAATCCAAAAGTAAAGGAAAATCTATTCCTTACTATGAATCAAAATCAAGGGATAGAGATGTTTTCACTCCACCCAGGAAGTATGTGACAGATTCCCCTAAGAGCCGAAGGAGATTGGAAAAGTCCATCACTCCTCCAATTGTACACAAACGATCAGAACATTCTCCACTAAGGAAAAAGAATTACAAAGATCGTAAGTCAGTCACCCCACCGAGGAAACCCAGAGACAGCTCAGTTACACCGCCGCGTTGTTACGCTAGAAGTCGTTCCTCATCGAGATCGCCATCTCATTCCAGATCCCTGACTCCTAAGACTAATCACAAACCTTCACGAACCGCGAAGACGCGTCGTAACAGGTCATCGTCTTCCAGCCGCTCGTCCGCTTCGTCGGCGAGCTCGCGGTCCAAGCGCCGCGCGAGGCGCAAGTCCGTCTCCGATCACGAATCTCGTAGTAAAAGCCGATCGGCGAGCAAGGGGCGATCGAGCTCGCGGCGTCGCTCTGCATCTCGATTTAAAGTGAGACGATCGAGAAGCCAGCAAAAGTCAAAATCACGATCACGATCGCGCAGCTCCCCGAGCCGCAGCGGCACGCCGAGCGACGAGGAGTGCCGGGGACAGTTCACGGTGGCTGACAGGAAACGCTTCTGGAAAGAGCACAAGAGTAGACAGGAGAGAGCCGAGAAGACTAGAACACCACCCAAGGAGGTCAAACCTCCTCCCGGTGCGGTGGAAACCAGTCATGCTGTGGACATCCAGTATGGGGATCCACCAGAGGTCGAGGGCCCTAATTATGCAGAGCTCTTACAGCAGCCAGAACCGGCTATACCAGCTCCATCATCGTCCAAATCCAAACCTATTCCCATACCAATTAAAAATGATGGCAGTTTTTTGGAAATGTTCAAAAAAATGCAGGAGCAAACTAAAAAAGTCGAAGAACTGGAAACTAAACCTGTAATTAAAAAGCCTGTTTTACCTTTTATTGGCAAAAGAAGAGGGGGAAGGGTTTTAAAAACTGGTCTGGTTAAGAAGGCAAAAGCAATCGATGAACAAACCGTGGACAATACTCCCAAAGACGCTTGGTCGCTCTACATGCAGGAAGTTAAAAAGTATAGAGAAACATCTTGCGAAGAAGAACGAAAGACGAGGCCTCTGGTCAAATGATGTTATCATAAGATTGATCTGCATTTAGCAGTTTGTGACTGTTGTTTTTACTGTAACACATTATGTAAACCTATTATTTTTGTGTATTGCTCTTAGTTATACTTAATGCATTATTAAACTCACAAGGAATGGAAATAAATAAATTTTAAGGATGACTGACTTCCGTGTTCTTTGGTTACAGTAAAATGCCAGAAATGATCAAATCTGTAGCCGACATCAAAACGGCACCTTTTGACCCACGGTTCCCTAACCAGAATCAAACCAGGTAACAATTTTTACTTTTTATACACAACTGTCAGCACAGCCAGATGACCAATATACTTTGGGCTGAACTATTGAATGTTGAACAAAATGTAAGTCATGGCCAATATTCACTTTGGAAGTGTTAAGTAGCAAATTGCAGCTGTTTTGCATAATACTAAATGGTACAGTACTAATTCGAAAGTTTAGTATTTGGTCCTAATTAAAAGTTAGACCAGAAGCCATTTCAATTCTTTCTGCAAGTACCTACCACAATTTATGTACTAGTGATATTGTGGATACCTATTGTTAGATATTCATTGAAAATTAATTATATGTACATATGAGCAACAATGATGAAATAGATTACTAATACTTAACTACGTCCATTTGAGGATGCCTGCCTTCCTCTTGCGCTTCTATTTTACAACGTTTCCAATCCAGAACAATCTGTTGGAGCTCAAGTATTTTCTTAGAGCGACAACAAAATAATACGATTTAAGTATTTTTAAAACCACAGTCAGAAAAAGTGAAGTGGAGATATAGCGGGACACATAGTAAGAAGAGCTGATGGTCGTTAGGGTCTCAAGGAGCTGGAGTGGCGACACCGCACTGGGAGTCACTGGAATCAGACGGCGCAAAACCTAGTTTTTGTCCATGTCCTGTATAAGTCCATGCAAGAGTCCTTTGTCCAGCTATGGACGTCTGTCGATTGATGAAGAAGAAAACCGATAATGACAGCACAGACGATTTGCAGGGAGCCGCTGGACCTTTGTCCAGCTAGGTTCATAAAGAAAAATTTACCTAGGTATGTGGATGCAGTGTCCAACTGACAAGTTAACTTCCACAATTTCTGCAGAACTCAAATCAGAATATTTATTGACTTGCTGTAAGACGTGTGTGTTAACATAGTGCAAGTGACTTGCCAAAGCCGATTGCTGCAAGTTTTATTGCTACTTCGCCTTAGATGTATTAAGCATTGATTCAGTTGAATATAACAAATACACTAGAATATGCTTGCGAAGTTAAAAGTTGTCGCAAGGTTTCGGTTAAGGTGTATTTCCAATGTTCCAGGCACTGCTACCAGAGCTACCTGGACTTCCACCGCTGCCAGAAGGTCCGCGGCGAGAAGTACGAGCCATGCCAGTACTTCAGGCGGGCTTACAAGTCTCTGTGCCCAAATGAATGGGTCGAGAAGTGGGACACTCAACGCAGTGAGGGCACCTTCCCTGGCCGCATCTAAGCGACCAGGCTGCACTTAGGGCTACGTTAATTTATGTTTAATTCCGTTAGGTTGCGTGATATAGAATAAATGATTTAACCGTTCCTAGCCGTTGTTTTTCATGCAGTCTCATTTTTTTTATAAAGAATAGTAGCCAAGCTGAACTTGACTTATATTCTCCTCTCCCCTCCAAATAAGCGAAAAGCTTGTGCTAGGAGTGGGTACAACAATAGTGCAACGGGTGGGGTCGAACCTGCGATCTTTCAGTCCGCACCTTTAACCGAGGGGCTATTGAGGTTTCTGATACTTCAGGTTCTGAAGGTTGGCTTCATTATAACCAAACCTTGGGTTTGAACCACTTTTTCTTTGGGATACTAATAACACCTCACATTAATGTCTAATAAGCACGCTAAACTTAATTAGTCAGAAATGTTACCAACACTCGTCTACAAGCGAGGTGCAATTTGAGATAGCAATAACTGATAAGATAAAATTATTAGGTATCGATATTAGAAGGTATCTGTTCGTTATCTAGGTATAAATAATTGTAAAGTATCTGAAGTAACTGACATTTAATTACCTCTACTAGGGTTCCTCAGGCAAGAGCAGAAACTCATGGATTTTTATTGATTTTAGCGCTTGACTGGAGATTACGTCATACTACGGGTACAGTAGTGGCAGAAAAATTAGGTAAACTTGTAATACGAACAAAATAGTTATGTTGAATTTAAACATATACCTACCGAACTAGCCTCTTGAAATAGGTAGGTGGAAATCGAAAATTGTACCTATACCTACTCGCCAATTTGCTCGGTTGTACAATACACAATGGCATGCAAGTGAATGCAATTGCAAGGCATTAGTCCTGCAGTAGACTGCAACAGGCTGCAGATACGAAATAATAAAAAGTAGGTATTTCACAAAAGAGAATTTATATGGCGAGGTCACTTGTCCAAAAACAAAAAAAAAAAAGTTTGTCCAAAAGTCAGATAGGTCCCGGGAAAGCACCCTTCTCGCGCAGCTCGTCCCAATGCTCGATCCAGAAGTTGGGACAGATGGTCTGGAAGTAGCGCTTGAATATCTTACAGTCGTCCACCTCACCCAGCAGCCGCGTGCAGCGGTAGAAGTCGCAGTAGTTGTCGTAACATGCTCTGGAATTACAACAATTTTAAGGCTACCCATGCAATACCAATTTTTAGGCAGTCTGGCTGCGGGAACTACTCCGATCAATAGTGGCTCATATGAGGCCGCACACTAAAGCAAAAGGGGGATTGGCGGCTGCTGCATGACTTCCTCGGCCAGGCTGCCTGTTGCATGGGTAATCTTTGCCCATTCGCCAATATTTTCTCATCACTAGGCAGTCCGTTTGCAGTTTGCACCCTCAAAAATGGGAGAATGGAATGGATTTCTAGGTTAAGTCAATTTTGCATTTCAGGTAAACCTAATTGCTAAACTGGCGTAAATCAAGGGAGACTGCAGCCATTGACTAACAGGGAAAAGCCTGCCACCAAGCAATTTTGCGTTTCTTTGATTTCTTGGCTTTGGTCATTGGCGGCTAGAGGAGACCTAAGCCTTCTAGCGATAACCACTTTTGAGTTTAACTTTGTATTCGTCTGAGCTTACTTGGTTTGATTTTGAAACGGATACCGTGGATCTATTCGCAGTGTTCTAAATTCCTGGTCGCATGACATTTTTGTGGGCTTTTAAATAAAAATATAAAAAACAGAAATATCTAAAACGATTAATTGACAGATCAAATGATTAGTAAATATCAGCTTGACTTGTTGACGTATAAATAATAAAAACAAATGCGAGATAAAAACATAATCTATGAGGTTTAATTTATATGCTGCCTCATTTTGTGAAAAGTGAGTTGATCCCACACCGAAAATCTAGGGCATCAATGACAAAAGCGCAGCGTACTGGCAGCGCAAAAACTACGAGACTAATTTTGATAAAACTTCATAATATGCTTAGGTATACAGCAGAAAAGCACATAGGCTACATTTTATCCCGAAAAATTAAAAAAACCTTAACGCAGACAAAATCTAGGGCATCATCTAGTGTTTGAATAAAATATAAATACTATCGTTTTACATACATTAAGTTATAACTAACTACTTTATCGGAATTTTCTTATAATTAAACAATCTTAAAAATAAATAATATTTTATTTAAAAATTATATTTTGCTATTCTAAATTTAACAACATAATTAACATTATATTTATCTATCACAAAAAGTATAGTACGTAAAGTATATAAGGCAAGAGAGCTGTAGGAACCCTACAGCTTGTATTTCCTTCGCCATAACGTACCGCTTTACTACAATTTTTCCATATTAGAGTAAAGTTAACTATGCTAAAGAGAATCAAATATTTACATCAGAGATTTAATTAATAGAAATAGAAAAATTAATAGGTACATATCTAATGCTGCGACAAAATTATCGTGCGAAAATTCGTGTCGCGTTGTCGCGACAAAATTATCGTGTTCGGTCACGGTCGGTACGCGATGTTCTTGTCTACATTAGCAGTCACCCTGTTATTTACATTACCGACATGCCGCGAAAAGGGTTTGTGTACGCTCGAGTACATCGGCATTGAACGAACTACTCGGCCACAATTGTCGCGATAATGCGAATATTCGCCAAATCCCGATAATGTAGCCGCAGTATCAGAAACCAGATTTAGGGAAGAAGCCTTCTGGGAATGCTATTAGGAGCCACTAGCCGGTGTGTGTGGCTAAATCTATTCCTACACTGAGCATGTTTTTTTTTTTATTCGATGACAAGAGAGCCCTTGACTGCGATCTCACCTGATGGTAAGTGACGATGCAGTCTAAGATGTCAGTTTAAGAATGGTTCAGTGAAATGTTCTTTGATCCTTACCGAAAACAAGTGCTCTTCCAAAAAAGAACCTGTACAGGGTGTTACGAACATAGTAACAGACGCGACGAATTGAGAACCTCCTTTTTCGTCAGTTAAAACCTGAAACCAGCGATTCAGTATTGATTGACAGTTGCTCAGTGTTGGCATTTTTCATCAATATTAGCAATGATCAGTTTAAACTTCCACAGTGCAGACTGTGACATCTAACTATCACGGAAAATACAGTTTTGGCAGAACTTACCCCGCCTTCCTTGGCAATGGTTACAGGAGTGGAACATGTGGAAGTAAATACAAGAGGGCTATGTTTACCTTAGATTTTTTTTAAAGAATATTAGCCAAGGTGAACTTGGCCAATATTCTCCTGTCCCGTCAATAAGCGTAAAATAGTGCACGGGTGGGGATCCAACTTTAAGTTTTCACTCAGCATCTTTAACCGTTGAGCTGTTGAGGATTGGTTCATGTTGGTGAGTGCCGATTGTTGAAGTGGAAGGTGCGGCACGTGGTTAGTGGTCACGCTGCGGCTTGCCCCCCAGCGCGGCGCACTGCTGCTGCCGCATCAGCAGACCGAGACATTGCAGCAGGCACTGCATGCTGGCCGCTGACGTCGCCTGAACAATAGGGTATGTGATTGTTGTCAAAATGTCAAAACACTGGTTAATTTTTTTTTTATCCGATATAGGCTTGCGCTTGACGACAATCAATACTGGATAGCACTGATGAGGTCTAGGTTGGAGCGCGCTTGGCTAGAAAATGCCTATTCACTCTTGCCTTGAAGGTACTCAAATTATAAGTGGCGGGATACACGGATGCTGGAAGTGTTCCACACCTTGGCGGTTCTTATCAGAAATGTTGAATTCAACCCTAGACCCACTAATGAGCACAGGTCTCCAATGACAGTCCACCACAAAGGTCAAGCGCATATTGACAGACTTCACGCACCTTTGAGAAGGAGAACTCAAGGCATGCAAGTTTCCTCACGATGTTCATTGTTCTCATTCATGTTAAAGCGAATATTTAATTGTTTAAAACACACATGACTCCCAAAAATCAGAAATGGCAAAGTTCACTATTTCAATCACCACTTTTTTTTAAAACAGTTTACTTCACTTTAGTTATCAATTGGCGACACTATGCTACGGACCGAACTTACATAAATGTGAGCAACTGACGTACCTTTAAGAGCAATAAATCTGGGTCGGTGTGAGGGAACGGTGAATCTGAAGACTCAATGCACCTCGCTAGAGCAGCATCACTGAAAATATAAATATATTTCTGATTTAAGACAAGACTTCTCATTTTTGCTAAGAATAGAATAGAATAATTTTTTATTCAAATAAACTTTTAGAAAGTGCTTTCGAATCGTCAAATGAATCTAAAAGTTAAAGTTGTTGTAAATCAAACCATTATGCTATGACTGGCTCTACTAATATATCATGACCATGGTTACCTGAGTTCTGTAGCTTGAAGCTGTTGCCTGGCCGATGCCATGGCATCGTGAACTGCAAGTTGTTCACGTGGCTGCAGCGGAGGGTTGGCACCCATTGCCTGCAAATCCATACAAATATATTAATTAATGTAAGTGTCTGTGTGTTACCTTAGAACTTAATGAATCAATCTTAACAAGTTTTGACAGACAAAAAAGTGTATTTACTTATTGATTTGCTGATTATGCAGCATCAGAATTGGTGCAGATCTAGTTGTACTCTAAATTGGCAGGCTCAAAAATCTTTTCCACTATGAAATGGCGAAGTAGAAATGGCAATGAGCAGGGCATAAGGCTTGAAGAACTGATAGATTTTTAGGTCCCAAGATGCTCAATTGGCGATTTTGGGCCAGGAAGATCTGTATTGGAAGCCCCCCCAAAAGTAGACAGACAATCTCAAGTGACTTGGTTGCGGCTGAATACAGACCACACAAGATAGTGTTCTGCTGCAATTTTTTCAAGTTAACAGTTTTTTCAAATTTTTATTAAATACCTTGGTATGAATTTCTGCAATCGCTCTCAGTCCATTAACCCACTCCTGTCTAGCTCTGGCATCTGTTGCTCTCAGCTTCAACATATCCCCGGAGGCACAGTTGATCGTGAAAGTGCGGGAGTCCTCATCACTTGGGCATATCACTGCAGCTGCTAGATGGGCCTGGAATATGTAGCACTCATTGCTATAAACATTTTAATATTTGAATAATTGTAACCATCTTAGTTATAATAATACTATTATAGTAAGATTACAAACCGATGACAGATTGTAAATCTTACTCATCAACTCATTTTATTTATTAATTTTAATTAATTAATTTTGGATAGTCTATAATCTTTTTTCGTAAAATTGTGAATAAATATGTGCTGGCGGACCAAGCAGGAGACAGTTCTATAAACTATGTTCAATTGACTCAAGATTCAACTCAATAGGTAACCATAAATTTTTACATTACAATCTGCTGAATAGAAGCTCAAAAACTTGTTCATCTTACCTCTCCCCTTGCCGGCTGGCCGGGCTGCACAGTATCGCCGGGCCCATCGAACAAATAATACGACAAAACCCCTGTTTCTGGATCTACTGCGAACCATCTCTGCTGCCATCCTTTTACTACGTTCGTATATTTGTATAGTTGCCCAGAGAGAGGGCGATTGGAGCCCAAACCAGCTGATTTAATCATTTTATTAGAACTATTTCTTACACAATATTTTTTGATATAAAACAAATTAAAATATTGCAATTTGCATTATTTACATTACAAAAAAAAACCACAGACAACTGGCCAAAAAAGAAAACATCCACAGGAAAACATCTACCACAGATTACTATAGATACTAGGTACGTATCTACAAAAATGGGTCTGACCACAGATGAAACGTCCCAAGAGAATGTAATCACTCCGTTTGGGGTCTATGGTTGTTTTGTTTTTACCCGACTGCGTTATTTGTGATTCGTATAAAGCACGTATAAAGTTGGTATAAAGTAATTGGAGTATTTTATGCTGTGTACTTTGCTGCAACTTTGCTGTAATGGCTGTAATGAACTAATGATTCAGTAGGTAACGTATTGGTCTGGTGGACTGGCAATTGAATAAGAAAACCTTATAATGACTATAAAATTAGTGCGAACGGATGCAGTAGAACCTTGTAAGCTCCAACTGCCCCTCGGTGAACATGTATTCGGACGAGGAAAATTACTTGAAGTGAGTACTGATTCCAATTTGATTTGTGTTTATAGTGAATAAGCACTAATAATAAATAATATAATAAGTTCTGAACTGATGAGGGCTTAGGCCTTGGGCTGAGTCATCATATCTCCATTGCAGACTCTTTAATTTTCCGGGTTAAAATACATTTTACAGGCTACAGCCTGTGAATCCTGGGTATGAGGTAGCTTTATTCCAAATTGCAGCCAAATCAGTTCATTTGTTGTTATGTGAAGAAGTAACAAGCATCCATCCTTGCAAACTTTCGCATTTATAATATTAGTAGGATAATAATTATTAAGTGCTACACTTATTAAAAAAAATTATTTCTATTACAGTGTGATGATAAAAGGATATCACGTCAACATGGAAAGTTGGAAGTCAGTGACGATTCATTGACAATAACAGCGGTAAGCAATGGATATTTTTTACTTAAAGTCTGAAATATCTACTTACTAGATACAAGCAGTGACTAAAATTGCCTGCCCATGGGATTCAAATTTATTAAAAACAGTTTCAAAACTGGTTATTCTTACTAAAAATGTTTTTACCATGGCTATAATTACTTATTTACAACTTGATATTTAATATACATTATAGTATAGTAAGAGTAACATACTACAAACAATAAAAACAATAGTTCATTGGATTATTTTGACATTTACAGTTGCATCAAAACCCTTGTTTCTTCATTAAAAAAGGTATGAAAAACACTGAAATTCTAAGACAGAACAATACAGTAACTTTGTGTAATGGTGATAGATTTGGATTATTACCAGATGCATTTTGGTATGAAGTGATATTCTGTTCTGGTGCTGAAGCCCCTAATAGTGGTGAAACTGAGAAAAACACAGAAGAATACTGTGTAGCAAATAATGATTGTGATTCAACTGCAGTTGAAACTACTGGTAATCCAACAAAAAGTAGCAGTTTTCAAAATTCAGATGATGGTTTTGATAATCATTTAGCTGAACTACAAACATTAAATGGTAAGGATTGGTAAAAAATAATTGACATGTGGTTAAATTTTGAATGAGGATTTTAAACAAAAATGTTTACTAAGAATTTAAATTATATTTACAGCTACAGAAAATAATGATTCAGCACAAGAATTATACAAAGATCCTGAACCAACAAATTCAATTCAAAATATATCAGAGGAGACAAGTAAACATAATGAAATTGATAAGGAGGATGAATTAAATGTACAAAGTCAATCCATTTTGCAAAATGAATCAAATATACAAAGTGAACCAAATGTACAGAGTGAACCCAATGTACAAAGTGAACCCAATGTGCAAGGTGTACCAAATATAGAAAACAATTCAAACATACCATCCAATACTGAAGAACAAAATGATGAAGGCAACTCAAGTAAAAGAAGTCACAGTCCAGATAATAGTGAAGTGAAAAAAATCAAAACTGAACCAGCTGAAGTGAAAACTGAAAACACAGAGGATGTGAAACCTGGGCCCAGTTTAAATCAAGTAAGGACTTCCTACCCTGGCTGCACTCGTTGGCCCCTTATTATTATTATTTTGTGATGTTATTTTAAAATATAAAAAAAATAAAATTCTAAATATGCATAATATTCTGACAGGTGTAACTACTACGGAACCCTACATTGCAAATATTTTTTTATTCTCTAAAAATAAAAATGCATATTTCTAATTTGCCTCAAACCTGCTGTGGGATTATCTAAAAATGATTTAGAATTTATTTATTTATTGCAAAAAGCCTCAGCCCAACAGTGCAGACTGAAAACTGAAAGGGCACAGGTTCGTACCCCACCCGTTGCACTATTGTTGTACCCACTCCTAGCAAAGCTTTCCGCTTATTTGGAGGGGATTGGAGAATAGTAGTCAAGTTCAGCTTGGCTAATATTCTTTAAAAAACAATAAATAAAATACATGTGATATGGTGTTACAATATTATGTTAAGAAACAAAATTACAATGTTAAGACCTGATTGTTACAGAGTGATCATCTCAATCAGTGATTGCAATCATCACTGTAGCTATCATTTTTAGACAGTTCCACAGACAGCCTGGTGGGAAATTGGCTTTGGCTAGTTAACAATGTACTGGCAAAGATGGTATTAAGCAATATAGGGTTCCAGTACGAGGCGAGGTAGAAATGAAGTAATAACCGTATCATTCTTACTAAATATTAGAGAGAGCAGTCGAGGGTTTCCTTGTATCTGATTTAACAATTTTGCTCTATATATTTTTTTCAGTCTCCAAATGATGGTGCGTGCGCTAACGCCCCTAACAATCAACCTCTGCGTGAAAGATGCATGTATGGCGCTAACTGTTACAGGTATTAATAATAATTTAATAAGCTGTAACTTTTCACTCAGTTTAACTAGAAACTTGAAATTTATTGTTTCCCCCACCATAGATAATTTATATTGTGTCCCCCCCCTCAGAAAAAACCCCCAGCACCTGTCTCAGTTCGCGCACCCGCGCGACGCGGACTGGGGGCCGGGCGAGCGCGGCGTGTGCCCCTACGGCGCCGCGTGCGCCAAGAGCGACCCGCGCCACTGGCGGGACCACGACCACCCGCCGGGGAAGGTCCCGCCGCCGAGACCAGGTATACCACCAAGAGCCTCTTGTACAGACACTGACCAGTGGCGTAGCTACCTAGTGGCTCGGCGGGGCAGTGCCCCGGGGCCCTCAAGCTCAGGGGGCCCTCGAATCCTTACCAGAAAATCTAGATCAAACTGAACTTTTGAAAAATTCTCCTATTATCAAAATAAATATGACAGGTTGCGACCCGACTTGAATCAATGCAACTCAGTTGAGAGAAATTCGAAAGTTATACCTAGGGAATTCCCCTAAATTCTTTCTGTGGGTTGGCAGTGTTGTCAATTTGACGGATAGCGATAAGTACACCAAGTATTAATTGTAATTTATGTTGTTACTGTTTAATATTTTTGTAAATGGTGCACTAATTCTTATAAATAATAATAATCTATGAAAATCATCAATGAAATCATAGTGTAGGTCTTCACTTATAAGTTATTCAAATTAAAATTACTTATTACATTTAGTCCAAATAGCCTTTATCAAGCAAGACTACCACCGGTTCGAAAAGCGGATTCTGCTTAGAAGAGCCAGCGAGAAACTCGGCAGTTTTGTGAACAGCTGAAACGAAGCCGATTTGTATTTGACTAGCCGATGCCCGTGACTTCGTCCGCGCGGGAACTCTTTGATTTTTCGGGATGAAAAGTAGCCTTTGTCACTAGTTCCAAAATCCAAATCACCTCGATTAGTCGCTGCGTGATTAAAGGACAAACAAACACACTTTCGCTTAATAAGGATAACTTTTCCCAGTAGAGTAGAATAATTTTTTATTCAAATAAACTTTTACAAAGTACTTTCGAATCGTCAACTACATCTACCACTGGTTCGGAATGCCCTGTGGGAATGCCGTTCCAACCGAGAAGACCAATAAGAAGACCTCACATAACCCGTTAGTTCTGTTGTGCGTGTCCAGTTGTCGTAACGCTCGGTGTTGTCGTGCTGCAGGTATGCAGGTGGTGCAGCGTCACGGCCGCGTGTTCTACATCACGGCGCACACCGTCAACTTCTACGACGACCGCTTCCAGGTCGAGGACTCGGACGGCGACAGCGTCGACTTCGATTACGAGTTCTGACCGCGACCGCAATCTTTGCGGGCTTAGGGCGCGAACACGACCATGCGGGACTAATATCTATGTTTGACATTTCCATGCTTCGACCATATAGCCAGGACTTGGCAAGCGCACGCATTCCCCTCTGCCGAAGTACATGTACAAACGTACGGTTCAGCTCGTAAGTGTGACAGCTTTTGAGTTAGTGTGCGTTCATAGAGACATTAAGTATTTACAAGAGTGTGCGGAAGTGAGTAAATGTGTGCTGTACGTGATTACCTCAGCTCCCGCCTAAAGTGGCAGAATATATTCAGTATTAAATCTACGTAAATGCTCGTCCCGGCTAAATGGTCGAAGTTTCCATGCAAAAAATCACGTCGATCCGTTGCTACGTGATTGAAGAACTTGCGGTGATTTTCGGGTTGCTACATAAATATTTCTATTCAATTTTTTTTTGAAATAGCTATATAGACGAGCGCTCGGCTGTGATCACGCCTAAGTAAGTGAAGATGCAGCCTAAGATTGAACGCGCTTGCCTAGAAAATGCCTATTCACTCTTGATTTGCCAGATTTAAGATTTGCTATAGTGTCACAGCTCTGGCGCGTAAAAAAACGAGATGCGAAAGTGTGCAAAGTGATAACCGACAACCTGCATATGTCTAGGTATTGCCATTAAATCGAGATTTTTAAGAGAAATCATGCGCATAGCTTTTGAAGTACTTGTTAATTATGTTGTTTCAATTATTAATGATTTTACGTTAAGCAGACAATAAAATTGTGAAAAATTGTTGTTGTATAGTTTTAATTTTTTTACAACAATACCAATAGGATACCAATACTAATAACAATAGGAAGATCTTCTTCCGGGCCAATGTTGCGCCGGGGGATCGGCTGGTCCGATTTCCAATTAATATTGGAACTTGAATACCTACATAATAAATTACAGGTGACTTATACCGATAACGATAACGATATATCGTTATCGCGTTTGTTGTAGTGCGGAATAATTATGCTTTGGACATAATTGTGGATTGAAAAGCGCTATTTAGTTGTGACGACCTCCCTGGCGCAGTGGTGAGCGCTGTGGTCTTATAATTGGGAGGTCTCGGGTTCGATTCCCGGCGGGGGCAATTTAGGAATTTATAATTTCTAAATTGTCTCTGGTCTGGTCTGGTGGGAGGCTTTGGCCGTGGCTAGTTACCACCCTACCGTCAAAGACGTGCCGCCAAGCGATTTAGCGTTCCGGCACGATGGCGTGTAGAAACCGATTAGGGGTATGGGTTGAATTTACACTGCTATACCCCTTCCAAGTTAGCTCGCTACCATCTTAGACTGCATCGTCACTTACCATCAGGTGAGATCGCAGTCAAGGGCTATCTTGTCATCGAATAAAAAAAAAAAAAAAAAAAGAGTTTTTCATACTCCGTTTCGCGCGCAAAAATGAGTTGAGCTTTCTTTAACATTTTCAGCAAAACGAAGTGATTCTTAAAGGATATAACCAAGAAGTGATTATATTGTCTTGGATTTTCAGCCTTCATAATAAAATAATAGTGTTTTAGTTACCATAGACAAAAATTATGTCTGTCTGACAGGTGTTTTGTGCTGACAGGTCAAAAGAAAAGACGCAGAAGAGACAGTAGCGACTCCAGCGACTCTCCGGCTCAGAACTTGGTGGTTGGCAAGAGGGTGCGGAAGGCAGTCCCCCGGCAGGCCTGGGACGGCGAGGACTCGGATGAGGAGCCCGACCCGTACGGCACCGACGAGTCCGACGAGTGGAGGCCTAGCTCTGCACCCAGTCAGGACTACTCCGAAGATTATTTGTAGACTGTGCCATAGAGAAAAAATGTTTTGTCTCTTCTCCCCGACTGTGCTTACTTTTACAAATGCAAATTCAAATATTTTAATAAAATTATTGGAGACCAAAATTGTTATCATTCTTTAAGATCTCTTTCTCCATCATATTTCACAATGCTGAATTTAAGTTTGTAACTCTCCTTTCTCCTTTAATCTCATATTTTTCAGCATACGGAATTTATACGCATAGCGCATAGTAGGTATCTATTATAATATGGAAAACAACGAAGTCGCGTACAAGTCAGTTAGCTATAGCTAAAAAGTTCTTGCAATTCATACGAGCGCGCGAACTTTACTTGTGATTACGCGCGTCGTGAACATTGCGTAAGTGTGCGTGCCTGTCGAAGCCTAGATGGGATTGGTTAGGCGCGTGCATTGCGCTCGCTCACACAGATACCGCAGTGAGGGCCGGACGGCTATAGACATAGCTGTCTCATTCTACCTTGTTTGACATCACTATACATACTGCATCTCTTTCGTGTGGGAGTGAAAAGGAGATATCATTAAGTCTACAGTACTTCTCTGTCTACGATATAATCACTTCGTGTGACATACGAGTGATACGACACCCATGCGACACCCGCATGAGCTGCACCGCTCGTGAATTGCAAAAACTATACGTCAATAATACACAAGATGAAGGGTGGTATAAGCGGTTTATTCAATAGTAGCCCTCGTCGTCGGAGGCGTGGTCGGCGCGCTCCCAGTCGGGCTTGGCGGGCAGCAGCAGCGGCGCGGGCGCCTCGCCGCCGCGCACGCGCAGCGCGTACACGGCCGCCTCCACCTTGCCCACGTTGCTGCGCGTCGTCGACATCTTGCGCGCGAGCTCCTTGCCCATGCCGAACAAGCCTGTGCGAACGACAAGCTCATTATTAAAGAACTGTGGAATCGACGCCTTTTCCGCTTTTCTCGTACGCCCCAGTATATCAATGGGGTAAGTATAAGATCATATTCGTATTTGATGACATTAGCGTTAAAGTAAAATGAACCTTAAGCGAATCAATTTAAAGTCACATGTTCAGTACAACCAATTTTAATTTGCAGCATATCCGTATACTTAAACGTATAAGAATGCATGCACGAAATTGTACTCTAAATCAATATTGTTATGGTCCATTTTACTTTGACCCTAATATCCTCAAATACGAATACGATCAATCGTATTAAATCTTATTCTAACAACACAGGTGTTGTTTTCACAGCATGTAAGAGCACCAATATGACGTCATAGGCGCCAAGTGCACCGGTAATGTGACTGAGTTATAGATTCGATAGTTTTTTTAATTTTATTCAATCAGTTTAAAACATAAACTTAATGAAAACTCTTTGTACTGTTGGCGGCACGACTTTAATTCACGCTGACCTACCAGTCTTACCACCACCAAACCAGACACAAATAAGAAATTATAAAAAGAGTTGTCTGGAAGATATTGCTTTTTTTTGGTGAGCAATAAAGAACTTTCTATTCCATATATTCCCAAATTGTCCTTGTCGGCAATCGAACCCGAGACCTCCCCCTTACACGACAACAGCGCTTATCATTGCAAAAAGAGATGCAAAAACTCAAAATTAGCACCACTACTTAGTTTAAGG
Source organism: Hipparchia sbordonii (assembly GCA_038048805.1). Lineage (NCBI taxonomy): Eukaryota > Metazoa > Arthropoda > Insecta > Lepidoptera > Nymphalidae > Hipparchia > Hipparchia sbordonii. The sequence continues at coordinate 676,744 of JBBIWI010000007.1, forward strand.
TAGAAACGAGAATAATTTATACCGAGTGATCCAGTGTACAGCTCCCTCACTACTTGACAAGCGTGGAAGCACTCCTGGCTGTCACCGCTTGATATGCTGTTGATGGCCTTCCTCATCAGTTCACCCGTCAAGTCCGCCAATCCCAGCATGTAGTCTGTCTGTGGTAGGAAAGTTGCCACTGTCCTATCTGTTTCACCTTGAATTTAAAATCTGCTATTTTGTAATTATCGAAAAAATAAAAATTAGTCTGAGAAAATTATGTTGAATTTAATTAAAATTGGCAGATCTTTTCCCACTTCCCCACTACCATTATAGACTGCATTTTCACCTACCATGAGGTGAGATAGCAGTCAAGGGCTATCTTGTGTTCAAATAATGATATCAAAGATTTAATTTAATTTTACCATTATGCAGACTCCATTCTTTGAACATGAATCTTTTTTTACTCACTATTCAACATCATTACTCACCTTCCTTAACATTATACTGAAATTCCTTCTGTACTTCAGGATATGAGATTATAACTTTGCTCTCCATTAGAGAACAGAAAGTTCTGGCTTCAATAAATTCCTGGAAACCAGCAGTAACCGCTCTGGAATACAGGTAAGCTGGATGATTTTCCAATTCTAAGCCAATGCTTTTTATTGGTCCAGCAATCAGTTTTTGGAGTCTTTCATTTGCATCTTTTACAGCTTTGTCTGTGGATTCTTGGCTGTAAATATATATTTTTTGTGTTAATGTAAGCACATAGGGAAAGGCAAATGTTTTGGCCAAGATACATTCTTCAATGAAAGAAATTGCAGCCATTTCAGATTGACATTATAGACTAAACAAATACTACTTTGAATGTAGGACATGGTCAAACTTTTGTAGAGCATGTATAAAAAAATGTTGCAATAAAACAAACATGTACTTAGTTTTCAGTTTTTTTAATTAATTTTTATTGAAATTCATAATTAGAATTTCTTCTAGGAACTGGGTTAGAGGATTTATTTTATCCTGATCCCAAGAATCATATGATTGTTATCACATAGGCATAATTTAATGGCCAGTTATCCTTCGAGATGTACAGTTGCAACAAATACTGTACTCTTTTGATGATTATATACCTATGCCAATTTTTTTTTTAATAAAATTAAAAAATCTTCTCAATCTGCTTTCAGAACCCATGGTAGACAGTAGTCTTGACATGTCATAGGAGCCAAAAGTTGATCTATATAAAATAATTACAAATTTCTTAACTTGGTCAACAGCTTAACCCAGAATAAGTAACAGAACTCCACGGGAGTATTTTTTCACTTAAATCTTTGCAAGTTCTTTAAGATTAATGTACATAAGTCCTGCAAAATCAAGGTTCGATTACGTGTTAATTGCACTTACGTGATAGCAGAGTGTAAAAGAAAGATGATTCTCTTGCTTTCAATAGTGATATCTCTGGACAACTTGACTAGCCTTTCGTATCTGTCCTGTCGTTCGTTGAGCTTCAGCGCGGCGTCCTTGAACATTGCCAACACGGGGCTGTTCGCCGGTAGCGACGTAGCCACTTCTTTCGCAACCGTGGATAAAGTTTGATGGTTATTTCTATGCCGGTTACCACGATATTTACCTGAAGGAAGAGTATATTTATCGATTAGATACGTAATTGAAAAGTCAGAAGAAATTAAGATAAGTCGAAATGTAGATTTTCTTACCTCGTCCCGACATTATTAGTGAAGTTATTTTTAATTATAATTCAGTTTTCAGAAAAATAAAGTATTTAATTACTAAAAACTCCTTTTTTTCGACCACAATTCTTGACAATCTCTCTGTTGTTGACAATCTGTTTATTTAAGTGATTTTATACTCTTTGGTTTATTTATTGTACGATTTATTGTCAAAAAGATAGACGAGAAAGTACTCTATGGTCAGAAATAGCTACCGTATTCTATCTGTGTTCCACACACAGGTTTACAGTTATGGCTGTGGTGTATTCTGTTTGCAAATATTTGGTACTTCATCATCTGTGGTCATTGGTGATATTATTAATCTGTGGCCAAACCAAGACTATTTAATCACTGTTTAGTTTAGATGTTTAAATCTGTGGTTCAAAAATACCTACGAAAAATACCTAATCTGTGATTATAATTTTTTTGGGTTTGGGTGTCTTGTATACGTTTTTTGTGGAGAAAATTCTAATGGTCAGTACAGTAACGCTACAAGCTTTAATAACATAATTAACTATCAGTATGCACATCGAAATAACCCCTGGTTAAAACATTGTTTGCAGAAATTCGCGTAGACTGCCCAGAGTCCGCGAATTCCTCTCACGAGTTCAGACTGAATCATCGTTGCTATTTTGAACTGATACTTCAGGTAGGTACTTTTCATTAATCGATTTTGCTGTTACATTATATACCTAATTAACTAACGATATTGATTTTAAATTTATTTAATTTTCAGGCAGAGATGTCTCAAACCCTAACGTTTGGTGACTCATGCGCCCCGATAACTTGTCATGCGTGGAACAAGGAGAGAAATCGTAAGTAAATTTTAAATTGTGCTGTCTTGACACTAAAAAAGGCCATAGACCAAAGGAAAGAAGAAGGTTCCACAACAGGTTGGCTAGCACTATCTAACAAACGTTACGTGGCCCTGTATGCATTCATCTTGTCCATTTGTCAAAGCTTTTATTCTCTAAAAACTTATGATATCTGTCACATAAGCTGGAAAAGGGCAGTTGCCATCTGAACTGGCCAACTAGATTTATGCAGTGTAAACTTAACACAATATAAATCTTATTTTTTTTCAGAAATTGCCTACTCACCTAACAATAATGAGGTTCACATCTATCAAAAAGAAGGGAGCGAGTGGAAGCAAACCAACAACCTTGTTGAACATGATATGAGGGTGATGGGCATCGATTGGGCTCCCAACACCAACCGAATAGTCACCTGCTCCGTAGACCGCAATGCTTATGTATGGACCCAAGGTGAAGATGGAAAATGGACCACTACTCTTGTACTGCTACGTATAAATCGTGCTGCGACTTGTGTAAAATGGTCCCCCATGGAAAACAAGTTTGCAGTTGGTTCAGGTGCTAGATTGATCTCGATTTGCTACTTTGAGAAGGAAAACAACTGGTGGGTCTCCAAGCATATCAAGAAACCGATTCGTTCAACTGTAACCACTTTGGATTGGCATCCTAACAACATTTTACTTGTAGCTGGGTCTACCGATTTTAAAGTGCGAGTATTCTCAGCGTATATTAAGGATATCGAGGATCAGCCTGGACCTAATGTTTGGGGCTCAAAGCTTCCTCTGGGACAGTTACTAGCAGAGTTTCGTTCGACAGGGAGTGGTTGGGTGCACAGTGTATCTTTTTCTGCTGACGGCAATAAAGTTGCCTGGGTGGGTCACGATAGCTCAATCAATGTAGCTGATGCTACACAGGGTAAAGCTGTAATTAAACTTAAGACTGAGTATCTGCCATTCTTGGGGTGTATTTGGATTTCCAACACCAACCTCATAGTGGCAGGACATAGCTGCATTCCATTACTTTACTGCCATGAAGGTGATGAAATTAAGTTTGTTGCCAAACTAGATAATACTCAGAGAAAGGAGTCTGGGGGGTTGTCTGCTATGAAAAAGTTTCAGTCTTTGGATCGTCAAGCTAGAATTGAAACTAGCGACACTTACTTGGACTCCATACACCAGAATGCTATAACATGCATTAATTTGTATAAAGGCACTAAAGCTGATGCCGTAAAGCTAAGCACCTCGGGCCTAGATGGCCAACTAGTCATCTGGGACATTGCAACACTTGAAAAGGCTTTCGAGGATCGTGTAATGATATAAATTATAAGCATTTACTAAATGTATTATTTTATTTATAAGTGATAATATAATCAGTTTGTTTGCGAGTTCTGAAGTCACTCAATAAGAAAAATGGAAAAGAAAGTCACAAAAAGCTGTGGAAAACATCACAATCACAGTTTTGATCAGTCTAGCTAGAAACGAAAGAAAGCAAGCAGCAGTGCTGAGTGAAGACAGCCTCCCAAATAATGTAAAAACTTCAAATATAAGGTCAGGTGGGGTAAGAGGGACGCGGGGGGAAGAGAAACTGTAACTAGTAAAAAGAAAACTATAACGCCGAGCTCTATGGTCACTACGTTGATATAACAGTATTAGGCGTAGTTCATATATTCTTGGATAGTTGGCGCTACAACACGGCAGATAAGCGAGTAAAAGAGAGAAAAAAAAAATCAGTTGTCAAACTAAAAAAACCAAGACCTAGCGGCGTTCCTTGTTTGTGTTATTAAAATATTAAAAACATCAGTTTTGCGGTTGATTGCTATGGTAAGTGTAATTATTACGTTTAATCTTTATTTTCTACGTATTGTATTGTTTGTAGTGTGTGTTTTTAGTGCTTTTTCGATGTCAATAAAAACATAACTTTCAAAATGGCAAGCTGGGAAAGAGGAACGGCTATACTAGGTTAAGAGAAACATATGTTCCTCTTTTCCGGTTTCAGGGGGTAACAAACATTTTTAAAATCCACTAAAATACCGGCTGACTTTTTAAGTACTGGCCAAGATTTGTAGGACAAACCTACCTATGAATATGAACAACTTTTTCTATGGGACCAACTTTCGTACTCGAAATAAAAAGTCAGCTGTTCCATACAAAAGTATCGATCAGCTGTGACCAAAATGTATGAAATACTTAGTAGATTTTTTTTTTCGAGTACGAAAGTTGGTCCCATACAAAAGGTTTATCCTACAAATTTTGGCCCGGACTTAAAAAGTCAGCCGGTATAACACGTTCCGTAAATAGCCATGATTTGTTTAACTGTTTATTTGTTACAGAAAAAGCAAAATGCCTCGAGCTTAGGCTTAGGGCATAGGCTTCATTTTAACCGATCACGGGACACTAAAGGGGGTTCATGTTTTGAAAAAATGTGCCAAGCGCGATATAACCAAAACGCGGACGAAGTCGCGGGCGGAAAGCTAGTTTTTAATACGTTCATTTAATACCAGAAAATGTTTAGCACCTCTGACCTTACCTATATGTTCCTGTTACCCCAAATTTCGTTTTTGTATGCTGTCAGCCTAAATAAGACCTTTTTTTAAACGAGGTAAGGTTTCATTCCCTTAACTCAAAAAAACAATTTAATACATGCTATTTAAACACTTAAAAACACGAGTTATTACTTAAAAGTATCGAGTGTTCCTCTTACCCCAAATCTCGGGTAAGAGGAACATTTTTATGACCTAGCTTTGTTGCTAAATTGTGCCGTAATTATACGAACAATCTAGTTCTGTATCAAAAAAAATGTTAGTATATTTCAAAAGCGAAGATTTGTTTCAATTAATATCGAAATAAATGTATAATTTTGATAGCTGAAGGCCAAAATGTTCACAAACCAGTAAAGTATGTTTCTCTTACCCCACTTGACCTTACAGAATAAACTATAATTTATAGGTACAACATCTATGAATTTTTTTATTTATACAATGTTTAATTTTAACTTTGATAATCAAATAATTTATATAAATTAGACAATTATGACTATGTACTACATCCTAAGTATAATAGATCACTTTTAATACTAGTGAAGTACTGATTGCTGTCACGTTACATTAAAATTTTATGAAATTAACAAATGTTTTATTCTCAACAGACATTTCATTTTATCAGACTATGGCAAAGCCAAAAGGAAGGGTTATGATTTTAGCAGACTATGTTTGTATGTATCGCCTAAACTACTGAGCCGATTTTGAGATATCAATCGATTTATTTTGATCCAGGTAGCTTAGGGTAATCAATATAACAGATGTTACATTCAATTTTCCTGTCTGGTTACAGTTTTAAAACTATTTTCTTGTCATTAGGACCATTTTAACTCAGTATAACATAATTTATTTATTGTATCAGTTTCCTTAGAGAATGGCTCGTCATTTCCGATAGTTAATTATTTATTATTTATTTATAACAATCAAAGTCATACTTTAACCTACTAAACTATAAGGCCATTTTGTTTGTAATTCCATAAGCAATTTATTGCGTGTTAGATATAATATTGAAGACGGGTCCTATGCGAATGAAGACACGTCTCAGGACAGATCGTAGTTCGGGCTTGAGGTCAAAGCAGGTGATTTCACATAGCATCGGATAGTAGCTTGACACGTGCGCCGCAAACTGAAAAAAAAAAAATTTGTTTTTCTGATCTAGGTTATAAAAGAGGAAATTATTTTTTGTAATAATAACTGAAATAAATGCTTTTAAGTACAGTTTTTTCCTGTGTACCCAAGGTAATAAATTATTACTAGATTTTGCCCGCGATTTCATCCGCGTGGATTTAGGTTTTAAAAACCCGCGGGAACCCTATTTTTTCCAGGATAAAAGGTAACTATGTCACTCCCAAGTCCTCATATACTTATACGGATTCGTTGATGTTGCTGCGCGACAAACCAACAAAAATGCTTTCGCATTTATATAATTAGTAAGGATTATACAAATATAGAATCGTGTCATTTGTTCAATATTGGTTCAGCTGTTTCCATTAATTTTGAAAGTGGATATTCATTATTATTTTTTTACGGAACTTATTAAAGTATTTTTTGGATAAAAATGCTCATGTATGCTCAAATATGGTTGAGCGAAGCAATGGCTGGACCATACGTCATGCTCGTGAACGGGTGCCACCAACGGGAATGGGTCTACTTTCTGTCTGCCCGTCTTAATATGTATTGGATTGTATGTAGGTATGCATTTTTGAAACTTCATTGTGGAAACACTGTAACCATAGCATAGTTTTGTTACCTATTGTATACAATTTTTTTTTGAAAAGAGCAACCACCCAGTTTATTGCTGGTTCTTCTCGGCAGGAAGGGCATTCCGAACCAGTGGTAGATTCATGGACGATTCAAAAGCACTTGTAAAAGTTTATTTGAATAAAAAATATTTCTATTCTATTCTATAATAATAATTTATGGGAGCTGGTGGGTTTTTATGGTTCTATTTCAAATCCAAGTTTCACTCCTACACCTTTAAGCCTTGGTGCACACTTGCTATGTGCCATCATCATTGTATTACCAATTATGTACCTACTAAAACATATAAAATCAATTAAGTACAAATTTTAATCTAATCAACATTATAAATATCTAATGCTTATGTTGTTTTATCATGGAGAAACAGCCGAACTTCCAGTACAGAGTATAAAACTATTTTTCGTTTGAAATCTGTTTTAGAAAAAAAAAAAATATTAAGTTTATTTCTTGTCTTGCATTAGTGGCGCTGAGGCTTAATTGCAGCAACATTATTCGGGATTCGGGATTGAGTTCAATCTATACTTAATCTTTGTGTAAATCTACACAATATAGGTGGGCAGTCTATTGCAGCACCAGGATTGAGGAGTCAGAAATTTTAAGGGATCATCTCGCAAACATTGTTTATCGATTACAATAATCACGCAAATCGTATTATGTGCTGTTTGTGTGTAACTACATTACGATATCATGTTAGCATCTTATCAGTTAAGAGATAGTAATTATGATAATGATTGCTAGAGGACGGCTTAGCGTGGAATTTATAATCTATTCACATTGTCAATGATGTTGAATATTAAGCGAAACTTCCGTTGCGCATGCGCGGGTTTTGCATTAAAGAATGACCTCACAGGAAAGGGTCAACCAATATAACACATTTCTCAGTAATTTGTATGCATAAATCGTCTTGAGCTGCAGTTTGCCTCCTTAGGCAATTCGTCCAAGGTTTATGTGGGGGAAAAATTCAACTTAATCAGTTTACCTATTATGTACTTATATCAAGATTTGTTTTTTTTTGAGCAGTATAGAATACCTAAGTTTTCTTGACAAAAGATTTTCGTATCTTCTCTTCTTCTTTGCCAACCGATAGACGTCCACAGCTGGACAAAGGTCTCTTGCATGGACTTTCACAGATCACGATCTTGCGCCGCCTGAATCCAGCGGCTCCCTGCGACTCGTTTTACGTCAATGGTCCACCTACTGGATTTTGATATATTCATTAACAGTATCTATGTAAAACTAATTGCACATGTGATGCAATTGGAAAAAAAAAAAATGACCAAGGTTTTGTTGGTAAATTATTAAAAAAGTAAAAACTCACTCTTTCGTCGGGCATTTTGAGGATTCTCGTGAGAATAAGCAGTAGTATCGATGTCCACGCGTCCCGGTGAGCCTCGCTCGTCAACGATCCGAAATATTCGAGAGCCTCGCAGGAAATGGTTATCAAGCTCTTCTGCACGGCCGGCCAGTGGCCGCGTCGAGCCTCGTCACTGTACATCTTGAACAGTATCCGAAGTACACACGCCAACGACTGAGTCTCCTGCTTTAACATGTTAGGTTTCACAGACCCTTTGAAGTTAGCTTTCCAAAGCACATTTCTTTGTGCATTGTTAGTGTTAAACGTCTTCGCGAATCGATGACTGCACATCAAGCATTCCACGAGCCGTAGCAAATGCGGTGAACTCAGTAGCCTGTACATGCCTTGCTCTTCACGCTGACATTCCTGCTCGGTCCCAGGAGTGCCACCGGTCAATTCAGCGGCGGCTAACGCCAGGGTTTCTGCGTCCTCCTTTCTAGACGTGGCAGGGTAAAAGACAATATTGTCGATCGTCTGTATGAGTTCCAATTGTACCACGCATTTGATTAGAAGGCTGTTGAAAATTCGATTAGACGATTTAATTTCATCGCCGCCTTGAGGTTTCTTGAGAATTCCGTGGCGAACGTGAGACGTTTCCCCATCCTCGTTTTCGTCAGGTTTCCATGTAAGTAGGGTAGTAGGTAAAGTGCTGTTGAATATATCCAACATAATCTGGCAGGTCTTGCTCCAAGTTTCTTCACCGAATTTGGTTCCATTGGATATGACTAGATTTTCCAAACAATTGGTGCCCGACCTGGCGAGTTGTTCGTTGTCCTGCTGAACGCACCAGTGTAACTGCGCGTACAATTGTTCAAGAAGGAGGGAGCCGAGAATGTCAAAGTATTGCGTGAAGACATCAACGATAGCATACAAGGCGTGATTGCAAGTCGTAGTCATCCATTCATTTTTCTCTAGCTGATGTTCAGGTAATTTCATATTGTCGAATATTCTAAACAGTATATTAAATAAATCTCTCCACCAGTGTGGACGGAATGAGTCGCCGTGGGTTTTTATAATCTCAAAGAGGACTGTCAATCCCCGCGTTCGCACGTCGAGCTTGCATCGGCTGACGACACAGGAAAGTGAAAACAAGAGCGGGAACCATCCTCGTAACCACACCCTGTCTACCTCTGGAGCGCCGGGCTCTCCCTCGAGCCCAGCATGTTCAGCGAACAAGTGCGGAGACGTACCTACCGCCGTCGCACAAGACCTGACGAGCCTTATCGCTTCCATGGACGTGTCGGGGAATTTAGCGTTGCACGCGAACTCGGACAGACATTTGACTGCATCTTGAAATGAATCTATCATGGCTGAGAATTGTTTTTCATAAAGTTCTGTTATGATCTTGCCTGTAGTCTGGAATGCTAAGTCGACGATTGCTTCGTCTTGGTCACTGGCCGCGAGATGAAATACGGAGAATATGTTCTTCCAACCAGATTTTATATTGGGCGCTTGAGAGTTGACCATCTGCGCAATACATCTGACCACCATGTCTCGTATTGTCGGCGAGCTATTTTTCTTCATTATGTGCTCAAATGGTCTCAAAAAGTCTTTTTGAAATTTGAAGTTAGCAAATTCACCTTTTTCTATAAATTTCATTGACAATTGTCTCAAAGAGTCGACTGCAAAGAATGCGATATCCTCATTGCTACTGCAGCCCACTTTATTGAAATGATCACCGAGCACTTGCCAAATACGCGACCATTGCAACCTGATACGTCCCATGTTGTAGTATGAAATCTCGACAATCTTTTGTAAGGAGAACATTCGCGGATTTGTTGGATGGCTGAGCTCGTCCAGTGACACTTGACATAGGGCTTTGACAAAATCTACTATTGCATCTCCGTCTAACCTAGTCGATCCTGTGAAAATTCTATCCACAGCCACTACCACACTCTGGGAACTTGTTTCCCCAATATGTTCTTTGACACTGGGATCTAACGCCATAAGACTGAATTTTAGTGCATCTGGTTGGGGTTTATTGCCTGAACTTGACAGGAATTGTGGCCGCACTCCAGTTCCTATAAGTTGCGCCAGTTCCAGTTGTGAAATGCATTTGACAACTTCCAACCAACTATATCCTAAATAATTTCCATCAGTATGTGCAACAGTTATCAAGGTTTTAATGGTGTCAATATTTTTCGCCTTCATTTCCGTGATCGGCGAATTAGCAGTCAATAATGTGAATCTTGCCAAAGCTTGTACATAGGCATCCCTTTCGAGTGACATATGGAAAATGCAAGCAATGCGAATAGCGCATCTGATGCCATCCAAACATAAGGAGGCAATCTCAGGGTCATCACAGTCTTGAAGTCCCACTGAAAATGCAGCAAGGAATGGTGTCCAAGCCATTTTAAACATTGGTCGCACATGTTCCATATGTTTAGCGGTTGTGAATGGTGTTTGCACATGAGACACAGATTCCATCAGGTTCTTAGCAGCAGTAGATATTTGTTCCATTTCCATGTTCCAGATAAGTTTACGTTTCTTTTCATTGGAGATCATATGCTTTCCTGGTTTTGATGTGGTTTTCATCTTAATTTCATGGCCAGCTATTTCATCGTAAATCTGAGATAAGTACTCGCGCGGGAGATCATTATTGTCACTTATGCCACTGTTTAGTTTGATGTACTGCTCCTTTGTCATTTTATTCTTCACTTGTGGTGAATGTAAGTCAGTTGTGAGCATAATTATTGAAAAGGCTAACACATAAACTGTGTCTGCACTCATAAACAATGTGTTATTGGGATTACATTCACAATAGCGAGCGGCAAACTTTTCCATTAACCTGTCAATTTTCTGAGCTTCACCAGGCAATCGGAAGCCTTCTAGAAAATGTCGTAAAGCAGCAACAATGTCCATGTTAGCAAAGTTCATTGAATCTACATAAGCATACATGACTTCTTTAGAATGATCATCATTTTCACCTAAATATTCACCAATATATATTTTGTCTATTCTTTCATCATTTATCAACCATTCAGCTATTTCCTTTGTAGATGTTCCTAGTAAACCTTGTTCTTGCAGGAAAGTTACTCCCTTCTTTGGCTTTCTATTAAATAGATCAATACCTGTTTCCCAAACTTCTTTTTGTTGTTTCAAAACTTCAAACTGTTCAGGGGAATCTAGTGTTTCTCTATTGCCAATATTACTAGATCCTGTAGAAACTAGACTAAGACTTGACCCTCCATGAGATTTGATACTTTGATGATCTGTATCTTCTTTGACTGGTCTATCACCGAGTGTAGTTTGCAAGTTCGGATTAATGTACAGCTCCTTACTCCATTCCACCATACATTTCAATATTGACACAAGGCATTCAAGGCCTCTGATTCTCATAGATTTCTCTTGGTTTGGTGTGGCGCCTAGCTCCAAAGCTTGCCTTCCTTGTGCAATTTTAGACACATCATTGACTAACCTTTGGAACAAGTTGGCAGCTGACAAGTCACAATCATAGTTAACATAAATATCTACAACACTCTGTGCATCTCCACATATTCTTGTCAAAGCTTGGATGACCATCCATTTGTGTTCAAATGAGGAACTGGATGTTTCCAAAATGTTCATGAAAATTTCTTTGAAGAATACTTCAATTTGTTTTTTGAGGTGGACTTTAAAGTTTTGCAGTAATGCCAGGAAAATAGCTAGAGACAGTTCAAACACTTCTGGCACCGAGCTGACTCCATTTTTGGATAATGCAACACAGAGGTATTGTTTGATAGCAGTTATGAACATCTCATTATTTCTAAATACAGGACCAGCATTTTGGAGGATAGAAAGTAGTAGATGTAAGGAGAGGATTTTTGATCTTAATTCATGTGACTTAGGGTCAGGAGTACCATCAGGTAAAGGCTTCATGGATAGCTTACAAAGAGCTCTGAACACCAGGAAGGCATCCTTTTGTAAGACATGGGTGAACTTAGCTGTCACAGAGTTGTCATTTTCTGATGCAACATCAACACTTTCTTGTGATGGAATCCTTGTCATAGAAGATTCAGTGTTTGCTTGGCCATTGCTTTCCTGAGAAATGCTGCCATTATCTGATGGATTTTCAATATTATCTAGACCATTGTGAGGGTAATCCTCAGAGTTTTTTTTTGTAGCAATCATGATTGCATTATCTATAACAGAGTCAACTATTTGCTTTGCTATCATTTTGGCTTCTATAACTTCATCAACATCTTCATCATGTGGGGTTGTTTCCTTGTTAGTTTGAATAGGGCCTTCATCAGTGGGTAGGTTGCCATTGGGGATTTTATGGTGATGTTCAGGGTGGCTACTATTGAGCTCAGATTCTATTGCCTGATTTTCCATTTTAGTGAAGATTACATTTAGCATCTGTGTGAGGGTGGCTCTTGCTGTTGTTTGGTTGATAAGATTTTTGCTCGCCAAGTAAATGTTGTAACAAGTGCGAACTGCGAGTAAAACAGTTCCCTCGTGGACTTCAACATGTTGACTTGTTATAACAGTGAGGAGAGCTTTGATAATTTGTAGTTGAACTCCCTCATCTGTCTGGGGGCCATTGAAACAACTACAAATAGTTTCAACAATTCTGTCAATTAGCAGTTTTCTAGGTGTAGTTGAATCGGGAATGTTTCCAGTGAGATGTCCATAGGCTATGAGTTTTTGCAGACAGTCCAGTGCTGTGACAACTATCCTGGAAGCTTTGCTCTGGCAGGCCAATTCAAATGGTAGGAAGTATTTTTCGGCTGTGATGATATTTGCTGCATCATTTTTGGGTAGAGGAAGAGTGCCTGATGAAGGACTCTCTGGTGATTCCAGTTGCCCTCCATTTTTTAGTTCTGCTTTTATTTCCTCTGAAACAAAAATGTGCATTTTTATTCAAAACTAGCTGCTTCCTGCGTCTTTGTAGCTGTGATAATAGTTTTTTTGATTGCTCTTTTTGATTTCTATTCTGTGCTAAATTATGTCAGGATAGGTTCATCAATTTGAGCACGAAAAGGTACATTGAATTCAAATCGTTTAAAATGCTCTCAACATACTAGTACAATTACAATGCACAGAACCCAAATTTAAGTTTTAGTGTTTTTTATTGGTCAGTCGATTTATTTGGTTCAGGCTATTCAAAATTATTAACACAGAGTATAATAGACACATTATATCCATACTTAATAATACTGTAGTACTTAAAATATTAAATATTTCATATCTTGTGTGATTCAGGGCATATTAATTGATAATTATGTAAATGTCCTTGCTTTCTACTTGGATTTCATAATCTGAGTACATAATTAATTTTAAGACAAAGAATGTATAGATATCTTTAGAAAAAACTTGATGTTATGCTTGAGTTGAGACATCCATGAACACTTTACTGTCGTAAATCTACTAGCATGTGATTATAATGCAAAATAACATTGATAATGCACAATAAGTCTCCTTTCTCAATGGTCAAGGTCACAAAAAACATTTTGCATGTGATTTTTTAAGCAAACTAGTTTTACATGTTTGCCTAATATAATTAGTAAAATCATAGCTATATAAATATATTGATGTCAAAATGATAACTTTAAAGTGAAGTGTCAAAATGGTGCCTTACCAAGGGCCACTTCACAGGACTTCTTCAACTGGCTGTGATAGGACCTTTTGATGTCCTTATCGGCTAGTATTTTTTCCAAAGCTCTGACTATAAACATCTCTTTAGTTTTTAAATTGGTTTGCATCGTTAGTTTATATTATGTATCACTCCATCGATTCTATCCGATCGGAATCGACTTATCTGCGCGGTGGTTTCGTAGTTATTTATCAATATAAATATCATTTATATTGAGGCACTGTCGTATTGTATTCGTAGATTTGGTTGCACTTTCGTTAAAAGCACATATATAACATCACTAAGAAACTATTCAACTTGCGATTTAAGTGAATTCATTTTATTTCAGCGAAACGAAAATCGTTGCTTCACACTTCACACCTCATCACAAACATGACAATTTATAAGGTTGCGTTCAAAAATAACTAGTTGTAGTTTCATAAATATATTAAAATTTAGTAAGTATGACGTAAATTGATAACAAAATATGTTTTAGCTTTTATTTATTTGTAAATAAAATTAATCTTCTTGCTGCTCTATAAATTCTGTTTCTGCTTTATTCAAATCTATTCTATTTTCATTTTAGATTTTAGTTCAGCACACAGATTCAGCATACGTAGTAGGTAATAGGTAATATATTTTATACCACAGATTACTATGATACTACGTATCAGATGGCTCAGTGCCCTACAAATTTTAAACCCTCGAAATCAAGGCCCATGATTGGCTAATGTATCATTTTGGAAAACTGCTGTAACCAATGGCGTAATAACAATTTTTTTTTCTATTTTTGTCTATGGATTTTTATTTTTGTTATGAAGGTATCTACCATAGATATGTACCATAGGTATCTACCACAGGTATGTACCGTAGGTATCTACCTATTGCCATCCTTGCCCATAATAATAATTATAGGTTATAATTTATAAAAAATAGGAAATAAAGAAACAAATTTTTTAAAAATATTTGTTTAATTCACTTTGAAATAACATAATACCTATCGCTTTTGTTATACACATTTTTGGAATTTCAGGTAAGTCTTTATGATCTTGTCTAATATATACTTATATGTCCTAATTTTGTTTATTAGATACACCCTACACCAATTAAGACGTCATATTTTTAATAATTTGTTTCACGAAACGTTTTTCAAATTACAACACACTGGTAAACACATAAGATCCTAAACACTTTTATAATATAAACCATAAAACTTTGTCTTTTCTCACACTGTGGAAACTTATAAAAAAAAGCGTCCTTACGCGAATTATTATAACGGGCACATAACACTTGCACTATATTTCAATAAATTGAAATAACAATTGCTATTCTGGGACAGAAATATATGAAAATTAAACTAAAAAAACCAAATACAATAATAATGGCGTCGATTGGGCGTCAGCCATCAGGAGAATCATAGATTACTGTAGATCTATAAATACTTCATACTACATATAGGTACCTAATATAGATATGGAGATGTCTGTAAAAATTGTCATGCATCATAGTGGAAAAGATTTTGTAAGGCTATGGAAATTTGTATGGGACTGAACTGGCCGTGTTTTATACGATTTCATAGTATTTTGCAATTTACTCTTTGGTATTCTGCTTGGACGAAAGTATTCTGTGATGAACCAAAAGTAAAAGCTGCGTTCACTATAATATTTTTTCTGTTACAAAAAAGTATTACTCTGTGGTACACACAGAGGGTCCACAACAGATCAAAACTAGAATTAAATGGAGGAAAAACATAGATGAAAAACAGTGGGTGCGGTAGGTCCCTACCTAAAGTGCGTGATACACATGCTTGTTACTCGCACAAAAGCATGCCAGTAACAAATACGAGCTACTTGCATGTGTATCAAGGTTCTGCCAGTACAAAGCATACGAGTAAATCGCAATTCGCAAGCCGTTTGATTTTTTCCCCTTGAGGGGAAGTGGGACGGAAGTTAGGTATGGCCTGTTACAAGTACGTGAAACGGACCGTACAGTATTGCTAGTAAACCACAACTCTCAACTATTTGCCAAGATCTTTTTAATTTTTGTGCTTGTTTTTGTTGTTTTTTGCCTAATATAATTGCGAGTTGTGTTGTAACACTATTTATTTCTTCATAAATATTCATTTTGTGAACTTTTAGAAACGTTACGTACGTAGAACGAACGCATACTATTCACTAGCATGTATATTACGCGCTGACATTTTGTCAGTACTTGGCGTGCCAGCTTACCAGCAACTAGTATACCATCTCTACTAGCATGTGTATCACGCGCTTTAAGATATGAAACCTGTCTGTGGCGTAGATGTAGAATGAAAAGTCTGTGGTTAAAACCCAAGACTAGGTACCTACCTACCACATACATAGCCTTTTACCTGCGTGTTTACCGGGTGCCATAGAGTAAAGTATTATCTAGACTATAATATTATAGTCCGTAGTCAACTCAAACGACTGTCGATTAACGAGTCAAACGAAAAACATAGGTATTGATATGGCCAACTGTAATAGTGTCTTGTTGATATAACTTGCGTTCAATAAAAACATTGCGTGTTATTTAATTTCTCATTAGTTTTAATACAACCAACAAAATTGCTTCCACAATGACTGTAACGCGGGTGGCGGAGTCCCGCACAGAATTTAAATTAAAGAGCCTTCCAGAGGACGCGATATCGAGTGTGAAATTTGCCCCAAAATCAAATCAGTTTCTTTTAGTATCCTCGTGGGACTGTTCTGTGAGGCTGTACGACGTCTCAGCTAACGTAGAGAGGCACAAATACAGTCACGAATTGCCAGTGCTCGATGTTTGCTTCAGGGTAAGACCGTTTGTTATTACCGCGCTTTTATAACCTAAAATCTGTCCAATTTACATATTATAGGTACAATTTTTACTTTTTGTCTACAAAGGTTCGGTAGCTCATCGATAAAGCGTGCTTAAATCTAATAAGTCATTAAAATCCCATCCAGTGGATTGGTCACATCGGTTATTATTAGAGACCGGATTATATGCAACATAAAAAGCTTGTTATATGCATGCAAATATGCATGAAAAATGCTTGAAATATGCACGAAAACTGGCAGAATATGCGAAATTAAATGATAAATTTTAGGAATCCCTAAAAAAATAGAAAAGTAAGTATTCATTTTTTTTATTTCAAAATCAGCTTACAATTAGTAAATTATTTTTTGATAGGCGATAATAGGTACAGTAAGTAACATTATATGATATTAAAATTATTTAGAATTTGTGTAAACGTAAGCAATCAAATATTTTTCTAAATTTTTAGTGGTAAGATTGTGTCTACAATCATTTTGAATATTTTTGTAAGTAGAAAAGGTTCGCTCCATATCCATTGAGGTAACTGGGCAGAATTTGAACTTGGGTGCTATGGCACTTATAGTTTCCGGCAAAATTTCTGCCATCCCATTAATGAAACTATCAATTTGACACAAGCTTTGAAAACCTGGGTTATTGCTCAATATGTTTTCAAACTTTTCTTTAAGTTTATGGGGCAATGCGGCGGCGGCGGAACGCAGAGTGAGTGAAAAATATTGTAAATGTACCGATAATAGGCATCATAACTAGATCTTAGGTAAAATATGCTATTACCGCTGAGAATGGCTAAAATATGCAAATGCATATGCGAATATGCAAATGCATATAATCCGGTCTCTAGTTATTATTGTTCAGTTGGTGGGGAATTTGGAGTACTTGTAAAAATTTTTTAAGCATGGCAGATGATACACAAAAAAGGTCGGTTTTTTAAAATCTGGAAACTCTTCCTGGACTAAAAATATTTTTATGTACAAAGTAAAAGTTGGTAGAATAGTCTACACCTAATGAAGTGACAAACAAAGAGGTACAATACAATATAAGTGTGAATGTTTGTATTTCCAGGATGCAGTGCACTCCTACAGCGGTGGTATCGACCAAACACTCAAAATGTATGACCTGAATGCAAGCAGTGAGACAGTACTAGGGGAACATAAAGGTGCTATTAGATGTGTGGAGTTTGCTGGGGAGGTGAATGCAGTGCTTACAGGCAGCTGGGATGGCACCGTCAAGATGTGGGACAGCAGAGTGCCCAACTGTGTGGGCACTTACAACCAAGGGAATGAGCGAGTAAGTAGAAAATATACTACTAGTACCTAAAGTACCACTGGCAATAATACTTAAGTTAAACTTGATGACTATTCTGCCGTCCTAAAGATAAACTGGTGTTAACTACCAAAACAATGATACAAAAAGAGGCAATTTATAAAGAAAGGATGCTATCTCATAGCTTTCGCTTAGCTTAGCTTAGCATTTCACAACTTTTTCATATTGGTATATCAAAAACTACAGCAGTAGGGAGAATAGTAATTAGATGGATCAATAGAGAATTTTTTTCTTAGTAAAATAGCATTAAAAAATTGTATTTGGTTGGCCAAATTAACCAAAATTAACCTACATGTGGATGTTGGTATCAACGTTATAGCTTGAGTAGGGTAGTTTTCTTTTCTCCCCTCTAAATAAATCAACTATTTTGTTTTTAGTTAGTCTATAATCTTTCTGCATAGTTTCAAGCCTTCAACTATACCCATGCAAAAAAATCCCATCAATCCATTGCTTCATTGCTGCGTGATTGAAGGACAAACATTTTCTTATTTATTAAGGATTATATTATGGTTCCAGGTATACACAATGAGCATTGTCGGCGAAAAGTTTGTAGTAGGCACATCGGGGCGCAAGATCTTTGTTTGGGACGTCCGCAACATGGGACACGTTAACCAGCGCAGGGAGTCCTCGCTCAAGTACCAGACCAGGTGCATCCGAGTATTCCCCAACAAGCAGGGCTACGTGCTGAGCTCCATAGAGGGCAGGGTTGCTGTGGAGTACCTCGACAGCAATCCTGAGGTGCAGAAAAAGAAATATGCTTTTAAGTGTCACAGGATTAAGGATGGTGGTAAGATTTCCTGGGTTTTTATTCAATAAACTAATCTTAAACTTGTTTTCTTGATAAAACCAAATACAACACATTTCAAAATAAGTTTGTGTGAAAATATACAGCACTTCTGTTTCTGTAAATATTTGGTGGACAGTTCTAACAAAAAAATTATTGTCATTATACCTATATACTTATAATAAAAAGCCTTCTCCAGACTGACTGATCTATCAATGCAAAGCCTAAACCACTGCAGTTAGAAACTTGAAATTTGGACAGTGGGTTCCTTTTATGTTGGAAGAAAAACATGTTTCAGGATTTTTGGAAATCACACCTCATAACTAATTTTGAAAAACTCCAGTCAAACGAAACAGGGGTGGATCATCTAGTAGATCTCAATCAGTATTATATGAACTCATAAAAGTACTCTATTGTTAGCAATAAACTCAAAAGCTAAACAACTACACATGAAAATGATTACTGTTAAAATTTGTTTTCAGGCCTAGAAAAAATTTACCCCGTCAATGCCATTAGTTTCCATTCTGTCTACAACACGTTTGCAACTGGCGGCTCGGACGGTTACGTCAACATATGGGACGGTTTCAACAAGAAGAGACTCTGCCAGTTCCACAGGTATACCGCGTTCTTATTTGTTAATTTGATACCCGACTATGGCCAAAGCCAAGATGAAGGGTCATATGGAAGTTTTATCAAAAAAATCGTATATATTTTTATATATATTTTTTATTAATATACAGATAAACTATTATCTCGTTATAAAATATTATGACTATGTAGCATGGTAATTATTTTAGTTGGGATTGTCGATTTGTCAATTGCATGGATTGCATTGTCAATTGCATGGACCGTGGCCCTGTTGTAACTATGGTTCATGCAATTGGATCGAACCTAGTTTCTCGCCTAGCTAATGAATTACCTATTGATGTATGGGACCATATTAATCCTCGTAATATTAATAAAAAACTGAAATTTTACTTTTTATGTCAATTATGATAATTTATTTAAATAACATGCTCAACTGGCATTAATGTTCTGTCAACGTACCTACCTAGATTTAACTCCTTGTTAGCATATTCTACAAACCTGGGTGATTTTTTTAAATAAATAAAAATAAATATCAACAATTCCGACTAAAATAATTACCGTGGTACGTACTTTTAATATTTTATAACAATTATGTCATTAAAGCACGAATCAAGTTTAAAATCTTTATATTATCTTGTTCGATTCCAGATACAACACAGCGGTGTCTTCCCTCTCGTTCTCGCACGACGGCTCGGCGCTGGCCATCGCGTGCTCGCAGCTGGACGACACGCAGGCCGAGGAGCCCAAGCCGGAGGACATCGTCTACATCCGCTACGTCACCGACCAGGAGACCAAGCCCAAGTAGACAGGGCACACGACAATAATCAGCATCCTACACTTCAATTATGGCTTTGGACAGACTTTACCTACGAATTATGCTTGAAGTACACATAACATCTGACGGATTACGTTGAGCCGCAGTGACGTGGAGGTGAGCGAGTTTGATGATCTCCTCGGTGCAGTGACGAGTGTTGTCTTATCAGGAAGAGGTCCCGGTCGTGGTCGAGTCGCGCGAATGTAGCCGATAGCTTCTGTTGGCGTTGCTGAGTTAGAGGTCTACTCCATTCAGGAGGTGCTGAAGACCACGCGATGGCATTTCATCGGTATTCGGTGATAAGAACATGCGATTGCTTTCCATCGGTGATGAAGAGCACGCGATGGCATTCCATCGGTGATGAAGAACACGCGATTGCATTCCATCGGTGATGAAGAGCATGCGATGGCATTCCATCGGCGATGAAGAGTACGCGATGGCATTCCATCGGTGATGAAGAGCAAGCGGTGGCATTCCACCGGTGATGAAGAGCACGCGATGGCATTCCACCGGCCCTCGCGACGTTCTGACGTGGTCGACCGAATTCTTCGTCGCTTGGAGTATCGGATTTATATGGCACAATATAGCACAAGCAGATCGTCGCTGTGGAATGAATACCTCGTATGTCAAAAAAACATATTTTTATTTTGCTTTGTTAAATTCGAATGAATGAATTTCAATATAATTAATTCATAATTTAGGTAATCAACGCAAAATATGGGAAATTTAAACCCTGCAGGCCCTGCGTGCGCTTTAAATATTGAATAACTTAATTAATAGTTAAGATAAAAAACGGTTATTTACCCTAGAAGCGTTTAAAACTAAGCGTAATACTAAAAAGTGTAAGCTAAAGAGGTACTGTTGTGAAGCCATAATTTAAGTTGTTTGCTGCAACAATGAACTCAAGAGTGTGGCAGTGATTTTAGTTTTTAAGTGACGCGAATAGAGTGTAATTAAGAAAATTAAATAAATAAGTTAAAATTTTTAATTTCGCCTATTATTTCATTAATAGGTATACATAATATGTCAACGTCAAGTTAATGTAGCCTATGTCACCCTGACCTTAATAACGAAGCGATTCACACCTCATTCATCAAAATCGGCTCAGTACTTTAGGCGATGCGATGGGACATACTCGTACGTAATACAAATATTATACATAATATGTAGTATATATTTACGGGTATATATAATATGTAGACTCCTAAAATCATACCCTTTCTTATGTCTTTAGTATTCAGCTTTAGCGTATTCTGCTTAAATAAAAAGTAGTTAGGTACGCAGTGTTGAAACACCATACCCTTGTTTGTGAAGCTGACTCAAGTAACAAGTTTTATTGAGAACAAATTAAAAACACTCTTGTCTGAACCTCACTCGGAATTTGCACGCCATATAAGCGAAATATTAAAACGCATTCCAAACATTTTAAAATTAACACATCTCGCGAATACACAAGCATTGGATCCTGCAATTAAATTTAAGAGCGCGAGGAAATCTCACAAAGTTATGACTGGTAGTTAAGTTGCACTTTAAAGTTTTGAAAATAGAGGTAATTTTGTTGTGATTCGTGGCGGATTTTTCTTGGTGGGTGTAAAGCTCGCTCGGACCAAATTGGCGTTCAAACAAAGCATCTGTTTGCGACCACCTAAAGCCTTCTTAGAACTGTTACGTGAACGTCGTTGTAATGGAAGCCTGAACGGATAGTGTTTGCGAACGCTATTTTCCTCCCCTCCCGTAGGTAATTGACTCCGAACATAAGTGGGTACTATAAAGTTGTTTGTTAAGGAAGCAATTTCGCTAATTTAATGGAAAACGATTCCTTGTTAGAGCTGTTGTAATCGTTAAAATTGCCCGCGGAATGGCGAAAATAACAATACCTTTAAATACGCGCAAACGATTCAAATTAAAAAAAAATAGGGCGGATAAAAGCTTTGTAATAGGACATTGCACCAATCCTCATCGATGAGGGTCGTGATTCCTTTAGTTTAATTCCGATATGGCAGGCTTTTGGACTATCAGTGGGCTATACAAGTCTTCCGTAAACGAGTTGCAATATTAGCACGTTAGGTTTTAAAAATGGGTTTAAATTTTTTATCAGATCTAATTTATTTTTAGCCGGGATTCTTCGTTTTCTGGGGTCTTTGGGAAACTAACGCACATTTGTATCCTTACTTTTGGTAGTTCGTAGAATTTGCAATCAATTGCAACGCGTGATAGAAGCGATTCAGTAGCGATACAATCGTGTAGTATCGATTCATAAACTTTTACTAAATCGCGGCTGTTTCGGACGACATCAGACAAAAGAAGAATTGGGTTACTGGCACTCACAAGTAGGTACTGCAGCACACGACTATCAATGCTACATCGCGTAGATATCGATGCTGTGACGCGATAGTAGCGATGCAGAATCGTCTTTACTAGGCGATGGTGTACGACCAGCTACAGCATCGCGATTGTATCGCGGACTTGTTGCGATTGTATTGCTATTGCATCGCTGCAAAAAGTCGCCTCCTTAACTTTTCGGAGTTAAGTATGTGTATCCGCTTTAAGCATTTCTTCAATATCACTTTCTTTAACGGTGAAGGATCAAGGAAACTATTGTAGGGAAACCTGCATGCCTGAGTGTTCCCCGTAATGTACTCAAAGTAAGTCTCCCAATCCACAGTTGGCCAGTGTGGTGGACAAGGGCCTAAATGCTTATCATTGTTAGAGGAGACCCGTGCCCAGTAGGTAGACTATCGATGAGTGGAAATGATGAAGTAGGTGGGCACTTGATTGATGTTACGACATTTCAATCTTGTTAAATCGTAAGTATCTACTTAAGGATAGTTTCACTTGTAGCACATGAAAGACCTGTCTTATAGGTACGTGTAGGTAAGTAGATACACAGAGTTTTTAAGATAATAGAAGTGATATTTGTTGTTTTATACCGTGACGATTTTTACTAAGTACCTACTCACTCGTTGAAAAACACATACATAGTAAAAGTTCCTAATTTCTAGCATTGTAGGCAACATAAACTGTAGTCTGCAATGCTATGCAATATAGGTACGTTTGATGAGATGTTATCACATAGCAGAGACAATCCTGTTTGTATAACATATTATAAGGTTTCTTTATTTGAACATAATATAGTGACCGTTTCATACGAGGCCATAAGTAGAACGGTTCTCAAAGGGACTTCATATCTAGCGCCTGCCTAACAAGCTATAGCTAACCGTTGAACCTGCGATGTTGTTGCCTCACTATCATCTGCAGGACCGTAAGTTGGTGCTCACCACTTCTATACCAGTTCTGAATTCTGTGTTGTGATCGTTTGACCCGGGCGCGTCGTTAAGTACCTATGCGTGGGCGACTCTCCACTATCCGGTGCTACATAAAGATGATTGTTACTGGACACTTGGTGGGAAGCTGCTAGCCGCTACTTCATTAACTAAATTTAATAATATAAGTAAAAAAAATTAATAAAGTAAAATTTAAATTTAATAAATTAATACTTACCGAGTACTAAATTCAATCATTCCAGCTCATGAGCTTACTGGATTGTATGCCGCCTGTTTTGTATCTTGCGCTTTTCCATTTTCTTTATTTTAATTTGTATTTCGTTGGAACTATTTAATTTTTTCTTTTCATTTTGTGATTAATCGATTGTATGATGTATGCGTTATTGCACTCACATAGGGTTTCCCACTGAAAGCCACTACCTACGTGATTGTCTGGCATTGAACCCCGGACTTCCCGTAAAATAAACACAGCAACGACCCCAACAAAAGTGGTTTGAAAGCCCCTTTAAAAAATTTTACTTCAAAAGAAGTAAAATTAAACAAAAATATACGTACCTACCTAGTTTAGTGCCCTGCTTTAAAAAGTATTTTTTTTTATCGGTATACAAGCCTATCCTAAGCGAAAACAATTTTTTTGTACTCTAAGGGCTTTACAGTAGACTCCTCAAATAAAGTTTTCACAATAATGCTAGGCTAGTATAGTATAGTATAATACTGCTAGTTCCTTCATCTTCAACCTGTTATTTAAATCGATCGCACTAATTCAAAATAGAAGATTAAATTGTGATGTGACAAGATCACGAATTTCGTTTAAAAACCGCAATAAATGACAGGGACCGCACCCATAGCGCTTGCGGTATATTCGGAGATTTATTGCTTCTTATCATATTTTGATACTCGCTGACATCATACCAGCCCAGAAGATTGAGAACTTGAAGCGTTAATTAATTTATTTTAAACAATCTTATATAGCTAGGTGGGTAGTAGGTATTTAATACCATCGATTTGAGAAGACTACAAGGCCGGCCTCACACAATGGGATTAGGTAATTCTGGATTTAGTAATGGAGTTCAGAATCTTAAAATCGGATAGATACCTACCTCTACTCACCTCACACGTTTCATACAATTTCAGTTGTAGGATTGTCTAAAAATGATTATCATACCATGATGGTGGGTACCATTTCTATTGCCTTACTAGCTATTGTCGACGACTTTGTTGACGTGAATTAAGTTTTAAAAAATATTTTGATTTTCCGGGATAAAAAGTAGTTTGTCACTCTCCAGGTCTTCAACTATACAAAAAAAAAATCACGTTGGTCTCTTGCTTCGTTGCTAGGTGATTGAAGGATTTGTCCTTCAACAAAAATATATACTTTCGTATTTATAATTTTAGTAAGCATAATAAGGATATACCTAGAACTGGATTATATCCACGACTTAATCCACGTAGTTTTTGAAAAATCCCTGGAAACTTATTTTTCCTGGATAAAAAGTATCCTAAGTCACTCTCCAGATCCTCAACCTATACCCATGCAAAATATCAAGTCGATTCGTAGTCTTATTGAGGCGTGATTGAATGACAAACCAAAAAACACAGTTTTGCATTTATAACATTACAGTAAGGATTTGCACCAGTATACAGCCTTACGCTTATATCAGTCGCATCCCTTATCAATATAAATGGATATTCGCGGTGTGAGTTGCGGGGAACAAGGTTTTCGTGGCCATTCGTTTAATGCGATTCAATTAACAGGTAGCGAGTAGCGGAGTTCTCATCTGTTGCAGTCAACTACTCGGGATAGTGTTGAATGACGTCCCGCTTTTATAGCCATCTCCCTGATCCGTCCCGATAATATCCTGAGTAGCACTTTGGTGCGGTTAGTACATAACATACTTACATAGCGAAGGAAGAAGCGGGTGGATTTATTAATAGTACATTATGGTACAAGTGTAAAAGTTGGTGATTACCGCTGAGGCGCTATTGAGACCCGAGCCGTCAGGTGAGGGTCTTAAGGTAGCCGAGGACGGTAATCATCAATATACACGTGTATCATACGACGTTTTTCAACACACTTGTGAAGAAAATAACACTAAAATAGTACATTATGGTACAAAACAGTGAAAACGAGTTGTGAAAATTTTTTCGCAATGGCGGGAAAAATTAATGTTGTTCTTTTGTTCTTTGCCCTCTTGAGATGCTCTTGAGGGCAGGCAAAGATCGACGACCATACAGCCTATTCAAGGTGTTTATTTGATTTAATCAACCGGAATGCGCGCGCACCTTAATGGCCATAGACTAAAAGAATGAGGTTTCTTCTTTTTTTGGCTTTTCTCTTATAGCCACGTACAAAATGGGGAATTTAGAGTTTTCTTTATTACAAAAAAAAAACAAAAGTTACTGACAGTTTTATTTATTAAACACGGTACAAGTTGAAATTATCTATTTAAATACGGAGTTGTATGAAATGAGCAAGCAATAGGTACATTAATTTAACACGATATTTTTATAAATTATTGAACAAGATCTTTTTTGTAATAGAAACTTTTTTAAGAACACAGCAACTCACCCAATAAAATTTAAAAAAAAATAATTCTATAACTCACATTGTGAATAATAGTAATCAAAAGTCACAGTTTGAGTTAGAGGTGTCATTGTGTGCCTAATTGCGGTGAACCGGGAGCCATTTTATGAGCAAGTGTGTTGAAAAATATATTATTGTATGTATTTTTTAAATAAAATAAGTTACCCAAATGTGCCTGAAGACTAAAGTAAAGTGCGTGTTGCCAGTGGTGATAGATCCTAAACATGGTCGCTAACTGTGGACCTCATAAGAAGGCTCAGGGACATTCTGCGGGCGATAGAGAGAGCTATGCTCGGAGTATCCCTGCGAGAATAATTTAGAAATGAAGAGATCCGTAGGAGAATTAAAGTTACCGACATAGCTCAAATGTGCTGTGCAAAAAGTGGAAATGGGCGGGGCACATAGTTCAAAGAGCTAATGGTCGTTGGGGTCCCAAGGTGCTGGAGTAGCGACACCGCACCGAGAAGCGTAGTACAGGCAGACTCTTAACTAGATGGACATCAAACGAGTCTATCGGTTGATAAAGAAGAAGAACGTCATGTACCTACTTAATAATTTTTTTTTTACATTTTACCTTAAGTATTTATGTATTTAAGTAAGAAGAAAATTAATCACATCACACTTCACATCACATCACATCACACTAATATTATAAAGCCGAAAGTTTGTATGTGTATGTGTGTGTGTGTGTGTATGTTTGTTACTCCTTCAGGCCACGAATGAACCGATTTGGCTGAAATTTGAAATGGAGATAGCTAATACCCAGGAAAATTTATCATTTTATCCCGGAAAATCACAGTGTTCCCATGGGAATTGAAAAACCTTGACCCACGCGGACGAAGTCGCGGGCATCGTCTAGTAATTATTAAATGATGATTTAATTTTAATATTTTAATTTAGAACTAGGTATGCATAAAATGATTTCAATAATTTTTCTATGTCCCGATATTTCTTCTAAGTCCCGCTTTTCTCATTTAAGTCCCGATATTTGGAAAAACGGATCTGGCAACGCTAGCTCGGGAATAGAGGGGACACTTAAGATAACCCATATTGCAAATTGCCTCTCGTAATTTTTCTAATCTTTCTCTATCGCTTGTGGTATCCAGGAATTATGAGATTAGATTAAAATTAAATTCTTGCAGAGATAGAAGCGACTTAAATACATTAAAAAATTGTGCACAAAAAGGTAGGATAGTTACCTACTGCTAAATAATGTAGGGCCAAAGACATACATAGTATATCTATGCTACCCGCCACGTCCAGAAAATTTGCTGATTCCTATTGCTTTGCAATTCGTTCGAGTAGGTTTAGGATTCCTAAAAACCCGTGGCAACCCATTGCTTTTCTGATAAAAAGTAAAGAAAGTTTTGGGATAAAAAGTATCCCTTTATGTAGAATAAGGCTATGTTCAGATGGCTGAATTGCGACGCGCGTTTTCAAATCGCGCGCTTAGACATCCTAATATATATCTAGCAACCGTTCACATGCGCGCGCGTTAACGCGCGTCAGCGAGCGTCAACGCGGCGCTCAGAGAAAAAGTTTCTAGACGCAGACAATCGCGCGTTGACTCGCGCTTTGATATTAATGTAATGTCCGTTTGCTGTTCAGTTGAGCGCGCGCTTTCATCGCGATCGCTTTGGGTGAAATACAATATCTGATGGCGTTCGGAGCTGCTGTAATGTCCTCTTGGATGAGTTGAAGCAAATTGTCGAATGACTTTGTAGACATTCTAAAGTAATTAAAGAATTTAGATTCATGGTCTCTTAGATTCGGATATAGTGTCGCAAAAAATAGACCCATTTTTCAAAATTGGATGAACCCAATGTGTACGTTTTCTTTTTTTATATTTTTCTTTATAATATAACCACAAAATAATAGCCTTTTCCACGTCCATTTTCTACGTTCTACCGAACTAGACTGACGAGTACTCTCGCAACGCGCATTAGCGCTCATCATCTGAACTCTCTTCAAATTTGATCGCGCGTTGACGCGCGTTAACGCGCGTTACATGTGAACATAGCCTAAAAGGTTACGACCGAGCTTATCACATTCTCGCATTTATTATAAGCCAGCTGAATCTGATGCCCACGACTTCGTACGCGTGAATTGAGGGTTTTGGATTCCCGCGGGAACTCTATAATTTTCCGGGATAAAATGTAGCCTATGTGCTAATCCTGGGCATGAGCTATCTCCATTGCTTTCAGCCCAAACGGTTTATTCGTAGTGAAGACATTTATACATCTATCCATTCTCACAAACTTTCCCTCCCACATCATTTCACTCCTATCACCAATGGTTGCCTGGTAGAGATTGCTTTGTAGCAATAAGGCCGCCTTTGCATGCGTAGTTTTAAGTTTTATTTATTTTTGTTTCTTTCTTGTGTGCAATAAAGTTTTTATCTATCTATCTATCTATCTATCTTTCGCATTTATATAATTAGTAGAAGTAGAATTTTTAAGGATGGAATAATTATTGTAAACTGAATTCTGTGAGTTGTGTCTGAACTAAATAATAACGACTACCTACCCCCCTACGTGGCGTGGGCGGCGCTCGGTAAATGTTAATATGCGTGTATGAATTATTGTTCCAGCGTAGAGTGCTTGTTACTTGTTACATAAAAATAACAATTGCTCACAATCGAGAGCTTTGCTCTGGTGACCATAAAGTTTGAGATTATACACCATTTCCTGTTCCATTAAACATTTTATTTTACTATAAGTAGTGCTTCGTGCGCGTAGATGATACGACAGCGATACGTCAACGACGTAGGAATGGAAGCCCACCGGGTATCTTGTCGAAGAACTCTTGAGCACACTCACCAAAATATATTTAATAAAACATCGATATGTCGACAATTTTAACCACGATGTGTTTTTTCTAGTCTTTCGTGGTCTGGCCCTAGTGGATGAGAGAAAGATTTTTTTTCTTTTTATTCATGATAAGATACCCCTTGACTCTGATCTCACCAGATGTTAAGTGACGATTCAGTTCTAAAGCCTAGTTCGGACTACGTTAGTATTTTTGTCGAGTAGCGAGTAATTTAGTAACTAAACGTGTCTGAACACCAAAAGCTCAGTCGAGTAGATTAGTAAGTTATTTAGTCGAGTCGATCCATTTTATTCTATTTTTTCGGGCCAGTAGGGCCCCCAACCGTTCTTACCTACTGATCGGCTAAACAAGTCAAACAAGGGGTAGTAGCCTCCTCTAAAAATGTAATTTTTTTATTTTTGAAATCTACATTTAGCCGCCATCTTGGTGACCCTAGCCACGTCCAGTCATCAGGCCTGGGAATCTCTCGAGTCGAGACAGTAAGATTCTGCCGAATCAGCACTTGTGCACTTTCCCTTATACCTATTACACTTCCAGTGAACTTTTAATGATCACACTCAATAAAAGTACGTCTTTTGCTCTCTCCATACGTCCAGCTAAGATAGCTTGACATGTGTGGCTGGTAAATGACTTACTTTAATGTCTAAGATGGTATCGAAGTGTTATGACATTATAAATTAAACTCACCGCACGAAAACTCTTCGTCTACGTCCATTGAAATCGCACCGGAACGCTTAATGGCTTGGCGGCACATCTTTGACGGTAGCGTGGTAGGGGGGCTTCGGCCGTGGCTAGTTAGCTACCGTTTTCTACACATATTCCGTGTTAGACACCATGGCTGATCGAGCGACCAGATCAGAGATACGTTCCTAATTATTAAAAAAATACTAGATGATGCCCGCGACTTCGTCCGCGTTGATAAAGATTTTGTATTCCCGCGAAAACTCTTTAATTTTCCGGGATAATTTTTTTTTACGGATAGTTAAAACTTGATCTCCTGTTGTAAAAATCAAATCTGTATCTGAAGATCTCACACACGTTCTTAAAGCTTGAGATAGGTACTAGTAGGTACGACCAAAGTGCAACGGGTGGGGTTTGAACCGGCGACCTATCGGTTTTCAGTCCGCGCTTTGAACCGTTGAGCTATTGAAGCTAAGGAGGAGTGCAAGTTCAACTTACAATTTGAAATATAGTCGCATATAAAGCCCACATGCGAAATAAATCGCGTTCTGGGTGGCTGCGACGCGAAATAATACATATTATCATTATTCCCTTACCCGTTGAAGACGAACAATATACCACTTTCTCACATCCAATGACAAATTGCGGCTGAATTAATACAGAGAGCCGTTTGTACGGATAAATCATACGGGGCGATTTCGCAGCGGGCTGTAGATCGTAGCTTATTACCACTTTATTTATACACTAGTGATAACCCTTCTGCCGATTGTTATAAGACTGAAAGTTATGTATTTCATCTACATGTAACCTTTGCTTATCGACAAACTTATGTTTGCATTTAATTTACTCTTTGTTTTTAAAGTGATAAGAGTCATTTTCGCAATGTTTTGAGGGTTGGGTTGGTCAATTGGTGTTAAATATACGCGGTCGGTGGCCGACGTTATTGCTCAGTGTCTTCGGGCACCGGTAGGGATGGGTAATTTACTCCATGTGGGCTTTTATGCGTGTCCCCAGTAAATAATCCGTACTAGGCCATTTATTAACCTTGGAATAGGACTCGTAAATTAATGCAAGCAATGAGACGTTGCATAAAACAGTGTCGAATTTCGTGAAACAGGTATATATAGATAAAAGTATCTCTAGTAGATGTAATCAACCTCATCATCTCACCCCAAAGAAGTCCACAGCTGTCCTGTAGTGGAAGCGTATCTTTCATTTCAAGAGACCTATAGGTTCGTAGGTTAAGGGTGCGGACTGAAAACTGAAAGATCGACTGAAAGATCGACGCCAGACGCGGTCGGTGCAATTCCCACTGGAGGGGAATATTAGCCATGCTGAACATGGGTAACATTCTTTAAAAAAATGGTCGCCACATAACACGATGCTGCGCCGCTTGCATCGAGCGGCTGCCAGCGATTCTACACTAGATGCCAATGTTATACATGAAGGTGTTCATTATTTAAGAGCAAGACCAAATGGCCCGTTGCTTTTTCACTACAGGTATATAGGTATAGCGCCCTCCTAAAAAAATTGAAAAATCTATGGTTATGGCATATGGTGCGCTGCAGCACAGCTACGCCTTGCGGTGTCGCTGCGGAACCCTTGCGGGCGCTTTCAAATGAAAATCCGTCATATGCCTAATCATTTTTAGACAATCTCACAAGTCGCAGCTAAAATCTATTTATAACATAAATCTTCCAACACTTGACCTTAAACCGATATTGAGGTACGTACGTGTATCGGACAACCCTATTTTAATTCTCACAGGGTGTTCAGAAACAAATGCGTTCTGTATCGCAGGTGGTGCGGCGGCGCTATAACGCGGCTAATAGTGCGGCTAAAGGCCCAAGTGCGCTAAATTAATAAGCCGACGGCTCGCCAACCCATTTACAACTTGAAAATTGCTTTCAAATACTATCTATTTGTATCAGAGTGTTTACTGCAACGATCTACCTTCTTTTCTTCTTCTAAAATTCATTTTGTATCTTCTATAAGAGTTTTCTAAGATTTAACTTAGAAAGATACCTTTTTGGCTTAGTCAATGGCATGTTATGTTTTTCACAAAAACTCATTTAAATTAAAAAATAACAAATAACAAAGTACAGAAAATTGCCAAAATTAGTTGGTTATTTTTTATACTTCTTGCAGTTTATCGGGCTTCAAACTCTGGGTTGCCACCTGGGATGAGTTATATACTCACAAAACAAGCGAAAAAATTGTTCCGAACGACGAAGAGTACAATAGAGAACTTCATTGCTAAATGACATGACAAATTACGACAAATATTTGCCATTACGCGCTTCATTTACCGCACGCTTGTAACATATCCACCTCTTTTTATACATATACTATTTCATAAGTTGCCACTGAGAATTTTTCGATAGAACCAATAGCAAGCAGCTCCTGAGTTTCTTGCCAGCTATTCCCAGCAGAATCTGCATTCCGAACCGGCGCTTGAGACTTGACGTGTCATAAGAGCCACAGGTTGGCCTACATGGAATAAATAATTTTGAATAACCCTTTTTTGGACTAACACTCGAACCCTACGATTAGCAGCTGAAGTCAGCCATTAGGCCAAAGGCAGTTAAATGTTACGACGTGGTTGTCGCGCGTACGGCACAAAGCAAGTTACATGCCCTGGCCCCTGGCATTTTACAAGGCCGGCAGACCGCCCGAGCGCCTGATGTCACCGAATCATAAAACTAATTAGATCTCCCATGTCATTCGCTTTATGATGGCCGTGCTAAGTGTATAACGGACGCTGAGCTTGAGAAATATAAACAACTAGCCGTGGACCGCCGGCTTTGTCTGCGTTAGGGTCTAGACAGACGGCGTGTGGACTGTAAAATAGAATTTTGGATCATCTTTAGCTAATTTGATTTGTACAAAAAGTTAGGGAATGTCGTCATCCGAACGAAGCCTAACATCTGAACCATTAGATAATTAAATAATGCGGAAATGTGTTGATTTGTCGGTTTGTCCTTCAATCACGCTGCCAGAGAGCTACGGATAGACGTATTTTTTGCAATGGTATTGGACATAGTTGAAGATCTGGAAAGTGGCATAGGCTACTTTTTATCCCGGAAAATCAAAGAGTTCCCGCGGGATTTTATAAATTAAATTCACGCGGACAAAGTCGCGGGCATCAGCTAGTATTAAGTATTTTAATTATTATCAGGCATTTACAATAGGTAGATCTGTGTAGGTATTAGGCATAATAAGTTAATAACACAAATATATATGTAGTTATTTACGATTACGCTGACCTTTGATTAATCCAAATATTTACATGTGTTATTTTACCCAAAAAGGTGTTATTATAATGTTATCAACAGTAAATGCCAATCACTGATTAGCGACGTGCGATGTAATTTGTTATAAGATTACCTACTTTAATTTAAAAGTTAGTTTTTAAGGTTCCACCTCAAAAGTTTAAATCCAATGTGATTCGGCCTTTAACGGGGCATTACGCCAAACACGCTCTCTGCTTACCATAGTTTAACCCAGTAAACAGATATATTTTCAAGAAAAAAAAATTTGTGTAGCTATTTCGATAGTTGAAGTTTATTCAACAACTTTATATATGATACAAGTATAATACTTATTGAGAAAAAAAATTTCAAATATCACTAAGAACTCACTTTTACTAGAAAAACTACTTGTGGAATTCCTAAGAGCGTGAAATGTTCTACTGATATAAACCAGAAAAATAATTTCTTTTTCAAAAGTAAAGGAATCAAAGTATATTCAGCAATTTTTATTTTAGACTTACATCTTTTCATTATTTAATGAAAAATATAATCATAAAACTCTTCTACAAATTAGTATGGGGAGCGTTATAATAGACAGCGCCAGCCCTCCAATTTCATTCCCATTCGGGCTTTCAAGGAGGAAGGACGCTTCTCGGCGCAATTTTTTTTTTCAATTTATTTTACGCGCGAATTTGTATGTCGATAGTGGAATCCGTACAGTGCGTACCGAGGTAGGGTTATCAAAATCGAGGAGGAAGGTTTGTATTTTTATAAAATGTTGACTTTGTTTTTTTCTTAGGTTTTTATGTATTATTATTATACTTACATAATAATATAATATGTAATACCTACCTATACATTTCTAGCGCATAGCGTAGCACCTGTGATGTGTGACGTTGTGATGTAGACGAGGTCCGAGGTTCGATTCTCGGGTCGGGTCACAAAATGTACCTACTTATTGGATTTTTCTGTCAAGAAATGTGCAGTCGGTAGGTACCTAGCTATTAGCCCGCAGTTTGAAAGTTGGCGGTGATCCACCGCCATGCCTCGAAGAACATGTAAAGCCGTCGGTCCTGCGCCTGATCTCTCTCCGGTCGTGTCAGATTTCCGTCCCATCGGGCTATGAGAGTGAGGGAATAGAGAGTACATCTGTGTTTGCGCACACACTTGTACACTATACCTATTATCTCTCGCGCAGAAGGCTAGCCTCTAAGGAAGCCACCATGATTGGATTCGGTCGGAAGGACATTATTAGGTAAGTATTACAAGTATAATTTGCTCAAATGTGTTCACTCTATACCATCAATTTTATACTTTTATTTGATGGTAATGTGACTTGAAAGAGATCAGGCGCAGGACCGACGGATTTATTACCGTACCGTACCTACCCACCTACCTACCTACCTACCTACCTACCTAAGTACCTACCTGGTGTATACAGAGAGGATATAACCAATAGGTGTATATCACTGATAAAGATCGTACCTACCTACTTAGATTTTTTTTATATGAATAGCGGGCAAACGAGCTGGCGGGTCACCTGATGTAAAGTGATTACCGCCGCCCATGAACACTTGTAGTACCTACCAGAGCTACCAGAGGCACCAATTTCTTTACGAACTGTCATGGTCTACCTACTACCTACCCTGATCTGCCTGGTCTTAGTTTAAACACAGAATACCTAATAGTTTCTACCTAGTTTTAATTCGATTGATTGTATAAGAATTTGATGACATTAGTGTCAAAGTAAAATGAACCTAATTTGTAAAATGTTAAAGTCACAAATTCAGTACAACTGATTTTAATTTGGAACGTATAAGAATGCATACATGAATTTTTTTCGATGACAAGATAGCCCTTGACTGCCATCTCACCTGATGGTAAGTGACGATGCAATCTAAGATGGTAGCGGGTTAACTTGGATGGGGTATTATAGCAGTGTAAATTCAACCCATACCCCTAATCGGTTTCTACACGCCGGAACGCTAAAACGCTTGGCGGCACGTCTTTGACGGTAGGATGGTAACTAGCCACGGTCAAAGGCTCCCACCAGACCAGACCAGAGACGATTTAGAAATTATAAATTCCTAAATTGCCCCCGCCGGGAATCGAACCCGAGACCTCCCAATTATAAGACCATAGACCATAGCATAGTCGGGCGAGCATCGTGTATCGGTTTCATTAAACGTATTTATTTGAACTGGGTAACTTGCACGTGCTCGCTTTATATTATACTTCGCATCTTTCCCGAAGATGATTATTGTTTACAAGCAGCAGATCGCGAGGTTATGCTGGAGAAACAGAATCAGATTTCGAGTTCTATGTCTATCTGTAATTGGCCAAGAAGTTATTAAAATACTAAGCGTTGGAGGGCGATTGCTGTAAGCAAACAAAAACAAGATGTATAAAATAATAATTAAAATGCTATAAGGCCATTTCTACTTCTCAGAATTGAGATTTAACAGCGATAAACCAAATCAGCTGCGCTCTCAACCGAGTGTTTCGATTTGCAACCCGGAAACTCTAAACGCACGGGGGGCTCCGCGTCGAGACGCGATTATACTTGCACTAGTATCAGCATCCCCTATGGCGGGTACCACAAGCGTCTGAGTCCGCGCCATGCGAGTGGGACGGGACACTTTAGCGTTCGACCCTACGCGCAAACTCCAAAGGTCCTTTATCACAGGTACAAAAAACAGAAAAATGTTTTGACCTATCGCTGGCAGACTGCAGTATTTTCATCATGACTGGGAATGATAAAATCATTTTGGATTATAAAAATTTTACCCTTATAACCTATAAAAATTAAAAGGTTAAAAAATTCCATTTCATAGTTCTAGAACATCAAACAATTAATAAATCTAAAATAGATCGTATTCTCTCAAAATCAGTGAATGCATTACGGAATTGTTATATTCAGGTTATATTTTGATTTGCCTTCTGGGTAAATTCATCACACAAATCTTTACAGTCCCTAAACCCTTGGTTTATGAAATTTAAAAGATTTTAATAATCTATGCCATTCACTTGAAAATTGATACGGCATTAATGTTGATCTATAAAATTTGCTTCATGGCCACTTTAGACAAAAATGCATATTTTTTACTACCAGTGGCTACAAGTGATAGAATCTTCGATTTACATGAAGCAATCGACTGTATTCTACCCTCCTCAAGCTATAACGCCGTTAACCAACATTTGACCAAATACGATTTTTTTGTTTTTTATGCTATCTTACTTAAAAAATTCTCTATCAATCCATCTAATTGGCATTCTCTTTACTGCTGTAGTTTTTGATATAGCAATTTGAAAAACGCAATTTCTTAATAAATTGCAGCTTTTTGGATCATAGATCGAAATACGGTTTTGGTCGTTAACAACACTAGCTTTATTATTAACTGTATGAATTTAAAGTTTGATTGTTTTTCGGTTGTACTTTACTATCTCTTATGTATATTGCAAAAGATAAAGTTATTGAAACCTTTCCTCCGTCTTCAAGTTCGTTAGGTTACTTATCAATAATTCTTTTTTGACGATTTCTTGTGTATTGGAAATTTTTTACGCATAATGTAAAAACAATAATTTTACCAGTATTATTTTATTCAAAGATTCATAATGTATACAAATAAGGTTTTTTAACTAATTAAGAAAATAAAAAAAGTCAAACTTGGCCCACAGAAAAGATATTTATTTGTGGGTTTTAAATTTAAAAAGAAAAAATGGATAAGTACAACGTAACGTAAGAATGCGTACCCTTGAACTATCCAATACTGAAAAATGTACCTACCATCAGAAAACTAGCTAGTTATGTTGGTTTGCTGACGCTAGACAGCCCAGTGACTATGGATGGGTTGTTTATAAAAGGAGAATTTTTTGGCACTCAACTATTTTGACAATTATAACAAATAATATATAATATACAAGGTGTTTGTTAATGTGTATAACTTACCAGCAACCACCCATGCACTTTGACCCTATAAACACAATGGCGGTGGTAAAAAGTGAAAATTAATTATCAAAAACTTTCATACAAAATTAATTAATTAATTAAGAAAAAAACATTTTGGAAACCCTAACTGGAGACATAACAACAAGTTCAAAACGAGTGTTACCACTCATGCTTTTGATTTTACCCGTTTTCCCTCAAAAAAAATTCCCTAGAAGTCCTTGAAGAAGAAGAAAAAAGATTTTGACTTTCTTTTGGCAAATAACTTGTAAAATGAAAAACTGAATACTGCTTTAGGTAGCAATTTAAAAAATACTTATTAACAAAAGTGTTACATTTGAAAAGCCACATTTTTATCTCAAGAATTTACCTAACATTTGGTAGTTACTGTTAGATTCCAAAATTATTAAATGCACTCGCAATTATCATCAATTCCTTTAAAAATAGTTAAGCAAAAATCTTGTATAATACAAGTATTTTGTGTTGTTTTTCCCCAGGTAAAGGCAAAATTCCTAAAGACGTAAACACTTTGGTCCCCTACACTATTTCCAAAAATTTTACTTTGACTCCGCCCCGCGAGTAAAGGCGAGGCTACACACAAGATTTGCGGTTGCGTTTACGCAACGAAAAATTTCATCGCATAGGACATCGTACGAGTAAACTCTGACCATTATTTTACTTTCTAGTGAGACATGGACCGCACTAAATACTACTTCTGCTTGCGTTAAGATGCATCAAGAAAAAACACAAAAGAAAGTACCTACTGCGTATTCATCTCCTCAAAATTGAGATGTAAACATTTACATACTTCCTTCCACGCTTGTTTTTGGAAATTTATCTTTGTATTCTTCCACTGGTTTCTCCCAAAGGACAGGAGGTTCCTGAATCTACAATGATTTTTACAATGCCCTCAGTGAAGGCGCGTCCTTACGGTGTTTAATATTCAAACCACGTACGCGGCATCGGTAAAGGAACTAAAACTAGCACTGTACTGCAAGCGATAATAATAATTATTGTATCGTTTTGAAATTGATTTATTATTAAAAATATCACACACATTCATTCGTACATTCACATACAGTAATTGTTAAACAAAACCACAACACAAATTAACGAGATATTAATTACCTGCAAAGAAAGAGGCGGCAGTCACTTTATGGACTACGTAGGTACGGACTTTAACTTACGGAGTCCGAAAGTAGTCTGGAATATTCTTGCAAAAATACAAGATTTCTAATCGGTTTTCACTCTACTGAACAATACTACAGGTTACAGGTTTAATTGCATGCCGATTAATGGTTAGGTATCGCATCTGGAATATTTTATCGCAACGTTATAGCATAACAAGTAGTACGTTGTAGGCCTACACACATTCATTCATAGTTTTATCGTTGGCAGTTCATCGCCATTGAATCAGCTGTTTTAAAGGGTTGCCACCTAAACATTTATGGTGAATTTTTGAAGTCCTCATAACTTGGCCAGGATATGAGCTACACGTCTCATGATATTTTTTCATGTATCTATACACCGACCCCAACTTATGGGTTTCGGTAGGATAGGGACATTAACTAACACCTTGTATATGACTCTTTCCGAACGTTTAACAGATGATTTCGTATGGTGGAAGGACTGGAAGGATTATATTGATTCTGCAGGTTCCTCATTTTAAGACTTTTCCCTAGTAGAATAATTCACAAAATACATATATCGCCTTCTTCTCGTCTCACCTTGCTTGTAGCCTTTAAAGTCTCAGTCATGCATCATGACTAAGTAATCGCAATATCTTATGAGGAATAGACAGCTATTGCCTATATCAATAAAATGGGCGCTATATTCTCGCATCTTGAATGAATTTACACTGCTTCCCCCTTTCCAAGTTAGCCCGCTACCATCTTAGACTGCATCGTCACTTACCATCAGGTGAGATCGCAGTCAAGGGCTACCTTGTCATCGAATAAAAAAAAAAAATCTTTCAAATAAATTTGGGTGCCTTCAAATCAAGAGTGAAAAGGTTCTGGGCAGGCGCGTTCCATCTTAGGCTGCATCTTCACTTACCATCATCGCAGCCAAGTGTTAAAAAAAAAAATACCAACACAATCGCACGTAACATATGGCAATGGTGTGAAGAATCCAATTTATACTTTTATTGCGTCAGTCCAATACGAACCTAATCTCAGATTTTGAATCTCGTCAAACGGTTAATATAAACACTGAATAGATTACGCGTTTCGTCAGATACAGGAATTTTTTGATACACCTGATTTGGATTTATTTACCAATAATCAAAATTATGAATGTCAGAGATACGCTGCATGGAAATTAAGCTTAGTCTGAAATTATTGATGCATTCAACTTAAATTTTTATGTTTTTTTTTTACAGATAAATCTAATTGCTACGCCACATTAAATGTGTCAAGGCAGAGGGCTTTGTCGTACTGCTATATTGGCACATTTAGCCTTGTGCCCGGTACAGATCAACCTGCGGGTTTCGAAACCACCTAACCTATATTAAAATCCTACTTATCTGCTCTTTCAAAGAGCATCGTCCTTTCCATGTTAATCTAACCCTAGTGGCAGGGAAATTATTAGACAGTCACGAGGCGCGATGTCTCTAATGCATCGCTAGACATAGTAATGGTTTCATTCCTAGTACGATTAAGTCATGGTTGTTTTATGCAAGAACAAAGGTTTAAATTATTGTGGTTCTAATATTATATTTTTATTTCAGGAAAACAGTTATCAGTTCGCGCTATCTTTTTATCTGGCCAAATAAGCGAAATCTCTGGTCATAATACTACGGTATAAAGGTCTTTAAAGGTGTCTTGATTTCCTAATCTAGTATCTATTAAAGTATCTACAGAATAATTTCCCTAATGAATTAATCTCTCTAAAAGACTTGTCTTTAAACACATTAACTCTTAAAAAAGAATGCAAGCATCCTTAGCCTTATAAATATTCAAAACATTTCCTTTTGAATCGGAAAATATTCGTATTAAAATAATATAAATTATTTATATAAGATTTTAGAAAGGCTCAAAACCAAATAGTTTTTAACCGTTCATTGTTTTGCCATATACTTATTAAAGAAAATTTTAAAGTGTATCCAGTTCTCCCTTAAAACATTTTGAGATAAAACCTATTCCTTGCATCAGTAGGAAGGTTGTCTTTTGTCAGTTAAAAAAAAAAATCTCCAATTTTATCTCATTGTGTTAAATCAATTCTGGATATGTGGCATTAATTACGTATAACATTAAACGGTGCCCCTAACACGTGACATGCGTCGAAGTTAACTGACCGCAAGGCAGGTGTTTCTAAAAGCAGCAAGTTAGTCTGAATCCTCATTTAATATATTTTAAAGTACTATTACAGTAGTACAATAAAACTTCTAAAAATCAGGTAAAACTGAATTTTTCGATACTTAATTTCAAAGTAAAATTATTATTCAACAAATAACTAATTTCTACCTTAATACAAGAATAATGTAGATGTTATTTAATGACTTATAGTTTGGTATGTAAATTATTTCTGTCGATTAATTTGTCAAGTATCAACGAACAAGAAATAATTTATGTAATGTTGTTGCATTTTTTCGATGCTCTAAACATCTGCTTGTAAACAATAATCGTCTTCGGGAAAGATGCGAAGTGTAATTAAGAATCAAACGAACTTACCTTGTGAAGTTTGATATCGAATTATACGAGTGTCTTGACCGAAGATGATTACAAACCCACCCACCCTAATTTTTTCAAAATCCCTCGACCTATCGAAAAAATACGGCTCTAACGAATGACACTAAGCGGGATTTCAAGCGGCCGGATGGTGTGTTTGGTGGCAGGTTAGTAATACTCAGTGGAAGTAAATAAGAAACTTTTTTATCATAATAAAATTTAAAAATAATAATAAAATTATATATTTTATATATATTAAATAGCTATATAATATAGCTATTAAATATTCTAAATGTGTGATAAGGACAGCATAATCTCGCGATCTGCTGCTTGTAAACAATAATCATCTTCG
Organism: Hipparchia sbordonii; assembly: GCA_038048805.1. Taxonomy (NCBI): domain Eukaryota; kingdom Metazoa; phylum Arthropoda; class Insecta; order Lepidoptera; family Nymphalidae; genus Hipparchia; species Hipparchia sbordonii. Next base: position 717,397 of record JBBIWI010000007.1, read on the forward strand.
GTCAAGACACTCGTATAATTAGATATCAAACTTCACAAGGTAAGTTCGTTTGATTCTTAATTATTTCTGTCGATTAATTTGTCAAGTATCAACGAACAAGAAATAATTTATGTAATGTTGTTGCATTTTTTCGATGCTCTAACCATCTGCTTGTAAACAATAATCATCTTCGGGAAATATGCGAAGTATAATTAAGAATCAGTAGGTACCTACAATAAATACTTTAAATTATTATTTGTATAAGTATGTCATTTAATTTTAAAAGTGTATCTACAAATCTTAGTTTTAATTTATTAGGTGCTTGTTTCATTTACCGAGCATACCTGGACATGAGTAAAAACAGATAAAATGCCCACCATTTGAACAAATAAACTTGTATCGTCGTACCTACCTACCGACTCAGACTAACTTTTGTGTTTTATAAATTCCCGTGATTTCGTCCGCGATTTATTTTATGTTTATCATTATCATAACATTGTCACAATAATACTCCGATGTTGCAGGATCTAAGTCTAATCAGAATCTTAAAATATCCACTGTATCTATTACAATGAATTCAGGAGTCATTTTTGCATTAACCTTTGGTAGGTACCTACCTATATTACAGACACAAAGATAAATTTCTAAAAAGTCAGAGATGCGTGACCGGGATCGAACCCGCGACCTCCCGAATACCCCTAGGTAGTCTCCTAAGACTGCAGTCCTAAACATGGCTATCACAGCTTTACTAGCTAGTATACTTGTTTCATTACTATAGTATAAAAAGGAGCCTATGTAACTCTCCCGGTCCTCAACTATACCCATGTAAAAAATCACGTCGATCCGTTCGTTGCTTTGTTGTGGCGTGATTGAAGGACAAACCAACAAACAAACACACTTTCGCATTTATAATATTAGTAGGATATTTAGGATTTAGTTTAAATTTTTATTATTAAAAACATTATATGTTTATTTATTGTTATCATTATTTATTTATTGTTTTTCAGTAGGTGGTTAAAATAAACTTTCGAAAACTTCAGTTTAGGTAGTTCACCTAGTTTTTCCAAACTTCGGAAAATGATAATAGTTTTATTATTTGTCAAGTCCCTGGTTTTGTACGAGTTCAATGCCCACTGTTCCTGCATATAGTGTGAGCGAGAAGGAGCGAGCGCGCCGAACGATTCTGTGCTGGCGCAAATATACCTAAAATCGACAACGAGCCGCGCCGTAATGAACCCTTAATATTTTTTTACATGCATAATTACGACTTAATATTTATTGTAACTGCGATATACAATATTTTGAATAAAAATCTTCTAAAAAAACTGAAACTGGCAGCAGTTTTAGTTTTTTTAGAAGATTTTTATTGAATACATAATTGAGTTATGTATTTTTGAAATGTCCCGCTAATAAAAAGTGATTTTACGATTCATAAAACTTCCAACACGTAGGTACTTTTATGAAAATATCATTTAGATATAGACACTTAGGTACTGCAATTTTTGTAAGACTTTAGAGATCCTTGTCACTACCTCTCTACCGTAGAAAGCACGTCAAGTCGTTGGTCCCAGTTACAATAACTAACACAGAATCATCATCATCATTAGCATCATCATCAGTGGTACACTGCTGAGCACCTGTAGCAATAATAACAATAAAACATTTATTTAGCCAGCAAAACACAACACAACACATTTTAGTTAAAAAAAAATAGTAACGCGCGTCTACATCGCTACATTTGATGGTTCGTCGCATTTACAACCCGCGACAGAAGCGATTCAGTAGCGATAAGGAGATCCCCCACGGCGATTTCTTGTGGCGATTCTTAGCGCGTTGCGGTAACACGCGTCAGCATTGCTACTTTTGGCGATTCATCGCGTTTGCAACGCGCGAGACAGAAGCGATTCAGTAGCAATAGTCAAAGTTGTTATACATAGAAATTATTCTTATAAGTTTTGGTTCAGCACCTGCACCTGCCTCAGTGTAGAAAATATCAATATGTATTTGATGAATACGTGTAGGTACAACAAGTCCACTTCAAGTTGGCCGCTATCTCGCCCCGCGCTTCCCCACGCCCAAAATGTTTTGTTTGGCGCAGACTATTAATTATTTTAATTGATGACTTTTTTCAAGCGGAAAAAATAAGAAATTAAAAATTAGGTTTGCCTTCAAGATGTCACTGTCATGAAAAGCATTGCGAGAGAAGAAAACTTCCGTCATAGTTGTGGTTACAGTAAAAAATACAATTATTATTTTCTTGTCAACGGTAAGGTATGACGTCATTTTATAACGGTCGACGACGGCCAACTTGACGTGGACGGGTAGTGGTAATGTAACATACAAAGTATAACATTAGCATCACAGTAGTTACAGTGTCTGTAATAACTAATAACTAATTTAGTGTCCGTACCGGTCAAGTTCATAAACCGGCGGTAAATCACACTGTTTTATCAAACTAGTGATATAATAAAAACGATTGACGTTTATGTGTAATATATCGTTGTTTACGACTTGGCCGTGTAAATTGTTGATATTTTGTGTAACTTCTGAGTTATTTTTAAAATTTGCAAGTTCCCTTTCCATCAGGGATGCGCGAGAAAGCCTACCAAAGATTTTTTGAAATCCGCCAACAGAAATAATCAACGGCACTCTAACAAAGAACTCCTGAAAGTTCATGAAAATGACCAACGTGTATATAGCTGATGAGTACAACATTGTACGTAACGGGGTTCCTGATTTTTGTTTCTATTTGTGTAAGTATAGACCGTAAACCTATTTCGTTTTAATTTTAAAAATAAAGTCTGAGTAAAATCTAAGTATTTATTTTTAATCATAGTCTAAGTTAGTAGCAGGCTTGTGGTAGAGAATTATAACTTACGCTCAAATAATAATTAGCTCTATCACGAGTACTTACCTCGTTTCCTTTTTGTTTCAAATAAACCATAAACAATTGTTTTTATTTGCTGCCAAAAACAAGCCAACCGAAAATTGTAAAAGAAACTACTTAAGAGCAGACAATTAGTACAGTTGTTTTTAGCCACGTCTCGTTCAAAATGTAGGGACGTTTTGTTTTTTGCCAGTATATAAACTTGGCAATTCTTGTAAAGTTAATTTGAACCTAGTTATAAACCAGTTTTTCACACATCGATTGTCAACCAAGCAAACTTTTCTCTGCCTCGTTAAGATCCAGGATCAGTTTTTCAAATTCAACGTAAGAACGTTGTAAATCGTACACATTTATAGAGTTGACATTACGTCTTGGGTGGCACAGGAATACAAACAAAACATTTTCATGCCTAATACTAGCCTTTATTTCCTACTCAATAAAGTTGAAAGTACGGGTGAGTTCCTTAACAGGGTAGTACCTAGTGATGTTACAGGCATTGTAAATCTATCTGCAGCTAATGACATGGGTCATGTGCCATCTGAACGTCCGTCTGATGAACGAAGTGATAAAATCGTTCAGAAATGCTTGATAGGCCGAGTGGTGAACTATAAATAAGCATAAATATGTAACAGTAAACGAAGATTACTGGCCTAATGCAAGTCAAAGGTCATTTCTTGGATAAAGCTTCATCCTCACTAGATATAAGCCGTGGGGTTGGGCAGCTCGAGTTAAGATAGGATTGCCAACTATACTATAGAATAATAATAATACTTTGACGACCTCCCTGGCGCAGTGGTGAGCGCTGTGGTCTTATAACTGGGAGGTCTCGGGTTCGATTCCCGGCGGGGGCAATTTAGTAATTTATTATTTCTAAATTGTCTCTGGTCTGGTCTGGTGGGAGGCTTTGGCCGTGGCTAGTTACCACCCTACCGTCAAAAAACGTGCCGCCAAGCGATTTAGCGTTCCGGCACGATGGCGTGTAGAAACCGATTAGGGGTATGGGTTGAATTTACACTGCTATACCCCTTCCAAGTTAGCCCGCTACCATCTTAGACTGCATCGTCACTTACCATCAGGTGAGATCGCAGTCAAGGGCTATCTTGTCATAGAATAAAAAAAAAAAAAAAAAAACTGTTTTTCCGGTCTACGTACTTTATACTATTTTTTTTTAATAAAGAATATTAGCCAAGCTGAATTTGACTTAATATATTCTTCTCTCGCTTCCAAATAAGCGAAAAGCTTGTGTTAGGAGTGGGTACGACAATAGTGCAACGGGTGGGGCTCGAACCTGCGACCTTTCAGTTTTCAGTCCGCAACTTTAAACGTTGGGCTAATGCGGCTTTATTTTTTTATCTTATGTTGAAAAAATATATATTACGCAATACTCATACAATATACGTTATACATACTATATAAGTACCTATATTTCAATTGGATTTCTCAATTCTTATTTTGCAAAAACACCGAAATAAATGAATAAATAAAAATCACAGATTTGTTCTTCTGATTATTATCATTTCAAACTACTTCCTAACTTAAGCGAATCACATCGTTTATTAATACTGCTTTAATATTACTATCACACATAAAATATGTTAAATACCGACGTAAGTAATTGATCACAAGCGGAGTCGGGGTTAATTTCGTCTAAATTTATTCTTATGAGCAGTTGTCAACACTTACTTAACAAGACGAAAAATTCTATAAATCAAAATCGGTAATTGAAATGAGATTTAATTAACCTTGGGTCACTTATTAACTCTGCTTCGTTGTGAGTTACAATATTTTCTTTTGGACCGAGCGGTTTTGTGATGTCCAAATGAATGTACTAACTGAATACCAATTGGATTATTATCGATACAAATCTAGTGTTATTTTGTTCTCATTTGATTTACAACCAAAACGCCAAGCATCTAATAAGATAGGTTAATTTCATTCATGCATTCATCACAATCCATCGCCTTTGATTTTCTCAGTTAACGCCAGGCAGCCATGTTAAATAGGCTCATTTCATTCGCGGGTGTACTCTCTATTCTCTCACTCTCATAGTCTGGTGAGACGGAGATCCAACACAACTGGAGAGAGACGAGGCACAACGGCCTTACGTGCTCTCCGAAGCACGGGGGTGACGCACCGCCAACATCCTAACACCGTGCTAGTATTGAGAATTAATTGACAGAAAAACTCAATACATTTATTGTCCCGACCCGTGCGAACTCGGGACCTCGTCATTAGCAGTCGAACATGCTACCCACTAGATCAACGAGGTATTTTTATCCCGGATGCATGTATCTCTGTGTGAAATATCAAAATCATTGCATTTTAAAACATTTAGGATTTATGCTTTTAACTAACATTGTATTTATTTTTTATGTGTATGTATATGTAATGTATCCTCTTTAAATGTAATATTATTTGTTTGCCATACCCTTACAGGGTCTCATGTGTATATGTACCTACTACCTACCTGTTACATGTGAAATGCAATAAAGAAATATGACTATGACTATGACTCTCTATTTCTCAACATCGATGAATTGGTTGTGTATTATATTATATAAAGGTTGTTAAATCAGAATTATAATAATGCAAGTGACAAAAATTGATTTTCGGTGTTTGTGCCGCCTGTCTCATTACAGGCACGCGTGGGCGGCGCACTTGAAGAGGTTATACTGCGGAGGTCAGTCGTCGATAAATCGTTATTTACTATGTGCCCGTGTTCCCACGACACGTGATAGACTTAAAGTATAAACTGTGCTACGGATAGCTTATACTTTAAAGGGGAAGGAAACTAGAATAGGTATTTTTAGGGGGAGGGAGCGAAGCAACGGCTGGATCATGCGTCGTGCTCGTGAACGGATGCCACCAATGAGAATGGGTCTACTTTGTCTGCCCGTCTTAACATTTGTGTTGGATTATAGTACCTACGTATGCATTTTTGAAGCTTCATTGTGGAAGCACTGTATACATAGCATAGTTTTGTTACCTATTGTAAAAATTTTTTTTTTTTTGAAAAGAGCAACTGCTGAGTTTCTTGCCGGCTCTTCTTAGCAGAATCTGCATTCCGAACCGGTGTTAGATTTATGACGTGTCATAAGAGCTACAAGTTGGCCTACATGAAATAAATAAATTTTGAATTTTTTTTATGGGTTGAATGTACCTACACTCCCATACTCCTTCCAAGTTAGTCCGCTACCATCTTAGACTGCATCGTACTTACCATCAGGTGAGATCGCAGTGAAGGACTATCTTGTCATCGAATAAAAAAAATTGTATGAGAGTTTTCCATAAAGTTCTCTAAGGTACGAAAAAACCCTCATACTCAGGTCCAACTCGCACTTGGCCGATTGTTTGTTAGTCCTTCCGGCTTCCGTTTTTCTAACTAACTATAACTTCGGTATCTTTAAATCAAGAGTGAATAGGCATATTCTTTTTTTTTTTCTTTCAATTCAATTCAATTTATTTGCACAAAACATGTGAGATACAGGTGTTACATTTCGTTATAAATTAGAACAATGTTTTGCCTAATACTCGGCATGCAAATTCTATCATATTCTAGGCAAGCTCGCACCATCTTCACTTACCATCAGGTGAGATCACAGTCAAGCGCTAGTCTATATATTAAAAAAAATAGCAAAGGTATCAGATACTGGTCCCAGCGAGGATGGGTCACGGGTGCTGGTATTTGATCACACTTTCTACATCACTTGGCCCCGGCGCGATATCGTATCTCGAAGAGGCATACCGCAGATTACTGCGCCGACACTTCGCCCAACACTCTCATTGACCTTATACACTTTAGAAAGAAAGTTTGCGACTCGCGCCAACCGTTGGTACCTACTCTTAATGCTCTTTAGTAGTTTACATTTCAAATTCTTTGCGAACTTGTATTTAAAAATTTAAAAAACAGGTGCTACTTTTACCAAGAAAAGAACAATTAAATTGTTTTATATTTTAAAGGCCGGCAACGCATTGGTGGTGCCTCTGGTGCTACAAGTGTTCATGGGCGGCGGTAATCTCTTAACATCAGGTGACCCGCCTGCTCGTTTGCTCGCTAAAAAAAAAAAATATTTTCAACTAGTTGATGAACAACTTTATTCGTGTGGATTAAGGTTTTTTAATTCCCGCTGGCACTCTCCTATTTTCCGGGATAAAAAGTAGTCTATGTGTTATTCCCGACTATAATCTGTCTCTGTGCCTTTAAGCTAAGTAAATCGGTTCTGTCGTTGCGGCGTGATTGAGTAACAAACATCCATCCATCCATGCATCTAGACTTTCGCATTTACTGGTGTAATATTTATAGGATGCAAACTTGCATTGAATTAGAGAAAGATAGATAGCTAAAAGAACAGCAGGAAATTATAGCTAATAAGAAGTTTTCACGGATATAAAAAACAAAAAAAAATCACATGGGAAAAAAGAAATAGTAATAAACACAAGAATGAAAACTGGAAAAAATAAATAAATTCTAAAACGAAAGCTGACCAACAAGGGATAAGCGTTAAAGAATTCGTTGCATTCGATGCAAAAAAAGATCTAAAATAGAAAAAAAAGGACATAGACAAGACATAGACTAACTCGTCATACTCGTAAGTGCTGATTTTGTCAACGTCGAGTGCCGTTTATCCTCGGAATAAATTGGGCGTTCTGACAGATTCTGTATTGAGAATCTGTCAAACGCTCGGATTAGACTTATTTTACGTTGGTGAAATCGGCCCTAAACGATTAGAAGTTATGGTTATGGTTTCTTCGCAGAGGTTCATGCCCTCTGACCAAGCCATTATTACCTATTAATAATATTATAGCTCAATTTCATTATTAAGCTGTGGTAGGTATTGTACCTAAATAAAATTTATTTGACATCATAACCGTAAACAATTTTATAAATATATTAATATGTATCATAAACTGACACAATGTCGTAAAATTGTAGGCATGCCTTAAAAATTCCAATTGTTATTGATTGTTTATTATATATTATTTATAATCGATATTGTCAGCTCAGGGCATAGGTCGTCTGATTTAGGTTATGAAACAGTAATAAAGTCGCAGATTTACAAGCTTATAATCAAAAATATAGTGACACCTTAAATTTTTTATGTTAGCAGATAATATTCTAATGTATTTATAGTTTGATTTATGATTTCAAATGTGTACGTTATTTTGGTATCTGGCTACCAATTCATACGTATAAAAATTTATTTTTATTGTAGGTATACACTCATAAATACGTATGCCTTAAATTGTATGCAAGAGAGAATAATTATGCAGGTTAAAATGGTAATCAAAAATTATGATTATTTTATGAAATGGAAGTTAGTAACTTTTGCTTTTATAATGTGGATGCAGAGTTTACCTTGCTTACACCTCTGACTTCGTCTTTGGCACGGTCCAACCCCTTAATACACATTATGGAGAACTCTGAGGCTTTCAGGTTTCCATTCACCGTTAAAGCAAGAGATATTTAATTTGAAAAGCATGCCTGAGGTTGAACCCCGCATCTCCTGAAAAGCGTTCCTGCGACTGAATCCCGCACCTCCTAAAAGCGTGCCTGGGATTGAACCCTGCACCTCCTGAAAAGCGTGCCTGAGATTGAATCCCGCACCTCCTGAAAAGCGTGCCTGAGATTGAATCCCGCACCTCCTGAAAAGCGTGCCTGAGATTGAATCCCGCACCTCCTGAAAAGTATGCCTAGGGTTGTACCCCGCATATCCTGAAAAGCGTGCCTGCGATCGAATCCCGCACCTCCTGAAAAGCGTATCTGGGATTGAATCCCGCGCCTCCTGAATAGCAGGCCATAGTCTTAACCACTAGTCTATCAGCGCTTCAGCGCATATGAGTCACGAAAATATTCAAAATACCCGTAAATTCCTAGTAAAATCTCTCATAATCCGGGTGATACCATTCAAAACGGGCGTCGATCGAACGATAATCGTAAATAACGCACAAATAGTGTGCGCGCATTCGACTACGTGGATCGAATGACGCTACTAGCTCCGGACGAACATCTCCATACAATAACAAACTCTAAACAACTCATTATAAGATCTCTTTTTCTATAAAATAGCAGTGTTTAAGACAAGTATCGAATTACGAATGTTGCGTTAACAATGTTAAATAAAATCTACCCGTATTACGGATGTAATTTGCATAGATTTTATTTTCCATATAGATATAGATGTGTGTAACTTTAGTCGCATAATATACAGAGTTAAGATCATTCTTTATATTATGATTTAATTGAAAAGATGTATTTCTTCACAGCCTTTATTATAGATCAATTTAACTATACAAAAAAACTGAAATATACACATAAAGAAATTTATAGACCTCTGAGCGCGCCCAAAGATTAGTCCTCCATAGACTCACATATTTCACTCACTTCCATAAACCATAATTCCGTTAAAATCATGTGTATATGCATATCATCAATAATTAGTGGACCTCCCATTGGTTTATGGCTCAAATATATATTTTGTCGTCTTTAATAATATGTAGATGCGCGTCGCGTGTCCGTCCGGACGTTAGCTTAATGACTTATTATTTACTGATATTGTACCAGCTAAAGCACAGCGCACACTTGCGATGAGACGTCTAGAGTACTTCTTAGCTACGACGCGACGTCTACGCGTACTACGTAGCAAAGAAAATACTGAAGAGCTCAGACTGTGGTTCCGGTAAGATCAGTAAGGCAGTGTGACGATTGCTTTTGATTCTCACTCTCTCGCTATTGTCTAAATCATCATGATCATCATCAACCCAATGAGAAGGGTCCATACGCTAGCCAAGTGCAGATTAGCAGAGTTCCAATAGCTTTAAGAACATTATAAAGAACTCTTAGGCATGTAGGTTTCCTCCTATGTTTTATTTCAATTTGTTTTAGAAAGAATAAACACATTTATTCAGTGATGGTGTCACAGACAAACAAATATATTAACTTAACATTAAACTGCCCGTGACGAGCCACCAGCCAGAAACACCCAACCACCCGAAAAGTTAGAGAGAACACCCCAAATTCAGCGAATCTCCTTTTGACCTAGAAGCAATGATTGATGCAGCTTTTCCGCAATCGACCTGCAGAGCTTTCAAAAAGTCGTAGACAATAGTCGTACATGTGAACTCGCTACTACTATAATTCTACCGATATTGTCTTTATGTAATTTATTTCCTATATGACAGCTGTCAATGATGGCAATAACGTGTACCTATGTAGACCCAATTTACATTCAGAAATATTATAATCGTTAGAGATATTATAGTGGGTGAATTTTTGATAGGGGTCAGTAGGATGAAAATTGAAATCTATAAACAGTAGAGATAAAGCGAGGTTCATGGAAATATGTAACCAATTTTACGAAAAAAAAAAAACTGTTTCAAAAAACATTAGGAAAAATTTGAAGGTAAAATTTTGAAATAATAAAAATGTAAATAGCAACCTTATTATGTAATTTTCACTGACTTATACTAGAAACTTGACATTTCCACAGCATTAAGCGACCATTGGCATTTATTTTCAGTATAAATTTCAAATTGGTACCTCAAGCCATTTCAGAGAAAAAGGGCCTTGACACACAGACAGACGAACAACAAAGTGATCCTATAAGGGTTCAGTTTTCTTTCGGAAGCCTAAAATTGACCAACTCTATCTCTATAATGGTTTATGTTTTTGCCTCACTGACTGCTCCCATAATTTCACCCTTTATTATAATTTTTTTTTTTTGGATTTGGATCGAAATGTGATTATTTTGTGTCGCCTCGTCTAGGTGTTTGTTTAAAACGGTATTATCATTTTCTTAATTGGCTTTTATATTTATAACATTTTGGATGTCGTAATAGGTATTTTGTTTTTGTTGAAAATAATGACAATAGATTGAAAATGCTAATTCACAACTTATTTATTATTATTAAAATCCATACATGAATAATCATGCATAGTTGTAAGCTTTTGCCTACAATTAGCTGTCATGCAATTTATTTCCATTGTCCAGTTTTATTTTGAATTCAAAAAAGCTCTACCTGTAGTTTAGTATGCTTGCAAAAGTTACATTTTAATTAGTTTTTTGGTTTTTGAGTGAATATTGTGTATGTTTACACAGAAAAAAAAACGAATAAACTATGTATAATGGTAAAGAAACATGACAAAAATGTACAATGACGTATAAATAAAGAATAAAAATTATACGATCTTTCACCTCCAGATCGGAATTCCAAGTTTGAACGACACCTGTAAAAGACCCACAGCATAGAACACAATCAAAACACGAACACGCCCGATAATTTACGAATTTTGGACCATGCCTACCCTCACTTTATTGGCCAATTAGAATCGACGCCTACGCTATTCGTTTGCATACTGATAAGCCTTGTTTACATTTGGCCAGTGGACGTAGATCGGACAGTCAAACCGGATCGGAAACTGTATGATTTATGTGCAATGGTTAAATAAGAGATTGTTTTTTGACCTAGCAATTAGATTACTCACGATTAAACGCACATATCAACATTATATAAAAATACAAGCGAAATAAATCAAATCGAATCGAATTTAGTTGTTTAAATATAAAATGAATATAAATAAACATAAATTATGTTTGGAAAATAATTCGACTGCTAGCAGGAGTAAAAGTGTGGAAAAGTGTTTGAGTAAAAATATTCTCCTGACATTTCATAGATATATTCCATAATAATATTATAATGTTTTTCTCCTGGGTCTGTGATAGAGTAAGAAACGATAACTATAAAACAGTATCATTCTAAGACATATTTAAAAGTATTTTTGGTGTAGGTACAAAATACTTCACGAATCGGAATAAAGTTAAAGCAGCATACGGTAAGTTATTAGATTTAGTTCCAGTTACGACTCTGGTCATGTAAACAGGGCATTCATCGCACTCAATCGATTGATCGAGTCCGTGAGCATTTTGGTGCTATTCGTCGAAATAATTTAGTGTCGAGGACGCGTCGATAGCCGCGGCATTTTATAGCTTGCCCCTTAATGAGATAGCGTGATGATGTATTAAATCATCCGGCAGAGGTTGTTACACTCTATTTTATTTATTATTATAATCTATATGGCGGATATTTATGACATACCGTGACTGTAGGCTGGGCGATACTCGTAAATATAAATCGAATTTGGAACCTATTGCGATTAAGATCGCACATACTTTTTGGGGTTCTGTTATGAAAAAGTTACTTTTTAATTAGGTTTCATCCAGCTCTTCTGTCTTTTCCGAAAATTTATAAAAATATATCTTTTATCATACACTCTTATAAAACTTCGTACCGTTTGAGAGGTGGGTTTTCCAATTTTGTATGTCACTTTTTCAGGGTAGCTCCTGTACATGAAAAGTATTTTTTTTTTACGTACAGAAAGTAGTAAAAATATTTTTACGCAGGAGGGAGAAGTTGTAGCGATTTTAAAATTATTATATTTCTAGATTATGTATGTTTCTCAAAGAGTTTCTTGTAAAACAGTGGCGTTTTCGCAATATTATTATTATAATATTCAATTCAATTAATACGCAATTTGCGCCATAAACGCTTGGCGTTCCTCCAAACAAAAAACAAGTTATCGTATTGAAAATCTGTCAAATTGTAATACTAGTTAAAATAAATATTTGTGTAGGCGTTGAACTCTTTTTTTCCAAATAAAACTGTTGAGGTTTCGCTACGCGTGCTACGCAGTCTACGAAAGTGAAAAATGTAGCTTGTAATCTACCATTTGTGGTTTTGGTAGTGAATTATATGTGAATGTTATAAAGGTTAATATTACACAAAAAACCACTTGAGTGTCCGTGTTCTGAAACTCTGACATAACAGCAATAAAGAGCGGAAAATCTTATCGACATCTTCCGTAGGTACCTGTTGGTTGGAGAGAATTTAAGCTTTTAATAAGGAGTCATTCGTAAGCAGATTATCTGTTGTGACGGCTCGTACAATTGCTTAGATGTAGACGATGTATCATGAATATCTGATGCCAATGGAGTCAAAGATCAACATTAAATCAATTGTCACTATTCCCATATCCGGGAATCCGATCGGTTTCAGAGTTTCTTGGGCGCAGTGGTGAACGGTGTGGTCTTATAGGTGGTTCGTGGGTTCGATTACTGGCGAAGTCAATTATTAAAATTCTTATGTGGCCCAGAATTGGTCTAGTAGCTGGCTTTAGTAAAGTTTTCCCGAAAAGCGATTTAGCTTACGGTTCAATAGTTAGCCGACACTAGTAACTTTTAATTAATTTAATTAACTTTTACCGACATATTTTAGCGATTTATTTTATTTATCGATCTTCTCTATCGGCAAAGGCCTTATAGTACTTTTGTAATATGAGATGTCATATTGCTTTTAATAAGTAAGTATTTAATATTTTTATTAAAATGTTTATCTACGTAGGCTTGAAGGAAATTTTCGAATCAATTTTTAAATTGGTAAAAAAAATTACAAGCCGGCGGGGATTGATTTCCGGGTTCATCTTTTATCTTAGATTGTTTAATGTAAGATCGCAGTAAAGGCCTAATCTGTCATAGGATTTGAAAGAAAGTTAGAGATCAGCATTGAACCAACTATCAGCACCCCGGTATCGGGAACCCGATCGGAATGCAGCCGCGACGCGGCGGACGAATGCCTCAAATCGCTGTATTTTAATTCCTTATAACGCTAGAGTTCCAGCCGCGAGCCTCGAGTGACCGTAATGGCCGCGGAGAAATCCGAAAATGTCACTTTAAATAATCGTGTTCATTAGTAAACATTTAAAACACGCATTAGGAGCGCTGGGTGCCGGCGCCCGGCGCACGATCACAATCTCGCCGCATTAAATACCACCATCCCTTACTGAATTATTGATGCCGCGTACGAGCGAGCGAGACGCGGCGAGGACGTCCAACGGGGAACGGAGTGTTGTCTCGATGATCGTATCGAGTCGGACGCATGGATACGTACTAATTAAGAGGGCAGCTCTTCAGATAAATGGCCCCTCGAGATCCTCTTTGTAGATGTTGCACAATTAAGACGTACGCTTAATAAGCGCCGTGTGCCGGCCTGGACGATTCAATTTAATCGAAGCCCCTTAGTCACCCGTCGATTAGTATTTAAATTCGTAACAACAATGTTTGACGGCCCGCCGGGCGATAATTGGTGATAATTTTTTTTTAATTGCCATCGTTTTTTGTCTGTCATCTTTTGTAATTTGTTAGGATTATGAACGTTTTTATTGTCACGATGTGTTCACAAATTGCTTCGTGATACTTCGGTTAGAAGGAATGTGTTCTTTAAAATTTTAAAAATTGGTAGTTTAATTACTTTTTGGCATTCAGAGCTTAGAAGCATATAATGAAGAGTATGACATTCTATATCTAGAACCTTCGTCATAATAATGAAATTAGAAAGCCAAAAGGCAAGACGTACAATTCAATATTTTGTAACTTTAATTTTTTTTTAAATTATATTGGAAATTAAATTTTGTTTTGTTGCTATGATCCCGTTCGAAATGAAGTGCATATAACATACTTCTAACAAGCGCCAGGCATTTTCTTCACTTCACTCATAGGATTGACTTTTAACTGTCGTATTATACATAGAACAATCTAGGATGTTCCAAGAATTTTATTTCTAGAAAATCTTTATCCATTATGTAAAGAGGTCAGTACTCTCAACAACCTATAAGAGTATAGAATAGATAGAGACTTTTTTTTACTTTTTAGACGTTAATTTACTTGCATTAGTAGGCACAGTCCTGATACAGTCACACATAAACCGTTTGGGTTTTTTGAGATAAGCTAAGATTCCTCATGTTTCAATCGAGAAGTTTAGTATGTGCCCGTTAATTGTGCTAACCAGCGAGCTAATCTTATAGCCCGTTGCTGTATTAATAACTCGCGTTTAGCGTTTTAACAAACCAGTTTACCGGATTGAGGAAAATAACACGTCATTGTCATTGCGTCGACTTATATCCGAGTGTTAACACATGTAAAGTAGCTCCCTCTAATTCACCTCACCGTCAAAAATCTCTCTGCTGCAGCGATGTATGTGTGGTTTTTCATTTGATGAAAAGATCAAAGTAAAATGGACCATAACAGTATTGAATTAGAGCTCAAGTTCGTGCGTGCATTCTTATACGTTAACTATACGGATAAGCTCTAAATTAAAATCGATTATACTGAACTTGTGACCTTAACTTGATACAACTAAGGTTCATACCGACCCTCTATAATTATAATCTATAATAAACACTGCACAGGCTGCAAGCCATTTTTTTGTACTTACTTGATTTACCTCTTTTGGTACTTTAAACAGTAACGAGTGTCCAAGGAACTGCAATTAGTGATGACACTAGTTGACAACTGATAGTTGATAATTTTTGGCACTTCCTGAATCCCTATATATTTTAGTACTAGAGACACCCGTACTATACGTCAAATGTGGCGCTTCTAATTGATCCATAATCTAAGCTGTCATTTGTATATATGGATAGTATCAATTACAGATATATTACCTATAGAGATTAGTGATAGTAAAAGACACTGTAGTCTTAACAGAGATTTTAAGGTGCTAGCGGGCTAACTTGCAAGGGGTATGGTAGCTTTGGTCTAAATGAGGCATAGGTAGAGTATGTTAATGACGCTTCTTTACTTATATTATGTAAAGCTTTAGCAAAACGGTATGCCTACCTACTGCGAATAGATTATGAATTCGGGGTATAATAAAAGTTTAATTAAAAAATCCTTTATTTAAACGCATGAATATTCAAAAAATCAACTTTCGCAATTATGGACTTTGATTTTATTTGCCATTAATTGATCATTAAGAAGCGTCAATTTTACGTTATAAACAAATTTCATAATTATGTAATGCACTAATAAAATATTAGGGTGAATTCACACATTCCATAAAATAATACAGATTAATGTGATTTAGAAAGTGTTATAATTCAAAGATTGCATTTTGGTAATCGCATCCGATCGTTGGGCGACGCGTCGACGCGATCGCGTGACGGACCTTATTCTCGATATCGACTGTCGAATCGATTCGAATCGCCTCGAGTGGGTTACGGGAACATACCGATACCATCCGATCTTACAGTCGGATAAACGTTCAGAATTTATAACAATTATCGATTACAATAATTAATTACGCCCAGGGTAAATATAGACTTTTTTCTCGGTCGTTTGTCAAATATATTTCATGGCGTTTTATCTATTTATTGCTGGCAATTTAGGTGTTTTCACATTGACGAATCGATTTCGTGTAATAGTTTGGATATGATACTAATGGAACCGAATAAATATTTAATTATTGGCCTTTATGGTGAATGGTAACGCAACGGATTGGATTGATTTGTTAATGATTTTAATTGGAGACCGATCGATGTTTGGATTCTATCGACACTTGGATATTGGCGATTGTATTGCGATCTTTAGTAACGGTTATCGGGATATCGTTCTCAATGATTGCTGACGTAAAATTTGCGATACCGTTTAGATGGTATGGCTATTTTAATAGTTATTTTTTTTTCGCTTTCAACTTTTACTTAACTTTATTTTTTATGATCTGTAACTAACTAATGATGTACATTTAACGATAAACGGGTATCGCTTTACTAGAGATCTTAAGAATTATGATGTGAAAGTACACATAAGATTTTATCGAGTCGAATATTTGATTGATTTCTGTCCATAAAAGTTCGATTGAGCGTGTGAAATATAAAGTAATGTTGTGAGGATCGGTTACTTATGAACACATCACTAATGTTAATCTCACTTAATAATAGATATTACTAGTTTGATGTTAGGTTAGTTTTATGTGCGCTACACTTATTTTATCTTTATAAACTATGAAACATTACTTTATGAAGCTTTTTCGATATTGTAAAAGTGCTGTCGAACGAAAGTTAGAATCCTTAATATTTTTAAATTGATAGATGCTTATTCTTAATAAAATTATAAATGGGAATGTGTGCAACGAAGCTACGGATCAACGTGTTTTTTTTGCACGAGAGAGTTGAGAACATGGAAGACATAGGTTACTTTTAATCTCAGAAAAGCAAAGGGTTCCCACTGGATTTTAAATAAAAACCGGCCAAGTGCGAGTTGGACTCGCACACGAAGAGTTCCGTACCATCGTAATGTTAAGGTCGAGAAAAAAAAAACGCCGAAAAAATCACATTTCTTGTATGGGGAACTTTATTTTTAATTTATTTTTATTATGTGTTGTTAAAGCGGCATTACTGTGAAAATTTCAAGTATCTACCAATTACGGTTCGTGATATACAGCCTGCTGACAGACAGACGGACGGACTTACTGGTAAAAGGTCCCGTTGGCGCTGTTTGGGTACAGAACGCTAAAAACCTAATTCCACCCGAACGAAGTCGCGGGTAAAAGTTAGTATCTAACTTATTATAAATATTTATTATCGTGTTATTTAGGTTTGCATCTAAATTATAAATTATAGTTCTGAAACTATATTTTTGTAGCAATAATATGTAGGAACCCAAGTGTCTACAAAGCAATAAACACGATGTCCCATCACTAATAAGTATATCGACATCCCATCAATCACTACGCGATGAAGACATTACCAGTTACCACTACAGCCTAAACACATACTACGTTTATTAGATCCATTTTACTATCGGTAATACGCTGTAATCATAATGCAAATCGGTTTATTATTGTAGGTAAAATAATAATTATTAGTAATTATTATGGAGCTATCGGCTATCGATATTAAGATGTGTGCGCACTATCAGAATCTGAGATAGGAATATTTCTGATATTTTTATTGTAAGTACATTACTTTAATATTTGTCTGTTTTTCCTTGACTTATCCGTTTTTGATAATAATCGTATTTTGAGAAAATCTTTCAAAATTGGCGTAGGGAATCTGTTTAATATTAAGATATTAGAATACTATTTAAAGGAGTTTTAAATTTAGTTCGTTGATGTACATCGCGCTCTAATAAATCAAGTATTGACATGCGAATTTTAAATACAATAATCACTACATAGTATAAAACAAAATCGCTTTCTCTGTCCCTATGTATGCTTAAATCTTTAAAACTACGCAACGGATTTTGATGCGGTTTTTTTAATAGATAGAGCGATTGAAGAGGAAGGTTTATATGTATAATAATATCCATTAACAGTGAATGACATATATTATACCCGTGCGGAGCCGGAGCGGGCCGCTAGTTATTATTATAAACAACAATACAATAATTTCAAACATCACGCCCGCGTACAAAATGTATTATAAAACTGCTACAGCAAAATTAAACAAACTTACCCTAAATACATAACGATGAATAAAATTACATACACAAACACACAAATAAATATTTGTAGCGAGCGGAGGATTGCACCAAGATTATAATATTTTATATAAAAAAATAAAAAATATATATTTTCTATATTGATTTGAATTATGTAGACAGCTTTACTACCCAATCTTTTGACAAAATTGGTCATTTGAATATTGCGTTTCCATCAATTTTGTGTCGATCTTCAGTGTGCACTTTACATAATAATTATTATTAAAATGATTCAACGATTATATAATTACACCCATCATCGATTAATTGGAGTAATCGATATCGCGCCTCAAATATAGCTAAGATTTTATCGATTTTCACTTTATGATAACTCGGTATATATGTTTTAATGGGGTGATTTGGTTATCGCGTGATCTCTTAATGAGTTTTCGGTACAGGTTAAATATTTAAAC
The DNA here is from genome assembly GCA_038048805.1 of Hipparchia sbordonii. Taxonomy (NCBI): domain Eukaryota; kingdom Metazoa; phylum Arthropoda; class Insecta; order Lepidoptera; family Nymphalidae; genus Hipparchia; species Hipparchia sbordonii. The sequence continues at coordinate 735,984 of JBBIWI010000007.1, forward strand.
TGAAATAAATGAGATGTTTTGTGGGAGTTATGTGCGTGTACAGGATCGTTTATTAGTAAGGAATCCCCGTTCACTGATATAGTACAGTACTTTACGTTTCCGTTTCACTGTGATAATAATTAACCTCAATTAGGATGACGCGTTTTCTGATTGCTTCATTATTCTTACTCGTAGACATTTAAGGACCTTTTTCCAAGTAAGAAGTAACGTATATATTCTTTTTTGCTTCTGTGCTTCTAGATTGGATCACTTTTTGGAAGCTAGCTTTTCAAAAAAAAATTTGTATCATACAGGCCAACCCGTGCGTACTAAGGCTACTGTATCATTATGTAGCCTTAGTATGTGTGGCATACAATCTGTATGCCCCATTTCAGCCCGATCCACCCAGTGATTTGAGCTGTGCATAGACAGCTCAGTTAGTCAGTCAGTCAGTCACCTTATCCTTTTATATACCTATTTAAAAGATATATTAAGAACCAAAAGCTTTGAAGCAATAGGTAACAAAAAGTTTTCCTTCCAGTTTTCTTTACAATGCTTTCGCTTGCATCAATAAACCGTTATGAAAATAAATATTAATATAATCTACGCTTAACACCAAAGCGTGTGCGTGAAACTTGTTGAAATTAAAAATAATGTGTAGGTATTTTTTCCAGATAATATGTTAAATTTCCATTTTTCTCACGATACTCGTCAGTGCGGGCGTCGCGTGGGCCGCGCAGGCGACAAGGCGAATATTATAACATCGTTAGTTATGATCTACGGTCTGTAAATTTCATCTAAAAATGTGCGCGTCTGCATCGATAAGAATTTGGAAGGAAAGTTTATTTTAGTGACTATAATATAGGAGGTCAAAAATGACGTATTGGGCTTAAATCTTTAAGCATCGAAGATTTTCATCAAACAGTGAAAGCAGGTTACAACTTTGAAGGATTTGGAGGGTCGCTGGTTCGATCCTGCATCTATGACTTTGGAGTTATGTGCGTTCAAGCAATTTAAGCCTCAATAGCCCAACGGTTAAAAGTGCGGACTGAAAACTGAAAGGTTCGATCTCCACCCGTTGCACTACTGTCATACCTAGTCCTAACACAAGCTTTCCGGTTATTTGGGGGGGAGGGGAGAACATAAGCCAAGTTCAGCTCGGCTAATATTCTTTAAAAAAAAATATATCACTTGCTTCAACGGTGAAGGAAAAAGGCGAGGGACTCTCTCTATTCCCTTACTCTCGCAGTCTGATGGGACGGAAAATCCGACACGACCGGAGAGAGATCAGGCGCAAGACCGACGGCTTTACGTGTTCTCCGAGGCACGGGGGTGATTCACCGCCAACTTCCTAACTCCGAGCTAGTACTGAGAATTTCTTGACAGAAAAACCCAATATATTTTTTGCCCCGACCCGGGAGTCGAACCCGGGACATCGCCATCCGGAGTCGAACTTGCTAACCTATCTAATCAAGACTCTACCACCGGAAAATTTGGAAAGCAGACTCAGCTGAGAAGAGCCGGCAAGAAACGCAGTAATTCAAACTAGCGTTTTGAAATATCGACATTCCTGTTAGTAGGAAGCGGGGTGTAATTATTTTGTCTTGTTATCAGATGGTTGGAATATTTTATTTATGTATCATCCACTGGCATGAAACTCTAGCCAACCAAGTGCAGGCATGCCTCTTATTATCACTGGTTTTGATTACTGATACAAACTCTAGTACATTTGTCTTCTATAGGATTTTTCCTGGTTTCATTGAGTAATTTTAACTATTATTCGTATCGAGCCAAACATAATTAAAAAAAAACTTATTACAATAAAAAATATTACAATTTCTGCCGCACATTGCATAATATATTTTTTATACAACGGACATTTATAAATTAATGATCATAAATTTATATATTATAATTTGTACTAGATGTGCATTTTAAGAGATTTTCCAACAGAGAATTCTGATGCATTCCATTGATTTAAATACTGACTAGATGAATCATTAAAACTAAAAGATCGTCAAAAATTCAATACATTTTATTAAATTTAATAAAAAATATTTTAATAATATCAAAATTTATTAATTAAAATTTATGAAAACTTTTAATTAAAAGGTAAGTAAACTTGTGTTTTATGTATGTATACGTGCATTAAAATAGGAATTTATCAATAAATTATAATTAAAATATAACAACTACACAGAATCAATACAGATAATAGTAAAAAAAGTTCAGAAATTTCAATTTGGGTATTGAAGAACACGATAAGCGCGCGCTTCGGATTCCAACAGATTCAATACACAGATTCAATATAACATCAGCACTAACTTTGTATTGTAGACAAAAGTGTTCTGTCATTAAGCCCATAATATATTAACTTCACGGTGTGTTTCGATTTTAGATAATGTTGGTACCGAATATTTGAATTTTATCAAATGTCTTGTAAATTATTATAAGTCGGAATCATTATTTCTCCTCTATTATTGTGTTTCTGTTACTCGCCGTCAACGTCAAATTGAATTTTCAAGTGAATGTTATTTTTATTGTTTAATTTAATTTGAATTTATTATTTAATAATATTTTACCTAACTAACGAGCCTAAATCCAAAAATGAACAAAAAAAATGTAGGTAGACAATTTTTGTACTCTGTGTATTTGTAACTTTTGTGTCGACAGTATTTATTCCTTATAAAATACTTATTGAAAAATAAAATAAATACGCAGCAAATTGGATTTTTTAATAATTTCCTTTTCATTCAAATTAATAGATTACAAACAATGAGAAATATATGTAAGGATGATAGGATGTAAATTGGCGCAAACCGTAATTTTTTTTTAAACAATAAAGATTTGTTATTATAAAAAATTGGAATCACCCAAAACATGTTTCACCGAAAAACTTAAAGGTACTTTTAACTCAAAACATTCTTCTAGATAATTTGAGTGTAGGTAATAAAATTTGAATCATATTTGTACTTCAGTCGAAAATCGTCCGGTCGGGTGCCGTCCACATAAGTCAGGGGCCGTATCTGGTGATCTGTGAAACGTAAGGAGACCCCGCGGGCGACTGTCCGGACAAAAATATTGTTATTGCCGGCAAACTAATGTAATTATTTAACCTTAAAGAACAGAGGAACCCGTGGAATTGCCTCCTTTATTCGAATTTATTGTAATATTAGGCATGTAGGGTGAACGAGTGAAATAAAGTTTGCGTAATGGAACAATTTTCCCCAAAGTACCTAATTGACCAAATTAGGTTTTTTTTTGTTATTTTTAGGAGAATCGCCTGGCAAACATTTTTGCCAAAAAATTAAAGTAGTAGTAGCTATTTATTAGAAGAATCGTGGACAATTTAAATTAAAAAATAATCAAATAATACTTTTAGGAAAATAACTTTGTGTAAGATTTACATTCTTTTACATTCTTTTACAATACTTAAAGTACTTTTTATACCTACTCGTAGCAGTAGCCGTAGTACGGTATATTAGACAAAGTTTATCCTCAAGCAAAGTAACCGTTGACCCCAAGCTTTTATTAACTTGTTTGTGTTAGGTTAGTTACATTGACTTAGGTAAGCCACATTTTGCCTCCTGTGCGACTGGAACATCATTCTTATTTGTCATTTACATAAAAAAGCGTATACTAAATTCTTAATTAGCATACCTCTTAAGAGGCTTATTATAAATAATTAAATCAAACAAAGTAATTAAATGAACCCGTAACGTTTACAATATAAAGAAGCTACATCGCAACATGTCCCGCGCGTCCCCTAATTTACATGACGCGCGCTCTCTGTGGGGCACTTGTTACTTGTTAGTCGGATTTATCGTAGGGTTATTGTCTTAGTAATCATGCCGTTATTCACGGTCATAAGTTATGGTTATGTCCCCAATATGATGGCGTTTAGTTACAAAAAACTTATTAAGCGACAGGTTTAGTGGTGGTCGTTAAGTATTGTGCAGCCAAAGTGTTCATCAGAAAAAAATGAGTAAGATTGGGAAATCGCGTCATGTTGTAAATTAGTTCAGTTGTGGTTCTTGCATTATCAGCTTTTTAATCTTGGACTGCTTTATTGCAAAATCGTTTTGAAATACATAATCTTTAATTACAAATGAGAAAATATTATTGTTTATTTTAATGTGTGTGGTGTACAGTAAAAGTTTTTTGATCTGCGTAATCAGAAAAATCTGTGTTACAATGTCGCTCGCGCTGTACGCTCCATCCAGAAAAAAATTCGCAGAATTTTTCTGGTTTGGCGGATCGTAGTAAAAGAAAAAGTTTTTCCTTGAGTTTCATGGAATTCCGCTAAGGAACGCCTACGTCTCCAACAAAACTAGAACAGAATAGAATATTTTTTTATTCAAATAAACTTTTAATAAGTGCTTTCAAATCGTCAATTGAACCTATCAGTGGTTCGGAATGTCGTTCCAATCGAGAAGAACCAGCAGCAAATAATATGTAATAACAATATCATGTTGAGTGCAATTTTACGGTTAGTTCTAGAAGTATTTAATAATGTGTTTTTCGTTAGACCGATTGTGTAACCACCCTCATTACCCGCCACTAGAGCGGATCATGATCTCGATAGTTCACCTCGAAGCTCTAATACGGCACTTAGGTTGCCGTAACGTTTCCATTTCAACACTTGTGTACAATTCGCCATCATTTCGGTTAACCGACGATGATTCCTACGGCAATGATGAGTGGCTGTTGGCGGTAAAAATAGTGCTTACCCTAATTGATGACCCCGGTTAGCTTTTACACGGAGCCATATGCCACCACTAGATGTGGCAATCACGACGTCTACATTAACGATACTTTTGTAATATAAATGTTACAAAAAAATAATATAAATTTAATTCAAAGTTAAACGTTCAAATTCGCATTATTTATTTTATGTAGGCCAATTTATATCTGTTGTCTCTTGCCAAGACTTTACCACCGGTTCGGAATGCAGATTCTGCTCTGCTGAAACTCAGCAGTTGTTCTTTTCATAACAAAATATTACAGTATTAAGTACATAATATCACAATATAATTAGTAGTAGTTTTAATTTATTTAATTAATTCATTATTTTTAAAATTACGTAAAGTGTTTTAGCAATTATTTTGTGAGTTAGCAAGCTTGTACTTCTGTTTCATAATATTCAAAGGTTAATAGCTAACTTTGTTATTACATATTGACATACCTATTTCATTTTTATACTGTCATAGGCACAATAAGTTAGCTCACTATCGTCTTACCTTGCATCGTCATAGATAAAGAGCTGTAAGCTCTTTTGCATCTACAAAGCATACTGCATTTTGCTGAGTTGGGACCTTTTTTGTTGTGCTACACATGACTAAGTTGTTCCGGTGCTTCTTCTGCTTGACGCCTTTTATCTTTAATGCTCAATTGGTGGAGGCGCCGGGACAACCTTATCTAGGTATACCTATTGGGTGTTGTGTGGCACAATCATAAAATAAACGTTTCTTTCTTATCATAGAGTCAAAAGAAAAAAATAAGATATATCCAGCAGAGCAGTACGCGTGTGTCGGTAGTTAAGGTCGCGTGTGAAATACCGCTCTCGTGATGCCCTGCTCTATTACGTGGCGGTATAATGCGCCCCATTACCCCGGCCGTCATTCCCGCGTTTGATACAGATTTCACTGTTATTGTTATTGTTCTCATAGTTTATCTTTCTCTTCTATCATAAATATATAAAAGGAAAAGGTGACTGACTGACTGACTGACTGACTGACTGACTGACTGATCTATTAACGCATAGCTCAAATTAGTGGACGGACCGGGCTGAAAGCCTTTTAATCTTATTAATTAATATTATAAATGCGAAAGTTTGGATGTATGTTTGTTACTCAATTACGCCACAACGGCTAAACCGATTTGGCTAAAATTTAAAACAGAGATAGATTATAGTCTGGAATAACACATACGCTACTTTTATCCCGGAAAATAAGAGAGTTGCCGCGAGAATTCGAAAAAAGCTCAATCTACGCGAACAAAGTGGTGGGCATTAATTACTATTATAAATGAGATTAAGGAATGAATGAATGGAATCCTAAAAAATGTTTGTTTGTTGGTTTAATCCTTTAAGGATCGTCGTTTTTTTTTTAAAAAAAAAAAGAATATTAGCCAAGCTGAAGTTGACTAATATTCTCCTATCCCCTCCAAATAAGCGGAAAGCTTGTGCTAGGAGTGGGTACACAGGTTTTCTTAAAACTAAATGAAGGCGCGAGAATCAGCAAATAAATAATTAATTAATATTATGAAATTATGCTAATTGTACAAAAATGCTAATTATCCAAAAAGGTCGATATGAAGTTATTTGGGTATTACAGTTCATTCAGTCATTCGCTCTGGTTTTGACCAGGGGACACCGACCTAACTATCTGAAGATGCATTACCTTGTAGCGCCGGAGCGAGTCGTTTTAATAAATAACTTGAATTGTTTGGCTCACGACGGCAGGACGGTTTTCAGATAAGCACTTTGACCGACAAATGCACAGTGTAGTTTCGATTAAGAGAAAAACTTGCAGCCATGCATTATTTTTTTACAGATTACTGTTAAGTATTTGTAGTTTAACCTCAACGTAATTAATATTTTGAAGTTATGCTAATTATTCAAAATTTTATTAATGCTAATACTCAAAGTACAAAAGGGATGAAATAAAATATTTCTTACAGTTCATTCAGTCGTTTTTTCAGAAATTAGTCATCATCATCATCATCATCTTCACTGCGTAAAGTGTTAATCTTGGGAGTGTCACTAAAGACATGACAGTTACTAAAAATTCAATATGGCGACCACCTGACGCTATATTATGAAAAACAAAAAAAATTAAAGTCGACGAACTATGTTAAGTGGGATATTATTGAATAGGTAGGTATTTGACAATCTTGTCCATTTTTCATTTTGAATGGTTATTCACGATCTATGACAATTAAAGTTGTAAATTTTCAGTTGTTTTCCTTTAAAGCAATCAGGTTTTTTTATCCTCTTTTGATTGCTTGTTGGATTCCCGCGTTTTGGTATAGTTACCGGCAAACTTTTTGAGTAAATAACCTTCAAAAACAAGCGAATTTTAGGCCTCATTTGTGGTTAGTAAGCGGGGTATATAGTATCGAGCGCGTGATTGGTAGATCAGTCGACCTTTGCTTCCCGCGCCGCCGTGTCCAAATGCGCCAACCTTGCGCCAACTTACCCGCGCAACGCCATATTTAGCTCAAGAAGTTTGCCGGCAATAGTTAACGACATTTGAGCTTTAGTACGGCAGAGTGTTGTTCTGTGCACAGCTTGCTCTGGGACTCGTCTCATTGGCCGTTGATCGCGAGCGGTATAATGCGGGCGATTCGTCAAGTGCGGATAGATAAAGGACACGGCTTTCTCAGCGGCCCGCGGCGACGGATGAATTTCCGATTTATTTACGTAATCAACCTGTTTTAGGTCGCAGGTCGGATTATTATGGCGTCACTTGCTTTTACGAGAGACAAAGATGAACATAAATGGCGGTATTTTAAGTAGGCAGATCCAGTTATACCTTTCCCAGCTCGTGAAAACAGCTGCATATTCCAGATTTTCTAACTTTTGTCATCGCCTTCTCAGGTTCGATCCTCACTTTTAGAGAATTTTCAGTTAACGCTATTTAATAATAATGTTAACTTAAATTATATATTTTTTAAGATGCAAAAAGCAGTGGCGTGCCGTAGGGTTCAAACATAGGCAAGCCAGGCGTTTCCGTCTTCTTTTACTTATGTTGTCTTGGCGAGCTTCACAAAGCACACAGAAGGCATACTACTACTAGACAGAATTAAAACATGTCAGCAATGGCATACCTACCTACTGTGACTTTGAAAAAAGCCGTTTGCTTTATAAAACAAAGAAGTTTCGATGCGTTGTTTTCCGAAATTACAAAATGAAATAACGGAACTCAAATGATTTTGGGAATTTTGATGTCTTTTTATAGCACCAGATAAATTATTTAAATCATCATAGCCATTCATATTCCAAACGTTAGTTTCCTTAGAAAAAAAATATGCAACACCAACAATATAATTTATTAGTACGTGAGCAACCAACTATCCATTTCGTTTTGTACACGGATCTGTTAAATTGTCTGTTATGACCTTTACTAATTTGTGAAATACACAAGTCTGGAGTAGGTTTTGGAGAATTTATAAGATATTTTTTTCGTTCAAAAGTTAAGTTTCTTAAATTTACCTTGTTTTTCCCAATAAACATTTGCACACACTTTAAATCGTCACATGGAACAATATTACTTTTATCTGAACTCATTTTATACAAAAAAACACAAATAATGTAATTTCAATTCAATAACGACACGTCACGAAACAAATAACTAAATAATCCGACCCCAAAGAAAGTCTCATGACAGTATATATAATTAGTAATTCCCGGGGACTTCTTAACTTAGACGGTTTATAAGCAAGCCAGCTTAAATTTTCCCAATGCGAGATATACGATTTATATTTATATAGATCGCAATTTGCATAGGTTACAGGCGTGTTAGAGCGGTGTGACCCAAAGCCACGGTCCTCCCTCTCACACTCGCGGCTTGCGTTGCGTGGTTCCGTCGACTCACTTCAAGGTCACTATCTCCGTAGTCCGTTATATCCTGTGGTTATATCCGATAGTTCGAATAACGCGGTGACGCGCGAAATTTAAATACGTAATTTAAATCGATCCATTAATTTTAGTGAGTGAAATTAAAATTATTAATAATCTGCCTAATACAGGATTGAAATTAGGCAAGCCGGGCTTTTGGGCTTGTATGGAGGGTTCGCCACTGGCAAAAAGCTATTCTAGGGAGAAATTATATTACACAAGTGTGTACACAAATACAGGTACACTAAAAGATTCCTTCACTCTAATAGACCGATATGACCGATGGCTTAACGTGATCTCCGAGGTACGGCGTACCGATTTTGTTAACACTAAATCAACGAGAGAGTAAAAAAAAGGAGAGACTTGCTAAGAGATTCGCGACTATTCTAACGTTATTTTGGTAGGTAGGTCAGCAGAACTGTAACTTATGGAGTGTGCACTGACGTCATCAAACCAATTAGTACAGACAGTACGATAAAAAATGTACACCATTTCTCAAACGCAACAAGATCACGTATATTTCAACACGGACCTCTCAAATAATTTATTAGTTGAGCCACATTTTATGTAAGCACGTGGCCTATGCCCCTAACGTATTAATGTATACATTTGTAGGTCATTTATTACAACGAAAAAGCTGCTAACCAAATATTTTCTTATTTTCGGTTAGCTAAATTCTGTTTTACTTTCGTGTCATCCTTAACAGCTTCAAATACAGTCTCTACCTGGGTCTAAGTTATGTTTTCTTAATGGCTAAATGATTTTTTTCTTTTTTCGACTTCGAGTGTTTAGAATCTGTGAAATTTTTTCAAAAAAGAAAACGTGAACACTTGCTCTATTGAACGAATTTTCACCAAAGCGTAGACATCAAAGCGTAATCCTCAATCTTATGTATCCTCAAAATGCTTAGAGCTATTAGCCATAATGCTCTAAGCATTTTAAGCACTAGGTTTCTTAGTTTTTCTTGTTAGCTTGAGTGATTAATATTTTTAGCTTAGGCACACATTTCGCGTAATCGATTCGTAACGAATCGCGATTTGCTTATCGCAGTTTCGTAGGAATGGCAGAACGGACAATTATATCGTCGCAGGAAAGGCAAATTTACTGAAGCTCCAAATGACCATTTCGAGAAAAAGCCGTTTTAAGTTTTTTTTTTTCGTTTTTAATTCATAACTTTTTTCCCAGCACACGAATTTCGATGACGTCAAGGTAAACTTTTATTAATTTGTCATTTTCTATGTTCAGAAGTACAGACCATAATAATTGGACTGCTGGTTTGTGATATAGTGGCGCTTAAGTAAAAATGACTTCAATTTACAGTAAAGCAAAATTTCTTAACCGCCATTTGATTCAAATATTTATAGCAATCAAAATTACTTATAACTCTTACGTATATAAATTGGAAAACGACAAATTTTCTGGAACTATAACAATAATGTAATGTTCGTAATCTTAAATTACTGAAAGGACTTTTACAAGTCTGGTTTCATCATGTTAAAATAACTTAAAAAGTGATCGGTTCATTATGTTGAATCACTAAAAATCCTTAAAGGTAAGTTATTGTTTTAGTTTTTTCGAGTAAAAAGACGTAAGAGATAATTACTTTTGTCTAATCACACCTTTAAAACTACTTATAATTTCAGTTAATCTATATAATAATAATAAAACTGTAACGGGACGAATTCTGTACATTAAATATATTATGAAAATTTTAATCGGAGGATGATATTATCGATACTGAGCCCAAAACGATTTTTTTTGAATTTTTTGTCTGTCTGTCTGTCTGTCTGTATCTTGGCCGCGCATCACACTGAAATTACTGGATGGATTTAAATGAAACTTGGCACGAGAGGTAACATATAGGATACTTTTTATCCCGAAATTCAGCGCGGTTCCCTTGGGAGAGGGGATGAAAGTCAAAATGTGTATTTTATTGTAATTCATTAACGCGTACTCCGATTTTATTCATTCTTTTTTTATTAGAAAGAAGATACTGCAAATATTGTCCTGTAATTATTTCAAGGTTGTCGGTTTAGTAGTTCAGAAATTATAGACTTCACAATCCGCAGTAATTGCTCAAATAACTTGAACCCCGTTATGTACAGGAAACTTTGAATCTACGTCTCATCTTAGGCCTTATTTTTAACCGACTTCGAAAAAGGAGGTTATCAATTTGGTTGGTATCTTTTTTTTCTATGTATGTCCACCGATTAATCCTGGATTTCTGGACCGTTTCACCCGATTTTTTTTTAATGGACATTTTTTTACCTTCAACTCCTCAAGCCTGATGTTGCAGAGGTACTTTCCCTCAAAAGCATGAGGATTTAGGAACTGTCAACTACGATTTGGTATGCTTGGCCTAAGCATATACTAGATCATAGAGCTCCAGGTTCTACTCCTCAATCCTGATGCTGCAGGAATCTGCCCATCTAAACTGTGAGGATTTAAGAACTGTCGCTTGCGAATTAATATTGTAAGTATCAAAAATAAACTACAACATGAAGTTCTAGGTCCTAGCTGCGCAATCTTGATGCTGCAGGATACGGCCCACCGAAACTGTAAGGATTTAGGTACTTTCGATTACGAATTGTTATTGTAGGTATAAAGCATAGACTACATCATGGAGCTCTAGGTCCTGGCTCCTCAATCCTGATGCTACAGGGTAGTGCCTACCTAAACAGTGAGGATGTAGAAATTGTCAGTTTCGAATTGATATTGTTGGCACCAAGCATAGACTACATCATGGAGCTCTAGGTCCAGCTCCTCAATCATGATACTTCCCACCTAAAGTGCGGGGATTTAGGAATTGTGGTTTGTTAATAAGTACCGTAGGTATCAAGTATAGATTACATTTACGCTACGCTACTGCGTAGCGAAGGAGGGAAGGGACAAAGAGAGCAGGGATAAGCTACATGCCGAGCGATCATTTTCAAAATTAAAATTGATAATTAAACTAAATTCTTTGGCACAAGAAAGGTTACGCTCAGTGGCAGATTTACCAAAAGACTGAGTTGACTGGAGCCTAGGGCGGCAGGGTCTCAAGCGCCAAAAGTGTACGACTAGATATGCAATTATAAAAAAATTCGCGCTCGCTTCGCTCGCAAAAATGTCGCTTTACGTTGCTATTGAAGGTGTCAAAAATGGACTAATAAGTGCCGTAATGCAATTATAAAAAATTTCACGCTCGCTTCGCTCGCGAAAGAGTCACTTTTACGTTTCTATTGTAGGTGTCAAGAATGGACAACTAAGTGCCGTAATGCAATTATAATTTTTCAAGAACAAATTATAAGAGATACAAAGTAGGTATGGATGTAAAACATGGTCTGGAGTCTGGACGTATTACAGTAATGCGTCATAAATAAAAGTCATAAATCGTCAATTTTAAAAGCCTCAATAGCTCAACGGTTAATGGTGCGGACTGCAAACTGAAAGGTGGCAGGTTCGAGCCCCATCCGTGGCCCTATTGTTGTACCCACTCCTAGCACAAGCTTTTCACTTATTCGGAGGGGAAAGGAAAATATAAGTCAAGATCAGCTTGGCTAATTATTCTTTATTAAAAAAAAAATATATTCTCAAAGGTGTGTGAAGTCTGCCAATCTGTTCTGTCGGTTCTCATCGAGAGAAATAGTAGTGGGCCTGCGATTGCTTGAGAGGAATTATTGAGAAATCTTTACTTCCTTATCCTAACTAATCCTTACTAATATTTTAAATTTAAAAGTGTTTGTTTGTTGGTTTGTCCTTGAACCTCTAATTATAATCAGGTTTTGCAGTATCGCAGTATTCCATATTTTTTACTTTAGCGACGTAAATGACGTATTGACCAGCTTTCTATTTTTACTTCTATAACTTTTGCTAAAATATTACTTCATAGTAAAGATACTGAAAGTCAAAAACTTGCTCAATAATAGTAAGGCAAAATTACTTATACCAACTTTTATGTTTGTTTCGAGTAGTCCAAAAATGCTTATAAAATATTAGCTTTTAAATTGCCGGATGCCAAATTTACTTAAAATTTACTTGTAATTTATTGCAGGAAAACAAAATTACTTAGGTGACAGGCACGAATAAAATGACAAAAAAGTGTCGTTTAAGGACTCTGGCTGATGAAAAATTCCCTTTTTTTCCATTTACTGAAACCCCAAAATAGTGCTCGTATCGCTATGGGACCCAGACTGATCGACGCAGAAAAAAACGCTGATTCCGAATATCTATATAACTCAATATGCCTATTTTGGCGCTTCAGTAATTCTGCCTTTCTTGCGACGATATACGTAGTTTTTTTAAATTACCGTCAAACAAATTGACCGTTATAAATCGAGTTGTCAAATTACTAGAGGCAGTTTATCAGTAATTTCAAATTCAAAATTTATTTATTTCATGTAGGCCAACTTGTAGCTCTTATGATTCGTCATAAATCTACCACCGGTTCGGAATGTAGGCAAGAAACTCAGCAGTTGCTCTTTTCAAAAAAAACTTTTACAATAGGTAAAAGCCAAAAAGGAGGAAGTATACAATTCAGCCGGTATCTTTTTTTTCTATGTATCATATTATCATATACCACAACTTGAAATAGTATTAGAAATAAATAGCAAGAAATTAGTTCAAGAGCATGTGTCTAGCTGTTTTAGTTCGTTTTTGAAGCTTTTTTAAGCCCCGTAATTAATTGTAGTGAATTACGAAAATAACAAAAATAAACTACTTCTATTTATGCTACATACTTAGGTACTATTTATAATTTGCATATAATTTACACATTGTACAAAAACTCAACGTCGCAAACGATAACCGTCATATTATGTCTCTTGCCAAAATCGGTACAAAATCCAACCCTATAGTCCAAGCCCATTTATATCGGCTCACTTGGCATCGTCTGTCTACTTAATGAGAGTTTTCCCAACTCTGCGTTTGCCGGTGCAGGGTCACCATTCGAGCGCTCAAAAACTTTTAGCTATAAAGGGTTTAGACGTCGTTTAAGTATAATTTTCTCATACACGACCCAAAAGTCATCCCATTGCCAAATCGTCAAGTTTAGTATGCATGTGGTCTAAACCTCTATGGTCTATAACTCAATGCTTATAACAGTTAGCACAGTATTCGATGCATTGAGTCAATCGTGGCGATTAAATATCAGACTGTGGGAACTAACTGTTGTGTGTCAAAATTATTTCATACATTTACGCAGAATAAAATTTTACACATATATAAGGCTTGTTACTTTGCGAGCGAAAACTTAAACTACCAGGGATATAGAAATGGTATCGATGTCCAAGAAAGCAAAATATCGAGCATTTTCGTCTCAAACACAGGTCAAGAATTATTTGTGTATAATACAGACGGAATCGGCTTATAGCATGTAATTTAAATCTTAGTGGTTTCTTGTGTGGTAATAGGATTAATTTGTGTTATTTTTGTATGAGATGATAAAAAAATTTAACCCGTAAACAAAATAAACAACAAAAGTTTAAAAACCGATTTGTTGCACTCTGAGATTTTGCGATTGAAAAAGTTTATGTAAATAAACCTTTTCAACACGAAAAAATTTTCACAACTCGTTTTCACTGTTTTGTACCATAATGTACTATTTTATTTTATTCACAAATTATTATTCACAAAGGATTATTTTCTTCACAAGTGTGTTGAAAAATGTCGTATGATACACGTGTGTATTGATGATTACCGTCCTCGGCTATCTTAAGACCCTCACCTGACGGCTCGGGTCTCAATAGCGCCTTAGCGGCAATCACCAATGTTTCACACTTGTACCACAATGTACTATTATTCTATTATAATGTTTTAATCGATAGTGTATTATGTGATGGGTTTATTAAACCTGGGGTATGTATCCCTTTCAGCAATACCGCATTTCCACCTTGAATTCACTCACACTTCATTGTCACTTACCATGAAATTAAAATTAAAATTCAAAATTATTTATTGCCCGTGAGTCAATCTGGGGCTCTTATTGACAGGTCAAGACTTTACCACCGGTTCGGAAAGTAAATTCATCTGAGAAGAGCCGGCAAAAAACTAAGCAGAAAAGTGACTACACAGGAATCTGATCTAAAACTGCGCTAGAGCCATCCATGTAAATGTAAGACGTACTAGATGTGGCGTTTCGAACACTGACTTTGTTCAACTGACATGCACTGTCGACTGTGCATTAGTTGATTGCTTTTTTGTTTGTTTAAATATAATATACTAACTCTTGACTGAGATCTCAGTTGATGGTAAGTGAAGTTTCAGCTAAGGTTGTGCGTGCTTGCCTAGAAAATGCATTCCTTACATACTCTATGACGCATGTAGGAACAAGTTTTTTGTTCTGATATGCGTTTCTATGTATATCTATTTCGATGGCTAGAGCCAAGAAATAAAGGATCGCAGTCTCTAGCAGTAGAACTTATAAAGTATAATGGCAATTTATTCTTCAAAGGCTTGTAGGTTTAAGGGCCTGTAGGTAGCTTTATGTCTTTATCTACATTTTTTTGAAAAAACATTAAAATCAGAGTTATGACTCTGTGGATTGGACGTCTAATGATCTATCTGTCGATCGCTAAATAAAACCCGGTTTGATATCTCAATCGATTCCCGCGATAGATCTCTCATGAATAAAAAACACATTATAATGATGCTGTGATAAATAGTGCACTCATAAGTAAGGAGGTTTAACTCGGATACTACAATTTTCTCCAGCGAGATATATGTCCTATGGAGCTACAGATCTTATACGAGATGTAATTTCAGAGCGTCGAAAAAACGGTCCCATTTAATGTTGGAATTAAAGATATTTTTGTAACCTTAATTCTTACTTCATAAGGTACCAAGAGAGTGACATAAAGTAACACACATCGCAGCACAGCGTCTTGCTTACTTTACTTTTGCACCACCGCCAAGGCATCCTACATAGGTAACCTATGGCATGTCACACGGCGCACAACCATGACACGTTGTTACATTCAAAAATCACATGATATGCACAAAATGATCTCAATGTTACATTGCAATCAACATAATTCTAAAATAAAAAGAAAAATTAGTTACAGTACGCAACGTGTGGCATCGCTTTTACATTATAGTAGGTATTAGATAGCAGTCAGTAATATAACACAAAATAATGACATTGACTAATAAAATATTGACGTACCTAATTGTAAAAAAAAGACTGACAAAAGAATGACGGTTCCCTTGTCGGGTTGCTGCCATTAATCGGGACTTTGCACGCTCTAGTAATAAGACATCTCTCTCCTTACACCAAAGTAACCGCTTTCATTATATCAAGCGATTTTATAACTTATCTCTTCAATTATAAGAGTTGTATCGAGTGTATTTTTAAAGTGGATAAAATATACTTTACAAAAATATAGAACTGCGAATTCCATATGATGATAATCCCGAGCTATCTATAAGGCTTTTTAATGCGATAAAATTAATCGCTTTTCCGCTCAAATTTAGACTTTACATCTCTAGTGTATAAATATAGCGGCCATAAATTGTAATTAATGTTTGTGTGCGGATATAATATGAGTACCTACCCATGCGTGCGCGTGGATTAGGGTTTTTAAAAATCCCGTAGAAACGATTTTGCGGGATACGAGGTAGGTGTCATAATATTCTGAAGTAGATCATAATATCAGCAGAACATAATATTATTATGAGTGTAAATAAATAAATAAAATATTTAAATATTTGTCTAGTACATGACAGATTTGTTAACATTAACTTGAAAGTTATCCTAGACTGCCCTGGACCCGCTGGTTTGCAATACAAATTGGCTGAATACGTCGTCCTCTACGAGTTTTTTTTTAACAAAAATTACATATATCCGCAAAATATTAACTGTGGATCCCACACTAGGAGGCCTGCATCGTCGGGTTCAAGAGATTAGGTAGATTAGCACGGAAAATTACTAAGTTTGTTCGAAAATGTAGGTACATTTAGCTATTTCTACCGTAGAGAACTTAGCGGCCAGTGTAACGCACTCTCTTAAATTGAGTCAGCAAATAGGCTCTAAGTCAAAGATTGCTAACAGCTTATTTATACGGGGCCCCTAACGAGCCTGCGTGGTGCGTACTTGTTGATTTCATTATCAAATGGTAGGCCAGGCTGTTTGCGCGCGCCAAGCACTACTTATTAGTGAAGCTCGTGTTTGGACAGCACCTGCTTATGTCTGAGTTATTCCCTAATGGTAATGAACTTTAGATGGTGTGAATGAAAGTGTTATAATAAGGCCCGTAGCACATTGCTGCGAAATAGTAGCATCAGAAGCGCAAGTATCTTACGTCACACGTGCTAAAGGCGTAAGTGATCGAATTCAATACAACAGAGTTTATTATAAAGGCGAAAGTTTGTATGTGTATGTTTGTTACTTCTTCACGCCACAACGAATGCGCCAATTTGGCTAAAATTTGGAGTGGAAATAGGATTAACATATTAGTTGGGCTGAAAAGTTCGTATCGTTTCTATGAGATGGCGCCACTAGAATAAAATCCATATCATTTTTAGGTAGTACCAACCTTCAAAAGAAACGTGTATAAATTTGACAGCTGTCAGATTATTAGTTTGTGAGATACAGCATTTTGAGTGAAGCAACTTTTGTTATTTTGAAAAAAATGGATAAAAAGGAATTTCGTGTTTTAATGAAACACTATTTTTTGATGAAAAAAAGTGCTGCTGATACCAAGAAGTGGCTTGATGAGTGTTATCCGGACTCTGCGCCGGGCGAAGCAACCATTCGTAAGTGGTTTGCTAAATTCCGTACAGGCCATATGAGCACCGAAGACGATGAACGCAGTGGACGTCCAAAAGAGGCTGTTACGGACGAAAACATCAAAAAAATCCACAAAATGATTTTGGAAGATCGTAAATTGAGGTTGATTTGTATAGCTGACACTCTAAAGATATCAAAGGAACGTGTTGGACATATCGTGCATGAATATTTGGGTATGCGAAAGTTATGTGCAAAGTGGCTGCCGCGCGAGCTCACAATCGACCAAAAACAAGAACGTGTCGATGCTTCAGAGGAATGTTTGGAGCTGTTCAACCGCAATAGAAGTGAATTTTTGCGTCGATATGTGACAATCGATGAAACCTGGATCCACCACTACACTCCGGAGTCCAGTCGGCAGTCATCTGAGTGGACTGCACGCGATGAACCGAATCCAAAGCGTGGAAAAACTCAACAGTCGGCCGGTAAGGTTATGGCGTCCGTATTTTGGGATGCACATGGAATAATTTTCATCGACTATCTCGGAAAGGGAAAAACAATCAACAGCGACTATTATATAGCGTTATTGGAGCGTTTGAAGGACGAAATCGCGAAAAAACGGCCTCATTTGAAGAAGAAGAAAGTGTTGTTTCATCAAGACAATGCGCCCTGTCACAAATCGATGAAAACGATGGCAAAATTGCATGAATTGGGCTTCGAATTGCTTCCGCATCCACCCTATTCTCCAGATTTGGCCCCCAGCGACTTTTTCCTGTTCTCAGATCTCAAGAGAATGCTCGCTGGAAAGAAATTTAAAGCCGATGAGGAAGTAATCGCCGAAACAGAGGCCTATTTTGAGGCTAAACACAAATCGTACTACAAAAATGGTATTGAAAAGTTGGAAGATCGCTATAATCGGTGTATCGCCCTCGATGGCAACTATGTTGAATAATAAAATCGAATTTTGCAAAAAAACTGTGTTTTTCTACAAAACGATACGAACTTTTCAGCCCAACTGTTATATACTACATTTTATCCTGGAAAAAAAGAGAGTAAAAAGTTTCAGCGGAAATTAAAAAACCTTAATCCACGCGGACGAAGTCGCGGGCATCATCTCGTAAAATGTAAATGGTTTTTATAAAGTTTTTTTTTCAAATCTCAGGTAGGCTCTTCTCACAATACAATCCCCTCTAATCACAGCACTTGCACCTAAATTACTATCGTCTCGCCCCAAGCCTATCCATAGCTTAATAATAAAATATGAAGTGCTAATAAACAACTAATATTATTGTTATCATTCAGAAAAAAAACATATACGTCTAGTTTAGTAAAATAAAGAATTCCTAAACTGGCCAATAAAAACAATCAAGTCGAAATTAAAATATAAAAACCACGGGCTCGCCGCGGGGGGCGCCATTCTAATCCATAATCGTATTAAAACACACACACTTGTTCAGACTTCCTTGTAATTATTACTGAAATTGCATAATTTGGATTCTATTTTATCACTGTTAGAAGAAATCCTCGATTTTTCGTTTCTTTTTTATTAGTAGGTTGGGACACTTTTACGAATACTCATACATAAGACAACGAAATTTTCTATTATGGGTCACATTAAATGCTCGAAGGGGTCACATAAAATATCGCACTTAATTCGCACACCTAGATCATAGAAAAGTCAGACAACTCAAAAAAGATCTCCGTAAGTCTTTGTTCCCTAAAGGAAAAAAGTCTTTCTGAATCTTTTGTAAGTAAAGTTGTGAAACTCAATAATATAGATAAACGTAATTAAAAAAAAAACCAAAAAAATATATCAATTGTGCCTATAAAATTTGAAGAGTTACCTCGATTTTTTCAGGATCCCATCATTAGATCCTGACCTTATGACAATTATGGAACCACTTGGAAAGTATACCCTTTCAAACAAAAAAAGAATTTTCCAAATCGATCTAGGCGTCTTCGAATAATCGGGAAACATACATAAAAAAAAAAATTCAAGATTTGAAGACGAATTGAGAACCTCCTCGTTTTTTGGAAGTCGGTTAAAAATAAACTCTTTTAACCATACAGGTTGTCATTATGACAAGGTTTCGATAAATCTTTGCGCCTTTAATCACAATATTTCAAATTCTGTAGCGTGTCATTGACCTGTATTACAGTTCATTATAGAACCCAATTACTGAGAACCTTGTGGTGATCGGCGTTTAATTTAAAACCAAAGAACCCTGATTCTAAGGCTGTGATGATTATGGTTTAAATCATCGCCATTCATTTGTCATAAATAAGCCTTTTCTATTGCATAATGCATGAGCTTTCCGCGGCCGCTGACGTCATCTATTCGAAGTTTTATTTTTATTTTAAGCTTAACAGACGTCCCACAGTCTGATAGTGAGAGTCTATGGTATCTTTTTCGATGATCCATACACCTAGGTCTGATTTTATTTGACCTAACACATATATTGCGTTTAAGCAATTAAACATCACATGTTTCAACGGTGAAGGGAAACATGAGGAAATTTTCACGCCTAGCAGTTTCCCATAATTTTTTAAAGGTTTGGGAAGTCCAGCGTGTTGGGCTATGACCTATAACCCTTCACTAAGAGGAGACCAGCGCTGAATGGCGAGTCGTTGACGGGTTGCTAATGAATGATGAAACTATGTTGCAATATTTGAAGCCTCAATAGCCCAACGGTTCAAAGGTCACTGAAAACTGAAGGGTCGTAGGTTCGATCTCCATCCGTTGCACTATTGTCGTAGCCAATCCTAGCACAAGCTTTCCGCTTATTTGGAGGGGATAGGAGGCTATTAGGCAACCTCAGCTTGGCTAATATTCTTTATAAAAAAAAAATATTCGTTGAAGGGTGTGGCTGGATTAAAATTACCTCAAGACCTAAATAAAAATATTCAGGTTAAAGTGGCCCATACAGCGATAGCACTAATACCCTAGTATCTTTTTCGGGAAGTCTACGGTTCAAGTCTCAAACAGGCACCTTTAACTTTTCGGAGCTATGTACGCTTAAATCAGTTATAATATATCACTTACTTTAACGGCGAAGGAAAATTCTCCCTATGGCCAATCTGTGTTAAGAACTCTCGTACCTTTTAAGTTTTAAATTGTTGTTAATTATAATCACCATTACTTCCTTATACTTTTGAAACTGATTAACAATCAAAGAGTGTACAATGGAACCAGAATATGAAATATAATTAAATCTAAAATTATAAAAAGTTTCCTTTATTGATAATTATATTTGTTCAATTTAAGAAAATAGCTGTCTACGTAATGTATGTAGGTGCTCTGTACCTGTATATCCTGTAGTAAAGTATTTCTGTTTGATGAAGACATAGGTCGCCGGTTCATCAGAGGTAACTTTTAATGACTTATTCATGATTGTGCTTTGACGGATAGACTCGTGAGCGAAACTGCACGCTCCCACAAATACCTGATGCACTAGATTGAGATGTACCTAAATGTTGCAGGTTTAATTGTTTTGACGTATTATTACTAATAACTAAGCTGACTCAAAAATAAATGAATAAAATGACTTAGGGCCGACTTCAAGTGACGTTTAATCGAGGAATAAATTGGATGTTCTGACAGTTTTTGTATTTAAAATCTGTCAAATTATCTTTACGCTTGGATAAGACTTATTTTAATTTGGTAAAATCGGCCGATCGATTCATCCGAATTTAGGAAAAAACAGTTGTCATCCATACCATAGCCCATCCATAGCCTCAATAGCCCAACGGTTAAAGGTGCGGACTGAAAACTGTAAGGTCGCAGGTTCGAATCCCACCCGTTGCACTATTGTCGTACCCACTCCTAACTCAAGCTTTCCGCTTATTTGGAGGGGATAGAAGAATATTAGACAACCTCAGGTTGCCTAATATTCTTTTTTAAAAAAAATAAAAAATAAAAAATAAAATAAAATACATTCAGTCCCATTTACATGCTACATATTGACAGTGTTATTTAGAATTTTAAAAAATATATTTGAAATACTTGAAATCGAACCTTGGACAACCCGAAAAAGAGGCTGAAGTCTGAACTATAGGCTATCGCCGCTTTGTTAAACATATTTTAGCCGAAATCCTTAATTAAGTGTATGAGTAATGACAACAGTTACTTAGTCGCAACATAATCTTCGCACAGGGTCGAAGGAGTTTGTAGCGTGAGGTCTAATTTACATACAGTCGTCGTTTATGGTCATTACTCACATCTCTGCAGTGAAATAATCTCATTAGAAGTGTAGAAACTAATGCCAATTTATGTGATTTTTGCCCAAAAAAAGTTTATTATGTGACCTTAGCTGTTTAAAAACCTAATTGTTGTTGTCACTTTCAAGGATCGTTTAAGTTCAACAACTATATTACGTGTTTTTTAGGGTTCCGTATCCTAAAAAAACACGTAATGTACCCATTCTGATCTGGTTTCAAGCAGACCAGCAGGGCGATTCAGACCTGTTCGATAACATACCGTGTCGATACGGTTAGAGAGCGAGCGAAATATATGTTAACAAACCGAATCGATCGACAAATAAGCTATCGGAAGGGTCTGAATCGGGGGGCTGATCAGATCGGCTTTGGTCGTGGCTAGTTACCACGCTACCGTCAAAGACGTGCCGCCAAGCGATTTAACCTATTAGGGGTATAGGTTGAATGTACGCTGTCAAACCTCATCCAAGTTAACCCACTATCATCTTAGACTGCGTTGTCACTTATCATCAGGTGAGATCGCTGTCAAGGACTACCTTTTCATTGAGTAAAAAAAAAACGACGATGCCCGCGATTCCTCCGCGTGTATTAAGGTTTTATCCTGCGGAAACACTTTAATTTTACTGGACATGACCGCCAAAATTTTTTACGACTGACCGCGGAGCTTCAGTTTGAAGATGGCATCCACAAATTAAGATACAGTCGGGCAAAAAGCCTGTATTTTTATTCGCAACATTTCATAATAGCAATGTAAACGAGTAACGCACACTGTACGGATAATACCCAAGTAGCACATTAGCGATGAATTACGTTATAAACAAGCTACATTACAGTCTATCGCTTTTATGCAGATGTACTAAAGGATATGATGAGTCTTTAGGCTATACTGAGGAAAGATTATACACTATTAAACAGCATAGCTGACTAATGACTTTATAAAGGCGAAAAATTATACTTAAAGCATTTAAGTAGAATTTTAAAAAGGTCTTGTCCAGCTATTGGCTGCATGTGATACTACTAGTTGATTTAGAAGTCCAAAGCTTGTTAACGACTGGTTAATACGAAAAATTTACCTCTCTTGTAATGCTGCGGGCTGCATTGAGGTATTCGCTGGTTTTAAATTGGTGTACACTAATTCAATTCTAATTCTACTTCAAGGAGCTTGTTAATGGCTGATTAAAAGTGGATTTGTAATCTCTAAAAATGCCGTTACATTTATAAGAAAATCATTAAACACCCTGAGTTGTAAATTGGAGTAGCTGTACTCCTTTCTAATCACAATGCATAAAGTATATCTGGCAGCTATTTTAAAGCTTTCGGCGTTATTTAAAAGTAGATCTAGATTATTGGTGTTCAAATTACGTCAGATTTGGTTTTTTTGCATAACGTGTGACGCGACCTCACGAGTTACACGCGTGTGTTTATACATTTTAAATTAAAAATGAACAACTTAAAACCATGGAATAAAAGAAAAAGAACTGGTGGAATAAAAAGAAAACTATCTAAAGCATACGCTAAGGCTTCTATGGACGAATTGCGAAGGAACAGTACTGATGCAATTAATATTTACAAGCCAGTGTCGTTTACGCAAAGTAAGGGTTCCGCACAAACAAATTTTGATGAAAATATTGATTCTTCTAATAAGCAGCATTTTCATGAACCATAACCACAAGCCAGACTAATGTTGTAAACAATCTTTTTACACAAAAAATGTTATTAAATAATACCTACCTACCACTAAGTTATTATAAAAAGCAGTAGGTATATGTATACTCAAACTTTATTTGTATAACAATGTTTTTTAAAAAACTTTGCTTTATTTTTAAAGTCAATATTTCATTAAATAAGTAGTGCTAAAATTGTTTACAATATTAGTCTGGCTTAAAAATGCATTAGATATACTTGGCACTTTTTCGGTTGTTTTGACTAGAATGACTAAATAAAAAAAACATAACACTGCAAACAATACTGTGAAGGATGCGCAAAACTCTTTAAAAGTTTACTTTTTAGAAACTTAAATCAAATCTACTGAGCCTGCAAGGGTATTTTGAAAGCCAAACATTGTACCTACATACAAAATGAAATGGTTTTTGGTCGAGATTTCTTTATCCCTAGAAAGCTGTTGTATGCTCTCTCTTTATACCAGTACACAGTAAGAAAGATTATTAAAATCCTTTGTCCAGCCAGCATAATGCTATAAGCTAGTAAATAGACTTTGGTAACACCACTGCACATCAAATAACTTTTCAAATGCATTTATGGAGAATTTGTGCTGGATAAGAAATGGACACCATTTTAGCAGTACATAAACGATTTGTTAATAAATATCCAAATGATTTATCTTAAAGATTTCAGGATACTTGATAGCTTTTAATTCAAACTATATATATTTTCCACTTATTTCCTAAATAGAGTATTCCTAATAGGTACAATGATTTAGAAAGCAATCATTTGAGTGATAAATTTATTTATTTAGTATTAATACACTTTATCTTATGAAATATTTTCGTTAACGCGATATTATTTTGATGGCGCATGAAATATTTGATGTAATTACCTATACACATTTACAGTAAAATGGTACTCGCAACTTAATTTACTTACATAATGACAATCAAAACCAACGAGAAAACTATTAAAAAATATAATATCTTATATTAAAAATGTCCGCCTGCACAAGCTCATAAATAAACAAACAATGAATGTAGATAGTGTCACATAATAATACGTAAAAAATAATTAAAAAACTATTTTTTTAGGTTATTTATATCTTAATAAAAGCTATTACGAAGCGTCAAAACATCTAAGAGCTGTTGAAGAGAATTAAAGTAGCTGAATCTTATGCTGCAATGGCTGTTGTATACCTGTATAAGCTATTCTACAGGCCCTGTTCAGCTGTTTCAATGATTATGCTGCCGTTAACCAGCCACTGTAATGCTCGGAGCTGGTTAATTTGGGGCCCAACTTAGCATTATAAGGTCTGGGTAGCTAACTACACAGGCCTTATGCAGGAAACTAAAACAGCCTTAAGTAGTCACAAATTCTATAATCAAGTCACTGTGCGGCTGTCATGTGCTACTTGGGTAGTAACCGGCGAGCCGCGCCGACCCCGGGTCGCGGCCGCTATTCGTAATAATCGCATGCTCATAATATTTTCATTAATTTGCCCGCTTGCGACATCTGTTCGCAACCTTGCGTGTTTTATTTTACCTTAATGCGGAATATCCACCGCTGACGAAGCTAAGCTAGCACTTGTGTCTGTTTTTTCTTAGCTATTGGATAGAAGCTGGCGTTGTTTTGCAACATTCCATGAAAATACTAAAAGGAAAAGTTATATTTTGCTATCATCCGCCAAACCCGAAAAAATCGCCTTACTCCGTCGTTTCTCTGGAATAGAGGAAATACAGGAACAGCACAACACCAACACGTAGCGTCATACAAAGTCCTTCAAACTCTTCGGTTTGGCGAACAGCAAAATACTATTTTTTCTTTTAGTATTTTTCTTAACTGTCTCAAAAGCTTTCTTAAAAGGGAACGCAGAAAGTATTTCGGAGAAACGTCACTGACGAACGTAGCTGAAACTTACAATGATCCTAATATTTTTCTTCATTGTCAGTCTGCGGTAGAACGTCCTAGGTTTTGTGCTTAGCTTAGCGCGTCGCTTACACATTACCGTTTAGTTTTTATCCGCGACTTCGTCCATATAGAGCAATTTTTTTTAAGTCCAGAATCCAGAGGTATTCTGGAATTTTTTTCTGAATTTTTTTCCGGGGAAAAGGTAGCCTATGACACTCTAAAAGCCCTTATCATAGTAGTCAAGTCATGCTCCATTGCTAAAAGGGTTCTTGCATAATTTTTAAACCTAACTCTATGCGGACGAAGTCGCGGGCTAGAAGTGGTAGAAGGTTTAGCTATAAGCTATGACTTTGTGAATGAATTGTATATGAATTCATACCTATGTATTAGTTTAGTGGCTTAGCTTCGATCGCGCTGGACATTACGCATTACTAATTATTCATATTATTTTTACTAATTTACATTTTTAATGAACTACAAACTTGGCGACAGCCCATTAATTTGTTTTAACAAGTCACAGATTACTCTTCTTTTAAGAAGGTTACAAATGTAATGCTAATTTAATTAATTATGGCTCTCTCAGTGTGATACATTGATAGATGAAAATTCTCAACATGATAAAATGTTTTATTAGTGGATCCGTTGATCAAAAGAGGTTTTGTATTTACGAAATTTCATATTAAACAAATACTACTACCGTCCATCTGTCTACTAATAATACCGTCCGTCCGTATGTCTGTCAGTGGACTGTATCTCATGATCCGCAATAGGTAGAGAGTTAAAATTTTCAGAATATGACGTGTAATAAAAATAAAAATAAATTAAAAGTTACAGGGGGCTCCCATACTAGAAACGTGTTTTTTTTGACGTTTTTTGATACGGAACCCTTCGCATTCGTCCGACTCGCATTTGACCGGATATTCTCTTTTACCCGACTACGGCAATGTCAAAGGGTGGGGGTTATGATTTTAGTATGTATGTTTCTATTTACGTACATTCCAAAGTAGCGCCTAAACTACTGAACCGATTTTGATGAAAGAGGTATCAATCGAATCGTTATTATAGTCAGAGTGACATAGGCTACATCAATATATCATAACCGTTTTCTGCAATCGGGTTACAGTTTTTAAATTTTATCTTTTACTAGCTTTTGCCCCCGCGACTTCGTCCGCGTGGAATTAGATTTTGGGGTGGAATTTTCAAAAACTGTGACACACGTACCTCTTTATTTTTAACTGAAAGCTCTAATACCAACTTTGATGGAAACAGCTTGAAAAATGACGGACTTTCATATAAACTTCCATCCCCTATTTAAACCCCTTAGGGGTGGAATTTCCAATAATCCTTTCTTAGTGTGCGCCTACGTCATAAAATGAACCAACTGTAAAAATTTCAAGTTTCTAACTTCAGTAGTTTAGGCTGTGCGTTGATATCTCAGTCAGTCAGTCAGGTCTTTGAATTTTATATATATAGATTGTTAAAGAGTTGTCAAAGAACTTTACAGAAACCAGAGGCTTAGGCAAACCCTTACAGCACATTAACTATACCCCGTCAATACAAGTCCTTTACCCTACAGCGACACAATAATAGACCCTATAGACCACCTTCTCAGACAACTTAGTTTATGGGATCATAAAGTAAATTCTATTCCGCAGTATCTCTTGAAAATCTTCGTTGAGGTGAGCCAAACGGCTCATTGAAAAGAGAAGTGAAAACTGTATCTTTTGAGTTAGTATCTATGTCTTGGGTCACTTAACTATATCGTTGATCTCTGACACTTTAATCAGTGGCATTCAAAACATGGAATACCTTTGAATGAATGGATACATTTGATGGCTTAAATTTTGTGAATTGATAAATGAAATCTTATTTTTTAACGAAATACGTTTTTTTCGCATAGTAGATATTTTCTTCAGTTTTCTTTTTTATTCGCTTTAGCGTAGCACGAGGTAATTTTTAAATTTGGCACATGTGTCGCAAGAAATAATTTCTTCATAATTATTATGGATTAGTTGATGCCCGCAACTTCGTTCGCGTGGATTAAGGTTTTGTAATTCCCGCGGGAACTCTCTCATTTTCCGGGATAAAAAGTAGCCTATGTGTTATTCCACACTATAATCTCTATGCCAAATTTATGCCAAATCTATGCCAAATCGGTTCAGTAGTTTTTTACGTGAAAAAGTAACAAACATTCATCCATTCATCCATCCTCACAAACTTTATAATACTAGTAGGATTGAATTGAAAACGTAGGGCTTGAGTATCTGCTCAGTCTCAGACAAAGAAGAACATTTGTATGACCCGTCCCGTGCTAGTCTGCCAGCTTTTGAAACAGAACCGCACTGGCTGTTGCTGTCGCCATGAAAAGGAAATCTTTAAAAATCATAACTGCTATTTGCAGCTATGTACGGTTCAATGATATACTTATTATGAGGCCGCAACTGATACGAAGAGCCAATGATCCTTCTCGTTAAAGGGCGAAAGATTTAGTTCAGTTTTATCTTTCATTGGTGAACAACACGACGCTAATCGGCATTGAAGATTTGAACAGATTTGCGCGCGTCCTGCGTGATGTATGCGCGTTGTCACACTATATCAGCGCCCCGCTGCGCGCACACTCATTATTTTTAAAACATAGCACACTTTATATGGGAATATTGTTGCAAAAAAATGATGTATGCCGCGATGAAACTTTTCACGTAGGGCAAAGGTTCCAGTTAAGTAATACCTCCTACTTTTGTGGTCCAAGAGACGTAACGATTCAAGAAAAATATTATGAATATTTTTATTTTCTTCACCGAAAAATCCGATATATTTTTTGCCCCTACATGAGAATTGTATACATAGGATCTGGTCATCCACATCAGTTGAACACGCTAACCAATCATCGAGGTAGTCAGTGTGTTATTACACTGTGAATGTATATAGAGTATATTATAGACAAACGGGCATACGTGCAGATAGGATAACTAATAATCTAAATAAAATTCTGTTTAAAAAAAACCGAATTCAAATGCCACTATAAAGTAGTTATATCAAGTGTGCCTATAAAAAAAGAGTTCCCTCGATTTCTCCTCTATGTTTGATCACCTTTCAAACAAAAATAGAATTTTCCAAAATTTATTAAATTATTAATTTTTTAAGCCTCAATAGTTCAACGGTTAAAGGTGCGGACTGAAAATTGAAAGGTCGTAGGTTTGGACCTCACTCGTTGGACTATTGTCGTACCCACATCTAACAAGCTTTCCGCTTATTTGGAGGGGTTATTAGGGTACTATTCCGCTTGGCTGAGATTCTTTAAGAAAAAAAGATTCCGACGAATGGAGAACCTCCTCCTTTTTTGAAGTCGGTTAAAAACTAATGAAACCACGTTTTGTCTTGGAACAAGCCATAACAACATCGCCTAGGCTCGGCGCGGTTCTGCGGCACATGTGAACGGTGCTCCTTGACCCAAGACTCGAGCATCTTCCATCGGCGAGATACATTTACTGGAAGCGTTTACTGCGAAGCCTAAAATTATACACATATATGTATTAACTTACTTACCTATATTATAAACTAACTCGAATGGATCCATCTCGTCTGCCTCGGCAAGAAGGTACTTCGCAGTAGTGGCGCAGTAGCACACGCGAAGACTTGGGTTGACCACGGTTATGCTTTAAAGATTGAAAGAAAGAAGAGTTTATTCAAATTCAAAATTCCAATTCAAAATTTATTTATTTCATGTAGGCCAACTTTAGCTCTTATGATACGTCATAAATCTACCACCGATTCGGAATGCAGATTCTGCTGAGAAGAGCCGGCGAGAAACTCAGCAGTTGCTCTTTTCAAAAAAAAAAAAAATGTTTTTTTTTTACAATAGGTAACAAAACCATGCTATGTATACAGTGCCTCCACAATGAAGCTTCAAAAATGCTTATAAAATATTTTATAAATGTTTCTTTGTTTGTTTTAATCTTTGCACTAAGAGAGACATGGCCGATTTTAACATAAAGCACAGAATTATTTTATTATTCCCTATTCATTTATCTCAATCCGTAGCCGGTCCACTATTGGAACAATTCTTCTCTGGATTGAGAAGGAGTCAGTTTTGTTTAGTATTTTACGACAGATTTTTCATAAGTCATATGCATCGCATTCCATAATTATGTTGCATGTAACTAAATTATTACAAACAATAGTGATATAAATTAAAAAAATCACGAAGTCAAAACTACGTTCGGAATTCTGTTGTTCTGTTTCTTATGACGATAAAACCATAAAAATCCTTTCGTAAATGAAAATTGGAGATATATTATCTAGTTGTATCACATCTGCGTCGCCCACTATATCGCAAGTGTGTACTTGTGTAACAGTAGTAAAGCCAGCTCACAATAACTGCCATGTTATAGGTCATTTCGTACTAAATATGTAATTAGGAGATACCACTTATTTCGCTTTGAAGCTTTCAAAATAATACGATTATTTGAAAATCATTTTCACTAGAAAACTAGTTTGACTAAAACCGAAATACTTTATTAAATTTCTGGACAGTAACGACGGATTCCAAATAGTAACTTTAACAACTGCCAAAGCGTCAATTCGTCAAGTAAAATTAAAACATAGTTTTGTGCTCTACATAAATAGTTTGAACGACCACTCAGACGAATAAGTGGAAATTAATCCAATTCATCCTGAGTCTACTCAGCTCTCACTACGATTGATCAAATATATTTTATTTATTTATTTTTATTAAATAATAATAAATAAATTTAAACAGTTACAAGAAAATATTATTAGAAGAAGTGGACACAGGTGAAAATTTCTTCCAGCTTATCTTGAAAGTGAGTAAGTAGTAAGATCGATAGATAGATCTTTATATTTCACCCACAATCGAAATTCAAGAGATTTAATATAACGACAAGCTACACTGTTCTTTAACGGCAACGGATATTAAGCGTTGTGAAAATCGATAATGTTGACAAGATGTTGATGATTTCCTCTGAGAACCAATACCAGACTTCACAGAAGAGGTTTTTGTTTGAAACGATTGACATGGTTTGCCAAATCCGTACTTAAAATTATAAATGCGAAAGTGCGTTTGTTTGTTAGTTTATCTTTCAAACACGCAGTATTGGATTGGATAGTCTTGGAGTAATCTGGGTAAATACTGACGAATAGTTCAGTAAGACGGTAGAGTGCTAACTAGCCACGACCAAAGCCTCTCACCAAACCAGACCAGAGACAATTCAGAAATTACAAATTCCCAAATTGTCTCCGCCGGAAATCAACCACCATTCCACGCTGTTTCAAGAGGCCTATGTCCAGCAGTGGACGCCTATCGGTTGATATGGTGATGACGTACAGTTCAGAAACTGGAGAAGTGAGCACTCTAAACATAAGGATGGTAACCTCAAACAGTGGAAAAACATAGAGTCACAAAACTTTAAAGCTCCTAGGCTTTTAACTATAAAGTGTTAATTTTCACACGCTTTTATTACAGACTAGTGCTTTATGCGGAATTAATTTCACAATGCTATTTCTATTGCACGGATAGGCCGACGTGTGCCTACAACATATTGACAGACACGCCGTATTGTATAAATATTTATTCGTTAAGAGAAACTTCATTAAAGATTGCAATCTGTTATTGAAGATGTATCACTTACCTAGTGTTTTAACAACTGGGGCCAATCAGGGTCAAATGTCAAAGGATCGAGGTTTTAGAAATTCAAAATACTTACAACAATAGATGTACATGTACGTAACCCAACGCTGAGTACCTTGTTGGATTAGTGGTTAGCTTATCCGGCTGCGGGTTATGCGGGTTCTGAGGGTGAGTTCCGGGGTGGGCCAAAAACCAGCTATTTAATTCTTCCCACAATTAATTTTATTCTTAGTAGAAGATCGCGGTGTGTCACCTCTGTATTTCGTAAAGCACGTAAAGCTCTTGGCAATCAGATCGGCGATCGGTCATCGGATTGCCGTTCCATTTCTTTATGGGAGTGCGGAAATAGAAGATGCACTTGTGCTCCATAAATCCTGCGTAATTTGGTAATTTCTGCCACCAGGGCTGACATTTTGTGGCGAGGAAACTTTTTTTATTTGATTGAGAACTGACTTATTGGTACGTGAAGATATAGTTTAAGATGGATGCGAGCTAAGAAGGAGGTATAAGGTATTAGGAAGGTCTTTGCCGATAAGGCTTTGCCATGTTAGATGCTATTTGATATTAAAAGCCATAACCAGGTCGCGCCTCGTAATTACCACAGTGAGGCACTAAATCATGAAATCGTATTTAGCAATAATAATTGAAACACAATGATCTTTTGACTCTCATATATTTTCGTAAGGCATCCCGACAACCGATACATTGATAATTGCAAGCGATTTATTTTAGCTCATTGATGAAATGATGCAGTCAAGTTTCTTTTTGGACGTTCATGATGGGGCCGAGACGGCAAGAACTGAAACGTTGTCTGGTCCGTCAAAGACGTGCCAGGGATCGAATCTGCGACCCCTCGAATAGCATACCGCAGTTTTAACCACTAGGCTATCACTGCTTCACCACAGCTTTAGAATATAGCAGAGAAAATTTTCTGATCTCTGTCCTTAATAAACTTACACCCTCGACTCGGACACTTTGTAATCTATAGCATCTCCTTCAAAAGCATCGTGATACACGAAGGTAGCAAGTTCAATCCAGGTCGGGGCTGATTTGAATTGCCAATGGCGAGCGCTTCACGCCCGCGCGTTAGCGTTGATTATGCCAATTATATTCACTTCACTTACACTTTACATTTCCACCACCCTCTTCTTTAACTACACAAATAAAATAGACAGAGTTACCTTATGGCAGAAAAATTTAAGTCAGTAGTTTCAGAACAAGTTAAAAGGTAAATAATATGACCAAATTCTCTCTCTCTCGGCGTCGTTACCCGTTACTGAGGGTCTTGACCCCTTCCACCAAGAACTCCTTTGTAGATGATGTCGCGCCATTTGATCGATTTGATTTATCGAGAGTGGTGCGGATTTGGTCTGACCAACGCATCGGGCTACGTCCCCTAGGTCTCTTTCCGTCTACTTTGCCATTAGTTATTCTTTTATTTATTTTTCTACATAATATTTACATTATATTATTATTCTTATAAAGGAATCGAAACCATGACAAGATGTGATGGTCCTTTTATTCCCTTGTGTTAGTAAGTACCTAACTAATAATTTTTGACGAACTCCCTGGCGCAGTGGAGAGCGCTGTGATCTTATAACTGAGAGGTCTCGGGTTCGATTCCCGGTTTGATTCCAATTTGGGAATTTATAATTTCTAAATTTTCTCTAGTCTGGTCTGGTAGGAGGCATTGGCCGGCAAAGACATGCCGCCAAGCGATTTAGCGTTCTGGCATGGTGGCGTGTAGAAATCGATTAGGGGTATGGGTTGAATATTCACTACCATATACTCCGTACAAGTTAGCCCGCTACCATCTTAGACTGCGTCGTCATTTACAATCAGGTGAGATCGTAGTCAAGGACTATCTTTTCATCGAATAAAAAAAAAGTTAATCAATGGATCGATAAAGGGAATCAAACCAGGACATCTTGCTTGCATTAGTAAGTACCTACCTAATATGAATGTTACCCTGATTAGATCCAGCAATGACCATCTCATTGGAGACTCCCTCCTCTCAAAATCCGATGGAACGGAAATTCTTGACTGCAAATGAGAGATAACGGACTTAATCATGGAACTTTTTTGGAAAGACTGATTTTTATGAAATTCTATCACCTGATACATCGTTGCCTGATACCAACTAGGTAGGAAGCAGTGACAAAACCAGTACTAATAGGTTCCATTGTAAAAGTTACCCCACAGCTATTATAAAAGGTAAGTTATAAATAAAACTATAGAGTCGAGTGCTTGAATAATATTTTATTTTGTACGTCTTCCGTGGAAATTGGAATGCATTCATTAAATCCTTTTCATGAAAAACATGCTACTTACATTAACATTATAATATACAAAAGTATTTGTCACAAAATATTAAATCTGAGTATGTCTTCGACTAAATTTTACTACATTGAGTACATAGGGAGTAAAGAGCATATAGTAAAAAATAGTATACATTTATATAACATCAATTGAGCAAGTTCATAGGAATGTATAATTTTCGAGTATATAATTTATATATTACTTCTTGTGTACAGGGAATGTTTCAAATCAAGAATGTAATATCACAAATTGAAATTCTGCTATTACCCTATTCAAAGGCTCACAAATGCGTTTTGCTAAATTCTCTCACAACCTCGTTATGTTCTAATTAACTGTATTAGAATCATTTATGAATGCAGTAAGCGGGAGTTGCCAAGCCATGTCTAATAGCATTTGAATAGAATACTATAATTGAATAAAAATAGATTTACCGCTAAAAATAAATCGAAGAAGTAACAAATTCCACAAGGCACCCGATGTTAACACAATGTTTCCTTCTAGCGACACTTCGCTCAAAATTCTACTAAAATTGAATAAATTATATTAAAATATTACAAAAATATACGCAGTTATATTAGATACTTTTTCCGTTTAAATTGGATGCAACAATTGGTCCACTTTTATTTAATTAAAACCAGCTAACTAACCTAAATCTTACAGTACAAAATAATTTAGTATTTACACACGATCTGTACATCCTTCAACCGGGGTTTAAGTACCAATAACATTTCATTAACTAACTACTTAAGATACGTATTTGGATAGACTCTTTATTCAATCGATAACAATTCACAAAACTGACTTCCCGAAGTCTCTACCTACGTCTTATTTATAACCACCATCCGATTTACTGGCCTCCAACATGGTGTTGAAAAATTAAAGTCATAATAACGCTAAAAAGCGTCTCCTTAAAATGGCATCAGACTTTGGTTGTCAGATCTAAAGGGTGGAGTTTGATCCTCTTTATTTGGGAGAAGGTTAAATCTTCTTCGTCACTGGCAGACGCTCGGTCGCTTCCGGACTCGGGGTCATCATTATCAGGAGCAATGACCTCGCTGTCGTCAGACCGCCGCCGCGCTGAACTCGATCTGCCATCAGACTTGACGGACAGATCCATTGGATTCTCTTGCAGCGGAGATTCTGATGTTCTCCTTTCAGCCGGCGGAGTAGGCACGAATTCTGTTTCGGAGATCACTTCCTCTTGCGGAGTAGGCTGGGTAGCCCGTTGCTGCTTAAGAATCTCGTCCAAAAAGAAACGCTTCGAAGAATCAGTGTTGTTGTCATCGATTCTTACATCGTTGTTGTTTTCAGCTACTTGTCTAAGCGCTGCATGGTCCAGTAAATGTCTAGAGTAAAGTGGATGGAACCCTGGCGGAAACAGTAAGTGATGATTCGGTGGGAACGGGCTAAAGTGTGGCGGATGTAGAAACGGTGAATGTGGGAAGTGGGGCAAGGCTAAAGGTAGAGGGAGGAAGGCATCTCTAGGTGGCGTTAGAGGCCTGTCGGGAGGTCTACATTGAGTGATCCGAGCCTTTTCGTCTAGTTTAGGGGAAGACCCGCTTCGATGAGAATCTGGGGATCCTGAGCACGGAGCTTTGTAGTCGTCGAGGCCTAGCAGAGCCAGTTCTTCTTTAGTTCTCGGTCGCGCCAGGCCAGGGAAGAGGTGTGGGGGAAACGGGGGCGCTAGGTGAGGCGACTGCGGCACTCTGGGGGGCGACTGCGACTGGGCCGCTTGTTGCTGTTCTTGGAGGAGGCAGTGGATTTTGAACCAGTTGGATCGTCTTCCGTATCTGGAGCCAGATTTGGACATGCCGACCATGAGGCATTTGCGCAGTCGACACGCCTTGCACGCCGTGCGGTTCTTCTTGTTGATGACGCACTCGCCATTGTTCTTGCACTCGGTGATGGAGTTGAGATTGTTGTAGGAGCGCCCGAAGAACGACTGAAAATAAAGAAAAAGGGAAGGTTAGAGAGCAAAATAATAAACGAGTGATTTATGGAGGTATTAATATTATCATAATTTTCATGGGATTTTAAGTGGCCTCCATAGGTGATAAACTGATAACATCATTAAAAGTGTGCATCGTAAATTACGTACAAAATCACATTATCTTAGCAAGCTTGTTGTGTATAGCACGTAAGGCTGTATTTACACGGCCTGCTGGTTCCGAGTCGAGTGCGTAACGTCGAAAGTGAAACCACTGCTTTATTGACGTAGTGTTTACGGTTTAAGACGCTACTTCCGTTGGATATAGGCCACAGGTTCTGTTCCGGTCGGCTACGTTCGTTTATATACGGTTTCATTTTTCAACCTTGGATTTTTGCTTAACTCGTTAAGTAAGGCAGTCTATTGTGTTTCGGGTTGATCAGAACTAAAAGCAAAATGTTTAGTTACTTCGGATTCCAAGGTCAAGGGATTCTCATCGAATGTGTTGATCGAACATGCGATACTGTCATGTCAATGCCTTCATGTCTTTTGGAAATTATTCCGAAGCAACAAAGCCGTATCAATATCTTCGTCGGACACTCGGACACTGCCAAAATATTCTGGGAACACGGAGTGAATGATAAACGCGTGCGATTGCACCGCTCGCGTCATAGAGGAGGAATTTAAACTGAAACAATGCCATCTTTAAATCGCGGTCCGCGCGTGATCCGAATCTTACGAGCGTGTTAACGCCGTTCGAGATCAAATAACAGATAGAATCGGCGCCCGCTCGCCGCTACTTTATAGTAGCGGTAGCCGGTGCACTGTTTAAATACTGCGAAGGTGACATTTTTAAAATAACAATACTCAAGGTTATTTTTTAAGAAATTTATCGTCTATTACTAATTCATATTTTATTTATTAGATTATTAAACAGGTTTCCTTTCAAAATAAAGCAAAAGATTAGGTAAAATTTAAAATTGTATTATTATTTCGTAGCTCTTAAGTATTCATTAAATGTAGTAGAATATTTTTAGTATTTGAGGTCCTTCCCACCGCCCACATCAGTGGATCATTATTATAATATTTATGAGTATATGTTACACTGACAGAAAACTTATATGTGTAAGAAACAGCTGTAATCCTATTAATACATTGGATACAATATTACAAATGCGATATTTTGGATGTGTGCATGGATGGATGGATGATTTTTTACTCAATCACGCCGCAACGATTGAACCGATTTGGCTGGAATTTGGCACACAGATATAGTCTGGAATAACACATAGGCTACTTTTTATCCCGAAAAATAAGACAGTTCCTGCAGGAATTAAGAACTTGAACCCACGCGAACGAAGGCGATTCGAAGGAGAATTATTATTAAAATAATAATTATTTGCCTATTGGTTTAGGTAAGTTTAATGTTATGTATTGTCATGATTTTATTGTGATACCTAATTAAAGAACGGTAAAATTTAAATGTAACCACAGCGGAATACACAAATTTAAATAAATTACTTCACAGTGCGTCTAGTCCATTTTTAAAGAAAAAAAAAAAACGGTCTACGGTGCGTAGAAATCTAAATTTGATAAATACTATTAGAATCCTCTATTACAGTTATCAAATGTTATTCATGCAGCATATTTGGGCATTCCGGGTTATATTATTCCATAATATTATAACTAGTTTACTTTGGTCGGTGAATTAATATTCTGGCCGAATAACAAAGGATCTTTACTTTCCTAGTCTGACTGTAAAGATTTCATACACTGAAGTGTACCTACTTATATAAATATCATTTAGAAATACTCTAAGCTACTTTTAGACTGGAAAGCTCCTGTTTTAGAAAATTATTTCTACCTAGGTAAATAGGTACCTGCTTAAACTGGCAGCAGTACCGAGTTCGCATCTATATTATGTCTAATCGATACGACATATAATTTCACATGACCCACATGACCCGTTGAACTCGACTGGCCTGACCAGACCAGCGTATAAAAGTGAGCTTTCCTGTACTAGTTTGATGTTATAATTAATGGCTCAGATAAACTGGCCGGGATGCGGTGTCTTCGTGTATGCATAATCTGTTGTTGGTGTATATGGTTTGTTAGGAAAACGGTATTTCTATTAGGTATCATTTGAGTTGATTTCTCAGTGAAGCGCATCTTCTTCTTTGTGAACTAACAGGCTTCCACACTTCTCGGTTTTGAGCCGCATGTATCCTTGCGACTTTACTGAATCTATAGTTTTTTCGTTGTACTCGTAGCAGGGTGAGGGTGATAGTTCAATAGAACGTAATTTATTTTCTACCAAGTTGTTGCAATCATAACGTTAAATTCACACCACTATAATCTGTTGTCTTTTTCTTTTCAAGAAATCTGTTTTCGTAATTTGAGCGTTATGATTAATAATATAAACGTATTTTTTTTTATAAAAAACCTACTTCAAACTCCACTACAAAATATATCAATTGTGCTTGTAAAATTTGAAGAGTTCCCTCGATTTCTCCTGGATCCTATCATCAGATCCTGACCTGATGACATTGGGACCACCTGGGAAGTATACCCTTTGAAACAAAAAAGAATTTTCTATTCTAACATACATAAAAAATAAAATAAAACAGATTCTGACGAATTGAGAACCTCTTCCTTTTTTGGAAGTCGTTTAAAAAGAAAAAACTTGTAGTGTAGCACTTAGGGGAGCCTGTCAATACTGCGCTATACGCTGCAAGGTAGTCAATCCTGCTGGATAAGATACTTCTTAGTTCCTTCGAATTGTGTCCCATCCATTGCCACCTCAGCTTCGCGATTCAATGAGCTATGTTACACGGTTCTTTTTTTTTTTTTTTAAAAGGCTTTTACGTTAGGACGTATGTCAGCCTTATCATACCCTAAAAACTATGTACAAAATATGAAACTTAAATACTATTTACACATTAATAGACTGGACAAACTGCAGGAGTTAGTTTGTTAAAAAGAATTTCTTTCAAATTTTTGCATTGGGTCATTCTAAGATCCCTTCAAATTGGCTAACTTCTTGTTTAGTCTGATCTTGGCCTTATGGTTAGGCCATAGACATTGTTGGCAAAGTATGCATTATTATTTATTATGCTAGGACTTCATAGACGAACGTAGAAGCTTAACACCTTTGACCCCAAGTTGAGATGTCGTATAGAAGCTGGACTTTCATATTTATGCACTTGGTTTCCATTATTGTCGTGTTGACAAAGCGATAATATCAATTTATGGAGGAATAATAATTGTCACGTTATGCCGTCCATAACAATTTATTTATTTCGTATTCTACCATATAGGCACATCATATTTTAATAGAAGTCATAGATTAATAAATACTTAGTTACAGAGGCAAACATTTTGACGTTTTGATAGTTTTTCTATGGAGAACCTGTCGATTTGTAAAATTTATTTAAACGTTACTCGACGATGCTATATAATTGTCCTTAAGTGTTACTCGTATCAATTGAAGAGCAGTGATGGTCTTGTGGCTAGGACTACGATCGCCTATTCGGGAGGGTCGCGGCTTCGACACCTCTGACTTTTCTGAGCTATGTCTTCTTCTTTTTCTTTTTTATCAACCGATACACGTCCACAACAAAGATTTCTTACATGGTCTTCCCCAGGCTTCGGTCTTGCGTCGCTTGCATCCAGCGTCTGACTGCGACTCGTTTGATGTCGTCGGTCCACCTAGTGTGAGGTCTGTCAACATTGGGCTTTTCTTTTCTATAAAGAATATCAGCCAAGCTGAACCTGACTGATGTTGTCCTCTCCCCTCCAAATAAATGCAAACTTGTTGTTAGGAGTGGGTTCGATAAAAGTGCAACGAGTGGGGTTTGAACCTGCAACTTTTCGCACCTGTGACCGTTGGGCTATTGACGCTTTTAGTGTGGGATCGCCACTCCAGCACCAGAGTTATGTGCGTTTAAGCAATTAAATATCACATGCGTTAACGGTGAAGAAAAGCATCAAGAAGAAATCTGCACGGTTGAGGTCTATGCTCTAGTGAGCCGATGATGAATTTCATGCTCGAGTTTCTTGTTGGGTTTTAAATTTAAAACATTCACGACCACGTTTCATTGACAACCTTCCTGGCGCAGTGGTGAGCGCTGTGGTCTTATAACTGGGAGGTCTCGGGTTCGATTCCCGGCGGGGGCAATTTAGGAATTTATAATTTCTAAATTGTCTCTGGTCTGGTCTGGTGGGAGGCTTTGGCCGTGGCTAGTTACCACCCTACCGTCAAAGACGTGCCGCCAAGCGATTTAGCGTTCCGGCACGATGGCGTGTAGAAACCGATTAGGGGTATGGGTTGAATTTACACTGCTATACCCCTTCCAAGTTAGCCCGCTACCATCTTAGACTGCATCGTCACTTACCATCAGGTGAGATCGCAGTCAAGGGCTATCTTGTCATCGAATAATAAAAAAAAAAAATTAACGGACATAGTAATAGATACAGAGAACATTAGGCATACGATGAATGAGCAAGTATTCGGTACATTCAGGTAAATTACAATATGGTGATACAATTTGTTACCTTGAGCTAAAAAAATATTACCTGCAACATTAAAGAGTATAGCAGTTGTGATTTTCGTCAAAATAATTACAATTTATTGAAGCGGTCCCTTCTAAACCATCGTCCTTGTACCCTTAGAGCGGTACACGCGGTCATGTGAGAATCCAAGTATTCATGAATAGGTACATCCTGTTCGTTAGGGCTCCCACGAACTACACACGTTTTACTGGTCACTAGCTTTTGCCTGCTGCTTCGCTCAGGTTAAGTTGGATTTCTCAAACCCTTATTTTATCCCTTTAGGGGTTGAATTTTCCAAAATCCTTTCTTAGCGTATGCCTACGTCATAATAGCTCTTTGTATGCCTAGCTTGATTCGTCTAATGGTTTGAGTTGTGCCTCAATAGATCAATCAGTCAGTCACCTTTTCCTTTTTTTTATTCCTATTTATATTTAGATTCTGTGGTTAGACCATTAGATATTATCACTCAATTTTATACGATTCTAAATCATAAGTAAAGCTCATGATTTCCAATCGGCAGATTACCGATTAACAAAGAATCTACGGATTAAACGATCTTACGATAAAAAGTCTGCAGTCTGTGGCGGGACTTAATTAGCTTGAACTGTCAAGGTTAATGCTTCATTGTATCTAATGGCGCAGGCTTAATTTTATTAGTTGTTAGCATCACTGTACGATGTACCTACCTAATAAAAAATGATGTCCTCCCGGCAAATCTTCACAGAGATTAGCCATCTGCGCGGGAGATATTATAGTGCACAAGGGTGTGCGCAAACACGGGTGCACTCTCTATTCCCTCACTCTCATAGACTCATAAGGACGGAAATCCGACACGATTGAAAGAGCTGATCAGGCGCAAGACCGACGGCTTTACGTGCTCTCCGATGTAAGGGGGTGATGTCCACACCGCCTACTTCCTAACTCCGGGCTAGTACTGAAACTTTCTTTTAAGCTATTGCATAGCTTCTATCGCGGGCCTTGAGCGTGGAGACCGAATCCAGAAATTCCGTAACGAAAATAACCTGACACGGGACTCCTCTCACCGCTAGATGGCGTTGATAAAAAATGCTATGCAATAGCTTTACCGCGGCAGTCCCCGAGTGCCACACGTCTTTTTTTAAAAAGGGTTCATTTTATTCGAACATAAAATCAATATGGTACGGATGTTACATCCAATTTTCCATAGTTAGCTTAAAGTTTTTAAACATTTTTCTTGTTACTTAGCTGCTGAAATCTATCGTTCAATGAAACTGGAGTCTCTGTAAAAATTCTCACTTGACAAGCGAATATTAAGTTAAGTGGAAAGTAATGTCTCGAAGTTGGAATGTAGTAAAAAGGTATTTGCATAACTAAAACCTATCGTGCAAACGGGTCCACGATACAAAGTAAAGATCATAAAGTTTGCTTTGAGCGAATTCTGCACTACCCCATTAGGTCTTCATAAAGCGGGCATAAAACTTATGGCACGTTTTATAGTGCACCAGGGACTCAACCTACCGCAGTGTTTTGAAAAACCTATGAACGGACACGTTGGTTTATGATACTCTACATACAGTAGCTAGGTAGTACAACACTAATTTGGGATAGGATAGAAATATCTTTATTGGCATCATTAACACAAAGCGTACAAAATATTTAAAAAAGTAGCTGATGACCACAACTTCGTTCGCGTGGATTCAGGTTTTTTAATTTCCGCGATTTTCCGGGATGAAAAGTAGATGTGTTTTCAACTGTACTTATCAAGAAGAAACAGCATAGAAAAATATTGTTGTAACCATCTAAATCTATATACATATATAAAATTCAAAGTCCTGACTGACTGACTGACTGACTGACTGACTGACTGACTGAGATATCAACGCACAGCCTAAACTACTGAAGTTAGAAACTCAAAATTTTTACAGTTGGTTCCTTTTATGACGTAGGCGCATACTAAGAAAGGATTGTTGGAAATTCCACCCCTAAGGGGTTTAAATAGAGGATGGAAGTTTATATGAAACTCCGTCATTTTTCAAGCTGTTTCCATCAAAGTTGGTATTTGAGCTTTCAGTTAAAAATAAAGAAGTACGTGTGTCACAGTTTTTGAAAATTCCACCCCAAAACCTAATTCCACGCGGACGAAGTCGCAGGGGCAAAAGCTAGTAGATAATATCGATGGTTGTAATCGTGTCCACTGCCTCAATACTCGTAAATGGTCCAAGGGAACTTTGCTATCAAAATTCCGATGTTTTCCGATAAGTCACATTGAACAAATGATGTCTCATACATTACATGTCAGCATGGATTGTCATTAGCCAACTAATGTGAGACAATAACTCAGCAGATACGTATGTACGTTTCCGCAACGTGACATCTGCAGCGGTCCACCTTGAGACGAGATCGCGGTAAGTAGATGCCGACATCGTAAATCTCCGCTGGCTCGAATAAATCTGCCATTAGTTTAATGGGTGTGACTTCACTGACACTTCCATTCTTAGGGAAATTTATTGATACCAAATACATAACGATCGCAGCTGTGAGACTGTCTAAATATGATTGCTAATTGTTGCAATCGTCTTTGATTGACCGAATAGCGTTTCAGTTTTAATCCTAATATCCGGATTCTTTTCCTAATCCTACTAATCAGCTATTAGTGTTATAAATGCGAAAGTTTGAATATATGGATGGATGGATGGATATTTGTTACTCAATCACGCTGCAATGACTCAGTTCACCCTTACGAAGTTGAGGACATAATCTAGTAATGCGTAAATATTATTTCCGTATTCCCTAATCGGTAAAATATCATTGATGTTGATCAGTTTTAA
Organism: Hipparchia sbordonii; assembly: GCA_038048805.1. Classification (NCBI taxonomy): domain Eukaryota; kingdom Metazoa; phylum Arthropoda; class Insecta; order Lepidoptera; family Nymphalidae; genus Hipparchia; species Hipparchia sbordonii. The sequence goes on from JBBIWI010000007.1 coordinate 778,326, forward strand.
AATCGAAACCGGCAATCGAAATATCAGAAGTAGCAATCCACGGCATCGGTTCACATTACACGAATAATCGATTGGAGGCTAATGTCAGCAGTAATCAAAACATCGAGTCGAGAGTCTGCACAGGTCACCGGCTCGCGACGGAAACTAGACTCGACACGCGATCGAACAATCTTTTAAATTCAGAGCACGAAAAAATAATAGATGAACAGTGCAGTGCGTTATTCAAATCAAACAAATCAAATCAAATTTCTTTATTTGCACAGATTGAGTGTATATTGATGTTACAAAATTAAAAAATGTACTTCAATCTGCCGGGTATTGGCATGCAAACATGATATTATTGTAATCATTCTTAATCTAATTCTATTTCACAAATCTTATAGAGCTTTCCAATCTTAAATTATACAGATTCATTCAATAATACATTATAATATAAATAATATTTGAAACGCATTGTATTTATTCTATTAAATTAAAATGCCAAATGTAAAATTTATATTATAATGTCAACCTTATTCTAATTATCTTCTAATTATCTTCTAGTTATACTGCTTACATCCTTACTATCCTCCATCTACTTATTATAAATGCGAAAGTGTGTTTGTTTGTTAGTTTGTCACGCCGCAGCAAAGCAACGGATCGACATGATTTTTTACATGGGTATAGTTAAGGGCCGGCTTAAGCACAATTGCAAAGCGTCTTGCAATACTACATATGTAGTTAAAATAAAATAAATGTCTACAAATAGTTCTAAATAGTCGTGTAAAGGTTATCTATTTGAGCAGACGTAAATCCGGCTAGCGCTCGTCATAAATCACCCAAAGCCGCCATTACTGAGTCGCGGTTGCAGAACCATCCGTCAAAATGCCACTTGTCACAATAACGTACTCCGAGAGCAGCGTACGCAACGGACAAGACAGTCGCAGATGTCATTATAACAATGCTAAAGTTGTTCATTTGATACTACAACTAAAATTATTTCTTTTATTTATTTATACAACTTTATTGCATGAAAAAAAAGAACAAAATATATAAGTAAATTAACAGTGTAACACAAAAGGTGACCTTATCACTAATAGTGATTATTTATTTATTTACTATCCTCATTATTACTTATTAGTTACATACGTGCAAATAAAACTAAAGTATATAAAATGTAGTATCTGTGATTGATTAGATGTAATAAATTAATTATAGTAATTAATCTAAACAATTTGTAAACTCTGTTTCTGCTATTGACAAATTACATTACATTTATGTCAAGATTATCGTAAAATAAAATAAATATTAAATAAATAACAGTATTCATTTGAATGTATAACAGTGTAGTGTTAAAATTGCTGGTTTAAAGTGGTCTATAAATAAATTACGGCAAATGAGATTAAATTCAATGGATACATCCATAGTTAATCAATTACAAACATAAAAAACCAAAGCATAAGCTTTCAAGATTACATTGAAATATTTTAAAAAATTATTCGTATTTTGGTACTGAAATCAATAAATGACATGTTCGAGAAGTGCCTATTTGCAACATCTATTAATATTTATAGCGTTATCCGATAGCATCGTACACTAGTGTAAATTTATAGTGCAATAACTTGCTATCAAGTGACATTATCGTCGATTTGAGACCGTAGACCTAATAATTTCGAACTTTTTATTTAATGGGTACTAAATTTTAAATGTGAAAATTATTGTAAATACTGACCACCAAGTGGCTTGGTTTTGGACAGCATAAACTAATGGCAGAGCAATAAACATAATTATATGAAAACAGTCCGTACATGTATTTTTATATATATACTAAACTAGAAGACATTACTCTAGGAGTAAAATTACAGAAAAGTAAAAGCACAATTAATTCACACAAATAAATTAAAGAAAAACAACACACTTATTTTGCACATGACCCAAATAACTCCTACCATTATAATATGAATAATAGAAAGGGGTCACGAGTCACACTCAACAACGAGGAATACGGTGTAGAGGGGAGGAGGGTCTGGTGGGAGACTTTGGTCGTGGCTAGTTACCACCCTACCGTCAAAGACGTACCGCCAAGCGATTTAGCGTTTCGGCACGATGGCGTGTAGAAACCGATTAAGGGCATGGGTTGAATCTACACTGCCATAGCTCTTCCAAGTTAGCCCGCTACCATCTTAGACTGCATCGTCACTTACCATCAGGTGAGATCGCAGTCAAGGGCTATCTTGTCATCGAATAAAACAAAAAAAAAAGGTATGTGACGTCGTTCGTCAAATCCAGACTAATTTGTCTGGCGATTGTCTTTCGTCTGCGTCAGCTTAAAGGTAATTCACGTTTACAAAAGGGTCTAACTAACGTCTCAGTGTACTCCGCATTCCGTGACGCGCATAAAAATGATCGCCACGCTCCAATAAGTCGATCGGTGTGCTAACTGCGGCCGGTCGCGTCCGTTGACAGTTTCATAACGACCTCTATAAGACAATGACAATCATTAATCGCTGACCTACAGTCTCTGCAATTCTCGACCCTAAAACTGAGTATTAGCCATGAACTCTTCTAATGATATCCGTTCAGTTCTGCAAAGTTGACTTCTTTTTAGAGAAAATCTCTAAATAGTTGCTAGAGTAGTTAAAGTATTTCTAATAATTTTCTATTCGATTTAGAATTTTTGTTTTATCTTCAAAGTAAATTTTTTTAGAGGAAAATTGTTAACTCGTCTTGTTAGACTAACATAAATATGTAATGAATGAATGCAGAACACACAGGACCATTGCATTACAAATGTATTCCGTTGTAAATGTATGTCGTATTATGCCTAGTAGAAAAAGTATGCAATTAGGGGTATAGGTTTAATTTTAAACCTCTTACAAGCTGGCCCGCTTCTGTAACAGATTAGTACATGATACATCATCCCTTACCACTCAGGTGTCATCACTGACATCGTAGTTAAAGGCAAACTTAGCAGCGAATGAAAAAGTCTTATACTAATGCGAAGTTGTCCTCAAGAGGATATACGATCGATTGGAATCGAATGGCGTCACGAGGCGAATCGATTCACTCCGCGAATGGTGTTGCGATTGTTTTGACGTGGCGGCCATTACAAATAAACCGATTGATTTTGATCCAGTTTTTTTTTAATTAGCCACTTTATTTGCAAGGTCAACAATGTATTGTCTGCTAGAACACACGAGAGACTTTTTGTTTCAAAACTTTTTGTCTTGGTGTCTAGCGTTAGTTGCACAATATTGTCATCGTAATAAGTTGTAGTGAAACCAAAGACCTAGAGTCAATTTTACCATCGCCGAGTAATGTTTAATGATGGCTTAGTCTAGGAAAAACTTTGACGTTATGACAGTCATTGTATTGAAAATCTGTCAGAAAGTCCAATTTTGACATTTGCAGCGGGGACCAAAATATCAAAAACGATGTTAAAAGTCGCGCTTTGATGTTGTGGTACTTACCACATTTCCTTTTTTTTAACTTAATGACAAGATAGCACTTGACCTCGACTCACCTGATGGTTAGTGACGATGCAGTCTCAGATATCAGTTCACTTTTCAGTCCATCTAAACTTATGCGATACTGAGGCTGTACTTATGTATGACTGCTAATTATTTTCTTAATACAAAGTCGCTTTATATGCCGTAAGTTTCATTTCAAATTATAAGATTTAAAAACGCGACCAAAATAATATCGGCTGTCATTTTAGTTGCTGATTTATATCGGCACGCTGGCTCGGGCACCTATAGAGAATGGGAGAGGATCGTGCTGTAAGGAGAGCATACTTGAGTCGCCCAATAGGAAACCGCCCTTTTGGAGGACCCAGGTATCGCTGAGTGGACGAAGTGACAAAAGACCTGCAAGCCCGCAATACACCCGATTGGCGTGACGCGGCGCAGGAGAGGCATGAGTGGCAGCTACTGGTGTCGGAGGCCAAGATCCTCTTTTGTTCACTGAGCCAGCGAAGTAAGTAAGTCATTTTAGTTAAGATAATGGCAGAAGCTCACGAGTTTAGAAACAGTATGTAACAAAAAACATAATGACTTAATAACATGCGTATTGTTTGACTAATAGTAATCTACAGATAGATTAACCTATTAGTTTATTATTGCTCTACACTTTGGCACGCACTTAAGAATTGTAGGTTCTGTCAGAATAGTCCTGATATTCTGATTCATCTTTTATTACCAGGTTCCTACAATAAAATTATTTGAAGATAAGTTTTGCTATTTGTTAAAAAATTGCTATTTTTGACTATTAACCACGCTATTAACAGCGTATCTAAACCAGAGATTACAGAGAGATTGAATAAAGGTACCGGCCGTTAAGCATTACCCGTTAATCCAGACCCATAGTTATTCATCATTTAATGTCTATAAACCCTCTACAGGGATGAAGCCACTGACAAAAGCTAGTAAAAAGTAGAGTAACATGAAATAAATTGAACATTACCACTCGAATGTTGTTTAATTTGAGTTTGTATGTATTTTTTGTCACGTACAAAATATTCCCTCTAACAGACAGTTAAACGTTAATGTTAAACGACCGATCATCGCGATAACATCTAATTTTATTAATGAGTGCAGCGCTGTGTATATAATTATAGGTTCAAACTCAACGCGAAACTCATTAAATTGCAGTAAACGGCTAATACTCGAGCCGAAAGCCCAATTAAGAATAAAGTAACAATCCGATTAATTCAGCCGGGCCATTAAAGGTAAAACTTTTGTTTTCTTTGAACGTAAGTTGTAAGGGCGAAGACAGACTAAGCCTAGGTAGGTTACGCAATTTCAACGCATTATGGCGCCTGGGCATTTGATTTTTAATGAAAGTATACCAATGGATAGAGATAGGTAAGTACCTGAGTATATTTAAGAAAAAGTTGACTGACTGACTGACTGACCTATCAAACCACTGGACGGATAAGACTGGGCAAACAGATAGCTATTAGGACGGAGGAATCTGTGAAGAAAGCGTTTTTGAAAATTTAAACCCTAAGGGGGTAAAATAGACGTTTGAAAAATCGAACTTATCAAGAGCAAAAGCTAGTACTATAATAAAATACAGAGTAATCCGACTCATCCAAACTCGACCTGTGATGTTTAGATCTTGTAAATGTTTAGATCTTCCTTGACGCAAAAAATATCGATATAAGATATTTTTTGCGTCAAGGAAGGATTGAGTTGGCTGGATATATAATAATAAAAAAAAAAAAAATCTGGGCTGTCTCTGGTCTGGAAGGTTTAAGCTATGTTACTACTCTAGCTAGTTACCACCCTACCGTGAAAGAAGTACCGCCAAGCAATTCAGCGTTCCGGTACGATGGTGTATAGAAACCGATTAGGCATATGGGTTCATTATCTTTTAAACGTGTTTGTTGAAAATGCACGTAACTCCAAATACTTTCCAGTATGAGGTTGTCACTCCAGAAACAAAAGGGTACATTAACACATACGTGGGCCCAGTCTGTCGCTACCTTAACGCGGGTGACAAATTATCGAGCGCGGCGGTACCTTTTAGCGGGTTTGAATCGCTTTAGCTCTTTAACTACCGCACAATGGCCGCGGCGTGGCGCCGCAGACGATTGTCCGCGCACAATACACGATTACACACACAGATAATCGCAGAAAACCTTTAAAAACAAATTAGTAGCCGTGATTTATTACTGTTTGAGACCGTAAAGCACCTGGGGAGAGGGTATACGTTCTGCCCCTTTGTGCAGAAGTACTCGACCATCGGGTCAAGAAATGTTTGGATGGAGATCGTAGAAATCACAATGATTAGGATGCATAAATTGGTGATATTCTATTTTCTGAACTACTTTCTAACGTACGAGGGTTTGTTCACATTTTTGTGTGACTTTTGTTTATCAGCCAATAGACGTTCACTGCTGGATAAAGGTCTCTTGCATGGACTTCTACAGGCCTCGGGGTTGCGGTGCCTGCATCTAGCGGCTTTTCGCGACTAGTTCGATGTCGTCTGTCCACTTTGTGGGGGATCTGCCAACACTGCGGTTCCCTGTGGGGTCGTCACTCCAGTACCTTGGAACCCCAAGGAACATCGGCTCTTGGAACTATGAGAACTTCTAGAGCAATCTTTTATCTCGAAAAAATAGAGGGTTTTATATAACGTTAATAATACATATCGATATCTGGGCGAAACGTGCTTCGAGAGTAGTACAAGTCTTATGTGGAGGTGCATGTAAGTGGTGGTGGCATTGCTTGCTTGGGAACTTTGCTTTTTTGCTTGGTTGGGAAGGTAAGCGGTGCTTAGCTTGTAACTGCATGTTTGACCATACAGACTATTTCTGTTGGCGGATTATAGCAAAATAACTCTAACGTTTTCTTGCTAATATCGATGTCTTCACTTAGGCGAGTGGTTCGGTCGCCAGTTGCGACAGAGTTCTCTGAGCCAGCAGTGATCTGCGCTCGCGTGCGCTACCGCAATTTAATCTGCTCTAAATTTGAATATAATTTGGCGGTGGTCGTGCGACGGGCGACCGGCGGCGGCGACGACGATCGTCGCGGATCGAGCCCGATTTGCTAATACAAATACGTTTCGTCTGACCTAACATAACTTATTACCATAACGTCATTAGGCATAGTTAAATCTTTTTCATCCTTACCAATATTGTAAATGTGAAATTGTGTTTGTTTGTTGGTTTATCCTCCAATCACGCAGCAAGGAAGCAATGTCTTGAATTATACACTATCTAAAATGAAATTTTCTATGGAGACTGTACGGAGCTACTCATTTATTATGCGCTTTCTTTAGAGCTAACTAACAGGAAACTTTAAGTTCTATATTTTTGAGATTTTATTTAATATTAAAAATATTTTTGGGTATTTGACAAATATTAAAAAAAAAATAGTCAAATACCCAATTTCTATTTCAACATGACCCAAACTACGGACCACTGCTTGTTCTATCCTATCCTACTATCCTAGTTTCTATTAATATTATTATAAATGATGGATGGATGTTTGTTACTCCTTCACCCTACAACGAATGAACCGATTGGGCTGTTTGGAGTGAAGATAGCTCATATCTGTTAAACCTGGGGTTTAACACATAGGCTACAATTTACCCCGGAAAATTATAGTTTCCGCGGTAATCCAATACCCTCAATCCAAGCGCACGTAGTCACGGGCATCAGCTAGCTCTAGTATAATGAACTCCGCACAGCTACTGCACTTGAGTCCATTAGGTGTAAGCTCACAGCTGATCTACTGTGCGGCTTCACGTGAGGCGGTAATTGGAGCGGCGCCGCAGTCACACGTTTTTGCGCGCGCGCATCAATCACGCGGCCGCGCTAACTACTGCCGGTCGCTGCTCGTACGGAGATGCTATTTGGTGTCAATAGTATTTACCGGGAGCCTATCTTTGTACGCATCCTTCGACCATTTAGCCGGGACGAGCCTTTACGCAGATTTAGTACTGAATATATTCTGCCACTTTCTGCGGGAGGTGAGGTAATCACATACAGCACACATTTACTCCCTTCCGCACACTCTTGTAAAATACTTAATGTCTCTATGAACGCACACTAACTCAAAAGCTGTCACACTTACAAGCTGACACGTACGTTTGTACATGTACTTCGGCAGAGGGGAATGCGTGCGCTTGTCAATTCCTGGCTAAATGGTCGAATTACGCATCAGTAGCCTAACTGGTAAAAGTGTGTACTGAAAAGTGTTCCTCACTAGTTGTACTATTGTCATACCCACTCTTAACACAAGCTTGTTGCTTATTTAGAGGGGAGAAAATTAGTCAAGTTCAACTTGACCAATATTCTTTATAAAATACTAACTTTTGCCCGCGACGTTGTTCGCATAAAGTTAGGTTACGGCTCGTGTTAGCTTTTAGTAGCGGCGGCGATCGGAATTTTTGCATAAAATAAAAATTAAAATAAATCATAAAAATGCCGATCTCCGCTGCTAAAAGCATCGTATCTGCCCTGGCGCTGTGATTTTTTTTAAAGAATACCTGTATGCCATGCTAGATTTGACTCATATTCCCTTCTGTCCTCCAAAAAGTTATTAATTAAAATAAATAAACAAATAACTTAGACCTAAATAACTATATTTTGCGAACTTTTACACTTTGATCATTAATAATAATTATTATTAATGATCAAAGTGTAAAAGTGTAAAATGATTATATAATCATTTTCACCTATTAAAAGCTTTTAACAGCAACACAACATAACTTTATGCAAACGATTGTTACATAAAGTATTATATTTAGACTACATGTTAAAGCACTAGAACTATAATATTAGCGGAACATAAACTGCAACATTGTCAGCTGTAACACAATTAACACCAATAAAGGTATAGTGAGATGCTTTGATGGCGCTGTGATGTAATATTAATGGACAGTTTATTCCTCGCGTTAAAACTTTAAAGGCTGTTTGACACCATCACACCAAGCCGTGTCAAGCCCTGTGCACATTTGTAATACTATTGGATATATTTAAAATAGATAAAATCTCTTTATTTCAAGGCCATTTTGGTACCCATTTGGTAAGAAGGTTAGTATGTAACCAGTTACTTTTTTTAATTTTGTTTATTAATCTCACAGAACATGACATTATTTTTGTTACATTCAGTGCCACAACCACACCACACCACACCACAGTTTGTTTTACTGTGCACTGTGTTAATACACTACTTAAAGCCATTCACCAAAGAAAAGAAGAAATATACTACTTATATTATAATGACACTACAATTGGAATAGAATAGAAAGCAATAGAAATATTTTTTATTTTAATAAACTTTTACAAGTGCTTTTGAATCGTCGATGAATCTACCACTGGTTCGGAATGCCCTTCCTGCCGAGAAGAGCCAGCAATAAACTCGGCGGTTGCTCTTTTCAAAAATAAATTTTTTACTATAGGTAACAAAACTATGCTATGTATATGTTTCCACAATGAAGTTTCAAAAATGCATACCTACATCCAATCCAATACATATAAAGACGGGCAGACAGAAAGTAGACCCATTTCCGTTGGTGGCACCCGTTCAATTGAAACTTAAAAGATATTAAAAATACGCTCGTTTTCACTAACCCTACCTAAATCATCCCCTAAGTAGGAACCTCTACAAGAATGAATTACATTTTAATAGAAATACAAAAAAAATCCGTTCATTATAATATTATGAAAGTTTATGAAAGTAAAGTTAGGTAGGTACAGGCTACGAGTAAATATGTTACATTGTAAAAATACCGTGTCAATGTATGGCATAAAAAATCATAACGATCGCGATGATTTTGATTGATGATGATGATTAAATGATGTGTTAGCGATCGCGATGGAAGTAGTGAGCTCGGTCATGGTGTCGGTCTGCGCGTTGAGAAACGCTGCAGGTACATTCAGTCGCCGGAAAACGATTGCCGGTGAACTTGTATTCAATCGTATTTGGATTGTAAAAATAGGTGTATAGTTCTTACAATACTCGGCTGCCCCATTTCAAAACCTAGTAAATGTGATTGACAAAGTTTTACAGGGGCCAAAAAAACATGTTTTGTAGATGGCTTAGCGAAGTAATAAATATATCCAATAAAAGCTTTGAAAGTAGTTTATTTACGAAACATTAATTTACCGACAGGTACTGAAGAGTTATGAGTTCAGAAGGGCTACCATATAAGGGCTACAAATATGTTTTTTGGTCTCCTTTAAAATTTTGTGAATCACACTTACTAGGTTTTGAAATGGGGCAGCCGTAATTCACGAGGGCCCGTGGCTCATGGTTGTGTGTGTCTCGTATCTATATAAGTGGGGGTGAGAACTTGCTCACGCCGGACCTCTACCACCTAAGCTCCTGACAGGCACGCACACTTACGCAATGTGTATGTACACGACGTAAGCACAAGTAAAGCTCACGTGCCCTCGTGAATTACAAGAGCTACAAAAAAGATTAACAAAGGATTCGGATGTTTTGAAAAAAAAAAATCTCAAAAATTAGTACCGAGATCTAAAGCTGGTAACTAAGTTGACCAAAGAATTAATTTAAACAACCAAAGCAGCACCAGCCATGAAATCAATGAGGTTATAGATTTAATTTAGTTTCTAAGATTTATTATTAACCTTTTTCTTTTTTACTTATTCTTTCCAAAGTCTGTACCGCAGAAATAAAAACAATAGACTCAAAAAATTCAATACAAATAACGCTGCATGTTAATAACCAAAGAAACCTAATAAAAATATAGTAACTCACCTTTTGAATTGACCCCTGACATATAAGATTAATTGCTCGAAAAAATATTATCAATCTGTAATATCAATATGGAATCATAATGATATACAAGATCCAAGATACACGGCTGTGCTAGAAATATTTAGTACTAAATTGAAGAGTCAACTTATTTCTTATGCATGCCATAATATATCATATTATATTTTAAAAAATCACGACTTATAAGCGGTGTGAAATTATAATCGACAACAATTTATAATTGAATCTAAACTAATTAACCGACTTCTAAAAAAGGAGAACCGATTTGGAAAATTCTTTTTTTGTTTGAAAGGGTATACTTTCCAAGTGGTATCATTGTCATCAGGTCAGGATCTGATGATAGGATCCTGGAGAAATCGAGGGAACTCTTCAAATTTTATAGGCACAATTGATATACATACTTCATAGTCGCGTTTGAAGTTGGTTTTGAAAAAGAATTTTTACGTTTATATTATTATTTATGTGCAAGTCTTCCTTGCATGAAATTGTACCAAGCTTACTTAATTTGTATCTGGTATAAAAATGATAGGTCAAAACTGCTTTAATTTAATTTATAATTATAAAATTATAATAAATAATATAAAAGTATGTACTATAATCAGACATAAGAGTAATGATTGAAACCTAAAAAAAAATGGTACGACTATATTAACAAGAGTAAGATTTCTAAGGAACTGTGTATCTAAGCTTTATGGGTACATCGATGTAGAAATAAAAGAAAAACTTAAAACGTTTAAAACAAAAGTTCACATCAATTTCGATCCTTAAACAAGTGAAGCTTGACCTTGCCAACCTGTTTCTTGGATTTACTTTTGTTGACCTACAACATGAGGTAGGTTCTTTACAATTTAGAGATCATCAGATTAATTGAGCGTGTCAGTGCTCAAATAATTTTATGTGAATCTTGATGATGCCCGCGACTTCGTCCGCGTGGATTCAGTTTTTCGATTCCCGCGGGAACTCTTTAATTTTCCGGGATAAAAAGTACAGTGTCTCTATCCCGGTCCTCAACTATACAATTGCTATCTTGCGGCGTTATTGAAGGACAAAGGACAATAATATTAGTAAGGACATTTGAAAGGATGATGAGGATTGATTAGAACTGTGTTTAAAAACTAAATCGATATTTCCACTGCCATACCCCTTCCAAGTAAGCCCGCTACCATCTTAGACTGCATCATCACTTACCATCTGGTATCATCTACCACCCTACCGTCAAAAGACGTGCTGCCAAGCGATTTAGCATTTCAGCCGATGGAGTGTAGAAACCGATTAGGGGTATGGGTTGAATTTACACTGTCACTGCCTTTAGCCGCTATCATCTTAGACTGCATCGTCACTTACCATTTGGTAAGATCTCAGTTAAGGACTATTTTGTCATCGAATAAAAAAAAAATCCACGCAGACGAAATCTCATGCATCAGCTAGTTCTGAGTATAGGTATATAAGGTAAAGGTAGTTTTTTATATAGAGCTAAACGTATCTAGGATGTTACGTTACCCGATTGACCGCGTTTCCCGCATCCTGCGACACTTGTGACGCAAACGCCATTGTGGCGCTTTGTTCCACTTGATACGGCCTGCGCTTGCGCAACAACAAGCACTGCTGCAGCGATCGAGGCACCCACTGAACCTTTGCGCTTAAGGGCAGCGCAGCGTAGCAATATGGCTCTCCGAATCATCCTTGCTAATATCCTTACTAATCCTTACTAATATTATAATTTTTTTAAGCTATTGCATAGCTTCTATCGCGGGCCTTGAGCGTGGAGACCGAATCCAGAAATTCCGTCACGAAAATAACCTAAGACCCCACGGACGCGGACTCCTCTCACCGCTAGATGGCGTTGATAAAAAATGCTATGCAATAGCTTTACCGCGGCAGTCCCCGAGTGCCACACTTCTTTTTTTAATATATGTATAGACTAGCACTTGGCTGCAGTCATACCTGTTGGTAAGTGATGATGCAGCCTAAGATGGAACGCGTTTGCCTAGAAGATGCCTATTCACTCTTGATTTGAAGGTACCCAAATTGTAGTAAGAGGGAAAAACGGAAGCCGGAAGGGCATTCCAAATTTTAGCGGTGCGTATTAGGAACGAGGAAGTAAAGCAAAGATATTATAAATGCGAAATTGTATTTGTTTGTTGGTTTGTCCTTCAATCTCGCGGCAACAAAGCAACGGATCGACCTAAAATCTAATGCAATGATTAGTGTTTGCATGACTAAAATCTAGTATATTTTTCTTAGCTCCATCAGTCATTCATCACCCATGCTTAATGGAGTTTGATTGTTGCAGAACTTCTATGTCTTTCGCTAAATTCGATACTTATACTATAAAATATAGTCTAGTTGTTACAGATTGGAAATGAAAAACAAATAAAATAAACAATCCGATAAGGATGCCACAGGTAGTTCACGCATCCTCCGATCGAGAAATCTCAACTATTCTAATTTATCGCCCAAGCAAAAAAACTATAACGGATCGTTGCGTGAACGAGTTATCCATGTGCATCGCCCGGACACCGCTCTAGAAAAAAAATTGCAAGCAACAATAGTTCACCTTTGTTATGGAATTCGTTTAAAACAAAGGTTAATTTTCCGCGCATGATTTTATAAATTGTGCGTAGATTTGGAGGGCATACATCGGAATCGGATTAGCGCAATTAATATTGAATCGATTTTATTTTTCGATGCTCTTTTAAAGGATGACATTTATGTCGCTTCACATGGATTGTTTATCGAATGTTAAAAATAAGTAAAGTTGTGCTCTACCTTTGTTGTTAAGAGTAACTAATCAATACAGTCTTAATGTGTTCTAAATTGAATCTCTATACGGTTAACTAGAAGAAGTTCTATATGTGGTAAGCATATAGAAAACTACTGAAAGTCTTACATTTTTGTTTTCGCCAAATTGCAAGGCGGTAGATTTTTATTTTGAATCCTGCTAGCGTTATCACACCTCTAACTGCCAATTTCACCATCATCGACTAACTTTAACAGAGGAATTTTGATGTTTTGGCAGATTTTCAATAGAAAAACTGTCAGATCAGATTTATTCCTTGGTTAAAGGTTACAAAGTAAGGTTGGATGTGAATGCCAAGGATAGGCAACGTTGGTATTACTTATAGGAAAGAAAACTAATAATATTAGTTTTCTTTATATTATAATCGATCAATACAATTGAAATATTAAAGATAATATATGTTAACTTAACTTAATCAATAAAAATAACAATTGCATGTGATCAAATAACGTAAAAGAGGCCTATGTTCAACAGTGCATGCACTCTGGCTGGTGATCATGTTGATGATGATATAACTATTTTTCTGGTGTTATTGTAAGTGTGAAGCCGGCATTAGGCCTTGATACAATTACTCAAAAGTTGCACTGACGGTTTTCTACGCCGTTTCCTATTGGATAGTAATTAGATCTATTTACGCATTTGACGTAAAAATGTTTTTGTGTAACAATTGATTTCCAACAATATCAAGATATTATTGTATTAAATAGTATTATTATGACTACGTTTTAACAAAAAGTCGTCGGTCAACAACATATAGTATGCTCTTCGTCACCTAGGTTAATAATATCTTCATCTCAAGTATTGGATATTGAAGTTACGGTAACAAATCTCGACAACTTCGAATTCTAATACATTTGCGTGATATTTAATAATATACCGTTGGTTCAATAAACACTTTTCAATCTTAGATATCACCGACAGTCCTCTATGGCGAGCCACGAGATAACAAACAATGTGCTGCTCAAACATACCAAGTACAGCATAATGTGAAACTAAGAGCACATTTTCCTGCAGATCATCAGGAGGGTCGCGGTTACGCTGGTTTACCTATAACTGGAGGCGAGTTACACCATTACACCAGTCTCCTATGATAATATTGTATATGTATAAAAAGAGGTGGATATGTTACGAGCGTGCGGTAAATGAAGCGCGTAATGGCAGATATTTGTCGTAATTTTTCATATCATTTTTTGACAATGAAATACTCTATTATACTCTCCATCGTTCGGAACAATTTTATCGCTTGTTTTGTGAGTATATAACTCATCCCTAGTTGAAATCATTGGTGGTCTCATCTACAATGGATGAATAACGTCTGTCTGTGGAAAATAATCCCAGAAGAGGAGAAGAAAAAAGAAGAAGAAGGTTTACCTTGCAGCCCTCGCACGTGAACGCGCCAAAGTGGAACCCGGCCGCCGGCTCTCCGCATACTTTGCACTTTTGATTCATCTGAAACAAATAATAAAAAGTTTTAGAATTGAATAGAATAATTTTTGTTTTGTATTCGTCCTATCATGCGATCAGCTTCAACAACTATAAGCAGATTCTTTGGAAGATTCGCATGGGAGGCTGTCCATCCAATGACGGCTCTACCTCTTGTGTATTTCTATGTCTTAATCTGTAAAGTCCCATATGGACGCGCGTTTAAGCCTCCTGAATTTCATTGGGAAACTGAGTGTTGTTGCTGATTTGTTTTGATGAGTGTTGATCTGTTGTTTATAGTTCTTTGCTCTGTGTTCAACTTCTTCTTTTACAGGTTTTATCTTGAGATGCTCATGCAGTTCTGACATCCTAGTGAACCATGGAGCATTTGTTATGTTTTTAAAGACTGTTTTGAAATCTTTGCAGTATTTCTAGATTTGAGTTCTTGGCTGTGCCCCAAATTTTCAGAATAGAATAATAGATTTTTTATTCAAATAAACTTTTACAAAGTGCTTTCGAATCGTCAAATGAATATATCACTGGTTCGAATGACTTTCCAACCGAGACTTTTCTTTGTCAATTTTTAGTAGATATTATTATTTATTAGCTGTTCATAATAACACAGATTTATATATGGACGCAAAATCTGCAATTACAAATGATTACTTACCAATGCAAAAATCTAATTTTTCTTGAAAATTTCCGAGTTTAAGTACAATGTAGCGATATCTCGGCGAGCAAATTGTTTCTCTTATCGACGTTTCTGTAATATTGGATCCGTCTCAAACCCAATTCGTCGTTAATATGCCGTGACGGGCTATTTGCTGAGCGCTCATTTACCATTTAATTTTACTCGACTATATAAAGGTAGTGAGTTTATGTGTGTTTGTCTTTTAAACCTCTAAAAACTCTTACATATTCGAAAATAAAAAGTATCCCTTAAGCTTCTTCAGGATGTAAGCTAAGCTATCACCGTACTAATTCTAATTTTTTTCTAAATAATTAATATAAGCCAAGCTGAAGTTGACTAATATCCTTCTCTCCCCTCCAAATAAGCAGAAATAGTGCAACGGGTGGGATTTGAACCGGCGACCTTTCAGTTTTAAATCCGCACCTTTAACCGTTGGGCTATTGAGGCTTTATGATTAATTAATAAATAAATATGAGATAACAAACTTCAAAAATTGTTTTCGGATTTATAATATAAGTCAAGAGACATGAATTTAATAACAAATGAAAGACCTTAGACCTGTGTAGATTCTGAAAATATTTATATTCGAATTAACGTATGAAAATTATGACCCATTTTACCAACATGTTTTAAAGTATTTAAGTAAGTAGTCCAGTTTTTTTTTTTAACTTTATCTCGATATACACTCGTATGTGCGAACTTTGTGCATATATCTATAGCAGTTAATTTTAAGGATCGCGACGCATGTTATTGGTTCTGCGTATTAATCTGGTTATAATGAAATCGCGTCGCTGATATTATAATTGAAAATGTTTTTAAGAGATCGATATATTTCATACCTATTCGTAATTGTACGGTTTTCACGTTCATTTTACTTTGTACCTAAATTCTAGAAGACTCACGGTTTTAAATAGTATTTAAATAGTATTTTTAGTTGGTAATTATTTATTTAATGACCTTTAACCCAGTAATGCCCAGCGTGTCCATATGGACACGTTTATAGTAGTAAAATTATTTGCCGATTATGACAACATTTTGTTTATATAAAAGAAAGAGTTAATGACATTCGGGTAGCCTAAGGTATAACCTGTTATAATATGTAAAAATTGGGGCAAAAAGTGGGAGTGATCTTAAAGAAAATTGAGTTTGTTTTTTCACAAGTTGTGAATTTGCAAAAAAAGTGGATTCGAGAAGAGAAAGAGTAAAATTGATCCATATTTATGTATTCTGGAAGGAATTTTTGTATTGTAAACTATTTAGTCATTATTTACCTATGTTTTTATAGAGTGAAGCAATGGATAAATCTTTATTTTGATTACTTTTTATCGCGATGAAGTTAGCGTGTCCATATGGACACGCTGGGCACTTGCAATAGCTTTTTACACATAAATTACATCTGACCAAATTATTTGATATCAACCAGTTAAGAGGCAACTGGACACTTAATAAAGTCTAAGATATTTTGTATGTTGATCAAGAAGGTCATGAAAGTCGTTCATCACCTGAATATAGAAGCTAAGACGTAGATTCGTGGGGAACTGGAGCTATTTCCATACTAAAAATCTTATTTTCTACAACCTGGAAATGCAATCCAAAATTTTACAATGATCAAAATAAATAAAGCACTAAAATAATCAGCACTGGTCACTTATGACATGGATGCTGGATATTCATTGTGCCTGGGAAATAAAAGAAATATCTGGAGTGGTAAAATTCCAGCTTGATTTCCACTTGGAAATTATTCTGTCTTATTTCAATAAGTCCAAGATACCCCACAAAGAGATTCAGGAAGACAGAGGTACTGCTTCTTCACTACCGATGCATGGAGATTTGACTGAGTTCATAACTTTACTGAAAAGTCGGAAAAATGAGAAACGATTCTTGGCTTCTTACGGAAAAGCCAAACATTCAGCTGGTAAAACAGGACTTATGAAGTGTAGTTTGAGATTAAGTATTGCATGCTTCGAAGCATAGCATACAAAGAAGTATTACAATGTCATTATGCCTAATTCTTGTCTAAAATCAAGTTTAGTACTCATTAGATTTTCACCTAGTAGTTGTATTTTCTGATACTGTAACTGCCCAGCGTGTCCATATGGACACGCTTTATTTTTCATACTTCAAATATGTTTTTAAAATATTTTATTGTTTTTATCATTTTCGGATCCCCTTCCAAGTAGTTTTAGAGAAAAAAAAACAATGAAAGTGCAAAAAAAATAATTCGGGCATTCCTGGGTTAATATTTACTAGACACAGACATCTATGTCATTTATAGTAGGTACCTACAGTACCTACTGTACCTATGTATTATATTTTATAGCTTTGTATATAATTTTTTTACTTTTGTATAAGTTCTTGATATTCACGAGGGCGCGTAACTGATGGTTGTGTGCGTGTCGTATCTGTATAAGTGTGAGTGAGAGCTTGCTCGCGCCTGACCGCTCCCACCTAGGCTCCTGATAGGCACGCACGCTTACGCAATGTGCATGTATACGACGTAACCACAACTAAAGCTCACGCGCCCTCGTAAATTGCAATAACAATTACTTTTTTTTTAGTTTTGTTTAGAAGCTTTTCTTGAAATAGATTATATTAAACTTTATTATATTAAACTTTAGAGTGTTGATTTGAAAAAATTTAAATATAAATAACTAGGTATCATAAATAAATCACAATAAACTCTGACTATTTATATAAGCAAAATGGGTTATTAAATTTTAAAATAACTTGGTTTTAGTGTCATTAAAAATTACAAATAAAGTATCAAAGCGCCATTGCAATATTTAATGTAATATTGTTATTACATATTTATGACTTTATTACAACTTAATCGAGTATATTGTTACAACTTTATAGCCTTTTGTTATTTATAACTTAACTGGTGTGTGAGCTTCTGAATTTAAGATGATAATCCGGATTACTTTAGCTGTAATGACATTATTGATTGTTATATTTTAGGGTTTTTGTGTTAATTCTTTCTAGTAAATTCATACTCAAACATGGCGCTACATGAACAAAGACTGTGATTTGATTCCTAATTCAAAAAAGTTCTTTTTTAAATGACATAAAAGGAGATAATTTTTCTATAATATTTGTCTGATCTGCGTGTAGTAGAAATTTTTAGTTTGAAGCATGTTCTTATAAATAAATTGGTTTTCTGGAATCAAAAGTAGCCTATATCATTCTCCACGTCCTTAACTATACCAATGCAAAAAAATCACACCGAGCCGTAGCTCTGCTGTGGCGTGATTGCAGGACAAACCAACAAACGAATGCACTTTCGCATTAGTAAGATTTTAATTTGATTTTGCAGTTTGCTTGCGGCTAGACTAAAAACAAAACTATCTCTTAGTCTATAATTTGTAATTTGTAACAATTGATTTATTGTGTTAAATTGGTGTTTTAGTTAAATTAAAGGTCAAAATGTGAGGTTAGAAATATATTTGAATTGATTGTGCTGTGGTTAGATTTGTTGTTTTTTTATAACCAATCCCAATAAAAATTACCTATGTAACAAACGTTATCAACGGGGAATTTTGCTTTCTATAGAGCTTTGTCTTAAAAATAAACATAGAAACATTTCCCAGCTCCATTCCAAGTCTTTAGAAATTCCATAGAATTCAGTATACGATTACACATGTAACTTTGTAGCCAGTAAAGCCATAGATAAACCATGCGAACGGCCGAGAGTTTCGCGGAACAAAACCTATCACAGTTAACTCGACAAACCTACAAACTCATCCTTTATCTTAACCCGTACAACAGCCAGATCATACGGACGACCCTTTGTTGAAAATCACTCACGCAATTAACATCCTTATTTACAAACAGTTAGAAACATTAATCGGATGTGTGTTTTAGGAATTTAGTGAATATAAAATTGATAGTTATAGCGCTGTAGTGCTCGAAACAATGGATTGTCCAGTCTATATTGTTATGTATAAGCGCTGACATCGCTGATGTAAGAGTAAGCGAAACAGGTGCGCGGAGACGTTCCCGCGTCCTAAACGCGTATTTTCAAACAACAGTTATTTATTATTGTACATACATAAGTGGGGATTTCGTGGGAATGAAATGTATGGCTAGAATTGAAATACAGGAAGATTTATGAGGAATTGGTAACGCAATGACTTATGTTTCTTTACAGTTTAGGGGTAAGGTTTGAATTATTTTGATATTTTTTTAATTCTTTAAGTAAATTGTGTTGTCTTGTAATTCCTTATTATGTACATTAAAAATAAAAATAAATTATTATTATTTAAATATGTAAAAGAATTTTCATTTTATTAATAATTTAATATTATAAGCTAGAGCTAACAAAAGTATTATAATTCCTGTTCTAAATGTTTTCAAGGTAGTGATAATTTTTTAACAAAGCTCATAAATCAGAAAAATATTTTTCGAAGAATACTCTATAGACTTCAAGTCTATGGTATTGTACTATGTAACTTAAATAGAAAAAGAAAGGAAAACCAAATCTATTAAGAATATGAATTCTTTAAAAAAATAATTACATACTTTTATTTAAAATTATTCAATATTTCTTTTAATATTAGTAATTTTTTATTTAAAACTTAAAAAACTGTAAAATACATTAAAAAATCTTGATATTCTCTTTAAAAAACCTTAAGCCTCAATAGCCCGACGGTTAAAGGTGCGGACTGAAAAATGAAAGGTCGCAGGTTCAAACCCCATCCGTTGCTCCTAGCACAAGCTTTCCGCTTATTTGGAGGGGATAGGAGGATATTAGTCAATTTCAGCTTGGCTAATATTCTTTGAAAAAAAAAAAAACCGCGATCTGATATAAAAAAAACCTTGTGTTCTTCGTAAATGCGCGTCCTGCGCAAGCGCATCGAGTAAATCACCCAGCACGGGGTCCTCGGCGCTTATCGCCCGCTCATCACGCCGCCCGCTCTAAATTAGATCGAACACGATCCCCGTACAGCCTCCCAACTACCACTGCATAAAAACAACCTTATCACTAAAGCTATAAGGTCTAAAAGCGTAGCGCAGGAATTTCATTGAAGTGGTGTAGCGCACTGTATGCTCGGTAAGTTGGTAACGCACGATGTCCCAATGATTTGTCGGTTTTATGATATCGCCTGCTGTATTTTAATATTTTGAGCGGCTCGCTATGTTCCGTGCGATATGGGGCTGCGATATAACCACGTATTTTGTTCGCTGTAGGTAACTTTCTTTTAGAATAAGCATATAATTGTAGACTAATATAGACTAGCTTTATCCACTTGGAGATTAGCTAGGTTTCTTAAAATCGGGTTAATAGGGAACATTGAATTTGTTTTTCCGGGATAAAATAGCCCATGTCACTCTCCAGGTTTTCAACTATACCTATCTAACCATGCAAAAAACGTCGATCTGAATTTCCGTTGGTATATTTAAAAAAAATATAAACCATGTTGAATATAACTAATATTTCAATTTTCGCTAAGTAAGCGTAAAGCTTGTGGCAGGAGTAAGTTTTTTTTATTCGATGACGAGGTAGTCCTTGACTACGATCTCACCTGATGGTAAGTGACGGTGCAGTCTAAATAATTTGCAAGGCAAAACAAACGACAAAATAGTGGTTGGGTGGACCTTTCGGTTTTCACTGACCGTTGCACTATTGAGGCTATAATTAGATAGGTATGCATCTGTAAGTATAGGTGATATCTATTTAGCATTCTCGAGTCGTCACTTCTGACGTTTCCTCGGGATTAATTTAAAAACCTTCACACCTTTATCAATTTGGCCGAAAAAACTCCACACCTTAATAAATTACAAAACAACGCTTTCAATCTGCCCGTCAAGCAAATATTAAGTAATTAATATGGTAATTGCATGTCTAGATTGCATTCGAGATAAATTATGACCGAGTCACTGACGGCCCTTGCGGTTCTTTTTGCCAAAATCGAGACATGTCATAAGTTTTTGGTTCATACGCCCGACTGCCCCTTAACACGCTTGCCAATCAATTCTGCACTCTAAGTAAAACAAATAGAGTTGATACTGGATCGGGGGTGTTAATAAAAAATGGGATGCGTAAGTTCAAAATATGTAAGCGCAACTGACAAATTAATTAAGTGGTACTCGAAGGGAATCGATCTGCTGTATCGAGTTATATGCTCGAATACATCCGAATAGGGATCGAGTCGCCAGAGCGAGTTCGCATCGCGTACATGATACGAGAGCGTTGACCGCGATATTTGGGGTTGCGATAAATTCCATAATTAAGCGGATCATGATTTATTTTTCGATAAAAGATTGATAAGAAAAAAAAACTTTTTTTAAAGATGTCCTCGTTATTTTAATTTTGTACTGGATTTTATAGGTTTCTAGTAAGCTTGTTTAACTGCAGATCAAGAGAATGTCCTGTAAATAATCGGTCCTGCACCTGATCTCTTTCCGGTCTTGTGCTGTTCCAACGGACTATGGGAGTGAAGGAATAGCGGATGCACTTGTCTTGCGCACACACATTTGCACTTTAATATCCCATATATCATTAGCAAGTCTCCGTTGAGATTAAAGATTTTAGACTTGATTCTTGTTTTAGTCACATAATTGTTATAAAATATCGTAATATTTAGTACGTACCACGGTAATTATTTTAGTTAGGATTGTCGGTATTTCGATCCAATTGTATGGACCGTGGTCACGACGGGACTGCGGTGTTGCGAGACGTCAATCCCAACTAAAATATTTACCGTGGTACGTACTCGTAATATTTTATAACAATTATGCCCGTTGAGAATGGCTGTGAAGCCAAAGTTCGCCACCAATCGAGAACATCTACTTCCGCTGCTTTAATTCTTATCTGAGGCGGTTCTAATAAGATAACTGTCATATAATGAAACATTTCCAATACTATAACAATTTAGAAGAGCAGCAAGATGAGTGTGACTGTGGAGCCATTACAGTGTAGTTACAGTTGTCCGCACAAATCAAAGCGTGTGCGACGACGTCTGATGCGCCGGGCGTGTGAAGCGGGCCGGCCTGTCATTTGCGATCGCCGTTATGTGAGTAGGTACCTATGTACCGACCTCCGTGGGAATGTAGGGATCTATGGGAGCAAAGGGCTCACTAGGAACAACCTTGCTCACTTCGCTGCATAACAATCTAACCTCAGCAATCCCTACTAAGCCTTACTAGTGTTAGCCTTATAGTTTTTGAAGGGCGATGATGCATTCTGGTCCCAGTGGTCGAGGAAGGGTGACGCGTGCCTTTATCCTGATTTTTAAATATTGTGTTTTGTAGAACCACAGTTTAGAACGATCTTCTTAATATTAAAGTGTTGGTACCTAGGTTGGTACCATATTTTTAGTAAAAGATTCTTAGAAGGACACAGATTTGGATAGCTAGGTACCATTTTTTACAAATTGTTTTTCAAAATACGCTGACGCTAGCATATTTTTACATTAGTTACGTCATCCTACCAGTGATCATAGACAATTAAAATATAACTTAATAAAACCATAAATGTTCCCTACTGTTCTAACTTAAAGCAATGCAGATTTTTTGCTACGGAGACCAACTGGGGAGCCTGTCAGTTTTTCGAATTTAAATTACGGATCAAACTTGAAGAATCAATTTGGTTGTTCTCAAAGTTTGTTTTTCTTTCTTATTAGCTAAATTTAATTTACAAAACCAATAATTAGCAATTCCAATAAGGCTTATTTCCAATAAGTTGCAAGAATATGTATAATTAATATAATACTAGCATCAGCTACCCGTGACTTCATTCGCGTGGATTGAGGTTTTTTAATTACCGCGGGAACTCTCTTATTTTCTGGAATATTATAAATGCGAAAGTTTGGATGTATGGATGGATGTTTGTTACTCAATCACACCGCAACGACTGAACGGATTTGGCTTAAAATTGGCACAGAGATAGATTAATTATAGTTGAACATTGAACTTGTTTAATCCCGCCAATTATTCTTTTTTTTTCTTTTGTTTGTATTTTTTCCTTTTTGTGTTCGTCTAATTAGTGTCAGTGGCACTGCCGTGCTAATTGGACAATAAATAAATAAATAAATAAATAGTCCGGAATAACGCATAGGCTACTTTTTATCCCGAAAAAATAAGAGAGTTCCCGCGGGATTAAAAAAACATCAATCCGCGAGAATGAATCTCGGGCATCGGCTAGTAACTACCGATATCATTAGCATATCGTTGATGCAAATAAATTTATAAATAATTTTTTTTTTATTTTTTTTTGTCACA
This sequence comes from Hipparchia sbordonii, assembly GCA_038048805.1. Taxonomy (NCBI): domain Eukaryota; kingdom Metazoa; phylum Arthropoda; class Insecta; order Lepidoptera; family Nymphalidae; genus Hipparchia; species Hipparchia sbordonii. The sequence continues at coordinate 801,688 of JBBIWI010000007.1, forward strand.
ACATTTTCCTTTACGTACCTGCCAAAAATCGTTCAACGCGCGCCTAACGAAATATCTACAGCAAAAACTCGAGTTACGGAGACATCGCCTCAGCACCTCAGCACGGAGCCACCGCTTCCCAATATGGTTGTTACACCAACAGAGCCGATTGTTATTCGTTAGGCAAGTAGGCCGTTCTTCTAACAATTACAGGTTTCATTTCCATTGTTGCACTGCTTGACATTTTAGCGGCGTAAGGGCATGCGAAACTTGATTTGAAAAATCTAAATTCTAGGGCACAAGTATTTACAAATGCCCGCATGCGTGCTTCGATTAATAAAAGAAGACGCTTTTTGCTCGGAATACCAACGGTTTTAATTACCCTCTAGTATGTCCCACTTGCACGGAATTGAACTGTTTTCAACCGACTTATAAAAAAGTAGGAGGTTCTCAATTCTTCGGAATCTTTTTTTTTATGTAGGTATGTTTCCCGATTACTCGAAGACGCCTGGATCGATTTGGAAAATTCTTTTTTGTTTGAAAGGGTGTTTGAAAGGGTCTTTCCAGGTGGTCCCATTGTCATCAGGTCAGAATCTGATGATGGGATCCTGGAGAAATCGAGGGAACTCTTCAAATTTTGTAGGCACAATTGATACTTTGTAGTGGCGTTTGAAGTTTGTTATAATATAATCGTAAAAATTCTTTTTAAAAAAATAAAATTCAGGCTCTATCTCTATTTGAAAATTTCACAATTCAGTGCAGCGGTGGATATGTTGGAAGTGTCAAAAAGTGTCATTGTATAACATCGTAACTATCGTTTTTTAATTAATGAGAGAAATCGATTTATCAATAAGTATGTAGGTACATCGACATTTTTTCCAGAAAACTTATTCAGCAGATGACTCGAGTGGACGTAAGGATAGGGATAGAAACAAAACAATCCTACAGCACCAACTGACATTTAAACGTACCTGAACTAAAGCCAAAATGAGACGAATCGTATCGCATTATATGTCGCGATAAAAAGTAAATAAGATAACGAGGACAAAAAGAAAAATATAGGGCTAAAGAAAAGGCGTTCAGCGCTAAGCGATGCGTCACGGGGTTCTCACCGACCGCTGCGGGCTTCAAGTGAGCGCGACCAATTTGTAATGGCGGGAAAAGAATAACCTTAGATAAAAGAAACCAAAAAGGACTCATAATAAATCGCTAGTTTGCTGCGCCACTTTTTTATCTCAAAAATTCCGTAAAATGTGTTTAAAGGTTGCAAAATTTTCAAAATCCTAGATTTTATAAATATTGTTTTCTGTAAGTTTAGTTTTTAACTAATGTAATTTTGATAGAGCATGGAATGGGTGATTTTTTCTTCTTTCGAGATATAAAATTGTAAGCGAAATATAAAATATTTTATAAGTCATTTGTTTGATGTGACAATACGATGTCTTGAACTTTTTCATTAGCTGACGCAGAAAAAATTTCAGGAAATCGCGTTACGAACATGTTAACGTCGTTCTTCAGTTTGGTTTTTCACCATTAGCACGGTTATTTCATTGCCTTTCTGCGAGAAATCAACATCTAATACAGTGTTGCCATAATAAATATAAAATAAGTATAAGAAGATATCGTGATAACGCTTCCGATTCTGTTGACCGATAAAAACGTACCTGTGTAGTGGAGACGTAAATGAGCCTATGTATCGTTTGTTATACATTAACTGTATCTGTAAAAGCTTAAAGTAAAACTTAACATCAGATCGTAAGATCTCGAACGGTTAACGATCGTCTGTGCATAGGATGCGATTAAACATTAAAAGCAGGCCGATCGGAATATAATAATACATCATAAAATCTGTAATACCGCCTTTGCAAAGCGCCGCGATCTCTTGATTTCGTTTTGATAGGCGATAATTTGTTATGCTCTCATGGTTACATACTCTGGTTGAGAGCAAGTGCACGCTTTAGACAAGACTGTCTTAACACAGACGCTAGGTATTTAAAGGGCCACGTCCAATTCATTCATATTTTATATCCTACTAGCGGACCCGACGGACGTTGTCCTGTCTTAAGTTTTTTTACATCCTCTTTGACGAAATTGGCAGCACGCATTCTGTCAATGTTATGTCAAACGCCATAAGGTTACATCAAAAAAGTTTGAATTGTAAAAGCGGTTACATTAGAAATAATTTAATATGGTGGTTAATATTTCTTAAATTTTCTAATTTTCCGCGCAATTTTCTTAATTTTTTCTTTCATAGGAACCTTCTCCTAACAATAACAAACACAATAAAAAAAGAATTAGCGAAATCGGTCCAGCCGTTCACGCGTGATGCGCTTACCAACACATTAAGCGATTCATTTTTATATATTAAAGATTACTGGGCACATGTCTCCACTCTAACTTGAAGGCTTTAGGCCGTAATTCACCACTGGCCAAATGCTTATTAGCAGACTTCACACACCTTTGAGAACATTATAGAGAACATTATAGAGAACTTAAGCAAGTTTCCGCACGATGGTTTTCTTCACCGTTAAAGCAAGTGATATTCATTTGCTGCGCTGCTATATGCCTAAACTTTTTTCAATTACGCTTTCTTGTTTCGTGAAAACAATAAGCTTCAAAGACTAACGAAGATTAGGTGGAAGATGTTATGGCAGCGATAATAAAAGCGTGCCAAACGCTCTAAGCTAAAATTTTACATAGCAAATTGATCTCTATCTAAAATTTATTGGACCAATAAAGGAAGAAATTGTACGGTTACCAGTGTGCGCATCTTGTATGTCTGCGTAGAACTTTTGAACATTACCTACGTTGCATAAAGTTGCGGTCATATTATATCGAAATCCAAAAGCTATGATGACGCCGCAGGTGTGCGCCGTCACTTAAACGATTCGAAAGAGTTTTTGCTCAAAAAAATGAAGGCTTTTTTGACGAGGTAATAAATGAGCGGTTATCGTGCTGTTCTGTTTGTTTTTGGCTCGATGATACGTTTCAAATTATGCAAATAATATTATTACATTTTGAAATGCGATACAGATGATTGTATTTTAATTTATTTGATTTAGTTGAAGCTCTATTCACAAAGGTCTTCCTAATCCTCAATAGCGCAACGGTCAGGACTGAAACCAAAAGGTCGGAGGTTCCAACTGTTGAACGGGAAAAATGCAACGGGTGGTATTGGAATCCAACACCACCCGTTGCATTTTTGTTGTACTCACTCCTAGTTTTATTTTTCGTTGGATGCAAGTACCTAAGATTTGATTCTGTGGCAATTCTTGCAAGATTTATTACGCTCAGTAGGGAACATTCATTGGTTAAAATGGGCCCCACGTTGGGCTCCAGGCTTCGGTCGAGGTCGATGATGTGGCCGTGATACGAGCGGCTGTGTGTGAAAGGGACGACGCTAACTTTCATGCCTCATTCGATTTTTTTTATTCGACGTCAAGATAGTCCTTGAATCCGATCTCACCTGATGGTAAGTGACGATGCCAGGATATGCCAGTGTACATTCAACCTATACCCCTAATATTTCTACACGCCATCGTACCAGATCGCTTAATCGCTTGGCGACACGTCTTTGACAGTAGGGTGGCGCCATTTGCAATATTATTAGTTCCAGAGACACTCGTATATGTTTACAGCGCCAAAATGGCGTCAGTCAAGTAGATCCAAAAATCCTAGATTAATTATTATAGAGCTCAGTTGTACACGCGATACCGTGGACATCTGTCGTCTGCTAGTGTGTCGACGCTATTATATAACTAGTATTGATGGCTACATGATGTGAAGGGCGATAAAACACGCGTGACGCGCTTCAACAAATGTCGGTATTGTACAGAATAACTGAATAACCATAATATATGAAATATTATGGTATCATTGCTTCATTATTTACTATTTTATTTAATAGATAGTTCCTGCCTGGGTGCCTGGGTTCAGCGACAGATCCTAAATTTTAGAGAACCTTTGTTCAAGTAAAGTAACATTTAATAAAGAATTGTTTTTCACTAACATTAAGGGACAGCAGACACGGAGACAGAGGCGGTTTTGAAATACCTACCTAAGTAATTACTAATTGTCAAAATTGTCTGTATTTTTAAGTAGGTACCACTGGTGAAATCTGGCCTCAGGTACTACAAATGTTCATGGACGGCGGTAATCACTTAACATCAGGTGGCCCGCGTGCTCGTTTGCTCGCTAAAAATATTAAAAAAACACAAAAGCTCGTACAGAAAAATATCATCTAAATCACTGGAACGAGGAAATGTGCCCAGAAAAGAACGCTGGCTATACTACTTACTCGGCTGAATGGCCAAACTTAAAAAAAAATCACGCAAACTTTCACATCCTTACTAATCCTTACGAACATTATAAATGTGAAAGTGTGTTGGTTTTCCCTTCAATCACGCTGCAATACAGAAAAACTGATGCTACGGATTGAAGTAATTTTTTGCAATGATTTAGTTGAGGAGAGTGACATAGGCTCCCTTTTATCCCGGAAAATTAAAGATTTTCGTAACGATTCTTAAAAACTAAATATAAACGAAGTCACGAGCATCAGCTAGTTTATAACATTACCTAGTAAGCATTCTAATACACCGCTTGCCTCTCACCTCTGTTTCAAGAAAGCGCAATAAATGCAATAGTTCTGTGATAGACTTGTAGCGTGGCCAATTGTAACATAATACGAGTCCGAATAGTCCAGGGTACGCTGTAATGAGGCGACGTGCGAGTCGCGTCGTGACCTGGCATGAGGCATGAGGCATGAGGCATAATATCATACGAGTACCTACTGCAGTCTTCAATACATTGCATGGGATGCATGTTCGAACTTCACTATTATTTGATGGGACGTCTTTGTCTAGCTTTTGGTCCCGCGACTTTTTCCGCGTGGAATTAGGTATTGGGATGAAAATCTCTCAATATGGGTATCAAATGAAAGAGCTTGACTAGTAGAATACTATAAATAAATAAATATCAAATCCAAGATGGCCGCCACCGTAAAATGGCGAATTACATAAGTATTATTTTTTTAATTTCATATGTCGCGGGTGTTTTAAATTTGCAATTTACACTTGTTTAATAATAATATTCTTAAAAAAAATTACTTGACATGGTTAAGTAATAAAAGTAAATGTTAACTTCGATACAAACATTAGGCACACTTATAAATAGAAACATAGCTATTTCTACTTATCTTGATCGAACCCACTTTTTCCAATTACCCGAGAAACACACAGTAAGTAGCTAAGTAATGTTTATCTTATGTAAAGTAATTAAATAAAATGGCCATACATTAATAGCAATTAAGGAATCTTAAGCGAACACCTAGAGTCATAGAAGCTTTAGCGTAAACCATTTGTATGTGCCACTTTAACTTATCTGCAAACCTTTGCAAAGGTCAAAACTATTTACATCTTTTTTATACCTTAACTAGCTTTTGCCCGCGCCTTCGCTCACGTTAAGTTCGATTTTTTAAACCCCTATTTTACTCCCTTAGGGGATGAATTTTCAAAAATCCTTTCTTACTTATGTCATAATAGCTATCTGTATGTTTCAGCCCGATCAGTCCAGTGGTTTAAGCTGTGCGTTGATAGATCAGTCAGTCAGTCGGTCACCTTTTTCTTTTATAGTATAGTCAGATATTGAATGAATTAAATTATACGTGAACAATAAATAAATATTGGTTTATTAAAGAAATGTAGAGACTTTTCTTTTCTTATTTTAAGAAAAAAGTGAATAAACTGTCTTTATTAAATTAGAAAAGGTTTACCCCTGAATATAATGTCATTCGTTTTTATGATTGAACTACGTAAACACCAAAATGCTTAAAAGTTGGATAGAAATGGCGTAGAAAACTTGTTCAAACTAAATTGACTTGAAGGTGGTAGTCGTTAAGTTAATATAACTTAACTTGGTTCGTCTCAATATGTGCAACTGGGTCTAAGTTGCTAAATCGATATGCAGAGGAAGTTTGGTATGTGGAGATAGATATTTTTGTCGCCTAAATAAAAACAAAAATGAAAAGAAAAATGTATATATACTATAGCATATTATAATACAATTAATTTACAGTGAATTGTTCGTAAACTTAGCAAAGGCGGTTACACAAAGCAGTTGTTATTAGTACAACCAGTTATGATATAAGAGCTTTATAGAGGACATTTAACTAAACGCCGCGATAGCCATCGCCCGGCCAATTAAATTGTATATTTGTATGCCGACAATATTATTCAAACCAATTAGTGTTATACGGGCATAGGCCGCAATTATTTATGACTTACTTTAAGATCACGACTTTATACGTGTGGTTTTATGTTTTTAAGAAATCCTTCGGAAGCTCCATGATTTCCCAGGATTATAAGTATCCCATATCCATTATTAGGATTTAAGCTATCTCGGTGCCAAATTTTATCAAAATCGGTCCAGCGATTCAGCAATGGAATGGTGATGACCGAATAATAATAAGTGCATCATTCATTTATTCCTATACCATGTGTATATGCAACTAGTAGGGCGCGTGGGTGCGCGGCTCGCTAAAGCGAACCGCGTGTTTTCTGTTCACTAAGTAGATCTTTGGGTCTTGATCATCTTTTTTCAAGAAACCACTCTTCCATCTTTTATAGTCTCCGAGATAGACACCGACAACATTTGTATGGCCGCCATCTTGAATCCGCCACTTTGGTATTTTTTTCAGCTCATTGCCAGTTGGATGATGTTTCGAGTGATTTTTGTTTGGGCACCCTCAACCTATCTTCAATACCCTGACCGTGCTCCTCACCCGTCTCCGAAATCCTCAATCATCAGCTCCCTCCATATTTTTCATCCAGATGAATTTTTTTCTTCTATACGAAACCATCAAAAATTTTGAAAATGAACCATATCAAAGTCTTGCATATATTTTGTATGAAAAAAAAACCGTCATCTTGAATTTTTTTCTATTCATCACGTAGACCATCGGGTCTTGATCATCTTTTTCCAAGATACCACTCTTCCATCTCTTATAGTCTCCGAGATAGGCATCGACGAAATCTGTATGGCCGCCATCTTGAATCCGCCATTTTGGATTTTTTTTCAGCTCCCTGCCAATTGGATGAGGTTTCGAGTGACTTTTGTTAGAATACCCTCCACTTATCTTCGATATCCTGGCCGTGCTCCTCACCCGTCTCCAAAATCCTCAACCATCAGCTCTCTCCATATTTTTGTTCCGAATGAATTTTTGTCCTCTATACGAAACCATCAGAAATTTTGAAAAGGAACCGTATAAAGTCTTGCTTATATTTTGTATGGAAAAAATTTAATTCCGCCATCTTGAATTTTTTTTCTATTCATCAAGTAGACCATCGGGTCCTGATCACCTTTTTCCAAGAAATCACTCTTCCATTTCTTATAGTCCCCGAGATAGACACCGACGAAATTTGTATGGCCGCCATCTTGAATCCGCCATTTTGGAGTTTTTTGTCGGCTCTTTGCCAATTGGATGAGGTTTCGAGTGATATTTGGTTGAACACCCCCCACCTAACTTCGATACCCTGGTCGGTGCTCCTCACCCGTCTCCGAAATCCTCAATCATCAGCTCTCTCCATATTTTTGTTCCGAATGAATTTTAGTTCTCTATACGAAACCGTGAGTGAAAAAAATTTTTTCCATACAAAATTTTACAGGAGAGGTGATCAATGAGTCAGTCAGTGAATCAGCACGAGTAGCTATATATATATTAACTAGTAGGGCGCGTGGGTGCGCGGCTCGCTAAAGCGAACCGCGGTTTTTCTGTTCACCAAGTAGATCTTCGGGTCTTTATCATCTTTTTCGAAATCTGTATGGCCGCCATCTTGAATCCGCCATTTTGGTGTTTTTTTTAGCTCACTGCTAATTGGATGAGGTTTCGAGTGACTTTTGTTTGAGCAGCCCCCACCTGTCTTTAATATCCTGGCCGTGCTCCTCACCCGTCTTCGAAATCCTCAATCATCAGCTCCCTCCATATTTTTCCTCCGAATGAATTTTTGAACTCTGTACGAAACCATCAGAAATTTTGAAAAGGAACCGTATCAAAGTCTTGCATATATTTTGTATGAAAAATATAAATTCCGCCATCTTGAATTTTTTTCTATTCATCAAGTAGACCTTCAGGTTTTGATTAATTTTCGCCAGCAAACCACTCTTCCATCTTTCATAGTCTCCGAGATAGACACCGACGAAATTTGTATCGCCGCCATCTTCTCTCTCTCTGCCAATTGGATGAGGTTTCAAGTGACATTTGGTCGAACACCCCCCACCTATCTTCGATACCCTGGCCGGTGCTCCTCACCCGTCTCCGAAATCCTCAACCATCAGCTCTCTTCATATTTTTCCTCCGAATGAATTTTTGTCCTCTATACGAAACCATCAGAAATTTTGAAAAGGAACCGTATTAAAGTCTTGCATATATTTTGTATGGAAAAAAATAAATTCCGCCATCTTGAATTTTTTTTCTGTTCGCCAAGTAGACCTTCGGCTCTTGATCATCTTTTGCCAAGAAACCACTCTTCCATCTCTTATACTCTCCGAGATAGACACAAACAAAATTTGTATGGCCGCCATCTTGAATCCACCATTTTGGAGTTTTTTTTTGGCTCTTTGCCAATTGGATGAGGTTTCGAGTGACATTTGGTTGAACACCCCCTACCTATCTTCTATACCCTGGCCGGTGCTCCTCACCCGTCTCCGAAATCCTCAATCATCAGCTCTCTCCATATTTTTGTTCCGAATGAATTTTTGCCCTCTATACGAAACCGTGAGTGAAAAAAAATTTTTCCATACAAAATTTTACAGGAGAGGTGATCAATGAGTCAGTGAGTCAGTGAATCAGCACGAGTAGCTATATATATAGTAATATTTCATTTTCATACATATTAACCCATCGTCGGTGATCGGTCCATTACTAGTTGTGACAGATCTGGATGCAGGTGACGCAAGACCGAGGCCTGTGGAAGTCCATGCAAATTGTCTAAGGCTGAAATCTATAGACCGCACTCTCACTCAGCTCAGACTCAAGACCGAGTTAAAACAAGACAGATTTATGTCAGAGAATATTTGACCGTATCTTAAGTTTTAATTTAATTCAGAGAAAATTCAGATTTATGCCTGGAATCTAACGCCAGACCCCCAAAAAGGAGTCCAAAGCCTTAACCACTGGGTTATCACCGCTATATACAATATGTATAAACAAATTGCACAGAAATCGTTCAGTATTTCAATCAAATAATATAATCATTCATGTAACGCACATGTCTAAAATTGTACAATCTTTACAATAAATACATAACAATGTGTCATTCATTCAAATGTTTGTCATTCGAAAAGGGCTGAATCGTTAGAATCGATAAAGGGATATTATTGATCGATGTGAACGAATGATTAATTGCGCATAATCGATATAATTCAAGTCCCCGGGTCGACGCGTCACGCTGACGTGCAGTTCTTGACAGCGCGTGACAAATTGTTGTGACAAAATATTTCAACAGTTGCATCAATTTATTCGGACCAACCCTCTGCGGTGATCGAATCTCACGTAAATCTACGGGGTGATATTTTGGGAAGGGTCAGAGAGCCAAACTGAGCTAAATTGAATAGAAAAGAAAGTTTATTACACGTTACGTATTAGGTATTTACGTTTTGTTAAAACATAACATAGCATGTGTATAGAAAAACACTTAAAATCTAGTTTAAATAGTGTCAAAAATATGCCATGCCAACTTATAAAGGCTAGTTGTTGAAAAATTAACTATAACCAGACTATAACGTTGTTATCCTGTTTTTGTCCAAACGAAAGAATGTCTAATTTTTATGACTAATATTAAAAAGAAATTGACTAAAGAAACTGAGTAAAAATAATTAAAAAAATGATTAAAAGAACTGGGTGATAAAAATAAGTTGGAACAAGATGTTAATATAATATCAAGGTAAAGATCAAAGCTTGAAATATCTTAAACCTAGTTTTTGCTGTCATTTTAGACAAAACTCATGTCTACCTCAATAATTTTACTTTAATTTATGGCAAGTTATCTCAATCACCGATGCTCTTAAATAGATGACATTTTAACTAATAGATTTTTTAAAATCAAAAACCGTTCAATTTTTGCTTCACTCTGGCCTCTTCCAAAATTTCACCCTTTGTACAACAACACATACCATACAAACGCATATTTAATTCAATTAAACTTTATCTATAATAGCGTAAAGACTACATTCGCCTAACTAGTAGTTAAACTTGCACGCATTAGCATTTCGTACGCGTAACGCAGGTCACGAATGACGTAGCGTTCTGAATTTAAAAATTTGAATGAATGAATTCACGTTCGGAAATAAAGAAATGAATGGAACTGCGATTTGTAAGATGACTCGGACGGAAAATTTTGTATTCGGAATATCAATGGTTCGAAATTTAAAATTATGGCCACTGTGTTAAAAACATCTGCCAACGATCGTTCAGAAATTTATTGAACCGATATCTATAATCAATTTCTGATATGCAATGCAAATACGAGTATCGATTAATTAAATAAGATTGATAATAAGATTGAAATGTTATGTATTTGACCTAGTACATAATATTTTATTTTTAAAACCACTATACGTATTGATGTCATAGGTTGTAAATTATATTTGTATTATAATATATTATTCCGGCATATGTAGTTTATAAATTAATTAATAAAAAGGTTAAGTTATGCGGAAAAAAATATGATATTAGTTTCACACATTTTTTTGTTCAAGAGTGTGTTCAACATGGTCGAGGTTAAGAGTGTTAAATAGGTAAGAACCACAGAATTAAAAAAAGGTACAGAAGTGGCAAGGAAGTGAGTGGAAGGTGAATGATGAAACTCCTTAACGAAAAACGAAACGAAAAGAGCAAATGGCTCACGATCAGAGAACGTGTAAATTGGATCCTATGAAGGTACACAAAAAAGCTTAAAATGAAGATTCTTTTTAAAAAAATTCCTTTTTTGTAAGTTGGTTAAAAAATGATTGTGACATAGTGACGATCGCATTTATTTACCTCTGATTGGCAGGTACCTACTGTCTCGCTATTGTCCAATGTCCATACATTGATAAATAAATTGATGCAAATCCTACAGCGGTTATCTTTTTAATCGCTATGCCATTGTAAAGTACGGTTTATCTTCAAGTATCTACTGTATAGTTAATGAAAAGGGCCTCAAAAACCGTGAAAGTATTCTTTAATAATATAATTATAACTGCTATTGTTTAGTTAAAATAACCATTCAATTACAGGCATATTCATCTCTCATACAAGTGAAATCCAATGGCTGTCTTTTGTAAATTCCAAGTCAATCGTAAGACAAACCGACAAATATACTCATTCCGATTGTAGGTCAAGAGCTAGCTAACGATTTGTTAGAAGTGCTGGGTCCAACTAATCGGCTGAGTTTCCAAATAAGTGGGGACGTTTTTAGCCTGACTAATCATGTTATTGCGAAACTTGTGAAAATTATCTCGTTATCTGTTAATGTCCGTCTCTACTTGCCTTCATTGCAACTTTAAATTATAGCGTTGTTAAAAAATGACCTTAAAAAATTAGCTAGTATGTAAGAACACAAACAATTCGTAAAACGCTTCGAAATAGTAGGTCTACTTTTTCATTCCATTCTTATCTAGTATTATAAAAATCATGCTATTTATGATGACTGCATAATCACGTTATCAAGCTCTTACAGGACAAGGAAAAAAGGTTGACTAGTAAGAACACTATCAACAAACTATCGACCGGCTCTCAAACAAAGACACAAACCAACAAAATAACGATTCCTATTACACTATTTTAATAATAACTACACTAAGATTCGAGCTTTCTATGAGCAGAGACCGATCTACGGTCTGTTCGGAACACCACCGACCTTTGACACACAAATCAAATCCCCGATGACTGGTCAATACCCCTGTATAATGGTATTATGATATGAGGCGCTATCACCTCACTATTTTCGTATATAATACCGGCTATTGTTTGTTGTAAGCGATACTGTGGTTTAAAGTACGTTCCATTGCGCAGACCAAGACAGTTAAGAAAAAGAATACAAACCGTTACCATAGTTATTTTAAAACGTTCCAAAATGTATCATCGTTGTAAAGAGCTTTTTTTTTTTTTGAAAATTTTACTTTGGATTTATTACATTTTAAGATCAAAAAAGTTGAGGTGATTTAGAATCGAATGTTTTTAGAACACTGATGCATAATACATGACGATGATATACTAAACCTTGAATAATCTTTTGGGTGTTCATTAATGAAGCCTCAATAACAATTCATAAAAGTGTCAAGTTCTTTAAATGGGCTACGCCAGAAGTCTTGCTTAGTTGTTTACGAAACATGGAATGTTTAGAATCAAATGAAAACTGAAATGGAAGACATAAAAACGACTAATTCGGACCTCCTAAGCGGCTGATCATATTCCTATGGGGTCACCCATCCTGTTATCAACTTGGATTATCGTTGTTTCTCAGCGCTAACAATTGTTATGCAAAACTATAGGACACACGTCCCTCAAGTATTAAGGTTTTATCCTATTAGAATTCCAATGACCTCTCACCTGCCTTTAAAGAAAACTCGATTAAATTCTCACTCAATTGAAGAATCACTAATCTTAACGTTCAATAACATTTTATGATTTCGCATAAAGTGAAACGTTTAGTGCTTATGAAAGTTGATATCTAATGATTCTTTCAAATCGATGTTCCATTCGTAGCATATCGATTTTATAGATGACATCGATTTGGATTCTTAATGGCGAGTGTCGTTTCATCCGTAATGAGTATTTGAATGAGGTTATAAGGTATTTCGGTCCGATGCAATCGCTTATGTTTTTTTGTATTTAATGAGATTTTTATAGATCGTATTAGATTACTATACACCAAATGAACGCCGAGATGAGGCGTTAAGTTTATTTTGTAACATGTCATTTTTTAAATTGACAAGTGTTACGAAATAAGTATGTATTTCTATAGCCTTAAATTTATTATGTTTTGAAACTCGATACAATGACGGTATGCAAAGGTTAGTGCTCTTTATGACAAGTATGACAAATGAATAGTCTTTACATTCGCAGGCTATATATTGCGAGTGTATGTATCTTATCAAAAGGTTAATTTAAATATATATTTAATTTTTTTGAAGTGATAACTTCAGAGCGGGCACGGCTATGTGCAAGTTTGAACCTTCAGCTTTTCAGTCCGCGCCTTGACCGTTGCGCTATTAAGGCTTTAAAATAATGTTTAGAATTATTAAATAAGGTTTTTCAATTCCCGCGGGAACTCTTTAATTTTCCGGGATAAAATGTAGCCTATGTATTATGAGCTATCTCCATTTTAAATCAGCCAAATCGGTTCATTGGTTAAATCACGTGAAGGAGTAACAAACATACACGCACACACACTTACATACATATACAAAAGGTAAAAACCTTTATAATATTAGTGTGATGTGAAGTGTAACGTTATGCCTTGACACATCTCTATAATTATTAATCTATGAAATCATATGACAAAAAAAATGAAATCATAGATTAATTATAGCAATTGGTGCACCATTTGCAATATTATCTATTAGTTCTAAAGATACTCGTATCTGCTTAGTGTGGTGCTAACAGCGCCAAAATGAGGTCAATCTAGAAGGTCTAAAAAGCAAGTCCAGTGATAGTCATAGATAAGATATAGAGGTCAGTGCTTGAAGGCATCCGATCTGATACAAAAAGTCAGTCGCGCTAACAGAACGTAGCCTTAAACCGATCCCCTAATATGTATTTCGCTGAATCATATCTGTGCTTTCTTTAACAATTGATGTCACAGTATCAGGGCACCTTTTTGGAGCAATCCTTGGCCGCCGCTTTGTTGCAATGAGTGTTAACATTTTTGTATTTCGACGCTTTGTTCTCTCGCATTGTTTTCTTTATGTTCTTTAATGTGAGTATTGAGTATTGACATCGGCAGATAGCTTGGCGATGGAGCCTGGGTTACTATGACATTACTTGCGCACAACTCTTTTCGGTTTTCATTGATCACTGAGTATTTTGCAAGTCATTGCAAGTGGTGTTTCTACGATTTTTAGGGTTCCTTATTTGAAGGGTCAAATGACTTCCTATTAATGAAACTGCTGTTTATCTGTCCACTGTCAGCGCACTACTGGGCAAAGGTCTCCTCTTCAAATGAGAAGGATTTTGGCCGTAGTTTACCACGTAAACATACTTTACGATTTTTTTTATTCAATGACAAGATAGTTCTTGACAGCGATCTCACCTGATGGTAAGTGACGATGCAGTCTAAGATGGTAGCGGGCTAACTTGGAAGGGGTATGGCAGTGTAAATTCAAGCCATACCTAACCCTAAACGGTTTCTATACGCCATCGCGCCGGAACGCTAAATAGCTTGGCGACACGTTTTTGTCAGTAGAGTGGTAACTAGTCACGACCAAAGCCTCCCACCTGACAAAACGATTGCGTAAAGTATATCTTTTTATTTATTTATTTATTTGTTTGTTAATGCATGCATTTCCTAATGATGTTTTCCTTCACCTTTTCTCAAAATTTGGCATAAAATATTATTCGCGCTGGATTCAGGCGGCGCAAGACCGAGGCTTGTGGAGGTCCATGCAGAAGACTTATGTCCAGCAGTGGACGTCCATTAGTTGATAAAGAAGAAGAAGATTATTCGCGCATCCATACGTCTAGAGCGGAACGAAGGCTCTATTAAAGCAGCCAATCAAATGCTAATCTGTCATCCATCAAAATAGTCACAGTTTCCATGAAGTCAGGTGTAAAGTTTTAATGATCGCAATCAATTAGCATCGCTTTGAATGCCATCCGTCAATCGCCTTCGAATGGCGAACTTTCCTCGATTACCCTTTGAAATCACCTGCTTATACCGCTCCGTGACCAATCAATTGGGTTGAAGCACTACGTTACCGTAATTTGTTTATGATCCGACTGGGAAGTTCAATGTATTCATGTTTCACAGAACTGGGCAGGTATTCTGTCGCCAGTAACGGACTGATCCAACTTAGCTACAACTTTTTTTGAAACGATTTCAGACGCTTCTAAAAGTATAAAATAATATTAGTTTGTACATAAATGTTGATGTCGGGTGGGCCTAAATATAAAGGATGAAACCGATGAGCGACATTAGACCAATTTCAACATGCATACCTACCTGTACAAACTAAAATTATTTTGTATGTCGTGTTATGTGTCGATTGATATTTTGCCGCGTAATGTGTCGCTAGCTAGGAAATTATAATTTAACAAGCCTTTTTATATAAAATTATAGATTACATGGCTTATTGAATATCGTTTCGGCTTAACGCCAAACGACGTAGTGTTGGCTGTATAATGTCATAGATTACTTAAAAAACATTATGAGCGTATTGAGCCGAACTTTCGGCGATGACGCAGTCGGATTGCGACACTAGGACATAATATCTGTCGAAAGCACATCGCCGATACTTCGGCAGCTGAATTACCGGCCGTAGTATTTGAGTGGTACTACACACCAAACGCGTCGAACAGTCGCAAAAACGGGGCACCTTGTTCGGCGCCTTACGCGAACTTTCTGTCGCGTAACGCGTCGCGTGACGTGTCGGTTGCTGTGCAAACATTGAAAACGTTCTTGGGACGAAAACTTGACGAAAAGGCTCGGCCGAACGTGACGTAATTTCGGTGGAAGTGTCATAGGTCATTTAAAAACATTACGGGCGTATTACACCGGACTTTCGGCGACGTAAATTACGTAGGTGTGTTACGACACTAAGGTAGGCCTAGTTCATAAATTGAGACAATATACAAACGAGTGCTACATATTGAGTCGTCAAAGCATTGTCGCGGCACAATGGGCTGCCGTGTCGATACAATTCGAATACAATACCGATTCGATTCCTACGCGATCGACTTGTCATGCGTGCGCGCTACTTGCGACCTCCTATTATATACAGGGCATTTCAATTCTTCTTGATTCAAACGGGATTCGAACCCGGAATCTTATTTGCAACGTGAATAATTCACTGCCTCTCGATCAAACCATCGGTAACGTTTTTTTAAACAAATTTCGCTCAAGGTTGCCAACCTCAGTGGATGTTTGACAAAAGTTAACTTCGGTAGACATATAATTTTGCACGAGGGTGTGCACAAACATAAGTACTCTCTCTATTCCCTTACTCTCGCACTCTTATGTACCTAATAATAATCCAACAAGCCTAGAGAAAGACCAAAATGAATTCCGAGGCATGGGGAAGTACCTACCATTGGTAACACCCTAACTCCGTACTACTTACACAAGCAATTGGTAGGAGAATTTATTCACAGAAAAAATCTAATAACCTTTTTGCCTGGATCCGGGAATCGAAAACGGGATCTCATGATCTGTAGCCGAATAAACTAGCCACAAAACCTACAGATCAAGGAGGTGTTTAGAGACAGCATCAATGCTTTATAACCGTTATAATTTTGTAACATAGGGACTATGGGAAAAGTAAAGCACGGTTTATTCTTGTTACCCTTCAAAAAAGTCATGTTTTTTGAAGGGTACAATTATCTTATAAAACGTAACGGCAAAGAGTAATGTGCCAAAAATAAAATATTCGCAAATGCCCATCGTAAACGATTACGAGTAAATTACCTTAAAAAAACTCCGACAAAACAGCAATGCCACTATTTTACTATCTCCACATATTGCAACAAAAGTTTAAAAAATGCGAATAGTCGAAACATTGACTAATTGCGAGTGAAAAGGCAAAAAAGAAAGATAAAACATTTGCTAGCTTCAAAGGGCCGCCGACAAGCGAAACAAAAGCGCTCATAAACTGTAGAGATCTCTTCGGGGAAAAGAAATTTTGCGCAACACCGACACAGCATTGTCCGTGCTTGCGAATGTTGCCAGCGGAAACGATGGTTTAGATGTTTTGTTTTTGATTTTTTAGCGCAACAAACAAAGCTAGAGAAATTGAATTCTATTTTCGAGCTTTGTGATACGTATAAATATATTTATACGCAAACTTTTTTAACTTCCAAAAAAGGAGGAGGTTCACAATTCGTCGAAATATTTTTTTTTATGTTCCTCGATTACTCGAAGACGCTTGGACGGATTTAGAAAATTCTTTTCTTGTTTGAAAGGGTAAACTTCGCAGATGGTCCCATTGTCATCAGGTCAGAATCTGATGATGGGATCCTGGAGAAATCGTAAGAACTTCAAATTTTATAGTCACAATTGATATACTTTGTAGTGGCGTTTGAAGTCGGTTTTGTAAAAAGAATATTATATTCCTGAAAAACAGAGGGTTCCAGTAGGATTTTTAAAAACCTTACGCCACCCGGACGAAGTGGCGGGCAAAAGCTAGTTAATTATATATTAGTAGTGAAGAAATTTAACTATAAATTAGTAGTGTTTCAGCTCGTAATTAAGAAAATAAACATAAAAATTTTTCTCTTAAAAACTTGCTAAACCAATTTCCGCATCAAATTATATTGATCATCGATATTTGGATATGTTGTTAAAATGTCGGGAATCTAGTTAATTTATTCATGAACGGCAATCTAAATGCAAAGATGTAAGAAAATAATTTGTCACTCTTAATTATTTATTATTGCTGGAATATACATATTAATTAGTTAATTTCGTTGACGCTATCGAATAGCTTTGGTCAAGTAGAAAGATCTGCACTGAAAGTATTTAAACTTTACTTAAGAAAAAATGACTAGACTTCGTTGTAGTAGTCATAGTATTTTGTTTTAGTGTCATTACTTTCAGTTATTATTAGTTAAAAAGGAAAGTGAAACACGTACATGTGTGTATTTTAATTCTCCACCGCTCTACCACTGCTGGAGAGAGGCGCCTGGACCCCTGGCTGTCTCCAGACCCTCGGAGGCATGGGGAGCGCCTTGCTCAGGCCAGTGTCACTGTTCCTTTCCTTGTGTCTACTGCAGTGTTGGATAGGTGGAGGGAAATTAAATGATTAGAACCCCGACCCAGATTTTAAGCTATTGCATAGCTTCTATCGCGGGCCAGCGTGGAGACCAAATCCAGAAATTCCGTAACGAAAATAACCTGACACGGGACTCTTCTACGGTGAGCCGCTAGATGGCGTTGATAAAAAATGCTATGCAATAGCTTTACCGCGGCAGTCCCCGAGAGCCACACGTCTTTTTTTTTTATTTTATCTCTGCTGACGGCTAACCCCGTCACACACGCTGTCAAACACGCTGGTCAAGTGCAGATTTGCAGACTTCACACACCCTTGAGAACATTATATAGTACTCTCCGTAACTGAACTAGTTACACAAAGAGAATTACTCGGATGCGAGCGAACTTTTCGGCACTCATATTCGATTATTGCTTCACTGACACGTGATTTTGGCATAATTCTATAATGTAATCTATACTAATATATAAAGCTGAAGAGTTTTTTTGTTTGAACGCGCTAATCTCAGGAACTACTGGTTCGAATTGAAAAATTCTTTTTGTGTTGGATAGTCCATTTATCGAGGAAGGCTTTAGGCTATATAACATCACGCTGATCATAATAACAGAAATTGACGCGGACGAAGTCGCAGGCAACAGCTAGTATTCGATCATTGCTTAACTGACACGTGATTTTGGCATAATATATAATATACTAATATATAAAGCTGAAGAGTTTGTTTGTTTGAACGCGCTAATCTCAGGAACTACTGGTTCGAATTGAAAAATTCTTTTTGTGTTTTATAGTCCATTTATCGAGGAAGGCTTTAGGCTATATAACATCACGCTGATCATAATAACAGAAATTGACGCGGACGAAGTCGCAGGCAACAGCTAGTATTCGATCATTGCTTAACTGACACGTGATTTTGGCATAATATATAATATACTAATATTATAAAGCTGAAGAGTTTGTTTGTTTGAACGCGCTAATCTCAGGAACTATTGGTTCGAATTGAAAAATTATTTTTGTGTTGGATAGCCCATTTATTGAGGAAGGCTTTAGGCTATATAACATCACGCTGCGACCAATAGGAGCGAAGAATCAGTGAAAAATGTTGCAAAAACGGGGAAAATTATCCATACTTAAAATAGAAACTTCTTAATCGCGATCGTAATAACAGAAATTGACGCGGATGAAGTCGCGCGCAACAGCTAGTGTAATATATAATCGCGGAAGAAAATTGTATGGACAGTTCTCACACAGGATAATCGCAAACTATTCCTTCGAGAAACGCCTCAGGCGGAAAGGTTTCCTCGCCATGGTTTCCTTCACCGTTGAAGCATGTGATATTTAACTACTCAAACGCACATAGCTAAAATTAACTCCGAAAAGTCAGAGGTGCGTGCCGGGTAGCGTTGCCAGACGTCCCGTATTTCCCGGGACGTCCCGTATTTTAGGCATAGTTTAAAATGTCCCGGCGGGACTGACTCTGTCCCGTATTTGAACCGTACTTCGTTTTTCATGCAATCGATCCAAGTATTCACTCACGTAACGTTCCTAAAATAGCGAGTTGATGACCGTTTTTAATTACGATTATAATTATTGTATTGATTTTTACAGATATTATGTTAAAACGAATAAAAATATGTTAAAACTAACTCGATACTTGGAAAAAATATAAAAAAAAAACTTGAGAGGTGTCAAGGGACACCCGGATGGAACGAAGTTCAATGCGAAATAGAAATGAAAATATCTGGCTTGCTTTCTATAAGAGAGAGAGAGACAGACAGAGAAACATGCGACGCCGATAGCAAAAAGTGTCGTGACAACTTTTCGTAAGAATTTTTTCCGTCTAGCCCCCTTTCACAACGCGCGATAAGGAACTTCGTTCCAATTACACAAAATAATTTTTTTTATTTGTCCCGGGTAAAAAACTGAAATCCCGTATTTTTTGCCCATTTAACCATTTGTCCCTTATGGGCTGAAAAAAAAATCTGGCAACCCTAGTGTCGGGGAGCGAACAACAGACGACTTGGCGTGTTGTGGTCTTAAAACTGGGAGGTCTCCGGTTCGATTCTCGGGGAAGAATTCGGGAATTTATAATTTCTGAATTGTCTCTGGTCTAGTCTGTTGCGAGGCTTTGGTCGTGGCTAGTTACCACTCTACTGTTAAAGACGTGCCGCCAAGCGATTTAGAAACCGATTAGGGGTATTGTTGAATATATTACTGTCATACCCGTTCCAAGTTAGCCCGCTACTTATGGATCTTATGACTGGATCTTAGACTGCATCGTCGCTTCCCATCAGGTGAGATCGCAGTCAAGAACTTTCTTGTTATAGAATAAAAAAACAGACGCCTCCAAAAGAGAACCACAGTCCTAGCCAGAAGGCTATCGCATGCTCGCTTGGCTATAAGGATAAATCCAATCAAAAATTCAAAAATTAAAAATTTATTTATTTCATTTAGGCCAACTTTTCAAATTTAAATTCAAAATTAATTTATTTCATGTAGGCTAACTTGTAGCTCTTATGACACGTCATAAATTTACCACCGGTTCGGAATGCAGATTCTGCTGAGAGGAGCCGGCAAGAAACTTAGCAGTTGCTCTTTTAAAAAAAAAAAAAATGTTTTTTTCACAATAGGTTACAAAAATATGCTATGTATACAGTGCTTCCATAATGAAGCTTCAAAAATGCATACGTAGGTATACAATACAACGCATGATAAGACGGGCAGACAAAGCAGACCCATTCCCGTTGGTGGCACCCGTTCACGAGCACGACGCAAGATCCAGCCGTTGCTTCGCTCAACCATATTTGAGGGAACGTAACATTTCCCATATATAAATTTTTAATTAATTATTTATTATTACTATTGCACTATGCTAATGATCGACGTTTCTGAATGAATAAAGCGCCCACGAGTGAAACTGGTTTAAGAGAGAGATTTTAATGCATTCGAAATTTCATTGGGGAAATAAAGTAAGGCTGGTTATCGATCAGTATCGAGGCTCGCGCGTGCACCGCTGACACATGAATGCGGCTCATCAATATTGATCTTCGCTCACGACGCTTCACGGTCGATGTCCAGCGCTGGGCGGCCCGTGTGATCCAGTTCCGATCTAATTGTTGGGCTTAGTGCTGCTTCTCATGCATTTCAATTTGATCAGGTGTGGGCAAGTTTTATTGCCTATACTAGACGATGCCGGCGACTTCGTTCACGTATGGTCGCGGACAGAAAATGTTTATCAGTTTTCAAAGTAGATTCTATATCACATTGCGTGCAGTAAGGTCTATAGCGCCATAGAATATCGAAAGCATATCGACTGTTAGGCATAGACGTGTGCATGTAATTATGAATCTTAAGGTGGTAAACATTTTCTGTCCGCTACCGTACACTAAGGTTTTTAATTCCCGCGGGAATTCTCTTGGTTTCCGGAATAGAAAGTAATAGTAAGTGAATGTAGTAGTCTATGTGTTATTCCAGACTATAATGTATTGCCTTGCCAAATTTCAGCCAAATCGGTTCAGTCGTTGCGACGTGATTCAGTAACAAACAGATTACATCGCATTTGTAATACGAGTATTAATAGGATGCATACACACTATATACACATTATTTCACATTTTACCATCATATAAGACTATAGTCAAGCGCTTGTCTATATATTAATAAAAAACTTAATGTAAGATCTATAAGTGACGAAATGTTGACAAAGGATAAATACAGGTGCTCTGCATAGGATGACGTCACAGGGGGCGGGCCGAGAGCGGACATCGGACACCTTTAAATACTCGAAACCGGACATTCATTCGTTATTATAACTGATAAGGCTAATAACATTAAACTATAAAACAGTCCAATAATTTTTACTACATTTTTATTACTTTTTGACGTCCATGTGTCGGTAACCTGTATGTATGTATCTGCCACCAGCGAAATTTTTCCTGAAGAAATTCCCTCAAGATCTTACATTTGAGGAGCTGGCGAACAAAAGGGCGTAATTACGTAATTTTCTCAAACAACTTTTTTCATGAAATCGTGTTCTTATCATACCTCTCCATCTATTACGTCCAAAAAAGTCTGTGAAAACGGCCTAAAAGTTGCATCAAAATGGGCTCAAAGTTGACGATTCCGTTCAAAACGTGGTAATTGTAAAATAAAAATCCCGTCTCTCAAATATATTTTTGAATACCAATCAAAAGGGGGTAAATTTCATATTATTCAAGATTACGGAACATGGATTTCAATCAAAACGAAGTAATTAGCATAATTTTGTGGGGAAATTCTTTTATATTTCTCTGGCATCCCCGATTTAAATATGGCAATATTTTAGTTTGTTATTTTGTGTATCTTTGAAGCCAGTTCCGCGCCAAAAAAAGTTTTAAAATGTCATCTGGAAGTCCTAGCACTGTTTCTGGGCTGAATTCGGGGACTAAAACTACTGAGTAAGCAGTTTGATGAAAACTGGCTTGAAAACCCTGACTTAGTATGGTACGGCGAGGTTTTGGGTGACGTAGAAAACAGGGGTAAAAGTGACGCTAATGAGGACATTGAAGATTGTTGAAAAAGATTCGCATCTTTCTCCACAATCTTCAATGTTGAAGTAGATGTAGAACTAAACATGTACTATTTTAATAATAATTATCAGTTTCTATAATTTTTTCATAAAACTAATTTTTTTAAAATTACTAATGTAACAATAAAAAATTCTTAAGTTGGTTAAATTTTTTTTATTCTAGAACAGACTATTTTTTATTTTTACTCAATCGATGATCAAAATGTGGTAATTGCACATCAGTTACAATCAAAACGGAATAAGTGAACCGATGGCTAACAAAATGGGTTAATTGAAAACTTGTCTAGTCTGTATTTCGTTAAACATTGAGTTCTGAAAATTAGCCAAAACGTATATAGACTTGAAATTTGAGAGTCATATGAATCCAAAAATCACAACTCTATAGGTGGTCTAGAACCTAGTGTTTTAGTATTTTGCCTCTACTGTAAAATTTAATATCTTGCAATTACCCCTTTTTGTTCGCCAGCTCCTCATTTTTTAATATAAAACACAGACTAGATAACTCCATAAAAAAGTCTCGCAGTGATCCTCTCTTTTTTCCAGAAAAAAAGGTAAAATATATCACTCATGAACGGCAATCTTTTGTTCCGTTGCTGAATGATTGAAGGACAAGCCACAAAACAAACAAAAAAACATACTTTCGCATTTGTATATCTACTTTTGTCCGCGACTTCGTCCACGGGGAGTTCAATTTTTCAAACCCTTATTTTACCCCCTTAGGGGTGGAATTTTCAACAATTCTTTCTTAGCGGATACCATAATAACTTTCTGTATGTACAGCCCAATCCGTCCAGTGGTTTGAGCTGAGCGTTGATAGATCAATCAGTCAGTTAGTCAGTCACCTTTTATATATTTAGATTGGTAAATTACTATGATAGTAAAAACCTAAAGTGCCAACTAAAGCGATAAAGTTATCACTTATCAGCCATTACGAGCCATTATGTGAAGCCAAAGTGACATAATTAACCGCGTGTGACAGCTGACGTTCGGCTCGACGCGTCAAATAAATGATCTATATAGGGTTACGTCACACGAGGCGGGGCGACCGCGGCCAATCGACGCTCAGTGTACACACCTACCTATTGTGATACAGTTTTGATGTGTGGTGAATTCCGTGTTTAGAACATACCTACTCGTAGATAAGCATTATGTGAACAGAGAAAGCTAACGTAGAAGTTAGAACAGATTTTTTTTTAATATTATATAGACTAGCGCTTGGCTGCGATCACATCTGATGGTAAGTGAAGATGCAGCCTAAGATAGAACGCGCTTGCCTAGAAGATGCTTAATCACTCTTGATTTGAAGGTACCCAAATTGTAGTTAAAGGGGAAATGATGATAGGTCCATGATTGACTTAACTTTAAGGTTGAAGTTTAAGGGATTGCGTTGATAGCCTAGTGGTTCAAATGTTGGTCTCTTTTCGGAGGTCCGAAATTCAACGGTTAAGGAAGATAAGAAAGAAAAAAAGAAAGAAACGTTTATTTTATCAATTGTGCCACCCATCACCAATAGGTAGGTATAGCTAGTTACGGAAAAAGAAAAGCTGTTTTTCTGAGAGAAGACTCTATAATGCTAAAACAAGGGAATTATAAAGTAGAAGATAAAACTGAAGTTAAAGAAAAATTATAATCATACTTGGCTTTTCTTAAGCCATAGACACTTAGTAAGGCGTATATATCTACTACGAATAATATAAAAATAGCACATTTTAGTGACAAATTAGCACTTAGCTTTGAAATGAAGATCGCACACGGAATATCAAAGCGAACAAAACAACAGACAGAACGCAATTAATCCTTCCAAACCCATACAAATCTTGCATAAGCGCGCTAAATGGGTCGTCAAAATCATTTGGCCTTTGACAATAAGGCATCGTTCATACGCAGCTCATATGTTACAGACAAGACAGACGCAACTTATGATTTGATTTGACTTAAATAATTATATTTACGACTACCTTTTGTGGTTTTTTTTTGTTTTTTGAATTGTGGAACCATCTCCCTTCGACAAAGTTCCCACTTAATTACAATATGAGGTTATTCAAGGGGCGAACCAATAAGTTCCTAAAAAGCCGGCAACGCATCGGTGGTGCCTCTGGTACTACAAGTGTTCATGGGCGGCGGTAATCATTTAACATCAGGTGACCCGCCAGCTCATTTGCCCACTATTTATATTAAAAAAAAAATAGCTTTTGCCCGTGGCTTCACTCGCATTAAGTTCTATTATTCAAACCCCTATTTCACCTTAGGGGTTGAATTTTCAAAAATCCTTTCTTAGCAAATGCTTACGTCATAATAGCTATTTGTATGCCAAATACCAGCCAGATTCGTCTAATGGTTTGAGCCGTCTATTGATAGATCATTCAGTCAGTCAGTCACCTTTTCCTTTTATATATTTAGATTAATCTAGACATGCAAAAAGACTTGTCCTGACTGACTGATCTATCAACGCATAGCTTAGAAGCTTGCGACAGTAGGTTCTAATTCTACGCGATCCAAAAAATCAAAAAACTAGAATTAAAAGTTTACGCAGCTAAAATAAAAACTACTTAGAAAAAATATAAAACTTAACCTAACTCCGGACTCCCCGAAAACTAAATCTTAACCAATAGACTCTAGGTCACTAGGCCAATCAGGCTAGGCTATTTACATACATGCGACAAATTAGTCGCTAATCTCTGGACCAGTGTGAACCGTGGTTCAAACAGTCGATCATTCACGGCCTTGTGTTAGATTGTATCCTCCACGACCTTCGCAACTTAATAACGGATCATCAAATTCGTATTACGACTGTAATATCAATGTTGACTCGCAAACAGACCAATATGGTACTTTAAGTAACCTGTGACATGACGTCAATACTTAAGAGCGCGCGTAATGGTAAATCTTCGGATGTAGATTTGATTTTTACGCGGCAGTAGATCAAGTTTTAATCATTTTAATTAACATCATATTCCCAAGGGACGATACTGAGTAAAAACATAAATAATGAAATTTATTCGACAAAAAAAAATATCGCAAAGTTAGTTCTAATTTTTAATTAATTGCATTTATTTTCAATGTTTTGCACATGTATTACACAGCCAAAATCTAAATATATAAAAGGCAAAGGTGACTGACTGACTGACTGACTCACTGACTGATCTATCAACGCACAGCTCTAACCACTGGACCGATCGAGCTGAAATTTGGCATACAGGTAGCTATTAGGACGTAGGCATCCGTTAAGAAAGAACTTTGGAAAATTTCAACCCCGAAAGAGGTAAAATAGGGGTTTAAAAAATCGAACTTAACTTGAGCGAAGCCGCGGGTAAAAGCTCGTTTTTATATAAAATTCCTACACATATTACTAAGAGACGATCTCTTTTTCTGGGATTTTTCTGACATTTTCTGGCATTCGTAATTATAGCTAAGATCCATTTAGATCACGTCAGCTTTCGCCGCATCAAATCGTTGGGGAGTTACGAGGGAATGGACAGACGTACAGATACATTATAGACACACGTCAAACTTATGAAACCCCTCTTTTTTGTAAGAAAAAGCAGAGGCATAAAAAATTACCTTCATTAAAGTAAGTACCTATTCGTTTCTCGATAGATGTTTAGAGTTTTAGAGGTTGTCGCCGAACAGACAATCGAGCGTCCGTCCGGGATGAGCTGATGCAAATGACAGATTACACGCACTACTGTTTCGTTACCAGCACATAGGGTGTCCTTATTTTTAACTACGACAACCTACAACAAAAAGTACAAAATACAAAAAGGGATCTTTTTGTATTTTTTACTTTTTGACTATCAATTTTTAATTTTCAAAATAAAATTATATAAGGATATGTTTCATTTTGAATCTACAATATCTTAGGTATATGTTAGTCTAGCTAGTGCGTTAAATGTATTCAGCCGCCCGCAATTTCCGCAATATTATATATATTTCATCTCACTAATATTATAAAATTGAAACTTTGTGTGTGTGTGTGTGTGTGTGTGTGTGTGTGTGTGTGTGTGTGTGTGTGTGTGTGTGTGTGTGTGTGTGTGTGTGTGTGTGTGTGTGTGTGTGTGTGTGTGTATGTGTGTGTATGTGTGTATGTTTGTTTTTCTTTTATCTGAGACCTGGAAAGTGACATATCTACTATATCCTTGCAAAAAATCACGTCGTTCCATATCTCTGCTGCAGCGTAATTGAAGGACAAACTACTAAACCAACAAACAAACACCCTTTCGCATTTATAATATTAGCAAGAAGTAAGATTCTCTTATTAATTTATCTTATTTTTTTAGTAACGTTGATTATTTTTTATTGCTAACATAGATTATTATTATATTATTAGATTTTTTTAATTAATTTTTATTAGCATCTATGCTAATAAAAATTAAATTTTGTAATGCTATGAACTTTGTCTGAAATAAATGATTATTTATTTATTTAAGATCAGCCTGTAGATCAGCTAGTGCGACGGTCACGGTGGCTGCGCGGAAGTGTGGCAAGCGGCGGCGGACAGCGGCGATCACGTCGGCGAGGACGCCCAACTGTGTCAATACGCATCCTTTGCCGCTAATAGCCGATTTAAAGGACAAAAAACGGCACGGCTATTTTTAGAATTGAGAAAAAAATAATACCTAACGGTGCAATCATTTTTATGCCGAATTTTCTTTGGCATTTGAGTATTAGACTGTTGTCAAAATCTGCCGTCCTCAAGATAAAACTCGTTAACCAACATTTGGGTATACGATACCACAATACGATACGATAATATATATAATACGATTTTATAATGTTCTCTTACTACTTATAGTTAATTCTCTATCGATCCATCGAAGCTGTAGGTTATGATACAGCAATATAAAAAACGTCATTTTTTAGTTATCAAATGGCGTCATTTCTTTATAAATTGCCGCTTTTTAGATCATACCTCGAAATAGATTGGACGCATAGATTATTTACTCCTTAGGTTATTTGTTAGGTTAAGGAGAATTGTAAATAATATTTACTAAATATATATAAGAACTAGCTGTGCCCGCGATTTCGTTCGCGTGGAATAGTGACTTTTCGGGCAGCATATTTTGAATTACATATACCGTCGACGCTCAGGGCCAGGCGCGAGGCGTGTAGTACGTACTCTGTACGTTAAAAATGTTCGCCGTGATTCTTTAAATTGACATAACTTTTTTATTTATGAACCGATTGACATGAAATAAACACTAAATGTTAAGTGAAGCTTACTACAATATATTAGTGAAAACCGTATCTAAATCGAATAAGCCGTTTCTGATATTAGCGTGCACAAACACACAGACAAACAGACAAACAGACAAAAAAAAAAATTACAATTTCAGGTTCGGCATCGATATAATAACAACCCCTGCTACTTTTTTTTTATATATTTCCATTGTACAGACACCACTTTTCTACAATTTTATTATATGTATAGATTAACTGGGAATAGATGGGCACGTAATCTGATTGAGTTTCATTTATCTCTGCCTAAATAAGAACACGCTACAATATTATTTATTTATTTAATAAATTATTTATTTATTATTTATGAAGATGAAGCCACAGATTAATTATACAAAAAGACGGATGAAGCTAGAATAATTAATTAAAGATCGAAACAAGTATCCCGTACCTACACAGGCACAGTTGCTATTCAAACATGCCCCAGCATCGAGGCCTCTCGACTCTTGACGTTACCATTATGTAACGCGAACACATTGTTCCGGTAATCTGTATCAAAATATCAACAACCCGGGCTCACATTTCACCGCCGCAATAAAACAGGACCGCGCCCATTGCAGAGCGGCACGCGTGAAAGGTTGAGCGCATCCCGTGACCCGCGGAGAGTGCACCGCGCCACAGCCTCAGTGCACACTGGTGCAACGAAAATACAAGTTTTTGTTGTTTTCAACTATGATATTCTACTGGGGATGAGTTATATACTCACAAAACAAGCGAAAAAATTGTTCCGAACGACGAAGAGTATAATAGAGTACTTAATTGTTAAATGACATATACAGAGACAAATATCTGCCATTACGCGCTTCATTTACCGCACGCTTGTAACATATCTACCTTTTTTTATACATATTATAACATTGCAGAGCGGCACGCGTGAAAGGTTGAGCGCATCCCGTGACCCGCGGAGAGTGCACCGCGCCACAACCTCAGTGCACACTGGTGCAACGAGAAAACAGTTTTTTTGTTAAAAACTTTTTTCTAACAATTTCATGTTGTCAATGCAACGATGCTGCAACGATGCGATACCCTCATGATATAGAGCGGATAAAAAAGATACGTAAATAATTATGATCCTAAACCCAGACCCACATTTCACCGTCGCATTGCAGAGCGGCACGCGTGAAAGGTTGAGCGCATCCCGTGACCCGCGGAGAGTGCACCGCGCCACAACCTCAGTGCACACTGGTGCAACGAAAAAACAGTTTTTTTTTGTTAAGAAACATTTTTTTAACAATTTCATGTTTTCAATGCCTTTGCTGCACCGCTGCGATGTAGAGCGGATAAAAAAGATACGTAAATAATTATGATCCTAAACCCGGACTTATTGCAGAGCGGCACGCGTGAAAGGTTGAGCGCATCCCGTGACCCGCGGAGAGTGTACCGCGCCGCAGCCTCGGTGCATATTGATTATTGACGCAGTGAGAAAACAGTTTTTTTTTATTAAGAAGCATTTTTTTTTAAGAATTCCGTGTTTTTAAATATGATATTCTACTAGGGATGAGTTATATACTCACAAAACAAGCGAAAAAATTGTTCCGAACGACGAAGAGTATATATAGCGCGGCACGCGTGAAAGGTTGAGCGCATCCCGTGACCCGCGGAGAGTGCACCTCGCCACGTGGCCATAGCGCACACTGGTGGAACCAGGAATTGTTTTTTTTTGTTAAAAATATTTTGTTTGTATTTTATAGTTTTGCGCGTAATAATGTCTGTATTGCAACAATGCCATACCTGCATGTTGTAGGTAGATGCAAAAGTTATGTTTCTACTTAAGATTCTAAATTCGAAAAATCGTCTGTCTTGCGCCAACGGTTTCTGAGAGTTTAGTACTATTTGATTGATATACTACTTTCAGTCTCTCAAGGGTCACGTTTTGAAGTTACGGACCTCAAAAATTACTTTTTTGATAGATTTGGTAGTTTTGGTAGGTAATTGTTCTGTGGGCACGTGCTATCTCTGTATATGTTTTTAAGGTGGATGCTATTACTAAACTGCAATATACTAAATACTTATTATAATCTTGTCATTTTATGCTAAAAAATTCGCTGCGGCATCCCTCCAGTATGCACCTAGACTTAGCCGCTAGGTCCAACCACACAATCGAATATCAACATTATTACATCAGTTTAAAGTATATTTTCCTTTATTTATGTAAAAGTTCCAATCGAAAGTGTTGATGGAATCTGGCTTTTATGCTTTCAGTAATAGGGAAGTGGTATGAGGGTTCGAGACTAGAAAGTTTGACTCCTATAACCCTGTTGGGACGGGAATAAAAGCAATTTTGGATTTGGAATTAAAATGCAATTGATTATACTAGCTTTCGCGGTAGGTAGTTAGGTACCTAATACGATTAGTATTATACTTCGCATCTTTCCCGAAGATGATTACTGTTTACATGCAGCAGACGCCAGATTATGCTGTCCTTATCACACATTTAGAGTTATTTACGATTAGTATTATCTTTAGCCTCTGGTGGAAAAAGATGGGTGTTATAATATGTTTGACGTGTATATCTGTGTGTCTATGTATCTGTGTATATGTGTATTTGTATATATGTGTATTTGTGTAAATGTGTATATGTGTATCGTGTATCTGTATATATGTGTATCGTGTATCTGTATATATGTGTATCTGTATATATGTCTATGTTTATGTGTATGTCTGCCTGTACTTTCGTAGCTTCCTAACAAATGGGCCTATTTAAAAAACATTACAATTGTATAATTAAATTACAAACTAAAGAATAAGAGCCACGTTAGCCTGTGAAGCCTCTCATCAGGCGAGACCAGAAACAATTTAGAAATGATTATTTTCTCAATTGCGCCCGTCGGGAATCAAACTCGAGACCTCCCATTTTTGAGACCACATTCTGTATACATACCAATCTTAGTGGAGCTCAGTCCCCAAGTTCGCAACTTTGTATACTTATTGACGTTGTCGGGTACGGATTGTATGTTAATCTGATGGCTCGTAACTACGAAACCGTTGCAAGGACCTACATTTACCTCACGTGACGTTGAAATATATGAGAATCTGGATACATTTTCAGTTAGGTAGGTACTTAATAAATAATTATTCTAGATCTGAGCTATTTGCTATTAGCGTAAATTCTTTCTTCTTACAATTCTACCTACTGTATAAAATGACAACTAGACTAGCTGGAGGGAACTAAATTTGAGATTTCTCAACACAATTTACCTGTCATATTAGTTCAATATACATCGACTCTTATAGCTTAACTAGCTGTTGCGCGCGACTTTGCCCGCGTCAATTTCTGTTATTATGATCACGGTTAAGAAGTTTTTAAAAGTATATATTTTAAATATGGATAATTTCCCCGTTTTTGCAACATTTTTCACTGATGCTTCGCTCCTATTGGTTGCAGCGTGATGTTATATAGCCTAAAGCCTTCCTCGATAAATGGACTATCCAACACAAAAAGAATTTTTCAATTCGAATCAGTAGTTTCTGAGATTAGCGCGTTCAAACAAACAAACTCTATATACCGGTTGAAATTTTAATGGTTGTACTCCCTGAAAGAGGTGAATGTGCTCATGAAACTGAACAACTTTCCCCAGGGAACATAGGTCAAAATATGAAAAAAAAAATTGGACCCTCCATACAAACTTGACGATCAGCTGATTGATTTACTATGGGAGGTCCAAATTTTTTTTTCATATTTCGACCTATGTTCCTTGGGGAAAGTTGTTCAGTTTCATGAGCACATTCACCTCTTTCAGGGAGTACAACCAATGAAATTTCACCGTGTATATATATAGCTTTATATATTAGTATAGATCAGGTACGCCAACAGCGAGTTCACAAAACTATGCTAAAGAAACTATGTATATATATAAATTCTTATACTGTGTAACACGCCACTTATAGGTCCTATACACAACAATATATATTGTTGTGTATATGATATAATAGGCATAGATAGAAAATTATTTTTTGCTACACGGAGTTTACAATAATATCTTAGAGTTAATTAATGAACACAGGTATAATAATGTAATGTAATGTATAATCGTGGGCGAAAATTGTATGGAAAGTTTTCGTATAGGATAATCGCAAACTTTTCCTTGCCTTGAGAAACTCTTCTTGTGTAACTGACGCCTTACTTTTGTTAGAAATCAGCGCCAAAGTTAGATTCAATACCTAATTCATAATTCTAAACTGTATATAATTTTGAATCTTCCCATCGGAAAATACAAGGAAAATGTCCCGAAGTAGACATAAAAGCATTTAACTTCAACATTCAAAATCATTTATTAACAACAATTATTATAAACTGCAGCCGTCTAAAACATTCCCCACTCCACTCTGTACGCATTAACGGCACCACATAAACGCATATTCGCAGCTCCTCATAAATACCAACATAAGCATATAACCAGATATTAATAAATAATACCAACATTAAAGGTGAGAATTTACTGTATGAGAACGTCAAAAGGGCATCTGCCCTGAAATTATTATTATGGTATTATCTTGTTGCATAGACGCTATAATTTTCGAAATAATTGGCGTTGCGATTTAGTGTAACTACCCTCGGCCGCGGCGCGTATATCGCGGAATAACATATGCAAATTCAGATATACTCCAGCCTGAACTTTCAACTTGACCGCTACATCTTGTTAGGGACGAGTAGGTACTTGCTGCGGGTACCTTTATTGCTTAGAATGTTTCATTATTACGACAGAAGACCTAAATCTTAGCTTTCCGTGAACCCTTTAGAGTTTAAACGAACAAGTTTTGGATAATTTGTTTTTACATAATCTCTTAACTACATAATTTATTGTTAAATATAGTTAATTCTGTTTTGGTCTCTAAACTAAATAGACATAATATCTTATAGTATAATTTGCGGGAGGAAACATTAGAAAATATGATATCGCAATTTCTTGACCCTGGAATTAGGGAGCCGCAAGATATACGCGGCGCAAGACCGATACGTCTGGAATTCTTTACAAGATGTACATAAATGTTTAGTTTAAGTAATGATAACTTTTTTCACATGTAACTTTGTGAAAGGGTCCAACTGTATGAAACTGAATTCAATTAACTAATTAGTTCGTTAGTAATTCAGTAACACTAATTATTAATTTTCAACTCATAACGAGAAAAATATGTTCAGCATGTTTTTACTGGCTTTCATTTTAAGTGGCAATATACACTTTTTTTTAAATAAATTAATTAGTTTAAAGATTTTATTATAATTATCAGAACATTTTTAGGATAAAAGCTCTATTAATACTCCATTGGTGATTAACTTAAATTAATTATTTATTAGTAGAACTGTCACACTGGTAAAACAGTTAAATTAATTGTGCCCAACAGTTTCGCAACATTGGTTCCACCAAGGAAAACCCAGAAGAAAAACAGATCTTATTTATTTTTTCGGTTAGACTAGTTAGCCAATAATATTAATTGAAGTCTGACTCATTTTCAGAGTCCAATTAATTGTAAATTATGGCAAATAATTAAAAATACGAAACGGCAATGGTTGGCTGAAAATTGAGCAAGCGGTAATGGGTCAAGACCGAAGTAGCTCCTTGGTCAGTAATCCTCAATAACTCGATGGTTTAAGGTACGGACTGAAAACTGAAAGGTCGCTGGTTCGATCCCCACTCGTTGTATTACTGACGTATCCACTCCTGAACTTCACTTACCATCAGGTGAGATCGCAGTCAAGGACTAACTTGTTATCGAATAAAAAAAACACTATAGAAAAGCTCTACAGTGACAGATTTTGTTCTTGTAACATAAGCCCCAGGTAAGAAGTTAGGTGGTCGGAAACTTTAACATTTGCCCGGCCAATCCGAGTCTAGCAATAGATTGTGTTCGTAATTGGTACTACAATGTGTTGCAGTTAAAAGGTAGCCAGTTCAATGCCTGCAGTAAAAATCGCCACAACCACTTTACGATATTTTCTGTGTTTGTGAGCGAACTGTGAAAAATAAGTGAGATTCTTTGAACAGTTAGGTTTGTTGTAGGTATCTAATACTAAAGATGTTCTACCGTGACGTAATTTTGACTTAGATCCTTAATTAAAAACCGTTTGATTATACCGTTGTTGGTATTGATTAGCAAGAAAGGTCAGTCATCTAATTTCGACAGTACGAAATTATTTCTAATGAAAAAAAAAAAAAAATTAAAAAAAAAAGACGTGTGGCACTCGGGGATTGCCGCGGTAAAGCTATTGCATAGCATTTTTTATCAACGCCATCTAGCGGCTCACCGTAGAGGAGTCCCGTATCAGGTTATTTTCGTTACGGAATTTCTGGATTCGGTCTCCACGCTGGCCCGCGATAGAAGCTATGCAATAGCTTAAAATTAATCTTTATAAAACGAACTCTTATAACAGGTCGATACTCTACCATACGGATTGGTTTACATGAAATCAATAATTTCGGTTTTTTTATTTTTCTTTGATATTTTTCGAAAGCTGGTACAAATGCAAAGTTCATGATTTTGGTACTACATATAATTATGTATTATTATCTACCAAAATATAAGTACTACTTATAATAAATAATTTAAGTTGTACTTTACATACAAAAATAAGCAGTAAACGCTTAATTAATTCTTGAATATGTAAGGCTTAATATAAATTTAAATTAATAAAGTGTAACATAATATCGTATCACTGAAATAAATCCTTATAAAAATGATTTAATCCCACCAATAACTATAAAGATAAAGTATTCGCTACTTTACCGCCTTTTCTGTAAACACCGCCATAAATAACCGCCAGCCTGTCTCCCAGACCGAGCTGCGATCTCATAAACCACCACAAAAAGACCAAACAAAAATCTACACTAATTCTTAATGTCCCCCAACATATTAATGTTTTATTTTTATTTATTTCGAATTTCATCGCGATATTATTGACTTTATTGCGATTACTATCTCGAGAATTCATTTTTGACGTTTTTATTCGAATTTATGCGATTCTTTGCGATCCAGCACCTTTTATCGGAACTTTATTTTTAAAGACTCTTAATTTGATAGAGAAAGGGTTGATTTTTGAATACAAAACATTAATGGGACAGCATTCCTTAAATTTGTCGCCGCGATGCCGTGTGACCGTTCTAAGATTTTATTATTTTGAGCATTGATATTTTATTTTTCGTATTGCCCTGCTAACGCTCGCAGCAGGTGGGATTATTCATATTCCATTTTAAAATAGACTGTATTTTTATAGCGTTAAAGTACATTATCAATTTTCCTTCTGCTCGTGACCCACTGAAGGGCTTCAAGGAATCGCAGGTCGCGGTCTGATTCCTAACTCAGTTGGACACTTTGATACGATCTCCAGAACTGAGTACTAATCGTTATATTTGTGATTTATCGTGTTTTTAGGTAATCGGGGACATTGTTTTATGATGTTATAACAAATTTTGTCCATAAAAGGGTTTTTACCGGCTCACTAACTGATCATCATTTATGATTACGAATATTATGTAACTATGATTACGAACTTCATTTCTTGATTTCTGTTTGAAAATGTTGTAGGTTTGACTTCAGACTTACATTAAAATTTAATTAATTAATAAAATAATATAATGTAAATGTGTATAGAAATTAATAAAAGATTTAATTGATATTTGTGATTGTTTGATTGTTGACAAGCTAGACAATGACTGCGTTCTCACCTGGTGGTAAGTGAAGAAGCAGCTAGTACTAGATACCAGGAAGTTAGTCTAAAGATTAGAAGTTAGATTATAAGGTTTATAATTTCCGCGGGAAATATATTAATCCTGGGTATGAGCTATCTCCATTCAAAATTTCAGCCAAATCGGTTCATTCGTAGTAGCATGAAGGAGTAACAAACATACACACACACACACAATACAAACTTTGGCCTTTATAATATTAATATGAAGTGTGCTGTGTGATTAATCTAATCCTGTAATGGTAGGGGTTTTTTTGAGATAATAATTATGATAGTGGCCATAGATCCTTCGGAATTCAACTCAAGTAAGAGGATGATGGCGGCTTTACCCACATAAATTTAAAATTGTAGGCCAAAGAGCTTCCGTTTCATATAAAGAAATTATAAACTCTTAAACCGTTTAATTCCTAATAACTTATAGTGTTTAAAGCTAAGAGCTAGACCCGAATAGCTTTTACTGTAATGCCTATAAAATGAAATACGCCGATAGTGATCAGTCGAGCCAATCTTGGCGTGAGATCGTCAGGGTATCAAATAATATCAGATATTTACGGGCTGATGTGATCTTCTGCCCATGATGGGCTACTATTAACATTTTACTCGATAGTGACCCTTATGCTTTAAGCCATAAAGGTTTTGTAGACTGACAGGTTTTGTTTAAGATGATCGCACATTATTGTCAACTAGAAAAGAGTATTTACGTCCGAGACGTTCAGTTTCGTTGGTACAAATACAAATGATAATAGTATTATGTATTAAGATCTGGACTGAGTCTATACCCGTATGCGCATGTATATGAACATATGCACTTTATATGATAACAAAGAAAATTAATGAATTCAAATTTTATACTTTCATTCTAATAAATTAATAGGTTATCTTAAAAAAACTTTTGAAGAGTTTTTATTTAGGTATAGGTTTAGTATAGCTCTAGTTAATCCAAATGTCGTTGAATCGATCTCTACTCTGTACCCTCTGTACCAATAGACATCCACGCAGAACTTTGAATTCTGAAAGGGTTATTAAAGAGCATGTCTCGGGCCGCATATGTCCAGTTGCTCTCAGCATCTCGTTTTTTGTTTTCTTTGATCTTTGGCCAAATCATTTGACCACGTAAATAGTAAGAAATTAGGGAATTTTTCAACTGAATGAATGAACAGCGTGCGGCGCGTACGATGCGATTAGGTGTGCGTACAGCTTTAAGGTCATACGGCCACCAATATTCTCAGTTGCAGAGCTAATTATATTACGTAAACGGGGAAAGAAATAGCAAACCAGTCGCGGTTATGTGGACTAGAAAATATTTGTATAAACATAACATTTAAGTGGATGCACTTATGTAAATGCTTGAAACAAATGTAATGACAGTAAAGTCCTCGCACGGGCTCATCTTGAGGTAATGTGCAGTTACGAATGTTGAAATAGTGGATTTTGTATGAGTCCATGTTTGTTTTTAAATTGTAACCTATCTCAGTACACGCTATCATCGTAATGTTTAAGATAAGCGCATTTATTTTTCGAAGCGTAAGATGTACTTACATATACTTGATATTTAATGTTGGTTGCGAATTGAGAAAAAATAATATTATCAGTGTCGCAATCATAAACGTAGAATTATCACGCTATGCTAGCTTATTAAAGAATACTTTGCTAATTTTGTACATACGAGTGTTGGGTTTAAAAATTCATCCTTCCTATTATCACACTATATATGTTAATATAAAGGCGAAAGTTTGGATGGACGTATAGGATGTTTGTTACTCAACGACTAAACCAATTTGGCTGAAATTTGGCACAGTGTTAGATTATAGACTGGAATAGCACATAGGATACTTTTTATCCCGGAAAATAAGAGTCCCCGCGGAACTCCAAAAAAAACGTCAATTCACGCGTACGAAGTCGCGGGTATCACCTAGTAAATTAATAAAGCTTTTTCAAATTGTAGTCTTGAATTTAGTGAATTTGCATCAATGAATGACATGAATCCTTTTCCAGTTATGTATAGTCCAGTCTAGGACGTTCGTCTATGCATTAAGTTCTATGCGCAGATTTTTTTTTTAATGAATCGCCTATCTCTAATCCGGAGGAAAATTACGTTTACGTGCTCTCCGAGGCACGGGGGTGACACACCACCATCTCGCTAACTCCAGGCTAGTGCCTACTTCTGAGAATTTCCTGACAAAAACCTAATACCTACCCACCCACTTTTGGCCCGCCCTGGGAACGAACATCTCGTCATATTTTAAAATCTTGAAGATAGTCGAAGTCGTGGGCATCAGCTATCTAAATCTTCTTTAAAATATATAAAAGGTAAAGGTGACTGACTAACTGACTGATTGACTGACTTACTGACTGACTGATATATCAACGCACAGCTCTAAACGCTGGACGGATCGGGCTATTATGACGTAGGCATCCGCTAAGACAGAATTTTTGAAAATTAAACACCTAATGGGGATTTGAAAAATCGAACTTAATGTGAGCGAAGCCGCGTGCAAGAGCTAGTTAAGCCATAAACTTTTTAAATCCTCTGAATGGTACACTGTTGCAAGCCAATAAACCGTGACAAAGGCGAAATAACAGACCCGTACGTTCATAGGTAGGTACGTGAAGCATAGAGCACAGGTAGAACATCCAAGAACATGTTCCCGTATTCCAAAAACTCGTTCATCAGAAACGGCCAGCCCTGGGAACGCTGCAAGCGCTTCGTGCCCCCGTAATGGGCGGCGCGGCGTATGGGAATCTAATGTAATTGAGACTTCTGGAACTACTTAGCTGTTATTGTTGACTCAAATAACTGTTGTTTGGCTCCACTCGGCCGTTCCGATTCAATAAGCTGACTTATGGGAGGATTTCCTTTTGAGAATCTGCATAAACTTGTATCCTTTGACTTCGGCTGTATAAGGTTTCCCATTTCAAAGTTATGCGAGTTTTCTTAGAGGTACAGTTTGACATAAGGAAATTTTAGTGCTTGCTTTTATGTGTTTATTGCTTAGTAATATATTGAGTGATAATACATTGTCAGATGTAATATTAAAAAAGAAAAATAAATAAATTAAAAGTACTACTAATTATATTGTAACTTGCTTTTATGCATACTGATCTCGTAAGTTTGGCTTTGAAGAATTTTATTCTCGGTTTTGAAAAATCTTTAGGTAGATACTTAGTTAAACTCATATTGTTATTGATACATTATTTTGTGCAAAAAGTTGATATTTTATTTATGAAGAATATTGTTGATTTTTTTATAATAAAAATTAATTCATAATTCTATTTAAAATTCGTCTGCCAATACTTGGCAGATTAGAGTTCCAAAATATTGTACCCTCCAACTTATTACACTCATTATAACATTTGATATAAAACGAATCGAGTTGGTCCTCAGAATTGATATATATTTAGGATTATAGATTATATATTTATTCAACTTTATTTTCGGGAATAAAGAGGTAAAAAAATATGAATGATCGAAATATAATAATCGTAAGAAATCTTAATTTCTTCTAGTTTTTGGATATATCTGAATTATTTAAGTAGGTATAATATATTTACTATTATTACAAATACAAAACTATTTCTAAAATTAAAACAATTAATAACTAAAGCTGAATTATTCGAAACATTTTTTAATTAAAAAATCTATTTGTATCTAAGTATTGCGCAAAGTGTCCTTTAATGACATATAAATTTTTACAATCATGACGTGAATATATTTTCTAGTACACTTTAAAGATAGTATAATATTCATTTGAATGTTGAAACTAATGTCCATAAAGATAACTTTCATAGCAGACGATACTTTTAATGAGACAGTTACTGCCGAGCGATAGGGCTCCAGCACACTCCACACCTTTAGCGCCTTCGATCGGCGATTTTATCGATATTCGGGAGCTTGGTGGCTGAACCACAGAATTCTTATTTTAATCAGCGCAAGTTTTAATTAATATTATGAATGCGAAAGTGTGTCTGTTTGTTGATTTTTCTTTCAATCACGTCGTAACAAAGCAAAGGATTTACGTGGCTTTTGCATGGGTAGGTATAGTTAAGGACCAGGTGGGTGATATAGGTTACTTTTTAACCGACTTCCAAAAAGGAGGAGGTTATCGATTCGGCCGGTATCTTTTTTTTTTTCTATGTATGTCCACCGATTACTCCGAGGTTTCTAGACCGTATCGGTTTCATCGTTTCTATTTAAGCCGCCCGACTTCAACAAACGTGTACAAAATAAAATTATTTTTATACTTTGTAGTGGTGATTGAAGTCGGTTTTTTGAAAAGAATTTTTATTATCCTTGAAAATCAAAGAATTTTTATTTTAAGCTTTTTAGCTGTGTGTAGCTTCATAGGAACATAGGTATTATTATCTGATCGCGAGCGATTTGTTCTTATTCATTTGGGACTTTCGTTCTCCATTACCGACGATATTCATCAGATCCTCACCAAGTATACATGGAATCAGCCTGACGATATGTAAAAGTAAAAAAAAAATTGAAATCGGTTCAGAGTTATGGAATAACATAGCCAAAAGAAAATACGTGTCGAATTGAATTCCCCGTTTAAAAAGAGGTTTCACATTTTGGGTGAGGACTTCATCAATTTTTAAGCTATTGCATAGCTTCTATCGCGGGCCAGCGTGGAGATCGAATCCAGAAATTCCGTAACGATAATAACCTGACACGGGACTCCTCTACGGTGAGCCGCTAGATGGCGTTGATAAAAAATGCTATGCAATAGCTTTACCGCGGCAGTCCCCGGGTGCCACACGTTTTTTTTGATGATCGATGTCTTATCTATCGTTGACCGAAGTTGAAACAAAAAAATGATTATTATTCTGATTAAACCTCTCAAGAGTGTACAAGGTCCTTGATTAGAAGTGGTTAGGCAACGTTCACATCGAACGTTTTGTAAGACTAGCTATCATCCATGTCATAAAACCATAAAACTCCTTATACGAGGAAAAATCGTGTCTGACATTTCATGCTGATTGTTTTGTCGTCATGACAATCGTTAATGTTCGGCCGAACGGTTGTAAATCGCAATCCAATATGGGGTTTTATGGGACGTCGATATCAGTAGCCTAATCACGAACTTTTTGAATTCCGCGTTACGTTATCGTATCGAGTGACGATGACGATACGATAACGCAGAATTTTGGTAGCACGAATCATTAAAATTAACTCTCGTCACTCGATACGATTACTTAACGCAGTCTGCTGCACGTTCAAAAATTAAATACTTGTATAATTGTATAATTTCGTATATAGAAAAATAATTTCGAAAATTTTCAAACACTACATCATAATAATTATATTTTTAGCTAAATTATTAATATTTTTATCTTTTTATGTATGATTTTTAATAAAATAGCCAATAAAACCGAATTTAATTTAAATAATTTGAATTTGTATTTTTAACGTACCTACCTATGTTTTTGAACTGTCATGTTTATAAAATTATGTCTAACCTAACATTCCATAATCCATTATCTTTAAATCATTAAATAAGTACCTATGTAGGTATTTTAATTTATTAATTAGTCGTCATTTTTTAGTTGTGTCCGTTATATATATAAATATTATACAATAGCAGCTTTATTAGTGTTTTCCTGAGGTCGCCTGTCTGTTGTAAAGACAGGCGCTGAGGCAAACTTACCATCAAGAATATGCAATACCAATGGTCTATTTTATGGATAATGTAAGTATAAAATATAATATTCTATCCAATTAAAATCTTAAAATGAACCTATGTTATGTTGAATAAACGTTGGAATACATAATTTAGACATCCTATAGGCTGTCCGCCGACGATCGCGTCGCGACCCACGGGTGTTTGTTTTTGCGCTGGCTAGGTTGATATAGGTAAAAGACTAGTTGGGTTAAAACCTAAAATACTATTAATGAAATTATAGTCATACTTATAAACCATAATTTATCATTGATATAATCATAAGTAGATAGATACCTTTATTTGATGTGATTGAAAAATATTGAAAGGCAGCACCTAATCAAGTTGTACTTTAAAGTAATGTACCTACCTAAGAGAGGCATCAATTAACCCCAATATATATTTTTTTTAGTATAAAAACTTGAGATAACCTAATATTTTTGTTTCTAGATGATCAAGAGTGGAACACACTATACCCCAGTGAGTCATGGACCTAGTCTGAAGGCTACCACCACAATTAACACGACCTACCTAAACCTAGACCTTGGTCTACAATCAAAAGTGCCCATTTAAGCTGTGGCAAGAATGCCACTATAAGTCAAGACTTT
Organism: Hipparchia sbordonii; assembly: GCA_038048805.1. Classification (NCBI taxonomy): domain Eukaryota; kingdom Metazoa; phylum Arthropoda; class Insecta; order Lepidoptera; family Nymphalidae; genus Hipparchia; species Hipparchia sbordonii. The sequence goes on from JBBIWI010000007.1 coordinate 843,373, forward strand.
CTATGTGTACTTACTACTTAGGACCTTCAGGGCTTTTTGAGAATTCTATAAGAAAAAACCCTATTTTTATTTAAAACTAAGTGTAATAAAAGCAATTTTTCTATTCTTGGTTTTATTTTATATTATTATTCTAATATGTCTTAACTCTAACAATAGGTATCATTTATCCACAAAAAGCTACTTCAACATGATATGAAACTTCCTAATATAAAATATTAAATTAGCAATGATTTGATTCAATTGAATTCCTTGCCGGGTCTTCATAAATTTGAAGTTCAGTATGCTATCAAGCCAGGATGGCTTTTGTAATGTATTCCTATATTCATGATGCATCACGGTCAATCTGAAAATAAAATGTTGTTCAGTAATAGGTATTATAAATATGAAAATAACTCTCCCTGTGACCCTTTTACACCTAACTAACATCTAACTGAACTTAACCACTGAACCAAATCAAAATGACATGGAAGTAGTAATTATAAGTAATTTATTAAAAAAAAGCATTTGAATAAATAGAATTTATATTAGGTATATGAAATGAAATTTATACAATACATACTTAGTAACTATTAAGCAACATTGGTGCTACCCAAAAGAGGCCTATATACACAGCGAATGCATTGTGATTTGTTTGATGAAGATAATGAACACCTACGATGATTCAAAAACAATCTTCCAGGAATTTTATGTACATACCTATGGGCCATGAAATAATAACTTTCTGCTTCTAGATTGAGACTAGCTAGTTGGTTAGTTGTGTTTATCATATTCTTGATTATGGTCTATTATTATTTTTGCTTTATGATGATGGTATAGGTATGGTTGAGTTAGTGGTCTTTTGTTGAAAGTCCATTTTGTATTTATTGAAGTTTACAAAACCTTTCTCCATCTGAAATATTAAAATGCAAATTAGGTACTACTTAAGTATTTTAAGTATGTCCAGTCAAGTTTTTAATTATTCAATTGTTCAATTAATGTACCTATTATTAGTTTGAATGGAAACAGTTATTAGTCTGTTTAGGGGGCAATATGGTATCAATAGTTATAGTTATGCTCAATAAACTTAGTAGGTATGGGCTTGTATACTAAGACTTAACACTTGCAATGCATCTAACTTCTAACCTCAAAATGGCAATGTAGGTACACATATTATATTGTTCACTGATTGATGTAGGTACCTACTTAATTTCATGATGAAATTACAAAGGTGCTATGTTTATTTAACATAGAAAAAAACCTCATAATATCCTCATAGAGAAAAACACTCGAAATAACTAATTCCTTAGATATTAGGTATCATTCTTTGAGCAAGTTTTAAGGCTGCAATGCAACAACTCTTTTTTGTATCTTAGCACTCCGAAACACTTTTGTCCTAAATAAACTGTAAATCTAAGTTTTAACAACACATAATTTTATTTACTCAACACTTGTTTACGCTAATATGTTTTTAATATCAATTGTCAATTGTCATTGCCATTCGCCCATTTATTTGCCCATTGGTCCTATATAAAAATCAAACGCGGCAAATTTTACGCGGCAAATTTGATTTGAGTTTATTTTCTTATTTTTGTTAAAACTTGTGTGTATTGAAAATGATAGTAAATATAATATATCTTTACATAAGCATTGACTATTTAAGATGATATATTAATGATATTAAATGTTATAGGTTTAGGTACTAAAATGCTAACACGTATGAAGTTATAATATTATTAATAATATTATTTTGTTTATTAGGTACTTACTTGCTTTGTTACAATCCTACACTTATTCTTTGACTGGATCAAAACTTTTAGTTTTAAGTCGCAGACGTCGATGAATTGAATATCCGTCTTGCCTAGACTATTACGTGTAGGCATTTATATTCTTTCATTATTTATTGTTCGTCTTATAGTCTTGAATCATTTTTGAAGTGATTCCTAGACACACTCAACATTATTTTAAAACGTTTTTAGTAAGAAAAATCCGCAAAAACAACACATTTGATGACGACGTAAGTTCACTCACTTCAAAAAGTTCAGTGAGCTATTATTCGGTAATTCTCGATAGCCAGCTTTCGTAATTCTCGAAACCAAACGTCAAAAAAAGGTTTGTGCTACCGATTTTTGAATTTCTTCGAGAAAAACGTGACGAAACCGGAGAGTGACGTCACAGCTGCGTCAAGTTTAACTTTACGTAGTTGCAGTTGCTTCGTGCTACCGATTTTAGCGCGTTACGTGCGTTTTCATACAAAACTGCGTTTTGACGTTAACTTCACCTTTACTATTCGAAAGTTAAAAAAGTTCGTGATTAGGCTACAGTTTAATTACTCAGTTTGCTAGACAATGTAGGTGCATGGGTTTGACATTTTGTTAAATAAGACATCTTGGGCTTTCAAGTTTTAGGCCAAATAACTTTATCTAGTAGATGCCCGTGATGATTTAAATCTAAGTTGATTAAAGATTTAAAAATAAGTCCAGTGGAAATTATTCTGGAATAAATAATATTTTATTTAACATTAGTGATGCAACGAATGCGTAAAAAGTAGTAGTAAAATAAAAATTTAATTTTTAATTTATTTTTATTATTTGTAGTTATAGTCCTGTTGGTTACCCCTCGGGTATGGAACCGTGAAAAATATTATTAGAACCCATTGACTTTGTATATTAGAGGAATTAGTTAATATTTGTATGCCGATTATTAGGCAAAACTTTGTTCCCAGTTATAACCTATTGTTAACACCTATATATCTTACGTTTTCTGCAAGTAAATTGAATTGAATTGAAAATTGTAAAATTAAAACGCTGAACGCGGCAACCCCTAAAGGCATTAACACACTAATTGATCGCTGTGTATTAATGCCACATTACCCCGCGGCGGTAACTCAGTGGCGTTTAACACCACTTATCTAAACAGCGGTGGACGCACCGACAGATGATATTTCAAGATAAGGACCGCAGACTAAACGGCAAAAATAGAGAGTAAACGCGCAGCCAATATTAAGCTTTTTGTTAGCGTTATTCCTGAACTGGGTGAGTTTTGAACCTTCATCGCTTTAGATTCTAAATAGAATCATCATCACTTCAATATCATCTTTTAAATGCGAATATGAATAGAATAATTTTTTATTCAAATAAACTTTTACAAAGTGAATCGTCAAATGAATCTACCACTGGTTCGGAAAGCTGTTTCCAATGTGTTTGTTTGTTGGTTTGTTTTTCAATGAAGGCGCATGATGATTTAGAACATAGTTATAATTGAGGATTTAGAAGTGGAAGGGAATCAACGGTTTCTGTGAGATTTTTAAGTAACTTTTTCTACTTAATTCCAAAAAGAGTGATTTATTTGGTTTGCAAACAATCGTTGTGCCAGCGTTTGTAAGGATTGCACATGTTTTTCGCGAACTGACAGGTGAGTATCGTCCTATAAAAGGCACTTTACGCACTTTAGTAGGCAAATGTTCCGTCTCTATTTTCCGTTAGTCTGTGACAAAAGCTATAACCCATGAAGATATAAATAAAGCGCGATATTATCCTCTTTTGCGGAGTAATTAAAACAAACTGGTCTAGTATTTACCTTTACCGAGCAATCGGACCGCTCTTAGTGGTCAGGAGGCTAATTTATTTAGATTAAAGATAAACCCAGGAGTAAGTATAAAATAAAACAACCTACCTTACTTCGCTCGTTACTGCAATTGATGATGTCATACTTGACTACGTCATATTTCTTATGTGAACATCAATTGTATCAACATGATTTAAAATGATGGTTCAACGTAAGTTTTAAAAGTAAAAACTTTTTTTTTTAAATTTATAGAATAGCGCTTGACTGCTATCTCACCTGATGGTAAGTAAGACGCAGCCTAAAATGGTGCGCGCTTGCCTAGAAGATGCCTATTCAATCTTGATTTAAAGACACTCAAGATTTAATTGGAAAAACGGAAGCCGGAAGGGCATTCCAAATTTTGCACAGTGCGTTTTATTTAGTAAGCTAAAATGGTTTGAAAAATACAAAACCCGTTGGTACGCCGTGTAAAATTTTCGAGAAATAGGTAAATTGGAAATTCAGGACTATGAGTGGAGCTTCCCATGTTTATGTAATACTAGTTAATGCCCGCAACTTCGTAACGTGGATTGAGGTTTTTCAATTCCCGTCAGAATTCTCTTATTTTCCGGGATAAAAAGTAGTCTATGTGTTATTCCAGACTATAATCTCTATGCTAAATTTCAGCCAAATTCAGCAGAATCTGCATTTCGAACCGGTGGTAGAGTCATGACGTATCATAAAAGCTACAAGTTGGCCTACATGAAATAAATGAATTTGAATCGTTTCAGTCGCTGCGGCGTGATTGAGTAACAAACATCCATCCATCCATTATATCCAAAGTTTTGCATTTGTAATACAGGATTAGTAGAATAAGTCCGCCCCTTATTAAGCTCTACACAGACATGTGATATAAGAAAGCGAGAAGTGGGCAAGTCTCGGCGGTTCCCACGAACGGAGCGGCGCGCCCACGCAATTCGCAGTGAACCTAACTTATCCTAACTAACTCATCCTGTATCTACGTGCATGCATCTGTGCGGTACTTTAATTGTTTTTGTAGCAAAATTATATTGTACTAGCTTTAACCCGCGGCTTCGCTCACGTTAGGTTCGATTTTTTAACCCCCTATTTAACCCTCTTGGGGTTGAAATTTTCCAAAATCCTTTCTTAGCGGATGTCTACGTCCTAACAGCTACTTGTATGTCAAATTTCGGCTCAATCGGTCGAGTGGTTGGAGCTGTGCGTTGATAGATCAGTCAGTCAGTCAGTCACCTTTGCCTTTTATATATTTAGACTAGTTGATGCCCGCGACTTCGTACGCGTGGATTGAGGTTTTTTATTCCCGCGGGAACTCTCTTATTTCCAGGGATAAAAAGTAGCCTATGTTCTATTCCGGATAATCTATCTCTGTGCCAAACAGCCAAATCGGTTCAGTCGTTGCGGCGTGATTCAGTAACACACATCATCCATCCATCCATCCTTCCATCCATAAGCCATGTCAAGGGCCATTCCGTCCGGAACTTGGTTGCTTTAGTTCATTAGAGATCTTCGAGAGACCAGCCCGGCACCGGCGCGTCATACCGTGAATCACTCTGGCATCACCGCCTTCTGTAACCGGCCCTTGATCCGGCCCACGATACAGATTATTACAATATTATTGTTATTTAGATATTAGAATCGTATCGTTACAACAAAAGTCTCATTGTAAGTAAGCAGCGTGTTGCAACAACTCCTATTGTGCGCGATGTGGAATACGCTCAAGGTGTGTGCGTGTAGGCTTTACGTAGGCGATTCTGATTCAGTTTTAGCGCCCTTCGTTATTTAGGCCGTCCGCATATTATTAGAAAAATCATTATGTCATGCTCTCTTTTAACAAAAAAAATAACAGATTTCCCGCGGGAATTAAAAAACCTTCCACGAGAACGAAGTCGCGGGCATCAACTAGTAAGAAATAAAGTCTTCTTATTTTATTATTATTTTATTGATGGTACTTGACTGCGATCACCTGATGGTAAGTGACGATGCAGTCTAAAATGGTAGCGGACTAACTTACAAGGGGTATGGCCGTGTACATTCAAACCATACCCCTTATCGGTTTCTAGTTTCTACACGCCATCGTGCCGGAACGCTAAATCGCTTTGCGACACGTTTTTGACGGTAGGGCGAAAAGCGTAAGCGAAAAGCGTTTACGTGTCTTTTTTTTTTTAAATATTTAGACTAGCGCATGACTGCGATCTCACCTGATGGTAAGTGAAGATGCAGCCTAAGATGGTACACGCTTGTCTAGAAGATACTTATTCACTCTTGATTTAAAGACAGTTGTAAAAACGGAAGCCGGAAGGGCATTCCAAATTTTTGCGGTGCGTATTAGGAACGAGGAAGCGAAGCGTTTGGTGCGGGATCGTGGAATTTCGACCACGTAGCGGTGCAGATTCGTACGATGCCTTGCGGTTCGGTCTTCAAAGAAAAGAAAGAAAACGGAGTCTGTTCGCACTCTGTTCGCACCTTATCTATGTCGACAATTTATACTCCGTGCATACCACCGAGTAACATTTTATTGTTTCAGAGTCGAGGCTGCAATGTACGAGCGATGAAGACGGCCCGACTTGTGCCGAGCTTTCATTTGCCACATTCTCCGCATTCCCGGGTCAGGGGTCAATTCACAAAAATGACAACGCGAAAGTCCGAAAAGAGACGCACATACGAAACAATCGCGAGCGCAAGAGAGACAAAACACCAGTCGTGTCCAACGCCCGGGGCGCGATATCCAACGATGATGATATTACACCTCCGATATAGCTTAATTTCAACAAATGAGCGGTAATTTTGATATCTACAACTCTTATTTTGATGGGTGTAGAGTTCAAAATGTAGCGGTGAGTTTGGATCGAGAACGCATTTCTTTATAACGTGTTGAACGCAATGAGCCTATTACAGATTTCGCAACGCCGTTCGAGATGAGATAGTGCATCGATACAATAATAAAAGCTCACAATGAGAGAATGAAAATACAACGCTTTCTTTTGGTACCTACTCAATGATGTTCGTTTGTTTTGTGGGACTATCAAACTATCAACATTTCGCGTTTGTTTTGATTTTCTGGTTCATTGGTTTGTTCTTTAATCATGCAGCAACAGAATAACTGTACCGTAGATATAAAATTTATGTCGCTTAGAAAAACGGATATGGCATGGGTATACTTAGTTGAGAATCTAGAGAATAACATAATAATACTCCTGAAAAAACAAAGGGATCCCGCGGGGTTTTTAAAAAACCTAACCATACGTGGACGGAGTAAAGGGCAAAAGCCTGTATTTTATAAGAATATACCTAACTGTATTAATTTAAGAAAATTTAACAGTAAACAATTTATTGATAAAAGCTCACACTGAGCTAAGTTCTGTTACCTACTTTTTCTTCACTAAACTTTGTAGAAGTCCAAGTTACTCTAATAGTTTAGGTAGGACCAACCTAACCCTACAAATTGTAACAACTTCTTGCTTACTAGGTAACTTTAGTAGGTATTTGTACCTACAGTAAAAGTGGTAGACAAATAAAATGTCTACAATCATAATATTGTTTTATATCGATATTATTATTGATAATACCTTTTTTTAAAGTCCTATCCTACCTGTTGCTAATTGAACGAGTGAAACGAGTTCTCTGAGTCAACTAGGGCGCTTGCCTACTAGACAGAGAAGTGTGTCCGTCTAAATGTCTGTCAGAGCCCTATAACTTCTGAATTACTGAACGTAATTACTTCAAATTTAAACATAATATGTAAACTGATGGCCTTCAGCCGAACATTCTATAAAAAAATATAAAAAGCTTTATTTCAGGGGGGCTCTCATAGAAGCGTGTTTGAAGTAAAATTTTGTTTCTTGCGTTACATAGATTTGCGATATATCTTTTTAAAGACGACTTTGATCAGAGTACAAAAATATATTTTTTTTAATTTTTCCCTTAAAATTGACGAAATGGGGGGCTTTCAAAGTGGAGATTTTAATTTGAGCCATATTTCAAGAATGACAAGATATTAGAACTTGAAACTTAGTGGTAAATTCAGTTATATCCTGTACTTGAACAACAAATACTAAAATTAGATAAATATTACAAAGAAACGAAATTATTTAACTTTTAAGTGGAGATTTAATTTGAGCCATATGTCAAAAAGTATTGCATATTAGAACCTGAAACTTTGTTGAAAATTCAGTTATATCCTGTACTTGAACAACAAATACCTACTAAAATTAGATAAATATTATAAAGAAACGAAATTATTTAATTTTTAACGCTAATAGCTTCACAATAATGCTAATAGATGGCGCTGTATCAGTAAAACAGTTTTGCGTCAACTATTATTATTTTTTATTGCGTCTAATGTTAAAAGTTAATTATTACAATATATAATTAAAACTATCTTTTGGGAATTATGGGATACCGCGAGGTCTCAGTTCGGGGCGAACCACTAGTTTATACATAGGTATTAAAAATTTTAAAACGATTTTCAATAAACTTGTAGGTACCAGAGTATCTTATAAAAAGTAATGTTTACACAGTTGTAACTTATAGTCATAGTAATATAGTTTTAATAACTATCGGAAACTGTTGCAATAAAAAGGTCATTGAGCTAAATTGGAAAAGGTTCCGTGGGCTATTTAGTACTGTAATTAAAACTATTTTAATAATCTTTAATCGAAATTGATGTGGAAAACGACTGGACGAGTTTGGCTTAGGAACGTGTGTGGTCGGCGCTTTCATTAGGTAAGGTTTATGTCCAACAGTGGACATGCAAATGGTAACTATCGGGTCTATTCTTTCTATAATAGATGGTCTTTTACGACTTCCCTGGCGCAGTTGTGAGCGCTGTGGTCTTATAACTGGGAGGTTTCGGGTTCGATTCCCGGCAGGGGCAATTTAGGAAGTTCAAATTTCTGGATTGTCTCTGGTCTGGTCTGGTGGGAGGCTTTGGTCTTAGATAGTTACCACCCTACCGTCAAAGACATTCCGCCAAGCGATTTAGCGTTCCGGCATGTAGAAACAGATTAGGGGTATGGGTTGAATGTACACTGCCATACCCCTTCCAAGTTAAGCCGCTTCCATCTTAGATTGCATCGTCACTTACCATCAGGTGAGATCGCAGTCAATGACTATCTTGTCATCGAGTAAAATAAATCTATTTAAATTTACTAATTTTGATTTTTCGATTTTTCAGCTGTTCTTTTGGGTTTACCTTATTGTTTTAAACCATCCCTGTATTAAGGCGAATAGAAGAAAAAATAATTTAAATCGGTCTAGCTGTTTTTGAGTTTTAGCCAGATGAATGAACCGCAATTCATTTTTATAGATTTTGTTAATTTATAAGCTACACATTACCTCAAACTTTTTATTATAAATCGATTTCAATAATTTTAATGCAGTCATGCATTTGTTAATAAATGCAGTCGTAAAAATTCTTTTATTCTTGTTGCTCGTATATAATAATAATCTACGAATCTAAGTTAATAACAATACTTATCTACCTAGACAGTAAAAGAAAAATTAAATTAATGCATATTTTAAAAGAACATAAGTCGTTTTTGGGTGTTAATAAAAATACTCAAATTTTCTGTAACATTTGGAAATGACATCACAGTCACAGAGTACGTGACTGTAGACTAGAAATAGAAATAATTTGATTACATTTGATATTATTTATAGGGCATTAAAGAAAATAGTCGCTTAAACTTAATGACGTAACGGGAACAGCTGGCGAACGTGTGGAGCCACCTTCACGCCTCGTTACCAAGCTATAAAGTGATATCGATTCCGCTCCAACTGATTGTCCATAAAACATCGATACAAATTGTTAAACGACTACAACATAGCCACTACACTATGGTATAGTTAATAGCACGAGTATGTTCTAACAAACTGAGACTTAAGAACGTGACGCATACTAAGTAATATGTCACCGAATAACTGCTAAGAACCGTTAGCTTATAATAAAACTAGTAAAGTTATAAACTGCCGAAAAATTTTACGCAAAATTTTACATGGGTTTATAAAATATATGTGGGATAAAAGCAAAGAAAATATATATCTTGGACTCTTTAATTGTATTTTATTTTTAAACACACAACGCACCATCACTCGTCCACGCCATTCATTCCAAGGGATTCTTTCAAAGGCCTCTTTCACCGACTTCAGTCATACGTCACCTTCCATTACGTTCCGTTCCCACATATATTTTGGATCGTTATCGATGAATCAGTGCACAGTTGTTGCTCATGTTTGTTAGTTACAAATCAAATGGGCTACGCCAGAAGACTCGCTCCAACGTTTCTTCATGCAGCTTCACCTACTCTACCCTACCGATTTAAGCGTAGGTAGAGAAGATTATCTTGTCTACAAATAAATAGTGATGATTATTTTGTACTTGCATCTCTGTAGCAGGAAACGGGTAGCGGCGCATTAACGGAAGAAAGACGTACCTGAAAAGAAGACAATTAACTTTTTAGTAAAGCTTTTTTTTTATTTCACAATCACCAACAGTATTTAATCGATAAATAAAGTTGACGCTTTGACGCTTTGAGTTTTTGTATTGTCAATCTATCAAAATCAATATCTGTTGGTTAAAGTTTACTTAAAGATAGGCCGTTATTTGCCTAAAAAAGTCAAATTCAACGTAAATGTTTTATCTTAAAGTTTTCTCAGATATACCTGGATTAATTTCATTTAAAATACGCTCAGATTAATAAAATTTAGGATAGCAAAATGTATGTTTAACAATTAGTTATAATAACTGTTAAAAAAAATGTCGCTTGACTCTTAAAACCTCCCGTAGTATTCATTCATTAGAAAACGCCTAAATACTGTTTTCATTACTCATACACGGAAAGTAGGTCTGAAGTTGCCTGAGAAGCGGGTTGAAAGTAATACTTTTCAGCCCTAGGGAGAATCGTTTTCAACTGACAGCTGTCAAATAATTAAAAAAAACTAGTTGTCACATTTTTATTGGAATTCAAATGAAACACGACATACCCGAGTGCATCCATAGACAAGAAGAAAGATAGACTTTATTCATAAAGTAAAGACAACTGATTCATAGACATTCATAGACATCAAAGTTGTTGATTTATGTAAAATAAAGTTCACTCAATTTTCTTTAGCTAATTTCTATTTTTATTTTGACTTTCCTTATATTCGTAATGCACAGTGTTTACCTCGGGATAAAGACTTATTTAGTCCCTCGAACTATAGGCCCCCTCGCTACGCTCGGGCGCCAAACCCCGTCTCGGGACTAAATAAGTTACTTTCATCCCTAAGGTAACAATGTACTATTAATCTGTCCTTTTGTGTTACTTAGCATGCAGTAATACCACAACAATTATCTTATACCCCAGAGGACATTGTTCCCATTTCTAAAACGGCTTAGGTGTTAAGGGTAACATACATCTCATTCATAGCATTACTATTTGCATTTTTAAGTCGTCATGACTGATTTATGATCTTTTTTTAGTAGCAAAGGCTTAAAACTTTTTGCTTCTGAGAATAATTTTTGCATGCAGTTTCTTCCCAGCAGCACGTAGCAGATTATTACTTTGGAAATATTTTGGTGCTGATTGTTTAGGTGACTTCGTTTAGTTATACGTTTGTGCATAAAATAAATATACTAGTTCAGCTATCCACTTTTGTTCTAAAAGGAGTAAATGCTGAGTTTTTTTTGCGAACTCTTCTTTGCAGAATTTGCTTTCCGCACTGGTAGTAGAGTCTTGAATTGTCATAAGAGCTACAAGTTGGCTTACATTGATTTTGAATTTGGTTCTTTCATAATTGGTTTGCTAATTTTATACCGATGTATTTTTTTCTTACTTGATTAATATTCAGATTCTGTCTGTAAGATTATGTCAGATTTATCTAGGAATTTATAAGTAATGTCTTATTCTATTTAAATCATGTTTAAATACTAAATCACTTGTTAAAATATCGTTAAGCAGGTGAATTGACAGCAAGTCGAAGCTTTTCATTGAAATAACAACACCTGAGCCGATTTTATTTAAAAGCTAACTTTAATGACGTCAATAAATATTTATTTATTAGTTTCTGACATCATTTGAGAGTGTCATACCTAGTTCCATATAATTATGTTCTATTTTTACGTTAGAATAATTTCCCATTGCCTTTTTTGGTGCTTGCGTCACCGCCGGCTAAAGTGGTCACATTTTTACGACAACTGGTTTATGTGGTTCTTCCACTAATGGAGTAAACGTGGACCTATCGATAATGATCACACAAACAGCGGGCGAAAGTCGCGTTTCTAAATTAGCACGTCGGATAGGATTGATAGCGGCGAATTAGCGGCTTTTGTTGGTCGCCACACGCCACAGCGCTTGCGGTGACCATGCGATGAGGGTGTAAGAGGAACCGAAAACAAAAAACAACCAATTTTTTTAGGGTTTCCTTAATATTATAAAAATATGAAAAAGTGTTTATTGTTTTTAACTCCAAACTTGACGCAAAAACTACGGGGTGTTATAAGTTTGACGTGTCTGTGTGTGTGTCTGTCTGTGGCATCGTAGCTCCCGAACGGATGAACCGATTTTGATTTTTTTTGAAAGGGGAATTAGTTGGGAGTGTTTTTAGCTACGTTTGATGAAAATCGGTCCAAGATCGGCCATCAATAGATTAAGAATTATTTATCACACGCACCTACATGACCAGAAATTTAATTAGGTATACTGAGTTGTAAAGTTAAATGTTACCTACATTATATTTTAATGAAATTTCTCAAAACGAAATAAACAAACTACTTACAGTTTGTAAAGTTTGTGAAATTATGTGATATAACGAGCTTATTACGCTCAATTACGTCGTGGAAATATTTAACGAACAAAATAACTGAAAACACGAGTTTAAATTAATTCTTGTAAAATTGATACCTCCGTATGTATCTAAGGATAAACTCTTAGGATAGCTTAATGTGGATGAGTTTCTCAAAATACAAAAACTAGATAGTTTGTATGGGCATAACATTGAGTACCTACAGTACTCAATGTTATGCCCAATTATTTTGTGGAAATATTAAACTTACAAAATAAGCCAAAATACCAGTTTAAATTGATTTAACATTTAAATACAATTATTTATATACGTTTATAGTCTATTATAACGTTATAATTTGTTTGTAATAGTCCATATAAACCTATATAAAAATTAAAGTATTCCAAATTCAATTTAGGGTTATAACGATCCAACTTTGGTTTGGTTTAATTGAGGTAAAAACGATCCATGGCGGATCTATATGAGGAATTATTGTTTTTTAATCCAAATTCAAACGTATGTAAGTGGAAGGACTTAATTTGACTTTTATAAAATATTTTATTTTTTTGGTGAATATTTTCCAATTAAATTATTGAACGACAGATAAAATTGCTGTCATTATATCCGTAAATATCTTTGAGTATTAAATACTCAAAGGTAAATATAAATATCTCCAAACCTACATCATATTAAATACGCAGACGTAATTCCTATCAAAAATATTTTTTTGTATTTAGCTGTAGGAGTTAATTTGTTAAACTCACATAATATGTTATGTCATAATTATCGTATATCATTTTCATCTATAGTTATGACGTAGACAACTTTTGAAGACATAAACAGATAACTGGTTGTAGAATATAGCTGTGTTGCTTTTCAAAGACTTTTTGGTGTTTTAAAGATACTTAAGTTTTCGAAGATCGCTAATACTTATCGAATGCAAAGTTTTTAGTAAAATATTTTTAAAACATTATTGAATAATTGCGAAATTTCATCGGAAAACTTGGCGAGGTAGGTAGTGTTTTTGCATTTTAATTTACTGTTCGGTTTGACTTAATGCAAAATTTATACATTAAAAGTCGAAAACTTTATCCAAATATGTAGTGAACCATGTTAATAATATCGATCTATCGATTAACTTACTCAGTTTAGTAAGATAATATTATGTTCGTTATATATAAAGTGTAAACGTAAGTTTTCCTAGAAGTTATTGTAGCGTAGCGTCCCTAGTCAAACATCATTTAGCGCTACACATAACGTTGTTCCGGAACGATTGTATTAGCGCCTACTTTTACGCGGCGCACCCGATCTGCCCAAGCAAACATCTTATTTGAAGTTTAAACTAGTCTCATACACACGTGATCGTTAAGGTTTGTACACAAGGATAAGTTTGTAACGAATACTTTTTTTTAGTTGTACTTTGGTCTTTATTAAGTACTTACTAGTTTTTACTGGCAGTTTTGTTCCCGCCATCTATTAAAAATTTAAAAGTGATCCGAAATGGCGTTTCCTATACAATTTTGTTTTTCAGCTGTTTTTGGGGTTTCTTTATTTTTATTATTATTTTTAAACCACCCCTATATTAGAGTATTAAACATGAAAAAAATTTTGATATCGGTCAAGCCGTTTCAAGTTTTAGGCAGACTAATAAACATCAATTGTTTTTTATTTGTACGCTCAAAATAGCAGAATCAGAGCTTTGAGTTCTTACTATACTATATGACGATCAGTATGTTACTCCGTTTTTGTCGCAAATATATGTCAATATATTACAATTTAGTAAGTGTCTGTTACACATCGTTCATTTAGTGTGTACTCGTATTTCGCCACACTCAGCCACTTAGGATTCGCGTAACATTTGCTCTTTTAATATTTCCAGTTACGAAGTTTTCGCGGCGTCCCGTCGAGCGTGCCAGTGAGAGTGAGCGATAAATGATCATAATTTGTCCACTTTTCGATATCGAAACTCATGTTTACACTACATGCGTAATACGCTACTTTATTATATCTCAAAACACTTCTGTTAGCGCGAATGTTTAGATGGCGTGTGTGAATTACAGCCAATACAAATAAGGACTTTAAGGTTTTGTAATATAAGTTTTTTAGGGCAGCGATTTCGATAGATTCGTAGAAATTAATGTGTTTGTAAACCATTTCTCACTAATTGGAGAAAAGGATAAAACTGAGGTCCACCATAATATATTTATAGAGCTTAGAGCTATTTAGCAGGCTATAATTTCTCCCACATTATACCTATTACGATGGTTCCATTTTTTTTTGTACAGGTCAATAGAATGTAACTTATTTTGTTCGTTCAATATTGTTGTAATTTTAATTATTATTCAATTCAGCTGGAAGAAATTTCTTTCTTTAGAGATCAGCTTCACCTATGTCTACTTCTTCTAATATAATATGTTGTCTTGTAATTCCTCATACATATACATAAAAAAATAAATATTCACATCATCAAAATCGTTGAGACTATTTTTTATTCATAAAACTGTCCTCGTAATTTCAACCTTATTATTGATTGTTATTTGAACTATAGTTCAGAATTAACACTTATACGTGTTAATTCATCACTCTATCACTAAACGAAAAAAAATTGAAAAATCTTTTTCCGCAAAAATTTCAAAATTATTTATCGAATAAAAGATTTCAAAGAACTAATCTCGCCCGAAGAGAATAGAATGATAAAATCGTGTGTTGACTTATCATCATCCGTGTGGTCGAACAGTTATTAGAATGTTTCGTAGACGTACTAATTACACTCGGATATTAGGGCTCCGAGATACCACTTAGCACTGCGGTGAGTCGAGGTGAGAACAGGATGGCATTGGGCTAACAAAACACACTATGAATCAATTCGATCTGGCCTTTGTTAACAGCTTTTAAGAATAAAACTTTTTTTAATTTTTTTTATTCGTTGACAAGATAGTCCTTGACTGCGAACTCACCTGATGGTAAGTGACGAGGCAGTCAAAGATGGTAGCGGGGTAACTTGGAAAGGGTATGGCAGTGTACCATTAATCTGTTTCTACACGCCATTGTGCCGGAACGCTAAATCGCTTGGAGGCACGTCTTTGACGGTAGGGTGGTAACTAGCCACGGCCAAAGCTTACTACTAGTCTAAAATTTCTTTTTTCACAATTCTAAAGCAGATCTCACTCCTTAGCGAACGCGTCTCTCTAGTCTATGATAATAGTAGATAGATAAGTCCATAAAATATTATTATTGTATTCAACAGTGCGCCTGGGTTCTATGAGTTGTATCGCGAATTGATCGGGTATATTTATTACATTCAACAATGTTTGTATGGTGTATGATATATCGATTCAAAAACTGGGTGCTTCCGTATACATTTTCGACGTGGGCTCGTCGGGGCCCTTTTCACGTCAGTGAAAACGTGATTCAAGATCAATCGGGCCATCAGAGAGATGCTTGCAGAAATCAAGCCATACGTCCATAATGGAAATCTACATATTGTTTTACATTCCCTATTCAATTCCTTATTCGATATTTTATCTACGAATACATCTGCAAACGTATGTGTATAATACATAATTAACTTTAAGGTCGCATAAGTGAATTATGTTTCATAACTTTGCCCTGTCGCCTCTGTGTCCGCATGTCGATATAGGCGATAAACGATCTGTTCAAGCAGATAAGGCAACCAGCAGGGCGATTCTGTAAGAGCTGCATCGATCTGTAGACTCCATTGTGGTGATTGGTTGGATTTATCGCGTTCTTTCTGCGACAATGCATTTTAGCCAATAGCAATCGTTACCATGTAACGATCATTTTTAGAGAATCGAATCCACTGCGTCATGTAGACAAAATCTAGCTCTACTAAAGTGATATAGGCTACTTTTTATCTCAGAAAAACAAATGGATTTAAAAAAATTATTCCACGCGGACAAAATCGGGGATAAAAGCTACAAAATGAAGAAGAATCTATCAGAAATAAATGAAAAACGATAACAATTGAACCTCTACCATTGCCAATGAGATGAGAGATATCCGATCGAAACAATCTTTTATCACTGGTCACAGAACAAAGCCCATAAAAAATTATCTACGATCACATTGTGTGATAACGCATCGGATTTCACACAGAATTAAAATGGTTATTGTTTTAAGATAAATGCTCGGCGATAAGCCACAGATTCACAGGTCATTTGGTTATGTAAATATGTGTTTTATTGCCTAATTGCTAAGTTTCATTATGCTGTGCAAAGGTCAAATGCTATTTGGGCGCGTGTGTTGTGACGCGGTGGTACCGTTGGGAAAAAAGCTTAATGATTATAAAGCTTATTTTTATTGTAATAGTTTAAATAGTTATTTTTTTGTATTTTGAAAGGAAGAAATAAAAGAAGAAAGAAAAGCGTTTATTTAGGCATACAACAATATATATTTTGGGTATGGTCTTCCATTGAGAAAGATTAAGTTTTGGGTGAGTAGGTACAAAAATTGAGATATACCTAAGTGAAGTACAAATAAAGTAATTAATACTAATGGGTTAGTGTAATAAAGAGATAAGGTTAAAGATCATCCTTTCCCCTCCAATTTAAGCATAAAGTTTATGTTAGGAGAGTTCGAAACATTTATCTTTCGGGTATCCTTACTACAAGCTTCAAAGTTTTTGAATTTTTGAATTAGTATATTTATTCGAGTGAGTAAAATTACCTAAGTTCTGATTTAAATATTTGTCAGCTAATTAATTATAACAATAAAAACTGTTTGTTAAAATTTAAAATTATAGTAAGAATAACACTTTTCACAGCTGAAGTAGAAGAGGGCTCAATCAAAAAAATAATTTGAAATAAGATTGTTTAATCAATAGCTAATAACAATTAATGTTTCATAACAGTAATAAATAATTATACACTTTACTTTTACGTAACTAATCAAACCGAGACGAGAATCCATCCGGAAAAAATTGAGCGTAGAATTTATAAACAAACTTTTGAAATACATTTTAATACGAACTATTGAGTCATCAAATTACCTGGAGGGCAATTAAGAAAACGTAAGAATGTAATTATTATAGTCCACGGTATAGTTTCACGTGTTATGCTTTTAACTGAATCGACTTAATTACTGATAAGTACCTGTATTCCGAATAAGAGATCATAACGTTGTCGATGTCTTGACCGATAGACTTCCATAAGTGGACATAATTTTTTTATTCGGTGTCAAAATCTCACTTAACGGTAAGTGACGATGCCGTCTAAGATAGTAGGTAACGGGGAGGGAAATGGCAGTGTAATTAATTAAACCCATGCCCCTAAATGACGCTAAATTGCTTGGCGACACGTTTTTGAAGGTAGGGTGGTAACTAGCCACGGCAAACCAGACCAGACCCGAGACAATTTAGAAATTATAAGTTCTTAAATTGCTCCTGCCGGAATAGAACTCGAGACCTACATTTGATAAAACCACTACTTCACCACTGTGCCTGGGAAGACGTCACGCTTTTATGCTGCTTGTACCTCAACGGTTTTTTCTAATGTCTATTAAATTATATTATGTAGTGTGAGGTCTTTTTTTTTGAGTAAGTATAATTTTATTTTTCTGTCATCGGTACACATTTCACAGCTGAGCGATATCATCACGTTATATGTTTTAAAGGGTCAAAGTGGTATAGAAATAAATGTTCTGGCGCTTCATGTTCTTTTTTTTGTTTTAATGATGATTTCTCAGTGTAACTTTAGTATCGCAATATCTAGACAATTACTCTTATGAGATTACACTTTCGTTATTTAACCTTTTGCGAGTGAGATACGATGGTAAAGTAGTAAGAGTTCTACGTTTCGTATTTAATAGATAGCGGGTTGTAATATTAGTTAAAACTGAATGGATTTATAACAGTTAATTCGAAGACTAGATGATACCCGAGATTTCATACGCTTAGATGTAGTTTCTAAAATCTTTGATTTTCCGGGATAAAAAATAGCCTATGTCACTCTTCAGGTCCTTAACTTTGCCTTCGTAATTGAAAACACAGTAACTTAAATGTAACTTCTACTCGTATTTAACTTACTGTGTTTTCAATTACGAGGGCAGAACTATACCCAAATATTGCAAAAATTACATCGATCTGGAGCTGGAGCTCTGTTGCTGCATGATTTAAGGACAAATCAATAAACCAACAAAAACCCTTTCGCATTTGTAATATTAGGGAAGGATTTACTTGGGGAATGACCTTGGGTGACATTACAGTTTCTTTAATTCAGTTTCCTTAATTTTTAGATCCGCTTTTTATTCTCCACTTATGAGGAATAGTTAAGTAAAGACTATAGAGACATGTTAATGCGATTCTCATCTATAGTTCTCGCTTTTAAAAGCTTAAATGGCGAGAGATATTTCACAATTAGAGACTAAACGCTGTGTAAACTGTACTCAAACGTAATATTCATATGATTACTGGAAATTTTGTTATAGCCTCCTAACTAGCTAGATAACGCACACACAATACACGTTAAATATTTAACAATTTGTTTGTAGCCACTGGATACAGGCGGCGTAAGTGCGAGTCACGTGGAAGCCTTTATAAGAAACCTATGCACAGCGGTGAACGTCTTTCTGTTGACAGACTCATATTATATCCAGAAAGCAAGTGACCTTCTACCCGACTCCACGATACCAAGGATCATCACAACCTAGTAAGCAATTACAGCTAAGTAATGTAACCAGCATACTTCAATAAAGATATCAAAATATATACTCACATTCAATAAAACCGCGTACACTTTAGTGATGACTTTCATAAAAGAAAGCAGTCTTAAATGTGCGCACACGCTAATAAAAGTACACAAGGTGTTGTAAGCTAAAGTGTAAGCTTGATATTTGCATTCCAATGTTACTTTATCGAGCTTGTTTGATAATGTCGATGTACTTTCGAGGTTCGAAAACTATTTCAACACACTATTGATATTGGTTAACGTTGGTTTATGTTCGTTAACATCGATTAACAGGTGTATTGTTTAAACGAGAGTTAGTGGCTGCTCGGTTGGATTAGCTCATTATGTGTTTAGGAGTTTTTGAACGTGTTTTAGCGAATGGGTGTTTTTAGGGTTCCGTGCAATGATTTCTACTAGGGATGAGTGATATATTCACAAAACAAGCGGAACTTATTTTTCAAACGACGAGTATTATAGAGTACTTCATTGTTAAATGATATGATAAATTACGACAAATATCTGCCATTACGCACTTCATTTTTTTTATTTTTATTTTATTTATTTATTTACCGCACGCTTATAAAATATCCACCTCTTTTTATACGACTGCTTGAAAAAAGGAGTATATTGTTTTCAGGGTTCATGTATGTATGTATGTGAGTTCCTATATTCCACCATAACTTCTATACGCCTAAACCGATTTTGATGAGTAAGGTACCGTTAGATTCCTAAGCTTATTCCGGATAACATAGGCTAGTTATACATATACAATATCATAGGTTCCGTGCCCAAGGGGTACCCAAAGGTTGCTATCGGGACCTTATCAATAAGCCTCCGCTACCTATCCGTATGTCTGTCAGCGGGCAGTAGGTATCTTAGAAACCATATTCAGTAATTAGATAGGTAAGTACTCGAAATTTTCACAGAATCTGTAGGTACTACTGTACTTCTATTGCCGCTTTAACAGAAAATTAGTAATAAGCATAAAATAAAAATATTTTGATATTTTCGGAGCCTTTGTTCGACCCTTAACAATCGCTGTTACAATGGTACAGAACCCTTCGTGTTTGATTCCGACTCTTACTTGGGATATTTCTTTTACTAGCTATGTTTGAGAGACTATCAGTTGATACAACAATAGTTTGTTAATGTTTCAATGTTAGGCCAAAGCGGCCTTGGCGCAGTAGTAAACTCTTAAATAGTCTTATAAGTGTTGGTACCGGGTTCGATTCCAGTCAAGGGCAATTTGGAAATTGATATTTTCTGAAATGTCTCTGGTTTGGTGGGAGGGTTCGACCATCCTAATTATCACGAGCAACCCATTTTCTCTACTATACTCACTAGTAAGACTTTTAGGCCATATACCACCACCTTGGCATTGGGCTAGCATGATGATTGATTTTTTACATAAGTATAGTTAACGACCATAGGCTAATTATACCAGAATATTTGAGGATCCGCGGGATTTTAAAAAACAAAACCTGCGCGGTCAAAGTCGCTGGCATCAGCCAGTGAAAAATAAAGAACAAAAAAAAATTCAAAATAAAAACTTAATTATCACTGTTGAGAGGTTTCCGTATTTCTTCGTCTGACCTTGAGCTTTAACCAGGATCTGATTCTTCGCGTACGGAAAGATATTACGTGTGAGCGTAACACAATAGTGGTAACAACAGCGTAACACGTTCACGGATAAGAGTGAAAAAGTTCGCGCTCCAGTTCTCACGGCGATTATACGCCTAGTACAAGTTATGGGCTGAAGCGGTCTTGTTTCTTTAACTCGACGAAAGGTTCGGTCGACCTTTCGGATTTTTAACTCTGTCTCCTTCATCTTCAGGCGGAATTTAGTTGCATGACACTAGAACCATCCAAAAATCGTGCGGCGCATGAAACTAATTTGCTTTCGTAAATTAATGCATGCATCATAAAATTAAAGGTTTACACGCGAAATTGTTGACGAAATTGATGTCATGAAACTAATGCTTACTTGAATAAGAGTGCGATAAATAGTAATTTTCATCGTAAAATGTATTTTTTTTTTTAAATTTTACAACAAAAATAAATAATGTATTAAATTTAAAGTAGCAAAAACATGGGAATATGGCTAGTAATGGCTTTGAAAAGCTGTAACTTTTTATTGAGTTAAACGAGAAACTTGAAATTTTTCCAGCATTAAGAGACTATTGGCCTTTGTATTCAGTTCAGTATAAATTTCAGGTTAGCACCTCAAGCTGTTTCTGAATAAAAAGTGCCTTGACATAAAGACAGACGGACAACAAAGTGCTAAATATAAATAATCAATTAAAACGTCAAATTATCTGTCGTTTAAGATTAACTTGGTGATGGTAAAACATTTAGTTTTTTAAAATAACAAGTAAAATGTGTCAGGAAAATTAATAATTCCCGCTTCCGTCCGCCACTTACACCGCGGCGCAACCTTGATCTTGCTCGCTGTAATTATCCACGAACGCCACGCACGAGCCGCCGACGTCACAATGATAGCGCATCAAGCTTATAATGCGAGCAAATTAGCGTATTATTTAATAAAATGCATAGCAAAAAACGCTTGTTTTATGCTTCGTAGATTTTAGTGGTCAAATTATATGAAATTCCGGTTTTATGACTGTTTAAGATTAGTTTCGTTCATTTTTTTCGATCTTTTGAGTTATATGTATGTATTAAGATTAAAAATTATTGACGTTTTACTGTTTTGAAGGTAAGTTTGCCGCACACAATGTAGTGTTGCTTCCCATAGTATTGATTAAATTGAGAAAATTACATAAAAAATATTCAAGCGTATATCGTACCCTTATTGCAAAAACCGATTATCTGCATTTTTGTACCAAAATTAGGTTAAATATATCAATCGACTCCTCAACTCACGGCGAAGCTGTAGGTCAAACCCATTATCTGCTACGACGCTTTTTTACGGAGATAGCTAGAGTTAAAAGCAACTACCTACAGGTATGATTTAATTACCTTCTTAAAAAAAGAACTAAACTCATTTAAATAATTTAGATTTATAAATCTATACCACAAAAACAATGTATTGTATTATAATACTTTTCAGATGTAGTTGCTTGATTTATCATTATGTCAATATTATTCTGTTAATACATGTTAACCTGCGTTAACAGGTTTCAGCTTTTATTAATATACTAGAAATTGCTGATGTATCTAAAAAGAAAAACGAACTAAACAACATTAGTTGCTTTTTGCAGAATAATGAACTCAATATTTTGTTAAAATTATTTCAGGTAAAAGAACTTAAGTTCACTTTTACTGTATAACTGGGCTACGAGGGTTTTTGAACATCTTCACAAATCAAAAGTTTTTTGATTTGTTAAGCTCACAATATAACTCTATCTTTAAGGTGATAGAGAAAAGACTGTCTAAAGATCTTAAGTTTAGTAACTGGCCAACTGCCGGAATCTATAAAAGTAGAAATAAGCTGCTTGACTTATATGCAGAAAAAAATATAATTATTCCCCCGCGTTTATTGAATATGTAAGAAACTATTCTAAATTGTTTGAAAATGTGTGCATACAAGCAAAGTCACTTCACATAAAACAAAAAATTGCCAATTCTGATAATAAAATTAAAACAGCATGGGACATCATCGGCGATGAAATGAGTAAACATAAGGTACATAATAATAATAAATTGGAGCTTAAAAGTGATAATCATGTAATTAACTCCGATACAGTAATTGTAAATACATTTGAGAACTTTTTCAAAAATATTCCAATTACTACAACCAGTTCTCTGAATTCCTCGCCAGCAAAAGTCTATCGTCTTCTAAGGAGCAATGTCTCTGAGTGCAATAAGTTATTTAGGTTTGAACACGTTACCCCATATGACATAGTCAAAACATTTAAATCTTTACAAAATAAGAAAACAGCAGATCTATGGGGGATATCAGTTAAAATAATTCATAACATAATTGATATTATTGCGCCATATCTTGCTTTAATTTTTAATAAATCAGTAGATTCTGGATCTTTTCCAGACCTTATGAAATGTAGTAAGCTAATACCGCTTTTTAAATCGGGAAGCAAAAGTGACCCGAATAACTACAGGCCAATTTCAATTTTGCCAACTCTCAGCAAGATATTCGGAAAAATAATGCTCAACCAACTGCTTTTACACTTTAATTTAAATAAAATCCTACACACTGAGCAGTATGGTTTTACAAAGGGTCGATCAACAACCGATGCAGCCGCAAGGCTGTTACAACACATATTCGATGCATGGGAGAACTCACAGAGTGCCATTGGTATTTTCTGTGATTTGTCGTCAAAGGCATTCGAATGCGTTGATCACGAGACACTTTTGCTTAAACTGAGCCACTATGGCATTAAAGATTTTGCACTTAGTCTCATTGCGTCTTATCTCAGTGAACGAGTCCAAAGAGTATGTAACAATGATGTAAAATCATCCGGATCAGCCTCAGTAATGGGTGTACCCCAGGGTTCTATTCTAGGTCCATTCATGTTTTTGGTCTACATAAATGATTTACCACATTTTGTCCACAATACTTGCGATATTGTACTATTTGCTGATGATACGTCTTTGAATTTTAAAGTCGATAGGATAAAAGATAATTTTGACGATGTAAATAATGCATTATCTCAAGTTTCTGAATGGTTTACGGCAAATAATCTACTTTTAAATACTAAAAAAACAAAGTGTGTTGAGTTTTTATTACCTAACCCGAGAACTGTCAGTAAAAATTTAAAGATAAATAATGAACCTTTGAAAACTGAGGACTCCAGAGTGTTCTTGGGATTAACCCTGGATTCAAAGCTACAATGGGGCACCCATATAGCAACGCTTGCGGGCAAACTTAGCTCTGCTGTATATGTTATCTTTACATAGTATAAAACAAAATCGATTCCCGCTGTCTGGCTCTCTTTATGTACGCGTAGATCTTTTAAACTACGCAACGGATTTTAAGGGGGGGGTAAGGTATTAAAATTTATTTTTTTCGATTTTTTTTTTATTTTTCTAATTGAATGCATAATATCTCAAGAAGATTGTGTTAAAATTTCAAGTCGATCGGGGTAAAATTGACGAAGTTATGAGTATTTCAGCGTCCGTTGCCAGCCTGAGGTTTTACAGCCCCACCCGGCCCAAACGGGTCTTTTCAGGTAAAGTCGAGTATATTCGAGGCATGATCTATGCATCAGTTAAACGCTGTATGCTGTGCTGAGCAGTAACAAGTGACGGACCTGACATCGACGACTCTGTGTGAGTATAAAAAAATTGTCGAATTTTATCTTGAATACTTCAGTACGCAAAACTTTAAAGCGTTTTTCTGAGACTTGTCATTTTTGAAGTCCGTGCCCACCATAACTAAAAATCTACTGGACCAATCGTTTTGAAATTTTGCACAGTGTTTCTTCACATAATTCCCCAGGTATTGTCGAGAGCTTTTTTATTTCAATAATTATTAATTTTTTTACAACAGCAAATAAGCCGTTTTTTTAAGCGAAAATCTGGTTTTTGGATTCCAAGTGCTACGAAAAATCGAAAAATCGAAAGAAAAAAAAATCCTCTCGTGAATACCTCGACAAACATCTCCTTTAACGAATGCATTTTGATTTTTTTATTTCAGATGATTTGGTTGCGAGTTATGATGGGCACCGCAAAACAACTTTTTCTCGAGGCGCCTCCGGAAATTCACTGTCACTCGCTCAATTTTTGATATTTTGCAATGAAAATTTAGAAGAATATTGTTCTAATGTTACATTATCATGTATGGATCGACTGAATAAACTAACACCATCTGTATTGCCAAAAAAAAATCTTGAAAACATGCCTTTTTTTTAACGAATTAACCTTACCCTCCCCTTAATTCAGTTTTCATCAGTAGATAGAGGGATTCGAGAGGAAAGTTTACAGTTATAGTGTTTCCCTAAATTCCTACGGGAACGGGACAAATGTAGGTGAAACCGCAAGGCACAGCTAGTTATTCTAATATAATAAAACGAAATAGTTTTTTTATTTAAATGAGCTAATCTCTAGAACGGCTGGACCGATTTCAACGAAACTTTCTTTTAAAGATAGCTGAGATTATAAGAAATAATGTAGGCTTGCCCGTTTCCCACGGGAACGGGAACTCCTCGGGTAAAACCATAGGGCGCTGCAGTTAGTACGTAGAAAGTTAAATGAAATCTACTTTACCTTCAGCCAAAAGCGACTAAAGATATTTATTTTACACCTGTACTGGCTAAAGTTGAACTAAAACGATTTTTGTCTTGATGATTATTACTATTCAAAACAAGTGATTAAATAAAAAATGCCATTAGAGCTACCAGAACGGTAAATTTGAAAATTTGGTAGTTTTTCTACATTCAGGAAAAACTAACTAAGTGAGCTCCTTACCGGTTATTTTCTTCTTTTTGTTGAAAAAATAGTAAGTTTTTTTCAATTATTAACCTACTTAACATTTCTTGAATAGTTTCTTGTTTATAAAAATTATTATTGTTTAAAAATGGGCATCATTATAACTAATTTTTAAGTCGTTAAAGTTTCAAATGCTTATAACTCAAAAACTTTTCGCTCAAATTTTGGTGCAGATAATCGGTTTTTGCAATAAGGGTACGATATTTTAATGTCAATTGCTCGCTTACAAACCAAATAGTGATACCATTATATCATAATGTTTTCTATTGTTTTAATTTTGTTAATTATATACTTATATACCTTACTTTGTAAAATATGATGCTTAGGTACCAAAATATTTCATCAGTATTTTGAAAAACAATGTGACTGTAAATTACGTGAACAACATTTTTTAAGTTGGTTCATCGCAAAAACGAGTAAATGATTACTACAATTATTTAATTAAACTCAACAGTTGCAAAATAGTTATTCATTTATTCTTGACCGTAATCTTTCTCCGGGTGCCTTGATCTTGCTATAATTATAAATAATACAAGAGCAGACGTCGCGTCGGTGTGACGTAATTACTCTATTGTTGTGTTTAATTACAGTTCTTTACGAGTTGTATTGTTGTTATGAGGTATTTCATGCACTATGAACTAGTTTATGGCATTTTGCCTTGACTAATCCATTGTAATCTTTGTAATTTTAATTTGATTCTTGGATTAAGGATTTGGATTGTAACAAACACTTGTTTGAGCACTTTTTTATTAAACTGCTTATTTTGATATCTATAGACATAATTCTGTCTTGTTTTGACTTTTGACACTGCCTTGAGTGTGAATAGAGTGAGAGAGTGATCTAGAGATCTCAGTATTAGTGAAGTGTCTGCTAACCCTGCACTTTCTATGTAAGGTCGCCATTGCAGTATTTTAGGACCCCAGAGTAACATTTTCTCGTAGTAGGTGTCTTATATTTGCATTAGTGGGGGACCGCCAACCCTGCACTTTCGATGTATGGTGCTATTGCAGTAGGTATTTTAGAACCCTAGAGTAACATTTTCTATGCATTATTATGTAAGTATGTTCATACTATGAATTAATTATCAGAAGTTTACTACTAAACAGATTCATGTAAAATATCACAATGTATTACTAAGAAGCTTGCCTTGCCGTATGTAATATGTTAACTGTAATAACCAATTCAATACATACATTACGCGTACAGTGGAGAAGATGTAAATAATTTCAATTCAATACACATTGCGATATTGCACGTCCATTTGCATCGGGTTATTCGGAAACCGTCATAACGAGTTTCACAATTAATAAACCGATACACAATAAATAGAAATAAAACATTTGTACGTACATACATTTTTAGTACCGGACGCGCCGTACCTACAATACAAAATTTATTTTTTTGATTCATAATGACGAGGTTAATTACTATTCCTGTTCTGAGAAGACTAAATAGGCTAATAATTACGTACTATAACAGATGAATTGAGTTATACAACAACAAGATAATTAAATGTTTTGTGCGGGAATAAAGATATCAGAAACAGAAACGGTAGTGATAAATCGCAAAAAACTTATGTTTGTGGGACGTTTCATAATGTATGCATTAAAAAACTGAACATTTTCAGTTTCGTTGTGCCCGATGATATGAATATTATTTGACTTTTAATTAAAAAATTGGGTTATGTAACAATTAATGACATTCATGTACGTTGATGTTAACAATATGCATTGTCGTTCGCACATACGAATAGATACGGAACTGTGTGATACGCTGTTAACGTGGTAGTATGATACCAAATCATATTCTTCTACTTCTCCTTATCTTGGTTTATAGCTCGAAGTTTTAAGAGCAATACACGACTAACGGCGCGTCAAGGCGCGTACGGTACATGCGGTGAATGCGGTATCAAATGTGCGAGCGGTGTTAATAGAAATAGGAGATTCACGGGAATGCGAGGCGCAGGTAATCTCACTAGACTGACAGTACAATGCGCTCAGGTGTTATTTGTGAAAATCAATCACGGAGCGGACGACACGGCGGGGTCATAAAATTGAAATTCAATAGTAAATGTCAACCGAGTTATTGCTACTTATTGTGGGCGAAGAGCTAGTGGAAGGCACGAGGAAGCATTTCCTTTTTATTGCAAGACTGATGGAAAGCAATCCTGACGTCTAGTTTGAGGCGCGCTTGCCAAAGATAATTACTATTCAGCCTTGCACTTGCACTCTTGAAGGTACTCAAGTTATACGTGGTAGGATATATGGATGTGGAGTTGATAAAAGTTGAACATCGTTTTGTTTAACTATGAAGAACCTGAAGAGTAACATAAGGTGTTCAACAAATAATCGATATAGTTCTTCAATCTTGGTGCACATACGATTGTTCAATGATCAACATGGTCGCTAATTATGGGCCTCATAAGAAGGCTCAGGGTCACTCAGCGGGCGATGGAGAGAGCTATCCTCGGAGTATCCCTTCAAGATATTATCTCAGAAATGAGAGGATCCGTAGGAGAATCAAAGTCACCGACATGGCTCAGCGAGTCGCGAAGCTGAAGTGGAAATGGGGGGGGGAGAGGGTACATTGTTCGAAAACGAAGGTCCGACATACGAAGGTGACTTCCTAACTCCGGAAACTGAGAATTTCTTGAAAGAAAAATTTCAAGGCAAAAAATTTTTTTGACGGTAGGGTGGTAACTAGCCGCGGCCAAAGCCTCCCACTAGAACAGACCAGAGATAAGACAAAATAATGCATCTTCAAATTGCCTCCACCGGGAATTGAACCAAGATCACAGTGCTCACCACTACGCCAGAGGTCGTCAGGAAATCTTAATAAAATGTTCCGCCCAGCTCTTGGCTTATCAGTTATTGCTACTTATTACGTTTGCTTGCACTTTGTGTCGACGACGTGTGTCCGATACGATTTTATTTAGTTGCCTTTCTATTTGCTGTTCGATACATTTACATGTAGCAGATTGGGCAACCACTATTTGTCAAGATATAATTGC
The DNA here is from genome assembly GCA_038048805.1 of Hipparchia sbordonii. Classification (NCBI taxonomy): domain Eukaryota; kingdom Metazoa; phylum Arthropoda; class Insecta; order Lepidoptera; family Nymphalidae; genus Hipparchia; species Hipparchia sbordonii. Next base: position 871,795 of record JBBIWI010000007.1, read on the forward strand.
AATGGAGATGAATTATTGCACTGCATCATTGCCATGTTAAACAAAAATAATTTGTATTAGTAGATGCCCGCGACTTTGCTCGCGTAGATTTTTTTTTTTAAAATCCCGCTGGAACTCTTTATTTTTCCGGGTTAAAAAGTAGCCTATGTCACCCTTCCGCTCTTCAATTCTACCCATGCTATATAAATGATAATATACTAAAGTAACATAATGTTATTTATTTACTTACATTTAATTGTTGTATTAAACAATTTTTGCTTAAAACCAAAATAATTTGAGTGTCGAATCTAATTAGTAATCCTATTATCCTATCCTATGTAATATTATAAATGCGAGTTTGTATGTTTGTTACTCAATCACGTCGCAACGACTGAGCCGATTTGGCTGTAATTTGGCACAGCGATAGATTATAGTCTGGAATAGGGCATAGGCTACTTTTTATCCAGGGAATAGAAAACTTTAATCCACGCGAACGAAGTCGCGGGTATCAGCTAGTTAGGTATATCTTATGGCACTTAAACTGAACAATGTAAGCCATTTATTAAAATTTTTGAACTTGAAAGATTTTATCGAAGTATATGGAGCGTCGATGAAACCCGCGGGTTCAATTAAGAGCAGTTAATAGTCAATTTACATAAAATTAAAGATACTTTAGTGTATTTTAAGACGCATCTCAAGTTAATAATAGGTATACTTAGTAAGGTAATACAATTTAGAAAAATGATATAATAAAAACTGATGCAATATTTATTATAATTTATTTAGATTGGCAGATCTTTTAATTGGATTTATGTTTTTATACTATTTGAACGGAATTTCAGTCTTTGGGTTATAAATTGTACCAACATTTATCTCACGAAGTTATGGGCGCTTTACTTGTGGTTACGTCGTTTACATGCACATTGGTAAGTATGCGTGTCAGGACAGGAGCCTAGGTGGGAGCGGCCAGGCGCAAGTAAGCTCTCGCTCACACTTATACAGATACGAAACGCACACAACCATGAGTTACGCGCCCTCGTGAGTTGAAAGAACTATAGTACCACGAATAAATCGTATTTATACGACACGATAGTGAATCGTGGAGTATAAATCTGCGTTGTGCAATCGCAGACTTAACGGCGCCTACAGTCGTGAAGAGACGATTACTTTACCACCGCTCAGCGAAGAGGGTTAACAAACTAAAAAACCAGCCAAGTGCGAGTCGCAACCACACACGTAGGGTTCCGTACCATTGTAACAGCGATTGTTAAGGTCGAGCCAAAAACGCCGAAAAAATCACGTCAGTAAATTTTTTGTATGGGGACGCCCTTTTATTTTTCACTTTCTGTAAAAATTTCAGTTATCTATCGCAATATGCGAGATACCCGCTGACAGACAGACAGACATACGGACGGACGGACGGACACCTGAGGCTTAGTAACAGAGTTCCGTAGGCATCCTTTGGTACGGTACCCTAAAAATTTGAAACCCTGACTGTATAAATTGATATTAGGTAAATGTTAGCTAATTTGCGTGTTAGCTTATTTTAGTGACATCTCCTAACGTTGGTGACAAACATTTAGTTTTCTCCAACTTCAAAAGGAGTTACTAAATTCGAATGTTTTCTTTTGTTATGTCCAGCTGGTACGTGATATCTTCACCGATTTAAGTATATCAAGTGAAAATATCCCTTGAATTTCATGAAGGCGGTTTTCTTTAAAACTTAATTTCAACTTTTTTGTGTCTTTATGATTGGGTTTTATTTTGACAAGACAAAGTGACAGATTGACGGAAATAAATACTTTCGCAATTATATTTATTTAATATTATTAATATAAATTATCTAGTTTTTTTAACTTTGCATTATAATATACGAATATAATATAATTTACGAATAGTGTAAATAAAAAAAAAAACCAGGCGAATCGGTCCACAGATCCCGGAGTAATCGGTGGGCACACATAGAAAAAAAGAAGATACCGTCTGAATTGATAACCTCCTCCTTTTTGGAAGTCGGTTAAAAAAATCAGCTCTGTTCTTTGCTCTCTATTTCTATGATAATATCAATTCATGTAACAATATTCTTTGATAAAAGAATTACAAAAAATCAGATATATCAATAGCCTTACATAAATAAAACCTCAATGTATCTACAGTAATGTTTATTTAATAACGGTATCACAATCGCTGGAAACGATACCCTCCCTCTTAAAATATCATAAGTAAACATCGAAACAATATATGTATGTGTGTATATCTGACATTTAAACTCACCACACGAGTATGTTTCACCACTCGAGACGATTTCTCAAAAAAAAAAAAAAAAAGTAAAACGTAATAACAAGCCTGTCAACAGAAACATTGACAAATTAAATATCAACGGTGCGCACAAAGTTGCTCTTGCGGTTCGCGAAATAAAGAATTAACCGGTATGCGAAGCTGTTCCAATTTTGACAGGTGCAAATACAAGTTGGCGGTGTGTGGTACCATCAAATTTTCGCTACACTGTAATTAGAGATTGTTGAGTGATGCAAGTGGTCATGCGAACGTAGTGATAGAAATCATCTTTGAATAATTGCGTGTATAGTGCAATGAATCAGTGACTAACGATTTCATTTGAAATCAGGTGAACTATCGGATAAATAATTCTACTAATATTATAAACTAGCTGTTGCCCGCGACTTCGTCCGCGTGGATTTAGTTTTTAATAATCCCGTGGGAACGCTTTGATCTTCCGGGTTAATAAATAGCCTTTGGTTCGGTTCTTGTTCGGTTCTCGTCGGTTGACCGCCCTCCACCACCGACTCACCGCATCGCATTGTTCGCCTGCACTATTTTTTCTTTTTGCTCAGCTTTTAAGAGTCGTACCGAGATGTTGAATAGCCTATAACCTTCTTCAAGAATTGGGCTATCAAATACAAAAAGAATTTTGCAAATCCGACTGGTAGTTCCAGAGATTAGCGCGTTCAAACAAACAAACTCTTCAGCTTTATAATATTAGTATAGATTTGTGAGGTTGGATGTATGGATGGGTGGTTGGATGTTTGTCACTACTTCATATAGTTCTTTCAATTTACGAGGGCGCGTGAGCTTTACTTGTGGTGATGTCGTATACATGCACTTTTTGTAAGTGTGCGTACCTATCAGGAGTCTAGGAGCGGAGTCCCCAGTAATGTTTGTCTTTCAATTACGTTGTAACAGAGCTACGGATTGATTTTATTTTTTGCAAGCGAATCTTCACGAAATAGGTTTTTTTAACCGGAGAAATAAAGGGTTATATTGACAGCGGAGCAATGAAGATTTGTTATTTATTTTGGTTTATATGTTGATGAATTGATTGGACGGGTACCTAGGTACTGAAATGCTCTATTGTAATAAAAAAAATTTTAGAAAAAAAACTGCAAAAAAAAATCTTTTTGTGTGGAAAAAATACATACAAAAATGTTTTAAAAAATATATAAATACCTGGTGCTAAGTCTTTATGACGTTATTACTTTAAGGCACAGTGACAAAACTACTTATAATTAATTAAAGACTTTTTAGCAAATAAGTAGGTACCATTATATACGTGAAAAAGCCGTTTAAACAATTTACTACTGCACGCTTATGAATTAGACCGCTCAATAATAAGTTTCGATTCGATTTAATTAAAATTAATAGTCGTTAACAGACGCTATTGTAATTAATGATATATAAAGCTTTGCATGCTACTTGAGGGTGAGTGAGTGATAAAAAATTAATGATGCTCTTATTAGGCTCGAGAGCTAGTGGAAATATTTAGGGCATGCTTGATTAAGGCTAAAAGTTTTATATGTTTACTGTGCCTTCTTTGAGAATAGTGAAATAGCAAGCAAGCCAGTCAGCTCTAGTCATTGCGTGGCGGATAAGCGATTTATCAATTTTTATTCATTGCGTGGTAATTGTTATTATGGTAGATATGATTGAAGTTATTCGTAAAAATGCGCTACAAAATGACTTTAAGTTGAAAATTTACAAGAATTTGTATAACAGGTCGACGACAAACTCTATAAAATACCCATAATTTCCATGTTTTTAATAGTGAACTCACGATGGATTGGGATAGATCTGAGTTACATCAAGCACCTCCACAAAATTACCCATCAGCTCGTTACCTACAATAAGATGGTATTGTTTGATGCTGTATTAATTAGAAACTGTTTCTCATTCGATTGATTGTTTATTGACCTGAGGTTAAATAATTTTTAATTGACAAAGAATGATAGAGCGTTTGATACTTTTAAATGAGTTATTGAAATTTTTTTAGGAACGAAAACGAAATATTTTTTAGGAATGTTGGAAAACCCTTTGAAACATCAAACGAGTTTCTGGGAATTTTTGGATTGAAGTGGTGCAAGAGTGAGACGCGTGAAAATCCCTATAGAATTATGCCGACCAATGAACTTCTATGCGTGAACTAAGATTTTTTTTAATTTTGGCTGAATTTGTTCAAAATTTATTACTACTTTAATGATACTTAATATATTATGAACACGAACTTTATCTTAATTGTGAAAAAAGCTTACCTATAAATTAGATTCTGATAACAATATTGTCACATACTTAAAAGAATTGTATTTAAAAAAATGAGCATTGGCAAGGGCATTATTTTTTTAATGCAGGTGTAGTTCTTGGATATTTTTATAATAAAAAATATGTAGATTAAAAATTTTATTTATAAAGAAAAGAATTCTGTTTAATTATCGGCTTGTTTAATGGTACCATAATTTGATATTGTTGACATTTGTAACAGTCGGTCGTCTATTTAATTTCCATATTTTTAAAATTAACTTTTATTAGTTATATTGTTTTAAGTTTACGATAGAGCCGGTAGAATAGAGTATTTTATGTAAGTTAAAATTAATGATAGAATAGAATAACGCATATTCAATGAAGCAATACATACGTAAATACACAATTATGTCGGCGAAAAATGTAGGTACATAAAATGTGATGGGGAGCAGGGGGGAAGGGGGGGGGGTTACGGTAGCGCCCATGCTAGCTAGATAAAATAAATAGAACCATATCAGTCTGTCTGTGCGCTTAGTTGTTTTAAACTAGTTATGCAACGAATTTTGATGCCGTTTTTGCTATCATAATATAAAGAATCTCATATACATGATTGTAAATATATTATTTTTATGGCAAAACCTAGAGAAAAGTCGATATTGCCCAATCAAGTAGAAAAAATACAAATGAACAAAGACAAATTCAATCTATCTGTAATCTGAACTTTGCTATTATTTTGTTAAAAAATCCATACAAGGGATAGATTGAGTAATATAGGAACCAGCCGTAAGTTACAAACAATCTAACATGGGAAGGATTATGACAGTTTTATAGATATATAACTTTATGGCAAATTTATTGAAAACATTATAGAAAATGTTGCTTTTAGAGTAAAGTAATATTGTCTATAACGACTTGGGAGTTTGATAAACGACTTGAATGAAGTTGGGACATCACGAAACCCCAATAAAATGTAACTGCCAAGCGTCGTAAACTAGAATGTCGTTCATGTAGAGTTAAGGCGAACTATGCATCGCAGACATTCTTAGTTCCCACCTCTGTTATGAATGTGATGGACTGGGTATTTTACACTATGTTATAAAATATAATTAAAAAGTGCTTAGTGAACAATTCAATCTAGGTTTGGGAGAATACCTATGATTTTTTCTTTTTCATTCGAATTTAAATCTGTAACTATCAAAATAGTCTTAACCCTGAAATCCTAGATGATCTATCATTTAAAAAATCTATATCTTTATCATCTCTACAATCATCATCTTTATATAAAACTAGTTGATGCCCGCGACATCGTCCGCGTGGATTTAGTTTTTAAAATCCTACGGGAACTCTTTAATTCTCCGGGATAAAAAAGTCTATGTTACTTTCCAGGTCCTCAACTACACCCATGCAAAAAATCACGTCGATCCGTTGCCTTGTTGCAGCGTTATTGAAGGATAAACCAACAAACAAACACACTTTCGCATTTATATTATAATTAGTGAGGATCCTACTTAATTCAAAGGCTAAATTGTACCTATATGTATCTAATCATATTTAGGCAGTAGTCCGAAAATCTCAAAAGTGTACGGAAACTTAATAGGAGACAAATAAGTAGGTACATGCAATGAATGGCTGCGATGCGTAATGAACATAAATGAATGAGTATATTTTTATTCGAAACAACAGCGGTGACTTTTGTTGACATATCATTAATGGTCTAACTATTGTAGCAAACCAGTGCACTTTGGACGAGCTATCCTACCATACCCTGCCACCTTCAGAATAATATACCTAATCTACTTAAGGTATCAAAAAAAGTAGCAAAATAAAAAATATCTCTGTTTTTTATGGCTTTTTTGTTAAAACCGATACGACAATCGTAACAACACTAGTGCGGACGTCCTAAATAGCTGACAGTCCCAATAGGGTGTACCGTGTTAACCTCCGAGCGCTCACGAGCGCGCTCGATTCCGAACGAATGAAGTTGTACTCGTACCATTTCGTGTTTGTACTTTTGTACCAGAAATGTACCACCCGGAAGATTCCCATGGCGACATGGGACGTAAAATTATAATCACAGTCGTAAAATGTTCCATCGATTACTTCGATGTTTAGTCGCGTTCGGGCGAGTTTATGTTTGGAGGAAGTTCATCTTTGTGTTGCGAAATAATTTTGTCTGCTTGTTATTGGTCGGAGGAAATGTAACCGAAACGTATTTGATTTAATTCGAATCTAACTATTCATCCAATTGAAACATTTGCGCATATTTCAAGCACCATCTATACCTCCTTATCCATACTATAGCATATGCAGGTACTTAACATTATAAATTGCTTAGCAGGCTGCAACAATGTTTTATTTCAAAAATCACGACTTTTTCAAAAAAAAAAACCTATCTAAAGGTTCCAACCATTTTACTTTTTGATTTTATAGTAGCAAAGTTTTCTGTGAGTTTATTTTCCATTAATCTAGTGTTCGTAGAATATGAAATAGGGATTTTTCTACATTCGTAAATAAAATCATTCATACCTTTTCAAGATAAAACATTGCTGTAAATGAGTAATATCCATACTAATACTATAACTTATGTCTGTCTGTTCGTGCGTTATATTTAGTATTATGTATATAGACGTATATTATAACAACTATGAATGTCATGCTAGAAAGAAATAGAGTCCCCCTTTTTTCTAACAAAGCAATACAGGAAGATCAAAATGGGAATGTCATAGTCAAGATTAATATGGCTGAGCAGCGCTAATGAATACGGTATGATACAGCCTCGGCAACCTAATTATTATTTATTGAATCAAAATATGGAGAGTTTTTATGTTCATCAGGCGAGTGGATCTAAGTTGGATCCTGTTATATCTTTGGTAATACTACAATACGTCTCGACTTCTTATAGTAGGTACACGGGTACAAAGTTATGTAGCGTTTAATTAAAGTGCCAAACGCCTAATAAGGCCCCTAAATGTTCTTACAGTAAAAAGTGATTGGATAATGAACGCTGGTTCCATGGTGTCTCATAATCATAATGAACTTCTTGCCGGGCGCGGCCTACAAGGTAAGTTTAGTAAGAAATACATTGCCACTGAATGAACCGCCCCGTTGGTCTAGAGGCGAGATTGTTCGGCTGTAATTTCCTGAGTTCGAATCTCCTACATTTAATTCATAATAATTTATTTATTAATTTGTGAATACAGTATGCACATAAAGATGTTACAAATGGTTTTCTTTATTCGTTGACAAGATAGTCCTTGACTGCGATCTCACCTGATTGTCAGTGACGGTGCAGTCTAAGATGGTAGTGGGCCAACTTGGAACGGGTATGGCAGCGTAGATTCAACCCATACCCCCTAATCGGTCTCTACACGCCATCGTGCCGGAACGCTAAATCGTTTGGCGGCACGTCTTTCACGGTAGGGTGGTAAGTAGCCACGGCCAAAGCCTCCCGCCAGACCAAATATGTATATAATATAGTGACTTGTATTCTGCGATAGTGTGGCGTACAAATATATATCTCATTATTTTATCGTACTTTAGTGATGGCATAGTTTAAAAGTTAGGTATTCAAAAAAAAGAGAGCCAGTTTCTAAACAGTTGAAAGGTCGGTTGCGACAATTCTATGGCGTTCAGCAGCCGATGGGGCAAGACGATAATTTGTGGGCAATTAGTCTTTTCTAAACGTGTCGAAACAACCGCCGCGCGATGATGGATTGTGCGCTAATTATTTGACGAAAAAACTCACAGAAAATTGGATTTTTACTAATACTTTAAGCGAAGAATACCTACTTTACATATTTGGTTTATAACAAACATATTACATATTTACTTTATAACAAACATATTTGGTAAATACTCGTGAATTTTTCTAATGGAGGCCATACACGTTAGGGTTTGCATGATGGTTTTAGCCGTACATGCATAACCGACAGGCAAACCCTAGCGTGTATGTGATAAAACTGTACAGTTATCGGCGCATGTACATGCAACCAAGCAAATATCAAAATTGATATTTTTTGCCGCTCGGTTACGTTTGCGCGCGAGCATAACCGAGCGTGTGTGGCGTCCAGCGAGCTTGCCTGCACAGTTCTCAGTTTGTTATTATCTGTGACGGTAGAAGGACGCGCGCGCGCAACATAGCGTCGCTTCGGAAATGGCGAGTCGCAAGCGCAATGCCATCTCAATTCATTTATTAAATTTACGTGAGAGAATTGCTTTCTTTTCAATAACCAACGTTTACACCATTCAGTACGATCTCTTTTTCTTTTTCTGTTCTGTAGAACAAGTGTTAAGCCAAGTATAGCTATCACATCGTTGTCGTCCATTGTTAAGTTGGGTATACCGTACACAGTACTTAGTAACTGTCCTACACAGATCGTCACGTAGCTCCAACTGAGAGTTTATGGCAAAACTGTGCATGCAAACCCTAATGTGTATGTTTACTATGAAACTCGGTTATACTTGTCGGTTATGCATGTACGGCTAAAACCATCATGCAAACCCTAACGTGTATGGCCTCCATAAGCCACAATAACCTTTAGCGTTAATATCCAGGCTTCACAGTCGTATATCAGGATTGGCCTGATCGGTAAGACTGTGCTGGCTCGGGCAGCTAGAGAGGATGGGAGAGGATCGTGCTGTAAGGAGAGCATACTTGGGTCGCCCAATAGGAAACCGCCCTGTTGGACGACCCAGGTATCGCTGGATGAACGAAGTGACAAAAGACCTACAAGCCCTCAATACACCCGATTGGCGTGACGCGGCGCAGGACAGGAATGTGGCAGCTTCTGGTGTCGGAGGCCAAGATCCTCTTTGGGTCACTGAGCCAGCGAAGTAAGTAAGTAAGTACAATAATCTATGTCTGGCCGAGGTAACTTCCAACCCTTCGGTCACCTACACACGGTGGACTCTGAGACGGGATGACAGATCCTTAAAAAATTTATAAATAATCTATGTAGAATCTGTTTATATATCGTATGTCAAATCCATCCATATGAATACCTATTATAACTAGCTTTTGCCCGTGACTTTGTCCACATGGAATTCACGGAAACCGGGATAAAAATTAGCCTATATCACTCTCCAGGTCCTCAACTATACCCATGCAAAAAATCACGTCGATCCGTAGCTCCATCGCTGTGTGATACTTTTAGTAGGTGGACAAAAGCAAGAAAAATTACTAGAAAAATCTTTGATAGTTTATGTGTTTTTTTATTAATTTTGATTGAATTCTTAAACTATTAATAAATGAATCTTAAAATCTTACTATAAAATAAGTAAGTACTTAATTTTATAAAGTAGCATCCAATGCAAATAGTTCCTTAGTTTCTGTTAAATTGCCTATCTACAAGTATTTCGTAAAATCCGCCCATTTGAACAGTCATATTATCTCAAATCGCGGACCGAGTTATCATAATTTTGCCTTCATAATACCTTATCTCTGCCCGTTTCCAACAATCGTCATTGTATTGCCGTCTCAACGCTTATTACCTGTTTCAAGGCCTGGGCATAAAAAACGCGGGGCGACACACGCGCGATAATAAACTAAGTAGTAATTATTATTGACGACCACCAAGGTTCAGTGTGGTTCAGTCTTGTTCTTTTATTTCAACCGCCGTCATTGCTGGATATAGGTCTCTTATATGAGCCTGTAAGTATCCAGCGGCTCCGTACGGCTTGTCTTATAGTGTGGTAAGCCCTTAAGATTGGGAAATTAAAACGTGTATGTGCGTAAACATAAGAGCACCCTCTATTCCCTCACTCTCATAATCCAATGGAAATAAAATCCGACACTACTGGAGAGATATCGGGATCAATGGCTTTACGTGTTCCTCGAAGCATACTAACATCCTAACTCTGGGCCAGTATTGACAATATCTTGACACAAAAACCCAAACAATTTTTGACCCGGCCGGGAATTGAACTAGGTACGTTCATCATTCGCTGTCAAGTGCTTTTGAATCCTCGAGTAATTCTACCACTGATTCGGAATGAATCGAAATGAACCAGAACTCGGCGGTTTCTCTTTTAAAAATATTACTATATTGTGTACAAATTACAGAAATTAGTTATTACCGTCTCAAGAATTACTGGAGTGCGTCAAATCGTAGTAGGGGCAGCGCCGAAACCGCATGAGACAGAGATTCACTATAGACAAGTCCAGTAGGTGCTACAGCGTTTTCGCGATAGTCAGCAGCGGAGGTCTGCTACAGGCCTAAAGCCGAACGCGAGTGACACAGTGTTTTTGTGCGCTATCATTTAGCCACGTGGGAACATCTCCCACGGTATTGTCTACCTCAGTATCGTTTTTATCGTTGTTTTTAAATAACTTGTACTATTACAAACATAATGGTCAATTGTTCAATTGATTTTTAAATGGGTCACAGTGATATGAGTTTTTGTGCCCATGCTTATGTCAAAAAGGTTATGAATTTTATATCGGTGCCTGCGCGTACCAAGGCTAACGTATTTCACAATAGTATGCGTAGTTGGCTAGTTAATGCGTTGTTGGTGCTTAGCACTGCTAATGACGAGTTCTTGGGTTCGATTCCCGAGTCAGGTCAAAAAATGTATTGAGTTCTCTATCCCAAAATTCTCAGGAGTTAACAAGTGCATGATCCCCGTGCCTCAGAGAGCACGTGAAGCAGTTGGTCGTGTATCTGACGGATTTCTGTTCCCTCGCACTATCAGAGTGAGGGAATAGCTACACACTGCACTTGTGTTGTACACACACTTGTGCTATAATATCTCTTGCGTAAATCTGACTGATCTCTGTGGATATTGGCTGCTTTTGACCTTATGTTATGTTGAATTGTTAAGATTAGTTGCTGCGGCCTATATTCTGACACAAGAACATTTTAAAATACTTCTTTTCTGGAATAAAAGTAGCAAGATCACCAGGTTCTCAACTATAGTCATACTAACCATCACGTTGATCCATTTCTTCGTTGCAGTGTGAGCAAAGGACAAACCAACAAACAAACTTTTCACGGCTCTACCCAGAAAATGAAAGACTTCTCAAGAGATTTGTTATAATTTAAATCTACGCAAAAAACATAAACCTAGACGAAATCATAGGACTGGTAAGTTTTAAAACCATAAACCACTCAAAAACCTTAACCTAAACTATAAGTCGCGGGCATTATTTGGGGCCGATTTCACCAGCGTAAAATAAGTTTTATCCGAGCGTTTTCATATTTGGACAGTTTTTGTGTTAAAAATCTGCCAAAGTATCAAATTTACGCTGGGATAATACTTATTTTATGTTGGAGAAATCGGCTCTTAAGTATGATATTATATGAGTTTATTCACGATTTTTAGACGTGTCAATTCAATAATATCTCCAGCGACATAACATTACGCATAAATGCCTTTTCAGGTGACAAGCTGGCTCATATTTGCGCAAAGAATCAGCTCAGTGAATCAACGCGGATGTGCAGCCCGCATTCTCGATATTATTCAACGCGGATATAATTATTTAATACCTACTTAAATTTTAAATCTTGCATTTAATTTTATTTAAATGGTACTGGGCATGGTCATATAATTATGATAAGATGCAGCGCATAAAAGATGCAAGCAGGTGGCTTCCATTTTATATTGTTTTGTTATTTACTACCAGATGAGATTGTTGTCATGTTGACGTTAAAAACCTTAATAATGAGATTTGTAAATTGAATGATTCCCTAAAAAAAGTTACTATGGAGTACGAGCGGTCACAAAATCAGATCTGTGAACAGTTATAGGCAGCTGACGAGTTGTTAGCCCTAGGCAACTACAATATGGCTCGCTTTGAATCACTGACAAGTAAATGCCAATGTAACCTCTCACCTATACCTATGGCTAGCAACGATCACAGTAGTAGTACATTGCTCCCAGTCAAATTGCCTTCCCATCCCACGCAGTGTAGTGTAAATACAAAAAGTTCTTCATCCTCAAACATAAATCTCTCTGTGAATGTCAGTAAAAAAACTGTAATTATCTCTGACCAGTTAGGTAAAGACTTTGGTGCCTATATGAACAAGTATATGCAACATCCAGTGATTAATAAATGTTCACCAGGGGCTAGTTTTGACTATTTAATTAATAACTTGAATGAAGAAAGCTTGGATATAAATACTAATGTTATCATATTGATTGGGGACAGTTTATTGATAAAAAAGCACAAGATCCTAAAATGTTTTGAAAAATTATTGTATTTGCATAATAAAACCAAATGTAAATTTACTTTATGTGCCTTCCCTTACTCTAGTACACTAAGTAAGGAGCAAAACCAGCGCATAAATAAATTAAATTTGCATATGTTTAATTTGTCAAGCCATCATGACAGTGCTATCTCCTTTTTTGACTTGAATAAATTTATTTATAAATTTAAATTGACCGCAGATAATATGTACCTGCCTAGAAAATGTAAAATACATATAGCTTCATTGCTAGCATATAATTTAATGAATGATACAGTTACAAGTGTTGTAACAAAGTCTTTTGACAATTTTACAAACTGTACTTCTAGTACAAATATTTCTGTTTTTGACTCAAGTACTTTAAGTACTAATATTTCTGTTGTTGAACCAAGTAATAGTAAGCCTATTACTTGTTTAAACTAGATACTAAGACAACGGAGAGGCTCTGCAAACTGAACATTGTACATCAAAATATACAGAGCCTATCCGGCAGTATGGTGAATTTGGACTCAAGTAAAAATAATACTTGTAAAAAATTTAAACTAAGCAGTAAGACAACAGATAAGCAATATAAAATTAATCTTGTACACCAAAATATACAGGGCTTATCTGGCAAAGAACATGAGATTGAGCTTTTTATTAAAAAATTTGATATTGAAATCTTATGCTTCACTGAGCATTGGCTCAATACTCATCAGTTAATTGTACACCTTAATAATTATTCACTGTCAAGTGCGTTCTCAAGAAAGACTGCTATACGCGGGGGATCATTGATAGTAACGCGAAATAACATTAATTATAAAGAGCGAAAAGACGTTGTTAGTCTTTCTATAGAACGCACTATTGAGCTGTCTTGTGTTGAGCTGGACCGATATATTGTAGTTTGCGTGTACCGCCCACCCTCGGGCGACTTTGTTGTTTTTGAGGAGGTAATGGAGGATGCCTTAAGGCGGCTATGTAGGTCATCAAAAAAAATAGTGGTCTGTGGAGACTTTAATATTGATATTTTGCTTCACACTCCTTTTACTGGTAGGCTACTTAACTTATTTAAAAGCTTTAATTTAGAGAATATTTTTGATGAACCTACAAGAGTAACTGCAAACTCAGCTACCTGTATTGACAACATTTTTTGTGATTGTAACATTATTGAAAAATCTGTTGTCACTTATCTCAGATCTGATCATTGCGGTCAAATGATATCTATTCCAAGCAGTCAACAGAATATAACAAAAGTAATAAAATACAGGCCAGTTACCACTAAAAAAGTAAAGCATTTTAAACAAAACATCTCAGCTGGATTGCCGACGCTTGACCTTGCACAGGATGATCCGGATGAAATTTATACAAAGTTTTTTGATTTGTTAAGCTCACAATATAACTCTATCTTTAAGGTGATGGAGAAAAGACTGTTTAAAGATCTTAAGTTTAGTGACTGGGCAACTGCCGGCATCTATAAAAGTAGAAATAAGCTGTTTGACTTGTATGCAGAAAAAAAATATAATTATTCCCCCGCGTTTATTGAATATGTAAGAAATTATTCTAAATTGTTTAAAAATGTGTGCATACAAGCAAAGTCACTTCACATAAAACAAAAAATTGTCAATTCTGATAATAAAATTAAAACAACATGGGGCATCATCGGCGATGAAATGAATAACCATAAGGTGCATAATAATAATAAATTGGAGCTTAAAATTGATAATCATGTAATTAACTCCGATATAGAAGTTGTAAATACATTTGAGAACTTTTTCAAAAATATTCCAATTACCACAACCAGTTCTCTAAATTCCTCGCCGGCAGAAGCCTATCGTCTTCTAAGAAGCAATGTCTCTGAGTGCAATAAGTTATTTAGGTTTGAACACGTTACCCCATATGACATAGTCAAAACATTTAAATCTTTACAAAATAAGAAAACAGCAGATCTATGGGGGATATCAGTTAAAATAATTCATAATGTAATTGATATTATTGCGCCGTATCTTGCTTTAATTTTTAATAAATCAGTAGATTCTGGATCTTTTCCAGATCTTATGAAATGTAGTAAGCTAATACCGCTTTTTAAATCGGGCAGCAAAAGTGACCCGAATAACTACAGGCCAATTTCAATTTTGCCAACTCTCAGCAAGATATTCGAAAAAATAATGCTCAACCAACTGCTTTTACACTTTAATTTAAATAAACTCCTACACACTGAGCAGTATGGTTTTACAAAGGGTCGATCAACAACCGATGCAGCCGCAAGGCTATTACAACACATATTCGATGCGTGGGAGAACTCACAGAATGCCATTGGTATTTTCTGTGATTTGTCAAAGGCATTCGACTGCGTTGATCACGAGACTCTTTTGCTTAAACTGAGCCACTATGGCATTAAAGATTTTGCACTTAGTCTCATTGCGTCTTATCTCAGCAACCGAGTCCAAAGAGTATGTGTCAATGATGTAAAATCATCCGGATCAGCCTCAGTAATGGGTGTACCCCAGGGTTCTATTCTAGGTCCATTCATGTTTTTGGTCTACATAAATGATTTACCACATTTTGTCCAAAATACTTGCGATATTGTACTATTTGCTGATGATACGTCTTTAATTTTTAAAGTCGATAGGATGAAAGACAATTTTGACGATGTAAATAATGCATTATCTCAAGTTTCTGAATGGTTTACGGCAAATAATCTCCTTTTAAATGCTAAAAAAACAAAGTGTGTTGAGTTTTTATTACCTAACACGAGAACTGTCAGTAAAAATTTAAAGATAAATAATGAACCTTTGAAAACTGAGGACTCCACAGTGTTTTTGGGGTTAACCCTGGATTCAAAGCTACAATGGGGCACCCATATAGCAACGCTTGCTGGCAAACTTAGCTCTGCTGCTTACGCTGTTAGGAAGATTCGACAGTTGACTGACATAGAAACTGCAAAAATTGTTTATTTTGCATATTTCCATAGTATTATGTCATACGGAATCTTAGTATGGGGTAAGGCAGCCGATATTGGAAAAATTTTTGTTTTGCAGAAGAGGGCAATCCGCGCAATCTATAATTTGAGGCCGCGGGATTCCCTTCGAGAAAGATTTAAAGAGATAGGCATTCTTACAGTAGCTTCACAATATATTTATAACAACATAATATTTGTCAGACAAAACATTTTGAGTTACAAAAAAAAGAGTGATTTGTCCGATAGACCAAGTAGAAATCCAAATAGGCTCATGTTTCCTGGGCTGCGCCTCAAGAGGGTCCAAAAGACATTTGTGAGAATGGGCGTGACGTTTTACAATAAAATTCCACAGTCAATCTTAGACTTGCCTCTACACAAGTTTAAGAAATCAATTAAATCTACTCTTATGAAAAAAGCATATTATACAATTGAAGACTATGTAAATGATAAAAAAGCGTGGATATAATTCGCTCCAGTGATTCATAAGACAGTAATAACTATCCTGTGTTCAATAACAATTGTAAATTTTTTATTTTTTTTTGAAAAGAGCAACCGCCGAGTTTCTTACTGGCTCTTCTCGGCAGGAAAGGCATTCCGAACCAGTGGTAGATTCATTGACGATTCAAAAGTGCTTGTAAAAGTTTATTTGAATAAAAAATATTTCTATTTCTATATTTCTATTGTGATGTAGATGTAGACAGGATTATAATCGAAATATTGACAATCACAACTAAAATAATTACCGTGGTACGTACTCGTAATATTTTATAACAATGAAATAAAAAAGGATGGGCTAGTTCAAGAAAGAGAGATTTAGAAAGGTCGATTTTTAAAACATGCAATGACAAAGCCTGTTTCAAATAACAAGAAATTACATACTATTATTATCTAGTATAACTATACCTTTACGTATTTTAAAATAATAGACTAAATAAATACTTAGGAAATTTACATAAAATTCGTTGAGTATATTTAACCAGATTTTAATCAAATTTTATTTAATGAAAATAATATTATTTGTAGAGATTTTGACACTCAAAATGACATCATCATCACCATTATAGCAACTCATTAACATGTAAACACTGAGAGCATGTCTCCTTTCAGAGAAAAGGAATTATATCTAGGCATTATGTAGAACTCTAAGGTGTGCAGGTTTCCTCACGATGTTTTCCTTTACCATTGAAGCTTGTGATATTTAATTAGTTAAACTCACATAACTCCGAGAAGTCAGAGGTGCTTGCTTGGGACCAACCTGCGACCCCTTAAATAGGAGATACCAGACCTAACCACTAGGCTATCACTGCTCCTAATCGTAAGTCACATAGGTAGTTTTAAATAATTTTTTTTATATGAATAACGTGCAGGAGGGTCATCTGATGTTAAGTGATTACCGCCGCCCATGAACACTTGTAGTACCAGAGGCACCACCAATGCGTTACCGGCGTTTCAGGAATTTGTTGGTCCGCCCCTTGAATAACCCCATGTTGTTATTAAGTGTACCTTCATCTTTAAACTAAACTACTATAGTATGACTGTATACCATTAATACGCTTAAATATAGAATAGTAGTAGGTAATAAATAGGCTTTCAATGCTCCAAAGTCGCATAGTTATATTAGATAAATATATTATAGTTATCTTCTTTTATCCTTATTCTAAATAGATATTATTAAAATACTACAATATGTCTGCACAACATTAATAATCTTAAATATAGAATAGGATTAAAAATAGGAGTTTTAAGAAACATTATAGCATTATATTTTTAAATGGCATTAGAACTTCAAGCGCGTTTAAGTCTTTTACGAGGAAGATCGCCCGTGGAATTAACGGTTATAATCCCATATTCCAGTTAAAAAATAATCTTAAGGTCGGTAAATTGGGACGATTTTTAATACATTGGATATCTTTTTTATTAGAATTAGTATTAGAAGTAAAATTCAATGATGAAAATGATCTCAATTAAAATAACTTACTTTGGTAAAAACGTAACTGACTTCTTCAAAACAAATTGTGTAGAGGTGGATATTTTGAGTTGTTAGTTTTGTTATCGTGTTTGTGAGTGACATACGGAACTAATATAATGTGACAGTTTATTGAACGAGCGAAGCGAGTTCTCTGAGTCAACTAAGGCGCTTGCCTACTAGACAGAGAAGTGTGTCCGTCTAAATGTCTGTCAGAGCCCTATAACTTCTGAATTACTGAATATTAGAACGTGAAACTTGGTTGAAAATTCAGTTATATCCTGTACTTGAACAACAAATACTAAAATTAGATAAATGTTGTAAAGAAACGAAATTATTTAATTTTAATGCGCCATCTATTAGCATTATTGTGAAGCTAATAGCTTCACTATAATGCTAATAGATGGCGCTGTGTCAGTAAAATAGTTTTATGTCAACTATTTTTTTTTTATTGCGTCTAATGTTAAAAGTTAATTATTACAATATATAATTAAAACTTTTGGGAATTATGGGATATCACGAGTTCTCAGTTCGGGGCGAACCACTAGTTTATTAGATATCTTTTATTTAGGCTCTTACATGATAAGGTGGTTAAAGAAAGGTAGACACCTAATTATTCAACAATTTAAATGTAAAAGTCCACTAAAAAGCAAAATGGGTAGCAAAAGTTAGTATTCTATCTTCATGGTTACCTACTAACCTAATTTAACATTTTACCTTTAACTTTAACAGAAACTTTAACTGAACGTAATTGGCCAAATATAACACATTGAAGTTGATATTTTAAATGCAACTTTATTAAATTAGTTTTAATTTGAAACTGCACTCTGTATCCGTATTTAAAGACCTCAGTTACTTTTTGTGTTGACTAATTGTTATACATATAAATTATGATCTTCTCAAGATATGGTTCTTTATTTATTTAACAAAATTAACCGCAGTAGTAGGTAACGCACGGATTATTTACCTATTTTTCATTTGGCGGATAAATTAAATAAGCCTCCACAAGTCAGTGTCACTATAAAACACATTTTGGTGCTATTTTTATAAAATGTAATTTATTGTGCTAGTTTTTCCGTACAGACCTAAGCGCTAGGTAGAAATATGAGAATACATGTAAATTTTCTTCATACTATCATTGAAAAAAATATTTCAGAAAATAGAAGGATTTTCACAAATTTAAAAATTTTAAAAATCTAAAAAATCTAGTACTTAATTGAAATAAGCTATCATTGTTTATATTTGTAAAATCATAATATGATAGGTAAATACTGATTTAACAGATTTTAATTTAAATACCTACATGAACTGAATATCTTGAACTGAAAAAATTAGTTTGCATGTTTTTTCTTCATTTGCTTGAAAGCTTCAGGAATTACTTAATTGTTATTTGATATTCAACTTTATTTAAGAACATCGAAATTAAAACAAAAATTGTTTACTATATCATCATAATGCTCTCAAAACAAGACAACTGGTAGAATCTCGACTTTTTCAATGACATGTCAAACATTGACTGAGATTTCCCCTGGTGGCAAGTGACGATGCAGTCTAAGATGGAAACGGTCTTACTTGTAGGTACCTACTTATATTCTTTTATTGCGTGATAAGCTTGGCGATGGCGGTCTACGTTAGAGCGCGCTTGCCTAGAAGATGCATCTCTTGCCTTGTAGATAGGTACTCAAATTATATTCATTATTAGAAACCATTTGAACCTACTCACCTTATAACTCTTTGGTGTGTAAAGCCTTTAGCAAATCCCACTGGCACTTCACTCAGTTCACAAGTCAATACAGCCACTGAAACAGTTTTCAGAAATGTCACAGTCACTTTCGAAACTCATTTACGCGCTAACTGAAAACGCAAACTGAAATCACTTTCGTCTCTACGCCTGTACCAGATACGTCAGATATAAGTCAGATACCGTAACAACTCGGTCAGATACGATCAGATAAACTGAAACTGGGCGGATATGTTTTCATCTTTTATATTCTCACGGTTCATTTTACGTGTCCGAAAAATGGATTCATAATTTGACACCAAAACGTGTTGCTTCGGCGGCGCGCGCGCACAAATGCCTTCGGATCTCGGAGGTGTACACGCAAAGCTGATCGCTGAATGGGCGTGGCTTAAGCCTAACGTAACATCTATGTGTATATCTGTCTCTCTTAATCATATGTATTTGTAGATATAGTTATCTCGCTCTCTAACACTAGTGCGTTATGAAGTGCGATGGAGGGGGTGAACTTTGGCTGGATTAATGAAATACGTTAGATCGTAGTAAGCTTAGCTTGGCGACTTGCGATGTTTTATTGCCGCTTGTTCGGAAGTAATTTTCTTGAATCTAGATTTTAGAACTTTTCGAAGGGTAACTTTAATTATTTATTTTTTATAAGATGAAAATAAAAAGAAAAATCTATTAATACTTACACCACAAACATAATATTAACTATGCTCATTCTTAAATTGTTCAAATATTAAGTATATAATTTAAAAAATAAGAAAAGTTGTATGTAACTATTTACTTTAATTAAAATTTGAAATAGATACACTATTACAATAAGTAAGTATTTTTTCTTTTCTGTAAATACTGCTAGCATAACGATTATGAAGATTAACAAAAAATGTTAGAATTATTTTGCTGTAATCCGCCAACAGAAAAAATCTGTATGGTCAAACATGCAGTTATAAGCTAAGCACCGCTTACCTCCCCAACCAAGCAATAAAGCAAAGTTCCCAAGCGAGCAATGCCACCACCACTCACATGCACCACCACACAAGACTTTTATACTACTCTCGACGCACGTTTCGCCCCGACACCGGAGCATCCTCAGGAGATATCGACTTTACAATGCTGTATTGTCTAGATTATGAAGATGCATATACCTAGCATATGCATAGACCTAGATGCATAGACACATGTTTGGGTAATACATAATTATAACATATATTTATCTAGCTTTACATATAATTACTTGTTAGTAATTATATGTATTACAAATAAATGCTTATGCCATCTTTATAAGTGCGTATAAGTTATGAATAAGTAGGCACTGTATGTATTTACTATAGGTACCTACCTACGTAAACCTGAACTGCTAATCGAGATTCAACACCATTTATATTCTCAATTACCTGACTCTACATTGTGGTTTATTTACCTAATATGATAATAACCTACTAATTAAAATCTATTGTCAGTACGTAGGATGCGATTATTAATAATGCCGATAACATTTTTTACTGGTTTATATCTATATATTATATTTACCTTGTAACAATTAAGGGTAACATTTAGGTATGTAGGTACATTAAGTTCGTTCGCCATTGTTGTTTTAGAATGTATCCTTAATTAAGTATTTAACACAATAATGAAAATTATAAAAGTAAAGGTAACCATGTAAAGCTAATTAAAATTAATTTTTAATTTTATTCTTGAAATAACAGCGATCTTAATCAGATTATGTACAAGAAGGGAGTCGTCGGCTAATTGCAAAGTTTTGGATATAAATTGCAAACTGCGTAATATTATTATATGTATTTACCTACCTATTAGGTATTTGTAATTTCATATGCTATCTGCTTAGTCTTCAAAGCATTTGTTGAGAATTTTAAAATATATTAGCTTTTGTCCGCAACTTCGTCCGCGTGACTTAGGTTACTGTTTTTCCAGGGTAAAAGGTCACTTTCTTTGCCATCAAAAAACCCGTCCAATACAAAATGTATGAGAAAATTAATTTAATTCATAATTTTTTTTTCGTGAATTTTTCCGATATTTTAAAAGTTAGATAGTGCTATTCAGGCTTAAGACAAATACAACAAACCAAAAACCATGAAAATCGGTCTAGCCGTTCTAGAGTTATAAGTGTTCGAACAAACCCACAAACATATAAGAGTAAGCAGACCTAACATAAGAAAAAATTGGCGTTCCAATTACGCCTACATACAAATCTCACGCACACATTGACAGTAAAGAGAGCCGGACTTCGAAAAGCGAGGTTCAGCGAGGTTGAAGGGACTGGAGAGTATTTAATATCTGTAATTTGAAATAATATGGAAACTACGGAAAGTTGCCATCAAATTGTAGGTTAAACCCTTATTTTACATTCTGTAAACTTAATTCTATAAATTAATTCTTAATTATGAAAATGGATTCTAATGTGCTAAGTTTCGCGGTTTTGTAATCAAACAAGTAATAATGTTACAAAATAATATTTAATAAAATCAAAACAAAACATGATTTACAAAATCTACCCAAAAGATATATCTATTAGATAAATAAAACAAAATCAAAAAGCAACTTTTTCTCTAATATCTTTTAGAAATACAAACATTGACAATACGATAACATCAACAGTAGGTAGTTTAATTAACTCTTACATTCTATTCAGCCTGTATCACTCATTTCAATAACCTTATTAGAATAGTATTACACATTTTAAACTTATAAAAATAACAAAATAAACCATATGTCTCAGTCTTTTCAATAACGTAATAAGGAATAGTATTACTCTATACTCTTTATTAATAGTATTACTAGGCTGTAAATTTTGCAAGTCCATCAAAACTTGATCTCCAGCAGCTTTTCTTTCTACTGGACCTTTTACTGATGATGTAGACATATGCTGAAAACAAGAGTAATAAATTATCAGTTGTCTAGTATTAACAATTTAATAGGTAATACAAATAGGTACACAGCTATATATGTATGGGTATAGCTGTCAATATTTACGTTTAAATGGCAAGATGTTTTGGGTTGGTACCTAAATATAAGAACAACTAGAAACTTACTTGTAATGATGAATCAAAAATCATTGGGATTGCATTAGAAGTAAGGACGGTACGAAAACCACTGCAATCCACTAAATGTGCTTCAAAATGTTCAGAACATAGCACACTCGATGTTTTGTGCGGCCAATTTTTTTTATTCGTCTGCATCAACCAGGCATTTTTTATATTTTCATCCTTTGGAAAGCTGAAAAATGATTTAATTTTATAATTTATCCTTACTTTTATAGAAATAGAAATAGAAATATTTTATTTCAAATAAACTTTCACAAGCACTTTTGAATCGTCAATGAATCTACCACTGGTTCGGAATGCCTTTCCCGCCGAGAAGAGCCAGCAAGAAACTCGGCGGTCGCTCTTTTCAAAAAAAAGTAAAAATTTTACAATATTTAATGAAACTATGCTATGTATTGCTTCCACGATTAATTTTCCTAAGTCCAATACAATACAAATAAAAATTAATACAATCCAATACATCTTAAAACAGGCAGGCAAAAACAGACTAATTATTTAATCAAAATATACCCACTAAACAAAACTTGCGCCTGAATACGGCCCTGTCAAATTGTACAAGTATATGAAACGACAAACAAGATCCTGATATTAATTAATTGATAAATATTGCAACAGGAATATACTAGAACCAAAATTACTATAACTGTCTACGAGTTTTGCGTATATAATAATTAGGGACTGCTTCTAAAATGCCGAACGATTATTAATAATCACACAGTAAGCATATAACCAAATTACGAGTCTATAGCACATCAAAACTTACCGATGAAAAGTAATTGCAGGTGTTTTCCTATACGGAGAATTGCCACACAGAGGTGCACAACACTTCACCATTTTATTTCAGAATTTTTGATTCTTTAGACTCGATTTTAAAGCAAATTTAAAAGAATAAACAACTCGCAGGTTATGTTGTTGTTTTTGACAAATTGACATATTGCACCATACTGCTCTTATTTGTAGCTTACGAATTGCCTCAAGCTCAATTATGTCTATGAGTGCGTAAGTGTTGCAACAACAGAAGTAAAAGAGATAGAATCATATATTTTTTGTTGGAGAGAAGCAAGCGAAGATATTATTTATTCGTTTAGATGTAGTTGTGAAAATTATGTTAGGTCTGCTTACTCTTATATGTTTGTGAACAAACCCGACTTTATTTTATAGCATACGGGATAAAAAGTATTTTATGTCCGTCTCCTGGTTCTAAGCTACCTTACCACCAATTTTCAACCAAATCACTTCAGCCGTTCTTGAGTTATAAATAGTGTAACTAACACAATTTTCTTTTCAATATGTAGATAAATAAAAGTTTAACGAATGTTTGCATTAATAAAAGATAACAACTGTAACGTATCTCACGATTTAAATTAAAAAAAAAATCTACTTAACTTAATACTACCTACAAAAGGGGGAGCTGTTAGAAAGGCTATTAAAATTTCTTTTAAAAATAGTTTACACTAACAACTCTAGCAACAAAACAATAGATATTGTGCAAATAAAGAAATTCACCCGTTAAACAATTAGCACCAGCATCCATTACGAAATAGAAAAAAGAACCCTTAAAAAATTTTGCAAAGGTCGACCGACAAGCAAAAAGCGCAATTCTATGAAAAGAAATTCGATTTGTGCAAAACGGTAACGCTTACAACTTTATGGCGCCCGGCCCTTAAAAGTTCGAAACGGTAAGGTTTGTTTTTTTACTCCTTTTATTAGGGTCCGTACCGCTATTTAGATCCTGTGACGTCAGATTTTTTGTTACTTATTTCGTGCTCAAACTGTAGCTGCCTCGTTGGTCTAGTGATTAGAAAGTTCGACTGCGGATGATAAGGTCGCGGGTTCGATTCCTGGGTTGGACCAAAAATGTATTGGGGTTTTCTGACAAGAATTTCTCAGTGCTAGAGTGAGGAAGTTGGCGGTGAGTCACCCCCATGCCTCAGAGAGCACGTAAAGCAGTCGGTCCTGGGCGTGATCTCTCTCCGATCGTGTCGGATTTTTCGTCCCATCGGACTATGAGAGTGAAGGAGTAGAGAGTGCACCTGTGTTTGCGCACTCACTTGTGCACTATAATATCTCCCGCGCAGATGGCTAATCTCTGTGGAGATTGGCCGCCGTGGCCGGATTCGGTCGGCCACGGCGAATAGTAGGTATTATTTCGGTTATAGTATTATTACTCAAACTTTTTCCAGTTATACTGCCATAGTATGTTATAACGAAAGTAAGAAGGTAAGTATTCCATAATCATAAAGCAAGGTTATGGAGTTATGCGTATTTAAGCAATTAAATATCACATAACGCTTTAACGGTGAAGCAAAATAGCAGAATATCGTAAGGAAACCATGCATGCTTGAGAGTCCTCCATGTTCTCAACGTGTGAAGTCTGCCAATTTTTATCGAGCCAATATGTTGGATTAAGGTCTGTACTTCTTCATGATTCAATATTCTATTCGTAATTTAATTTTTGTTGGTAAAAAGAGGTAAAAAGTCCAATTTCCGCGTCATTGTTTCCTACTTTCATACAAAAGAGTTCAACGCGCTAGCTTCTGTGAAAGCACGAGAAGCGAAATATCTACTAAAAAAAATTTATCCCTTAGCTTAATGATTATTCTATTTTGATCTATATGTTATTGTTTTACAAAGTAGGGGAGAAGTGGCATGAAAGAGCCAGTTTACTAAACGACTCAAAAAAATACACTTTTAATGAAAGAAATGATGATTTTTTTCTCTTAAATTATTATTCATTTATTAAACTAGGTAATTTCATGCGAAAAAATCTTAAACACTATGAAAAAATCAACGAAATATTCATTTAAAAAAAATGTGTCTTTCGGCTCTTTCATAACATTTCGGTATTGAAAGAGCTACTAACATTTATGAAAGAGCCAGTCTGTATTATAAAGTGTAATTGTGAAAATTATATAAAATAATAATAATTACACTATTGAAAAAAAATCAAAAAGGCGATCCCTTCAAATCCTTTTTAAAAATTAATGATATTTTTAAGCAATTTTTAATTCTGTCATTAATTTTAAGTAATTTTAACAAACGCGTTAATCTTGACATATTATTCAGATTAGATTATTTTTTAGTGGATGATGCCTACGACTTCATCCGCGTAGATTAAGGTTTTTTGATTCCCGCGGAAACTCTTTAATTTTCTGGGATAAAAAGTAGCCCAATTATTAATCCAGTGTATAATTTATCTCTTTATATATATCTAGTATTTTTGCGTGAAAGAGTAACAAAAACATACACACACACACACACACACACACACACACACACACACACACACACACACACACAACACACACACACACACACACATATACATTCTTTCACCTTTATAATATTAGTGTGACGTGAAGTGTGATTAATAAAAATCTTTAAAATTAAACAAAGACAGAATAAGTACTCGGAATTGCAACCGTAGGGGTAGAGGTTAAATGGGGAGATGGTCTGATAATCTGGTCTGTTACAACCTCATTTTCTTCATGAGCTTCAAATGATTTTGTAGTAGGCGGTGTTGATCTTAAGTTAATTTCAATATTTTCCTTATCCAAGTTCACTTCATTACCTTCGTTAGACTGTGACAGATGGCATATGAAGATAAAATTCGTCTTCATTTAATTTATTAGAATTTAAGGGGTAAATTCCCTATCAGATATGCTTCCTTTACAAGTTGCCTAACTTGAAAAATAGTTACCAATTTTTTGGGTCTTTTTCATTTTTATGGATTTGACATTTCCATAATGCAATATCTGAAGCAAGTAATTTAATAATATATGAAAAAAAAATGCATATTTATAGATATTTATTAATATTTTATTTTATTATCAAATTTCAAATGCAGGGTTATGAAAGAGCTGGTTACGAAAGAGCCAGCTCTTTTAAGGCCCATTCACCCAGCTCTTTCATGACTTATTCTTTAAAAAAATATAAACTTTAAAATAACAACAATATCAAAACTTTTTCAACTCAGTTTTTACACAGTTGAATGGCCAAATATATGCACAAACTCAATCTAAAATCCATTTGCCTGTATTTGTTTACAATAAAATACTAAAAAACAAGTTAAATGAAACGAAATACTTACTTTTTACTGCCAAAAACTTTGACTCCATGTGCCGGTGTACGTTATTTTCGGTGGATTGTCAAATGTTTGTGGGTGACGGGCAATCAGTATTGCCACTTAAAAATAAAATTACCAACCAAATTCGTTCATTAACTACTAAAATATTGCAAGTGGCTCTTTCAAAACCTGGCTCTTTCATGCCACTTCTCCCCTACCTATCTAAAGGACTTTCGAAAAAGGAGGAGACGGAGTTGTTCTACCTATGTATACCGATATCTCCGTGATTTCTGACCCGATTTATGTGAATCTTTTTTTTAATTCATACAAAAGCTTTGCGAAAACTCCTCAATCCTGATGTTACATGTTGTCTGCTCACCTAAAGTGTAGGGATTTAGCAACTGTGGAATTGTTAATTGAAGACGCGGACGAAGTTGCGGGAGTCCGCTAGTTTTTAATAAAACAGACATTGAAATAGGAAAGGGAAAGAAAGTCGAGGAAGAAGTCATTTAAAACGATTAAATTGTATTAAAAAATTCCAATCCAAATAAAAGTACAAGAAGGCCGCATTAGTGGGGACGACATTCTATACGTTTTTTATACAAAATAAATCTATTCGGTACATAAATCACCGCGTGAGATTAGATCTCGTTCATACGTCTTAATTTTACAATAAATTTATTAGTTTGACTGGAGCAGCATATTTATTGTGTCGACTGTACCTAAGTACGTCGTTACAAGATAGCAGCCGTATTGAGTAACGGGCCCCTCTTATATTTATTGGTATATATTGATCGTTAAGCGTGAATTATTCCGTACTAATTAAGAGTTCCTTAAATTATCCTATTTCCTATTAATATTATAAATGCGAAAGTTTGTATGTTTGTAACTCAATCACGTCGCAACGACTAAACCGATTTGGCTGATATTTGGCACAATCCACGCGAACGACGTCGCGGGTATCATCTAGTGAAGAAATATTTTAAACTAGCTGATGTCCGCGACTTCGTCCGCGTGGATTTAGTTTTTGAAATTCCGCGAGAACCCTTTCATTTTTTGGCCTAGCCCATAGGCTAGAAAGGCTACACCTTAGACCGCATCATCACTTTCCATCCGGTGTGGTAGTGGTTAAGCGTGTGCCTATAATGTATAAAAAAAAAAAGAAAAAAGTGATATATCACTTTCTAGGTTCTCAAATATACCCATGCAAAAAATCACGTCTATCCGTTGCTCTGTTGCAGCTTTATTGAATGATAAACCAACAAACAAACACACTTTCGCATTTATAATATTAGTAAGGTAAAGTAAGGATTCAATCGGTTAGCATTCAGATGCTCAGAAGATGTTGGATTGATTTATTTCATAGCCATACCTACTCTACATATTGTTACATTGTGCGTTTTGAAAAGAGCTTTTGAAATTCTTAAGCTTTTGCAGCCTTATCTCCATGCTTTCCAAACCGGTGGTAGAAACTTGACTTATTATAAAAACTACAAGTTAGAATACAAGTAATTAATTCTTTTGTTTTTTATCATAAAATGTGTGAATATTTAGAGTTAATTTTTTATAAGCCTTTCGCTTTTGTAAATTATAATTATGATAATTATGCAATAAAGTATTTAAACAAATAAACAATAGCTAGGACACTGAACGGAGTGATATCTGAAAGATCACCAGTTCTAATCTCACCCGTTGAACTCCTACAAGCATTTATAAGGTTAGTTGTAAGGGGAAGGGATATAAGGCTCATCAAGCCGAAACTACCCAGTCTGCACTGATTATACCATTATTATAACAAAGATAAAAGCTGTTTGTATTCTAATATAGGTACATGGACAGAACAATATCTATCCACCAAGTAATAAATAACCCAAAACAGTACCAAGCTCAGAATCTCAATAACTTTTAAAATTTCGCGAGGGAACCCTAAAAGGCTATCATCTTCTCCGGCTTGAATTAACACATCCAACTTCAGATATCGCTCGTACGTTTAAGGCCTGTTAATCCGATACTATGATACTTTAGGGAGCTTGCCTCGATTTATGTACACGATGTTATTTGATTAATATACACCTACCCTCATTCGAAAACCAACCGTATTACAAAAACTTTAAAGTTAAATATTCCTTGCTTAATGTTAACGTTTGGAGTTGAATGGATAAGTGCGTTGACCTGTAGAAAAAAAACGTCGCCAATACGTGTCTTATGTTATGTGATTATATCATATAGCAAATATGTATGTCCGTTGTGATTTTATAACGGACGGCTGTGTCATGAACCTTTTTTATAGCATTGAAAGTTTTGCTCTTGACAATGTTCTTAACTGATGTATCTGAAGTGGTGTAGTCTATGATAGAAAGCGTTTACATTGCAGAGATACTCACAAGTGTTGTTGGTATCTCGAGATCTCGCATTGGAATGTTAAATAGCGAGGTGTCGAGTACAGAGTGACAACTAGGCAAGTAGTTCCGGTCTAAAATTCTCTAAATAAACAGATTTGTGCCAATATACAAATTATCAACGTATGATCGTTACTTTTATCCTTACTAATCCTATCCTATTAATCCTATTATTTAATATTTAATATTATAAATGCGATAGTTTGTATGTTTGCTACCCAATCACGTCGCAACGACAAAACCGATTTGGCTGAAATTTGGCACAGAGATAAATTATAGTCTAGAATAGGACATAGACTTTTTATCCCGGGAAATAAGAGAGTTCCCGCGGGAATAAAAAACCTCAATCCACGTGGACGAAGTCGCGGGTATCAGCTAGTATTATAGATGCGAAAGTGTATTCATGTGTTGGTTTATTCGTTTGTCCTTCAATCACGCAATAACGGGGTGATGAATCATTTTTCAACGAATTAGTTCATGATTGGTGGAATAATCACGTAACAACACACAAAAACATAATTGGGAATCTCCTCATTTTAAAGTCGGTTGAAAATTATACCTTCCGTGTTATGTGTGTTGTTCCAGCCCCCATATATGCCTACCTGAGGTGTTATATTTCTCTATTTCGATACTTATTGTCTCACGAGTAGGCTCCAATACTTCCCATGTTCTACAGATAATGGCATTGATGTCTAAATAGAGTCATTTCCAAGGTATACAGTGAAAGAAATCTTATTAGGTGTCCTAATCCGCTTACGATTTTTGGAAATGTTACGAATAAACAATGGCTCGGTGGCGTCTTAATGTGATATTAAAGTCTTTTGGTACACTGAATTTTACATAATCTTTTAAACAGTTACAATAACCCGATTTTGTACGTAGTTAAAACTTAGGTAAGCAACTATTGTTTTGCCGTTAAGATATTTTCTCGTAAGGAGTAATTCATATCTGTACGCGTTAAGGATCCTCACTAGTAATTTAAATGTGTTTGTTTGTTGGTTTGTTGATTTGTCCTTCAATCACGCAGTAATGGAGCAACGGTAAGACGCGCGTTTTGCATGCAAGCTATTGCTTAGGACCTGGAGAGAGACATAGGTTTCTATACAAATGATTCCCGCGGGACTTTTAACAACTCCACGTAGACAAAATCGCGGGCAAAAGCTCGTCTCTATTACCATACTATTATTTAAGATTTGTCTGTTTGTTTGTTACTTTTTCATGGCGTACTCGCTAAAATTTTGACGTTTTACAGACGTCGTGAAAGACCAGATATGTACTTCAGATAAAACGTCAATGTACAAAAAATACAACGCTTGTTTTTTTTTTAATTTTTTTTGAAATTCAAATAGTTACTTTTACAAAGTGCTTTCGAATCGTCAGATAAATATTGTAAAAGGACAGATTGTAGCTTGGAAAAGGACGTAGAATATATTTTATCCCAAGAAATCAAGGAATTTCTAGTTCCTACGAAGCTTTAACATATTTTTAAAACTTCACAAGCAAAGCCTTTGGCGTCAGCTAGTAAAATATACTCGTAAAGGTGCGGCAAATGCGAAATCCCTACACCATAAAGTAGCGTATAACACTCGGACACATCCATTAGCGGCTTATGAGTCTCTTCAGGAAATAAATACGACAATACTCACAACTAATTGGTATGCATCCGGCGTTTGAACTCACGACCCGACGCTCGGGACGCCGCGCTCTCCAGTATTCGTCCTTAGATTTGAACAGGGCCGCAGCTTGGTGGGTTTAGGCTGACTGAGGTGGGTAAAATTTCAAAAGAATAAAGTATTAAAAAATATTATCGCTAAAGATTTTAGACTTATTTTATATTTTAACGACATAATTGTAGAATGGAATAGAAATTTTTTTAGTCAAGAGAATTATGCTCTTTTCATGAACATTATTATTTTATTTTATTTTTTAGTACTCGGACATACCTATTAGTAGCTTGTAGGTCCCTTCAGGAAATAAATACTACAATACTTACGACTAATTGGTATGCATCCGGCATTTGGTAGATTTGTGACATGTCATAAGAGCTACAAGTTAGCCTATATGAAATAAATAAATTTTGAATTTCTTTTGAATTTTGAACTCGCGACCCGATGCTCCGGACTCTCTCCGGTAGGTATTTGTCCCTATATTCGAACAGGTCCGTGGCTGGCGAGTTCAGGATTGAGGTGGGTAAAAAAAATTCAAGGTTATATTATAACTAAGGATTTTGGAATTATTTCGTTTTTAACGATATTTTGTTTTAAGTTTGTGGTCTTTAAAAATGCCGTAAAATAGGCTCCCTTTTTATCTCGAAAAAAAACCCTCTGTTTTTTTCAGAATAAAAAGTAAGACTATGTCATTCTCCGATTCCTCAACTATGCATAGGCATTTGAGGAATCGAATTTGGCATAGGCCAAACATCATGTCTATCTGTTTCTCCTTTTTGCCTGATTGAAGCGCATCCCAACGAACAAACACAATTTCGCATTTATAATATTAGTAAGAATTTTTCAGATAAATATTTTAAACTCCACCCCAGG
The DNA here is from genome assembly GCA_038048805.1 of Hipparchia sbordonii. NCBI lineage: Eukaryota > Metazoa > Arthropoda > Insecta > Lepidoptera > Nymphalidae > Hipparchia > Hipparchia sbordonii. The sequence goes on from JBBIWI010000007.1 coordinate 903,199, forward strand.
TTCGATACTAGCTACGGGGCTTGCATAATAGTCGAAGTTATTACACCATAATGATTAAAAGCAAATATCACAAAGCCGTTAGCGTGCTAAATTATTCATTTAGATAATAGATCCCGTTAGTTTCATTCAATTCCACCCGGTGGCCATGGCTACTTGTGTTATTGTAATGAAATCGATTAGGGGTATGGGCTTAATTTACACTGCAAATTAAAATTTAAAATTATTTATTTTACGCAGGCCAGCCTGTGGCTCTTATTTTTATTATTTAAATATTTTTATTTATTCAGAAAACAGATTCTGCTGAGAAGAGCCTTCAAGAATCTCAGAGGTTTCTTTTTTCAAAATAATACGTTACAATATTATAGTGCACCTATTTATTCTTCTTTTCGTTTGATGTCTTCGGTCCACCCAGTGGAGGATCTGCCAACACCGCGCTTCCCGGTGCGGGGTCGCCAACAACACCAACACCGTAATGTATTGTAGCTATTATAATATAGCAATTTGTAGATATATGGATAAATTTTTTTATTCTTCCATGAAACAGTTTCAAAAAATATGAAATTACAAAGTGAATAAATCTACAAAAAATTCAAAATATATATAGTATAGTAAATTGTATTAGGTATCTTGTGGGCAGCTGGATGTCAAACCCCTTAAAGGTGGCCCGGTACGGATCTTAGACTGCATCGTCACTTACCATCAGATGTGATCACAGTCAAAGACCATCTTGTCATCGATAAAAAAAACAGTCAAGTCGGAATCAAGTTTTATTTATGAACCAACTATTTTACATCACAATACGAAGCGAGAGAATAGACGTTCTGTTCGTGGCGATAATTATAAAATATTCATCTAATTAATTTCACAAACAAGAAACGACAACCGGGTTATTGACCCCGAGGCGGGTAAGCGATTTACGGTTATTACTGCTTAGAATCATCCGATAAATCATCAATGCTTATGGCGACTCGGCACGGGAGGAATAAATAGGTCACATTTTGACAGAAATCTTATTGAAATTAGAATAATTTGTAGATTTAAACCAACTATAATACTTACGTGTCACATTCGTTTTGTCTGATCATTTTCGAACAGTATAAGCATAAAAAATAATTAATTTAGTACAAGCTTTTTTCCCGCGATTTTATACACGTGGGGATAGGTTTTTAAAATTCGGGGGGGACCTCTTGTTTTTCCGGATTATAAAGGGAATTTCATCCCAGGAAAATAAAGGTTTCCTGCGGGATTTTTAGAAACTCCACGTTGACGCAAATATTAAAAATAGAAATAAAAAATATTACGATACAAAATGACAGTTGACACTGAAAGCTCTCATTTAAAACTACCTAACCCTTTTATAAATTTCCTAGATAAAGCTTTTGTCTGCTTTAATCTTTGCTTTAATCAGTGCAGATCTAAAGTAGCAAAACTCTGACAAATGCTAAACCTTCGTAATACAATAGGAAATTATAAATAAGATGTCAGAGATATCATTTCAACGAATGCCTGCCAATAAACGGTTGTATTACGGAGACATTTAAACTTCATAGTGATAGATAGGACAATCAGGATTGAATGATTTGTTCGAGAAGATTTGACGTCAGGGATAAAGGAGCTTTTGGTGTGTGGAATTTATAGTGTGTTGAGTTATGGTTGACGAAGATATATTTTTTTATACTAATTGTTTTTCGCAAAACAATACAAAGGCGTCCTGCGATTTTCGATCAGTGTCGACCTAATTCTTTCAATCCTTTTTGTTCAAAGCTTCATTTGCTGGATCAGTTGGCATCACTTATCAGTGGGCTAATACAAATATTTTATGTGTTCGGGATACTGCGGGCTACCGAACACTGCACCATCAGTTTACGCCGTCGTCGAGCCTCTTGTTAATAATAATTTAAGAGACATTGTCTTACGACGCGTACATATCATAATCATTAGTACTACATAAGTATCAATATCATTTATCGTATCATATCAATCAATATCATTAATCATCAATCAGTAGGGACTACAACTTACAATAAGTGCGAAAAGGGACAACGTTTAAACAAAAAAACCTTATTTCACGTAGAAAAGGCTAGCAGTAGAATTGCCATAATCACAATACAATAAATAAGACTATTCTATAAGACTGTCTGTCTGGTGGGAGGCTTTGGCCGTGGCTAGTTACCACCCTACCGTCAAAGACGTGCCGCCAAGCGGTTTAGCGTTCCGGCACGATGGCGTGTAGAAACCGATTAGGGATATGGGTTGAATATACACTGTCATACCCCTTACTATCAGGTGAGATCACAGTCAAGGGCTATCCTGTCATCGAATTAAAAAAAAATAGCCCATGGTCTCTCTACTCGGTAGGTCTATATCTATGACACGTGTACATCAGGAGGCTCGAAGTCTCACAGGCACATGGCGTATGGCGTATGGCGTACACTCACTAAGCCCGCTCCATTACAATCTTGACACTTATCCCGGAGATCAAGTAAAATATTTTGATACAATCGCGTACAGATAAATGTCGTCGATTTATCACGAGCCGTTCGGTGTGAAGGCGGCCGCGGCTGCTACGATCTCGGCCTGATAATTCCCGTTTGCCACCATTTGTGTTGCACTAGTAGACATGTGCGGCGTTGCCTGCCCCTATACATTCTGTAGAACACTACTAATAATCTGTCTATATTCTCTCTTATCTTATCTTTAGGGTTATGTTAAAGAATTTATTCTCAAATAAAAATTTTGCTCGCACAGAGAACTCAAAACTATACACCAGATAGATATCACGACGTAGGCATCTACTAAGAAAGGATTTTAGAAAATCCATCCCTTAAGGGATCAAAATACCGATTTAAAATTCGAACTAGAACGCGAACGAAGGCGAGGGCAAAAGCTTTGTGTGTCTTGAAGTGTACCGTATTATTTTATCAATGATACAGAGATGGCGTGTACCTTGAAGATGGACATAGCATAAGGACTATTATTTATTTCTAAAAATCAAAGAGATACCCAAAAAACAAAAACACGCGGACGAAGTTTCCGCGTGATCTCGGCAACTTCGTCTAGTTATCTAGTTATTATAATGTAGTATTTTTATACACAGACACCTCTGTACAACTATTTCGGCATAGAAATAGATTATCAGCGCCGTATTTTCTATCGGCGTGAATTTTTCTATTGGCCTCCGATTGTAAACGCTAGGTGACGCTCAGTTCTAATGGAAACACATTAATCACAGGCCGCGTTACAGTAAGGTTCGGAGATTAGAATAATCCTCGTTATGAAGCTGCAGTGTCGATTCTCACGGTCGATTCTACGATTCACAGTCTAAGAGCTAGTGGGAACTTTTTAGGAGGCATTCATAAAAGCTAAAAAGTTAACAAAGTTTCATCTTTCTGCTACTTACTTGAGTTTCTGGATATAGAAAACCATTCCTGCAAGCTGGTATGTGATGGTGGAGCTATTATTCTTGGATATGCTATGAAAACAAAAGGTTCCTCTTTATAATAGTAGTGTAGATTAAAAAATATCTGACCTCCATTCTTAACATTAAGGTGCAAGATTTTATTAAAGCAATGGTAGTATATGGCCCGTAAATTATAAAAATGAGATTTTTTTATTTCTTTACAAATGTCTAATTATTGCTCTATTTAGCAAAAGTGACAGTGAGCCTCAATAGTTAGATAATGACAAAGTCATATTATCAGTTTTATTAATTGAATTATTATTGATTAAGGTTGATCCGCAACTGTAAGTTAACCTTAATCAACCTGACATTAAAATATGTTACTACTATTTTTTTTAAATATTCAAATTTTGCCAAGTACCACAACCAACAATGCGTCATATTTACCAGCGCACAATTGTCTAAAAATGACACCTACATTGTTACCATTGCAATGGCCTGTTTGCAGACATCTCTCTATTGGCTAAAATGCATTCTTGCAGCAAAGAAACCATAAATTCAACCAATGACCACAGTAAAGACTACTTTAACTAAAAACACCGGCAGCTCTCTGACAATTATAATGATAGTATTATCGTATTATTTAATCACAACATGTGATTCGAGTAGAAAAATTAAGCTACTAATTTTGAATGATGATAATGTTCAAAAATGTTTGAAAAAAATTGTTCATTATTGTACCGTTTCCGGAAGTATTAGGGTAAGTTGCATTTTTGAAAAAAAAAAAAAATGTTAGGCCGATGTAGTTTTAGATACCGAACTAAACCCCTTTTTTATTGTTACTTATGTCAAAATCAAATAATTTTAGTTAAATGTAAGGTAAATTAAATCTTAAAAAATTTTTTTCGTCACCAACTTAATTCTTGAATCTGGTAGTTAACGGACTGAGTATATAAAACTAATGGAGATATTCAAAAAGGCCTAAGGAACCTATTTTTTTTTAAGTTTTTCGGTAGAGCCCGTTATTTATCGTCTCCTCTTTAAAAAGCACGTCAATCGTCCCATCCATATTATATTTTATCGCTTTAAAAACGCCGCTTATTACTTAAAATATAATTAAATTAATAAAAGATCTAATCGAGATGACGATTAGGCTACATAATTACATTAATTATGTCGTATCTCATTAGTACCGGTTCTTGTTATGACTGGTATAATTTTTATAATGAGGTATAAACGATGAGTTAGGTATCTAAAAGGTGTTTCACATTTTTTTACATACTTTTCTCTTACCCTTTATCTTATTCTCAACTTCTCGTTGGGAGTGGCAACTGAAATGAATCTGAATCTAGTTACTACTCTACAGGCACAAAATATATAATAATACCTACCTAAAGGTACGGAAGTTTCACTCCGTTAATGGTTTAAATAAATGGCGACTCTTGTTACCACACAATAAAGTGCAATTCAGGTTGACACAGCGCTACTTACCTACCATCTTATTCACCTAGACTTTTCTCTCTTTCTACACCTAACTCTTATCCCTTTGCACTCTCTGAATTTAGGCTTTTCGAAGCGACACGCCATGTAATTGTAGCTTCGCGCTTCGCAGTCACGATGGCGTGAAAAATAACTAAGTTTAGGTATTAAAAAATACCCTTTCCAAATTAGCCCGCTACCATCTTATACTGCATTGCCACTTACTATCAGGTGAGGTCACAAGACTCAAGGGTTATCTTGTTGGGACATCTATCAGTCGAAACGATGACAAATTATTATAATTTGTGTGCCATATTGTTCACACATAGAAGTCTATACTTCTTCCCGTTACATTTTCATCTTGAAAATTAGTTGTGTCATAAATAATACTAAGCCGTCTAATTTTAATGAAATATATAAATCGATTAGATGATTAACAGTATAAGGAACGTTAATTTTGTCTTTGGTACCGGTTCTTATTGCTGCTACAATTTTAATGGCATTTTGATGAGATGGCTAACTAATTAGTAATAAGTACCTAATAATATTATGTAATTTTATGTTTTCCGTAATTTTGTGCTCTATTTATAGTATAGTGTAATCTAAATATATCTAACCCTAAATATATAAAAGGAAAAGCTGACTGATTGACTGACTGATTGACTGATCTATCGACACACAGCTTCAACCACCGGGACGGATCGAGTTGAAATTTGGCATACAGATAGCTATTATGACGTAGGCACCCACTAAGAAAGTATTTTTGAAAATGCAACCCCTAATTAAGTAAAATAGGGGTTTGAAAGCTAGTGTTCTTTATAAATGTATTTCTTTATATAATCATTTATAAAAAAAGTTATTTATCATGATTTTACCAGCCTATAAGAGGTTCTAAGCAGCGGAAAGGAAAAAAATTGCAAAACTTTAGTAAAATAATCTATCACGGGTTGTAAGAAATGGAAAGTCTGATTTTGTAGATTCTGAAAATATAAGGTTATTTTTTTTCACTAATTCGATAACTGTTTTACCATATCATGAAAGGTGTTGAGTATCAGAAAAGAATAAGATGAAATAATAATGTGAAAATTTACAGTAGGTAACAAAAGCTGAAATGTCCCGACTTTGTTTGGGTAGTATTTCTGAAAATTCTACAGAAAATTCTAATCATTTATAGAGAAAACAAACATACAACTCTAAAATTCCTAGAACCCAGTACTTTGACTTTGAGCAGTTAGAATTTATCAAAAGTAAAATAAAAACTTAAACTTAATCAGTGAATGTTATTTAACTAAAGAACAATAGCAGTCAACCTCACCCGTCTAGTTAATTCCAACTTGTCACGGTCAAAGTTCGAGGCGCACTAAAATTAGGTAATTCGAGTTAACAAGTTCACGTAATTTTATATCAGACCAATGATATATGCAAAAACCAAGACAGGTGTATGACTACTATACATTTTGATGACGACACTGCTTCAATGGTGAGCGCGTAGTCTTAAAGGTTTGATTCCCTTCGGGGCAAATTTCGGAATTTGATTTGAAATATTTCTGAAATATCTCTGGTTTGGTCTGGAAGGCTTTGGACGCGGCTAGTTACCAACTTACTGTCAAAAACGTGACGTCAAGTGACTTAGCGTTCCGGCTTCATGGCGTCTAGAAATTGAGTTTTATTAAAAAGTTGCCTTACCTCCTTCCAAGACCATCTTCATCTTCGCAGTCAAGGGCTACCTTGTCATGAATAAAAAAGTTGTCTCTACCCTCTTGTGAAAATGACCAAGCGAAGTGCTTACATTCTGGCAATCTTTTTGTTGGCTAGTCTTCAATAGCTGACACGCTTGGAAACATTATTTATAGATATTCCTAAGTGGTATATCAATGTTTGTGGCATAACAGTGGGCTAGGAACAATCGTATCAAGTATCAGCGGCGTCAATAAAAAGCGCACAAAGACACAGGCGATTGTGGTGTGTGAACCGGGCCGCGCCTTGACCGGCGCCGCACAATGCGCGCTGTTCGCTCGCCAGATCTGAAGATATGCTGCTTGTCGTGTGGCCTGTGTAGTGTGCATGCGTGCTGCCCGCGCGCGATAACTTGACACCTGAGCATACAACGTGAACATAGGACGCTCATGTCTCAAATCTACTAGTCTCGAGGAGAAGACTACTAATTCAAATTCAAAATTTATTTATTTTATGTAGGCCAACTCGTAGCTCTTATGACACGTCATAATAGCAGATCTAAAACTCAGCAGTTGCTCTTTTCATAGCATGTATGTCAAATATGGCACTTCAAATTGATCAAGTTAAAGTCTGATTTTTAATTGCGTGGAATTCTAACGTATCTTAATGTTACCAGAGATTAAAAAAATCCCACAAAAAAGATAATTTTAAACTTATAAAAATCAATTGCGATTTGCCGCACATAGATATTTATGACAAATGCCTGACAGATAGTTTGGGGTACAATCGAACTACAGGTGGTAATACTGTTTTTCATACAAATAACTCGCTCTATGTATAAAATGACAAGTGTCAGAATTCCACCGAATTAAAAATCAGACTATAGGCTGTCATTTGTATAGGAACAGCAAATCCAGTGCTAATCATAGATTACTAATTATAGAGATCTGTGGTTTCCCATACTGCATGCGGAGTAAGTCGCTTTTATAAAAACTAGTTTAAACATTAGTCCGTAATAGCAAAGATATTAATTAAAAATCTTTGGCATATCCTAGCACCTTTAAAAGAAGAGAACTACAGTCTATTAAGGTATTCAGAAACGGTGCGTCTAGTCTAAAAGATAATGTAAGCGAATTGATTTGTCGCTGCCACCGGGAAAGCGCCCAGACACAATATGGCCACAATAAATACTAGATGCGACATGATAACGTGAATAATTCCGTAATATATTAACAGTATGGGGTTTCACACGGGTTAGAGATGGCGTCTTGTTCGCAGAGACTTATGGCTCGGACGGAGGCATTATATATTAAAAACAGCCTCTAATTTATATGCATTGTGTGCCAATGCTAAAGTTTCTTTATATTTCATGCGATTAGAACATTCAATAGTTGAGTTATTATCGTTAAAGAACTTTTTACGTGCGACTGTTTCCGCATGGAGTTAGGTTAGTTTTAAAAATCCAGACCTTTTGTTCATCATCAAAATCAAAAGGTCTCTTGCATGAACTTTCACAGGCCTCGCTCTACGGCTCCTGTATCTAGTGAATGGTCTGATGGCGTTAGCCCACCTATTGGGCGCTCTGCCAACATTGCGTTGCTGGCTCTTCTTTCATAGAAATTTGATTTGAAATGTCTCTAACTTGGTTTGGAACTTGGTTTGACCACGGCTACTACCACCTTACCTTACTGTCAAAAACATGACTACAAGCTCATTAGGGGTGTAATCTGTTTTATTAAAAGCTGCTTTACCTCCTTCCAATACCTTCCTACCGTCTTCATCTTCACAGTCAAGGGCTACCTTGTCATGAATACCACGGTGCCTTGGTATCAGTTCGTCGAACTATGTGTTCCTTGTATGTTCACTAAAAATATCGATTTTGAAATAAATTATTATAAGAAGGTATTTGAAACACTGTCACGATCAGTCACAATTGGATTTTTATCGTAGTTTGCATTGGTCTCGTGCCAGAGGGAAATTCCTATGACACCACGCGGATATGGAATGAAACGATTTGTTGAACCATTGTTGCTAGTATCTTGTGGAACATACATGTTTGATGATCTCCCTAGTGCACTGGGGAGCACTGTGGTCTTATAAGTGCGAGGCCTGGGGTTCAATTTCCGGCGGGGACAATTTGGGAATTTATAATTTTAAAGTCTCTGGTCTGGTCTGGTGCGAGGCTTTGGCCGTGCCTAGTTACCACCCTGCACTCGCCGCCAAGCGATTTAGCGTTAGTGTTACGGTACAATGACGTGTAGAAACCGATCAGGGGTATGAGTTGAATGTACACTCTCATACCCATTCCAAGTTAGCCCGCTACTTGGTACTGCCAAGCTAAAGTTCGAGCGTGCATGGAGTACTGTAGCTATTTATGGTATGGCTCTGCCAAGTACCTACCACCTTTTGCGTTACCTTATATGTGGTCACACCCTAGGATTTCCCAAGTTCAAGGGCCATCAATCCTATGACAAAGTTCCCACTTCAATTACAAATCAAAAAAAATATAATTTGAAAACAACAGTTAACCTAATCACACCTTTCCATCTCTCGTAAAGTAAAACAACACTGTACTTGTATAAGCCTTTGTATAAACGCATACGGCCTCCCCTAAACGAACATTATCTTAACATCAACGTATAAAATAAACACGAAATCCGTTACAAAACAGTCGCATTATTCATACCGACTCCATAAAGACACCAAACGGAATCGAACCCGCATGCGATCCGTATCGGTACATTCCGCTCGTGATGCCGCATAAACTAATGAAATCCAAACAAAAACTATACAATTCACGCTTCCACGGGGACTATTCTGGAGATCGTGCGACATTTAACTGTAAGAATACCTTTTGGTATTTTTAATCCTGCTATTTTTTTATTTTTTATTCGATGATAAGATAGCCCTAGACTGCGATCTCACCTGATGGTAAGTAACGATGCAGTCTAAGATGGTAGCGGACTAACTTGGAAGGGGTATAGCAGTATAAATTCAACACATACCCCTAATCGGTACTATATTATAAATGCGAAAGTTTGGGAGGATGGATGCATGGATATGATTGCTACTTTACTTATAAAACCTTAATCCACGCGGACGAAGTCGCGGGCTTCATGTAGGTATTAATAAGCTACCTACTTACTAAGAACTACTGTTTTTGTTGCGTGCAATATAAGTAAGTAAATAAGATCTTTGAAAAACTGCTGAAATTTTCAGCTGAAAATGTATTCAGCAGCTTTGAAGATTAGCGTCGACGAATAGAGAGACAAAAAAAAATGGATGCTTAGGTAATAAACCCATTTGGTTTGATTATAAATATGAATGTGTGTTTGATTGTAGGTTCGTCCTTCAATCACGGTCCAACGGATTGACGTAATTGTCTACATGGGTAATTATATTATTAGAAATTGAAGAGTATATAGTAATCCTCAAAAAAGAGGGTTTAGGCAGAATTTTTAAAACTTTAATAATTAGATTTAAGTTTTTTTTATGTGTATTAATATACTCGTACTATGATCCCAGGTGGTTGAATTAAAATATTTATTTTTATTTTTTAATAGATTTAGGTTCTTCCTTTCAAAAATCAGTTCCGCATACAGTATCTTTTAAACTACAGCATGTCGAATGATATCCTATAGAATAACCACCGTAAAGGTGCGAAATGACACCCAAAAAAACCCCTAACAAAACACAGACGTACAGTTACAGATTACGCGTAACCCCCATTTATTATAAACATATTAAGATATTATCTACCAACAAAAAGTCACCTTTCAAATTGCACTTAATCCTTCCTTTCAACGCTATTCAATGTAAATTGATATATCTGCCAAGCGATTGTGAACTTTCATCCAATTGCAATAACCTCCTCGTAACCTGTCACTTTGGCGCAAAAGAATCTCCGAAATAGAGACATTTCTTAAAGGGTTGCAATGTATTTAATATTTTGAACCTTATTACATAGTCATAAAAGTGAGAGGAAGGTAGTTTAAGAAGGATTTAAAAGTCAGTTAGAACGTTAAAAAATGTATTTATTCGCATTAAGAACAATAGAGTACATTTAGCGAGGGAAGTGTCTTGTTAAACGTGATCGCGTCGACCACTGATACTGGGGAATGAGGGTAGTTTGTTGATCTCATTAATGTTTTTTTTTACGAGAGGTTTTCGCTTGACTATAATCACTGATGGAAAGCACTGATGAGGTCTAGGTTGGAGCGCGCTTGTCTAGAACTCACTAGCTGTTGCCCGCGACTTCATCCGCGTCAATTTCTGTTAGTATGATTGCGATTAAGAAGCTTTTAAAAGAATATATAACTAGTGGTTCGCCCCGAACTGAGACCTCGCGATATCCCATAATTCCCAAAAGTTTTAATTATATATTGTAATAATTAACTTTTAACATTAGACGCAATAAAAAAAATAATAGTTGACATAAAACTGTTTTACTGACACAGCGCCATCTATTAGCATTATAAGCTTCACAATAATGCTAATAGATGGCGCATTAAAATTAAATAATTTCGTTTCTTTATAACATTTATCTAATTTTAGTATTTGTTGTTCAAGTACAGGATATAACTGAATTTTCAACCAAGTTTCACGTTCTAATATTCAGTAATTCAGAAGTTATAGGGCTCTGACAGACATTTAGATGGACACACTTCTCTGTCTAGTAGGCAAGCGCCCTAGTTGACTCAGAGAACTTCGCTTCGCTCGTTCAACAAACAAACTCTTCAGCTTTATAATATTATTAATAAAGATACTCTACATGGCCGGAAACAAAGACGCTGGAAGTGCGTTCCACATCTAAAAAAAACTTAATTAAAACTTAAATTTTGTTCCAGTTGTACAAATAGACCGAATATGAACGAATTTCAAAACCTCAATTTTTTTTCGTTGGAAATGAATGCATGTGAAATGTCCTATTTAGTATTGTCTAGACTATATTGATACCTATCATCTTAAACATTGAATTCTTTTGTTCTGATATTATGGCTTTATTTTTAGCTATTGATAGGTTTTTTGTTAAATTAAGTAAGAATCTAATGTTCTGCAAAAAAAATGTAAGGCCAAAGTTATTGGTGCATTTTTTGATAACTAATAATCAGTTACAATATGCTACGAGTAGTAAACAAAGAAAATAAATATTAAATTCGTCTTAAGTTGGAGTGTTTAGAAGTCGTACTGTATAAAAACGCGCATGCCTTTAATAAAAAATTAATCAAACGCCGTAATTATTCACGTAATACAATTATTGTTGAAGAATAAATAAAAAGGACATTGAACGGTTAGCTTAGGTATCCTGTAGGTCATTAAAATAAACATTACTTTTTGATTTAAATTCAAGTTACAAAAACTTTATTAAACGGGTTTTTTCCGCAACTTCGTCCGCGTGGAGTTTCCGAGGATTTTTAAGAAATCCTCGGGAATTCGGAATAAAGGTAGTAGGTAGATATTATGGCACTTTCCAGGTTATTACTAGCAAAAAACCGTTTTCGTTTTCCGTTGCTCTGTGATTGAAGGACTAACCAACAAACAAACGCTATTTCGCATTTATAATATTAGTAGGTATAAGAATTAGCTGATGTTTGTGACTTTGATAAATGTTTGTTTGTCGCTTTGTAAGTTTGTTCTTCAATCACCAACGTGATACCATTACAACTAATGGAGTGACGGATCGACGTTATTTTTTGCACGATTATGGTTTAGGACTTATCCTGACATCTATAGAACGTGCTCTGACTTAGCTCGCACTTAGGCATGAATAAAATGCTCCGATATAAATCTGTCTCATTTTATCTCTGTCTTGAGTTTGAGCAGAGTGAGAGTGCGGTCTATAGATTTCAACCTTAGGAAGTGATTGGATCACTTTTATAAAAAAAAAATTTAAAAAGTCTTTGGTGATTGGAATAAGCTTCACTCCTTACATTGACAACTATTCTAAAAGTAACATCTTTGTTGAAGAATTCGCGGGTATAAGCAGTAAACTATAGTCAGTCACATTTCAATAACAATCCAAGATCGAATAATGTCGCGATCCTTGACGAGACTTATCTATGTCTAGCAGTGGAGGTTGACGATGGGTATATAAATAAATAGATCAACAGATCGTCAAAACAATCTCAAATGTAAACGCAGTTCAGACAATGGTCCGCTCACACGTCAGCGGAGCCTTGTGCCGCATTCGAACAATGCGCAGATAACTCGCAATTACCCGCCACCGCCGATTTTCCGCCACACTCGAAAACACACGCACTGTGCCTGGAAAAGCTTCGTGTCATTTGAGCAGCCTAGTGATAGGACTATAGTGGTAGGACTGCGGTCTCCTATTCAGGGATCGTGGGTTCAATTCCTGATATATGTTTGATGAAAATCGGCCCAAGATGGCCACCGCCACAAAATGGCGGATTAAGTACATATTTTTTCACAGCTCCCTCAATATGGGTACCAAATGAAAGGGCTTGACTCGTAGAATATTATTCGGTATTCACTATGATCAAATCCAACATGGCCACCACCACCGCGAATTACATAATATATACTTTTTTAATTTCACATGTCGGGGGGATGGGGGAGTGGGGGGGGGGGTTAATTTTCAATTTACTCTTGTTGGAGTTATGTGTGTTTAAGCAACTAAATAGCACACGTTTTAACGCTGAAGAAAAATGTCGTGTGGAAACCTGCACGTGGAGAGAAAATGTTCTCAAAGGTGAGTGAAATCTACCTTAATTTGCATTGTGCCAGCGTGGTGGCTATAATCCTTCTATGAGAGGAGACCTGCGCTCAGAAGTGAGCCGTTGATGAGGTCAAACAACCTTTTGACGACTTCCTTGGCGTATTGTTTATTATGTATCATATATTTTGACACTTCTTATATTGAAAATCTGCCAAATCATCGAATTTACACTCAGATTACTTATTTCACGTTCGGTGCTTATTGCAATTTTGAATAACCCTTCACTAATTCAAAAGAGCGGAACAAGTACAGAAATAAATCGGGCGTCGTATCTCCTGTATTAGCCCAGTCATTAAAGCCAAAACCCGAAAGTAATTAGTAACTTGATAAAAATTTTAGGGGGTTGTTAAAGAAGGTAAAATAACTTACCGTGTGATTTTGCAGTGTTGTGGGGTGTACGGAAAGGGTTGAAAAGGGGTGAAAAGGGTTTTTTGTTAATAACATTGCCAAAAAAATTAGTAACACGCTGCAAATTTATAATAAGGTTGTTCTTACCATTTTGTAACGTTTATTAAATTTGCAGCGTTTTGCAACATACGGAACATTGTTTATTATTAAAAAACAATGAAATTTGTTATTAACAAGGGTAAAAAAAATAGTAACACGCTGCAAATTTATAATTAGGTTGTTCTTACCGTTTTGTAACGTGTATTAAATTTGCAGCGTTTTGCAACATACGGAACATTGTTTATTATTAAAAAACAATGAAATTTGTTAATAACAGGGGTAAAAAAAGTAGTAACACGCTGCAAATTTATAATTAAGCTGTTTTTACTCTTTTGTAACGTATATTAAATTTGCAGCGTTTTAGTAATTAACAATGTTCCGTATGTTGCAAAACGCTGCAAATTTAATAAACGTTTGAAAACGGTAAGAACAACGTCATTATAAATTTACACCGAGTTACTAATTTTTTTTACCCCTGTTATTAATAAATTTCATTGTTTTTTTAATAATAAACAATGTTCCGTATGTTGCAAAACGCTGCAAATTTAATACACGTTACAAAACGGTAAGAACAACCTAATTATAAATTTGCAGCGTGTTACTATTTTTTTACCCTTGTTAATAACAAATTTCATTGTTTTTTAATAATAAACAATGTTCCGTATGTTGCAAAACGCTGCAAATTTAATAAAAGTTACAAAACGGTAAGAACAACCTTATTATAAATTTGCAGCGTGTTACTAATTTTTTTGGCAATGTTATTAACAAAAAACCCTTTTCACCCCTTTTCAACCCTTTCCGTACACCCCACAACACTGCAAAATCACACGGAAAGTTATTTTACCTTCTTTAAAAACCCCCTAAAATTTTTATCAAGTTACTAATTACTTTCGGGTTTTGGCTTTAATGACTGGGCTATATCGTTACTCGTCGATGCGAGGTCTAGGCGCGGCGATAGCATCGCGCGGCGGTCATCTGCGATCGCCGGATTCCTCTCGCGGGACCCAGCCCGTGTTTCATTTAACACCAATTATGGGCTTCCCGATTCCCGGATTAGCGTCTTGATTTGTTTCCACGCTTACTCGTGAGATAAGTATTTTTGTGTGGGCGTCTGCCAACCATATCTACTGGTATGTACCTACTTACGCAAGTATGTTCTAAAAGGTTAGAAGGTGGATGTTTTCGCTCGTTTAAATTCAAGTTCAAATTTAAAATTATTCACTTGTCTTGTGGGAGTCTTTGGCTGTGGATAGTTACCAGCCTATCGTCAAAGACGTGCCGCCAAGCGATTTAGCGTTCCGGTATGATGGCGTGTAGAAACCAACTAGGGGTATGGGTTGAATGTACCCTTTCCAAGTTAGCCTGCGACCATCTTAGACTGCATCGTCACTTACCATCAGGTGAGATCGCAGCTATCTTATCATCGAAAAAAAATATATAAAAAAATAATGTAGGCCAATTTGTGGCTTTTATGACAAGTCGAGAATCTACCACCGGTTCGGAAACATAATTCTGCTGAGAAGAGCCGGCAAGGAACTCAGCAGTTGCTATTTTCAAAACGAAATAAGTAGCTTATCTATCTTGAAATGAAATGAATACACTTTATTGTACACCACATTAGATAGAAACATAAAAGGAAAAATTAACTTAAAATAAATTACATAAATGAGAACACAAATGGAGGCCTTATCTTGTGGTCAGCTGAAGCAAAGCAGATTGCTTCCAAGCAACTTTGTTGTTAAGAACTGTGTAATAGCCTCTATGTATTAAATGTATCTTTAGACACTGTTTAGGCTGTTAATAAATCACCGCTGCGAGACCATATTAGCAGAATTAAAGAGATAAAACATCGTGAAAGTTTGAAAATGAAATGAAAATGAAAAAATATTTATTTAACAAGCATTACATAGATATATCCGCATAATATTAACTGTGGATCCCATACTAGGAGGCCTGTATCGTGGGGTCCAAGAGTTTTACAGGTAGATTAGCACGGAAAAATATTAAATTAGTGGCACAATGTTTTATTTATGCTTGGTTCGTAAGTAGAAGTTGGTAATTAATGGAATGTGTTCAAAATAGTAGTTTGAGAGACCATACCTTTACAATACTGAACATACAAAAATATGGCATTGGATTTATAAATAGCATTTTGGCTGAATCGGATTTCGTTTCAGCCAAAATGTTATTTAATTTTTATATAAAAAGTTTTAATAATACAATAGATAAATATTAAGCATATTAATTATTAATTGTTGATTTCCGATTGTCTATTTGAAAGTATATGATAAAAGCACGATGGGGCTGTCATATACTTGTTGTATAAAAGCCATATAAAATAAATAAAGATTATAAAAAAAAAGTTCGAACGGCACTTGCGTTCGAACAGACAACTCAAAGCCACACTTCCACCACACAAAACTCAGTAAAAACTTCATGATGAACACCAATTCAATATGTTAACAATAATCAATAAAATGCATAACTATTATCATAATCGATTGTCTGATTGTGTTGTCCAGAAGTATGCATGAGGGCCGAGCTATTGTGGGGTTTTTTCCCGCCTTTGCACAGTGAAGGGACTGTGTGAACCGCGGCGGACCAAGGTCGGCGCTGTCAAAGGCTGATTAAGGCGCAAAAACAATTCTAACATGTTTTTTAGCATTATTGTCTACAAACACCTATGGTATTCTTTTACACGATTAGGTATGTATCTTTATTGTTACAATAGTTAAGTAACTGACAAAAGATGAACAAAGACAGTAATAGCACAGAGTAAGGATATTTCTTCTTAAACTATAAGGCTTACACTGTGTTAATAGCATGGTGTGGAAAACAAAAGAGAGGCAGGCCATTAGAAAATTGGGACAGCGAAATTAGGGAAATCGAAAGAATTAAATGGACAAAAAAGGCTTTCGACAGGCAAACTTGGAATAATCTGAAGAAGGGGTTTACTCGAACAGAGATCCTTAAATCATAGCGCATATAAAATTACATATATTTACTTGGAATAAACTGACATATCTACGATATAAATCAATTATTACAGAAAAATACATAGTTGGTGGACAAACTAAAAAACTTAGTAAGTGAACGAAGATGAGCTAATTTTGAACTCTAGTTACCTTAAAATTAATTGCGATCCAGTGGCCTATTCACTGAAGATCATGAAATGAATAATTCACGAAATCACGTTGTGAAGACATTTATGTGAAAAAATCTGATTTCATTAATAAAGAATTAATCTATTAAAAAGATCTATTTCCTACATAATAAATATAAAATTCAATTAAAAAAAAGGCGTGTGGCACTCGGGGACTGCCGCGGTAAAGCTATTGCATAGCATTTTTTATCAACGCCATCTAGCGGTGAGTCGCTAGATGGCGTTGATAAAAAATGCGCCATCTAGCGGCTCACCGTAGAGGAGTCCCGTGTCAGGTTATTTTC
Organism: Hipparchia sbordonii; assembly: GCA_038048805.1. Classification (NCBI taxonomy): domain Eukaryota; kingdom Metazoa; phylum Arthropoda; class Insecta; order Lepidoptera; family Nymphalidae; genus Hipparchia; species Hipparchia sbordonii. Next base: position 920,388 of record JBBIWI010000007.1, read on the forward strand.
GTTACGGAATTTCTGGATTCGGTCTTCACGCTGGCCCGTGATAGAAGCTATGCAATAGCTTAAAAAATCATAATTATTATTTACGTGCCTACTAGAAACTCTTATGACAAGTCAAGACCCTACCATCAGTTCCGAAAGCAGATTCTGCTGAGGAAAGCTGACAAGAAACTCAGCAGCTACAATATTCAATAAGCAATAATATAGTCTGGCTCTAATGTAGGTATGCAAGCAATATACAATACATATAGTTACTTTAAATAAAACGATATATTTATTTCTCAATGAATCTCTCATAAACATGCTCGGTATTAACTTTCTTTACATATAAAACCTACCTATGAGTATGCTATAAAGAAATGAAATCAAATCCATTTTAACAATTGGAATCAATTTAATACGATAAGTTACTATAGATCGCATTTGAATATATTTTCTTAAATCGTCTAAACTTGTAACTTTTTTACTGTAATCTGTACATAGAAATGAGCCAGGGTTATCCTGGTTCAGGTCGGCGATAGTCTCGAGTGGGCGTAATACGGTTGATGGGATGCGGCATAAATAAACGATTTAACATCGTCAAAGGCTAACTTGTAACCCGAGACGGAGCTATATTGGTGATTTCAATGAGTGCATGCAAAGTATCAGTAATAGGTACAGTGAGATCGCACGACGTTCTGCAATCGACCTCCCTGGCGCAGTGGTGAGAGCTGTGGTCTTATAACTGGGAGGTCTCGGGTTCGATTCCCGGCGGGGGCAATTTGGAAATTTGTAATTTCTGAATTGTCTCTGGTCTGGTCTGGTGGTAGGCTGTGGCCGTGGCTAGTTACCACCTATCTGTCAAAGACGCGCTGCCAAGAGATTTAGCGTTCCGGCACGATGGCGTGTAGAAACCGATTAGATGTATGGGTTTTTACACTACTACACCCCATCCGTGTTAGCCCGCTATCATCTTAGACTACATCGTCACTTACCATCAGGTGAGATCGTAGCTATCTTGTCATCGAATAAAAAAAAGTCTCCCATGTGAGATCTCCCAGGTGTTTTTTTTAAGTTACTGGCTTTAACCCGCGGCCGCGCCATCTTTTCCGTCATCTGAAATAAATATACGAGTATAACTCATATAATATGTACGTAACTCATCATGATATATTATGTATAATTATTTTCAATTTCATTAAGATATCTCCAATAGTTTCGGAACTAAATTAGAAAAAAAATTAAAATCAATAAAAATCAAATGTTAATAATTAAAATAAGCAAAAAAAATCCCTCTATGAAAGGGGACACCTGTATTAAAAAAAAAAATAGTTTCGGAACAAACAAAAGTGATAATTCCTAAACAAAATTACTTCAAAATTACCAATTTGGATTTCTTCGATTCAGCTGTTCTTTTGGGTTTTCCCTATTTTGAATATCATCTTCATACATTGAACTATTGTCGTACCCACTACTAACACAAGTTTGCCGCTTATTTGGAGGGGAGAGAAGATTATTATTAGTCCAGTTCTGCTTAGTTTGCTTATTATTCTTATTGTAATAATAATAATGATTATGTACCTATCACAAACATAAAATGTGCAAGTAATGCATATTATGCTTTTCAACATCGGTTAAAAATATTCGTCGTTTACCACATCGTTATAAAAGAAGAATCATAAACGAGAGAATCTTATTACCCTGTCTTAAGCGAACCTTATGGTCTCGGCAACGAACTCACCTTCTTATGCATATGAAATAAAATAGGTGCATCATGTTTGTACGTCAAATGTAGAAAGTGTAGTAAAGATTATTTATCTTAATAAAAAGTTCTAAGTACATGACAAAATTCACCAGTATTCATTTAATTCGAAAGCACTTTGTAAAAGTTTTTTTTTTGAATACAAAAAGTTCTATTCCAATTAATTGGGTACATAATATCGACTTTTCTAGAGAAATTAATTAATATTGAAGTTCTGCATAATTCACATAGAGCTGAAAATTGGTTTAAATCTGAAATATACTACATAATTATTATGAATTCACAAGCCCCCACCAATAGAGCTAAAAATATTAATTAATGTCAAAGTTATGTTGGTTTATATATTTCTTTATGAATGGGTGGGTATTGAACCGTTGACCTATTTTATAACTAGCTTTTGCCCGCGACTTTGCTCACGTTAGGTTCGATTTTTGAAACCCCTATTTAATCTCCTTAGGGGTTGAATTTCTTAGCTGATGCTTACGTCATGATAGCTATCTGTATGCGGCCCGATCCAGTGCTTTGAGCTGTATGTTAATAACTCAGTCAGTCAGTCAGTCACCTTTTCCTTTCATATATTTAGATATAAACATTACAAATTATTAACTGCAAATTCAATAAATAAGTGAAGATTTTTTTTTAAATGGCACCATACAGTCGCCATATTGAATTTAAAAAAATATATAGCCAGGATTTACAAGTTAAGAATAAAGAAAACTCATTCATTATAATTTTTTTTAGAAAGTTGTGTAAGAATAACATAATTTTTAGACAAAGTCACCCGTATTAGTGAGTGAGTGATAAATAAAGAAACAAATTAGTTGTTTGTTCAGATCTCGACAAGATAAGGCTGGTATAACCTAGTTAGCCTTAAGTTTCTAGAGCTGCCCATCTAGATGGTAGGAGCATTTTAATTACTTGTAGTTGTAATATAGAGGAAACTGGCTTCAAGCGCCACATAAAGATGGATAAAATATTCCGATGATTCAAATGTGAATGTCGTACAGGCAAGTACTGAGATAATTTAATAACTTTACTTCAGTTAGGTGAATAACCTAAGTTATGAGAAACTAGCTGATGCCCGCGACTTCGTTCGCGTGGATTGAGGGTTTTTTATTCCCGCGGGAACTCTGCGAGTTGCGAAACTGAAGTGGAAATGGGCGGGGCATATAGTTCGAAGAGCTGATGGTCGATGGGGTCCCAAGGTGCTGGAGTGGCGACCTCGCACCGGGAAGTACAGTGTTGGCAGACCCCCCACTAGGTGGACAGACGACATCAAGCGAGTCGCAGGGAGCCGCTGGATTCAGGCGGCGCAAGACCGAGGCTTGTGGAGGTCCATGCAGGAGACTTATGTCCAGCAGTGGACGTCCATTAGTTGAAGAAGAAGAAGAAGAAGGGAACTCTTTAATTTTCCGGGATAAAGAGTGTGCTATTCCAGACTATAATCTAGATCTGTGCCAAATTTCAGCTAAATCGGTTCAGCATCCACACTTTCACATTTATAATATTATAGTAGGATAGTAGGATTGTGTGTTAAAAAAAATATTTTGTCCAATTTTGGTGAAGATCTACTTAATATTATCGGAGATAGAGGACATAACTTCTCGCGGATAGTAGCAACTCACTCTAAACTTTTTCCACGCGGACGAAGTCGTGGGAAACAGCTAGTCTAGTATAAGTCAATGCTACGAATCTAGTTTGCCAGTTTCACTGAACAGTGGCTGGTCGTTGTTAGGGTGTTTTTCCACCAGAGATGTGCTATGCAGGTATGCTGCGAAGATGTGAAATCTACGCTACCAAAATTTGTGACCGTTTCCACCAATACTCAGCTATGTAGCTGTGCGAGGAAGATGCGCCACCGCTGTAGGTACTCTGCTCTGCACATAGCTACACCACTCGCGACGGCCCATAGCAGGCATCCATACCAAGCATCCATAGCCGGCATCCTTCCATATTAAAAACATATCTTAGTTGAATCCGTTTCCACCAGTGTTAAGCTATGTGCACCAATGAATATGATTGGTGGATATCAAACGCATCATAGCAACGTAGCATAGCACATCTCTGGTGGAAAAGCAGCTACGCGGACGAAGTCATGGGAAGCAGCTAGTCTAGTATAAGTCAATGCTACGAATCTAGTTTGCCAGTTTCACTGAACAGTGGCTGGTCGTTGGTCTTATCCCGGCTGCCGGGTTGCGGCGCGCGTCGCGCTGTGGGGCGAATTAGCCCGCGCCGCGCTACCGTATTGAATTATATCTGATCGTACACACTTGGACGGCGCTACTAGCCTTTAAAATATGAGCCGAGAATAATAAGCAGATCCTAGTCCAATACCGAGAACGTAGTAGCAAAAGAAAAGATCGCTACTAAATATAAATTCGAATGTGTTTGTCTTTTTTTTTTGTCCTTAAATCACGCAGCAATAGAGCAACCGATCGACGTGATTTTTTGCTTGGTTAAATTTGAGGACTTGAAAAATACATAGGCTGTAATTCATTCCGAAAAAAAGGAGATTTTTAAAACTTAAACTCAAGAAGTTACGAGCATCGGCTAGTTTTAAATACGAGCAAATATTGCCACACACATTAAAAAAAAAATTATACTGTTTACTTGTTTTATTTGTCTGATGAGAGACTTTAGCCGTAGGTAGTTTCCATATTATCGTCAAAGACCTGCTGCCAAACGATTTAGCATTCCAGTTCCGGAATTCGTTTGTCAAATTTCAAAAATGGCTTAAAAGAATCGTTGACAAGATAACCTGATAGTTAGGGACCATGAAGTTTGATGGTAGTGGGAAAACTAAGAAGAGTAGTATACAATAAACACATATCCATGTTTCGGACAATAGACGATACACCCCGGCTTCGCTCGAGTGAAGGTTTTGAAAATAGGTTAGAGGTTAAAGGTGGATTTTCCACTCTAAATACATACTTTCATTCTCATAAAAGCAGCAACCTATTATCAAAATTTCAAGCTTCTAACTCCAGTGGCTTAGGCTGTGCGTTGATCAGTCAGTCAGCACAATCTTTTTCTATTTTATTAGAGATAAAATATAGGGGTCGCCGCGTGCGCACGCGCATCGAACATAACGAACAAGATTATGAGCTTTCATCACGCCGCCGTTACTTATTTATATTATTAAAATCTGCGGCTCAATATTCCTCTATGACGTTTCAATTTTGACGCAACGCGGCCGTAACATAAAAGAGAACTAGAAAAGGAAAAAAGCAAATTGTGTAACGAGTTCACCAACCAGTATCACAAGAACTATGTATCAAAAAAGCCCTTACTTCTAACTAAGCGATCTAAATTATAGTAAAATTAAACGAAAGTGTTTGTCTGTCTGCTTTAAGGCTAAATTGAAACTCAATTTTGGTGCATGTTATAAAGATAGCTTACATTTTGAACGTATTCTTTTTTTTTGTACTTCGCTTGCCCAAAGTTTAGAGGTATTGTTAAAAAAAAATTGCTTTTTTTACTTTTTTGCTTAGTCCTTGACTGAGATTTCATCTGACGGTAAATGACGATGCAGTCTAAGATGGTAGCGGGCTAACTTGAAAGGGGTACTCCTAACCTAAATATATAGGTTGATTGCCTGACTGACTGCTCTATCATCGCACAGCTCAAACCACGGATCGGGCTGAAAGGCATACAGATAGTTGTTATGACGTAGGTATCCACCAAGATGGGATTTTTGAAAATTCAACCCTTAAGGGGATAAAATAGGGGTTTGAACAATCGAATTTAATGTGAGCGAAGCTGCGGGCAAAAACCTAGTCAAAGAAAAAAATTCGAAGCATAAATTCATAGTCGAAGCCACGGGTTATATCTAGTTCAATAGGCTGTATGGAAGGGATAGGCCTGGTTAAATTGGATTGTAACGTGATGAATGCAGGAATAAATCGTATTTGATTTAACCTCCTACCTACATTTGTACTACTCAAAGAACATAACATTTAGAAAAATCTATTGCCGGTTTCTTAAATGGTATCCCCAAAATATTTTACTAGTGACATCTTTAGATTATCTAGGTTTGTAAAAAAAATTGAAAGTGTCAATTCTACTTGCCAATTTTTTTTAAATGGCGATGGAAGGCAGGCAAGTGGAGGTGCGCTTGCACAGGGGTAAGTTAGTCGAATGCAATCTTATTCAAATCTTAGAAATGATTAGATTTATCATGATTAACAAGTAATTAAATCTATGAAATGTCGATATATAGTTTTATCATCGCATAATAATAAATAGAATGCTAGCAAGCTTGCTGTCATTTTTTATGTCCTATGCAAAGGTCAAAAGTAGGTAATTAAAGTTTTGATAGTTTAACTATCTTTGTACTTTGTATAGTACATAGCAAGGTTTTGCCAATTATTTATCTATTTTCTAGCTTTTACAGATAACGACATAATATTAGAATCATTAGAAGACTCAGTGTTTTTGAATTTTCGGGCGAAAATTCAGATCTTAATCTGGAATTTATCTCTTCAGAGCCTAGTCAAAGATCCAATGACCACTAGACTAGAGATTCAAATGAAAATGATCTCAAATAATTTGGAATTAGCTTTTTCATCACTGTTTTGCTCAAGAGGATGTGGAAGAAACGTTTTGCGTGGACGTGGACGTGATAATGAACGTATATATGGTTCTGGTCTTGAAAAGAAACCTCAAAGGCCGCAATCTTTGACCTAATCTCCTCGATAGATTGCAAATAGAAATCGCCAAAATAATGGCTACTTTCAAGATACATGGACGAAAAATACCTGAAATTAATGATTTGACATGGCCAGAATAATTTTCATTGTTATTTTACGCCTAACAGGAATTTTTATCCCAATTTTCACCAATATTTAGAGTAATTTTAATTAATAACAATCTATGCGTTATCTATCGATAAATTCTTAAAAACATTGTTATTTGTCAGAAACCGCAATGTTTCTTTTCTGACAAACAACAACTTGGCTAAGTAACTTATCGACAGATTACAGAGACATTAGAGGGTAAACTTTTCTAAATCATCAATGTAAACATACTATTCTAAACTTTATTGATCTCAAAATAAATTCATAATTAACGACTGATCACTACGTAATGTTTATTATATGCTTAGGTTTTGTTTTGTTATTACAAGAAATATATTATTACCCAACTACAGCAAAGCCAAAAGGAAGGTTTATGATTTTTGCAGTCTATTTATGTATGTTTATATGTATAACCGTATGTATGTATGTGGTATATTTACGTATGCGCTAACGTAGCGCCTAAAATACTGAGCCGATTTGGATAAATTAGGTATCAATCGATTTTTTATTATAATTGGGGTGATATTGGTCACATATTATTCAATATGATGGATGTTATATCCAATTTTCCGTAGTCGGGTTACAATTTTTAAACATTTTTCTTGTTTTGATAATTTTGTTTGGAGCAACGTTATATTTTTGTCATTTTTTCTGAAATTTATTATGAATATAGCATAGCGCAATAAATGTTTGTTATATTTTGATTCTTATCCAATTATAATTGCATTTAATTTCCTGAAACTATTCTATGTCCTATACAAATCACATCTTAATATCGTACTTTTGTCCTACATATAGGACATAGTGAAAAACAGATTTTCCTAATGTAAGATTTTTTTTACTATTTTTCCAGTATATCATTATCTATTAGCAATATTATACTAAAGCCTCAAAAACATATTCCAAAAAAAGTGTCTCTGGTAGGCAGGAGGTTAAACCAATTAGTGATGCTTACGCGCCAAGCTCGCTGTTTGTGATGGGATTGAGATGTGGGGTTTTTTTGACCGATAAAACGTAACGTATTTAGTTTGACAACGTACGGATATGGGTTTTATATTAAACTGATTGTAAAAGATGTAGGACTGTAAGTCAAACTTTAATCTTACTAATATTATAAAAGCGAAAGTTTGGATGTATGGATGAATGCATCACGCCATAACGACTGAACCGATTTCGCTGAAATTTGGAATGGATTCTATGCATATACTAACGTAATGTAATGTTAGTAAATTATTTTTCATTTTAATCTAAAATAAATTAATAATACAATAATTTTTTCTTGCACTTTGTCTGTGCCTTTTCTTTTATATAACACAAAATGTTTAGACCTAGCTGATTGAAACAAAGGTTATCTAAAATATGTCTCTCGATGTTGGTTTATATACCAATCGTATGAATAGAGCGTTCGCGTACGAAATAATTCTGCGTGTGTTTTCAAATATTTTGAAACATCTTGTTACTTGGCTTAGATATAGTTTTGTTTGTCCATCAAAAGATTCTCTTTACAATACCTTATTCATTACTAGTTCTATAAAACTCATCAAGTAACTCTTCTAAGGGTGAGCATAGAGGCTAAAATATTTATGTCTTCTATAGCTGATTATGTCATGCATACGTAGCTAGGTCTCTTTAATACGTACTGTCGGTGCAGTGATTACTTATAGCTTGAAAAGATGACAAACAGATGTACAGACAATATAAGTGAAGGTGAAGATAATTACACTGATGCAAAACAGAAAAACGAAAAGCGTTTTAGAAATTTAAGCACACTTTGATGACACATGAATATAATAGATCAATTTTTTAACCAACTTAAAAAAAGGAGGAGGTTCTCAATTCGTGGAAATCTTTTTTTTATTTTTTATGCATGTTCCTCGATTACTCGAAGCACCTGGACCGATTTGGAAAATTCTTATTTTGTTTGAAAGGGTCCCAAATCCTGGGATCCTGGAGAAATCGAGGGAACTCTTATAGGCACACTTGATATAGGTACTTTGTAGTTGCGTTTGAAGTCGTTTTTCTAAAAAGAATTTTTATGTTTATATATTACTAGCTTTTGCTCGCGGCTTCGCTCACGTTAAGTACGATTTTTCAACCCCCTATTTTACCTCCTTAGGGGTTGTATTTTCAAAAATTTTTTCTTAGCGGATGCCTACGTTATAACAGATGTACGTTATATCTGTATGCCAAATTTCAGCCCGATCCGTCCGGTGGTTACAGCTCTGCGTTGATAGATCAGTCAGTCAGTCAGTCAATCAGTCAGTCAGTCAGTCACCTTTGCCTTTTATATATTTAGATATCGGACCTAGCGGTCCGGTGTTATGACAGCCACAAATTATATGTATAGCGTGTTCCCCATCAACGACTCATTTGATGATTGCAGGCGAATCAAAAACCCATATTATTTTACTCATATTAAAATTGTACTGGCGTGACTTGCCCGATCTTGATTGCAATATTGTTTTTTAATTAGTGTTAATTGCGGTCTGTATTAATTTCATTATTCAACATTAATAGTTAAGGTTTCTTGTATAATGTTTTGTTGTAAAACAATATATTGATCTACTACCTATAGGTACTAGATTCTGACCGTATGATTCGCTGATTCTGGGTATTAGATATGGCGATCCGAACACTCACTTTGTTTTACTGAACTGCATAGCAGTCTGTGCACCTTATAGTGAGACTTAGACATTCGCGAGATAAAGACAGGCGCTGCGATAAAACTTTTTAAGCACCTATTGTGAATTGAAAATCCAACAATACCTAAATCCAATATTAAAGTTAGTAACAAAAAAAGTTGATTTGGTGAATAATTTAATTGTAAGTGTACGGACTGCAGTGCAGTTCAGTGGAACAAAGTGAGTATGCGGAACGCCATATCTAGTACCTAGTACATAATAAATATTGATAGCTTCACGACTCAAACTCTCGACCCTGTTGCTAATAGGTACCTATACCAAAATTCTTACTACTGGACCATACAGTCTTAATCCGTTAATTTGCCACGGTTTAAAACACAATAGTCGCCACATTTTGACAGCTCTTTTGACACCCTTGCACAATAATTCGAGCTGTCAAAATCCGAAATCCGTTTAGCGCGCTCGCCATCGGCGCATCGATCATGTTCATCCGATCATTGCGTGAAAGGATTACGTGTTCATCGGTGATCACGCTGTTCACTATTTATTTATCAATTTGATATACTGTAGTTTAGTATTGCGAATCTAAAATTGATCTACGTGAGAAAGATGTGATTATTATTTAGGTATGGGAAAGTTCTAGGAACGGTACCGAAAATTGTTTTTACTGTTTTACTGGAGCTGAACTTCGTCCGTTGACATTGGTTTTATAATGTTGATTTTTTTAACTTGACTCTGATCATAAGAGTCCTAAAAAGAAAAGGAAACAGATTATTCAAGAAAAGATTTTCTCAGATAAAAATTAGAAGTTTCAATAACGCAATGTTTGAGATTCTATGTGAAAAATAGAGGGAATGAAGGCGAGAGTTCCAATCCCACTCATTGTACTACCATTGTACCTACCTGCTTCTTACACCAGTTTTAAACTTTGAAAGGAAAGTAGAATATTAAGCTGTGAAAATGTGAGTGGAAAACTAACATATATAGGTTTCTTTGGATTCCCGCGGCAACTCTTTTATTTAGCCTATGTTCTATTCCAGTCTATAATTTATCTCTGTGTCAAGTTTCAGCCAAATCAGTTTAGTCGCTGTGGCGTGATTGAGTAACAAACATCCATGCATGCAAACTTTCGCATTTATAATATTATAAAAAGATAATAGGATTAATTAATAGGATGACGATAATTTCACGCCAGTCTTCACATTCTACTGAACGTATGAACTACTGATGTTTTGAATTTCTTAGTATAATTGCAATATTACAATCCAGACAAATGCGATACCTAAAACGTCCAACTTTACGACCAGTATCATTGATCAGTTGTTGCTCGTTTTGGAGCACCGTTGGTATTTAGGCGTATTATATTTCGTTCTGATAAATATCGTGCGTTGAAAAGTTAAAATTACAATATGACGTAACGCGATAAAGAATTTTGGGAATTGCATTCGTTAGCGGTATGTGACGTTTTGTTTATAAAATCGTCTCAAATTCAGGTTTTAATTAACCTATATTCTCTAAGAACTCTTGATATTAGATTTTATGGATTCCGTAAGAACTCTTTAATTTTTCTAAATCTAAAATCCAGAAAAAAGCTACCTATCCGTACGTAAATTCTATCGAGAGCGGTTGAGCAATGGGAGTATGGATGTTTGTTACTCAATCACGCTGCAACATCTGAACCGATTTGGCTGAAATATGGCACAGAGATAGATTATAGACTGGAATAGCACATATGCTACTTTTTATCCCGCAAAATAAGAGAGTTCCTGCGGGAATCCAAAAAAACCTCAATACACGCGAACGAGGTCGCGGGCATCAACTAGTTTGAAAACTTCTATGTTTCTTATCAAACTGTGTTAACTAACATGCAACTTTGTCTAATCTTGCTATAAGTAAATGTTATCTAACACTATAGCTATATAGCTGCTATGTGAGCGCCATTTCGCAATCTTTATAATATCTTTATTAAATTAAGAAAGAAGATTGTATTTTTTGTTAACTCAAATAATTTAATAAAAATTTAGACTGGAATTCATATATTTTTACTTTTGTTCAAGTTAACAAATTAATTTGTCATGATGATGAAATTAAGTGAAGTCTACCTAAAAGACCTAAAGTAACGTAAAAAAACTTTTTACAAAAAGTTCTCTTTGACTTTGATTTACTCGTTCATTGGCGTGATTAAAATTAATGCAAAGAAATAACTTTATCTGGCTTTAGTTCAAATTATAAAGAGTAAAATAATTAAATCCTTTAAAGCCACAAAGGCCGGATGCATCCGTACTGCAGCCGATGTTATCGTCAAAAATACAAGGTGCAAAAACATCGAGAATAAGATTTAAGATGCACAGATTCGGTGCAAGGTCGCTATGATCTGTCAAATGGAACTTCTATATGTGAATATGTGTATATATTACGTACTCACATGATGATGATGTATAATGATAGCCTAGTGATCGCGGACATATCTGACTTTCGTAATTAGGAGAAAACTCACATTAAATATCATATGTTATTTTTCATTGGTATGGTTCGACGGTGAAGAAAAACATACTGAGGAGTAGCGTTGCCAGACGTCCCGTATTTCCCGGGACATCCCGTATTTTAGGCATAGTTTAAAATGTCCCGGCGGGACTGACTCTGTCCCGTATTTGATCCGTACGTCGTTTTTCACTATGAAATCGATCTAAGTATTCACACATGCAAAGTTCGTAAAACGTACTCGTCTCGCTACTAACATGATCAATGAGAGTGTTAATGTCAGAACGACAATGTTAAAACTGACTCGATCCTTGAAAAAATATAAAAAATAATAAAAAATGACACTAAATAATTTTGTTTCTTATTTGTCCCGGGTAAAAAACTGAAATCCCGTATTTTTTGCCCATTTAACTATTTTTCCCTTATAGGCTGAAACAAAATCTGGCAACCCTACTGAGGAGACACCTGAAAGTACTCCATAATGTTCTCAATGGTGTGTGAAGTCTGCTTATTTGCATTGGTCCAGCGTGGACTATTACCAATCCTTCTCTGAGAGGAGATCTCTAGAACGTTCTATTAGAATAATGAAGAGCAAAAGCAATACTCGCCATCCAGCCACGGCTCAATCCATCGCCGGATAGAGCAATGTCTGTAAAAACTCGTTCGCAAACCCTGATATCTTAAATGTAATCCTCACCTATTTTTTTTTCTTCACAAAAGGTGGATTTAAATCTAAAGCATTTTCTGCCATTCTACCTTTGGACGTACGACAATGCGTGTAGATGTGCAAGCGAATTGTGTAACAAGAGAATTTTACTTAAATATATTATAGAAAACATTACATAACGTAATACAGATCCTACTATATTAATATTATAAATGCGAAAGTTTGAATGTTTGTTACTCAATCACGCCGCAACGACTGAACCGATTTGGCTGAATCTTGGCACAGAGATAGATTACAGATTGAAATAGCACGCGAACGAAGTCGTGGGCATCAGCTAGTGGAACATAAATTACTTAGAGAATAAATAATCATGAAATATCAATTTTTTCTTTATAATATCAGAAATAAAGTATCAATATTTATGGCATATAATTTTAAAAATTCGATTGCGTTGAATAAATAAAAATAATTACTTAATAAGTATTTCATTTTAATTTTTCATGGTCAAATTATCTGCGAATCTGCAACTTAATATAAAATTACACTTTATATTAAAGTTATTTGTTTCAGAAATTCTTATAAACCCTTTTTGTATTTTTCGAATTAAAATATTAAGTATGCTAATTTAAACAAGGTCATGACGTGAATGGATTTGATCCTTTTGTTTACGAGACGTGGGACGATGAGATACATGTAAATTTATTGGATTAATTAGTCAAAATTGTATGTAATTAGTCGAGTTTTATGTTCTTTGCTTTGTTTATTCGATCACTAATTTTTCAGTTTTTGTGACGATCAAAGATCTGGTGGTATATTCGGAGGATAAATACTCACTAGTTTTCTAAATGCCAACCACTCTGTACGGTTACCCGTTTTTTAAAATGGGTGCATACGTGGAAGGCTAATAAGGCTTCACCTGGTTAGAACAGCGGGTAAGTGTTTGGCAGCGTGGTCTTTTTCCCTCCACCTTACCAGTAACTATGTAGTTTTTCCAAGTTATAACCAAAGTTGGTAACTAGAATTTATTGTAACACGCTGTCATAAATCTGGTGTTTGGCTTATTTGTTGATTTTCCCGTCAATCACAAAACCGATAGAGCAACCGATTGACGTGATTTTTTGCTTGGATGTAATTAAGGACAGATTTTTGTTCCCTGAAAATAAACATTTCGATTTTTAAAAACTAACTCCACGCGAGTGATGTCGCGTGCAAAAGTTTAGCATCGTTAAGCAAGTTTTGATTGCAGTTAATGAATTATGAAAGAAGTAATTTATCATACCCAAGTAGGTAAAATAGGTGTAGGCAGCATAGTATCAATATACCAACAGCTCTTTGACTTGGTTTTTTGTGCCATTTGAGGTGTATTAGAGCCCAAACTCGACTGATTCACAAAAAGGCTAATTTGATTTGGGCATTTTTTGTCATTTGAAGATGTTATTCTTGATTTTCATTGTTTTTAGATGCAAATCTTGATTTTAATTAATATTGTCGAAAAAGTACTAATGCGCTATCGTTTTCCGGTTTTGTTTTGTAAAAAAGTGTTCTTGTTAAAGTTTTGGCATGCCCTTTTTATGCCGTGCTGTAACACGTAGGTATAAGTTGTGCACGGTCTTTAGAAGGCTTGATTCTATTCACTTATTTATCCCAAGTGTTTCCGCTCCACAAAAAAATCATAGCCATAAAAAAACCTTGTTTTAATTCCAAAGAGCAACGAAGTCACAGATAGATAATCTGACATTCAAAGAACCTCCAAATTGGCCTTGCACTAAATATAAATGATATCTCATTAGATCATTACCGCAAATTATGTCACACAACAATCAGATTCTCACGAGCGCCATTGTCTTCGCTCGCTTTGTGTTCGGGCCTTGACTTATAATGTACATTCTACTCATTCTAGGCCCTAAACATAATTTTTCGTCGACTGGGACAGCACGAAAATACCTACTTGCTTGTGTTTTATGTAATTTCAAAATAGAAGCCTCAATAGCCCAACGGTTAAAGGTGTGGACTGAAAGTTCGCAGGTTTGAGCCGCACCCTACAGCTTTAGCGCTGTGGTCTTATAACTGGGAGGTCTCGGGTTCGATTCCCGGCGGGGGCAATTTAGTAATTTATTATTTCTAAATTGTCTCTGGTCTGGTCTGGTGGGAGGCTTTGGCCGTGGCTAGTTACCACCCTACCGTCAAAAACGTGCCGCCAAGCGATTTAGCGTTCCGGCACGATGGCGTGTAGAAACCGATTAGGGGTATGGGTTGAATTTATACTGCTATACCCCTTCCAAGTTAGCCCGCTACCATCTTAGACTGCATCGTCACTTACCATCAGGTGAGATCGCAGTCAAGGGCTATCTTGTCATAGAATAAAAAAAAAAAAAAAAAAGCACCCGTTGCAATATTGTCGTACCCACTCATGGCACAAGCTTTTCGCTTATTTGGAGGGGAGAGGAGAATATAAGTCAAGTTCAGCTTGGCTAATATTCTTTATAAAGAAAAATTAGATTCAAAAGACAGTTTTGGCGTTCTCTAATGCCATGCTTGGATAGCTTCTTCTTCTTTATCAATACTCCACTATCGAATAAACTGCCACAGGTTTTGCTCTTGCGCCGCTTTTATCCATCAGCTTAAAAACCAGTAAGAATTAGAAGTGAATAGGAATCTTCTAGGCAAGCCCGCTCCAACTTCTATGTTCCTTCAGGCTTGATTGCTGCCAAGCTTGCGCCTTCTGTCATACAATTAAAAATACACATCAATGAAAAAAAATCTAAACTATGAATGGTCATAAGAAGTTTTGATATATTACTGCTGCACTGCATTTTAATAATATACATTGATATTATTTACACAGACACAGTTGAACAAATTAATTTTTATAGCACCGGAATGCATTAAAATAATTGAAATATTATTCCGTATATTCAAATTGAATGTAGATCAATGTAATTTAATGCGATAAGATTTGTTTGATGTTATGCTATCTCTCCACGCGCGTACATACATGTTCGATGTTTCTGAATTGATTCAAGCTTTACTTTAAGTTATATTATGTACTTACTATATAGTATGTACATAATGATATTGTTTGAATTAAAGGATAACTTTATTATCCGTAGATTAATTATTTTTATCTATCTGAGCGTCTAGGCCCCTTTTATACTCGGAAACGGTTTGAGATAATGAGCTGAAATTAATGATGAATACTAAAATCTATAATGCATCTATACGTACTGTTTCAATAATTTACAATTTCGTTGATCTTAATGAAATAAAAAGATTTTTTTCTGACTACATCCCTGTGCGTGAGGCGTACGGCGTGTGTGAGGGAATAAATTAGAAATATCGTTAATTTGAAATTCGGTTTTTACATTCATAAGTAAAACATGCAAGCAATTTATGTGATGTTAAAATTTAAACTAAATTTAATAAAGGATTGATGTAATGATAGGACATGCTCACTGAAATGTCTCATCGAGCATGCGCCTGCATGTAGTCTCAGCTTAAATGTTGGCAGTATGGAAACTTTTTTGGAAAACGATTTCGATAAATTCCCATAGCGCTTCAAAACAATTAATAAGAGTTGTAACTTTAGATCGAGCCTACAATTATACGAAATTAATACAAACATGTTGGCGAGTGGGCGTATTAGATTCCATTTGTGGATTTGATTCCGTTGCCCAGATCATTTTAATTGATGAAATTTGGTTTACGAATGAAAAGAGATCATTAATATTTTTAGTTTGAAGCAGTGATAACCATATGGTTAGTACTGCTGTCTGCTAATTCGGGGGGTCGTAGGTTCGATTCTGGGAAATTCGACTTTTAATATCACTTGTTTTAATGTTGAGGGAAAAACATCGTGAGGAATCCTGTATGCCTGAGCGTGGTGTGCTACAGACATAACCCTTCTCGTTAGTCTCACTAAAACTCAAAAGTGTCTTGAGCAATTTGGATTTTTTTTTGTTTTGTTTGTTTTAAAATTGGGGTTTAAAAATAGGGCAAACCAAAAGAACAAAAAGAACAGCCGAATAATCTAAAAAATCAAAATTTGTAATTTTGTAAAAGGAATCACCACTTCGGATAACTTTTAATATTTAGCGAGAGCGAAACTGCAGGTAAAAGCTAGTTTATAATAAAAATAATATGTACCAAACATACACACATAAATAACAATTCTCATTTATCTGGACGACGCGGTTTCTCTGCCCGTGTAACCTAGTATTTCAATACGAATTCAGACAAATTAGTCATTTAATACCGTAGAAACGACCACACAATCACGCATGTCCGTTCTAGTGCCCATAAAATAATACGAATAGCGTTTTATGATCCCATAGAGTCAGATTACCCGAATATTGTAGTAACGTATGAGGAACATACACAATTTGTTTATGAAATACGACTGACTCGCAACACGGAATGGGCGTTCGGACGGATTAAGACGAGATTATCTACCGGATCCGATCGAATTATTAATTAACTAATACATAATATTATTGATATAAATGTTGAAAAAACCAGACAAGCGTTTCTCTTAATTAATAAGAAAATATCAATTTAATTTGTTGTTCCACTGGCGGAAAGAGATTTTATGACAAAGTCCACGCAGATGAAGAACATCTAGTTACTATGGTGTCTTATAATAATATTATGTAATTTGTAAAAGAAAAAGTAGCTTTTGTTTTAAGCTAAGCCTAGCAAAGTTTAGCGATTAGGTCTTGAATTTCTTAATGACGAAGTTGCTTGGAAGCAATTGGCTTTGCTTCAACTGTCCAAAAGATAGATATAAGCTACATAATATTGTAACATTTTTGTTTTGAAAAGAGCAACTGCTTTCTTGCCTGCTCTTCTCAGCAGAATCAGATTTCCGAACCGGTGGTAGATTTTAAAAGCTAACATTTAGCCCACATGAAATAAATAATTTTGAACTTGAATATTTTAATTTTGAATTTGCACGGACGGATAATTTTATCCGTTATTGATATAAGTCTTAATCTTATTCAATATTGGATATTTACTTCTTTTAAAATCTTGCCACAATAAGCGTAAAAAGAAATAAATAATATTATACGAAATCATGCCGACATCCGGATGAAACAAAAACCTTAAATAAATATAAAAAAAAAAACGTCGGAAACGAAATGACTCCGAACCGAATCGTATTCCAAATAAGTATGAGAAAAACAAAAGATTCTTTAATCGATTTAAATTCGATGTGCTGTATCTAATTTGTCAGTTTGGCGGTCCCCATGTCCGACAATTAATCCAGAACGATTTCGACAAAACCAGAACCACTTTGTAGATGCATCTATAAAAAATAAACTCAGCTCTAAAGAGAAGTGTACAGAGTTGAATTTTATTTAAAGAACGTTAAAAAATTATGTGGTATTGTGAAAACCTCTTTCTGGGTTTATAATTCATATGTATAGGTGTACGTACTTTGGTTTTATAACGCCCGTGTTTCGACACGAGATTTTAATGGTAATAATCAATTTTCGGACGTTCTCGTTATTGTATAGATTTTAGAGGTGACGACGCTGAGATAGTTTATCGAAATGGTTAATTATTTAATATATTATGCCCGTGTAAGGTTACAGGGCGAAACACTTCGATTTTTTTAAAAGAGATAAAAGGCACGGCCTCGTTTTATCGGTTATTTACTGAGACATAAATTAAGGTTCAATAAGACAGGTGATATATTTACACCTTCAGAACCAGTGGGACCTAAAGGAGAGCTACACTGTGCGGTAATAAATCGTTTAAGTTATGATTAAGTGAGCGACTGAACGAATGAACGCACAATTATTGTTCACGAAAATAAGATTCAGCCTAATAATGCAAAAGTTTATGTGGATGGATGGATGTTTGTTATTCTTTCACGCCATAATGAATAAACCGATTTAGTTTAAATTTGGAACAGAGCTGATAATTATTTAGGATTAACACGTAGGTTACATTTTTTTTTTTTTTTAATATTTTTAGCGAGCAAACGAGCAGGCGGATCACCTGATGTTAAGTGATTACCCCCGCCCATGAACACTTGTAGCACCAGAGGCACCACCAGTGCGTTGCCGGCCTTTCAGGAAGAAATTTCATCACATTTTTATTTCATCACTCAACAGATTTTTATTTTTTATTCATAGTGAAGTAGACGATATAACTACTGAAAAATTAATCCATCAGATAAAGACGACTTTATATAACGTCTTTTAACAAAACAGCGAAGTTTTAAACCTGTATGTATCACACCAGATTCTATTACATCAATAGATCGTCAAACAATGCCAGCTTTCTTTTTTCACACCGATATTTTTTATAACTAATAACCACCATCCGTATGACATATTATATCTGAACAAAGGAATCTTTCGTAACATATCTTCCATCCAACAGTTTATAAGGGCGATAATGGCCTGAGATATGAGTCAGATTGAACTTCATATCGGCTGTCATATCGGATATCGCCATAATTTATTGATTTGTTAATAAATTTACTGGTTTTCTTTATTTGACAGGTGTTTTATAGGGTTAAGTGAAACCGAACCTACTGTACTGTTCAGAACAATGCTATTTTTTTTATAATAAGGACGTTGACACTATCTAGACAGAAAAGTTTGTGTAACAAATTATTATTTTGCTATTTCTATAAAGAGTATATAATGTTTTATTAGCAGTATCTAGCAATTTTAAACACCGAAATACCTAGGTACTTAACTAACTTACTTAGAAATATACATTCATAAAATTTATAGTCTAGAAGACAGTCTGACAACTGTAAAATAGCTGAGCTTGGACACTGAGATGGATATAATATTATATTTTCTTAAATTAATCTCTATAAAAGGATAACTAATTTATCTCTGGATAAGTTAGTAGGTAACAATTTACTAAAGTTAATGGCATTAAACATGAGATAGTAACAATTTTCTAAAGTTAATTGCATTAAACTGCTCTAATAAAAAAAAATCCGATTATAATCCGCACGTTTATCTACAAGAGAATCGATAAATATGTTAGCTTCTTTATTCTTCTGTTTGAATTAAAATGACCACACTCAAGTTGTCTATCTAGTGTATGGACTGTGACAGTGAGGAAATATAGAGTTCACCTGTGTCTATGCACACCCTTGTGCACTAGAAATTAGAATATATCTCTCGCGCAGATGGCTAAGCTCTGAGAAGGTTCGCCGAATCTTTAAAAGTGCTTACGTCAGTGTAACGATTGCAATGGCGTCTGATTGGCTGAATTTGCGTGGCGTTCTTGCTGCATCGATGTATTTTAACTAATAGCGAGAGGGTACCAGCCAATCAGAGGTCATTGCGATCGTTACACTGATGCAATCATGTTTAGAGAATCAACACACAGATTTGATCGAAAACATAATTATTGTAGAGATTAGTTCATATTTAAAATAAGTATAACGTTTGTACGGGGCTTTATCTGTAGTACACCGTGAATGAATCGGATTGTAGAAACTAGAAAGTTTGAAAGGTCAACATTTCCATTTAAAAAGAACGCAATAAATATAAAGATAGTACTATTCCACGACCATATCTATTAACGGAACTGCGGGTTAACAGGAAAACGTGAAACTCTTTACACCCGATGTGAGAATGAACGGGATAAAGCGTTACAATTGAGTCGAGCTTTAATGGTCCACTCGATCGCTATCAGCCCGATTCACTGTAATATTTAAATCGTAACGTCTTCCTATTATAGTGCCACTAACTTATCTGGGGCCCAAGTCTACTATTGCAATTGTAATTCAATTGTCTATCAATGACATTCCAATTGCTACTTTTAGCAATTTTGGTAGTCTACTAATTCAATGGCGTCACAATTGTTTTCCGATGGTTTACCACTGACATATTTAGCTTTGAATCTAGCTTAAATAAACGTTTTTAATATGTAGTTTTTTTTGAAACTCATTTCGGCAAACGCTTTTTAAGCTAATGCCAATACCGAGGTATCATTGAATTACAATCCAATTATAAGAAATCGAACGAACATTGTGAATTTAGTAGACTACGAAATTTTGGACCAATGATAATTGAAATGTAATTGTATTGCGGTTCAATGACAATGACATGTAAAATAGCAGACTTGGGGCCCTGTTCAGGTAACAAAATTGGAACTAAAGCCGCTATTTTAAAATATTCCGCTCGATTCCGCAGTGCAAGTGTTCATGGTGTTTGCTGCTGGCAGTTCTTTTTAGTGTAAGCGCGGTATAATGTTATGAAAATGCAGTACCGATTTCCTCGTTAATTTTTTGAGTAGCAATACTAAACTCTCCACTAACGATCCCGTCACCTAAACAGATAAGTTGGTGGCACAGTAGAGTATAGATTTCTTCATAAAGTTCTTAAAGGTGCGTGAACTCTGCTTATCTACACTTGACTGACATGGTCGCCAATGACCTGCATCCTTCTCATACGAAAGGCGACGTGTGCCGTGGGTTGAGGTGAATGAATGAACCTGTCATTTCTAAGTTAGCCTGCTACCATCTTAGACTGTACCATCACTTAGCGTGAGGTAAGTTGTCACTGAATAAAAAAGCTCACAAATAACAATAATCTTCAAGTCCACAGCTGGATAAAGGTATCTTGCATGGAGTTTTACAGGCTTCGGTCTTGCGCCGCCTGTATCCAGCGGCCCTTTGCGACCCGTCTGATATCGTCGGTCTACCTTATGGAGGGTCTGCCGACATTGCCTTTCCTGGTGCGGGGTTACCACTTCAGCACCTAAGGACCCCAACGACCATCAGTTCTACGAATTATGATAACAATAATAAATCGTCCCATGTTACTCTATGCTATATAAGAGATATTCGGGCAAAAGAGTAAAGAAAGACAAAAAAAGATGGATGAATTGTGTAAAAGAGGATATGCGTGTAAGAGCGTGTGGAAGAAAAAGACAGGTTGTACCGATCTCACATAGCGTGAGACAAGGTCAAGAACAAGAAGTAGAAGCTATAAGAGATATCCGAGCAATGTCGGCTAATAGAATCTCATTTATGTCGCAGCTAGACAAAAAATCCCGACCTCTTTAATTCCAGCTCATTACCTAAAAGGACGATGGCGTGTAGCTGATAGCATCGCGGCGCGGCGGTAAATCACAAGATCGGTATCGCGACGTCGCGCGACATGCAAGCGCTAGGCCTAATTGTGGCTAGCGAATGTGTGCTGGCGTGAAACTCGCAAATGGGGTGCTTTGATAAATTACTGCCTTATTTGTATGGGATTGATTATTTATCATTGTATCGGAGAAACTGTGTAACGGGCGTCTTTAGTTTCGTATTTGGGTAACAACTTCGCGGTGTAAACTGAGCAAGCTGGTGACATTTTGGCAACCGGCAGGTAAGCATTAGTGACAGCAAGAAAGCCTCTAGTCTAGCCAATCAGAGTGGAGCGATCGTCACACTGATTTTAAGACAATCTTATTGCTAGTGGACACCTTGACAGCCTACAATTGGCAAACGTACAAAAAGTGGCAAAATTAGAATCAGATCCGTTGAACTACATATTTAATTTTAACCTTTGGGCTTATTGAGGCTTAAAAACTTTGCGGCGTAAACTTAGCTGTAGGATTGTCTAAAAATTATTACTACAGTGAGATCATTACAATCACCTTTACACTAAGTCAGATTGAAGGGGAAAGTAAGACATATTCAGCAGAATATTCTTTTAAATAAAAAATGAGAAATGTTGCTTCTTAAAAACACTTTTTTGGGATTTTTTACCGGCTTCTTGTCAGGAACATGTGATTTGATGATGGATTTCATATTAGGTATACTCATCCTCTGATTTAACTCTGTAATAACTTAAAAAACTTTAATTGTATTGCAAGTAAACCAAAAAAATCTATTTATCACATCTGAATAAAATATGATCAATTATACTAAGTGACTACTGACCTTTTGGTAGCGTTACACTTCTGTACAAAATAATTATGTATATCTAATACCTATCATAGCTGTGTTTTTAAATTTTGATTTATTTTGTACTTTTGTGTGTTTATAGCTGCCAAAAAATATTTTTCAGATTCTGATTCTTATTCAAATTTTAAACTAGCCCGTATTAGAAAACGACAATGACATAGGTAGTTAGAGAATTAATAATATTATATTGTGTTGTAGTTACGATTTATACAATAGTAGGTACTACGAATGGTGTGTAATGTGTATGGTTTGATTACTCAGTGTTAAAACCGTCGCGTACTTTCTGTTTATCGTTTTATCGATTTCTTTGTCTTAAGCCAAACCACATCATACTATCAGATCTTTGTTGTCTGGATTTGTACAATCAATTCAAAAGCATCAATTTTTAACCAATTCTAACAGAGCATTTCATTTCCTACCTTTACTGTTTTAGAGGTCAAAATCGTCTGAGAGGTTTTCGTCAAAGGTGGTGACACTAACATCAAATCGACGAGGTGACACATGTAAACCGATAAGTCAATAGCAAGTGCTAAAACTGTGGTCTTTAGAATATTATAAATTTTATTAACGCTTTATGATTGAACAACTCAACTAGTATGGTCACAAAATATTGCCTCGGACGGCCATAAACTAGACATAAACATTTATCTGTCAACTCATAAATCATCATCTAAAACCACATTTAATTGTAATTTAGTCAGGATTTACACCATCCGCCTCAGTAAAAATTATAGTCTATCTAAAATATATCATAGGATGTAATTTTGCCGGCGACAAAAAATTTAAACGGCGACTAATAGCTTTTTTTAATTTTTACGACAAATAAATTAATAAACTAAAGTTAGGCTCCATAATGATAAAGTAACGACGCTATAATACCCGCTGATGGCTGTGACTTCGTCCACGTGATTTTTTTTCTCAAAATCCTGTGGGTCCTCAACTATATCTACCCAATTGCCCATACAAAAGATCACGTTGATCCGTGCTTCTGTTGCGGAGTGATCGAAGAACAATCCAAAAACCAACACACTTTCGCAGTTAAAGTATTAATAAGGATGGTCGTTGACATTGAAATATCAATGTCTAAGACCTAACACTCAGGGAACGCCACTTTACTACAAAGCGTGATTGTAAACACACTTCCAGTGGTAGTAACCTTGACTTGGCACCATTCGTCATCGCTCCTTTTCTTGCTGAGGTCAATAGACAATGGCCACCATTCGCCCCATCCTGGCCTTTAGCTTACCGATCAGTGACATACACCCTACTTCTGCTGGTTAAAGAAAATGTTTCTCTACATTAATTAATTTAGAGTTGAAATTACGTTGTTGGTGCAGAAGTTGTTTGTGCCATTTGGGTAGCAAAGGGTTATTCTAATGTGGAATTTGGAGGTCGCAATTGTTCAGATTCACCCAACAATATTGGATTGGTTCCAACGCCGGTGCATCGACAATGCATCTTTGTTGGCAGCCGGCAAGGTCTTCGCCTTGGGAGACCGTTGCTTCCGATCTGTTCGCAAATAGCTTTATTGTTTAATTGTAACTAATCGCTTCTAAGGCTGCTTGGCATCCTTTCGTTCTGGGTTTGCATTTGAATTCAATGATATTTGTTATCTACACTGAACTTTTTGATTACATTTAGAGGTAACGATGTTTCAGAATTCCCTGTTTTTACTATTGTTGCCTAGTGCTGTGATAGCTTGAGGGTAAGAAATGCGGTCTCCTATTTAGGGGGTCGCAGATAGATTCCGGGAACTCACCTCCAACTTTTCGGAGCTAAGATGTGTGTGTAAACAATTAAGTATCATATACTTCAACGGTGACGAAAAACATTGTGGGAAAGGCTGCATGCCTCAAAGTTTTACATAATGTTCTCAAAGGTATGTAGAGTCTACTAATTTGCTTTGGACCAGCGTAGATTGGCAGACTTCTTACACATTTAGAACATTTCTTTCATTATATTTTCCTGTACCGTTAAATTAAGTGATAAAGATTGGATGTATGGGATGGGATGGGATTCCCGCGGGAATTGAGAAGTTTCAATCCACGCGAATGAAGTCACGGGCATCAGCTAGTTATAGTATAATAAAGAAAATGATGAAGAAGGAAAAAGAATCTTAAGGGCCTGGGATTAAAATTCCAGAAAAAGAGGCTGGAATTTACAAAGCTGTCACTGCTGATAAATATAGATTATAAAAATACTAATAAATCGTAGTCAATCGGAACAAGCAATTTGACAGAAAAAAGAAAAAGACAGATTCCAGTTATTGTAAAAGTATTTAACGAAATACAATCCAAATGGAACGAAAAAGAGTAGAACGAATTCCGCGCAGGCGAACTTGTAGCTATAAAGTTAAACTTTCCGAACGGTCTTCATACATCATTCGAAACAAATCGAAACAGACCATTACAAGAAAGATCCAGGTATCGAAACAGGTGGATCCTTAAAAAAAGGCCACGACTCATATTAATCGCAATAAAAGGCGGCGACAGGCATAAATACGATATGGCGTATCGGTGGTTCGCCGATCAAGCCCCGGACAATAAGTAAAACGTTATCGTTGATCGACGCAAGCGAGTAAATCAAGAAACAGGCTACGTAGGCTGTTCGGCTGATGAGGGTGCACGCTTGATTATTTTGAATCAAAAAAATTTTCAAGGCTCAGGGATATCGTTCAGTCATTTTTAAACTTTTTGTTTCCTTCCGTCATAAGAAAAGAATAACTTTCGTTAACGTTAATAGACCTTAGTGAAATAAATACTTAGAGTAAGTAAATAACCAAACTTTATATTTTAATATCCGCCTTTATTCCTTCAACAGCGATCTCAGACTGTTTTAGATCGGCACTATGTAATGGTTATTTTCATATTAATCTGGTTAATAAGTACTTACTACACATAAATGCAGTTCATCGGGGCTCTGTGTATGTGTATGTCTGTATGTTTATTACTCCTTCACGCCACAACGAATGAACCGATTTGCCTCAAATTTTATCCCGAAAAATTAAAGAGTTCCCGCGTGAATTAAAAAACCTTCACGAAGTCGCGGACATCGTCTAGTAGTCTATAAAAGCTATTGTAGTTAGAACTATAGACAGAGATTTTGTAAACCAGAATTTCACCATGGATTTAGACTTAAACTCTATTACCGGGTTTGAAGTTATAATCGTTTACCAAATAACCATGAACATTCAACTAACTTCACTTCGTCTTGGTCAATCTCTGTACCTATCAAGAGGCGATAAGTGTGTATCAACTTTAATCGATATAGTTAAACAACGTGTACTAGTTTAAAACGTGCGAGGTTTCAGTTATTTATTACGTGTAACTAAATTATTGTTTGCGTCGAATTGCTATCGCTATTAATTTTTACTGGTGTAAGGTGTTTTAGAACGGCCATCACTTTCCAATGAGGTTATGTTATGTACAAAGCGGATTGTTTGATAGCTTCCTATTGGTGATAGGTTGGTAATATGATTGTATGTCTTTTTGTCAGACAATACAGCATTGTAAAGTCGATATCTCCTGAGGATGCTCTCCTGAGGAGTAGTATAAAAGTCTTGTGTGGTGGTGCATGTGAATGGTGGTGGCGTTGCTTGCTTGGGAACTTGGCTTTCTTGCTTGGTTGGGAAGGTAAGCGGTGCTTAGCTTTTGACTGCATGTTTGACCATGCAGTTTTTTTCTGTAGGCGGATTATAGCAAAATAACTCTAACCTTTTCTTGCTAATCATGAACTTCCGCAAAGTAACGCTATCTATATTCTATTTAATATTGGATTTTAATTTACCCGATGGTTGCCTGGTAGAGATTGCTGTGTTAGCAATAAGGCCCCTTTGCTTATAGTTTTAAGATGTAAGTATTTTTTGTTTCTTTCTTGTGAGCAATAAAGTTTTTATCGATCTATCTATCTTATCTATCTTTTTTTTCATTGGATTTTTATTTTTCTTAAAATTTTAGACTTATTTCTAATGCACCTGTGTTTGTGCACATACTTGTGCACTACAATATGTCCCGTGCAGATGGCTAATCTCTGTGGAGATTGGCTACCGTGGCTGGATTTAGTCGGGAAGACATCACCTTATCAATTATGTTTATGGAAGGATGTAGATAAAAACACAAGCAAGATCAGTGTATGATACTAGTCTTATAAAATTCAATACTGAGAGGCCGGAGAGAGATAATAAATATCTAGTCAATCGGAGAAAGGTTATGGTTTAGATGTGAAGTTTAAATTGTTTTTATTCCAGTAATTAAATATAATTCGATTTTATTTATTTGGTCCAGGCCAGTTCGTGAAATGATACTTCGTGATTAATGTGATGGTCAAAACGTGTCTAGATAATTAAAAATGTTATGTTTAAAATTTGTTTTTTAATTGATCGCTACCTAGCGATCTTCCCAGCCTAGTATGTCTATCTATCTACAATCCTCAATCCTATTAATTGACCGAGCGAAGCGAAATCTCTGAGTCTACTTGAGTGAATTTGCACTTGTCCGTCCGTCCGTCCGTCCATCCGTCCGTCCGTCTGTCAGAGCCTTATAACTTCTGAATTACTAAACTGAGTATCGCACTATGAGAGTGAGGGAATAGAGAGTGCACCTGAGTTTGTGTACACACCTGTGCACTATAATATCTCTCGCACAGATGGCTAGTCTCCGTGAGGAGACAATAAGTAGGTATTATTGTTATAAGCAGGAGTAATGAGTTAAAGTTAGTGTGACAGTGGTCTTTTAACCTCGAATGTCTAGGTAGGCAAAATAAACAATAATTTGGATCGCACCGTGTGTTAGTGATGCGCCTGCGCCGATCGGGACGCGATAGGATGTTACACGGCGCGTCCCGTCCTCGCGGGGCATATCGCGCGGAGCGGCCGCGAGGTGCCGCTAATTGATTTTATCTATGCAACTACGGAGAGGAAAAAGTCAATATGGTATTGCGTACACTGAATAAATTAAAAAGAGTTTTGTTTAATGCGTTTTTAATATGTAGTTTGACTGATCAATGGCCATGATTATTGTTTATTTATTACTAGCTGATTTCCCGTAGCTTTGTCTGTCTGGATGTAGTTTCTCAAAATATAATCGCGTGGGCACTTTTTGATTTCCGAAATATAATCTCAAGTGCCCATCGAGATTGTTCAGCTATTGAGCTGTGGAAAGGAAACCAATAGACGGACAAAGAAATTGACAGACAGATAAATCTCATACTTACGCTATTTGCAGTGTATCACCGATAAATGTAAATTTCTATTGATGATAAACATAATTAATATTTTCTTCCATGAAATAAAATAATAATATTGTATAGCTATTACAATGTAGGCATCCGCTAAGAAAGGATTTTGAAAATTCAACCCCTAAGGAGGTAAAATCGGCGTTTGAAGAATCGAATTTAACGTGAGCGAAGCCGCCGGTAAAATTTTGTATGCAATAAATTAAACACAGTATTTATATGTAATACTTAATACGTATATTATCGCTCAATCTATTAAAGTCTTTTCCGTTTTTTATTGTTAGGACATAACAACTTTGCTTTGTTGATCTAAGAAAAATCTGTTTCAAAGACAATTTACGACTTTTATTAACTATGCAAAATCGAACAACTCTATCACAAAGGTTGCAGGAAGTGTTTGGTTTAAATGTGTGTGGTGTATACAAAACTGTGACAAATCTTGTCTTGGGGTCATGGGTTATCTTTAATAGCAGAAATCACCTCTGAATACGTGTTCTGAGATAAAATTACTTATACATTTTAAAATCATTTGTCAAAGTAAAGTTTGAGGGCAACACCGTTCTGGTATTTAAAGTCACATTAACACGTCCAGTTTTTGAACTTTTGCAGCACATTAATTTTATTATTCCTTATCTGTGGCCTTGCTATGTTCGAATTTAAAAATGGTTGAAATTCAATGTCAGTTTTGTTCGCAAATATACTGACTCTTGTGAACTAATTTAAGTTTCTAAATGTTACTGTATCCGTTCGCTGAATATATCACATTTAAAAGGTAAGGATAAGGAATCGGTAAGGAATCTCATAATGACAAATTACCGAGTTCCAAAGCAAAAGATAATGTAAGTTTTTATAATCTGAATTAAATGCCTTTGTAGTCCTCATGAGATTTCACTAACGGTTCTAAATTTCAGCTCATATAAGTTAATAGTGACTGAATAAAAAATAAATGGACGAATGACATTTACATTTTAGTGATTATATAAGTAGGTAATATTTTTTACTATCTTTAAATAGGCAGTATCACTAATTTTTCTTCAAAAATGCTTCCCATATTATTGTTTAAAACTAACATCTGTTGTTCTTAACTATAAAAGTTGTTACAAATTATCTCGGGTTTAAGCTATTATCGCGGAATCTCGGGGCACAGTAGCGCGGGATAACATATCTAACGGCACATCACTAAAATAAATTTAGTGTTGTCCCCGACCCTGGGTTAATCACGCTACCAGGTACCGCACTATTTCTCGCCGATTCATTGATATCGATTTGTTGTGTTTTATTTTTACATTTATGGGCCATACTAGACGATTCCCTTGACTTCGTTTGCGTGGATTAAGGTTTTGGATTGCCGCGGGAACTGTTTAATTTTCCGGGATAAAATGTAGCCTATGTGAGCTATGTCCATTCCAGATTACAGCTAAATTGGTTCAATTGTTGTGGCGTGAAGGAGTAACAAACACACACACATACACGTACAAAGTTTCGCCTTTATAATATTAGTAGGATGTTCTTTTAAGTTCAATGGTAAGTAGATAATAAATCTATGACGCTTCTTCATTTTGGCTAATATTCTTTAAAAAAAAACCATAACAGGTTTTTTTAAAAGAATATTAGCAAATCTGAAGTTGACTAATATCCTCCTATACCCACCAAAAAAGCGCAAAGCTTGTGTTTGGAGTGGGCACGACAATAGTGCAACGGGTGGTGTTCGAACCTGCGGCCTTTCAGGTTTTAGTCCGCACCTTTAACCGTTGGGCTATTGAGGCTGTTGTCTCTATTCTTTGTCAAAATTGTCATGTATGAGGCAGTAACATGGTGTAAGAAGGGTGTAGAAAGCTTACCAAGATCCTAACCTAATTAGAAAAGTTGTAAGGCAATGTTACGCTTATCTCAACAACGTTAACTAGCCTACACGGATGTTTCCAGAAAATCTAGGATATTTGGTTCAGCTAAATATGGCCAATACTTGCTTATTGATAAAGTGTACAAGGAAGCCTGTATCTAATGGGCTTTGAGTTCCTGTCATGTGCGTTGTGGTAGAGTGTAGATATGGTATAATAAGCGGTACTAGCCTAGTGGTGAAGACTAAGGACTCTTATTTAACGAAATGGGGGGCTTTCAAAGTGGAGATTTAATTTGAGCCATATGTCAAAAATTACTGCATATTAGAACCTGAAACTTGGTTGTAAACTCAGTTATATCCTGTACTTGAACAACAAATACTAAAATTAGATAAATACTCGTATTATAAAGAAACGAAATTATTTAATTTTTAATGCTAATAGATTCTATAGCTTCACAATAATGCTAATAGATGGCGCTGTATTTACTATCGGTAAAACCATGGTAAAACAGTTTTGCGTCAACTATTATTATTTTTATTGCGTCTAGTGTTAAAAGTTAATTATTACAATATATAATTAAAAATATCTTTTGGGAATTATGGGATAAGCGAGGTCTCAGTTCGGGGCGAACCACTAGTTACGGGGGCTACCAGTTGAATGCATTGTGCTGTGGTTTACTTCAATTGCAGTTACTTTGTTGCTGCGTTGTTGAAGGACAAACCAACAAAAATACACCTTCGCATTTATAGTAGTTGATATACCTACCTACTAGTTGATGCCGCGTGGATTTATTTTATAAATCCCACACGATTTCTTTGATTTTCCCGGATAAAAAATGGCCTATGTCACTCTCTCGGTCCTCGCTTTGTTGCGGCATCATTGAAAGACAAACCAACAAACCAACATGTAGACACTTTCGTATTTATAATATTAATAGGATAGGATAGTAGAATTCGATGTAAGGATAGTATAGATTCCACCTGCTGTTCACTATCCAGTGGTACGCAGCGAGCGGCGCCGGGTGAATAAACAATGCGATATCGCAGAATTATAGCACCACGTACTGCGACGACACGTTGCCGAGGACGGTGTTATGCGATAGCAGCGCAGTTTGCAACCGACTTCAAAAAAAGGAAGTTCTCAATTCGACCGTATTTACCCGACTACGGCAAATAAAAGGAAGGACATTAACGTCTAAGCTACTGAGCCGATTTTGATGAACGAGGTATCAATCGATTCGTTGTTATAGTTGGGGTTTTATTGCATTTTACAAGCTGCATTTTATTGCATTGTATGCTAAAAAAGTTATTATTAAACAACAATGAAGTGCATTGGTGAGTCAACGTCTCCTGAGGATGCTAATAATAATAATAATATCCACCCGACCGAATCTGGTGACAGCAGCCAACCTCCTTATACATTGGCCATTTGCGCTGGAGATATTATACACACAAGTATGTGCACAAACAATGCATCTGGCATGGCACTGTCACGGTCCGATGGATTGCAAAATCCGACACGACTGGAGCACGATGGTGCACGCTTGCCTAGAAAATTTCAACTCAGTCTTGATTTAAAGGTACCTAATACATAGCTAAATTATAGTTGTTGTTGGTTTGGTGGACATAACAAAATAATTTGGTTTTTATATCAGGCGTTATCAGTCAGGATCGAAAAATCGACAATTCTAACTAAAAAAATTGTTAAACTGTGCTACGTACTCGTATAGTTTTATCACAATTATGTCATTAAACCACGAATCTATACTAATATTTAAAGCTGAAGAGTTTGTTTGTTTGAACGCGCTAATCTCAGGAACTACTGGTTCGAATTGAAAAATTATTTTTGTGTTGGATAGTCCATTTATCGAGGAAGGCTTTAAGCTATATAACATCACGCTGCAACCAATAGGAGCGAAGCATCAGTGAAAAATGTTGCAAAAACGGGGAAAATTATCCATATTTAAAATATATTCTTTTAAAAACTTCTTAATCGCGATCATAATAACAGAAATTGACGCGGACGAAGTCGCGCGCAACAGCTAGTCAAATATAAAATCTTTAATATAAGAGTTTTGGTGTCGTAAATAGTTCACGTTAACGGCACGCGATCCGCTCGCAGATAGCGCGGCCACCCGGGTCGCGACACGCGCTAAAGCGTTCGATTTACGGCGACGCGGGCGCGGCCGGCGGCTACTTCTAGATAACCATGCGCCGCAGACGAACCTCACTTACACAAAATGTATGGGACATCATAACAAAAACTTTGTGAATTACACTTAATGCCTAATTGCCTATAATGAAATTACAAAAAATGCCATACTCATCTCGAAATTGATGGGATAGCAATATTGTAATTTTTGACGATGCGATGTAGCGCGAACAACGATCGCCGAACGAATCTTACACTAGCGAGCGCATTGCAATTGCTGTTTTGTGTTAAATATTGCCATTTCTTGTTTTTTCAATTAAAATCAATAAGTCCGATTTTACATTAGATCGTACCGCTGCTAGTGACTTATTGTGAATTAATGCCTTTTTAGAAATCAACGGTTTCCAATGTACCTACCTGCTAGTATCAAAGAGTACCCACGGGATTTTTGAACACTCTATACACGCAGATGAAGTCGCGGGCATCAACTAGTATTCAATAAAGGAAACGTACAAATCACTCACAAGGGTAACCTAAGCTCACGCTATCAATAAAGCAACCCTATATCACAAGTTTATCAACTTATATTAATATTTACATACAAATGTCCGTTGATATGAAAGACAAAGGCCACACACGTGGCTCCCACGGCCGAACGCGTCGAATCACTCGGCATCAACATTGATAACAGCTATGAATCAAATGGACAATACTTACCACGGTTTATAGAGCGAGCGAGCTTTAGCTGGGGTGACCATACGGTTCAGCTTTGGGGAGAAGTTCGTATCTATTCGTTATCGTCGTGCTCGTGAACGGGTGCCACCAACGGGAATGGGTCTGCTGTGTCTTGGTTTGGATTTTATGTACCTACGTATACATTTTTGAAGCTTCATTGTGGAAGCACTGTATACATAGCATAGTTTTGTTGCCTATTGTAAAAAAAATTTTGAAAAGAGCAACTACTGAGTTTCTTGCCGGCTCTTCTCAGCAGAATCTTCATTCCGAACCGATGGTAGATTTATTACGTGTCATATGAGCTACAAGTTGTCCTACATGAAATAGATAAATTTTGAATTTGATTTTGAACTAGCTTTAACCCGCGGCTTCGCTCACGTTAGGTTCGATTTTTTAACCCCCTATTTAACCCTCTTGGGGTTGAAATTTTCCAAAATCCTTTCTTAGCGGATGTCTACGTCCTAACAGCTACCTGTATACCAAATTTAAGCTCGATTGGTCCAGTGGTTAGAGCTGTGCGTTGATAGATCAGTCAGTCAGTCAGTCAGTCAGTCAGTCAGTCAGTCAATCACCTTTGCCTTTTATATATTTAGAAGATTTATTCTTACTTCCTCAGTAAACCCTTACTAATTTACCCTAGTGGTTTGTCACGGACAAGACCTATAACCTGTCCAAAAACAAGAATCCCTGTTTTTTTATTCGATGACAAGATAGTCCTTGACTGCGATCAGGACCTGATATGTCCTGATATGTAATAAAAATAATTATTTACTGTCAACTTGTGTTTTTATATTATATCCTTAGGACAAATGTCCAATTCAATAGAAACAAACAAAGAATATTAAAATAACTATAGCAATAATTATAAGCAGTTACGCAATTTACGACCCAAATTCTCGAAGTTAAAAATTAAACTTTTATGCCCCTGTAATAGTTCAAAATGGGTGCGCATTAAAAGTGTCCGGTTAATTTATGGTCCAAATCGAAATAAATCTGGGTTTATTGTCTACGACCCGATCTAGAATGAGTGTTGGACATTGATGACTGCCTTTCTGATATACGATCTCCTTTTGATCCCATTTTTTACATCGTTATTTATACCACTTTATTTATTTGCTCGTAAATTTTGGTGTGACGCTACCATGGAACTTATGTTTATGATTAGTTAATATTTAGATTAGGATAACTGCTTTAGTTTAGTGCCTTTGTTGTCAATCAACATTTTTGTGGAGTTTTTCTGTCAAATTGTGGTGATATTATTTCTTGTAGTGAATGTGTCAGTGACTTGTGTTAATTCAAATTCAAAATTTATTTATTTCATGTAGGCCAACTTGTAGCTCTAATGACACGTCATAAATCTACCACCGGTTCGGAATGCAGATTCTCTGCTGAGAAGAGCCGGCTAGAAACTCAACAGTTGCTCTTTTCAAAAAAATTTTTTACAATAGGTAACAAAACTATGCTATGTTTACAGTGTTTCCACAATGAACGCAACATACATACATACATACAATCCAATACATGTTGAGATGGGCAGACAGATAGTCGATCCATTCCAGGCTATAGTGTTAAAATGTGGTGATTGGGTGAATTTATGGCATTCTTGCTAACCAATACTTTTTAGCCAATAGCGAGAGAGTATATAGTAAAAGATGTAGGTACTGTTTGTAATACTAAACAATAGTAAATATATTTTCTTTGTTTCTTTATTTGAAAAACGCCAATTGCCGCGACTAAAAGTATCATGTCTGCCCTGTCCCTTAACTGTAGCTTTCAGATCACGACCCGCGGTCGCGCGACCCGGACGCATGTTTACCTATTGTGTTCATAAAGCGCGACCTCTTCGTACTGAACAGTGGGTCACGCGACTGTCAGTCGCGGTCATCAGTCGCCAGTATCCGTATGCTACGTTCTGCTTGAATACATGGAAATGTCCAAAGGGCGCCTCCTATGAGGCCGATCTTTGATTCCACCGACAGATGAATAGATATCAGAGTATCAAAATAATAGTGAATGTTTTACGATAATTCCATTACAATCTAGTCTACAGAGATCTTTTCGCCAATATTTCCAATTCATGAGACAGTTTGTCATTTGTATGACATATACATAAATCAGATTAGTCTGCGCGCCACTGGTTCAGAATAGGCTCGGAGCTAATGACTAAAATCTAGGTGTAAATAATCGTCTGGGCCACTGAAGCCGGTTAGTTAGCTGATGTGCATGTAAATTTTAAACACACATGGATGGTCTCCAGATAAACGATTATTACGTTAGTATGTATGTGCAAGATAGTCACTCGAAAAAAGAAGTTTGTTTATTTCTATCTAATAAATGCACATTTTTATTTCTATCTAATAAATGCTAAGCAATAATACCTATTTTGTTATGGAAAGAGCAACTGCTGAGTTTTTTGCCGGCTCTTCTCAGCAGAATCTGCATTCCAAACCGGTGGTAGAGTCATGATGTGTTATAAGAGGTACAAGTTGGCCTAAATGAAATAAATTATTTTGAATTTGAATTTAAGTTCAAATGAAAGGCTGCTAAGAATTGAAATAAAGTCAACTCAGACTTAAGATAGAGGTTAAAACGAGACACAAATATGCTCTGACATAAATCTGTCTCGTTTTAACTCTGTCTTAAGTCTGAGCTGAGTGAGAGTGAGAGTGCGGGCTATAGATTTCAGCCTAAGTCCTGGGTGACTAGTTTTTGAAAACGTATCTAAACGAAAGATCGACCATCTCTTAGGCTACAAATAAAATTGTTGCTCAGACCTACATACCTTATGTTTTGAAATGGATCATGGTTTGTCGTAGTGATTACTGATTATCGTCTCACCAGACTACTGTGTTTGCATATAACCTTGTTAGCCCGAGTTCTAATGTTCTACATAGATAAACTAGCTTTTGCCCCCGCGACTTCGTCCGCGTGGAATTAGGTATTGGGTGGAATTTGCAAAAACTGTGACACACGTACTTCTTTATTTTTAACTGAAAGCTCTAATACCAACTTTGATGGAAACACCTTGAAAAATGACGGAGTTTCATATAAACTTCCATCCCCTATTTAAACCCCTTAGGGGTGGAATTTCCAATAATCCTTTCTTAGTGTGCGCCTACGTCATAAAAGGAACCAACTGTAAAAATTTCAAGTTTCCCACTTCAGTAGTTTAGGCTGTGCGTTGATATCTCAGTCAGTCAGTCAGTCAGGACTTTGAATTTTATATATATAGATAATATGAGTCTTGAAACTTTAATAGCCCAACGGTTAAAGGTGCTGACTGAAAACTGAAAGGTCACAGGTTCGAACCCCACCCTTTGCACTATTGTCGTACCCACGCCTAGCACAAGTATTTCGCTTATTTGCAGGGGATAGGAGGATATTAGTCAACTTCAGCTTGGCTAATATTTAAAAAAAAAGATATATGAGTATACCTATCTAACTACCTATTTATATTTAATTTATGTAGGGCAATGTACTAATTAGCTTGATACTTTTAAATAAAATTCAGTCTGCTCTGCTGCGGCTGTCTAAAAATGATTACTACAGCCAACAGTGCACTGTAGTAACAATTTTTGACGAAATTTTCAAAAAAGAGAAAGAAAAACGATCTTAAAATACACATACAAAATAAAACCGATCAATACATAATAATATACGACCACGAATAATTATTTTCTATATTTTTAAGGCCGATTTCACCTTTGGATTTTACCAACACAAAATAAGCCTCCAAGAGTATATTTCATATTTTGGTAGAATTTCAAAACAAAACTGTCAAAATGTCAAATTTACGCCCAGATAAGACTTATTAAACGTTGGTAAAATCGACTTTTAGTAGCATTTCACGGCATGCATTATGAATTACGATGTTGTGGCTTCAACTAACCATTCCAGAGACGCTGCTCTATCTAATAGCTATGATCTCTTCACAGCTTCATTTGCACTCCTATCAAGATGATTCCACTTAGATAATTCATGCTCGCGTTTTTGTTCGAGTCACCATTGATCAGAATTACCATATTTCTTCACCCGGGGCTCATTACAAGAACAATACACATATGGCATTAGACGCGCGTGGGCAGATGTTGTAAGTGCGGTCCTAGACGATATAATTGTGATTTTAAGCATTGACTAACACTTGATAGCTTGATAGTGATATCAAATGAATGTTATCTTCTGACTTGACGCAATGGCATCATGTAAATGTAATTTAAAAGCCTCAATAGCCCAACGGTTAAGGGTGCGGACTGAAAACTGAAAGGTCACAGGTTCCAATCCCACCCATTGCACTGGTGTCGTACCCACTCCTAGCACAAGCTTTCCGTTTATTTGGAGTGGATAGGAGGGTATTAGTCAACATCAGCTTGGCCAATGTTCTTTTTTTTTTTTTTCAAAAAATAACTTGTGCACTTCAATGTAACTTCAATAGCCCTACGGTTAAAGGGTGTAGACTCAAAACTGAAAGGTCGCAGGTTCTATCCCCACCCATTGCACTATTGTCGTATCCACTCCTAACACAAGCTTTCCGTTTATTTGGAGGGGAGAGGGCAGTATTAATCAAGTTTATCTTGGCTGATATTTAAAAAAGATAAGAAAAAAAAATTTCCTCTAAAAATAGGGTGTTATTTTGGGAGTAGTTTGAGATAAGAACTGTAAAAGCCATTCTTTCTTGGTAATACCTATCTAAGGGGTGAGGTATTTTATTCTAAAAAAAAAATATAATAGAAGACAAAAAGCTAGCACTTTATAACTTCGCATATCATAATATCTCTGACAGTTATCTGTCACTTACTATCTTAACTCACTACTGTTCACACCTCGATCGTCGACAATTCTAAATCTTATGTAGCGCATAGGAAAATAACTCTTAAACGTATAGCAGAATATCTATTTTTGAGTGGGCTATTTTTGTCTACGGTGGCACAGATCTATCATCGATAAACGGTGTGTTTAAAGTTGACGTAGGATTAAGATTGGATTGATCGATGGCCGGCAATTACTTTGTGTTTTATATTTCCGGCGGTGAAAAAGTGTTCGCTATTTAATCACGGGCGAAATGAATTGGGATGTGACGGTTTATTGTGTAGGCAGAAGATCAGTTTCTAGTGAGAATTTAGCTTATTGTCAAATGATTGATCACGGCAGGCTTTGCTTTGTGCAGTTCTGTCATAATTTGGGCAAGCTGTGGGCAAGCTATACTTTTAATATGGATACTCTTTAATGGATATTTTTTAAAAGGAAGAAGGAAAAGGAAGGACTCTATGGATGTAGGTACCTATGTATTTGCTTATTTTCTTCCGTAGACTACAGACTGAGCCGATTTAATTTAATGAATAATAATAATGTCCTCCCGACAAAATCCGGCGGCGGCGGCCAATCTCCACGGAGATTAGCCATCTGCGCGGGAGATAATATAGTGCACCAGTGTGTGCGCAAACACAGGTGCACTCTCTATCCCCTTACTCTCATAGTCCGATGGGACGGAAAATCCGACACGACCGGAGAGAGATCAGGCGTAGGACCGACGGCTTTACGTGCTCTTCGAGGCACGGGGGTGACTCACCGTTAACTTCCTAACTCCGGGCTAATAGTGAGAATTTCTTCAGAGAAAAACCCGATACATTTTTTGGCCCGACACGGGAATCGATTCTCAGCTCTTGCAATGATTTGTCTTTACAAAACAGATAAAGCTTCAGGAAAACATTTTCATACTGATTGTGCTTGGTTTGTATACAAGAAGCTTCTTATGCTATAATTATGTATTTTGCAAATAAATCTATTCTAATCTAAAAAAATAATATATAATTTTATTTGGGTACAATAGGTGGTTTTTTTCATAACTTGTAAAATAATACTCTTCAACTTTATAATGTCAGACTTACTAAATATACCTAGTAATAATGAAAATCTATTTAAAGTTTCAAAAAAAAAAAAAAGACAACCTGTGACCCGAGTGTTGGTACAAGAATGATTTAGGTTTCCGAGATCACGGGCCCGAAACCGTGTCGCGTTTGTGACAGAGCAAACGCTTAGCATATTAGAGCTGGTGCATACTACTTATGATTATAAATGCGAAAGTTTGGATGTATGGATGGGTATTTGTTACTCAATCATGCTGAAACGACTGAACCGATTTGGCTGAATTTGGGCACAGTAATAGTCTGGAATAGCGTTGCCAGATGTCCCGAATTTCCCGGGACATCCCGTATTTTAGGCATAATTTAAAATGTCCCGGCGGGACAAGCTATGTCCCGTATTTGAACTGTACTTCGTTTTTTCATTATGAAATCGATCCAAGTATTCACACACGCAATATTCGTAAAAAAGCGAGTTGATGACCGTTTATAATAATTACGATTATAACTGTATTGATTTTTGCAGATATGTTAAAAAGAATAATAATATGTTTAAACTGACTCGATCCTCGGAAAAATATTAAAAAAAAAAATGACACTAAATAATTTTGTTTTTTATTTGTCCCGGGTAAAAAACTGAAATCCCGTATTTTTTACTCATTTAACCATTTGTCCCTTATAGGCTGAAAAAAAATCTGGCAACCCTAGTCTGGAATAACACATACGTTACTTTTTATCCCGGAAAATAAGAGAATTCCCCCAGCAATTCAAAACCTCAATCAATACATAAAACTTGAGAAATGAAAATATTAAAAATCTTAGAAAGTATTTGCCAAATCTGCCCAAAATATCAAATTTACGATCGGACGATATTTTACGTTGGTGAACTCGGCCCTAATTAATCGAGTACTACTTGTTCTGGTATGCGTAGAACTTTCATCATCAGCGGCGCTACAACCCCTTGTGGGCCCGGGCCTGCTCCAGAAGCTTCCTCCATCCCTGTCACTTGCTTTCACTTTCCAATTTCTCACGCCAAGACGCTTTGCATCTTGGCTAACCCCATCCACACAACTGAATATCGAGATCCTTTGTTCGTTTGCCTGCTTGTCGTTTTTTATCTCTCCGGAAATCTTCTTTTGCATTCATGATAAGGTTGAGGTTTTTGGGCTAAACGGTTATCAGCCGTTTGCACCCAACGTCCTAATAAATCGACTACTTCTTATTCTGGTATGCGTAGGACTTTAGGAGGAAAAAATAATAAAAATAGCGGGCGTTCGTGTGCGTCAAATATTGTTCAAAAGTAACATATTGTTTGTGTGAAATTCTAAGACAAATTGTCGAATGCCATTGTTTTATGAATATTCAATGGTGTTTGCTCCCGGCCCGAGCGCGTCACAACTCACGCGATGTGTGCGAGGCGAGGTGAGAGGCCAACGCTGTGTAGGTTTCGGAGATATTTGTAACTGATTTTGTTTGTGAACTGAATCGGAAATCAATCCTTTTTTACCCGACTGCGCGACGCAAAGGAGGGATGTGTTTATCATGTGCATCATATCTATGTATGTATGTGGCGTTCTGGAGATCAAACACGTGGGCCGATTTTACGTCAAGCGATTTGTGTTAATATTGGGAGTGTCACTAAATACATGACAGTAATGAAAATTCAATATGGCGACCACCAGACGTCATATTATTGTAAAAAAAAGAATTAAAGTCGATGAACTATTTTAAGTGAGGTATTGAATAGGTTTTTGAAAATCATTATTAGGTTGCTCTTATCATTTTTCAGTTTGAATTACTGTTTACGATTTATGACAGTTTAAAGTTGTTTTAAGATTGCGTTTACCGTCTAATTAAAAATTGTAAAATAAAATATTAAATTAAAAAAATCAAAAAACTGACTGCATAAATAAAAACCGAAAAGGAAAAAACAAGTTCAGTAATCTAGAATTCTGTTAAATTATTACTCAAACAGTCGGGACCCATTAAAAATCTAGATCAGTTCAAATCTTCTCGATAATGGGTCCCAAGCGTGGCTCTCAAAGTTTAGGAAATGGACGATATTTAAAAAACTAATATTAGTTATTGGGTATACCTAATATCAGATAGTAACAATAACCAGCGTCCAGTACCGTAGTTCCTGTGCTCTCAAGGCACGCTGCTACTGCCTCGAAGCAAAAGATACTAGCCAAGTTTTATTCAATCGAAACGCACGACTTTCCGGCGTATAAGTATGTAGGTGCAAGTAGATATATTCTAAGCTATAAATCGGACACGGCCCGGGGCCGTTTTGTCCGTGTTATGCTTTGC
Source organism: Hipparchia sbordonii (assembly GCA_038048805.1). Classification (NCBI taxonomy): domain Eukaryota; kingdom Metazoa; phylum Arthropoda; class Insecta; order Lepidoptera; family Nymphalidae; genus Hipparchia; species Hipparchia sbordonii. Next base: position 960,773 of record JBBIWI010000007.1, read on the forward strand.
GATAATATAAAATAAAATTCCACCCGAGAAGCGATTCGGTAGTGTAACGTTTTCGTTTTTTTTTCATTGTATCGAACACGTCCCCCGATTTGCATACAATGCCCGTGCAATATGCGCCCGCTAATACCTCTCGACGCAATCGAGTAAATAGGCTCAAAATGAATAAACCACTTGTGTGTTTTGCTTTTACCTATACCTGCGTATGTCTCCATAATGTGCTATAGAGCGTCCAAACGTTCTTATATCACAATTTAAGATGGTTAATACATAATACACTAATTCATTCCAACTTATTTTATCTCTATGTGACATAGATATCTGAATAAAAAGAGATAAAACATATTTAGCTTAATATTATGTGCTGGTAAGTATATATTTTATGCGGTATTTTATAAAATCCTTAGTGTCGATTTCATCAATATTGAAATAAATACACTTTTGCATTTATAATAACAGCACGGATGCGAAAGTGTGTTTATATTTTAATTTGTCTCCAATCACACATACACTGGAAAGTGATGTTTTCCTTAATTATTATGTTTAGTTAAGAACCTGTAAAGTGAGTAACTGTTAATTCCATAAAAACTAAAGGATTACGTGGGACTTAAAAAACCTAAGTCGCGGGTAACATCAATCTAAAACTGTTTCACTATCTTAGTTTTGAATGCATTCCATTGGGAAGGATCTAATAAATAAGTCATAGATCGAGAAAAAATCAATTTTCAAAATGTGAAATGATACTTTTCGCTCGATGTTTTAAAACTTTTTGCTTCGCATTTTTCCAGAATTGCCAATGAATTCTGCCAGAAACCATTGCTTGACAACGTCCGCACGACTTCTCTCAGGTGTTGAGTCACGTTTTGAAATAAATTTATTGAATAAAATTCTACAAATTTTTTGTAAACACATGCAGAAAACTTAAACATTCACCCTCGATATACCTGACATCCTGTTAGCCAGTTTTTTACTTCGTCATCAGTCCTCTTGTAATATTTTACTTTAACTACCAATTAACTAACTCATGTAGGCGAAAGTTTAACAAGTTAAAAATCACGTTACTTTCTTTGACGCTATATATCGCATTGATTAGTAAACCTTTGGTATCAATACGCGCCCACGTACCTATACGGTGTCATCCCACATATTCGATGACACTTTAACGATAATTCGATATTTGGAAGCGCAAACGGGTGGTTATAATAGTCTTATTTTATGTGTAAAAATATCTTTTTTCAATTCTGAAGCCTCAATAGCCCAACGGTAAAAGGTGTGGAATGAAAACTGAAAGATCGCAGGTTAGATTCGCACCACAACCACATAGGCTTTCCGCAGATTTGGAGGGGAATATAAGTCAAGTTCAGCTTGTCTATTAGTATTCTTTTTTTTTTTAAAAAAAAAAGCAAACAAAAAAAGAAAACAAGCCAAAAAACTGGGAGCCGCGAAAAATATATCTGTAAGATAGGCAACAGAATATTATAATATGAATACAAGCCACCAACGGGAATGGGTCTGCTTTGTCTGCCCGTGTTGACATGCGCTGGATTGTGTACCTACGTATATATTTTTGAAGCTTCATTGTGGAAGCACTGTATACCTACATAGCATTGTTTTGTTACCTATTGTAATTTTTTTTTTTTTAAAACAGCAACTGCTGAGTTTCTTGCCGGCTCTTCTCAGCAGAATCTGCATTTCGAACCGGTGGTAGATTTATGACGTATCATAAGAGCTACAAGTTGGCCTATATGAAATAAATAAATTTTGAATTTGAATTTGAATTTCAAGTAAACTTTTCCGTTTAAAGAGGTAAAACGCCCGTCTGCATTGCTTTAATAGACTACTCACAATAGCTGGCGCCAGCTGTCCAGGTTTGCATCGAATGGAACGCGCGTTTCAGATGACATGTATAACTTTATAGCATTGTGCCGTTATCGCTTTACAGTGGTGCTAATTCTGTTGCAATTGCTTATGTGCGTTTTAAGCAATTAAAATATCACTTGCGTTAATGGGGGAGGAAAACATCGTAAGGAAACCTTCACACCTGAGTTCTTCATAATGTTCTGGATGCTGTATGAAGTCTGCCAATCCACACCTGGCCATCGTAGTGGACTATGGCCTTTAATAGGTACTATTGAATATTCTGCTATGCCCTAAATATGCTATGGCCTAATACTTTCTTATTCTGTGTCCAATAGTGAGCCAACAATGGTTTACGATGAATTAATGAGTTCTGTTGTGCATTTCTGAACAAAATTTTTTCTTCGTCGTTAAAGTAATTTTAATGCCTAAAAATTAAAACGCACATATACTTTCCGGGTTCTCCAAAAAGTCAGATGCGTGCTTGGGAACTAACCCTGGGTTCTCCAAAAAGCCAGATGCGTGCTTGGGATCAAACCCCGGGTTCTCCAAAAAGTCAGATTGCGTCGCGACTCGCGAGTCCCATTGCGAACAATTCCCAAATCGAGAACATTGTGGAGAACAAGTGTGCACATAAATCCGAAAAATCAAAGGTCCCAGACCTTTGATTCGAACCTGCGACCCCTCCGTATAGGAGACCACAGTACTAACACTATGCTTTCACTGCTTGACATAAACTTAAGGGACAGTAAAGGGTAACAATGCATCGTAGATACCCAAGTTACTAGGGAGGTATAAAGTAAAATAGTTGATACAAAATGCAAAAGTTCTGGTCCGTCCGTACGTCGGGTTTACGAGCAGTAAATATTACGGCTATGTAAAGCGCTGTTTTATGGCGAAATGCGACATGTGTGTGCATCACTAGTATTCGTAGTGATGCTGTGTCATTTTATCGATGATTCTAAGGTTCACATCCGCAGACCGCTGAGATTTTGTTCAATATCTCTACGTAATAAAACTTTTTGAATTCCGATTTTTATGTCTTGATCATTATGTATGCTATGCTATGAACATTGTAGTTTGAATGGAAATACAATAAGTACGAATATATAGGAGGACTCCAAAAATAGTGCGATGCCTAACTGGAAAGGTATTAAAATACGGCTTTCGTTTAAACAGTCTCCTAAGTCTCCTGAATTATAAGTTAAAACTAAATCTTTATGAAGGAAAATTTTGTTTTTTTGATGGATACTTTTTGGTATTATAAGATAACCCTCGACTGCGTTTTCACATGACGGTAAGTGACAATGCTGTCTTAGATGGTATCGGGTTAATTTGGGGTATGGCACTTTTAATGAAACCCTTAATCAGATTCTATGTGCCATAGTCTCAGAAATTTAGGGGCCTGCGCCCACTGTTTCTATATGCCATCGTGTGAGAACTATAGGGGCTGCGCCCACTCACGGCACGGCACGTTTTTTTTCAATATATAGACTAGTGCTTGACTGCGATTTCACCTGATGGTAAGTGAAGATGCAGCCTAAGATGGTAGGGCCAGCGGGAGCAGCCCTAACTCGCTTGTTGACAAGTTTTTTGTGGGTAGGGTGGTAACTAGCTACGGCCAAAGCCTACAGACCAAAACTCAACTCTTGGACTCTTGGGGTCGATCTGTTGGACATCCCTAGTGACAAAGTTCAATAGGTTAAGTAAAACAGTGATAAATTCCACAGGTTGAAGGATGTAAAAGTCCCGGTCACTTATTGATTATAAATTTAATACCTATCTATGCTAAGCATGAGATAGGGCATGCTTTAAATAATGTTAGCTTTTCTCGCAAATAGATATTTCATTTTAAAATATCTCCTGTAAAAGTAAAAGTCACCAAGTAAAGGACAAAACCGAAGCATACAGATAGCTATTATGACGTAGGCATCCGCTAAGAAAGAATTTTTGAAAATTAAGCCTCTAAGGGGGTAAAATAAGCATTTGAAAAATCGAACTTAAGCCGCGAGCGAAGCCGCAGGCAAAAGCTAGTCTACACTTATATTCACCTAGAACTTGCGTCTCTTTCTATTACGTAACTCTTATCCCTTCGCACTACGTCAGCCCATTGAGTTGGCTCGACAAACGTGTCTATCAAGTGTCATCAGCAAGCGTACATCGCGGTCCAGAAACCCCGGAGAAATACATAGAAAAAAAAGATACCGCCCTAATTGATAACCTCCTCTTTTTTGGAAGTCGGTTAAAAATTCAGATTGCGCCCGGCCTGAGGTAACTGTGAAAAGTCATAGGTGCTCGGGATCGAATCCACGACCTCTCGAATAGGAGATCGCAGACCTCGTCTGTCGTCTGCGGTGACTAAAACATTGTGGTGGTCTTAAAATTGTTGCAATATAAGCGCATAACTTCAAACAGTCGACCGCTCGTACTGCGCTCGTAAACTGCGCAGTTAAATGGTTGGCCATTCATAATAATTGTAGTGGGCTATTGGTTCAAACGCCTCAGAATGTAGTTTACTTGTAAAGACTTACATAATCTATGGAAGGTCACGAACCTGTGGATTCGCGCTTGGCAACAAGTCTATCTGGTTCAGTGATGTCGATTTTCATGGTGTTATCGTCAGTGCTCTGGTCTTGATGAGTGAGAAGCTCCAGGTTTGGTCCCTGGCAGGGGCAATTTATAAATTTTTTTTTCGATGACAAGATAGCCCTTGACTGCGATCTCACCTGATGGTAAGTAACGATGCAGTCTAAGATGATAGCGGGCTAACTTGGTAGGGGTATGGCAGTGTACATTCAACCCATACCTCTAATCGGTTTCTACCAAGCGCCGCCAAGCGATTTAGCGTTCCGGTACGATGGCGACATCGTACCGGAACGCTAAATCGCTTGGCGGCACGTCTTTGACGTAGGGTGGTAACTATCCACGGCTGAACCACCACCAGACAAAACCACTTTCTACTACTAAAAAAACATTATCATTCTCATTTCACGAAAATCTGAAAAATCAGAGCAAAATTCGCATTAAAAGGGTCTCTGACAACATGCCAGAGGATAACTGAGTGCGAAATATTAAAAAAAACAGTTACCACTCAATAGAGTCAGTCAGGGAGGTGGACTAAAAACCGAAAGGCACACTCTATAATAATTTAATGTCATTGAATAAAAAAATATGATTTCTGAAAAAAAAAAAAATCTGTGTTGTGGATGAGCTAGGCAAAGGTGAACAAACAAAAAGTCAAAGTTTCAGTGGCATTAAATTCATGTAAATTTAGGTTTTAAATGGGTATTCGCAAATACACGACAAAAATACTCACTTACCGCCAACGCTTACAAAAAATTCAAACATTATTAAACGAGATCAGTAAATAAAGAAATGGTACGAGACCACTATTGTTCCCACACACTCCCCGCAAACAAGATAAAGGTGTGTACACACCTACCTATTGCCGCCTGTCACATAAATACCGAGAAACACGATTACGAGGCATTAGCGAGATCGATAACGAAGTTATTCCTAACTAGCTGATGCCCGCGACTTCGTCTGCGTAGATTTAGTTCTTTGATTTTCCGGGATGAAAAGTACACTATGTCACTCTCCACGTCCTCAACTATACCCATGAAAAAATTCACGCCGATTCGAAGCTCTGTTGCAGCGTTATTGAAGGACAAACCAACAAACAAATACACTTTCACATTTATAATAATGGTAAGGATATTAGTAAGGATAGTAGGGAAGTAAGGATAAGGATAGCACAGATAGTAACGATTTGTTGAACATAAGTTTTTTCCCATTACTGAGTATTATAATAATTCTAATCAAAATAGTCGACTTGTAATAGGTAATTCAACTTTAAACTGAGCTTGTGAAAATTTCTTATTTAACAAGAAATTGTCCGCTCACGTAATTTAATTGTTCTTGCTAATCTACTTGTACTTTTAAAACTAGCACAGATTGACAGTATCTGTGCTAGTTTTGACGTTCTCATCTTTATATTAAGCAAAAAATTCTTCGATTCGAAACAAGTGTACCATCACCTTTAGAGAGAGCAAGTTCCGACACAAATTTGTCAAAGCGATTAAATATTTAACTTTGACCGCGCGATGTTTGGCTCTGGTAAAAGCCGTAACGCCCGATCACCAGGCGAGTGTAAAAAAGTCGATTAAGTTAACGCAATGTTGGCACAGGGAATACCGTACAATAACCGGTCAAAACGCGGCCTTGTTTAGATTCAATGTCGGGTTTTTGAACTCAACAGTCTCTACTCATTGTAGGTGGAATGTGTCCGATATCATTCAGATAGAGTCCGATTGATGGAAGATTTAAGAATGAACAGACTGCTCGTTGGTGTCTTTCACAATTTATTGGCAAACCCAAACAAGTAGAAATTAGAAAAGGTAAAAATTCTTTTTACAAATCCGACTTCAAACGCCACTACAAAGTATATCAATTGTGGTTATAAAATTTGAAGAGTTCCCTCGATTTCTCCAGGATCCCATAATCAGATCCTAACTTGATGACAATGGGACTACCTGGGAAGTATACACGTTCAAACAAATAAAGAATTTTCCAAATCGGTCCAGGCGTATTCGAGTAATCGGGAACATACATAAAGAAAAAGATTCCGGCGAATTGAGAACCTCCTCCTTTTTTGAAAGTCGGTTAAAAACTTAACTCCACTGGATAAAGTGCCGGGTAGAAGCTACCGATAATATGACTAATGTGTGGTTGCACATACGCTCAACAAGCAAGCTGGGTATAAAAACATGGCGCCATGTCTATGTAGCTACCTAGTTTAACGCTCAGTAACAGGACACTTTACATGTAACTTTATACGTACACATTAGTAAGTAATTAACTATAACCAGCGCGCGGGTGCAACCCAAATACATAACCAGAGGAGACACCCACTTGAGTAGAAATAAAGGTTATTATATACCTGAATCGACCAAATTTCTAGGTATAGAATTAGATAGAAACTGCAACTGGAAAAAACATATTGACAATATCTGTGGTAGAATTAATAAGTTTGTGTTTGCTTTAAAAAAATTAAGTAAAATAGCTACTCGAGATGCTGTCTTGAGTGCTTATCACGGATACGTATCATCTGTGCTTAGCTACGGTATTATAATTTGGGGCAACTCAGTTGACGTAGACAGAGCATTCAAAATACAAAAAAAAATGCATACGGGCAATATGTGGGGCACATTTTCTGGATAGCTGCAAGCCATTGTTTAAGGCACTTAACATACTCCCTCTGCCTTGCATTTATATAAAAGAAATGTGCGTGTTTGTAATAAAAAATCCCGATCTCTTCACAACGCGAGGAGATTTACGGGGACAAGGAGTTAGACATGAGGACAGATTAATGATGCCTAACATAAAATTAACACTATTTAAAAAAAACTGTTACTGTATGGCAATAAGTATATTTAATCAACTACCTCCTCACTTTAAAACTATGACGCTAGCAGTACTAAAAACAAAATTACATAAATGGCTTTTGGAGAGATGCTTTTATTCTGTAAATGAATATTTGTCCCACCCTATATAAGTAATCTTTATGACAAATTATATTACTATTAGTGTCCAATTTTCTTTGTATATATTATTAATTTTTGATTGACATTTAAATTTTTCTTTTCCTGTGACATTTAGCTTATTATTTTATTCTTATATAATTTAATCATTTATCACAATTTGTTTTGACGTAATTTTATTATTGTTAACATTGCACGCCAAGAATGGCAGATTGTGACATGTACCTAGACTAATGACATTTTTGTAAGATCTTAACTGTAACTCACAATCACGCAATAAATGAATTATGAATTATGAATTATGAATAAATAATAATTATTTCTGCTAGTGATGAACCGAATCGACTACTCACTCGTACAGATTTTTAAGCTATTGCATAGCTTCTATCGCGGGCCTTGAGCGTGGAGACCGAATCCAGAAATTCCGTAACCAGACACGGGACTCCTCTCACCGCTAGATGGCGTTGATAAAAAATGCTATGCGTTGCGTTGATAAAAAATAGCTTTACCGCGGCAGTCCCCGAGTGCCACACGTCTTTTTTTAAGCTATTGCATAGCTTCTATCGCGGGCCAGCGTGGAGACCGAATCCAGAAATTCCGTAACAAAAATAACCTGACACGGGACTCCTCTACGGTGAGCCGCTAGATGGCGTTGATAAAAAATGTTATGCAATACCTTTACCGCGGCAGTCCCCGAGTGCCACACGTCTTTTTTTTTTAATTTTTTATGGGGGTGCCATTTATGCTGACAGTATCACCTCTGCAGAGGTGACGCTGTCAGACCCCCTTATTACACTATACTTATTACTATTAGTAAATGACTGCGCCATTGCGTCCCCTTCAAATTGAAATATTTTTCTGATGTACTAATTTTTCAGTCCTGGACTTCCGTTACGCCCGACATTTTTGTCTGCGTTAATTTAGATTTTTAAAAAATCTGTAAAAACTTTTTTTTTTTGGGATAATAATTATTTTTTGTCCATGTTGTAGATGTAACTTATCTGAGTCTGTCGTCACCAATAGACAGACAAAGCCCGTTCTTCTAAGTTTCTTTACGAAATGGTGTTCATCTTAAATCGTCATAAGAGCCACAGGTTGGCCTACATGAAATAAATTTTGAATTTGAACAAGCCAAAAATATACTTTCCCTAGCGTGTTAGAATCATGGCGAGAAATGAGTTCAAAACATGTTTACGACACCACAATTCCATCAATTGCACAATAAAATAATTAATTGTATAAAATATTAAACTTAATCTAATTATCCGATTTTACATTCGGTCGAGATTAAATCGATTTGATCAAAATTAAATCGATTTTATAAACTGCAGTTATCCCATCACTTTTCACTCTCGTCTCAAATTACAACTTGTCAATATTCATTACTGTAACTTGTAACTAAATCATACAAAACCAGCCCTTACGATTCAATCTCAAGGTATAATGTCGTTTATCAGATATTGCATTGTAATACACGTAATATAGAAGCTTGATTTATATGATTTTAGGTTTTAGGGTCTAGATAATAGAGGTTGGAATTGTGTGAATGTTATAAGGTTGTAGTGGTAAGTTGTCGATTGTCAATAAAGCTACGGTAGCTATGCGAAGTCAATATCGAGTTGTTTCTTTGCTGAGATTATGAAGTGTGTCTGTTAGTTCGTGACTCATAACTCTAAGACTACTGTTTTAAGACCTTTGGTGTTGTGGGTGCTTTCCTGTACAGGTAGCTAATCATAAATCTGTACCTGCTCCACTCTCTATCGAAGAAATGTTTATTGGCAACTTGATTTTAGTTAAGGAACTAAATTAATTTTATTTATAATTTTCTCTCTTTTTTGTCTACAGCTCCGCACGCGTTAAGTTCATTTTTTCTAACCCCTATTTTACCTCTTTAGGTGTTGAATTTTCAAAAATCCTTCCATAGTGGATGCCTACATCATAATATTTATTTGAATGCGTTTCGGCCAGTCCAGTGATTTGTGATGTACGTTGATAGATCAGTTAGTCAGTCAGTTAGCCACCTTTTCCTCTGTACCGGAGCTCTTTTGAAACGAGAAATATCACATTGCTTTTACAATTTTATATTATAGCTAGTTACGACCCTACCGTCAAAGACGTGCCGCTAAGCAATTTAACGTTCCGGTACGGTGGCATGTAGAAACTTATTAGGGATATGGCTCTATGGATCTATAACCCATCTCTGATGAGAGGAGATCTGCTGAGTGATTTTCTAAAAACGATTGCTAAAATGTAACGATTTTAATAGCGCCTCTAATTGATCGACACTCACTCGCTTTTGTCAATAATAATAATATACCTGAAACCGACTTCAAACGTCCCTACAAACTATATAATTGTGCCTATGAAATTTGAAGAGTTGCCTTCACCACTACCTAGGAAGTATACCCTTTCAAACAAAAAAAGGATTTTCCAAATCGGTCGGGCGGAGTAATCGACGAAAATACATTAAAAAAAAAAAGATTCCGACGAATTGAGAACCTCCTCCTTTTTTGGAAATTGGTAAAAATGCATTGTTGCAGATAAATTCAGCCAATCCAGACAATTTAGACTAGCAATGATTGGTGCAGATTTTACATGTCTAATCGGTCCGCAGCGCTCAGTAATGATCCGTCGACGGGTTACCAATGATGATGGTGATGAGAAAAAGAGCAACAGAAGACAGCAGAGGAAGCATTGAACCCTACACAAACACAACTTTCAGATATCGAAACCAATTTCACGTGTACACTGTACCTGTTAACTCAAATTAAAGCTCGCCGGCACTGCTCCGAAGGGCGGGGCGCCGGTCTGATAGTGGAGGGCTAAACAAATATCATCGGGCCCCGAATATAATGTAATAAATATAATTTACAATGTTTATACGAGTGTAATCTTGTGCTACGATCTGAAACGCCCGCGATCCAAAGGCCGGTGGTTGTACAGAGCAGTTTGGTCGTAGAGAGAGTTGGTTTAGTTTATATTGACCATATAAACTAAACGGAATTAATTCCGCTTTCCGAACCGGTAGGTTGTCATAGAATCGTCAAGTTGATTTTGATTAGTTTTGCATTAAAAATAATTTTTCATTTTCAATATTAATTTAAAAAAAAATGAATAGGATGCACGTATTTAGCTACATTCCCCTTAATTATTGTTTTAATTGAAATTGGTACTGTAAGTAGTTGATCCCCGAATTTTTATTAGAAAACTAAATCTTTTTAATTAGTATTAGATTAAATTTAAAGTTTCTAAAAGAGCGAATAACTTAAACTTTATTTAACGATGTGCTTTACATTTTATAACGACAACTTTATGTAATATAATAAAAAAAAATCAAAATGCATTAAAAAATGTACATTATACTACTATTATTATGTGTGTGTGTGTGTATAGCCTCACTCGCATAATAGAATAATTTCAAAAATATGTATTAATAAAAATATTTTAACCACACAACCACACACACCTTTTGCACACGATACACTTTCAGCTTTCCGTAATGTTAAAATCCTCATTTTTTTCCAAAAAAAAAATGAGGATAGGTATTGTTATCACATTGCATTTGACAAAATTTATAAATGAAAGAGATTTTTTGTGTATTTTTCAAAAATAAAATTATCGTTAACAAAATGGAATAAAAGGTTCCTCTGATAATTCAACAACTGTGCAAATTATAAAAGAAATAAAATCGTTAGCGTTACATATGACCTGGGCAGTCCCAGTCAGGTTGTTCAAATATATCTTATCTTGTACTTAAAGAAATTAATAATTAAATACGCTAATTTATGGCCGGGGGTTGGCTCGCACGCCCTGGGTCAGTGTGCTCGACTAATACACATATTTCAATAAATATTATCATCGGATACAATTTCTCGGAAAGTGTTCCTATTAAAATATAACATTTTATTAATAACTTCATACAGCTGAAGATTGTATCGGTCAATATGCTACTATTTTTATTTGGTTTGGTTTTCAGAGGTAAACATTAGGTACTTTACTAAAATTGGCATTTGTTGTGAAACTATTATTTTAATTATTAATTTTTTTTCGGTCGAATACTAACCTGTTTTGCCGAAATAAAAAATATATTGTGTCAATCTTTAGGATGTAAACTAAATTGCTGTATGAAAATTAGACTAGGTATTTTTGTAAATTAGATTTTCATACAAGAGATTTATACCTACATCTTTCTTTTTTTTTAGTAAAGAAGATCCATGTTTCTATTTTTTTTACACTACGAGCTACGTCTAAACATTTTTGTGTATCAAGTTTTTGAAATATTAATTATTATATTGCGGTCTACATTTAAACAACAAATTGTTGTCAAACAACAAAATAAGTATTAGTTACAGTAAGTATCTAGTAGTAGGTACTACTCAATTTTAGAATATTTAGTATTTGCGTTTCCGACTCTTAAGTAATTGTTGTTTACGAATGATACCTACGAAGTGCTGTAAAACGAGACATTAAAGGTATGTTCGTACAAATTTCGAGATCGTTATCCAATTATTGCTTGTAATTGCGCACATTAAATTGATTTTTTATCCATTCAATTGTAGACCAAGTACGTACGGAGGAAATTTGGGAGTTGTCATTTCTTATCTTTTATCTTGGACGTATTATGTTTCGAGAATGTTGTACGAGTTTATTAAGTGTCAGATCGGGAGTCACATTTGCACGTCGCGTCTTTTTTTTATTCGATGACAAGATAGACCTTGACTGCGTTCTCACCTAATGGTAAGTGATGATGCAGTCTAAGATGGTAGCGGATTAACTTGGAAGGGATATCGCAGTGTATATTCAACCCATACCAACACCTCTAATCTAGTTGGTACAAAGGTGTTTCTGAGCCTTGTGCACTATAATATCTCCTTCGAATAGTTGACTAGTCCGTTGAGATTGGCTGCCATAGCTAAAATTCAGTTGGAAGATTTTTTATCTATTTTTTTTTTAAATAATCTAAGAAATGTCATAATTATACCCTATTATTTATTTTAAAGAATGTCATGGCAACATTAACCTGGCAAATACAGTCATAGGTCAAGTGGAGATCAAATGCAAATGAACAGATGTATGTAGGTACCTATTCCGTCCATCTGGTGAAATGGGAAAACATTTTACATACTAGATAGCGCCGAAATCTTTCAAATAATCTTTTATTTTATTTCTGTGTTTTGTATAAAAAAGAATTTTTGAGTAAAAAAAATATACTCGACGAAAAACTCCTTCTTATTTTTTTTGTTTTTTCGTTAGTTGATAAGTAAATAAATGTTTTTCACGTATATTAACGTTACCTATATTATTGTATCGACTTGATCGGGATCTTCATTAAAAGAGAATAGAAAAATCTGACTCCGTGCGGACAAAGTCGTAGGTAAAAACTAGTGCCAAATAAACTTCATAGTATATTTTCAGATTGACCGACAACATCAGACGAATCGCAGGGAGCCGTTGGATACAGGTGGCGCAAGACCGAGTATTGTGGATGTCTATGCAAGAGACCGTCGTCCAGCATCGTGCGTGTATCGGTAGATAAAGATAAGAAGAATGATCTAGTTTTGGTACTAATGCCATCAAATTCAAATTATTTATTTCATGTAGGCCAACTTGTGGCTCATATGACAAGTCGAAAATCTGTCACCGGTTCGGAATGCTGATTCTGCTGAGAAGAGCCGACAAGAAACTCAGCAGTTTCTCTTTACAAAACAAAAAATGTTACAATATATATGCTTAAATCTATCTTGTGGACAGCTGAAGTGAAGCAGATTGGTTCCAAGCAACTTTGCCATTAAAGAATTCTTTAACTGTATAATAACTTCTACTTATTAAATGTGTCCTAATAGAAGCTATCTTTCTTTTTTTACACGGGTTCGATTCCTAGGCTTGCATAATATTATGTGTCTGAGAGGTCAGACAGCGAGTAAAAATGTCCGCAAGATAGCGCGTGACACCTGCGCGCTTCAGCGTCAGTCGAGCGACGCGTGCGGTCGCCTAGCGGACGGTGTTATGCAGTGTTCTTCTTACTTCGTCTTACTTATCAAAAATCCCGAGGCCGGCGGAGTTTTAATCTGTATTTAAAAATTTATTCGGATACTAGCTGATGCCCGCGACTTCATCCGCGCGGATTTTGTTTTTAAAAACAGTCCAGGTCCTCAACTATACTCATGCAAAAGATTACGTCGATCCGTAGCTCTGTTGCAACGTTATTGAAGGACAAACCAACGAACAAACACACTTTCGCAGTTATATAGAAGTATGATTAATATGATAGGATAGGATTTACTTTAAGTGTAGGTTACGTTAAAAACAACAATACTTTAATAAAAATAAAAAATAGTAAAAAAAGCAATGTGGCATATCTACTTTCTAAAGAGCTTCATTGTAATATGGGGTCTTGGAAAAGTAGATCAACATCTGTTTATGTGTTGGTACTAGATGTCACTAACAGTTGTTTAAAAAACTGATTGAAAAATAGATAGACTAATTACATTGCTGACGTGTAGTTCGACTTGGCCTAGGCCAACAATCTCAGGTTGCGATTCCGGAAAGATGTGAATTCGAAACCGAAGTATTTAAAAAATTATTCGGTTAAGCCGTAACTTACAATGGAGAATGTTACTAGGTATGCAAAATAGGAAATCAGATATAATTCTTTCACGTGTATTATTTTTTTTTAAATATACGTCTTATGAGGCATATAGTTTACGATGTCGAGTCCCAGGAAGTCGTTGTTGGATACAGGTGGCGCAAAACCGAGACTTGTTCAGCAGTGGACGTCTATGGGTTGATAAAGAAGGAAAACCTCCCTGGCACAGTGGTGACCGCTGTGGTCTTATAACTGGGAGGTCTCGGGTTCGATTCCCGGCGGGGGCAATTTAGTAATTTATTATTTCTAAATTGTCTCTGGTCTGGTCTGGTGGGAGGCTTTGGCCGTGGCTAGTTACCACCCTACCGTCAAAAACGTGCCGCCAAGCGATTTAGCGTTCCGGCACGATGGCGTGTAGAAACCGATTAGGGGTATGGGTTGAATTTACACTGCTATACCCCTTCCAAGTTAGCCCGCTACCATCTTAGACTGCATCGTCACTTACCATCAGGTGAGATCGCAGTCAAGGGCTATCTTGTCATAGAATAAAAAAAAAAAAAAAAAGAATGTGGGTAGTTCGCTCCTGCATGGCGCGTCCCAGGTGTAAAGGCGATACGCGCTAAGCGGGCGACAAATGCGCGCGCCATTTATCAGCGCTATAACAAACACATCCTCACACACTACACATCGCATCTAGGTCCAGCCGTGGTCCGGCACACATGAGGGACCGGCCACATTTTACTGGGGATATATGTATGTCGCAGAAAGATGGTTACAGCCGTGATATAGTTACATCTCTAGGGATATAGGTATAACTAATAGCTATAATAGCCAAATCTCATGCGATACTCCTCCATTCGTAATGGTTGGGGTAGCGAGCAACCATCGAATAGATAAAATTCTAGATATTTTTCTATCCAACAGGCCCTGTACCACCAAATACTCAATTGGCCTTCCATTCTGATAATGTGGTTGAACAATTTCAGAATGATAATTTGTATTATTATTGAACTCAAAAATCATAGTGTGTGTGATTTCAAACCGATTGAAGTAAACAATGTGTTTACCTACTTTAACATACATAAATTACAAAATTTGGTAAGTATCGTCTTTGTACCAAAGCATATAGGTACATAACCTACCAAATGGAATAAGTTTTCTGGTGGAAGGCTTTGGCCGTGGCTAGTTACCACCCTACCGTCAAAAACGTGCCGCCAAGCGATTTAGCGTTCCGGCACGATAGCGTGTAGAAACCGATTAGGGGTATGGGATGAATTTACTCCTATACCCCTTCCAAGTTAGCCCGCTACCATCTTAGACTGCATCGTCACTTACCATCAGGTGAGATCGCAGTCAAGGGCTATCTTGTCATCGAATAAAAAAAAAGGTGCAATTATCATGACAAAATAAATGTTAAATTAAAGTATGCGTAGGTAAGATGTGGTCATGCCTTAACAGTTAGACTGCGATTCTCAACAGTGACATATCGGTGAGCAGGGCTGATAAATAGTATCAGTGGACGATACTGCAGATGAGCGATATGCGGAGATACTATTACTGAGTAATTACCTACTTGGATGCTCATATTTTGTTTTTTATTTTATTTTGACTTGCGTAGAGCCTGCATTAGTCTAACGTACTTTTAATTGAACAAGAGAAGCGAGGTCGTATGTCTGTCTGTCAGTCAGAACTTCGCAATTAAAGAACATAAATACTTCTAATTTACTATTTGTAAATATTATGGACCCATAAAGAAAATGACATAAGTACTTAAAAAGTTAGGAAAATCGTCCAATAGAGGGCCTATAGAAGCAAATAAAGAGTGAAAAAAATTTTTCGCTTGATATATAGGCTTTTGGTAGAATAGAACTTTTTAAAAAGAAATTTAACTACTTTTTTACGATCTTATGGCCATCGTCTTCCGGTAACATGATGAGAAGATTACTACATTTCAAGGTCTCAAGAAGGTGGAATGGTGATCTTAAATCGGAAAGGATAGTTTATATTCCAGGAATTCCTATCGTTTTCGCAGGGTTAATCGCAGACTGCGATTCTGAATTTAGAACCCACGGGAGAATCTAGGAGTTCTACATGAAATTAGTTTAATTGTCTTTAACTTAAAATAAATAAAAACTGATTAGCCTAGAACCAGTGGAAGATTGTACATTACGAAATTAATGTTTTTGAATTTGACTAATAAAATAAGAAAAGCTGATTAGCCTAACCGATCGATGACACAAGACCTCGATATCGACCTTAGCCAATCGCTCGTTAATATCAATTATTCAGAGAGGATCCAGTGCCTCATTACTTAACTCTTTTTAATATGTAATGATACATTACGACTGACAGCGAACAATAAGCGAAATGCCCTTCACCCGGTTATGCTAATTCGTTACTCATATATTGAAATGGATTTACTGTGCACAAATACGGCTTCGCGCGGGTAACTGGCGTAGGTTAAAGTTGAATTATTGATTGCGTGTTATTTATTGCCAGGACGAAATAAAGCCAGGCGAGTCGCTCTAGCCAAGCTTGGAGCTCTACGTGATCCAATGAGCGCGAAGAATAAGTTTCTTCAGAGCTAGGTAGATGGCATTGGGCAAGGAAATTATGTCGCGTGAATAATTTTAAAATTTAGTTATTTTTTTAATTTTGTGGGCACAAATAGCTACTAATCAAAATTCAAAATTTTTTATTTCATGTAGGCTGACTTGTGACTGTTATGGCTAATGCGGGTTGTTAGTTTCCCTCAAATATGGTTGAGCGAAGCAACGGCTGGATCATGCGGATTCATGCGTCATGTTCGTGAACCAACGGGAATGGGTCTACTTTCTGTCTGTCCATCTTAACATGTACCTATTGGATTGTATGTAGGTATTTTTGAAACTTCATTGTGGAAACCTGTATACATAGCATAGTTTTGTTACCTATTGCAAAAGGTTTTTTTTTTTGAAAAGAACAACCGCTGAGTTTATTGCTGGCAGGAAAAGCATTCCGAATCAGTGGTAGATTCATCGACGATTCAAAAGGACTTGTAAAAGTTTATTTAAGTAAATAAATTTTCTATTCTATTTTAAATCGAGACTACCACCGGTTCAGAAAGCTACAGATTCTGCTGAGAAGAGCCTAGAGCTAAAACTCAGCAGTTTTCAAAAACTAAATCCACGCAGACGAAATCGCGGGCATCAGCTATTAGGTAATAATTTAATATTATTAATGCACGATAGACTAATGCAGTTTAATTAAACATATTAGCATACACGAATAATTTAACAATTACGACCAACACTTAAATATTGAATCATCTTAAATCGATAAAGCCTACATGCTTAACTCCTAAATAGCTACTTAAATTCTATATGATTTATAATAATTATTTTATAACGTAGTTTTACACTTTACAACACAGATAAAATAAATACTCAATAAATTAAAAGTTGAAAAACTTTTTTAAAAACAAGCTTTTATTTAAATGCGATAAAAATAATAAAATAAACTTTTCTTTTAAAATTTTTCTTATCAACATGTAACGTCATTACACAATTTATATGATTAAAAGCTTGTCGCGGGATTGAAGTAACTTCGTACTAACTTAGTTTAAAAATTTAAAAATTAAAATCTCCCATCTACCGCATATGCTCCCTAATTAATTCCCACAGGAGCAACTGTGACATATTCACAAATTGACCTCTTTTAAAAAAATTTAAGGTTGTAACTTCATTATATTTAACTTAGCATCTCTGTAACACCCTTTATTAATTTATTGCATTGTTTATTTATGTTCATTAAGTTCTACTATTACTTATGTCAATGTTATAGGTATTTTCGCTTCTATATATTATTGTAATTATTATTGCAATTAGCTTTAGTTTTTCTGTATTGTATGCTGTGTCATTACCAGAAGCTTGCAATTATAGGACGTATCTTGTTTAATTTTTTATGATCCATATTTAATTGTGAACCAGTTTAATGATCCAAATAAAAAAAAAAAACAATCTGATCAAGATACTTAATTTATTTGTTTATCTATATAGGTAAATGTCGCGACAACCGCAAGCCCATCCAGTGATTTTATTTTTTGATATTCTTTCCGAGCAATATCTCCATGCCAACATTTTAAATCATAAACTAAGCGAAGATAAGCCTATGTCAGCGTGTAGGCCGGGATTGATGTGCCAAATGAATTTTATTTGATTGCATTCGAAACTGATCCGAGACGAGTAGGTACACGGCGAGGTCACGGGATCTATTCTCGGTCGAGCTATCGTAAGTTCCATTAATACTAAAGGTCAAATCAAATTGCAATATTTCATGTAAAGTGGTTTGTGTGAGATGTTTTTAGGATAAAATAATATAAGCTGGGTGTAGTTTGATTTTATATCTAGGCGTTTTCTACGTCATGTTCTCGAATAATAGACGTCCAGTTTTGGACTTAGGACTCTTGTAAGAAAATAAGTTTCTTATAGGCAAGCGCGCTCCATCTTTGGCTGCACCTTCCTTTATCAGCTAACTTTCCAATCACTAAGGCTCCTCTAAAAAATATGTCCTAAGTCTTCTAATCTAAAAAATCTTAAGGTCCCTTAACTGGGTTCTATCCCGTCATTTTAAGATTCTGCAGCAGTACCTAAAGAAAATGAATGCCCTTAGTACACTCAGATCACTAGACCTGATTTATTCCTAAGTGTATAAAATATAATTTTACTTTTATTATAAATGTGAAAGTGTGTTTGTTTGTGGTTTGTTCTTCAATCACGCTGCAACAGAGCTACGGTTTGCGTTATTTTTTGCATGGTTATAGTTTATTACCTGGAGAGTGACATAGACTTTGTATCCAGCTTTTTATTTACTTTTTATTATTTTATTTATTTTAAAAAATTGCTCTGGGATCAGGTTATTGATTCAGACTTCGCTTGAATCTGATGATGGTATTTTTTGACACAATCAAGGTAATCTGTGTAAATATAATGTGTAATCACACGTAAATCTTTTTGCGGTTAAGTTTATGTGTCACACGGGCATACGAAATATAATATATTGCAAGTGTGACCAAATAAAATGTTCTTTGAGGTACATTATTACATTTTGTGTGTTTTTAAAGAACTTAACTTTAACGGATTTCTATTTTGTAAATAATTGTATTTTTACTGATTATTTTTTCAGTTGTTACTGAAATAAGAACAAAAGCTACAATTTCCTAATAAGACGTAAAACATACATGATATTATACGGCTAAAAAAAATTATATGTGCAGCACATATAATTTTTTTCGGGTTCGAATTTAAGATGTTTATTGTTTCATTAAAAATATATTCACCTATATGAAACTTACATGTATACTTACTATGTATAAGTAATATATAAAAAATTGTATTATTGAGCGCACACTTTTTTTTAATTGTACAATATCGTGTTATACCTGATACAGATATGTGTAATGTTTCCACATGTAACTAGGTGGCTACTGAATAAAATCGATAACCCATCGATCGAATATGTTAATTTGAAATCGAGGTGATACAAAGAAAATTTTCGAAATAAATAAAAAAAGATCATCCAGTAAATCGTGTCACCTTATCCAGCAAGAGCACGTAAGCTCGTCAATTAGCATACGTCTAACATAATTTTTCAAATTTGAATAAACTCAATATTGTCACCCGACTTTATTGCCAAATGCCAACACTTGAGGGTTTCCCGTTTCGCCGGCCATCTGTATGTAGATTATGGGTGATGTGCGCGCGCCGTGACTGACAGCACAATATGTCAGATGCAAATGCAGAGGGCGCGACCGGCGCAGGTTATTCTTACTTTGCACGTACCCGCAGTGTTGGAGGGGTATTTATTTTACTGCTAGCACTTGTTTAAAATGTATTGAAAGGTTTTGAGTACCTACCTAGTTTTTAAGCTATTGCATAGCTTCTATCGCGGGCCTTGAGCGTTTAGACCGAATCCAGAAATTCCGTAACGAAAATAACCTGACACGGGACTCCTCTCACCGCAAGATGGCGTTGATAAAAAATGCTATGCAATAGCTTTACCGTGGCAGTCCCCGAGTGCCACACGTCTTTTTTTTTTAATATATAGACTAGCGCTTGACTGCGATCTCATCTGATGGTAAGAGACGATGCAGTCTAAGATGGTAGCGGGCTAACTTGCGGCCTAACTAAACCAACGAGGCAGTTAGACCAACGAGCAATACAAAGTACTTACTATCTGAAACAACTGTATGTCTGTCTGTATTTGTCTGGTGGCTAGTTACCACCCTACCGTCAAAGACGTGCCGCCAAGCGATTTAGCGCTCCGGCACGATGGCGTGTAGAAAGTAGAAACCGATTAGGGGTATGAGTTGAATCTACACTGCCATACCCCGTCCAAGTTAATCCGCTACCATTTTAGACTGCATCGTCACTTACCATCAGGTGAGATCGCAGTCAAGGACTATCTCATCATCGAATAAAAAAAATGTATATGAGAATATCACAAATTCAGTGGACAATCGAGATTGTAGCAATGTGATAGTAACAATCGTTCTGAATATTGTATGACAGTGGTTCAATTATTTCTAGCTTGAACAAATATGTTATATATGTAAGCGTTGTCATTAATCTTCCATGAATATAAAGAAAATAGGGTATTGTTTTCATTGGTCGCTCGGAGTATCATAAGGGCTGCTACAAGAGTACGGTAGTCGAGTGCACTTGACTACTGTGTGTCGACAGCCTAGCTCTATTTGATGAACTCTAGAAGTGATTTGAATAATTGAATCCTGGGATACAACACGAGGTACCTATTCAGTTCAATTCATAATTATTTATTTATAGGCCAACCTGTGGCTCTTATGACAAGTTAAAACTCTACCATCGGGTTGGAAAGCAGTTTCTGATGAGAAGATTTTGACTAAGAACCTACCTACTACCTAAATAACTTACGTACCTTAGAATATATTTAAGCTACGTACTTTATAAAGTTAAGCCCAGTAAGAAAATCACGCAGTACGAGAAAAAGTTCAGTAATCCAAATCCATGCTGTATAACCAATTAATAGTTAAACAAGAACGTGAAAACGATCCGGCAGGCATTGGAAATTTAATATACTTACGAACATTGATATAAAGTGCTGAAGATATACTTATAATTTCTTAAATTTTTTTATTTTAAGCCTTCAAATTGAAACCTGAAAGTGCCTAACGGTCGACCTCAAATAAATATTAGAACTAGAAAATAGGAATTTTTTGGCTTTTTCTATATGAAATGCAAGAACTTTACTAAAATCCAAAACCAGATATATAATATTTTTTTCTAAGTTATATAAAACACGTTTCTAGGACGTGTTTTTTCTGCAACTTCTAATGTTATGGGTAGATAATGTGTAGTTTACACGCACTTGTAATTCGCTTGACCAAGTAAATGGTACATAGAATTTAGAAATCGCGCAAGTCTACATAGCGTACCTACATAAACACAAAAATGGTTTTTTAATGAATTATTTATTTATGTATTCATTCATACCAGATTTTCGAATAAAGCGACTCATATAATATCGTTTGTACTTCACAAGAAGTTGGATTGGTCACATAATATTAAGTATTTAAAACGAAAAAATAGAAAACGTAGTGATTTATTTATTCAAATTTTCAACATGAGTCTGGCATATTTTAGGTTTTGTATATCAATGGGCATTGGAAATTTAATATACTGGTATTTGCCTCAAAAGTGGAACTTTACCAATGTTTGCGCAGTAAGCCGAGAAGCAGTGCACTTTATGAGCTAAAGGGGAAGACAAACAGACAAACAGGCTGCTACTGGATGTTTGGTACTAATCTGAGCAGTGAGATCTTTGTAAATACTTTTGCAGTCTAAATTTAGGATTTGCTTTTATATGTACTTTTAAGAATTCTTGGAATGTCTAATGTGTTTATTGAGGAAAAGTTTGTCGCACCGGAAAAGTATTGGCAGACCGACGACATCAGATTAGTAGCTAATATATATTAAGTTTATTTCAAAAAACGAGTCTATATTAGAGACCTATATATTTATGTGTAAAACAGAAAAAAATAATTCAAAGTCATAATACTATGAATGATATCTTTTTCTTTTGACATTTAATTAATTTATTTTTATTTTTATTAAGTATTTTGTACTTATTGATGTAAAATTTGTTGACATTCGTAAGCGCTTTTGTAAGTCTAAATCGAAGAAATAAACAATACAATACAATACAATACAATACGATATCATGCACTTAAATTACAAACATAGAATTATTAAGGATCCCCCGTATTTAAGATAATAATTTCTTAAGATTTGGACCCCCATAAAGATAGATCCATAAGTCCTTATAGATTTTTCAGAAAAGTTTTAAGCTATTGCATAGCTTATATCGCGGGCCAGCGTGGAGACCGAATCCAGAAATTCCGTAACGAAAATAACCTGACACGGGACTCCTCTACGGTGAGCCGCTAGATGGCGCATTTTTTATCAACGCCATCAAGCGGTGAGCCGCTAGATGGCGTTGATAAAAAATGCTATGCAATAGCTTTACCGCGGCAGTCCCCGAGTGCCACACGTCTTTTTTTATTGTGATTTTGCATACCTAAGAAAAGAAAAACGTGGGAGGAATGAAGTTTTACTTTATTTCTTTACCCCAGCTTCAGAACCAGTTATTTGCTTCTCCTAATTTCAGATCTTATCACCTAGATAAAATCCGTGGTACACAGAGATTTATTTGAAGTTCCTCTAGAAATTCACATCACCTTGAGTTCACTGTATCATTTGAGTGAGCCTATCATTCAAATCGTCTCTATGAATCACTTGATTAATTTACTTTTGTTCGAACTAATCTCATTGAGACGCAATTAGGGCGTGGGCGCGTTACGAAATGTGATCCCAAACGTAAGATGAGTCATTGCTTGGATCTGCTTCAAGATTACTCCTTAGCAAGGGGCCCTAACCTTTTGGCTATTTCGGGATAGTCCAGTTTGTTTTAGAGCATCATAATCATGAGTCCAAAGTAAAAATCTCAGGCAAGCAACTCTAACTTGGACTAACATTCTGATTTAATTAATCTAACTTTCGGATTTAGTAAAGTAACATTATTATTTACTAGCTTTAACCCGCGGCTTCGCTCACGTTAGGTTCGATTTTTTAACCCCCTATTTAACCCTCTTGGGGTTGAAATTTTCCAAAATCCTTTCTTAGCGGATCTCTACGTCCTAACAGCTACCTGTATGCCCAACTCGATCGGTCCAGTGGTTAGAGCTGTGCGTTGATAGATCAGTCAGTCAGTCATTTTAGTTGATAGATCAAAGGCAAAGGTGACGCCTTTTATATATTTAGATTGTAGGTATTTTAATTACATATTATTATCCTTACTAATCCAATATTATAAATACGAAAGTGTACTTGTTTGTTGGTTTATCCTTCAATAACGCTGCAACAGAAGTACGGATCGACGTGATTTTTTGCATGGGTATAGTTGAGGACCTGGAGAGACATAGGCTCTTTTTTATCCCGAAAAATCAAAGAGTTCCCGCGGTTTTTAAAAATTAAATCCACGCGGATGAAGTCGCGGGCATCAGCTAGTTTCTTAATATTCATGCAGGATGTAAACGGATCTAAATGTTTAACAGCTCTGTCCTACATTCTAATGTGAAACGTATTTTTTTTAAGTTTTTTGGTACGGAACCCTTCGTATTGGAGTCTGACTCACATTCGACCGATTATTCTTTTTTTATATATTTTACTTTTTCTGTATATTTCTTTTGTTCATTTATGAGTTCATTAGATCACTCTTACGAAAATGTCTGATTGTGATTAATTAACGGCGAATGGTGCAGGTATCACTTTCTATGAGTCTATCGGTATTTTTTTTTTCGGGTTCGCTATGCCTAATTGTCTACCATTATTTACAAATATGGCCAATCTTCTCTTACACCTAATGCTGATAAATTATTATAAATATTTTTCAACCGCCCATCAGCCATTAACAAGTTCTATCTAATCGCAATTGTCATAATATTTATGCAATCAATTATTATGGTTATTTTAAGTAGAGCTTTATTTTTAACGGACTTCCAAAAAAGGAGGAGGTTCTCTATTCATCTGAATCTTTTATTTATTTATTTTTTTCTGAAATTTGTCACAGAGGTAGATTAAATCTATCTACATATCTATATAATCTATCTCTATCTAAATTTAATACAACTTTAAAGTATGCATGCAAAGGCAGCTTTATTACTACAGAGCAATCTCTACCACGCAACCATTGGTGATAGGAGTGAAATGATGTGCGAGGGTAGTATGGTGAAATATAAAGGTTTATTATTTGAGCATATGCATATATATATGTTGCATTATATATTTGACTGAATTAGATTATTTTTCGCCGGTTCACACATTGTTTAGTATCGCAAAGCTATGGGACTGTCTGAGGCAGTACCTATTTCGCATTGTTATCACACCTCGTTCAATCATTGAATTAGTGAACGCATGATTCAATTCAAGCAAAGGTTAAGTTCACATGCATTTGTTACTATAATACCATTTTATGTGGAGCCAGCGTTGATTGCTACACGCGTATCGAAACAATACAATGCTAGACACAAATCAGTTAGCTTCCCTATTTCGAATATTTTAACTCGTACAAGTGGTAGTCATATTTTAAAATCGCTAAAATCTTTACTAACATAATAAATACGAAAGTGTGTTTGCTTGTTGGTTCGTTGGTTTGTCCTTTAATCACGCACTCAAAAGATTAGGATCGCCGTGATTATTTATGAGTATAGTTGAGAATTGTTGAGTGATATCACAACTTTAGAATTAAAGAGACCTAGCTTAAAATTCCTGTAACTTCTAATAAAAAATGTATTTAAACAGAAATTTAAATTTAATATAATATTACCAATCCACACATAAAGGATGCAATAGGTCATATAAATCTGCAAAAAATCAACTTTTTCTAAAAAAACACGGCACAGTAATCAGATGAGATCGTTGTCATCAAATAAAAATAAAAAAACATCTTTGTTGCTCATTTCTCACAAATTTCATTTCTTGAGTTAGGTCACTTTAATTCTAAAGGTGCGATATATAAGTTACCATTTATACGGGTTTAAAACAGTTCCCCCGCAAAAACCATTTACTATTCTTAAACATTTCACGTGCTTTCGGCACCGGTCTGAAAATATTTGTTGATCCATTATCGTGCTCCCATATCGATTCGTGTAAACGTAACTCGATATGCACGGTTATCTCTCTATAGACCGAGAGCTGGTGACTGATTTAATACAGTGCAGTGGTACGAAGACAAGTTTAATACATTTTCATAACCGGGCTCGGCTGCTTAGAGGTAGAACAGACTGCTGGGCACTCCAGTTTTAAGCTATTGCCTAGCTTCTATCGCGGGCCTTGAGCGTGGAGACCGAATCCAGAAATTCCGTAACGAAAATAACCTGACACGGGACTCCTCTCACCGCTAGATGGCGTTGATAAAAATACTATGCAATAGCTTTACCGCGGCAGTCCACGAGTGCCATTTGTCTTTTTTATTATTATTATTAGAAACATTTCATTTGGCAGAAAAAATAAAGATTTTAGAACTTAAATAAAACCAAGATTAATAGTCCTACAGCTTCGGCGTCATAATAAGAAATGTTTACGTGGACAAGTTCTAACGAAATACAGCAAATTTTTTTTTGGCAGGCACTTTCGGATTTGGACCAAAATGGATGATGTCCTTTATGACACTGACACAAAAATGAATTGTTAATTTTTACAGTAAATATGTAAGATTATCAAAATGTAATAGATAAATAATTTATAATGATACGAATTGGGCGCTTTATCGCTTAGAAGGGATCACTACACCTTCTGGATCGGAATAAAAGGATTGAATTTTTTTTTATTTTGGAATCAGAATTGGATCGAAGTTCCTTCCTTAGATATAAGCTGTCCTTGTGAACGTCCTTTATATGCTTATGGTTTAGTTTAACTTTTGGTACAGAATAAATAAATCAAAATTTTATTAGTATTATATTTCGTTTTAAAATGTCAGATACAGTTACTTATTTTCGTCACTAGCTCTCAGTACGTTCGAGGGAAATTCGGGTTAATCGATTTTGTCTGTGGTAATTAGAATGTGGGCTTAAGACTTTTATGGCTGGATCGAATCCTATACCCACGACCATCTTCCATATTAGAAAACGATATAGGACTGAAATGGCGGACGCTAATAGAGATAAATACTCTATTTTCATGGTTGGAATAGAGTACTAAGGCATAGTACGACTACTTTTATAAGGTAAATCGTTAATATTCTCTAGCTCGGAACGTCGATTTAAAGATTTCGCGATTTTACAAGTATAGTCATTTATTTTTAACCGACTTAACAAAAAGAGGAGACTTCCAGTACGAGTAGTATTCATGTAGTCCTGTATACTATTTCTAAGTTCAATGAACTCTAATAATGGAAAAATACGCAGGCGTCACCGGGTTGACTCGCTAGTGCTCGCACGCTATACGTTTTCCTGTCACGTCCTTGCAAAACCCAGTAAAGATTTGCTGTAAAATGTTCTAAGCCGAGTATACATCGTTGAGATTATTTATATACATAGTGAGGAGGGTGAGGGGGTGGAATTTTCAAAAATTCTGGAACACGTATTTTTCAATTTTTTATTTAAAGCCCAAATACCAGGTCAGGGATTTAACTCGAAAAATTACGGAGTTTATAAATACTTTCACCTCCATCTTTTGTTTCCTTGGGAGTGGAATTTACGTCATGTACATGCACATTGCGTGTGTGTGTCTGTCAGGAGCCTAGGTGGAAGCGGTCAGGCGCGAGCAAGCTCTCAATCCCACTTATATAAATACTACACATACAACCATGGTCCGCGTACCCTCGTGAATTGAAAGAACTGTACATTAGGCGTGCGAGTTACATTAGTACTGTTTTGTATTAAATATTGCTATTTCTTGCTTTTTCAATTAAAATCAATTTGAGATAAACTCAAATTCAACTCAAACTCAAAATTATGTATTTCATGTAGGCCAACTTGTAGCTCTTATGACACATTGTCGTGATTCTACCACCGCGACCGTTTCGGAATGCAGATTCTGCTGAGAATAGGTGTGATTGAAAAAAAAAAAAATTTGTCAAAATCACGAAAAGACCGACGAAAACAACGCTAAGCAACTCAGAATCATGTACTGAAACCCTGGTTTCAGTTTTCGTTACAGTGTTCCTTACACCCTGTCTAAACAAACAAAAAAAAAAAAAACGAACGTCCACACCGAGCCTAAAGATCAGTTTAAAATAAAAGAATTAAGCCAGCACGTGCGTGGCTGCGGCCGCTAAATATATTTAAATAAATCCTGATATTGTCGGTGTCATCGCACTAAGCGTGCAATATTTTTATTCTAATTCGAGAAATTGCTTTGTTCGCGCATTTATCTTTGGATTAGTATTCATCGCGGCGCGAACGCAGTAATCGTATTTTTTCGCTCCACTATCATTGTCAGTAGCTACTATCGCCGATGTTCTTTGTTGTACTAGGCTTTTTCTTGTTATCTTTTCAATATTATACTGCTTTGTGTTAATTTTTTAACCGTCGAAGTAAAAGAGAGGTGTTATAAGTTTGACGTGTAGGTATGTCTGTGTATCGGTAGGTATATATCGCTCATTTGCGACAAGGGGGACATAATTCAAAATCGACGACGAGAGAATTCTCTCGTTAGTGAGTAATGTTTTTTGGATGCTTCGGTCTCGAAACATCACAGCGGCCAACAAAGCGACAGAACATTAAGTCACAATCTCTCTCGCTCTTATTTCTTGTGCTTAGCGTAATGTTGTTTTTATACCAAAAATACACTAAAATTGGTGAATTTTGAATTATGTCTCCCTTGTCGCAAATAAGCGATATGTGTCTGTGTCTGTCTCCCCCCGATGATAATCAAAAAAATCCCGCGATACTTTATATTGTTTTTTTTTTTAATCGATGATAAGATAGTCCTTGACTTACCTCATGGTAAGTGACGTTGCAGTCTAAGATGGTAGCGAGCGCAAAATTGCTTGGCGGCACCTTTTGGACGGTAGGGTGGTAACTAGCCACGGCCAAAGCCTCCCACCAGACCAAACCAGAGACGGTTTAGAAATTATAAATTCCCTAATTGCCTCGCCAGGAATCGAACTCGAGACCACCTAGTTATATGACCATAGCGCTCACCACTGCGCTAGGGAGGTCGTCAAAAACTAATAAACATAACATAGGTCAGCTGGTCGATTGCGTAAAAACTGCATTATATTTTCAGCCTTAATCGTGATGATTGGTTGAGTTTAAGGCCTCCTTGCTGCAGTAGTGAGAGAATATCGGCCAATAAGACGTGATTGCGATTGTCACAATGTCGCAATAATTTCTAGACAATCCAGCAGCAGTGCTCGTAATTCAAATAACGACAATAAAGATCATTTATCACAATAATTTATTTGCAGCTAAATAAGGCGCCTGATGACTTTGTTGAAAGTGCATCAAGATTGTGATGATGTATCGGTGACGGCTGTGACGCCGATTGCATTGACCGTTTATCCTTAAGTAGACAAATAAGGCTATTTATTCTACTTGCATTATCAATCCAAACAAAATTATTAAAATCAATGCTCGCCCATATAGGGTAATAATCGCCTAAATGAGAGAGTAGATTAGATACCTTTACAATCTTTTTTATCAACGTAAAATGCCACGGGTTGATATTGGTCTCTTGCCTTGACTTCCACATGACTCGATCTTGCGCCGCCTGTATCCAGTGTCTCTCTACGACTCTACTGATGTTGTCGGTCTTCCTAAGTTCATCTCATAGGGATGCTCATAGCTCTATAGCCCCCCCCCCCCCCTAAAATTAAGTGCAAAGCTAGTAGGAAGAGTGAGCTCTACAATAGTACGATAGAATTGAACCATTGGACTTTCGAATTTCAATCAGGCCTCTTGCCCTTTGGGCTATTGATTGAACAAGTATGAATGATTATTCAATTAAACATGTTATGCTAACTACCATGACTTGAAAATAACCCATGTAATAAAAAATACGACCAATTTAATTTAAATTAGTCCACATTAAAAATGGACATAAAAAAGAATGACATGTCATACATGAATTTGTCATGTAACGTTTAGGGATAATTCACACTAAAGATTTACTCTTCATACAGTTTAAAAAAAAAATATTTTTTTAAATTTAATAGAATAGAATAGAAATTTTTATTCAAATAAACTTTTGAATCTACCACTACAAAAATGCATCACACACACTTCAGCATTTTAAAATGCTGAAGTGGGTCATTGCAGTAAGAATAAAGACTGTACAATTGTTGATCCAGCTTTTCAATCTAAAGCACTAAAATACTTATTTCTAGTTTTTTTATTAAACTTAGTTTAGTTTAGCTGTGTGTTACACTAGATGCTTAATTCGATATTTTGATTTTGTTCTTGGACACAGCATCGTTTATATTGGTATCGTTTGGTATAGAAGTATGTTTGTTAGAATAGTATTCTACTACTACTGTCTAATATGAAACGACCCTAACTCTTCAAAACATCAGCCTAAACTCATGTATAAAGATGACTGCATATTGTACAATGCAACAAAACTGCTCTACTTTGCCAATACTTATTTTCAGTCGAGACAAAGTAATATAAACCTTAACGTCATAAGAAATAGCAACAATTTAACTGCAATCTAAATAGTTTAATGCGTACTTTGAAATATGAAGACTATTGAACCATTCTATTTTATACTTTAGTCAATTTTAATACATGTTAAAAGACTGCATTTAGAAGTTTGTATGATGTATGGATACTCCCAGAATAAGATTTCATAATTATCCAAGATTTATTGTATAAAACATCCTCCAAGTATAAAAGCCATGGTAAAATTGATATAGTTGCTATTTCTTATTGATGTCAATATTAATATTCTATTAAATTTTCTTCTATCGGTGGTTAATCTAATACCTAGCTAACAAATAACAAAGACTTCGAACGAAAATATTTTAATGGACAGTTATGTGTTCTCTCTATTTCTTCACTTACATAGTCTGGTGGGAAGGATATCAGACACGAGGCGCAAAACTGACAGCTGTATGCCACACGTTGATTTACCACCAACTCTTAGCCACACTGAATTACTGAGAACTGAAAAATCCAATTGCCAATTCAGGACTTCCTGCGAGCAAAGAGCTCCGAGTTTATAATTTCAGAATGTTAAATTTAAATTGACAAGTCTTGTTTATTTGAATTGTCTTTCATTAAAATGAACGACTATAATTATTTTTAGATTATTATTATAAACCTCTTGGGTAAGATTATTATTATAAAAATCTTGAGTAAGATTAACTAAAATAAAAGAACGTAGAACCAGTATATCTTTTGTCTTCTCAATTAAATTTTTGACATCCGTACGACCCATATCCAGAAACTGGTGGCGATGGTAATGAGATGCTGGTTGCTCACATGGTAATTAGGCGTTTGACAAGGGTCTCGCGGTCCACGGTAGCGACCGGTCACGCCCACTTTTAGATTTTATATTCCGGTACAAGTTACCTTTTGACCGCAGTTACCTACTATGGGACTGTCTAAAATGATCAGTGGAACGATTGTAAACACTCTGATTTTTGCTGCATCAATGCATTTTTAACCAACTTCTAAAAAAGGAGGAGGTTCTAAAAGACTACTATCGTAATATCGTTGAAAAATAAATAAAATGTTAAAAATTGATATTTCTTGTTTCATTTCCATTTTACAATAAAAGGATGCAAATACGCATAAAAACTGCTTTTCAATCGGTTCGCAGTCCAAATGCAGTTTGTTGGTAAGTTATATCTTTTACCAAAGCTCACAAAGCGACCATTAATGTTATCCTTACTAATCCGCCGCCATATTAAATACTAATCCGATTTAAATTCATATCGATGGCGGCGCGGCGCGTGCGCGGCGGGCTGCGGTTTGGGAATCGGCACGCGTGCGCTGCGGTCACCATAATATTCGGATAGAAATGGGATAGAAACGGGCGTTGCTTTGTGGAATTCCAAGATAACAATTTTTTTTCTTTTGCTATAATTTATTGGTTTATGGCCGCTGGATTCAGACGGCGCAATACCGGAGCCTGTGGAGGTCCATGCGAGAGACCTATGTCCAGCAGTGGACGTCTATCGGTTGATGAAGAAGAAGAAGAAGAAGGGATAGCAACAGGCGTTACTTTGTGGAATTCCAAGTTACTCTAGGAAAATCAAAGTTCTTTTGCTATAATATAATGGTTTGGCGCATTGTAGCAAAAAAAGTTTTGTTATCCCTTGACCATATCGCACACCCAGATCAATTGTCATAACTCAAAAAAGGTCAAATACACACATGCAAAAAAACACGTTGACTCGTTCCTTCGTTGCTGCGTGATTGAAAGGACGATGTAATATGCAAACATTTTTGCATTTTTTTTTTTAATAAAGAATATTAGGCAACCTGAAGTTGTCTAATATCCTCCTATCCCCTCCAAATAAGCGGAAAGCTTGTGTTAGGAGCGGGTACGACAATAGTGCAACGGGTGGGATTCGAACCTGCGACCTTACAGTTTTCAGTCCGCACCTTTAACCGTTGGGCTATTGAGGCTATTGGCTATTGAGGCTATAACTTTAGCAAGGATTGGTTCTTAAGGCTGGATTAAAAAATACGAAAAAACTTAGAACGCTGGTCGCCCCACACCCCAAGCCCAGCGCGCGTTCCGAATATTCGAGTCCGCTTTATTCGGGATCACGTGCGACAACTCGCCTACTGCGCGCTTGTTGTTGCTGTGTTATTATGAAGTTTATGTAAAACACTCAGGCCATCGAGAACAGCCTTAGCCGTCAAATGTGTGGAACCCTTGTGGAACCACTTCCACACATCTGACGCATACACATGCGCGAGAAATATTTTTGGCAATTTTTGTGGTCAAATCCTTAGTTTACATTGTTATAAATGCGGAAGTGTGCTCGTTTGTTGGTTTCTCCTGCCTCGCAGCCTCGGAGTAACGGATCAGCGTAATTTTTTTTTTACGAGTATATTAGAGGACATATGCTATTTTTTATACCGGAAAATCAAAAAACTAAATCCACGATTAGTCCGCGGCCATCAGCTAGTATGTAATGTACATATGCAATATGAAGCTAGAGGCGGCTCTAGCCCATGTAGCGCCCGTGTGCAATCAATATCTTGGCGCCCTCTAGTAGACGCGCTGCCAAAATAGAAAACTTACAATACAAGAATACAGTTTGACTTACAGTTATATTTTCACCAGTGAAAGGAAATTCAGGTGCAAAAAATGGTGCAATTTTAAATGATGTCGGGAAGCAAGCAAGCGCGGCTCGGCGCGGCGCCCCCTACAACCCGGCGCCCGTGTGCGTTGCACACCCTGCACCATAGGTAAAGCCGGCACTGAATGAAGCAAAACTTCACTTCAATTTCGCATGTCATAGGTAAAATGCAAATGTCTTACCGAGGGGCGAGGGGCATTGGTTTCGTGCTGGAGATGTTTTAATAAACTTCTTTGAAGTTCAATAAAAAATATTTGTTCTTACAATACTACTGTTTATTGCACGTAACAGAAAGGTTGTGTGCTTCCAAGTTGAATAATTGTTTTAGTAGTTAGCAGATTGATTGTTTGAGAGAATGCCAGGCATCATGGCGGCGTGGTGCCAGATCTAATCTACTTGTGATGCAGGCTTAATGGTGCCCAAATATGCTAATTCTGGGATTACAGTCTAGTTTCCTGGAGGTCTATTGGAATAACAAGCGTTTAGAATGTTTATGGTGTGGTAAATCACTCTCGTAAATATGTCTTTCAAGATGGTATGTATGGCCTACTCACATGAAACTGTATTCCTCTTATTTGTGTTTCAAATGTTTTAAAAAACTTGATAGTGATTGTCACGTTCATTTGATCAACATGCATGCACAATGTATGTAATTATATTTAAAGTATCCGTTAATTATTAATTTATTCCGTCGAAGTGGCACATAATTTTTCAGTCAGTACTAATTATTGCATATATAACAGAAATTGGCAGAGATTTACATATAAGATGACATAATGAGACTGTTTAACGTATATGTTATGTGTTGACATATAATATCAATGCATCTAAAGCTCCAATCTGCTGACTGTAAGATCTTGTGATTTTTGAAGTAATAGGTTTACTTTTTAAAGTAGACATTAACTAAGAAACTTTTAGTAATTCCACTTAAGTGAAACTGAAGCGGGGTTGTCTTCTTTACATTTTTTTCAAAAAACCTACACGTTTATTAATTCATCGCGAAAATTGTAATTTCACCTTCAGAACGTTCAATTAGTTCTCAAATGCGCGCGTCCTACCATTTTGGCAACATGTCTGTGTCAAGGTAAATGAAACAATGTAAAATCATTCCTCAAATACTAAATCTGCCACCAGCTTACTTTAGCAATGATGTCACACGTTTTAAAACATTCTTAAAATTCAAATTTCGTATCAAAGGGTGGCGTAAGCGAGAAGCGAAAGCGTTTATTACGATTGCTCGCCAGAATAATATAACTAACAAGTTTTTTATGACGAAAGGTTACCTACTCTTTTCAAGCATTTCTCCATAACATTATTAACATATAACGTTTATATCTATTTATTGTTATCCATAATGTTTTATGTTCATTATATTTATTTTGTTGCAACTCTTGAAACATTTCTATTTTTTGAGTGAGCTCGACATGTTTTACCTACATAGACCTATTAGTCCTATAGTAGTTTACTTAATAGTTGAATAATATACGAATATTATATTAAACTGGATTTTACCTTCTTAGGGTTTGTATTTTCAAAAATCTTTTCTTAGCAGATTCCTACGTCATTATCATGACTATCGCTGGTTTGAGCTGGTTTGAGCAGTCAGTCAATCAGTCATCTTTTCCTTTTATATTTTTAGAAAAAACGTTGGCATTGAAAATTACTTGACTAATAAATTAAAATAAATCTAAATTAAATCTAACTTCTCATCAATACCAACGCAGCAATGCAAAGTACCCAAAATGCTAACAGTATTGTCCCTTTGGATTACTAATTCTGCTAAGTCAGCTCTTGGATCCTCGATAGATTCGATCACCCTTTTTGAAGTTTGAGTTTTACAAAAAGCACTCGAGGCTCCGCGTATGAAGCCGCTTAACTCTCTTAACTTGTATCCCATAGTGATAGACAGACTGACGGTCGACAAATCAATCGAGCACGCGCCAATCCAATGACAGGACGGCCCTCGGAATGTCGATCGCCAACCAACGTACACAGAATATTCGTTGGCGATGATCCATATAGCACGGCTCATAAATCGGTCTGTACGTACCGTTAGCTGTAGATAATAAAGACGTCTGGTACTCTAGACAGGGCTCAATACTGCCCTGCAGACTAAGGAAGTTTCAGCACGTACGTGCAAATACATATGTAACCAGAGAATCATATCAAGGTACAACGGAAAAGTATGCGCGTACGCATGTCATCTATTTGAAAATTTAAAAAAAAGTCAAAATTATTTTTTTCATGTAGGCCAACCTGTGCCTATTATGATAAGTCAACACTTCCACCTGTTTCAAAAGCAGATTCTGCTGAGAAGGGCTGGCAAGAAACTCAGCAGTTGCTCTTCTAAAGACAGAAGATTAGGTATTCTGTGAAAGAAGTGTATAATATCGTGCAATTTTCAAATAAAATTAAAAAATAAATCTTAACAACACAAAGTAAGCGCGGTGATATTTAATTAACATTCGAAAATATAATTTTTACTTTTTCATTTTTAAATTCAAATTCAAAATTAATTTATTTCATATAGGCTAACTTGTAGCTCCCATGACACGTCATAAATCTACCACCGGTTCGGAATGCAGACTCTGCTGAGAAGAGCCGGTAAGAAACTCAGCAGTTGCTCTTTTCAAAAAAAAAAAAAATTTTTTTTTTCTTACAAAGCTATGCTATGTATACAGTGCTTCCACAATAAAGCTTCAAAAAAATGCAAAAATGCCTACGTAGGTACACCAGTCCAACGCATGTTAAGATGGGCAACTTTCCAATGGGATTACAACTTTCCAATTATAGGTTTTTCCAAATTCACGGAATGATCACAGACAAAATTGAAAGGACAGAACAACGTTCGTCG
Source organism: Hipparchia sbordonii (assembly GCA_038048805.1). NCBI lineage: Eukaryota > Metazoa > Arthropoda > Insecta > Lepidoptera > Nymphalidae > Hipparchia > Hipparchia sbordonii. The sequence continues at coordinate 995,940 of JBBIWI010000007.1, forward strand.
GGTCAGTTAGGTATTCCTTATTAATATTATAAATGCGGAAATGTTTTTATTTGTAGGTTTATCGTCACGCAGTAACGAAGAAACGCAAGTGATTTTGTGTCGATTTTGAGGACTTTGCCCGTAGCCCATATCTATCTTTTATCCAGGAAATACAAAAGGTTTCCATGGGATGTTTAAAAACCTAACTCCTCACAGACAAAAGCTGTGGTTAGTAATAAAATAAAAATCAATGAACTTAATTTCACACCTGAATCCAAAAACGCATTTTTCTCATTTTTGTCGTAATACCTAATTATGCAGACGTCAATGACCTGTCATTAATCTGACCTGAGTAATTAAGGCTCAAGTAAACACAGTCGGCGTTGTCAGCGTAAGATGAGTGGTCGCTTGTTGATGTTTGCTTCACAAATAATGGACGCGGGTACAATAATTGAGGCAACGGCAAGGTAAAGTTTAATGAAACCCATAATCCGGTTCAGTTATCATAATCAAAATAAAAATAACATATCAAAAATTCAACAATGCACAATAATTGTAAAGCAACGCAAGTCTTCTTTCAAAATCTTTGCAACTGTGCATCGTTCAGTCAACATTCAACATTTCCTGAGGATGCCGTATCGGCGCGAAACGTACGTAGAGTATATTTCGAAGAGTTTTTGTGGTGTTGCGTGTTGGTTGTTGTTCCTGCGTTTCTTCTACACCTGGAGAAATGATGGTGTACAGCGCGACGGCACGTTTTGCCATCCAGATTTCTTCAATACTTAGTATTGAAAAATAGATGAAACCCGCGACTTCATCCGCGTTGATTAAGGTTTCTTAATTCCCGCCATATGATACCCGCGACTTCATCCGCATTCATTCCTTCTGAATTCCCACCTGATCTCTCTTTATAATATTCTGGCATAAAATTTTGCCTATGTTTTAATCCTGGGTATGATCTATCTCCATTACTTTCAGCTAAATTGGTTCATTTGTTGTGGCGTAAAAGAGTAACAAACATCCATCCACACATCCATCCTCAAAAACTTTCGCATTAATAATATTAGTAGGATAGTTGGAAGTAGGATTTCTTGACAGAAAAGCACGATACTTTTTTAGGCGCGATCCGGAATCGAACCCGAGACTTCGTTATCCGTTGTTGAAATTGTTAACCACTAAATCAAAGAGGCAGTCCAAAATAGTATTCTTCGATTTGTAAATAGTTAGATCCTTTGAAAAGGCGCTATTTAAGGCCAGCGCAGGGCGCGCGACGCGGCGCGTGATCGCAGATCGCAGATAGCGGCGTATCGCAGATCGCGCCGGATAAGCGCCGAGCGACATTCTCACGCTCGAATTGTTTGATTGCTAGATAACCGCAGATACGAGTATAATGGCAGTGTAGCTTTTTTTTTGTAGGGAAATTAAATTTATCGCCCGACCAGAGGGCTGATTCTGTAACACAGTGCCTATCATCGACGATAGGCATTTTTTGTCCATCGAAGGTTTGAAGAGAAATGTCATTTGCTATTTCTTGATTGGCACTGAGTTACAGAATCAGGGGGCAGATTATTTATTTGTGTTGCTTATACTGTGCTGTTCACAATTCAGTGACATCCTAAAGCGCACTGCTAAAACACCTTGGAATATCCTTCCAGCATTCCGGATTGAAGGACAAACCAACAAAGAAACATATGTTTCTTTAGTAAGTGTAGTTTGTTTGTGCTTCGATAACGGAGCAATGAACTGATCGGCGTAATTTTTGGCATAGGTTCCCAGCAAATTTTTTAGAAAAACTACGATTAGCTCGATACGAGCAAAGCCGTTGCAGACGAGAGTCTTGGAGTTTTTTGTTTGAGTCGGACTTCGTTGATTGGACTCTTATGAGTTATGACGAAATATGTGCTCGCTACGAATTAGTTCATAATTTAACAATTTATAAATATCATAACTGTATCATAAGTATAACAATATAAAGAAAATTAAAAGACATTACAACAGACAAACAAGATTCCTATCGCGCGAACCAAATTGCACTCAATCCCAAACAAAGGCTTAAACTAATTACAAAATTGAGCGTTCCAGAGATAGCACGTCGAATCGACATAACGTTCGATCGATAACACAAAATCAATAAAATCTATTGACTCGATTGTAAAAATGGCCGGCGTTTGATGTGGCCGGTATCGGACATTGAGAAACACTTCTAAGAGAGGACAGTGTACAAGCTTTTAGTTTTTTGAGACAAGCACTTGCAATCACACCTGATAGAAAGAGATGATAAGATCTACGCGAATGTGACATCCGACTAATTCTTCATAAAAACTGAAAGATATACGGTTTAATCCTCGCCCTTTTGTTTTTTGCAGCCAAAAGCAGATTCAATTCTTGTCTTAAAGCAACCGGGCTGGCAAACAAAGTTAGTGATTTTATTACGGATTATATTCTGACTTTTCTATTTACATACACAGCGGAAATTTTTAAAATGTCGTGGAAAAATGTGAATAAGAACCTCAATGAATATAGTATAAAGAAATGTAACCCGAATTATAATAATCATAAATAATAAGAAACTATCAACTCTACCACTACTATGCCTCTCTATATTGATATCGATGAGGTTTTAGATTTTTGTTTATTATATTTACAATAAATAAAAAAATAAAGCATATTAAACTCAAAACTTATAATTATTTTACTGTAACGTTCATATTATTTCATCGTATTTTTTTTGGACCCAGTGGTCCTGTACTTCAGTAGAATAGAAAGTTGCTCATTGCGCCTCTTTCTCGAGAGAGGAAAGCCGTGTAGTTTTTTGGAGTCGGCACGCTTTGATGTCCTAATAATGCGACTAAATTAAGTCAAAAGTGCTAAGTGTGTGACGAATTGAGATATCAAAGTATTTCTTTGCGTTGATGACGGGTCGATGGGTTGCGAGATGTTACACAGGCTTAGGGTGCCTCTCCACTGAGACTGAGTTCAACGGAGGTGAGTAGACTCATATATCATTAATAGATGAGATGATACGTATAAAATTATGATCACGTCTCATAATCTAAATATATAAAAGGAAAATGACTGACTGTCTGACTGACTGACTGACTGACCTATCGATGCACAGCTCAAACCACTGTACGGATCGGGCTGAAATTGGACATACAGATAACCATTAGGACGTTGGTATCCACTAATATAGGATTTTTGAAAATTCCAACCCCTAAGGGGGTAAAATAGGGATTTTAAAAATCTAACTTAACGTGAGTGAAGTTACGGGCGCCGGCTAGTTAATAATTAATTTTAAAAGCTGTATGTATCAAGTAGGTAGGTAAATGTTTCAAAATTCAAAGTTAGCAAACTTTTAACTTTAAAGTAAGTATCGTCAAAAAGATATTACGGAATATATGTATATAAGTGAACGAACGTTTCTCATATAATCCAAACGCAAAGATAAAGATCACGTAAGTGTCCACTAAGTTTCCATTCCTTAATTAGTAATAAAATTAATCACCAATTAATCGTGTTTAAGCTTAGCTGTCAAATTAAGCTAAGCACCTTACGACGCCACTCAGCGACAGGAGCCCTGCAGCGAGCACGCCTCTGGCTTAGGGCGAGTACACATCACCGCATTATACAGGCGACTAGCTTTCACCCCCGCGGCTCTGTCCGCGTGGGATTAGGTATTGGGGTGGAATTTTGAAAAACATTTAATAAAAAGGCAAAATACCAATTTTCCTACATATATCTTGAAAAATAACGGACATCCCCTATTTATCCCCTTTGGGGGTGGAATTTTCAAAAGCTGTGAAATACATATTTCTTTATTTTTAATTGAAAGTTATATATAACTTGAAAATATGTTCTGGAATATGTATTAGAATTTGAGAGAGAGAGGGAATGATAAACGTAAACTGGCTGACAATTTTAAAAATATAACATCTACACGGAATGAGTCAAACCGAATTTTATTTTACCCATACATTTGTAATCAACGTTTTAAATACAGCGTTTACAACATCAATACAATACAATGCTTGATATAATAAAGGCCAAAAAAATTACGTTGCTTAAAAATAGAAAAAAAAGAGTTAAATAGAGAAGTAGAAGTTTAAACAACCATGATATTGTGTTCTGGCCCTAAGTCAGATTTAATATTTTTGCTACTGGTTTATTTAGTGTCTATTAATAGCGTGCCTAGAGCTACAACTTGTCGGATGGTAATTTCTGTTAACATTTGAGTGGGATTGAAGTAGGTAGCCGTTAAAGGCGATGGTTTTCTCGAACCTATTGCATCTTTTCCTCTTTAAAATTGTTAAAAAGAGCAGAAGAATCAATATACTTAATTTGAAATATTAGCAGTTCTGAATTTTTCCTTCCTTTTCCGTGTTCGAAACTTGCACTTGAAGTGAGGTTTGCAAATTTTAAACTAAATTTAGTTATTCTTAACGTTCTTATTCTGCTGCAAATGAAAATGACTAATTTACAAATGTCCTCCATCATATAATGGATTGTAAAACCGATTTAAATCGAGATAATATTCCTACTTATACATATTACAAATGCGATGCGGTTATCCTTCAATCACGCAGCAACGGAGCACTGGATCATTATGATTTTTTCACATCAATATACTTGAGGACATAAGCACAGGAGTGCAGGACATAAGTTTCTTTTTATCACGGCAAAACAAAAAGATCTTTTAAATATCTGATTGTCACTTGAACATTGTGATAGTGTCAAAATAATCTTCTTGTTCTTCTTTTTATTCAACTTATAGACGTCCGCTGCTGGACATAAGTCTCTTGCTTGGACCTCCACGGACTTCGGTCTTGCGCCGCCTGAATCCAGCAACTCCCTGCTACTCGTTTGATGTCGTCGGTTCACCTAGTGGGGGGTCCTCCTGCGCTTTCCGGTGCGGGGTCGCCAGTCCAGCATCTTGGGACCCCATCGACCATCAGCTCTTCGAACTAAATCTGCATAATTCTTCTGCATCGAAAATAATCTGCATATTTCTTTCTCTAATTCGTATTTGTCTGTTTTTGTATTCGTATTCGTTTCTGTCATTCATTAGTCATGATTAACTCAGAACCCATCTTCTAATTGACCCCTTAGGGATTGGATTCCCAAAACAATTTGATTTGTTAGCTTGGGCGGCCTAATGAGTGAAATTCGAAGTCAAAGATGACACTTCAGCAATTTATCGTTGAAAAATTGAGGCTTCCAATTTTTCAAAACACTATAAGAATAAGCGACAATATTTTGAATTGGAATGGGAAAGTTGTGTGATAAATTCCGTTAATTTGTTAACTGTGGATTTTGTGTTGCTATCGTAATGAGAATTAATTACTTAATTGATGCTAAAGTTTATCGGCGGTGGTCACGTTTGGAACTTGTTCAGATAACGATCTCTATCTTTACACGAAATCAAGTTGTAGAAAGGGATTGCGTTTATTTATTTAAGTTACGGTTTGAGTTCCATTCGACTTGCAGTTTTCAAAATTTAAGGTCAAAATTATTTATTTAATGTAAGTCAAACTGTGGCTCTTCTGACAAGTCAAGATTCTACCACCGGTTCGGAAAGCAATTTCAGCTGAGAAGAGCCGGCAAGAAACTCAGCGATTGCTCTTTTCAAAACAGAATGTTACAATAAGCAATAAGAAGATCGTTATGTAGCTATTGCAATAATTCTTACTAATATGATAAATGCAAAAATGTGTTTGTTTGTTGGTTTGTCCTTCAATAATGCTGCAACAGAGCTACGGATCGACGTGATTTTTTGCATGGGTATAGTTGAGCATATGGGCTGGCGAGTGACATAGGCTACTTTTTATCACGGAAAATCTATTTATTTATTAAATAGTTCCCGCGGGATTTTGAAAACTAAATCCCTTCCAAGTTCGCCCGCTTACATCTTATAGACTGCATCTTCACTTACCATTAGGTGAGGTCGCAGTTAATTACTGTCTTGTTATCGAATAAAAAAGAACCGAGTGCTCCAATCATTTTCAAGCACTCACCAATGAAGATCATTTTATTTTTATTTATATTTAAATAGATAGGTATTTTCCGTTTATCGTTCTTTCCTCATGAACTCTGACATCGGGACGAGGGGCTCCCAGTACGGACGGTGCGTGTCTGACAATAATTATTTATTGGCGTGTCTTATCTGACTGCGGTTAGCTGATTATGTCAGACGTTTTGTTACTTCGGAGATTTATTCCTCGGGGTAATGCTAACGTGGTCGCTGTGTGGAATGAACGGTTCTTGCTGAGATGGCTGAAAAGTTTAGATTAGAAAATGCATTTAGAATGAATAAGTACGTATTTGAGCATTTTCAGACGTATCTAAGGCTGAAATCTATAGACCACATTCTCTCTCAGCGCAGACTCAAGATACTTTTAAAGTGAGACAGATTTATGTCAGAGCATATTTATGTCTCGTTTTAACATATATCTTCGCAGAAAGCCACTGGATACAAGCGCCATAAGACCGTGTCCTGTGGAAGTATCTACAAGAGCCTTTTGTCCTGTTTATGTCTATGACGACGACGATAACGACCTAGGGAACATAGGAATATACTCAATACTCTAATGTAGATTAATGTCTAGCGGTAAAGAGAGTTAGATATATAGTTATATCTGAAGGTGGTGATGAAGGTTTTTGTATTTGTTCTACTTCTGGAAGAGCGGCAGTGTATATCGCGAGCGGCCTGCTGTACCATATAGTTTTTTTTTTGGTTATTTTTATTTAGATGCCCGCGGCTTCGCTCTCGTGGATTTAGTATTTAAAATCCCGCGGGATTTCTTTGATTGAAAAAGTAGCCATTCGTTGTCATTCTCATGTAAAAAATCACATCGAACCGTTTCTTTGTTGCAGCGTTATTGAAGGACAAACCAACAAATAAACACAATTTCGCATTTGTAATACATATTAGGAAGGATAGGATTCTATCCTTCCTAGTATTATCACCTATCTAATATTATGATTCTTAACAAATAGTGGTACATCCCATAACCTTTAACCTACATAACAAGAGTTCCCATTGCATTCTGCGCTTGACCCAATAACAAAATAGACTCGTTAAACCACGTCAATCACGGCGGCGCGCGGCGCATCAAATGAGTTAATATAAACGTTACAAATAGTAATCAAAGTGATCTCAGTTACACAGGTCCGACCAACAAGTATTCACATCGCCAAACGATTATTTTTTCGTGTTGACCTCATGTAGTTAGGTTTTTTTTTTGGTAGAGTTATCAAAGTTTTAGACATGCCCATATTATTAACTAGCGTTTTCTTGCGGCTTCGCTCACATTAAGTTTGATTTTTGAAACCTCTGTTTAACCCCCTTTTATTTTTTTTGGGTTTTATTTTCAAAATGTCTTACTTAGCGGATGCCTACGTAATAATAACTATCTGTAAGCCAAATTTCAGCCTGATCCGTCCACCGGTTAGAGCTGTGCGTTGATAGCTCAGTCAGTCAGTCAGTCAATCAGTCAGTCACCTTTGCCTTTTATTAGAATAGCTGATGCTCGCGAATTCGTCCGCGTGTATTTAGTTTCCAAAAATCCTCAGGGGACTTTTTGATTTTTCGTGATAAAATATACCATGCGAAAAATCATGTCAATCTGTTGGTTGTTGCGTGCTTTTCTTTATCGGTAATTTATTATTGTATCTTTTTTTACGCGGTGCAAAAAGATATCTCTCAACTGCACTGTCACGCGATGGTAAGTGACGATGCTGTCTAAGATGGTAGCGGTTTTACTTGGAAAGGGTTTGGCAGTGGGAATTAAACCCATACCCCTATTAGTTTCTGCTCACTATAGGTAGCTAAGGTATAACTAACATTTTGGTTATAAAAGTTTGATCAGATGACAGGGAGAAAAATATTTTTTATTTATTTGTATATCATAAAAATGTAGTTTTATTTTATTTATTTAATCTCAAAAGTTTCAGATTAAATAAAACTTACTAGTAACAAACGTGATGTAATTTTGCAACGTAGATGCATTCAAAAACCTTATCCAACAACAAACAAACTTCAAAATCTATTACACCTAAGTAATAATAAACAAGATAACGTAAAGTATTATTTAATAAGTGCAATAAACAATACATTTATCGAACTTGTTACGGAGGCCCCTTACAAGAAATCGGTACACAATTTAAAGTTATCTTTGCATTAGGAAATAAAGCCATTTATTACGGCTGATAACCTGACCTATGCAGATGTCTGATGGGTCGCAGATACGTATCTAATGAAACATACGGGGCTTGCGACTGGGTTAATGGGGTGGCTCGTTCGACTCAGATTCGTGAGTGAGAGGCCATTTGGTAGTGGTTTATTTGACAAAGCAATCTTGTTTGTGCCAATACAGTCGCGAACTGTTTCATTAGAACAGGGAAATTACTCGATACGACGCCAGAGTAACTATAATGATTAATGAAACTCTGTGAATATTTTGACGACTGGCGGAGTGGTATAAATGGGAGGTCTCAAGTTCGAGTCCCATGTTGACATGTGTTGGATTATATGTACCTATTGCATTTTTGAAGCTTCACTGTGGAAACACTGTATACATAGCTTAGTTTGGTTACTTATTGTAAAATTATTTTATTTTTTTGAAAAGAGCAACTGCTGAGTTTCTTGCCGGTTCTTCTCAGCAGAATCTGCATTCCGAACCGGTGGTAGATTTATGACGTGTCATAAGTGCAACAAGGTAGCCTATTTTGAATTTTGAAATTTTTTTTGAATTTTGATTCGACGAGGCCCCTTATTTCTAATGTCACCCGGGCGTGAACCCTTACCACCAGAGGGCATACGGGCTAACTTAGCCAAGCCACTCCTTCCGTTCGTCCCGACATCCTAAGCTGAGGTCTGAACCTCACAGGAGGCGCCCTTAGGAGGACGTTGCCCCCCGAAATCATCGAGCCCTAGGGCTCAACCCCCCTGGTTACGTTTAGCGCTGGCCAACTATTTCGGTGACGCTGTTGCGGTCATTAGGGCCAGCAGCATTCTTGATTCGAAAAAAAAAACAATTCGATTCCCGGCGGCGGCAATTTGCGAATTTATAATTTCTAAATCGTCTCTGGTTTGGACTGGTAGGGCTTTAATTCGCAGCTAGTTAGTATCCTACCGTGAAGAACGCATCCCTAAGCGATTTAGCGTTCCGGTAGCGTAAACCGCAGGGGTAGCAGTTTTATTTACAGTGCCTTACTCACCTATGGCCTGAACCCTCCTCATTATCAGAGGCGACCCGTATTATACCTACCTAAACACATAATAATGTTCAAAAGAATACGGACGAAAAAACAATATCGGCTCATAACGAATCCTTTCTATCTTATCAACGTTCTATGGCGATAAGCACCATCCGCCTGTCAGTATTGAAAGCATGGGTGATGTATGGAATATTTGGCATTTTCCCGACATCGCTCGATCACTGATCATTGATCATTGATCACTATTAGAGTGATCCGGGCGCACACCGGCGGCTGATCCTCTAATAGTCTCATTATCGTGAGAAGCCTAGTTGGTCTAGTGGTGAGCAGGTGCAACTAAGGATGACGAGGTCTCGGGTTCGATTCCCGGTCGGGCCTAAAAATGTATTGGGTTTTTCTGTCAATTCTCAGTACTAACCCAGAGTTAGGAAGTTGGCGGTGAGTCACCCCGTGCCGCGGAGAGCACGTTAAAGCCGTCGGTCCTGCGCCTGATTTATCTCAGGTCGTGTCAGATTTTCATCCCATCGGATTATGAGAGTGAGGGAATAGAGAGTGCACCTGTGTTTGCGAACACACTGGTGCACTATAATATCTCTCACGTAAATTCAGGGAGTTAAGAAGGAGGCGGCGCATACTTGTGCACGATAATATCTCCCGCGCAGTTGGCTAATTTCTAGAAATTGGCCGTCATAGCCGGATTCGGTCGATGGGAAATTATAGTGTGAAGCTGATGTAAATAGTGGCTAGGTCACATCAAGCAGGATCGCTGTCAAGGACTATCTTGTCTATCGAATAAAAAAAAAAGACGTGTGGCACTCGGGGACTGCCGCGGTAAAGCTATTGCATAGCATTTTTTATCAACACCATCTAGCGGTGAGAGGAGTCCCGTGTCAGGTTATTTTCGTTACGGAATTTCCGGATTCGGTCTCCACGCTCAAGGCCTGCGATAGAAACTATGCAATAGCTTAAAAATAATATGACAAGTCCGTATGCACATACACAATCAACTAATTAAGATACGAAATGCACATTCGATTTTATATTATTACGAATTCCCGCTCGCGGTTAACGCAACGATATCGAATGCCGTATCTACGAATTAATCTCGAAAGTGAGGTCTTTGACAATATACTTAAGCCGACAAAGCGTTTGAGTCAGACCTCTGACCCTCTTTAATCGACGCCTCTCATTAGGGGTTTATTAGAAAAGGTGGCTCAGTTCTCACGTCTGGTTGAATCACTGACTAGAAGGAAAAATAGACAGAGAAAGTTCGTAAATTGAAACATGTCAGAATAAGCCGATTTCTGTGATTTTTATAAAATACTAGCTTTTGCCCACAACTTTGTGACAATGTTAGACTGCGTCTTCACTTACTATCAGGTGAGGTCGCAGCCATGCGCTAGTCTATATATTTAATAATAAAAAATTTCGTCCGGGTGAAATTAGGTTCTTATAAGTCCCACAGGAATTGTTTTTCCAAAATAAAAGATATTTATGTCACTTTACAGGTCCTCAATTATGGCCATGTAAAAAATAGCGTCGATTCGGAGCTCTGTTGCAGCGTTATTGAAGGATAAACCAACAAACAAACACACTTTTGCGTCTATAATATTACTAAGGATTGCAATCCTTCCACGTCAACAGTAATAAAGTATCGATTAATGTGGTTCTATGATAATATACTGCGGAATTGACACTATAATCTAGAATAGAAAAAATGCTATATAGATGATGGTTAGAGGTATTAAAATTAATATAACGTTTGGTTGGAGGAAATCATTTGCCTTCTCTTGATTATGAGTCTTTTTCAAACACACACTTCACTTGTTGAGATCCTTCTATTCTAGGTACGTCTATGGATTGAATTAACCATATAAAACGTATATATGTACTTTAAAACGGAAATTCCTTTTATTCTTTTATTCTACTAAATAATAAAATGTGATTGTGCCGGTCCATTTAGAAATCCTGCGCTTTGATTCAGTTTTTTATTAGTCATACGTTAGTCATACTTAATTTCCACGTCACGGTGTTGGTGTACAATTTTACTGAAGTTATATTTTATCTTTTGATCCAGTTTTTTTTATAGTCTAAGTAAACGATCATATTAAAATTAATGAATCACTAATAAATAAGTCTGCGTTGAATGACTTAATCAAAACTTATCAAAGTCATCATTTTGTGCCAATATTAAAATTTTAACCGGTGAATCTAAATTTTTCTTGAGTAGGTATTTTAAATTAAAAAAAAAGGGTAAATACCGTCTTTACCCTTTTTTTATTACCCTAGATGAGAAGGGTTTTTGAAGTTACATCACTAAAGAGTGGAAATGGGCAATAAGGTTTTTATGAGGATATAATTTTATTAAAATAATTAAAAATAGCCGATCAAAAGACTCGCATACGAAGGGTTCTGTACCCAAAACGCCGAAAAAAACGTTTCTAGTAGAGGGGCCCTCCTTTTATTTTTAATTTGTTTTTATTTTTATTATTTGTTTTTATAGCGGCAACAGAATTACACATTCTCTGAAAATTTCAACTCTCTACCTATTACGGATAATAAAAAACAGCCTGCTGACAGACAGACAGACGGACGGACGGACGGAGAGCGGAGACTTAATAATAGGGTCCCGTTGGTTACCTTTTGGGTACGGAACCCTAAAAAACTAAAAAGAGTATTAATATTTTCCGACAAAAAAACTGTATTTTAATATCCTATAACAAAATGACTTCTGCAAAACATAATCCAAACAAAACTGTGTCGTGTTACATGTAAATTTTGTGAGATAACAATAAACAAGAGAAGTCAAAAGCCACCCTTTTCTGTGGCGTCATTATCACCGGAACAAAGGGGGCTGGTTTGTCACAAAATGGTCGCAAAAAATATTGTGGTCGTGATAAGTCCAAACATTTTGTTTTTGGGAACATTGTTTCCTAGCGAACTCTTCATTCGACTTCATTGTAGTATACAGGGTGTTTTGTGTTTTACTGAGAATATAATTGTTTTCTGAAGATTTCTGATTTTATTATTAACTAGTGGGCAAAAGCCCGCGACTTAACTCACTTTTCAAATCCCTATTTTAACCAATAAGGCGTTGAATTTTTAAATAGCCTTTCTTAGTGGATGCCTACGTCATAATAGCTATCTGTATGCCAAAGAGCCCTCTCCGTCCAGTGGTTTAATCTGTGCGTTGACAGATCAGTCAGTCAGTTACCTTTCCTTTTATATATTTAGATCTGACAAAAACATATACATAATTCAACTAAAACAGAAGACATACAGTTTTACAATTAAATTTAATTCAAACAATTTTAGAGCTTCAGTAATTTTACCTTTAAAACTTATCTATAAAGACTTAAAATAAAATAAAAAGTATACGTAAAACCGTTAAAATATGAATTTTTGTGAATATAAAACAATAAAAAGACACTTTTTAAACATGGAAATAATTTAAACATCAGGATGTTGTTTCTAGAAAGAAGTAAAGCTTAAGTCACAGTAGAGGTTTTTTAGACTAACGAGCTTTTGAAAAGTACTCTTTAATTAAATGAAACATGCTGTATAAGGACTGCAGAACTATTCTAATTTCAAAACCGCGCCCCATGCTGATTTGAATAAAGAAAAGGCATAATGAGTCGTAAATATCAGATTATCTGTCACAAGAATGGGTAGCCATTGCTTGTCATGGAGATGTCTCATGAGAATCGCCATACTTGTGGCAAAGGTTCGTATTTAGGATGCCTGTATATTTTTTTTTTAAAAGAATATTAGCCAAGCTCGATGTTTATTTTAGTTTTTGATTGGTAGCTTATTTCCAATTGTTATTTTATTCTCTTATCTCGTACAAAATCGGAAGACTATTTGAGATTTCATTAAAAAATGTGTAGTTAAAAAGGTATATTAGAGAAGAGATACCGTTTAGCGCAGCCGCAGCGTTTATTTGTGTAACTAGTCTGCGGGTAAGACAACGATATTACATAGAAAATAAATTATTTTACTGTTGCGCGTGCCGACACTTGTTGATACTTTTATTTCTTTGACCGAGCGAAGCGAGGTCTCTGAGGCTACTTAAGTGAATTTGCATTTGTCCGTGCGTCCTTCCATCCGTCCATGTGTCCGTCTGTCAGAGCCTTATAGCTTCTGAATTACTGAACGTAATTACTTCAAATTTAAATATAATATGTAAACTGATGGCCTTCAGCCGAATATTGCATAAAAAAATATAAAAAGCTATATTTCTGGAGGGCTTCCGCATAGATGGCTAATCTCTGTCAAGCTTGGCTGCCGTGGCTGGATTCGATCAGGAGGACATCATCATCATTATCATACAAAAATATTGTTAAAGTATTAAAAAATTCAATCCATGTACAGGTATACATTGCGGGTTTGTCGCTAGCGCGAGTCAGGAAGTGTAAAAATGTAATCTATTTTAAACATTTGTCGTGGCGCTCGCCGCCCGCCGCACCGACGCTGCGGTTAACTGCACTTAACTGCAGTTTCGAGGGTTAACTATCATGTACAAATTATGCTTAAGAAAGTCGCAAACTTGCGTTACGAAGCATTTTGTTGCGCGCTTTTACTTTCGACTGTTACGATGTATGGGAGGCTTAACGCAATAAGTGTGTGTAAGAGGCTTAAACTCTATGGTTTGATTGGTTTGATAATAAATCCTCCTTGTCTACGCCACCGACACGGCAGCGTCTTATTTTTCATTTATTTTTATCCCGAGTCTTAAATCCATAATCAGGAACCATAACATCGACTTTTTATAGACTATTTATCGACTAATTAGTAATTAGAATTTTAAAAATACCTCGGGAATCCTCTGTTTTTCTGAGATGAATCTAGCCTAATTATGTCACTCCAATTCCTCAATGCAAAAAATCAAGTCGATCCATTGTTCCATTGCTACGTGATTGAAGGATAAACCACCAAACAAACATACTTTTGCATTTATAAGTATAGTAAGGATAATAGTACCTTAGTCTCCTTAGGGTCGAATTCACCAACGTAAAATGTCTTATCCAAGCATAGATTTGATATTTTGGTAGATTTTCTATACAAAAACTGTCAGAACGCCCAATTTAATCCTCGGTTAAACGTCACTTAATAGTAAAAGTCGTAGGTGTTGAGGTTCAGGATCGTGCATAACATCACATTGAACCCAAACATCATCGGTTTACTTGGATTGATTTGACCACACACACTAGACTCCAAACAATCAAAAGACAATCTTAAACCGTGTTATTTTACCCATTCTTCTCACGGTGACCAGCGCTTTTAAGACTTTACAGTGGATTTCCTCATCCCACATAGAAAAAACATCAATTCTAACCTGACCTTCCACGGGCAGTATAATTTGAAACTTTATGTATGACCAATTTGGGGAGGATAGGTCAAGTTACAATAGCTATGCGTGTGCTAACAAAAGTTATATATGTCATTAATATGGTTAACACCACAGCTATGGGTTTCCCGTGAGAAGCTATTCAGACTCGATTGTATTGTGGCAAAGAACCTCCACTTAGAGTGTTATGATAAAATTATTAAGAGCACATCCAGATTTTGTTGTTTTGTTAGTACATTGTGTTCGGTCTTTTAAAGTTTTTTATTTGTTTAACATCTAATATGAACACAATGAAATATGATGTCCGCGACTCCGTCCGCGTGGATTAAGGCTCTTTAATTTTCCAGGATAAAGCCTATGTGTTAATCCTAGGTGTGAGCTATCTCACTTTCAAATTTCAGCCAAATCGATACATTAGTTGTGGCGTAAAGGAGTAACAAACATGCACACACACAGATACAAACTTTCGCCTTTATAATATTAGTGTGATATACCGGTAAGCGATTTACTGGTGGTAGACTGTTTTCTGGAAGGAAGACGTTGTAAATTAAAACAGCTTTTTCCCGCGGCTTCGCTCACGTTTTTGATTTTAAATCCCCTATTTTGCTTATTTAGGGGTTGAATTTTCAAAAATCCTTTCTAACCGGATGCCTACGTCATAATAGAAGCTATGCGTCAGCCTGATCCGTCCAGTGATTTGAGCTGTGCCTTGATAGATCAGTCAGTCAGTCACCTTTTCATTTTATATATTTAAGACTGTACTTAGAATTACCTTTACACAAGTTTATGAAATCTACTAAAAAAATGCTCATCCAAAAAGCATAGTACACAAATGAAGATTAAGTAAGTATATAAATAATGGTTCTTCTATTGTACTTCGAAAAGACAAACTGCTGAGTTTTTTGTGAGTTCATCTCAACAGAATCTTCTTTAATAAGACTCAAAAAATGGAATAAAAATACTTACCTCATAATTTTTATAAAGTCAGTAATATTAACAAACTAATCCCAACGGAAGCTGCCAAGAGCATATTAATCAAAAAGGACCTAAAGCTAACCCTCAATTATCTAAATTTGGGTTTACCTTAATAACTTGTAAAAAACAAAGTCCTTTAACCTATATCCTGATCTTGACATCATCCAATCAGACCCAAATTGCCAAAACGATTGAAACCCAAGCCACGATTTCCGAGCATTTTGGTCTAATTACAAAAAATACGAGGAATAAAAAGGTGTGGATGGGTGCAGTAGACAAGAGACAAGACGAGTACTATGTAAAAAAAAGGAAATAATTTATAGACCTCGTAATACAAAAATACATCTTACTTAATAAATAAATAGAATTATTGTGTAAAATAAGTGCATAGAAGAATTTTTCGTTATTACTTTTTCCTTTTTTTTGTCTAGACAATGACCTTATTTTGAATAAGCCCGTTAGGTATATTTATAACTAGTAGGGCGCGTGGGTGCGCGGCTCGCTAAAGCGAACCGCGGTTTTTCTGTCCACCAAGTAGACCTTCGGGTCTTGATCATCTTTTTCCAAGGAACTACTCTTCCATCTTTCATAGTCTCTGAGATATAAATCGACGAAACTTGTATGACCGCCATCTTGAATCCGCCATTTTGGTACTTTTTTTCAGCTCATTGCCAATTGGATGAGGTTTTATACAAAAATAAATATATAATATAAACAATAAATTCCGCCATCTTGATTTTTTTTCTATTCATCAAGTAGACCTTCGAGTCTTGATCATCTTTTTCCAAGAAACCACTCTTCCACCTTGTAAAGTCTCCGAGATAGACACTGACGAAATCTGTATGGCCGCCATCTTAAATCCGCTATTTTGGATTTTTTTTCAGCTCCCTGCCAATTGGATGAGGTTTCGAATGACTTTTGTTCCCCACCTATCTTCGATATCTTGGCCGTGCTCCTCACCTGTCTCCGAAATCCTTAACCATCAGCTCTCTCCATATTTTTCCTCCAAATAAATTTTTGTCCTCTATACGAAACCATCAGAAATTTTGAAAAGGCGCCGCATAATGTCTTGCATATATTTTGTATGGAAAAAAATAAATTCCGCCATCTTGAATTTTTTTTCTATTCATCAAGTAGACCTTTGAGTCCTGATCATCTTTTCCCAAGAAACCACTCTTCCATCTTTTATAGTCTCCGAGATAGACACCGACGAAATTTGTATGGCCGCCATCTTGAATCCGTCATTTTGGAGTTTTTTTTCGGCTCTTTGCCAATTGGATGAGGTTTCGAGTGACATTTGGTCGAACACCTATTTTTCAACAATATTTTTCCTCTGAATGAATTTTTGTCCTCTATATGAAACCATGCGTGAAAAAATTTTTTTTCATACAAAATTTTACAGGAGAGGTGATCAATGAGTCAGTGAATCAGTGAATCAGTGTGTCAGTGAATCAGCCCCAGTAGCTATATATATATTAATATTTTTGTACAAAATATTAAAATAGAATTCGTCCTTATTTAGTGAAGCTTAGTTTTGCACTCGTCAGACTCGTCATCAATTGCATAAAATTAATGAAAGAGATTTTTTCATATGAAAATACGAATATTATAAAAAAATTAGAAATAGATCTCAGTAACATAGCAGGAACACTTAATTTTAAGTAAGTTTATTCCAAGTAAGGTACCTATCATGATTCACGACCCAACTTGATCACTCTTGAAACCAAGGTTGCGACTACGATCAAATTTTGTAACTTATTTATGTGTGAGCTGAATAAATGTTTATTTATTTTATTTATTTTTACGACGCCACTTGGTGTCATATTCGCGTAATGCGTGAAGTTCCTAAGACCATCTCGTCTGGAGTCTACACTTCTTCAAGCTAAAAGGGCATGATGTTTTTTATCCGACGCGGTTTGCTTGGGCGAAAAAAAATCAATTAGGTACGCTCGCCTCGTGCCATTACAAAATGTCGTTTTTTTGGTTCCAACTTAATGAAAAATTAAGTTATACCCATGATTGATGTATTGATGTAGCGCTTGACTTTGTATATTTTTTATAGATCCTTAGTCAAAGGTCTTGAAAAAAATCCTAAGGTTTATTGTCTCACTATGAATCAAGCGATAAAATCACGTTGATCCGTTGCTCTGTTGCTGCGTGATTGAAGGACAAACCAATAAATCAACCAAGAAACACACTTTTGTATTTATAATATTAGTGATTAAAGGAAATTGGTTATGACCCTCAATGATGAGGCATGCGACCCAGAATAGTTATTTTAAGTACGTAAGTAGTAAGTAAGTAAGTATTTCTTTTGTAATTTTGGTAGCTGAAACCAATAACAGCTGGTTTTCTGTACGATATCATGTGGAATTCTTTGTTACATTTACACTAGTATTTGCACAATATTTTTTAAGTAACAGGTACGGAACACTATATGCGTAGATTAAGCTCTTTCTTGATTAATTTATTAATGCTATTATTGATTGAGTTGTTCACCGTTTTGATCTTCAAATGCAATTTTATGCCCCATTAGATAATTATTAGAATTCATGTTATACGGATTAATTAGGTATTTTAATCTATAAAATATGATCCCTAAATAGTGGGTATAAGCGATTTTGCTACTAGTCATTAATTTTATATCCGCTTAAGACAGGCTGCTGTTTCTTTTTTTTTTGCTTATTTATGTGAGGCTATTTTTTTCATTTTTTTGAGCTCGTGGACTTTAAGAATTAAGTTGCAAAATGAAGAAAAACAATTACTTTGAACTTTTGTTAACGAAATATTTGCCAATTCAAAAGCTTCAACGATAAAACAAAATCCTTAAAAAAACGATCTAACAGCGGAAACGTCCAATAAAAAGAGTCACCAATACACCTATTAACAAACACATTACCAAAAAAAAAAAAAATAGACGCCATGCCATGTCAGCCATTCATATTCCAATCTAAATTCGAAATTCGAAATCGTATCGCGTCCTGACGTTTCCTCTACGTGCCGTTTCCGCTCTGTGCGGGCGCACTACGAATCCCTAATCGCGCGCTTTTACATTTTTTTTTTTCTGGAGGATACATTTTTTCTCTATGGTCCCCAACTATGTTGGGTGTATCCTGTGGTGGTGATTGATGGGGGAAGATAGGCTGGCGCGGACCTGACAAATTGGTGCGTTATATTCGAAACGCGTCGGCCATTTTTGGATTCGTCCGCATTGATCTTTCACGCGATGTTTACGTAATTATTTGGGTTGAATTGAATGGAATTTTTGAAATAAAATTTTCAAAATATAGAAATGGACATTTTTTTTAGAGTTCTTTAGTAAAATAAGGGACCCTTATAGTGCTCCTTATAGGGCCCCGTATAGTCATCTATCCTAATGTTATACTAATGAATAAATCCAGGGCCCTCAGATTTTTTTTAATAAAGAATATTAGCCAAGCTGATCTTGACTTATATTCTCCTCACCCCTCTAAATAAGCGAAAAGCTTGTACTAGGAGCGGGTACGACAATAGTGCAACTGGTGGGGTTCGACTTTTAATTTTCAGTCCGCACTTTTAACCGTTGGGCTATTGAGGATTAAGAAGAATTTAGTCCACCAGTCACCATGCTTGCCAAGTGCGGATTGGCAGACTTCACACACCTTGAAGAATATAATGGAGAACCCATGCCAGAATGCCAGAGCATGCAGATTTCCTCACCATATTTTTCTTTACCGTTAAAGCGGTTGTGTGTTCCTGGGATTCGAGCCACAGACCCCCGAAGAAGAGGCCGACTTTTTAACCACTAGGCCATCACCAATGCATGTCCACATGTCACATCAATTTGATTCAGAAACTGTTAAAGATGTCCAATTGGACACGGCGATAAAAACTTACTCTTACCGAGTCGCATGCAGAAAAGTCTGGGTAGTGACCCCGTCCATGAACGAACTCATTAATGGAAGGGGTCTTAGCCAGCAATGGGGAATAAAACACCCAGAGTGGGGAGATATCTACACTAAAAGTACGAACGGATCGATTAATATTCGTATTGAAGCCTCTACTCCTCTATTCATAGGCGAGTCTACAGACTGTTTAATATGTATCACGCTCGTGATTGACCGTTGACTGATGACTTCATTGCATTACACTCGACGCTTAATATGTTAATCATATTATATTATAATAGTACTCCGAGCTTTGCTATAATATTATGGTTACATAATATACTAGCTTTTGCCCCCGCGACTTCGTCCGCGTGGAATTAGGTTTTGGGGTGGAATTTTCAAAAACTGTTACACACGTACTTCTTTATTTTTAACTGATAGCTCAAATACCAACTTTGATGGAAACAGCTTGAAAAATGACGGAGTTTCATATAAACTTCCATCCCCTATTTAAACCCCTTAGGGGTGGAATTTCCAATAATCCTTTCTTAGCGTGCGCCTACGCCATAAAAGGAACCAACTGTACAAATTTCGAGTTTCTAACTTCAGTAGTTTAGGCTGTGCGTTGATATCTCAGTCAGTCAGTCAGTCAGTCAGTCAGTCAGTCAGTCAGTCAGTCAGTCAGTCAGTCAGTCAGTCAGTCAGTCAGGACTTTGAATTTTATATATATAGATAAATGAATACGTCATCGAAAATTTTGGAACTGGAGTTATATTCGACCCCACGGATCTTATGGAATCCTTCCTTCAGTATTTTTGACTGCTTACATGATAGTACTATGGCCATGGAATTAGGAACTACCTTCTTCTTTGGTCATGGAACTAGGAAGTAATTATTTCTTATTATTAGCTCACTCACATTAAGCCTTATTTTATTAAAATTATTGCACTTATTATATTAATGCGTTATTTACAGTTACAGTACACAATATACAGTTTTGAATAAAATAGTTAAATCAAATTTTATTATTTATATGGGACTGTTTCAGTCTTAAGAAAAACCTTAAAATATTTCCACTTTATTAAGTACGTAGTAACGGAACGCTCCATATCTTTTTACTAACCTAAAAAATATTTTACTGAGGCCTCAAATAAGTTCAAAGACTCAATAGCCCAAGCCCCAGTCAAGTTCAGCTTGGCTAATATTCTCTTAGAAAAAAAAAACGAATAGTGGGAGGCCGGTGCGTCAAAGATTAATTTAATCAGTTAGATACCAAGTAATCCGTTCGCAATATCTCATTGCCTAAAGCAAAATAGGTACGAACCAAAATCGTAAATCGATTACAAAAGTGCACCACATACCATATAAACTCAGTGGTAATAAAATCTAATTCTAATGCCCTCGCTTGGTACACGGAGCACGTCCCGTGCGCTGACGATAGGGCGCACGTTAAATACTGAACAATATAATGATCTATATACGAGTTGTACACGAGCTAGCGGCTGTGTATTGAATATTAATATTTCGTGTTCGAGGCAAAGATAAGTTATTTTAGCAGATAGGTAAGATAAGGATAGGATATGAATTATGCCTAAGTAAGTGCTTAGTCTGCCAGTTGTGCTCAGTGCTCTAGCGCTTTTCGATTGAAGATTGTCTAATTTAAAGCATATAGTTTAATGTATATTATCACAATATCTTTTCCTTCTAATGAATTATTCGAAAAATAGAAGCATCTATGCGTTTGAATTAACCAAATAATTGATGGCGTTCTAAATTTAAATTTCCTTGCACTATATTTAAAATAAATATACTAAATATAACTATATTTAGTATAAATTGGAGAGGTACAAGTAAGTACTTATTATACGTCTAATAAACCACTTCTAGAAGTTGTACTGGTTAGTACAACTCCTTTGAGAATCATAATTATTGTTGTGTTAACATTTGGATTTAGAACGATTGACGTCTAGCTGCTAACTTAATTTTAAGGTGCCGCAAATAAATTATTACCATTACTTTACATCCACATATACATGTCAAATTAATCGCTTGTTCGCTTTAGGACAGATTCGCTATTGCCCTTCCGTAATAATCATAAACTCAAACATTTCCTCTCAGAGGACAAACACGTTACATCTATAACATGCTACATCTATACTGCTTAACCTTTGCCAATAAATTCTGAAACTTATTCAAAACTGGCATCCAGCGGTTGTAAAGATATCATCTTTGTATACGGGATTTCCGGTGTCCGCCCTACAGGACTATAAATACGTCGCTAATTTCCCAGGAACCCTTAGATCATGCCATATATGTCTCTGGAATGCGTTTTTTTCTTTTTCCATTCAATTGTTCGTCATACTTGCGCTGTTTGTTAATGAGGCTGCATCTAGTTCTGACGAGTATTGGACGTCAGAATCACAATGACGCATCTCATTTAAAGGAATGCGTGTCTATAAAATAATATAAACGTAAAAATTCTTTTTACAAAACCGACTTCAAACGCCACTACAATGTATAACAATTGTGCCTATAAAATTTGAATTTGAAGAGTTCCCTCGATTTCTCCAGGATCCCATCATCAGATCCTGATCTGATGACAATGGGACCACCCTTTAAAACAAATAAATCTCTTCGAGTAATCGTGGAACATACATAAAAAAAAAAGATTCCAACGAATTGAGAACCTCCTTCTTTTTTGGACTGCGAGCAATGCGTGGATAAATATAAATACATTCATAAAATCTTGTATATTTTTTGGAAGCCGTAATGAAATGATTATGTCCTAATGTATTGAATTGATACCTCTTTTCTTTTCTTTTTGAAATCGGTTAAAAAATGAAAATATTCTAAAGCTTGACTAGCTTGTTGTAATACTCAAATTAACATTAAAATCTCATTGGAATCTTACGTCAGAGACGAGTCAAATTGTTAAGAAGGCATGATTTTCCTTTAATTCATCATGCTCTAATTCTGTGTATTACCGCAGGTATTTCCCGGCACGGAAAATTATATAAATATTCAATAGAAGCTCAGAGATCAATAAGTACAAAATGGTTTTTACGATAAACAAAAAATGACGATCATCAAAATAACCAGTAAATATTACAATATGAAAACCACAAAAATATATCAAGATAGAACGTCTATCATCACTGTTTTACTAGTGGGTAGCCCCACACTACACTTGACTGCACTCTACTCTAGGGCTTTTTTTTAATTCGATGACAAGATAGCCCTTGACTGCGATCTCACCTGATGGTAAGTGACGATGCAGTCTAATACGGTAGCGGGCTAACTTGAAAGGAGTATGGCAGAGTAAATTCAACCCATACCCCTAATCGGTTTCTACACGCCATCGTGCCGGAACGCTGGTGGTAACTAGCCACAGCCAAAGCGTCCCAAAAGACCAGACAAGAGAAAATTAAGAAATTGTAAATTCCCAAATTGCCCCCGCCGGGAATCGAATCCGAGACCTCCCAGTTATAAGACCACAGCGCTCACCACTGCGCCGGGGAGGTCGTCAAAAACTTTCTGGTTCCTCTTCTTAATTGAATAAAAACTATGTTCTGTCCACTGCCATTTGAACTTGCCGATTCTATGCTATGTGCATGACCTTACTTCTGCTGATCTCTTAATTTTAAATCATCGAACACAACAACTGACATAACAACCGAACATTAATTAATAAAACACTATAACCGACAATAACGTCCGACATGTTTAATTACGTAATACAAATCCATGATACAATTGGATTAAGATCGATACAAATGCGCGCTCACGCCTCAATGGCGCCCACGCGCTTCGCACCGATGATCCATAATACAATAATAGATTAAAGATCGATAGACAAGGCATGATTTATAAGATTAAATGCCTAATATCCTACTGCCTCTGTGAGTCATCCATACAAAAACGTCACAAACGTTGTAAACTATTGTTTTATGCCCATAAACCAATTTGATGTTTGAATTGCGTGTATATGACTGATGTCGATAATTCACTGATATGATAGAATTGTAGCAGCTGTTAGTATTAAAATAAAAAATATATAATTATAGCCCCACACTGTGTTGTAACAAAATGTAACAATGCTATCGTAACATAATATATGTTACACATCATATACATGTATAACATGTATATGATGTGTAACATGTATATGAGGTAGTATTAACTCTACCGAATAACTTTATTATTCCAAAGGTCCATTGCATTTGTTTATGGGAAACTAGTTGATGCCCGCGGCTTCGCTCGCGTGGATTTAAATTTTAGAATCCCGCGGGAACTCTTTAATTTTCCGGGATAAAAGCCTACGTCACTCTCCCCGTCACCCATGCAATATATCACGTCAACCGGTTGCTTTGTTAGGGTGTGATTGAAGGACAAACCAACAACCCAACAAACAAACACATTTTCCCATTATTAGAGATATTAGTAAGATATTAGTAAGGATGCAAATATTTTCAATTGAACTATAGAGGTTTTTTTAGTTCACATACATTTTTATAGACTGTTAACACCTCTGTATTTACAAGTCTTTGCCATAATGTACTACACTCATTGTTTAAACTATGACTCCATGACACGTTTCCCAGAATAGATCGGGCGATCCAAATCAAATGCGCATGAGTCTAAAAGCGCGCTAGTGTTGGGCGCGTTGGGTTTCACTTAATTAGTGAAAAACAATATTATTTGAGTACAATTAATTATTCGTTTACGTTCAAGGCCTGTTTATGGTAACTTAGGAGTAGAGAGTCGGTATGTATGTGACTATTTACGAATGTTTCACCGTGGCGCCTAATCTGCTGAGCCGATTTTGATTAGGTGTCAATCGACTCGTTATTATGGTCCGAGTGACACAGTTATTTTACATGAATAAAATATATAACGGATGTTATAACCAATTTTTCGTAGTTGGGTTACAATTTTTTAAACTATTTCCTTGTTTTAAGGCCTTAAAAGAAGCGTAAATGAGTTTGATGGCTTTACAGGTTGCCGGAGCAGGCACGCTCGCGTAAATTTAGTTGAATTTCGCGAAAAAATTACTTCACACGAGTGTAATACGGAACAAAAATAAAATTCTCAATTAAAAATATTTATATTTTATTACTAAATGTAATACCTTTTTTATGGGCAAGAACGAATTAAAAAGCTTCTGCTCTTTTGGAGTAATTTTGCAAATTATGACAAAAATAGGTACTCTTAGGGAATTTTTTTATAAGGAAAAATACAATTTTGTTGCAGAGAAAACATTAATTGAATCTTTTATTCTACATTTTTTCTTTACGGCTTGAATCAACAGTTATGTTGACATTTTGAATTAAATATCCAATAATTTTGGCATTTCACACCTCTTAGCACCATAAATCACAGGTCGATAAATTAGCGGGCTTATTTGCTCGTGAATGTAATAGGCTCATCCCTACATCAGACACGACGCACGTCTTCTTGAACGTGTAACTCATGCTCAAAGTGTAACCCGATGAGATAGGCTTTTAGTGCTAATGAATGCCTTAATAGAGCCTTTTAACTTATATGTATTGAGGACATGAATGTTGGCATCTCAGTACTTACAGTCTCACATGTAAGTTGATAGTGCAGATAGTAATGTACCAGGTTTAAGGCAGATTTTAACATGGAGAAGTTATATTTGACGACTTGCCTGGAACGCTGCTGTGGTCTTATAACTGGGAGGTCTCGGGTTCGATTCCCGGCGGGCGGAAGAATTTGGGAATTTATAATTTTTGAATTGCCTCTGGTTCGGTCTGATGGAAGGCTTTGGCCTTGGCTAGTTACCACCCTACCGTCAAAGACGTGCCGCCAAGCGATTTAGCGTTCCGACACGATCGCGATGGCGTGTAGAAAAAGATTAGGGGTATAGGTTGAATGTACACTGCCATACACCTTCCAAGTTAGCCCGCTACCATCTTAGACTGTCACCACTTTCATCTTAGACTACCATCGTCACTTTCCAGGATAAAAAGTAGCCTATGCTCCAGGTTCTCAACTATACCCATACAGAAAATTACGTCGGTCCGTTGCCCTGTTGCAACGTGATTGAATGACAAACCAACAAACTACGTATAACAAACCAATAAACCAACAAACAAACACACTTTCGCGTTTATAAAATTATGTAGTAAGATAAGAAATTGGATAAGAAATAAGATAAAGTATTCGTCTACAATTTAAGAGTACCGACTCGAATCGACTACAATGGAGTTTCATATTTCCTAGAGAATATAATTTGTGGGTACCTACTATTAGAAATGAAAGTGTTAAAAAACTTGTTACAAGAAAAGCCGAGGTTGAAAACAATAATAATTTTACAGGCATTTCTAATAGTTACGAGCATGGTCTACCGGTAGACGAGCAATCAAATTTCAAATTATGGAGTAAGCAATAACTAGTAAGTTCACGAATTTATGGTTACATATTACTAGCTTCTTCGGTAGGCGAAACGTATAAATTCATCATATATTTCTATGAGCCTTTAAATCATTAAGAGTATAAACGCGTTAGGCTTTATTCGACTTGCCTAACGAAGTTATTTTCTACTGGAAACTATTTACAGGTGGAAACTAATTATGATTTCTGTTGTAAAGTGAATATTTAAGTTCCTTCGAGATTTTTTTAAATTATACCATACCAGCTTTTGCTCGCGATTTTCAAAACAGAAGTTTTTCGAAAAGTAGTTATGTCACTCTCAAAGTCTATTGCCCCTTGAATAATGACATGTTGTTGTTATTAAATGACAACACCGTCACAGGAAGTTGGTTCCATAGTTTGGTAGTGCATGGAAAATATATTTTCAAAATATATTAAACTAGACGATGCCCGCGACTTCCTTCGCGTGGATTTAAGTTTTTTAATTCCCGCAGGAACTCTTTAATTTTTCGGGATAAATGTAGCATATGTGTCCATCCTGGGTATGAGGTATCTCCATTCCAAACAGCCAAATTGGGTTCATTCATTGGGCGTGAAGGAGTAACAAACATACATACATTCACACACACACAAACACACACAAACTTTCGCCTTTATAATATTATGTGATGTGATGTGATGGTTGGTATATGTAGGACATATAGTCTATCCGATCATCATATCCTTTGCAACATGGTTGCCTGGTAGAGTTCGTTTGTTAGCTTATAATGCCGCCATTTGTACTCGTAAATAATTTATTTTAAGTTTATATTTTTTTTAATTTTAATTTTAATTTAGTGTCTAATAAAGTCTATTCATTTCATTTCGTCATATTATTATATCATAACCAGATTATTTCTTGCCTCTCTGTAACTAAACTGACCCCTAAATTGACTAATTTGCTGAAAACTTCAACTATTTAAATAATAAGACTTAATGTTATTTAGTATTATTATTTCTGCTACATAAAAAATTATTATTTTTTACCGTAAAAAAACACTATGCACTGTAAAGTACAGAAATAACTTAGCAGTAAATTAGTTAGCAACGTCGAGCAACTTTGAAATATTTCCTCAAACGCAAGTTTCACTCAATCTAGTCTGGTTAGTTCGTAACAGTGCTAAAATTTAATTACTGTGTGCATCATAAATCTAGAAGTCCACTGGCAGCTAGAAAAACTAATATTATAAAGGAGAAAGTTTGTATGTGTGAGTTTGTTACTCCTTCACGGAACAATGAATGCACCGATTTGATTGAAATTTGGAATGGAGATAGCTGATACCCGATATTAACACATAGGATACAATTTATCTCGAAAAATTAAAGAGTCTCCGCGGAAACCAAAAAAATCTTATTTAATGCGGACGAAGTCACGGGCATCAACAGTAACTAATATTTATCACGTTTAATTACACGAAAAGTGATTAGGTATAAGACTTTCATGTATTACAAACAACTGTATCGAAGAATTGGGTTTTTTTGTTATTTGTTTGCTGTTTTCAAAAAACTTAATATTCATGTCCATATGTTAGTTTTACGTTTGATACCTACCTGCTTTCAATTCAAACTCTTAAGACGTCACATTTCACTACTTACAAGCTTGTGTGTCGCATACCGTGTGTGTTGACGTTTGGTAAACAGTTGCTGATTTGTCTAAACAAACATCCCTACTCGTATTCACAAAACATAAAGTATAGCATTGCGTTATTTCCGTTCTGGAGTCTCGGCTTTACAGTGTCGTTAAATACCTTCGACACTTCGAAGACAAGTGCTAAAGTAGTTGCAAAAATAAGCATATTTTGTGCCGCTAATGAGGTTGTTAGTGGTCACAGAAATAATTAGTGAAAGCTAAAGTGCTAAAGCTCTACGTACACTTTGACAGGCGACGCGACGGTTCAACAACTTGGGAATAGTGTCTATTTCTGCCGTCCACAAGCTATAACGATTGGCTAAATACGATTATTAATGTTATCTTATTTATAGTTAATTTTCTATCGATCTATCGATGCGGTTTTCTCCTCATTGCTGTAGAGAAAGTCATTAGAGAATTTTTTATTCGAGAATTTCAGGAGTTGGCCGGCATTGCTCCCCTCCCCACTCCTCCCCTCCAAGTAAGCGAAAGCCTATTTGAAGGGGAGAGGAGAATTTTAGTCAGTTCAGCTTGCCTAATATTTTTTTATATGTAGGTATAGTGAGCAAGACAGCAGGCGGATCACCTGATGTTAAGTGATTACTGCCGCCGATGAACATTTGTAGCACCAGAGGTTACGGCCAATGCGTTACCGGTTATTTAGGAATATATTGGTCCACCCCTTGAACAGCCCCATGTTGCAGGAAGTTGTTTCCATAGTTTGGTAGTGCGTGGGAAAAAAATATCTGGCACAAGGGACGGTCGAAGTGCTCCAGATGGTGAGGGTGGAATAGTAATATTTTCTTATTTAAAAAAAATTTGTTAAAATGATAACAATGATGATGAAAACATAATATACACATGTCAATAAAAACTAAACAGTAATTCTTTCTGATTTAATAAAATTGGCGTAAACAAAAACATTACGGAAGTAGCAGTATAAAACTTGTATAAACAAAATATGATTTTATTAGAATATCATTTCCGACCTTTACTTCTAACGAATTGATTTATTTATTATATTAGCGAATAAAATAAAATAGTACAGTCGACAGCAAAATCACCTTCCGACAAAAATTTGACCATGTATTTCTTTTTAATTTTCAAAAAAGAATATTAGCCAAGCTGAACTTGATTTAAATTCTCCTCTTCCCTCCAAATAAGCGAAAAGCTTGTGCTAAGACGACAATAGTGGGGTTAGAACCTGCGACTTTTCAGTTTTCAGTCTGCACCTTTAACCGTTGAGCTATTGAGGCTTAATTAAAATTGATGACTTCTGGTCTTCAACAAAGAGTGCGGCGAGCATTTATGAATTGAACGTACTATCCCCAACCTACACGCACGAAGCGCTTTATTTCAACAGTTTTGAAATGAATCGCTACGGTGAAGAACGGTTTTCCAGCGTCCGTGTTTCCTGTTACATATAATGTGAGTACCTTCAAGAATAGAATAGAATAGAAATATTTTTTATTCAAATAAACTTTTTACAAGCACTTTTGAATCGTCAATGAATCTACCACTGGTTCGGAATGCCTTTCCTGCCGAGAAGAGCCAGCAAGAAACTCGGCGGTTGCTCTTTTCAAAAAAAATAAAAATTTTACAATTGTTATTGAAACTATGCTATGTATTCAGTGCTTCCACGATGAATTTTCCTGAGTACAATACAAGTAAAAATAAATACAATACAAATACAAATAAATACAATTCAATACATGTCAACACAGGCAGGCAAAAGCAGACCCATTCCCGTTGGTGGCACCCGTTCACGAGCACGACGCATGATCCAGCCATTGCTTCGCTCAACCATATTTGAGGGAACGTAAACGTAAACGCAAGGAAAGAATAATCATCTTCTGGGCAAGCGCGCTCCGACCTAGACCCTCATTGACTGTCGTCAAGAGATCTATCCTATCCTATCTTGCCTATCTTGAGAGCCTATCTTTTTTTTTTATTCTCTTTTAAAGAGCTGAGTCAAGAGAGCCTATCTTGTAATGGTAAAAAAATTCTTCAATATCAGTTTACACTGTAGTTTAACTTACCGTCAAACGTACTACGAGTAAGCACATAGAAACTTTGAACTATAGAAAACTTATTTGTGTGTAGGATTTTTTTTTAATTATTGACTTTTTCGTTGTTGACTGTACATAGCACGGTAAAAGTCGTGACCGGTACGGTTTCGTGACCGCCGGTTGAGGTCGGAGACGCTTCCATACGATTAAATTAAGAATCGCTAAAAGGCTAAGAGGCAGCTGTACCTTGAAAAATAATTTAATAATTGAAATATTTATTTCAAGTAGACCAACTTGTGGACAGTTCAAGTCTTTACCATAGTCTCAAAAAGCCGATTCCGCTGAGAAGAGCCGGCAAGAACCTCAGCAGTTGTCAAAACATACGTGTTACAATTTATGTGGCTTAACAATATAACACAAAAAGAGAGGCGTAAACTTTCTTTACATGATTTTCTTGTATCTAAGGTCAATATCATCTGCTAACCGGAGATCTTAGTTTCAGCATATTGAAAAAATATTTTACAGTAACCCATGCCCATGATTATTTGTTACACGATAACACAAAATCTAAAAATATATATATTTTTTAAGCTATTGTATAGCTTCTATCGCGGGCCAGCGTGGAGACCGAATCCAGAAATTCCGTAACGAAAATAACCTGACACGGGACTCCTCTACGGTGAGCCGCTAGATGGCGCATTTTTTATCAACGCCATCTAGCGGTGAGCCGCTAGATGGCATTGATAAAAAATGCTATGCATTAGCTTTACTGCGGCAGTCTCCGAGTGCCACACGTCTTTTTTAAATTTTTTGATTTTTGCTACATAAGTATGTATTATATTTTAGAAACAAATCATTTAGTTTCTTATAACTTAGTGAACGTGTGCCATAAGCATGCTATACTTGATTCATAGGAATCTATTGTGAAAATATTTCAATTGTCTCTTGGACTATATAACAGCTACTTTTGTTTATTGAATGAATTTAGTTTTAAGGATGATCTAATTTCAGAAGAAACATGAGTCATGACGAATGAAGTTTCACAGAGCTACGAACACACAAAAGTTCTCGCGGGATTTCAAAAACTAAATCCACGCGAACGAAGTCGCGAGCATCAGCTAGTTATTAATAAAATATGATTTTGAATTTTTGAATTTATTCGAAATAGCTTACATATTATTGCATCTACGAATATTACGTCAACATATTATTAATAATAATCTTTTATTAATATAATAACAGCTCATCAAATCCTTGGAGGTGCAATAACGCATGGTTTCCTCGCCTGTAATTGTAATTATATGTTAAAACGCATTTAAACCTTGCAACGTTAATTGAACAAGTTTATCCAAGAAGGCGAACAATCTAACAGCTTGTTGAACAAGTCTTTAATTTAAGACATTACCTAGGTTTTAAGACGTGCCACTTTATTTATTGAGAGCTGAGACTAAGTAATCGTACTAGGCTTAGTAAAAAGTATCATGATAATTATTATTAACTAGCATTTGTCCGCAGCTTCGTTCGTTCTTCGTTTTGTGTATGGTGGGAGGCTTTGGCTGTAGCTAGTTACCACCCTGCCGTCAAGGACGTGCCGCCAAGCGATTTAGTGTTCTGCACGACGGCGTGTAGAAGCCGATTAGGGGTATGGGTCGAATCTTCACTGCCATACCTCTCCCAAGTTAACCCGCTACCATCTTAGATTGCATCGTCACTTACCATCAGGTGAGATCGCAGTCATGGTATAAAAAAAAGTTCAAATTTTCAAACTTCTTACTTCCTTAGGGGTTGAATTTTTAAATATCCTTTCAGTTTCTTTGCGAATGAATGTCTACGTCATAATAGCTATTTATATGCCAAACAGCCCGTCCAGTGACTTGAGCTTTGCGATAGATCAGTCAGTCAGTAAGTCAGTCACATTTTCCTTTTATATATATAGAGACTAGTTGAGCCCTGTGAATTCGTCCGTGAGGTACAAAACCCTTATGGGCGAAAGTGGACAAAAACTTCGCCCGCATGAAGCCCGTTAAGATTGGTGTGGTTATTGAGCCGTTAAGAGGTAACATATAGACAGATACACTTAAGCATTTATAATATTCAAGTAAAGATACCTAGTTAGTAGCTATTTAAATAGCTTAGTTTTCATATTTCATCGTAAGCGATTCTTAAGAGTTACAATGCAAATTATCTTAATATATAAAAATGAATCGCTTAATGTGTTGGTAAGCGCATCACGCGTGAACGGCTGGACCGATTTCGCTAATTCTTTTTTTATTGTGTTTGTTATTGTTAGGAGAAGGTTCTTATGAAAGAAAAAATTAAGAAAATTGCGCGGAAAATTAGAAAATTTAAGAAATATTAACCACCATATTAAATTATTTCTAATGTAACCGCTTTTACAATTCAAACTTTTTTGATGTAACCTTATGGCGTTTGACATAACATTGACAGAATGCGTGCTGCTAATTTCGTCAAAGAGGATGTAAAAAAACTTAAGACAGGACAACGTCTGTCGGGTCCGCTAGTTATCTATAATTATATAAAAAGGCTTGTCCTGACTGACTGACTGACTGACTGACTGACTGACGATCAACGCACAGCCTAAACCACTGAAGTTAGAAACTTGAAATTTTGACAGTAGGTTCCTTTTATGACGTAGGCGAGCACTAAGAAAGGATTTTTCGAAATTCGCCCCCCAAGGGGGTAAAAAGGGGGGTTAAAGTTTGTATGAAACTCCGTCATTTTTCGAGTTATACTCATGAAATTCGGTATTTAGGCTTTAAATTGAAAATAAAAAAGTACGTGTTTCACAGTTTTTAAAAATTCTACCCCCTAAGGGGTTAAATAGGGGTTGAATGTTTGTATAATAGTCCTTCGTTCTTCAAGTTATTTTTCAAGTTACGTTTATGAAACTTGATATTTTGGCTCTTGATTAAAAATAAAGAATTACGTATTTTACATTTTTTTTAAATTCTCCCCCCAAGGGGGTAAAAAGGGGGGTTAAAGTTTGTATGAAACTCCGTCATTTTTCAAGCTATACCCATAAAATTCGGTATTTAGGCTTTAAATTGAAAACAAAAAAGTAAGTGTTTCACACTTTTAAAAAATTCTACCCCCTAAGGGGTTAAATAGGGGTTGAATGTTTGTATGATAGTCCTTCGTTCTTCAAGTTATTTTTCAAGTTATGTTTATGAAACTTGATATTTTGGCTCTTGATCAAAAATAAAGAATTACGTATTTTACATATTTCGAAAATTCTCCCCCCAAGGGGGTAAAAAGGGGGGTTAAAGTTTGTATGAAACTCCGTTATTTTTCAAGCTATACCCATAAAATTCGGTACTTAGGCTTTAAATTGAAAACAAAAAAGTAGGTATTTCACAGTTTTTAAAAATTCTACCCCCTAAGGGATTAAATAGGGGTTGAATGTTTGTATGATAGTCCTTCGTTCTTCAAGTTATTTTTCAAGTTATGTTTATGAAACTTGATATTTTGGCTCTTGATCAAAAATAAAGAATTACGTATTTTACATTTTTTGAAAATTCTCTCCCCAAGGGGGTAAAAAGGGGAGTTTCAATATTCATAGTTAAGACAGGACAACGTCTGTCGGGTCCGCTAGTCTTGTTATAAATTCAATACTTATGCATGATGATACAGGAAAAGTTTTAAGATTAACAATAAATAATTAATCAAAGCATTGAGTAATTGAGTACAATGAATAAAGTGTTATAAAAAAAATCAACTTCACGACTTAGCTTAACCTCCGTTTTGAATAGGTACGAGTACATCATTAGAAAAATAAAATAAAATAATTATTTCGATTGCGTTATAAAACGCGCACCATGAGGTAAACCATGAGGTAAAGAAATATAAAAATTATTGTTATTTTTTGGGCATCAGTAGTCTCTTGTCGAATGTTTGTGTCGAATGTTGAATGTGCTTTGCGTATTCTATCGGCTATATAACGGGGAGTGTTCTGAAGAGTTGTTTAATCTTATTCCACCTTCTAACTTTTACAACTGCACCGCACGCCACCGTACGCAATTTCATCCTCACCACCTGGGTGCCTGGAGCACTTCGACCATCCGTTGCTCCAGATCTTTTTTCCACGTACTACCAAATTGTGGAATCATCTCCCTTCGACAGTGTTCCCACTTAATCACAATATGGGCTTATTCAAGGGGCGAACCAATAAGTTCCTGAAAAGCTGGCAACGCATTGGTGATGCCTCTGGTACTACAAGTGTTCATGGGCGGCGGTAATCACCTTACATCAGGTGACCCGTCTGCTCGTTTGCCTGCTATTCATATAAAAAAAAATGGCCAATAGACCATAGTTCTCCACGCTGGCCAAATGTGAAGGGACTTCACGTACATATGAGAATATTATGGAGAATTGTCACTTACGTAGTTTTCCTTACGATGTGCTTCAACACCGCTATTAAAGAAAATTATATATTTTTTATTGCTTAAAACACACATAGATAACTCCAAGAAATCACACATCCCGAAAGCCAGATCCCCCGAAAGGAGGCTGCAGTCTTCACCACTAGGCTATCACCGATTAGTTCAAGCATATAAATACCACACTTGATATGGCACAATAAAGTGCATCTCAGATCGCAGAGCGCATTACCCTCAGTTATATTCACCTAGAAATTGTCTCTCTTGCTATCGCGTAACTCGTATCCCTTCATGAGCCCATAGACTTGGCCTGACAAATCCTGCCCGCCGGGTACTTGTAGCTTTTTTTTAATACCTAAAATGCGGGGTGCGCCTGGCCAGTAGGGTTAGCATGCGCGCCACGAGAAAATTTTGTCTACTTATTTAATCCTGAAATGTCATACAAATTCACGAGTAAATGGGTTGTCAAAATTTTCTCTTAGCGCGCATGCTAGCGTTGAAAAAAAAATATTAAAAGAACTACCTTACCACGCCTTCAATAGTGAGTAATCCAATATTTGTTAATTTGTATAGGTATTATGTTTTCGCAACAATTCACACTCTTAACAAAAAGGAAAAGTATTTAGTAACAAAAATAAATGTAAAAGTAATAAAAACGGTTACCAATAACACGAGCATAAAACTCGATTATCGTCTCACACAATCACATATTTAGACTAGTCAAGAGGTCCTTGAGACTATTTTTCGGAAATGAGGCTTAGTCCAATGATCAGTGGGATTTGGTCGAGCGATGGGCGATGCTCTCGCTTGGACAAACAAAACATTCTTGGGTCAATATACTAGGATAGGATGATTTTGGATTTGGATTCCGATGTATGAGTAAAATGGATATGGTAAGTAATGTTCACTTGGAATGCCCTTCCGGCTTCCGTTTTTCCAACCAACTATAATGTCTTTAAATCAAGAGTCAATAGGCATATTTTAGGCAAGCACGCACCATCTTAGGCTGCATCTTCGCAGGTGAGATCGCAGTCAAGCGCTAGTCTATAAATTTAAAAGAACAAAAAAAAAAAGTACTATATTGACCTAATCCAGCCGCGGTACCCAATCTCCACGGAGATTTTATGTAGTGCACTAGCCGTTTGTTTGTGCGTAGAGACACGAGTGCACTCTCTATTCCCTTACTCTCATAGATTGTTGGGATGGAAATCCGAAACGACTGAAGAGAGATCAAGCAGGCCCGACGACTTTAAGTTGAGGCTTGAAGTTTTTAACAAATCTTGTGATTTTATTTTCGCAGTCAATAAGTAGGTACCTACCCTATTTTCTTTCTCAGAATGCAAACTATCCTTATCATTTTTATGAAAGGCGGTTTAGGCTAGAATCGCCAGTTACCTTAGCTTACAGTTACTTTCGAATTTCAATATTAGTAGGTACATACACGTATGTTTTTAAGTGACAAGTGTATTTTTTTCTCATATCCGTTGTTCGTAACTCCTTTATCCGAATAAATTCAATAAGGTGCGCGTGGGCAATGTTATCTTAGAAAGCAGACTGGAATGCTGCGTGTAATACCAGAGTCCGAATTATAAACCTCCAATAATGAGTGCCACTCCACATTATTCCTATGAGAACCACCTCAGACTTCATACAGATCATATTTCACGCTGCACGGCTGCGCAGACTGTCGATTTCCTACTAATATTATAAACGCGAAAGTTTGTAAGTATGGATGGATGGATGGATGGATGGATGGATGGAGGGATGGATGGATGTTTGTTACTCTTTCACGTAAAGATACTGAATGGATTTGGCTGGAATTTGGCACGGAGGTAGATTATAGTCTGGAATAACACATAGGCTACTTTTAATCCCGGAAAATAAGAGAGTTCCCGCGGGAACTACAAAACCTTAATCCACGCGAACGAAGTCGCGGGCATCAACTAGTATGCTATAATAGCTTTTTATGAGCCAGTTTTAGCTTTGCATCGCTCTCTCTCGCACATTCTATTATTTTCAACTATTGTAAAAGTCTCATTATATTTTTGACCAAACTGGTTCATTACTACACTTGAAAATATACGTAAAATTACGGATTTTTTTATACTTACATATTTCTGATGCCTTATGCCTTATGCCTTGTTATATTTTTTTTAAATGGCGAAAGCAACTAGTATATTTTTCTCTATCAAAACATATGATAAATAAATATGTTTATAATTTGTTTGTATTGTTTGCAGTTATGTTATAATTACTAAAGTGTTTTTCTTTGAACTTTTATAGTCATTTAAGCTTTTCCAGACACAAAAACTTGCATTTTGACTTTCATTGGAGGAGCGTTTTTAATATTTGATATTTCAAGTTATTTTTTTAAATTAAATAGAGAATTGAAACATTTTACTAGTTTTTACTACGTTGAAATCAGTTAAAAATTGAACATAGTTAAAATAAGACAATAAATAATTCTGTCTTATGTATGCGCAGTTCTTAAATTGAAGTAGTATTTGAGTCCACATAAAATTCGGTTGTCACTATATTTTGTTACCATCGTTTATTTTGTCTTCTGTAGCCATCTCACAAGTGCTTAACCGATTTTGAGCATGCCTACTCGTATTCGGTAGCAGAGGTCTGCTTTCGATTAAAAATATATACATGATACATTTGTGAACTCTCAAAACTATGCTATATGGCTATGGGCTACCCGTGGTTCATGCGTGCCGTGGACATCCATGTAGACCTCCAACTGTAAACAACAAAAAACTGTAACAAATGTAAAGGATATTTATTGAAAAAGGGTTTACAATCAACCGCCGTTGGACAGATTTTTGTTCTTTTTTGTTTTTTCTTATTTTTCTCTTTTCCTTATATTGTTCTTATATTTAAGTTTTTTTTTTATTTTAGTATAATGTGTATGATTGTTAATGATGTGTATTAAAGCGAACTCGCCATCCTCAACATAAACGCAAAGTTTCATGGAGGATGGCATATAAAATAATTAAAAAATGTATTGTGTATAGATCTTGATCAATAAATTAAAAAAAAAAAAACTCTCCACAACAGCGTTGATGACAAATGTGATTCCAGCTTTAATCTATGCCATCGGGAATGTCGCACTGGTCCGGGAAAGGCGTTAGGAAACCCGGTGTCATCTTTATCTCGGAATCTGTACACATTCGCGATGGGTCTAAACTGGTTCCTAAT
Source organism: Hipparchia sbordonii (assembly GCA_038048805.1). NCBI lineage: Eukaryota > Metazoa > Arthropoda > Insecta > Lepidoptera > Nymphalidae > Hipparchia > Hipparchia sbordonii. The sequence goes on from JBBIWI010000007.1 coordinate 1,032,992, forward strand.
TGTGGTAAACTTTTATGCTTCGTGACATTTGAGCTGAACCGCGGGTCACCGGCGGGTCACAAGCCGCAAGTCGACCGAGCCGAAACGGGTGTATCGGCGAAGTCAAGTGTTATTTTATGTTTGTGTTGCGAAATGTAATTACAACACACAATATTACTGTGTGAGTGCCAACGCTATTAACTGACGTCTGAGTAAATAAAGTAATGTTATGGCTGGCCGCACATAGGCTACTATCAAGAGGGAAAACTGGCTTGGTATGTATTCGTTTTGTAGTATCCAAAATTCAAAATAATTCATTTCATATTGTCAACTTGTGGCTCTTACGATAAGTCAAGACTTTACTAGCAGTTTGGAAAGAAGATTCTGCTGAGAAGAGCTACAATTAGAAGTTTGTGTATTGCACCATTGTTTTACTATAATTTTTTTTATACATTATAGGCACACGCTTGATCACTATCACACCTGATGGGAAGTGATGATGTGGTCTGAGGTATTACGCGTTACAATATTATTATTACAAATATAACACATAGACATTTTATAGTATGTACAGAAGTACATACAATAAAATAATTTCATTAATGCATTCATATAAAAATTTGTGCTATATATAAAAAAAACAAGCATACTAATGTCACAGCACTCAAAAGTAACAGGACAAGAGCTCCTATGTCCATTTCGACGCTTGAACTTCAGCAGTGGTTTGTCGCATCGATAACAAGCTCAAGCGATACCCAGTAACCGATGTGCGCCCAGTCTTAGAACACCTCATTAGAACGTTTTTACGTCTTATAGACGTCGTTTTAATTGCTAGACTTAAATGAGAGACGTTCACTTTTAAAACCTGATTTAAATAGATTAACCTTTTTTGAATAAACGATGGTTCAAAAAATTTTTCAAGACATGACCAGAAAAATAGAAGGTAATAGGTTCAAGTCCCGTCAAAGTGTTCCAATCCTTACCGTTGTTTTTGCAGCCGATAGATATCCAGAGCTGGTTCACTAATCCTATTATCCTATTTCTTATTTTTATAATATTATAAATTAATGCGAAAGTTTGTATGTTTCTTACTCAATCACGTCGCAACGACTGAACCGATTTGGCTGAAGTTTGTCTCAGAGATAGATTATAGTCTGAAATAGCATATAGGTTACTTTTTATCCCGGGAAATAAGAAAGTTCCCGCGGGAATAAAAAACCTTAATCCACGCGAACAAAGTCGCGGGTTTCAATTAGTGTAAAATAAGTCTTACCTGCGTGTTTTGATATTTTGGCAGATTTTTGTTAGAGAAACTGTCAGAACGCCCAATTTATTCCTCGGTTAAACGTCACTCGACGTTTTGGAAATAGACACTGAGGCATGCAAACTTTATTCTACGTAATTTGTCTCAATTTATCCAAAGCATCCTCAATGAAAAGATAATTGAAAACGGAAAATAAACCATTAGTCTATGTAACTATAATAGGATTACCCCATAAATTGTTACGGCCGAGGTCAGGGGGTACAAATTAATAAATTAAGCGTTGCCACGTTAACACGGGAATATTCATTGCTGGCATAATGTATGATGAATGCAGTGAGAAACAGACTTGAGTAGCTCGCAAGCGTACGATACAAATGAACTATATCATTATTCAGACCTTTACGTCTACACTAGGCGGTTCTGTAGCCTAAGTACGAACATTTCAACTTTCGAATAGTAAAAGTGAAGTTTTTTATGTCATTTTCATATATTTCTTGCTGATGTTAACTTCAGCTTTAGTAAAATAGTAATTTAGTAAAGTATCTAAAGTTAAAATGTTCTTGCTTAGGCTACTGATCACATTCGTATTTATAGCAGTAACGTCCTGACTTATCAAATAATATTACAGAGCTTAATTCTGTACTCCTTGAAATAATAAAAAAATACTCTACTTTATATCTATTTACCTTTTGTTTACGTGATGGATAAGTGACTCATTAGCACACCATGTAAATTAAAGAGGTGCAATGTATAGAGTAGTTTTATTATATCAATTCGCCTTCTTTGCTCCTCAAACGAAACGAACCATAAAAATTGGAATGTCGAAAGGCAAAAGGCACTTGTTTCTTATTTCAATTAGAAGTAGTATCAGAAAAAACTTGAGGATACTTGACAGCGTGATATAAAGATATTGTCAAATTTAATAATGCATTGTGGAAATGTGTGCTATAATTGTAAAAATATAATCACTGCGAATAAAAGTAAATATAGATACAGATCATTGCATCTAAAAGATTCATATCCTTCTTTACAATGAGCTGTACCTGCCGCGCATCTCTAGCGGCGGAATATGCACAGGCGCTTGCACAGTGTTGCACAGTAACAATGCGACAGTCGCAAGAACGGGATGAAATACTTAGTGGAATACAGTTGCCGGGACATGTTTATTGGGGATTCGGAGGTAAATCTTGGGCTTATTGATTGGTAAATAATTTATTATCATGTGAAGAGTCGGACCTACCGTGAAGGTATGAACCCGAATCAAGTTGTACAATAAAATATGGTGATTATTGTTTTATCTTTTTATTACTCAATTTTATCAATAATAATCTCACTAATATTATAAAGACGAAAGTTTGTATGTGTGTATGTGGGTGTGTATATTTGTTACTCCTTCACGCCAAAAAATATGAACCAATTTGCAATAGAGGTATAAACTATACCCAGGATTAATACGAAGGCTATATTTTATCTCGGAAAATTAAAGAGTTCCCGCGGGAATTAAAAAATCTTAATCGTCGCATCTATTAATCATTTAGTAATTTATAAAAAGTCCTTAACTAATTACCATTATCTGACTAGCTCTTGCCTGCAACTTTGTCCGTGTGGACATAGGGTTTATAAAAATCCCGCAGGAACCCTTCTTCCAGGATAAACATTTTGAGCTTCGATCAATTTTGAGTCGCGGGAAATATTAGTTAACACTACATTATTTATTGTTAACAATAAGTTCTTTTTAAATGAAAATCGAAGTGTTGTATCGATACAATAAATATGTTGGTTGGTTATACACCATGTAGGTATATTATACTCGATGCATCTTCCGATGGGCTAGCGCCTAGCGGTACAGTGGTATTACGACCTTGCGCACTCTCGTAAAATGGACGTGAACTATAGGAATCCCTACTCTGTGAAAGGACTGTAGGTATTCACTAGGGAGTGGTTTATGCAACACAGATATCAGTGTAATAGAATGAAAAGTAGGGAATTTCTATAAACAAAGGTTTCCAACTACTTAATGATTTTGTCGTAAGAAGACTCAGGATCACTCAGCGGGCGATGGAGAGAACAATGCTCGAAGTATCCCTGCCAGACCTAATGAGAAATGAGGAGATCCATAGGAAGACCAAAGTCACCGACATAGTTCAGCGAGTCGTGAAACTGAAGTGAAAATGGGTGGGGCACATAGTTCGAAAAGCTGATGGTCATTGGGGTCTCAAGGTGCTGGAGTGGCGACCCCGCACCGGGAAGCGCAGTGTTGGTAGACCCCCCACTAGGTGAATGGACGACATCAAACGAGTCACAGGGAGCCGCTGGATTTAGGCGGCACAAGACCTAGGCTTATTGAAGTCTATGCAAGAGACTTTTGTCCAGCTGTGGACCTCTATCGGTTGATTTAGAAGAAGAAGAATGATTTTATCGGTTTATAGCACTGATGTCTATATTTAATCTATGATTAACACTGTGATATATCGCGGTGTAAGAGTCAGATGAACGTATCTACATTTTCTCAATTTTACAGGAGAGCAAAAAATAGAATGATTTGCCTCTTCAATCTTTACCAGTTACTAAAAAGAAATAATTATAATTTATGAGTAATGGATAATATTTATTTTGGAATTTGTGATATATTGAATATATTGTCGTTTTGGTAGTTTGTGACCAGTTTTATGAAAAAAAAAACGATTATTGAATTTTTTGTAGATACGTTCATCTAGCTTTTACACCGCGATATACGACGTGATATATTGCAGATTATTTAACTTAGGACGCTGCAGCGACATTAAAAGTGCCGTATAACACAGCTCTTTTTCATCTTGTTTTTACAGCTAAAGTTCTTAACTTTACCAATCCGTTCACCGTTAGAGGCTCGCATAGCATTAACTAAATGAACTCAGTCTTAATTTCAACGCAGACCTGCGATAAAATGACTAATAGCACATATTGTCTGCGGTCAGCGTCGGCCGTCGACGCAATATATCGCACACATCGGGTCAGCGCGCGACCTGCGCATCCTCGCGTATTAGTGCTGCACAGGCAGTGTACGTATATAGATACGTACACTGTGTGGCTACGTGCATAGGCGGCGCAGACTTTAGACACAGCCACGACATTTTCCGAGTTTCTTGCTGGTTCTTCTCGGTTGGAAAGGCATTCTGAACCAGTGGTAGATTCATTTGACGATTCGAAAGTACTATGTACAAGTTTATTTGAATAAAAAAATATTCTATTCTATTTCTATGAGTGAACTCACAAAATTAATAGTAAAACCTTTGACGACCTCCCTGGTGCAGTGGTGAGCGTTGTGGTCTTATAGCTGGGAGTTCTCGGGTTCGATTCGCGGCGGGCGTAATTTATAATTCCTGAATTGTTTCTGGTCTGGTCTGGTGGGAAGTTTTGGCTGTAGTTAGTTACCACCCTACCGTCAAAGACGTGCCGCCAAGCGCTTTAATGTTCCGGCACGATGGCATGTAGAAACAGATTAGAGAAATGGGTTGAATGTACACTGCCATACCCCTTCTAAGTTAGTCCGCTACCATCTCAAACTGCATCGTCACTTACCATCGGGTGAAATTGCAGTGTTAACGAATAAAAAAAAATTACTAGACAAGCGCGCTTTATGTTGGTCTCTCAAACTGCATCGTCACTTACCATCGGGTGAAATTGCAGTGTTAACGAATAAAAAAAAATTACTAGACAAGCGCGCTTTATGTTGGTCTGTATCTTCAGTTTCCATCAAGTGTGACGATATAGTCCAAGATGGAAGTGACCTAATTTAATGACTTTTTTTTACTAAAACTGTAACTTTGGCAGCTATAGACTTTATCCTGACAATCGAGAGACTATCTAGAGAAGGGTAAAAAAGTTAAAATTCAAATCCGAAAGATAAAATCTATGTTCCGTGAACTCAAAAACAACAATTAAAACATTCGCTTCATGTCATTCACTTCACAACGTACGTAAACGACGAAATTGGTCCTTTTATACTATCGCGGAAATATGAGACGGTAAGGGACTAATGTGCAAACTTAGCGCATTTCGTTTCACTACTGCACTGGCACGAATCTATGATATTGTATATGTATAAAAAGAGGTGGATATGTTACAAGAGTGCCGTAAATGAACCGCGTAATGGCAGATATTTGTCGTAATTTGTTATGTCATTTAATAATGTACTCTATTATACTCTCCGTCGTTCGGCACAATTTTTTCGCTTGTTTTGTGAGTATATAACTCAGAAATCATTTGCATGAATACGTGAATTCACTTTGACATCTTGTCACAAGGACGAATGCGTATTAATTTTTATTTAAATCAAATCAAATCAAAATTTATTTATTTCATGTAAGCCAACTTCACCGGTTCGGAATGCAGATTCTGCTGAGAAGAGCCGGCAAGAAACTCAGCAGTTGCTCTTTTCAAAAAAAAAAAATTTTTACAGTAGGTAACAAAACTATGCTATGTATGTATACAGCGTTTCCGCAGACAAAGTAGACCCATTCCCGTTGGTGGCACCCGTTTACGAGCATGACGTATGATCCAGCCGTTGCTTCGCTCAACCGTATTTGAGGGAACGTAACAACCCGCGCCACACGACACCACCAAAAAATTACCATGTTGTCTGGACGCAAGTCCGCGTTGCACTTTAGCAATAAAAGCTACGAGCTTTTAGTTTAAAGCCAGCCGTAAATAAGCGCGTCCATTGTATTTATGTGTTATGTAAGTTGAACTGCGCCGTGCGGGCCTGTGATATTGTGCAACCATTCCGTTAATAAATATATTCTTCGCTAATGAAAAACCTTTTAAGTAAACAAGGTTTTTCTGGTGAGAGCCTTTGGCCGTGGCTAGTCACCACCCTACCGTCAAAGACGTGCCGCCAAGCGATTTACCATTCCGGCACGATGGGGTGTAGAAACCGATTAGGGGTGAATGCCATACCCCTTCCAAGTTAACCCGCTACCATCTTAGACTGCATCGTCACTTACCATCAGGTGAAATCGCAGTCAAGGGATATCTTGTCATCGCATAAAAAAAACAAAAAAAAAACATCTCTACCAATACTGTAATACGAAATAGGAGATTGAAATCAAGTCGTAAGTGATCATCAACATAGAAACAAAATGGGCTTGTTATTTTTGTTACAATCTTGACGACTCTTATGAAAAGTGTAAGACAAACGGAATACAATGTTAATACAAGAATGGTGATGTCGCCATCCCAAATATCGACGATCCGTAGGGTTACCATGTTAGAAGAAATAAATCAGGACAAACCTGTAAAATTTAATAATATTACTAGATAGTTGATTACTTAAATCGAATTTGCGTATTAGGTGACGCAAATAGTTCGAAAACCAATGTTTATTGTATTGGCAACCTCGCACCCGAAATCACAAAGGTAGAAAAATGAAATCAAAGGAATACAGGGTGCCGCTGACTACTAGCGGCACAAAATCTAGGCATAATCGGTTAATAGTTAATTTGTGTAAATAGTAATTTAAAAAAATACAGTTATAATAGGTACATAAATTTTTTAATTAGCTTCTGACATTTCTGTAGGGAAAGAATTTTGACGAATCGCTCAGTTACTGCAACAATGTTTTATCTCGAAAAAGTGATATAGTTTTTATCTAATAGTAACCTACTAATGGATACAAAATCACCATTAAAACTCACATAAGACTTTACTATAAAAATCGAACACCAATTTTGAAAATGGTGTCAAAAGATTACTAACTTTTATCCGAATCTTGTTAAGACTTAATCCTAGTAGAACTAGATTGGTGGTTAACCCAAACCATAGACAAGTATCTCGAATTTCACTCATTACCATTACAATCGAGTGAGTCGATAATCAGCTTATTTCAAGAGCTGAACAAACCAACTTGTATTCGTGCATAATTAATACGAATGCATTTACATAACTGTTTGCTTTACAACCATTGATACAAAAACCAAGATCCAATGTTTCATCAAATATATAATGCACAATTACTCATACAAAAATATCACATCGATCGGTTGTTTCGTAGCTGCATGATGTTAAAATGATGCTCAAATTTCCAAGCATGTTTGTGAAAAAGTTTTTGACGACCTCTGTGAGCGCTGTGGTCTTATAAATGGGAGGTCTCGGGTCTCAGCAATTTGGAAATTTACAATTTCTATATTGTCTCTGGTCTGGTCTGGTGGGAGGCTTTGGCCGTGGCTAGTTACATTTAGTTGGCGGCCGTCAAGACGTGCCGCCAAGCGATTAAGCGTTCTGACACGATGGCGCGTAGAGACCGACTAGGGGTATAGGTTGATTGTACAGTGTACACTACCATACTCCTTCCAAGTTAGCCCGCTACCATCTTAGCCTGCATCGTCACTCACCATCAGGTGAGATCGTAGTCAAGTACTATCTTGTCATCGAATAAAACAAAAGCTACATTTAGGCTGAAATCTATAAACCACACTCTGACTGTAGGTACTCTAATTCAAGACAGAGTTAAAACGAGACAGATATATGTCAGAGCATATTTGTGTCTCGTTTTAACTTCCGTATTACACTATACTATTTATAGGATCATATTTCGTACCATAGATTATATTCTATATAGATCATCATATATATTTCCTAGGATGATAATCTATGATCCGAAATAGGATCCTATAAATAGTATAGTGTAATATGGACCTAAGTCCGAGCTAAGTCAGCTCTATGATCTACGCTCTATGATCTCAGCATAAAACACGAGTCCTTCGTATCTAGGAAAGTGTATGTCAGTGTATGTCGCTGATAATGGTATTCTCAACCCGTTCTCTATTATGTTTTATTTTGGAATTTTATTGCGGCAGTGGACACTGGTCATTAATTGTACGTGTTTTCGTAACGCTTCATATATCTGATGCATCTTTATATTATAATTTTATTAACATAGAATGAAGTTAACCGTCGTTCTTTTTAAGTTTAATCTCATCAAATTACGCCTTTCTCAACACAAAAGTTACAAAACTGAGTGTTATTATTTTATTTTTACAAAATATAATATGTGTATGTTCTTAGTAAATGGACTTTTTCCAAAAATAAACGTAAGGATATCGAATTATATTCTGCTCAATTCAAAATTAAAAGAAAAAAAAAACTTAAAATCAGCCAAAAAACTCATTTTTTTTTTAAAGTTTCCTAATATACCTAATACTCAAATCAAATTATAGATTGTCATAGTATAATGCAGAGCAATTTTAATAGAAGTTACAGTTATATTTAAAAATTTAAAATAAACTCGAACTCATCGAAGAAAAAGAAAACTGGTTTGGAAACTGAATCAAAATTGTAAAACCACTTTTTTAAAAATGCTCCGGTTTTGAAATTGCTACGTTGGTGCAATATAATTTGTACAAAAAGAAGGTGACTTTTGTTTAAATATTATAATATGTTTATATGATTGATGACGGACGTTTCATAAGTGGTTGTATTTTTTATTCCCCGCAATGAAATCAAATAAAGCAAAGTATCGATAACAAAACGAAAGAAACACGTCACTTTTAATTTCACTGACATCATGAGTTTCGATATCATCGAACATGTGACCTTTGCTCGAGAATCCCGGCCGCTGCGGAGCGGAGGTCGAGATACGTATGGCCATTGAACAAGCGGATTATAATCTATATCTATAAAAGCGAAAGGTCACTGACTGATTGACTGACTGACTGATCTGTCAACGCACAGTTGGAACCACTGGACGGAACTTTCTTTTTATTCGATGACCAGACAGTCCTTGACTGCAATCTCACCGGATGGTAAGTGACGAACCTGGGAAAGATACAGGCATTTTTATACTGGAAAAACAAAGGATTCCTTAGGAATTTCTAAAAATTTAACTCTACGCGGGGCTGGTAAAACATTCTATATATAGTTAAAAATAAATTGGCCCATCAATTTGGCGAAATATAATCTTTATACCTATCCTAATTGTGCTTCTATAGGTATATAAAGAAATTAAAAAATAAATAAAATATTATCATAATAATGCATTTTGGTGAATAGAAATCTATCTATAATAATAATAATGCCAAAAATTTAATAAAAACCGCTCGCCTGACGGCTCAACACTAATCTCAAATCTAGAAAACAATATCGATAACGCAGGGCGGAGCGCCCCGCCCTACACGAATAAATATTTAATTAAACACGAATGATCACGAATTATTTCCATGCCCAATGAAATCATCTCCAATTTTTTTCTTTTGATATACATTTCCTGCTCTCAAATCTTTTGATATGAGTCTGTTTTTATTCTTGACTATCTGATGCCCGCGGTTTCGTATGTTTGGAGTGAAATGAAATGAATGTAAATGAAACGAAATGAAAATATTCTTTATTGTACACCAAATAAGGAAACAACATAATAAATAATAAATAATTATTGTACTTCTAATAAGGAAACAACATACTATCAGAACTAAAAAAAAATAGAGTTTGGAGGTAGGTTTTTAAAATGCCGCGGGAAATCTTTGATTTTCCAGGTTAAAAAATAGTCATATGTCACTCTCACAAGTCCTCAACAGTACAAGGTATAATATGTATATCTACTTGTTGCAAAAATCACCGCAATCTCTTGCAAAGTGATTGAAGGACAAACCAATAAACAAATACACTTTTGCATTACTATAATGTTGATGATGCAGCATATGCAAGCGAACCTTGAAGTGGCAGTTTCTTTAATTAAACCCATACTGTAATCGGACTTGCAACACTTAGGCATTTATATATTATGTATGATTAACCATCTGCATGGGAGATATAAAAGTGCGCGCAAACACAGGTGCATTCTCCATTCCCTCACTCTCATAGTTCGATGGGACGGAAAATACGACACGACTGGAGAGAGGTCAGACGCAGGACTGACAGCTTGACGTGCTCGCCGAGGTACAGGGGTGACTTCCTAACCCTCCCTTACACCGGGCTTACCTACTGAGAATTTCTTGTCAGAAAAACCCAATAATTAAATATTTTGACCCGACCCGAGAATCGTAGCTGAGACCTCGTCATCGGCAGTCAAACTTGCTAACCATTAGTGATTAGACCAACGAGGTAGTTTAATGAGAGGTGCGGTGAGAGAGTGGTGCGGGTTGTTACGTTCCCTCAAATATGGTTGAGCGAAGCAACGGCTGGATCATGCGTCATGCTCGTGAACGGGTGCCACCAACGGGAATGGGTCTGCTTTCTGTCTACCCGTCTTAACATGCATTGGATTTTGTGTAGGATTTATGAAACTTCATTGTAGAAGCACTGTATACATAGCATAGTTTTATTAGGTACCTATTGTAAAAAAATTTTTTTTTTGAAAAGAGCAACCGTCGAGTTTATTGCTGGCTCTTCTCGGCTGGAAGGGCATTCCGAACCAGAGGTAGATTCATTGACGATTCAAAAGCACTTGTAAAAGTTTATTTGAATAAAAAATACTTCTATTTCTATTTCTATATGTATAATGTAACGTATACCTATATACATAACGGAATTCCAGACGCAATATACATTTTTCCCACACTTAAACGATAGTACCATAGAGAATGGCGAAGCACCGCTCGCGCCGGCTCGCGCACGCGGGGTGGTGCCCGGGGTAATTAATACACGCCCCCTTCACGGGAAGCGAACCCGAGACCTACCTATAGTTATATAGGTCCAACTGCCTCGTTGATCTAGTGGTTAGCAAGTTGGACTACGGATGACGAGGTCCCGGGTTCGATTCCTGGGTCGGGCCATAAAAAAAATGTATTGGGTTTTCTGTTAAGAAATTTTCAGTACTAGCCTGGAGATAGGAAGTCAGTGGTGAGTCACCCCCGTGCTTCGGAGAGCACGTAAAGCCGTCGGTCCTGCGCCTGATCTCTTTCCGGTGGTGTCGGATTTTCCGTCCCATCGGGCTATGAGAGTGAGGGAATAGAGAGTGCACCTGTGTTTGCGCATGCACTTGTGCACTATAATATCTCCCGCGCAGATGGCTAATCTCTGTGGAGATTGGCCGCCGTGGCCGGATTCGATCGGGAGGACATTATTTACTTATAGTTACGAGTGCGTTATAGTGTAACTTTGTAATATCTGAAAAATTCTAAAGCTTCAAAGCATTATGCTCCGGATACATTATCGTGCGAAAATTCGTGTCGTTTTATTAATTATAACAAGTTCAGTTATACGCGATGTTCTTGTTTACTCTCTCTCTCCAAGTCCTTAACAATGCATAAATTACGTCAGTCCGTTGCTGCGGGACAAAAATAGAAGCCAATAAATGACATCAGATGGATACAGATGGAGCGAGGCCGAGACCTGTGGAAGTCCATGCAAGAGATCTTTTTCTAGCAGTGAACGTCTGTCATTTGATGTGAAGAAGAAATACAAGTGAAGGAAGTCGTAGAAATGCGCTAGTTATAAATAGAATTGAATACGCTAAATTAATTAGATAACATTTTCTATCCTGGTGGTATTTTCCCAAACAAAATTGCAATTTACCGTGTATATTTTGAAATATTACATTCATTACAATTACTTCCGGCGGTTGCTTCTAATAGCAATTATTGGTTACAATTAAACTAATAATTATTGTAAGAAGCAAAACGTTGTGTAATTAGTTATTAACCACCCATTATGAGGTGACGATTTATGATTTTAATTGTATGAAGTATAAGTTTGCAAGCTCAGGAAGTCGCGAAGCTGAAATGGGAATGGGTGGGGCGGGGTTCACAGTTCAAAGAACTGGTCGTTAGGGTTCCAAGGTGCTGGGATGTCTAAGTCGATACCGCGTCGTGAAACGCAGTGTTTGATCCCAACTTAGTGGACTGACGATATCACACGAGTCGCAGAAAACCATTTTATACAGGCGGCGTAAGACCGTGCCCTGTGAAAATTCATGCAAATGTTCTTTATAACTCTTTCTTCCCATGCGGCGCTATCCCCGTTTCGATTTATTTTCTCCTTATGATTATTTTACTGAATTACTTAGAACTAATAAGTAACTAATTTGGTCATAATGGGCGGGGCACATAGTTCGAAGAGCTGATGGTCGAAGGGATCCCAAGGTGCTGGAGTGCCGACCCCCCCCCCCCCACTAGGTGGACCGAAGACATCAAACAAGTCGCAAGGAGCCGCTGGATTTAACGGCGCAAGACCGGGGCCTGTCGTCTATCAGTTGATGAAGAAGAAAAAGAAGAATTGAGTAACTTTCAAAGAGCATGTTTTTTTTGTTGTTTTTTTTTTTTTTTTTGAAAAACGACCTCGACGTTGAACCGAGCATGATTTGAATCGCACAGTAAAGGAATTGAAGGCATCCGCAAAGTCACGCATGCCGTAAAATAAATATCGTGCGAACTGAGCCGTCACGAGCTGTGATTCCACATCGTAATCTAATAATAAACTGCTTAAGATGAAGCTTACAGAATAAAATGTATTAAAAAAAAAAATGACTTGTCAGCTTTTTTAGAAAAAATATCAGTCATGCTGAATATGATAGTATTCCCATGGTATTCCATTCCCTTTTACGTTTATTTGGATAAAGTTTGTTAAATTCGTCGGAATCTTTCTTTTATTTTTTATGTTACCGATTACCTACTCGAAGACGCCTGGACCGATTTGGAAAATTCTTTATGATTTAGCGTTTCGGGTCGATGGCGAGTAGAAACCGATTAGGGATATGGGTTGAATATACCCCTTCTAAGTTAGTCCACTATCTTCTTAGACTGCAACGTCACTTACCATCAGGCGAGTTCGCAGTTAAAGACTATCTCATCATTGAATTAAAAAAAAACTGATTTTTAAGCATTGATTTCTTAAAAAAGATTTTGTTTAGATGGGTATAGTTCTTTAGATTCACGAGGGTAAGTGAACTTTACATCGTGTACATGCACATTGCGTAAGTGTGCGTGCCTGTCAGGAGCCTAGGTGGGAGCGGTCAGGCGCAAGCAAGCTCTCGCTTACACTTATATAGATACGACACGCACACAACCGTGAGCCAGGCACCCTCGTGAGTTGAAAGAACCATACCTGACTTTACCATATGTTTCTCAAACGCTTCCCCTTAACAATGATGATATGAATAATCTCGGAGCAATGAGTTGGGTTAGAACAGAAGCCGGCCCGCTCCCCAATTATAGCGGCCATCATTAAAGAGTAATAAAAATAATATAATTCAGTTTAGTCAAGTAGACAAATGATTACTTTATGCGGAATTGTAGGTTCATATCATAGGGATGACAAAAACTATGACTCTATCGATATTTCTTTTCATCTTATTTCTTTTTTATTTATTTTTATTGATTGTTTTATTTTTCATCGTAAACTGCGAAAATAATGTACAAAAGCGAACTTAAAACATGGCTTCAAGAACCTTTGATGAAATCAATGAATAAAAATTTTATTTTAAAAACTCTAGATCCTTAAAAAATTCTATGTCTTACAGCACACTTCATGTTCATCTGTGGAAATCCACACCTTATGTCTATTTTATGTTTGAGGACCTGGTCAGTAACATACAGGTTAGTTTTAATCCCGGAAAAACAAAGGGTTCCCGCGAAATTTTTAAAAATCTAACTCCACGCAGACGGAGTTCCGGGTAAAGCTAGTGAATAACAAATGTAAACTAAAATTTTAAAAAATATACTTTTAATAGCTTGCTATCAGACCCTGAACATCTAACACCAGACAAGTAGAGTACTTGTCAACAAAAATCAAACGATCCTAAGCTCAATAGGATTACGTGATACGTCGTTTTATTATAGAGTTTCCAGAGCCATCTTCTACATCATCAAATTAGCTCCATTAATCTATCGGAAATCAGGAACTGGTGCTAATTCAAATTTGCAAACATACATGCATTGCAAGTTAAATAAAAGCTCGTAATAAAACTTGGACAAAAATTATTCCATCGATATAAAGCAAGATCCGCCCTAGCCCATTACTCCGGCGCCGTCTGTAATCCGGTCTCGTTTTATTTCGCAAATCAGTTGCGGTGAGTTAGTTGTTTAGCGCACGGTAGCTCGCTCCTGTAATTCTACTTCCGACAAAACAACAAAACAAACTACAGGAGTTCTCTTCTACATTGTATGAGAATAATTTTTTTTAACGTTTTGCATTTTTAGTCATACACTATTTAAAAAATATGTATGTAAGTTATAAAAAAGCCTGCAGAGTGGCATAGGGTGCTATTCCTTGATTTTTCTTGTATTACATGGTAAGGCATGCCACCGAACGCAATTTCACCCTCACCACCTCGGTGCCTGCACTTCAACCATCCGTTCCTCTGGATCTTTTTTTCCACGTACTACCAAATTGTAGAATTATTTCCCTTATTCAAGGGGCGGGCCAATAAATTCCTCAAGAGCCGGCAACGCATTGGTGGTTTCTCTGGTACTACAAGTGTCCATGGGCAGCGGTAGTCACTTAGCATCAGGTGACCCGCCTGCTTCGTTGCCCGCTATTCATACTATATAGCAAAGTACATTTACGTCCTTGGATAAAAAGCTTTCCGTTGGATTTTTCAAACTTAAGTCCACGCGAACAACGTCGTAGGCAAGACCTAATTTGTTTAAGAAAAAATACCCGATACTTCCTAATTACAATAAAAATTGTACAGTATATACCTTTTCTGGTTAAGAATGAATTATTCTGTATTTGATTTTTTTTCGAGTCAGTCACTCATGCAGTCACGTGAATGATGTAAGTTTTCAACATGGCGCTCGTAAACAAGTGTTCATTTTGATTTTTAAATGTTAAGTAGCAAATAATTATGTTCTATGTAAGTCGTGACAAGATTATTAAAATGAACATCTTATATTAATGGCGGTATCAATTAGATGTAAAATTTGATTAATTGGCGAAATAAAAAATAAAGCACAATAAGTTATAATTAATGAGAGGTTGCGTCAGTGAAGTAAGAGCTTGAGCGTTCGAGGAGCAGTCACAACAGATTACACAGAACAAAGAAGAGCACACATCATCTGTCAATGAACAAGCAATTATGCATTGATTTATAACAAGCAATTACTTATAGTCTGTGCCCATTCGCGCCATAATTGTTACGGGCATAATCGATTTCGTACGTTCGTTTTTATCGATATAAAATGTGCTGTGCGCTTGCAACACCAGTTAGACTTTAGAGTACAAATGTTGAGTTGTACTTACTAACAAGCATGCAAGTATTTAGCAAAATAATTAGGACAATTGTGTTGGGAAATTGCCGCAAAAATTGGTTTGGTTGGATTGGTTGGCTTTGGCCGTGGCTAGTTACCATCCTAACGTCACAGACGTGCTGCCAAACGAGCATTCTGGCACGATGGCAAGTAGAAACTGATAAGGGGTATAGTTTGAATGTACACAGACACTGCCATACTCTCAAAAAACCCCAATTTTAATAAATAGATCAAATATCAGGGTAGAATTTTTAGAAAATTAGAATTTCATTAATTTTGGAAAAATAATTACTTTTCTAAGTGACAAAAAAAAAACAAATAAATCTTCACTAGAAAAACTTGGTGTAGTATGTATTACCTACATAAATTTTATATCTCAGGGATAATAATGGTCCACCAGGTACCTACAAACCTACATGCTATGTAAAATCAATTTAGCACTAACAATATAAATTGTTATTATTATAATTTAAATGTATATTTTCTCAATCATCAAGATAAATCGTTACGTGATGTAATGCTGCCTTGAGAGTCCTTGGAACGAGTTCACACACGTTATTACATATAGCGAGTTCCGTGTTTGTAATTAAAGAAAAAACGTGCTCAATGCGGGTTGTTACGATTTTCAATAATTCAACAATATACTTTGATTTTATTATTATAGTTATTAGACTGAGAACAGTCTACGGTCGATTGCTACTCGTTTACCGATTAAGTATTTTTTGTACTTTTATAAATCCAAAAGTAGACACAAATTCAACTAACTCAACAATAAGTTTAGTAATCATGTTACAATTTTCATTCAATTCGTAAAAATATTTTAGTTGTTGTTTAATTAAACATACATAGAAAAAAAAAAGACGTGTGGCACTCGGGGACTGCCGCGGTAAAGCTATTGCATAGCATTTTTTATCAACGCCATCTAGCGGCTCACCGTAGAGGAGTCCCGTGTCAGGTTATTTTCGTTACGGAATTTCTGGATTTGGTCTCCAATCGCTGGCCCGCGATGGAAGCTATGCAATAGCTTAAAATATATACCGGCCGAATTGATAATCTCCTCCTTTTTGGAAGTCGGTTAAAAACCAGAGGTAGGTTCTTTTGACGATTCGAAATATTATAGTAAATATTTATTTGAACAAAATTATTCTATTCTATTCTATTCATCGTTAGAATGCCGAAAGTTCTTTTCTACAGATTTACTTCCCAGCTTTACAATATTATCCACATCGAAACTTGCGTAGTAATAATATTAAGTTTTACTATTTTTTCTTATTCGAAGCCAGTTAGCGTAGTAACTGAAATCTCAGCAGGTGATAATGATTCAGATTAGATGGAAGGAATGGATAACCTAGAAGGGTTACAGATGATAACAGATTCGATAAAGCCCTCATGTGTTCTATATCATTGTACGTTTTTTGCCGGTAAAACAATTTAAGTAACGCCTACTTCTATCTTATATTTGTTACGGAATTAATAAAATGAAGAGTTAAAGCTGAAGATAGAGCTTAGAAATCTCAAATATCGCTCATTTGCGACAAGGGTGACATAACTCGAAATTCACCAATTTTAGTGTCGAAAATTTATACTTTTTGTTATAAAAACAACATTACGCTAAGCACAAAAAAATAAGAGCGAGAGAGATTGTGACTTAATGCTCTGTCGCTTTGTTGGCCGCTGTGTTGTTTCGAAACCGCAGCATCCACAAAAGATAACTCTCTAACGAGAGAATTCTCTCATTGTCGATTTTGAATTATGTCACTCTTGTCGCAAATGAGCGTTATAATCAA
Source organism: Hipparchia sbordonii (assembly GCA_038048805.1). NCBI lineage: Eukaryota > Metazoa > Arthropoda > Insecta > Lepidoptera > Nymphalidae > Hipparchia > Hipparchia sbordonii. The sequence goes on from JBBIWI010000007.1 coordinate 1,050,181, forward strand.
AGAACACTCCTAGTTCTCCTTACTGAGAATTGTAGAAAGGTGTTTCACAAAAATCTTGTTTCACTTATTTCGTTACAAATTAACAGTAAAATAAAACTACACAGGTACTTTCTCAGATCACTTTTCACATGAGTGAGAACTTGAAAATTATTATTGTTATACAGTTGAAAAATAATTAAGTAATCAGCGGAATCCCGTCAAACCGATGCTACAGTTATTCACGACTCGAAAACAAGGCGCCAGAAAATACAAACCAATTACTTACAAAATGATCAGAACACCCAAATCATAGGAAAAACAATCGTATGTCTTCGGAATAAGAAATATTTCGTTCGCAACTTAATAGTAACTTTTCGTGAAGATAATTGTCCGAACTTCAAAAAGTCAAATATTTAAAAAACAGAACTCCACCCTCCGGGTGTTGGGTTACCTTTAATTTTGTTTTTTGTTTAACAAACAACTTATTGGAAACACGAACGACTCCCATTTTCGGTAGGAAGTAATTTTAGCTTTAAGACATTCGTGAAATGTACTGATTTTAGGTTGTACTTTACAGAAGCATTGCGTTTTTTGTATCACTTTTACAACTATGCGTGCCACTGTCCAAACTCCAGGCTTGCTGGTGACTGTAATCACACCTGATGTTAAATACTGATGCTGTTTAGGCAACAGCTTAAAGTAGTTCTAGAAGAATAGATACCGTAAGCTGCTGCCTAAAGTAGTTCTAGAAGAATAGGCACCATAGACAGCATCAGTATTTAATTTAATGATGCTTCATTCCCTATCTATGCGCTTTTGTTTTACCGTTTGTACGATAGAGACCCAACGATATTAATTGATTTACATAAATACATAAGAACAATGATAGCCTAGTTAGGACTTCGGTCTCCTATTCGGGGGATCCCAGTTCGACCCCGGGTACGCACCTCTGATTTTTCGGAATTAATTATGTATGTTTAAGCAATTTAATATGACACGCTTCAACGTTAAAGAAAAATATCGCGAGGAAACCTGCATACCTTAGACTTCTCCATAATGTTCTCAAATCTGTCTTAAGTCTGCCAACTTGCATTGGGCCAATGTGATGGACTATGGCCTATGACCCTTGTCTAAGAGGAGATCTGCGCTTAGAAGTGAATCGTTGATAAGTTACTGATATGTAAATAGTACTAAAACTCGAAGCACATTGCAATAAGCTTGTAAATAATAGAACTCATGCCCGTTCGAATTTTATTTGGGTGGAACAAACTATAGCCTCAATAGCCCAACGGTTAAAGGCGCGGACTAAAACCTAAAAGTCGCAGGTTCGAACCCCACTCGTTGCACTATTGTCGTACCCACTCCTAGCACAAGCTTTCCGCTTATTGAGAGAGGATGGAAGGATATTGGTCAACTTCAGTTTGACTAATATTCTTTATATAAAAAAAAAAGTATCTATTCCTCATTCATTTCAACTAGATACCTACTTGTTAGACACACCATGATAATTTTTATCATACCTTAAATCTACACTAACTGAAATAGCACCTTTTTGTTTTCACCTATAAGTTCAAAATCGAAGAGAATGGAAGTGTAACAGGTATCGTTTAGTACCTAACATTGCTTTAGCAAAATAAAGAATTTTATCAATGGTGGGCAGTAGAGGCCGAGTCTCACAAAGCTAATTTCCATAAAACAAATACTGAAGTCACGTTTTCAGGATAAAAATTGTAGCTCTGAAGACGATATTTGTCGATTTTATCTACAAGCACTTGCACTAAGTAACGTGAAGATAGAGTTTCAGTGAGTAATTTTATAATTTACATTTTTAAAACGGCTTTAAAAATGCGAGATTTGATCATTGGTGAGCCATTTCTTCAAGATTTCTGGCCGGGGTAATAGCTGGAGCTCTAGCTGGTGGAATAACCCTTTTTATTCGAGAAGGGTTAGTCCACCAGGATATCATCATTATCAGTAACCCATTAAAAGTATACTCAGTACAGGTTTCCTCTCAGAAAATAGGACATTGAAGGATATTGTCTGTAGTCCATCACGCTATAGCCAGCGTACCAGCCACTATCCTTACTAATATTATAAATGCGAAAGTGTATTTGTTTATTGGGTTGTCCTTCAATCACGCCGCAACAAAGCAACGGATGGGAGAGATTTTTTGCATGGATATAGTTGAGGACTGGTAGAGTGACATAGGCGTCTTTTTATCGCAGAAAATCAAAGAGTTCCCGCGGGAATTAAAAAACTAAATCCACGTGAACGAAGTCGCGTGGATCAGTTAGTATCTTAAAACTTAATTGGACTAAGGACTAAGGCCTAAATCCGTCTCATTGAGAGGAAACCTGTGCCCAGCCAATAGACGACGATGGGTTAACATGATTTATTTATTTATTCAATACACTTAAATCAATCTTCACAGGTGCTTAGCTTAGTACTTAGCTTAGAAACAAGATTTAACATTAAAAACAACTTACAAACTACTATTTTCCTAAATTAAAATCTATGATGATGAATGATGAATGAATAAATGAAGTCCATCCATGTCTTTCTCACCGTAAACGATATCGAATCAATGGATTCATTAGTATCGCCAGGTAGATTCATCGAAAGGTGCATTAGAATATTTTCGTCTATAATATCAGTTTAGTACCTACACTCGTAGTTTATAATGTTACCCGCAAGTAATAAACCGACCCGCTGACCCGCGATGTCGGCTCGCCCGCCATTAATGAATATCGCGCATCGCCACAATGCTCGCCGCACACTAATAACTGCGCGCGCAATTAACTGCACTGACCCCGGGTTTACCATGTGCGAAATTTTGCATTGCTATAAATTTTAGATATAGTGCAATAGAGTTTCAATAGGGACTCTTAGAGATAACATCAATTTTACAAAGACATAAAGATACTCAGAAGCCCTATTCATTCGTTTGAATTTAGAACATATTTCTCACTTCCTCGTTGGTCTAGTCGTTAGGGAAGATTCCTGGGTTCAATGCCCGGGTCGGGCCAAAATATGTTTAATGCCTGTCAAAAAATTCTCAATACTAGCTCGAAATTAGGAAGTAGGTAGGTATAGGTACGTATCTCGCCATGCCTCAGAGAGAATGTAAAACAGTCGGTCCTGCACCTGATCTCTCTTCGGTTGTGTCAGATTTCTGTCCCTTCGGACTCTGAGAGTGAGGGAATAGAAAATGCGCCTGAGTTTTCATACACACTTGTGCGTTATGATATCTCCCACGTAGAAGGCTAATCTCTGTGGAGATTGGTCGGCCGTGGCCGGATTCGCTCGTTGCAATTTTAAACTTATGTTTTATTTATTATATATTATTATTATTATATATTCACGTACCCACATATTATTATTGATATATAACCTGTGGTGCGACTCTTTGAAAAATGATTGCTACAGTGTGACGATTTCAATAAGTAGAAATTATTACACAGTTAATGAATTCCTTAATAACAAAGTTCCTTGGAACCGATTTGCTTTGTTTCAGCTATCCACAAGATAGATGAGCTACATATTGAAACACTTTTTGTTTTGAAAAGAGTAACTGCTGAGTTTCTTGCCGGCTCTTCTCACCAGAATCAGCATTCTAAACCAGTGGTAGATTCTCGACTTGTCATAAGAGCCACAAGTTGGCCTACATGAAATAAATAATTTTGAATTTGAATTCAATCGTCTCTGATTGGCCGATACTCGCTATTGGTTGAAATGCATTGTAGCACTGGAGAGTGTAGCATGGTACACTCCGGTTCAAACTTTATGACCTCTCGAACTTCGTACGTTTTGATGCGCAGAACTCAATATGAGGTATCAGCAGGACGGTTTCACTTGATTATAGTTCTTTCAATTCACGAGGACGCGTGAGCTTTACTTGTGGTTACGTCGTGTACATGCACATTGCGTAAGTGCGTGTGCCTGTCAGGAGCCTAAATTAGAGCCGTCAGGCGTGAGCAAGCTCTCGCTCACACTTACATGTATATGGATACGATACACACACAATCATGAGCCACGCGCCCTCATGAATTGCAAGAACAAGCTCGCGGCTAACTTCCGTGAAGACATAAAGTTTGAATCAGACTAAATTAGCCTACGGTTAAATGATCAGAACAAAATCAAAGCAGAAAATAATCCTAGAACTTAACTTATTACTTACTACTACTTATTAATAAAAGGTTTTTATAAATAAAAGTTGCCCTCACACCACTCATTGTATACGGACGTCTCCCAAGTTCCCGATCGAACTCTATAACACTTCAAACGTACTCCACATTAGCGTGGGCGTCGACTCATCAAGTGTAGGCTTTAACAGACCATAATTACTCGTGCTTTCCAATGGCCGATACAACAGACCCTTGAAGGCTAAAATGTACAACCTATTTATTGATTTACTAGCTGATTCCCACGACTTCTACCGCGTGGATTTAGTTTTTCCAATCCTGCGGGAACTCTTTGATTTTCCAAGCTAGGTTTCCTTCAGGTCCTCAACTATATCCGTGCAAAAATCACGTCGTTCTGTAGCTGTTTTTCAGTGTGACTGAAGGACAAACCAACAAACCAAGAAACATTCACACTTTCGCATTTATAATATCAGTACGGATTAGTTCTCTTGGTCTTGTACTTTGCGTGTGGAAAATCAAGAAGTTCCCGCGGGATTTTAAAAACTAAATCCACGTGAGTGAAGCGAAGAAACTACTTACTTATAATATTCGTTCCTCGGCTTCTGTATTTGGAGCGTGATAAAAAGACTTAATTTCCGCTAAACAGCCAAAGTCTACCTACTATTCTAATCTATTCTAATTCAAATGCTTTCTCTACACAAACAAATAAACACTCATAGTTTTGCAATAGTAGACAACCTTATGTATAAAATAAAGTGATTTTTGAGTAGGAGTAACCTCCTCGTGATTAATCTATTGTTCCATTTGAATTAATTGTTGTGTAATTTGATGAGATGAATAGATTAATTGTATCTGTAACAGTGCGTTACTAAATGTTGATTATTGAAATTATTATGAAAATTATTTTTATATATTACTTCCCAGGTGGTCCCATTGTGATTAGGTCAGGATCTTATGATGGGATCCTAGAGAAATTGTGGGAAATCTTCAAATTTTACAGGCACAATTGATATACTTTGCAGCGGCGTTTGAAGTCGGTTCTGTAAAAAGAGTTTTACGTGTATATTATTTTTATTACGAGACAAGCATAATTGAACGAGCGAAGCGAGTTCTCTGAGTCAACTACGGCGCTTGTCTGTACTGGACAGAGAAGTGTGTACATCCAAATGTCTGTCAGAGCCCTATAACTTCTGAATTACTGAACGTAATTACTTCAAATTTAAATATAATATGTAAACTGATGGCCTTCAGCCGAACATTGTATAAAAAAATATAAAAAGCTTTATTTCAGGGGGGCTCTCATAGAAGCACGTTTGAAGTAAAATTTTGTTTGTTGCGTTACATAGACTTTGACATAGACTTGCAATATATCTTTTTAAAGACGACTTTGATCAGAGTACAAAAATATTTTTTTTTAAATTTTCCCTTAAAATTGACGAAATGGGGGGCTTGCAAAGTGGAGATTTTAATTTGAGCCATATGTCAAGAATTACTGAATATTAGAACGTGAAACTTGGTTGAAAATTCAGTTATATCCTGTACTTGAACAACAAATACTAAAATTAGATAAATGTTATAAACTAAATTATTTAATTTTAAATGCTAATAGCTTCACAATAATGCTAATAGATGGCGCTGTATCAGTAAAACAGTTTTATGTCAACTATTATTTTTTTTATTGCGTCTAATGTTAAAAGTTAATTATTACAATATATAACTAAAACTTTTGGGAATTATGGGATATCGCGAGGTCTCAGTTCGGGGCGAACCACTAGTATTTTTAATTCTAATATATATAGGTACCTTTATCTATTACTAATTACATACATCAAATCAAACGTGAATCGTGGGATCACTATGACTCACCCATTGAACAATCACGAACGAGTTGTCTTATTTCACCGAGATGGTATGCGTTACGTACAACTTCGCACGTTTATTACGTACTACAATGCTACTAAATGAAATTATTTTATGGATCATTTATCTATATATATAAAATTCAAAGTCCTGACTGACTGACTGACTGACGAGATATCAACGCACAGCCTAAACTACTGAAGTGAAAAACTTGAAATTTTTACAGTTGGTTCCTTTTATGACGTAGGCGCACACTAACAAAGGATTATTGGAAATTCCACCCCTAAGGGGTTTAAATAGGGGATGGAAGTTTATATGAAACTCCGTCATTTTTCAAGCTGTTTCCATGAAAGTAGGTATTTGAGCTTTCAGTTAAAAATAAAGAAGTACGTGTGTCACAGTTTTTGAAAATTCCACCCCGAAACCTAATTCCACGCGGACGAAGTCGCGGGGGCAACAGCTAGTATTAAATATTTACTGAGTAAATTGATAGCCCCGTGATTTTTTGCTTGGGAGTCCACGGGTTCGATTCCGCGCACGCACCTCTTATGAGAATATTCGTCATGATCCTAAAACAACGACAGATCTGTATTTTATCAACTTTACAATACAGCCATTTGAAGTTCCGAAATTTTGTTGTCATCACTTTTTAAATAAAAAATTTGTAGCAATTAAGTTTCAGATATTTCCATTAAAAAGATTCTATTTAAAATAGACTATAATCTATCTATGCCAGAATATGAATTTGAAAAATTCAACCAAATCGGTTCAGTCGTTGCGGCGTGATTGAGTAACAAACATCCATCCATCCATCCATCCAAACTTTCGTATTTATAATATTAATAGGATAATAGGATTTATTAGTTTTAAATGTCGAATGCAGAACTCAAAACTCTGGAACTCTGATCTTGGGGGCGACGTCTCAAAGTTCAAAGTAGTTCATCAGAATATATTCTATTCATGTACTAATACGTTATAATAATATCCCACCTTTATTTATTGAATCGCAGAACATTTTGTCTGATTACGAATAAATTCAGATGGTAATGAGATCGTGATTCTAATTTATGAGGAGGCTGTGGGCTCATCTCGAGGCTCGGCTGTGGGAGACATTTCCGAATTGAGCCCTACATTATAAATGTGAAGGCTATCTTGGCTTATTGTAGTCTTAAACTATGAACTAGGCACATTATTTCCTATCTAGATACCTACCTACTACCCCTTATTAATATATCCTGCCCTTACCCTTTATTAATATGTATTACTTAATATTTCTTAGGTACTAATCTTGCTATATCTACTTGTTAAAGTGTATTTGTTTGTTAGTTGTAGATTGGTTCTTCGATCACGCAGCAATGAAGCAATGGATTGACATGATTTTTTCAATAGATATCGTTGATGACATGAACTATCTCTTGTAACGGTTTTTTTTTTAAAGAATATTAGCCAAGCTGAAGTTGACTCCCCTCCAAATAAGCGGAAAGCTTGTGCTAGGAGTGGGTACGACCATAGTGCAACGGGTTATTATTAGAAATTATTTATTATTAGAAGACTTTAGTCCTCAGCGCCAGAAGACTAAAGTCTTCGAACAGTGCGTGTTGGCAATGATGACTTATGGATCCGAAACATGGTCACTAACTATGGGCCTCATAAGAAGGCTCGGGATCAATCAGCGGGCGATGGAGAGAACTATGCTCGGAGTATCTCTGCGAGATCAAATTAGAAACGAGTCGCGAAACTGAAGTGAAAATGGTAGTTTGAAAACTGACGGTCATTAGAGTCCCAAGGTGCTGGAGTGGTGACCCCGCACCGGGAAGTGCAGTATTTACAGACCCCTCACTAGCTGGACCGACGACATTAAACGAGTCACAGGGAGCCGCTGGATTCAGGCGGTGCAAGTCCGAGATCTGTGAAAGTCCATACAAGAGACCTTTGTCCTTGTAAAAGAAGAAGAAGAAATGAATTGTCAGTCATAGCGAAATCGTAATGCATGCCAAGTCAGATCTAATTTGAAGGAACCGTTATTTCACACAAAGTGTTAAAACGTGGTGCCACCACCGATAATAATGACTTCCAACATTGTCGTATTTGCTTTACAAACTTGTTTTTACCATTATATCCAAAATTCTGAAATCCTATTTCCTTAATATAAGGTTGTAAATCCCTTGAATAAGAGTTTCCTAGATGCATTGAAAATTTGTTTTAAAGTGCAAGTTCACAATTATGTAAATGCGTTTGTGACAAACCTTACTGTCCAGGAAATAAGGTTCAAAGTAACTTGGAATATAGATTAAAATAAATAGTTTTGCACCGATCACATCAACGTCAGAAAGAAATATTGTGACCACGCCAAGGAAGACGTTGCAGCTAGCAATTATTTGAATAATAAAACTTTGTATAATATTTAGTGCTTTTGTTGAGTGTAAACTCTCACGGGTCGTGACTTTACGCCTTTAATAATTTTCACTTAGAAATAGGAAATATTATGATAACTGAATAATAATAATTGGCGGGATACGTACCTACCGTATGCTTGAGAACGTCTAGATAGTTCGTATTCAATTGACTATTTGATTCTTGTTTTTTATTCGATGACAAGATAGCACTTGACTGCGATCTCACCTGATGGTAAGTGACGATGCAGTCTAAGATGGTAGCGGGCTAACTTAGAAGGGGCATGGCAGTGTACATTCAACCCATACCCCTAGTCGGTTTCTACACGCCATCGTGCCGGAACGCTAAATCGCTTGGCGGCACGTCTTGTCTTTGACGGTAGGGTGGTAGTTAGCCACGGCTAAAGCCTCCCACCAGAAAAAAAATCAGAAGTATTTTATAGTAGCTTTTGCTAATTAGGCTTATTAAAAAACGTTCAGTAATTCTTAGTTTTTCTGGGATAAAAATACCCTTTCTGTTAGCGACAACGGATGTTGCACGCGCGGAAGTCGACGCCAGCGCCACTTTGGCAGCTGTCAGAGGTCGAGACGTCAGCGCCGCGTGCTCGAAAGGCGGGAAAGATGGCGGCGTTTGCCTCGGTGTGGGCAGTAGGCCGCGACTCACTTTTGGCTGTGACTCCGGGAACGACACAACGGTTTTGCTAAAGTTGTACTATGGGTTTAGTTTATGTTGTACTATGGGTTTTGTTAAAGTTGTGCTATTCAAGGAATAAATATGTAATCATTAGTATCTCGGCTTGTTTGAATCTTATATCAGAAGTGGTATATGCCTGCGTGTTCCGCTGGTGTTTAGATTTATAGCTAAGCACGTGTTGGCCACGTTGACATATTCAGTTCTAGTATTTTTGTCCAAATTAAAGTTTTATCAGTTTAAAATCTCTCAAATTAAAACGTGTGAATTCGAAATTAAAATTAACAAGTTTACCCTACGTGTTTGTAATAATGCTGTCGTCCAAATCTAGTAGTCAGTTTGAGCAGTTCAGTTTAGTAAAAATACAAATCTTTTTGATAAGACTTAACGTAACGTGAAAGCGGATTTATTTGTGTTAATGAGTGGTCACTAATTAATATTAAAGTTTACAGTTTGTACGTGTGCATCGAGATCGACTCGCAACCTGGCGAGTGGTCTGTTGCCAAGCGCATTGTGGAGGCTTGAGCAGGCGTGTTGCTGCCTGTCGGTGCCATGGTGAAATCCCTGTGGTATGAGGTTACTGCCACGCTTATCGGCGGGTAGCTAGTACAATGTTGGTAAGACGTTTCCAATTTGTTTTTGGTGATAGAATTGACATTTTGATGTTTCGAATTGAGTGAGTAAAGATAAATCTTTAAATCGTAAAATGATGAACAGTTACAAAAACGGGTAGACAAATAAATTTTAAGTGTCGGTATTCCGAATAAGGATAGCAGAGTCTGTTTATCAAAGGTTGTTTTACAAATCATAATAACTTTGCGTGAAATTAATATTATATTGTGCAAATGTAGGTAGAAATTAAAATCCTGAAATAGTTAGTCATGAAGCAAAACTAAATTGGTTAATTGCCTTGTGTTTGTCTCATAATATAAGGTTGATAGTGTTTCGATTAATTTTGCTGAAGTTTTTAAAGTATTTGGATAAAAGAGTTGGTTAGAACTAGTTTTGACAAGTGTTGATGCGGTAATAATATCAAGCAACCTTTTGGTAGGTAAATTTCTAATTGCTATTAAAGTGAGTAGTATTACTTTCGATGGTATTCTTTCATGATTCTGACCTTTAGATTGTTGATAAAACTTAAATGTACGGGTACGAACTTGGTTTTATTTGCCGGTGTTACTTACTTATTTGTTGAATAGAAACGTGCAGATTCATTAATCCGTGGAAGTATATACTTGCTATCGCTGACGTACATAAGTGATATTAGTTATTTGAATCATTAGATAAAGTCAGGTTAGACCGAGCAGTTATTTAATCAATGTTTTGACTAAAGTCAAGAAGATCGATTGTCATTAAATGGTTACATTAGTTCTTGAATCTTCGGTATATGTGGTAAATTGAGTTTAATGTGAATTCCAACTTAATTTAAAGTTATTGTTTTTATAAATGTCGTGTAACGGACTGGTTTATTAATTTGACTAGTGTTGCTTGTGGTTTAGTTGTAATATTGGTGGCTGAGCTGCAGTGTTTGAGCTTGAACAGTTATTTTGATGGTTTAACGGAGTTGAATTGGTAACACTGAGCTAGTAAAGCCAATCCAAGTTAAGAAAATCATAAGCAACGATAGATATGAAATCATGGATATTGATGAGTGAAGTCTAGATTAGAAAAGTTATAAATTATATTCTTATCATTTATTAATTAGTTACTTATGCTCTGTGGACAATAATAGAATCACTTTAGCGAGTTTACGAAGAACGTCACATTGGATTGCGAGCGCCTGAGCTTGAGGACCAACTTGGTACACTTAAGTGAGCGAAATGTTCTTTGAGTGCAAGTGGTTTTCTATAAGGACACATCTGTCTCCTAAGTTTGGCTAGTTCCCTTAGGTGGGATGGTCATGTTGAATGAGCTCCGGGGTCGCATGATGGACAGTCTTCACCAACTTTCAACGATGACACATCTGTCTCCTAAGTTTGGCTAGTTCCCTTAGGTGGGATGGTCATGTTGATTGAATTCTGGGGTCGCATGACGAAATATTCCGACGAGCCTTACGAATATGCAAAATAACTAAGGATATGTATGTGTGTAGAATGATTTATGAGTTAACAGTTGTTCTTATACTCCGTAGTAATTTCCCGACTCGTGGGGTGCCCGGGGCGGTCACCATGCAGGACGGCCGTGTTAGCGACAACGGATGTTGCACGCGCGGAAGTCGACGCCAGCGCCACTTTGGCAGCTGTCAGAGGTCGAGACGTCAGCGCCGCGTGCTCGAAAGGCGGGAAAGATGGCGGCGTTTGCCTCGGTGTGGGCAGTAGGCCGCGACTCACTTTTGGCTGTGACTCCGGGAACGACACAACGGTTTTGCTAAAGTTGTACTATGGGTTTAGTTTATGTTGTACTATGGGTTTTGTTAAAGTTGTGCTATTCAAGGAATAAATATGTAATCATTAGTATCTCGGCTTGTTTGAATCTTATATTTCTTACACTGATAAACTGGAGAATAACCAGGTCTTCAACAATACCAATTCGAAAAAATCAAAAAGACAAACCAACAAACAAACACACTTTCGTAGTTGTAATATTAGTAGAAATATCCAAAGTCAATTTAGTTTTAGTTTTAGTCTGTTCCAAATCAAAATGAACCATATGAAGTAGTATTTACCAAACATTGACTTTGATCGGTTCATATTTTAATGAAACTTTGTTTGTATGGGGCTCACTCGGGAGAGTCTCAGACAGACTTCTCTAAAATGTAAATCGCAATAAAAGCCAAAGGCTGCATTCGCAAACGGGCTCAGATTGATCTGTATCCATTCACGGATACAGAGAGAATTGTATGGACATGCCCCAAAAATAATCTTACTGTAAAGGTAGCAGGATATCTAGAAAAATGTACCTACCAGGCGAGCACCGTTCAAGTATGTGGAAGTATATTTAGTTTAGATTTGTTTTAGATATTAGTAGTTTGTTATAGTTTGTCATAAATAATGTTGTGAAATGCTTATTATTTATTCGTAGGTAAAATGTGACCTAAAACAATTGAGTTACTAAAAAAAGATTCAGAAAGTCTTTTTTTTTTTTTTGTTGGTTTGTTCATTTTTGGTTTGCCCTTTAATCATGCTAAAACAGAGGAATGGAGCGACCAGATTTTTTGTATGAGTATAGTTGAGGACGGAGAGTGATGTAGGCTAATTTTTTATTCCGCAAAATCGAAGAGTTCCCACGGGAATTTAAAAAATTTAATCCACGCAACACACAATTTAAATAATGTAAGCCGCGGGCATCAGCTAGTTTAATACTCGTATATATAAAAGGAAAAGGTGATTCATTCACTGATTGACTGACTTACTGACTGATCAACGCACAACTCAAACCACAGGACGGATCAGGCTGAATTATGGCATACAGATAGCTATTATGACGTAGACATTCGCTACGAAAGGATTTTGGAAAATTCAACCCCTACGGGGATAAAACAGGGGTTTGAAAAATCCGCGGATAAAAGCTAGTTTATATAAGGACGCACATAAGTAATAAAGAGTCGACCCACACAACTTATCAATTGAAAAGTTAACTTTATTCCTTTACATTATGTAAGTATTTAATTTGTTAGCGAAATATTGAAGTACGAGTAGTAAAGATATACAACTTTAATGTAGTGAAGGTAGTTTGATAAAATCGATATTTGACTTTGTTGACGACGTGAGTCTTGCGCGCCCGCCTGAGGTCGACTTGAAGGTTTGTGGGTTGAAACGTTATTGCGTATGTGCGTCCATATAAAAACCTGATGAAGTCCATGTATTCCTTACGTCGTGTCTGCGTGGGCGTGGGGACTGGAGACGCGAGAGCATCTGTGCACGACCGCGCCGCGCCGATAGTATTGTCGCGGGGAACTCCGTCGTATCCGGTCATTTTGTTCGCTATCACCGTGTATGAACAATGAATGATAGTTTGAAGCGCAGAAATGATCGCCATCGTTTCTGCGTTTCGAACCGTCCTGGTAGGTATTAGACATTGTAACATTCCTGGGTTCAGAATTTAGTGATAACATCACCAAAAAAACCTGGTCGAACATTTTGCAATAAAAATACAATATCCAGGGCTATACATAAAAAATAAATTTAGATTTAAACAAATAAAATTTATCCTCTTTGGCAGGTAACGGATGTGTCAAAATATAAGGACGAAAAATCCTAGTTTATCCTGACCATAGACACAAAAATATTACAATGGTATCACCACAGAACATAACTTGAATGCATCTGTAACAGAATAAAAATGAATACCAATCAAGCCACAGATTAACACAGATTAAATACAGATTAAATCACATTACCGAAAGGATAAGAAATATCTAATCGACACTATTTAATTTACCTATTCTTAGGATTCAACCTGAAAATATTAAAAACTTCTTGATAATCCATTTCCAACGAATAATTTCTACCAACAACTAGTAAATATGTAAAGATGCCACTACGACCCCATAGATGGCGTTAGTAGTAACCTAGATATAAAAAAAAACACAACGTTACAACATACTAGTATAAAAGAGTATAAAAGATAGTGAAATCCTTAGTAATATGTATTGTAAAATGCAAAAGTACGTATTGTTGGTTTGGTCTTCAACCACGCAGCAACGGAGCAAGGAATTTACGTGATTTTCCCAGAAACATCCTCGAAGCTTTAAATATTATATTGCATTCTAATCATAAAAAATCCTATTATTAGTAATATTAAAATGCGAAAGTTTTTATGTATGGATGGATGAATGGGTGGATATTTGTTACTCAATCACGCGCAACGACAGAACCGATTTTGCTGAAAGGCATAGAGATAGATTATAGCCTGGAATAACACATGGGCTACTTTTTAATGCCTTGTAATAGTTGCAGTCTATTTCATTTCTTAGAATTTTGGATAAAAATGCATCATATCATATTATGTAGGTATTGTATCATAGATTTAAACGCAAAGTAACGCCTACTTTTCATCCTACATTAAAAAAAAAAAAAAAAAAAATCAAAATTTATTTATTTCATGTAGGCCAACTTGTAGCTCTTATGAAACGTCAAAAATCTACCACCGGTTCGGAATGCAGATTCTGCTGAGAAGAGCCGGCAAGAAACTCAGCAGTTGCTCTTTTCAAAAAAAAAATTTTTTACAATTGTTAAAAAGAACTAGGCTATGCACACAATGTTTCCACACAGAAGTTTCAAAAATGTACGCCTACCGTAACCAAAGACATGTTAACATGGGTAGACACAAAGCAGACCCATTCCCGTTGGCGGCACCCGTTCACGAGCATGACGCATGATCCAGCCATTGCCTCGCTCAACCATATTTGAGGGAACGTAACAACCCGCACCACACGACACCATGCCATTAGCCATGCTGTCAAGAGTAGATATTGGTAACAGTTAGTTGTCGATTTTAACCTCATAACACCATAATTGACCAGGTGATAGGAAGTCACGGTGACCCGTTACCGACCTCCTTCCTTTCTCACCAAATCGAGGTGGTGATGAGTTTTTAATACCATCTAATAACATACGATGACACCCTGTATGTTATTATAATGGTGTAAATCGATCGAAACGCTGGGAATAATTCATTGTTCGTTTTGTGTTCTTATTTTTTTCTGCTTTTGTTATTGGGTAAAGTTATTTAGGTGTTTGCTTATACTTAGCATTAACGGTATTTCATTTGAGTAGTCGTATAGCTTTGTTAAACAAGCTTTTACCTGCAGCTTCGCTCTCGCCATCTAATAAAAGGAATCCCAAGTGGTGGTTCCTATATAAAATTACCATTTTCATTTTCCGATTTTTCTGTTGTTCGTTTGGGTTTTCCCTATTTTAGTTTTCGTTTTTGAACCACCCCTGTATTAACGACAAAATGAAATAAATAAATATTTAGAACGGTCGAGCCAATTTTGAGTTTTAACCGCAGACTAACGACTTTTAAGATTTAAATAACTTTTCTCGAAACTTACATAATGAGTGAGAAAAAAACGGTAACCGTACTATAATGGTTTAAAGTCTTACATAATTTAGAAGTTGGGGGATTTGCACCAAGAACAGTTCTACGTAAAGGAGGATAAAGTGGTGTAATGGGTTTACGTGGATAATGGACTGGGACTCTTAAACTAAATTAACTAATAAGAGATTTAATGTTAATTTGACTGTATTCAGTAGGTATCTCTGAATGCCACAGTTGTGTTGGTCCATATGCTTCAGTCGCTACTTTATTGATTTCATACACTTACAGATACCCTATAATAATTTAATGACAGAGAATCGTATAAGGCATTAAACAGCATGCAATACACCATTAAGCATAAATTGTGTAATGAAATCATATTGCAAAAAGCTCCGACGATGTTCTTAATGTCGGATATATCGAATGGTACTAAAATCGATTTTATGTCGGTCAAAGGTATACAAATCCAATAGATAGGCTATCTGGGAGTTTATTAAAGCTATTTACAAAACCTCTAAGTGTTGTTAGTAGATGTAATTTCAATATTAATTTTTGGGACACACAGCTCTGTGGCTTTATCAACTTATTTAGTCCGACTCCGTGCGTTCGTCTTTAAAAAATCGAAAAAATGATAAAGCGTAATTTAAAAACAAAAAATTACGTTTATTTATTTATTTTCAAACAAAACTTAGACTACATTCTTAGTTATCACTAAAAATGATCTCGTCTAATTTTAACATACAAGAAAAGTGTAACTACGTTTACTACTACATAATATATTTAAAAAATCCTTTACAATTCGACCGTACCTAAGCTGAAGCTTGAGTTAATAGTCTACTATTCCCTAATATGTCAGCTCAAAAAAATGGTTGTCTATCATTAAGCTTCTAGTCGAAAATATAACTGAAGCATTAATTTTAGGGTGAAATGTTATATATTATGTGTAATTGAAAGCGAAACTCGGTACTTAAACTAAAAGAATACAGAACTTAAAACTTATCTCAAAGTAAAATAATAATAATGATATAATAATAACTAAAAAAATAGTTAAGGAAGTAAAATTAGATACAAAAAAAAAATGTAGAGGTAAATAAGAGCTAATAAATAAGAAACAAAAGTTCAATATAATTGGCTAGCCATTTTCCTAAACTCTGTGTAGTCACAAACAGGTGCGTTTAATAGTTATATTTGAGAAATTAGCCACTGAAACGTTTTCGATAAGATAAGTGACTAAACTCTCGCTTATGCATTTACTCAAATTTAAAATAACCCTATTTAAATAGCTATAAGAGCCAAAGCAGCTTGGCTTTTATTTAACCAGTTTTAAATTCTTCTGCGATTAAAGTGGTCCTGTTATTTTTATCCTTTATGAGGCAGTAAATGAGGAGGTATCGGTAATTAGAGGACGTTTTGCAATATCGTTTGTAGTAAAATTGAGGGTAGTTTTTTCTTATAAGGGAATAGTTTAACATTAAATTTATTTAGTTTTTATGCGCTTATCCTTTAATTTAGACTATTTTGATGACCTCTATGGCGCAGTGATAATTGCTATGGTCTTAAATATAAGGGAGGTCTGGGGTTCGATTCAACACAACAATTACGGTGCAACATAAGTAAATACGCACATACATCCATGCATACAAACATACATACATACATACATTCATAAAAAAAGACGTGTGGTACTCGGGGACTGCCGCGGTAAAGCTATTGCATAGCATTTTTTATCAACGCCATCTAGCGGCTCACCGTAGAGGAGTCTCGTGTCAGGTTATTTTCGTTACGGAATTTCTGGATTCGGTCTCTACGCTGGCCCGCGATAGAAGCTATGCAATAGCTTAAAAAGTTAAGTATAGTATTGTCGCCACAGGTTCAATACTTGCACCAAACGCGACAAACAGACACACAAAACACGAAAGCGTGTACCGATGAATGGAGCACCGGCCATTCAGTCGAACCCCGATACCATCCATACTGGAGCTCTAGACACGGTTTTAAATTGCCATTGCGCCGGTAGCGGGCACTTTTATAGCCCCTTTATTGCTTCTAAGGGCTGCTACGTGCAAACGGGAGCTTAACTTTTTTGTATGAAAATAAGTATTCTTCACAGAGATCAGCCATCTGCGCGGGAGATATTATAGTGCACGAGTGTATGCGCAAACACAGGTGCGCTCTCTATTCCCTCACTCTCATAGCCCGATGGGACGGAAAATCCAAAACGACCGGAAAGAGATAAGGCGCAGGACCGACGGCTTTACGTGCTCTCCGAGGCACGGGGGTGACTCACCACCGACTTCCTAACTCCGGGCTAGTACTGAAAATTTCTTAACAGAAAACCCAATACATTTTTGGCCCGACCCAGGAATCGAACCCGGGACCTCGTCATCTGTAGTCGAACTTGCTAACCACTAGACCAACGAGGCAGTAATTTTGAAACTTTTTTGTATGACGTTGATTACGAGGGTAGGTATTTTCCCTTTAATTTGCTAGAAGTTATATCTAATGTCTATTTTTAACCCCCGACAGAAAAAAAGGGTTACAAGTTTCATGTGTATTTGTGTGTCACTCTGTTCCCTCGTAGCTCCCCAAAAAATAGACCGATTTTGATACACTTTTATCTGTTTGAAAGATGACGTGATTGACATGGATCTGAGGTCTATAAAATTTATGTACACCTGTTCAGGCGTTTGAAGATTAGGTATCGGCTTACATGATATAAGGGTTTTACAAATTTTCACAAAAGGTGACTGACTGACTGATTTATCAATGCACAGCTCAATCCACTGGATGGATTGGGCTGTTTGGCATAAGGATAGCTATTATGATGTAGGAATCCGCTAAGAAAGGATTTTTGAAAATTCAATCTCTAAAAGGGGGTAACATAGGGGTTCGAAAAATTGAACTTAATGGTTTTTTTTTTAAATATCTAGACTAGCGCTTGACTGCGATCTCACCTGATGGTAAGTGAAGAAGCAGCCTAAGATGGTACGCGCTTGTCTAGAAGATGCCTATTCACTCTTGATTTAAAGACACCCACATTATAGTTAGTTGGAAAAACGGAAGCCGGAAGGGCATTCCAAATTTTTGCGGTGCGTATTAGGAACAAGGAAGTGAAGCGCTTGATGTGAGCGAAGCCGTGGGTAAAAGCTAGTCTAATGATAAAATTTAACTGATTTTGTAGGCATAACAAATAAAAAAGCCTCCACTATAGCGGGGTGTTATCTGGCCGCGATATATCGCCATCTCGCAGGCGATGGCCGCCCATTTATAAAGCGGACCCTACACGAAGGGACAAAGCCTGTGCTGCGCAAGCACCTCATTAATTTACCCACTAAGAAGGAGGTTAACAGGCTCTAAAGTTTAGCAAACCTAAGCGAGGTGCATAGGAATACTTGATACTATAAAGTTCTTTGGCTTTGTATTTGTATTTAAAGAGGGGACGCCTGCCGACGCCAGGCGGGTGATCAGTCCTGTGTCAGGACTATTCCACCCAATTCCCCATGTTTGAACACAGGTTACTGGTGCCCAGGCAGCCTACCCCCCTCAAACCTACCTGTACCTTTCGCAAACCTAACGATATCCTTTATAGAAAGACTTGTTAGGTCTTCTACACTTATTCTATCCTTATCTTGCAGTTCCCATCTTACCAATGAGTACATAGGGCACTCAGCTATGAAGTGGAAGCTGGTCTCCTCTTCACCACACTCAGGACAGGATGGGCCTTTGGCTTAGTCAAAAAATTTAACTTAGCCTGAGCGAAAACGCCACAGAAAACGCAGTCAAATCAACTTGTAAGCATGTATGATTTCTTTTTAATTATTTTATTTCTATGACAAGATTTTTTTTTAAATCGGAACCATCCCACAACTTTGACGGTAGGGTGGTAACTAGCCACAGCCAAAGCCTCCCACCGGACAAACCGGATGTAGGTTTTCTAACCGGATGTAGGTGTACCAACCATTTTAGACGAGCAACAAGAAACAAACGGCAAAAGTCCGTGATGTGTGGATATATGTCAACAAAAGACATCCATCATACGTACATATCCAGTGAATTTCTACTTTTACTTTTGACGAAAGTGTAGGTATTTTTTAATTGCTGCCGTAATTTTTCATATTATAATAGTCCATTGAAACTCGTTTTTTCACCAGAGAACTTAAGAATGAACAAACGAATAAAGTAGACCTATTGTTGGATTTTACAGCCTTTAGTAAGCATTTTCTCACATCACTGGTCTCTTGCATGGAATTCCACAGAACTCGGTCTTGCACCGCCTGTATCCAGATGTTCCCTGTGACTCATACTGGACATGAGTAATATTGTCGCATGTTTAGCGTGACTAAAATTCTATTTAAAAAAAAAATCCTAATATAATCGAGGCAAGAGGGTCAAACTCTTAACAAAGAGCGAATTGTTGTGTAAAATCTACACAAAGAAAACAATAGTCATTTTTATTATACCTATAGATAATATAAATAAAGTTTACAACAAACTTTATTGGAAAGAAACGCCTGTTAATGTCAAATCGACGGTCAACGAGTATTTATTATGTAAACATTTTTCAACACCTAGCTAGCAAGATTTGCAACACCTGATATACACCTGCGTAGACTTTAGACTTTTTCAATATTTTTTGCACTAGCTGATGCCCGCGACTTCGTTTGCATGGATTAAGATTTCTTAACTCCCGCTGGAACTCCCTTATTTTCCGGGATAAAAAGTAGCCCATGTATTATTCCAGACTATAATCTACCTCTGTGCCTTTCAGCCAAATTCCTTCAGTCAGATTTATTGAGTTGTATTCCATGTGCACATTTAATTTATTTTAAACATTCTAAAAGAAAAATCGTAGTGTACGCAAGGTTTCCCGAATAATTTGGGATAATTTACATAAATTGTAGGCATGTATACTTAATATAAAAAATATTGTTTAATAAGACATCGAGAAACTCTATGCTTCAGTATGAACATCATTTAAAATTCTATTATTATTATTAATGATACTTTACCCAAGACATTACTAAACCTCGTATTAAAACAATATACCTATACAATTAATTAAGAGTATAAAAAAATTTAAACAAAGTGGTGAGACAAAATGTTGGAAGTTAGAAGGCGATCATAAATCTTAGTAGTGCGTTAATATCTTGCGACTAACAAGCCTGCAGTCTGCGCAACACAATTCGAAGATCATGGGGCTTATCTCATTTTCCGCTCATCATTCATATGTCATATAACATGATAATGATTAGCATATTGTATTGCGAAATCTTTGCATTGGGCCACAAAGATTTTGCTAACTACATATGTAACAACAGGCATTATCAACAATGTACATAGTTTATATAGATTTTTGGATCTGTTTTTTAAATTGTAATATTATGTAGCTATACATTAATATTGTAATATTTTATTATGAAAGGAGCAACTGCTGAGTTTCTTGCTGGCTCTTCTCAGCAGAATCTGCATTCCGAACCGGTGGTAGAGTCATGACGTGTCATAAGAGCTACAAGTCGGCCTACATCCTACTAATCACATCACACGAATATTATAAAGCCGAAAGTTTGTATGTGTATGTGTGTGTGTGTGTGTATGTTTGTTACTCCTTCACGCCACAACGAATGAACCGATTTGGCTGGAAATGGAGATAGCTCATACCCAGGATTAAAACATAGGCTACATTTTATCCCGAAAAATTACAGAGTTCCCATGGGAATTGAAAAACCTTGATCCACGCGGACGAAGTTGCGGGCATAAACTAGTGAAATAAATAATTTTGAATGTTAAAACGAATTAAAATACTGTATTCTAACTTGACCATACATTCACGATGAGGTGCAGCAAACAATACTCGAACGCATACAAAGCTCGTACGAAGGTCGTCCCATCTCTCACGGCACCGCGACCTTAGGGTTCACGTGGGCAAATGAAATCAGATGGATCAATCATGCAATCAATGTGTACACGACTAGGCGAGACCGGTGGGTTTGCCTACATTCTAAGTAAACGAATAACCCTACTGCCTATTGCCCTGTACTCTGTATGTTATCGTATTTCCTATTAATATTATTAATGCGAAAGTTTGGATGTATGTTTGTTACTCAATCACGCCGCAACGACTGAACCGATTAGGTTGAAATTTAGCACAGAGATAGATTATAGTCTGGAATAACACACACTTATTATCCCGGAAAATAAGAGAGTTCCCGCGGGAATTAAGAAACCTCCATCCACGCGAACGAAGTCGCGGACATCATCTAGTGGCCTGTAATTATTTTAAATTTGTAATTTTCTATTTAAATATTAGTCATTCAGGACTACAAAGGCTTTTATTTTCTAGAACAAAAAGTATCATTTGATACAGATACAGATTAATTACAAGTGTCTCGTGAAATAAAAAATGTAGACTAGTAATACGAGTATACTGCTGTAAATTGATCTTATTCTGTAAAATTTTAGTGTACCTATTATTCAAAAAGTTAGTACATAAATTACAATTTTAATAACTGCCATCTACTTGTAATTACTCGTAAAACTATACTAAGAAATTTTTGAAAGTTTTAAATTAAAACTAAGTTTATCTGGCTTTATGTAATACCGAGATCTATAGAGCGTGCTCTGACTTAGCTTAGACTCAAAGTAAGAGTTAAAATGAGACACAAATATGTTCCGACATAAATCTATCTCGTTTTATCTCTGTCTTGAGTCTGAGCAGAATGTTTGTCTGGTGGGAGGCTTTGGCCGTGGCTAGTTACCACCCTACCGTCAAAGACGCACCGCCAAGCGATTTAGCGTTCCGGCACGATGGCGTGTAGAAACAGATTAGGGGTATAACTTGGTAGGGGCCTGCCATACCCCTTCCAAGTTAGTCGCTACCATCTTAAACTGCATCGTCACTTTCCATCGCAGTCTAGGACTGTCTTGTCATTGAATAAAAAAAAGTGAGAGAGCGGTCTATAGATTTCAGAATAGAATAGAATAGAAATATTTTTTATTCAAATAAACTTTTACAAGTGCTTTTGAATCGTCGATGAATCTACCACTGGTTCGGGATGCCTTTCCTGCCGAGAAGAGCCAGCAATAAACTCGGCGGTTGCTCTTGTCAAAAAAAAAAACTATGGTATGTAAACAGTGCTCCCACAATTAAGTTTCCTAAGTCCAATACCATACAAATACAAATAAATACAATACATTTCAGCTTGAGTTAGTTCAGAGAATCGCCATCCGAATCGGTGCCAATATAGCACAAATTATTACCTTATTACAAGATGATGAGACGTGATGAGTCCTTGGTAAAAACTGGTCCCCAGTCAGTAGGCGGATATTGCAAGGCGCAAAAACTTGGTGACTTGCAAAAGGCAGGGTCATGTAGGTCAGGCAGGGACGGCGACGCGGCCTGTTGGTTTTATGTGAATGACGTAAGATGTTATGTTTGCCTCGGTGGTCTAGTGGTTAACATGTTCGACTGCATGACGTGATCTTGGGTTCGATTCCCGGTTTGGGCTCAACGTGTATTGGGTTTTTTTGTTAAGAAACTTTCAGTAGGAGTTCCCGGAGAAAAAAGCGGCGGTGTGTCACCCCCGTGGATGGATGGATGGATGGATGGATGGATGGATGGATGGATGAATGAATGGATGGAAGGATGGAAGGATGTTTGTTACTCAATC
Organism: Hipparchia sbordonii; assembly: GCA_038048805.1. Classification (NCBI taxonomy): domain Eukaryota; kingdom Metazoa; phylum Arthropoda; class Insecta; order Lepidoptera; family Nymphalidae; genus Hipparchia; species Hipparchia sbordonii. The sequence goes on from JBBIWI010000007.1 coordinate 1,072,895, forward strand.
ACACCGCAACGACACAACCGATTGGCACAGATAGAGATTATAGTCTGGAATAACACACAGGCCACTTCTTATCCCGGAAAATAGGAAAGTTCCCACGGGAATTAAAAAACCTAAATCCACGCGAACAAAGTCGCGGTCATCAGGTACAGAAAATAAAGTTGTGAAGAAATAAGACAGAAAAGTAATCAAGTAATAATGAATTATTGTTGCTCCGGTCAATAGATGTTTTCAAAACTTGCAGAATGCTTATTGTTGCTGTTTATTTGAAAGGCTGTACCTTCTAAGTTTGCTTAACAAAAAGAACAATTTATAATAATAATGTATAGAAAATGAGTTGACTTTCTCTTTCCTGAACTCCACGTTCATAAATCACGAGTAACTAGTATTTATTAACTCTTCATTAAATATTCAAATCGATGACCAAAAAAAAAGTTTTATTACCAAATCGAAGACACAGTGATAAATGGGTTTATTAGTGCATTGATATTATAAGAAACAAAGACACAGTTATACTACAGTACAATTAAATATTCTTGCCGAGTAAAGGTTAATTATTATTATTAAGTAATAAAAATTAGTTAAAGTAAGTATTTAAAACAAGGTATAGCTTCAATTTAGTGATACTTTTTTATTTATTACATAGACTCAAGCGTCAGTCACTTTGCGAAATTCCTTCTTGCCCAAGAAGTTCTTCGAATTTTTTTAAATCCAAAATGAAAATTCGTTCTCAATTATAATATTTCTTTGGAAAATTATTTAAGAACCGAGATTCGTTTGCTCACTCTATGTAGCATATATATGAATCACTTAAATATAAAGAAGAACAATTATTTCCATTCAAAATACCAGGAAATAGAAAAACGGAAGCTTCAATAGCCCAATGTTTAAAATTGTGGAGTGAAATCAAAAATCAAAACTCAACATTTAAACCCAATCCGTATCAAATTCTTTTATTTTATTTACCTACTCCAATATATTTTTTTTAATACGAATAGGAAATGAAACATGAGACTGTATATCTTTGGATTTCGTACATCTACGTTATTAGAAGAATATACTTTCATTAAGCCGTCCCATACAAATGGAGTGTCAGGGGTCAAATGGGGGCAAAAAATCTGCACCATGCATAATGCTCGCGTTAACGCCAATCACCCGCGTGATTAATACACTGAAATCGTTCAAATGTATGCCTTATTAAATGTATTTAACCATTTTTCCCTCTATACAGGGTGTAAGGGATACCGTAACGAAAATTAGTGGGTATGGGTTGAATCTACTCTACCATACCCATTCCAAGTTAGCCTGCTACCATCTTAGACTGCATCGTCACTTACCATCAGGTGAGATCGCAGTCAAGGACTATCTTGTTAACGAATAAAAAAAAAGTTCACATTTTGCTTTGCGTCGTAGCCAGTTAATCATCAGTTTCTTTTGGTCATTAAACTAAGTGATCTAAATCTATAAAAACTTTAGTATCGAGAACCGCTTCGCATCAAAGTCGGTTAAAATCAGTCCTCATTAACGAACCCGGCACAAAAAATCAAAAACATCAAGTGCACATCACGACGAAGTAATGACAAGAGGTAATGACGCTAGATGCGGTATTATGTCAAATTATTTCATACCGATCGGGAAAAGTCAAGGTGACCGATTGTGAGCGAAGTGCGATGAACGTAATGATCTGTGGTGCTTTGATCTGCGAACACTGGATGTGGTATACCTTACTTCTTGTTATCTTAATAATATTACAAATGCGAATGTGTGTTAGTTTGTTGGTTTGCCCTTGAATCACGCTGTGACAAAGCTACGATCTAATAATAAGATCGAATTAATTTTCTGCGTGGACATAGCCATGGGATTTTTAAAAACTTAATACACGAAAACGATCGCGGGCATCAGCTATAGTCTTCCATATGTAAAAATTCAGCTTCTGACGAGCGTATTAGACTTAGTTATAGCGAAGCGTGGCCAGGTTTAGCTAGGCTTCTATATAATTTATTACGTAAAAATCAATTGCTGTTCGTCAGGCTTCACAGATTTTAATTTTGTTTTAGGTTTGTCCGCTCTAATATAGGGATGGTTTAAAAATACATGGAAATAGGGAAAACCCAAAACAATAGCTGAAAATCTAAAAAATCAAAATTGGTTTAGAAATCAACACTTCGGGCAACTTTAAATAGATGCCGGGACCGGAACTGCCTGTAAAAGCTAGTTTTATATCAAAATTTTCATATGGTTTATTAATAATCAAAACAATTAAAAAAAAAAAAATTTGTTTATTTCACGTAGGCAACTTGTGGCTCTTATGACAAGTCCAGAATCTACCACCATCCAAAGGGGTCCATCTAAAAGATCGTTATAAGCTACAGAGTAATTATTATGAACTTGCCGCATCCAGAATAAAAATTGACCGAATAACTCAATCGGGTTGCAATCATTGAAAATATTTATAATAGCGTTGTAAAAAACACGATCTCCGGTAAAGCAACTAGATGTGTCCTTAATCTTAATGTACCGACATTAGTGCACTTGATGTCTTTGCGCGCGGTGACCATACTGCCCAATTATTAAGATTAAAAAAAAATAGTAATAGCACCAGTGTTTTGGGCACCATGCCCATTAACGACCACTTGGCCGGCGTGTATTTTTTGTTTAATTTATTTATTTTTTATATTATTGGTCTTTATACTTATTAATAAACTCATGTTTTCCTTCACTGTTGAAGCATGTGCAAGCACATAACTCTGAAAACTCAGACATATTGTGTGCTCGGGATCGAACCTAAACTGTACGCACCATATTTATTTTTTTATTTTTTTAAAGTATATTAGCCTGTGATATTAGCCAAGCACAAGTTGACTAATATCCTCCTATCCCCTTCAAATAAGCTGAAAACTTGTGCTAAGAGTAAGTACGAAAATAGTGCAACGAGTGGGGTTCGAACCTGCAACCTTTCAGTTTTCAGTAAGCACCTTTAACCGTTGGACTATTGAGACTTATTGAGACTTATTGAGGCTCTTTTTTAAAAAATATATAATGTTATTACAAAATATATTTTTTTAAAAAGAGCAACCGCCGAGTTTCTTGCTGGATCTTCTCGGTTGAAACGGCATTCCGAACCAGTGCAGTGGTAGATTCATTTGACGATTCGAAATGACTTTGTAAAAGTTTATTTGAATAAAAAATTATTCTATTCTATTCTATTCTAAAAATCTACTTATAATAAAACCTTGTTGTCACAGTAGCGGTCTGATTGACGCCCTGCGTGATCTTTGCCGCGAAACGTTCGCCATCTTGAATTAGCACCGCTGTGTTATAATTTAGAAACAAGATGAGTTTTTGTTCGACGCGACCCTGAAACTAAGCTAGAAGTATATTGGAATTAGATTGTAATGTTTGCTTTAGCCTCGCAAGTTTCTTATAGTACCTAATACAGCATAATATTTGTACACATACCTTTAGGTATTCGGTCATGTCGCTCGTTTGCTACTACACTCAAAAATCCCGATATTTAAAAAATGTGCCTGAGGTTTCAAAAAGTTCAAAATCTTAATTTTGAAAAACTTTTTGTGAGTTTACTTTTCAACTAAAGTCGTTTTTATAGATAAAGAAATAGCGATTTTTACTTCAATACTAGCTAAAATCCATTAAAGGTTTATAACGGATTTATCAAAACATAATATTATGTATGTTAAATCTGTGGGGGGTAATTTAAATGTGTTAAACTTCTACTAAATAAAATGTTCCCGAAGTTGCAGGTAAAATCTAGAATGCGATTCAGGAGGGCGCGTGAGCTTTACTTGTGGTTACGTCGTGTACATGCACATTGAGTAAGTGTACGCGCCTGTCAGGAGTCTAGGTGGGAGCGGTCAGGCGTGAGCAAGCTCTCGCTCACACTTATACAGATACGACACACATACAACCATGAGCCACGTGCCCTCATGAATTGAAAAACTATACGTACCTATATGTATAACATGTCCTTACATGACTTATCAATACAAAAAAATGTAGACTAAATAGTTTAACGTCTCTTTCTCTACCCATTAATACATATACAAAAATGCACAGATAGACACGTCAAAGTTATGACACCGTGCGAAAAGCAGCCTGAAAGACATCAGAATCATAACTCATTAGTAAAATTCGGGAGGCATAAAAGAAAGATGCGTAGGCGCAGCCCACCTAATGCACTTGTTTATCTAAAGTAGGCCATTCACGATGTTTTATGTGCGCTTCAGCCGACCCGCTGCACGATACCACACAAATTCAGAACCGTATTGACGTCTGTCACAATAATACATACCGTTATCGACTTAATACGGCCTTAAAATCTAGTTTTCGGTCGAAAACCGTCGCATTTGGAATATAAATCGCGCCTAATTCACCCGGTAAGCGGTTTATAAAAGGTAAATTCGATTCGATTTCATGTGGAAATATTTTTATTATATCGATACAATATCGATTAGTCGTAAACCGGCGATGGTGTTACGTAATTAGTGACGCCTCCGGACTGCGGTATCGTCCGGATTCGATTTGTTATAGATTACCTTTTTACTGCCTTTATACTTTCATTGGGCACATTTTTTTCATGTTCTGTCATTAATTTACTGGTTGTCATCAGTTGAAAGATCTCTTACATTTCATATTATGAATTACAATGTGTTTTAGAGTAGATAGCAGATTGCTTTATTTTTTACACGACTGCCTGAAAAAAGGAGTATATTGTTTTCAGGGTGTGTGTTTGTATGTGAGTTTCTAGATTTCATCAAAATTGGTTCAGTAGTATTTATGGACACTTTTTATTCAAATAAGCTTTTACAAAGTGCTTTCGAATCGTCAAATGAATCTCCCACTGCACTGGTTCGGTTTTCCAGTTATTCTTCGATTCGGTACATTGAAGTCGGCTTAATTTTTCTTAAATTATTATTTGTTTTACGCTATTATGACGCTCCAGATATGCTGTAACTCTTGCGTTACATTTGTGTAACGCAAGAGTTACAGCATATCTGGAGCGTCATAATAGCGTAAAACAAATAATAATTTAAGAAAAATTAAGCCAATTTCAATAAATCGAATCGAAGAATAACTGAATCGTCCAAAGAGGGGAGAGAAGGATATTAGTAAACTTCAGCTTGGCTAATATTCTTTAAAAAAAAATCTTTTCCTTCATGCCCTATAATGTATTCATTTTCCTGAGGACACCTCATAAGTCAGCCCCCTAAACATTTTCTCAGGCGGGAGATATAATATGTTAGCGCTATCCGGTCGACGGTCGTGATGATAAAACGGTAACACGGACCACCCATTTGCCGGCCAGTATAACTTATGAGCTAACTGATAGGCTAGACTATGAGGATATGACCAAATAAATCCGTTTTACCAATTTCCTCTTTGAAATGAATACATTTATAACTTACAATAGTTTAAAGAAAAAATAATCCAACGTATACGTAAAAAAGAGGAGGCTCTCAGCCTCCTCTTTTTTTGGAAGTCGGTTAAAAATAAAAGATAATCATAAAAAATATGTCAAAAATATGCTCTATTTTATAAATTAAATGTAACTGTACTTGTAACTTTAAAAAAAGCTAAATTCCTTTTTTTTAAGTTGCTTGCATTTTTACAATTTTTCCATAGATCTGCGAATCTAATTGAAAAAGTCTACGGACACTTTTTCAAGTATATTTTGTACGTGTTTTTTTGGTTTTATAGATATAGCGCAATGCGAAAATCACATGGGTAAATAATAATTATTATTATTGGCTCGGATTTTCATGATCCCCGTCATAAGAAGAATTATTGAAGCCGAAAGTCCTTCACTTCAAATGTCTGGTCTAACTACAATATTTCTCTCTTTCTATTGTTGTAATAACAAATTATGTATTTCAGTAATAATGTGCAACAAAAAATAGGAGCAATAGTTAGTAAGACTAAAAAGATTTATATTTTAGTTTTCTCTTTTTAGTTGCTTCTATCATTGCATCGGTTCAATTTTTACAAAAAATCTGTAATCATGTCCACACTAACATCGTCCTCACTCCTCCATACATATAGTTGTAATTGGATTAAACGATTCTTTCTGTCATTGTTTCCCGCCGCCTATTGTTTCTATTTTGTTTGTCTGTTTGTTTGTGTGTGTACTAATAACTCGTAATGTGCCTCAATATTTCATTGAGATAATATTTGTATCTTAGGCCGATTGTGTTATCTGGTGTATCGAGATGAGCTTTGGTAAGTATGTCTATTACACAAATATTATAAAGGCGAAAGTTTGTATGTGCATGTATGTGTTTGTTACTCTTTCACGCACAAACTACTGGACGGTTTTTTTTTAATTCGATGACAAGATAGTCCTTGACTGCGATCTCACCTGATGGTAAGTGACGATGCAGTCTAAGTTGGTGGCGGGCTAACTTGGAAGGGTATGGCAGTATACTCATACCCCTAATCGGTTTCTACACGCCATCGTGCCGGAACGCTAAATCGCTTGGCGGCACGTCTTTGGCGGTAGAGTGGTAACTAGCCACGCCCAAAGCCTCCCACCAGACCAGATGAGAGACAATTTAGAAATTATTAATTCCCAAATTGCCCCCGCCGGGAATCGAACCCGAGACGTCCAAGTTAAAAAACCACAGCGCTCTCCACTGCGCCAGGGAGGTCGTCAAATCTTAAGCCTGTCGTCGGAAAAAACCACCGAGCAGAATTTCAGCTTCCACGTAATTGCCTAAATACAGGCCGCGCGGAATATAAATCGTGCAAAATTGGTCGCTACACATAAATTTCACTATGGCAAATGTGGCTCTATCACGGAACTTCAATGATTTTGCGTGATATAAACTTGTATTATACTAGCTGATACTCGCGACTTCATACGCGTGGATTAAGGTTTTTTTGAGTCCCGCAGGAACTCTCTTATTTTCCGGGTTAAAAAGTAGCTTATTTTCTATTCCAGTGTATAATCTAACTCTTTGCCTTTCAGCCAAATCAGTTCAGTCGTTCCAGCGTGATTGAGTAACAAACATCCACACATCCATCCAAACTTTCGCATCTATAATATTAAATAGGATAAGTACTTTGTCAAAATTATTCTTAAAACACCGACTTCTCGTTCTTTATCTATCTTTCATCAATATGTAATAATTTTTTGAGGCTTCATCTCTTAATTTTCAACCTTTACAGATAGAGCATTTCTTTCAAATTCTGTTCAGCCTAGAAATATGGCATTTCTTTCACCGACATGATTCCTACATTTTTCAATTGACAAATAAACTTTACCCGACAAGTAGATAAAGACGTTTTGACGGATTTTCATACAAAAACTGACAGAACGTCGAAATTCTCAAAACAACAGAGTCCTATAGCTAAACTATTGTGACTTTCTATTGCGATAACGATTATAATGCCTAAGAATGCTGAATCAGAGCTTACCAAAGTCCGAACCTCCGTATAATAGAAACAATTGCTATCATAAATGCAAAGCATGTCCGCAATAGAACCACAATTTCGGTACCGTGCTTGATTGTACACATTACGCGTTTTGGACGTATAACTATAACACTTGAATTCACTCTGATCTGTAATTTGTGCGCCCGCGTCGGTATTCGATTCTCGTAAACGGTATTTTCGTATGGCCCAGTTGTAATAGCCCCTAATCGATTTTATCATCGATTTTTATCGGGGTCGTAAATAATTTATGTAATTATTAAGTATGGTTTTTGATTTATTAATGGTTACCCTTGCTTTTCTTTCCGTATAATACATACATTATTTTTTGGAACGATCTTTATCGGTAGGTATCTATACTTGATGGATTCCTCAGTTAGGGAAACTGTATTTTCTTACAGTTATAAGGCGTTGATGTTGCTGATGGTGACGGTGTTTCTATGGTGGGCATATAGGATAACTTTTATCCCAGAAAAGATAGACGATCATTAGATGGACCGACGAACTCAGCCAAATCGCTGGCACTGGCTGTAGACGGCACAAGATCGTGATCTGTGGCGATCATTTCAAGAAACCTATACCCAGTTATGGACGTCTATCATTTTAGATGATGTTTCATTTCATGTTGATTTCATTCTTAATATCCTTATTATAAATGCGAAAGTGTGTTTGTTTGTTGGTTATTCCTTCAATCACGCCGCAAAAAAGCAACGGATCGACGGGAGTATTTTTGTATGAGTATATGTGAGTATCGGGAGAGTGACATAGGCTACTTTTTATCCCGGAAAATCAAAGAGACCCCGCGGGATTAATAAAAACTAAACCCACGCGAGTGAAGCCGCGGGCATCAACTAGTGAATAATAGCCATTAGACGGGTTTCTCTCCGGTGTACGCTAAGCTTTATACCTAATTTGATACACCGCATTATGCTAACGTATATTTTATAGTGCCCTTGCATGCATTACTCGCATTCATCAATCGATCAACGCGAGCGTATTAATCATTCTCGGCGACAATCAATCAATCCATGAATCGATTCAATCGATTCATTCGATTCGATCATCTCGATCGGAGCGAGATTTTACGGTGAAAACCGATTTGGATGAGATTTATGGGTATTACTTTAGGAATTAGATTTAGATGTTGAATGATGTTTTACTTTGGTACTAGAGCAATTTTATGATGGTCTGAGAGGTATATCATATTAACAGTTTTGATGTATAGATAAATGGTCGAATAGCATTAACTAAAGACAGTTAGGTGCTAAATTTTTTTTTTTAATTTATTGCATGAATATCTGTAGATATTTATGTATAATATGTAAAAGTATCGACCACACTGCCAAATATGGTTCAGTATTCTAAGCCTACTGCCTTGTTGATTATCATGTTTGGTTATGGATAGCGAGGTCACGGGTTCGATTCCCGGGTCGGGCTTTTACTTCACCAAACAAAAATTTCACTACTACTAACTTATACGCTTTGGTCTTTGAGCATTTAACCAACTAAATGCTCTAATGCTACTGCTCCATCTACATTAATATTAGTGTTAACGGCTGCGCTCAAATGGATTAGCGCTTAGCGTCTAACGTCATTAGTAATGTTTCAACACATTTAACGCGATAAAATATTGGCCCCATCTGCGTAATGCCTTTATTATCGTGTTAATTTACGCGTTACGGCGCAGGTGGAGCAGGGGCATAAGGCGTTTTTGAATGAAAATGTAAAATATTTATTTAATAAAAATTACATAAAGCCGCATAATATTAACTGTGGATCCCACACTAGGAGGCCTGTATCGTGGGGTCCAAGAGTTTCACAGGTAGTTTAGAACGGAAAATTCTTAAATTTTCCGTGCTAAACTACCTGTAAAACTTTGGTATAAATCAAGCTATAAGCGTTGGTATAAATCAAGCTATAATTAGGTACATATAGTTCGATACACTTTGATTCGCGCTTGACTGTAGCCTGACACTCAGATCAGCATAACAAGGCGCTGTAACGTGTCGTAACAGTGCTTCAATAAAAATCAGTCGCTTTCGCATTGTCTACCGCGCCCACGCCGGCTCCAAATAAATTATTAATAGTGAATTTCTAATGATCTATAGATCAGTTGCGTAGAGGGTACACACTTTGTTTATTATGCCTAACTTTTCGTATAGAACGTTTATCTCACGAAGTTACGGGCGCTTTACTTGTGGTTACGTCGTGTACGTGCACATTTCGTATGTGTGCGTGCCTGTCAGGAGCCTACGTGGGAGTTACTTACGACACTTATACAGATACAACACACACACACCCATGATTCACGAGCCCTCGTGAAATGAAAGAACTATAACCACGAGCATTTGTAAGAAAGCGCTTGAGAAAAGTAGCTGTAGACGAGAATACGTAACTTGGAAATAATTATTACCTAATTTTTTTTATTCAATAACAAGGTAGCCCTTGACTGCGATCTCACCTGATGGTAAGTGACGATGCAATCTGAGATGGTAATGAGCTAACTTGGAATGGTTTTTTGGCTAACTTGTGTTTCTACACATCATCATGCCCGAACGCTTAATCGCTTGGTGGCACGTCTTTGACGGTAGGGTGGTAACTAGCTATGACCACAGCTTCCTAATAGACAAATTTCTTTAGACTGGGCAGTTCTTTTCATTCAGACGAGTCAATCCTTGCCTACAATCTTACCAGGTAGTGAGTGGTAATTTAGTGTAAGATTGAAGTGGCAGTGTCATAAAATATCAAACGTAAGAGTAGTGACAGTGTTCACACACAAGTAGCGCGCTTTTCTTTACGAAAATAGACGCGCCCGCACCCTCGCGTTGTATGTAAGGGTTTTATTCAAAGACTTGCTGCGTTTTCAGAGACGATGAAAAATTCTTAATTGATTATTTATTTGCGTCTGTTATAGACTCCAATTAATATCATAATCTTTGGCAACGTCTGGCTCAACCGTTTCAGTGAGTTCTATAACGTAGTTAGTCATACCATAACAATGGTTGTACGGTGCACCACATAGTGACACAGTATTGTTTTAATGTCGCCCTTACTACTGAAGTAATAAGGAGCTTTTGTGAGTTGTTGCCTTACGTACTAGAGCACGTTCAGCGGTATCAAGTCTATATTATTTGCATAATTCGACACGAGTAGTAGGTTTGTATAATTTTAATGTGGGATATTTTCATTCATATATCATACATTGTGTGAAACATACGGATAGGAGAAAAAACAAAATTGTACGTCTATAATACAACAATATTACCATGTTTAGAAAATCCGTACTAATATTATTATAAATGCGAAAGTGTATTTGTTTGTTGGTTTGTCCTTCAATAACGCCGCAACAGAGCTACGGCTCGATGTGATTTTGAATGGGTATAGTTGAGGGCCTGGAGAGTGACATAGGCTCATTTTTATCCCGGAAAATCAAAGAGTTCCCGCGGGATTTTTGAAAATTAAATCCACGCGGACGAAGTCGCGGGCATCAGCTAGTAATCAATAAGTTTTAAACAATCAATTACTCAATAAACCCCAACAAAAGAATGCTACGAAGTTGTAAACAAAAATGTATAAAACTGTATCGAAAGACTTATAGAGTGATCAACACATAACTCCATCGATGACAACAATCCGATCCTATCTCGAGGTTCTATCTCTAGTTCCCAATAAGTAACCATAATAAATAAATATTTTTTCTCTAATACCAAAGAATCCTATACATTCCGATTTTTATTTATGGGGTTTGTCGCCAACAAATCATAGCCTTTGTAGTTTGTGACTACGCATCGACTGTATGGCTCTACGAAGTGTTAAGATTTATGCCACTGTTTCTACTACGGGAATAATAATCCGGATCTAAAGAGTCTTACTGATTCTGGAAGTGCCTCCAAAATTCAAATTCAAATTCAAAATTTATTTATTTCATGTAGGCTACCTTGTTGCACTTATGACACGTCATAAATCTACCACCGGTTCGGAATGCAGATTCTGCTGAGAAGAACCGGCAAGAAACTCAGCAGTTGCTCTTTTCAAAAAATAAAATAAACTAATTTTACAATAAGTAACAAAACTAAGCTAAGTATACAGTGCTTCCACAGTGAAGCTTCAAAAATACAATACATATAATCTAACACATGTCAACATGGGAAGTCAAAGCAGACCCATTCCCGTTGGCGGCACCCGTTCACGAGCACGACGCACGATCCAGCCATTGCTTCGCTCAACCATATTTGATCCTTTTTTGTTATATTATATTTGTTATGAAAAAATTGTTCACAAAGACATTACACTTTGGTGAACACCATATGCTACACCATTTGCGGTTGACATCGATACAGAAACTAATAAAATAACTAAAATAAATAATGCATCTACATACGCAACGAAGTACCTACATTGAATGATTGTATCAGTGTAACGATTGCAATGGCCTCTGATTGGCTGGTACTCTCCCGTTATGGTTAAAATGCATTGATGCAGCAAGAATGCCATAAATTCAGCCAATCAGAAACCATTGCGATCGTTACACTGATGTAATCTTTACGGAATCAAAATGCGGGTGAGAGAGGCTAGATTTTATGCGATTTTACATACTTTTTTCTGTAGTCGGGTTACAGTTTTTAAACTTTTATCCTTGTTTATTTATTTATCTAAATGCTCAGCTAATGTTACTGAGTTATAGATTAATGTATTGTGGCAAATTAGGTACAACTTTAAGATAAATTAACAGCTTTGATGAGCAAAAAGTTTTGTTTTCGTTGTCACTTCCAGCAAAGAACACTTTGCCTTACTAAATAAATGTCAAAATATTTTTATCCCTCACCATTTAAATAGGTTAAACTGGGGTGGTGAGCATTTTGTAGTGCAATTGTTCGATAATTTTATTTATGAAGCGTGAGCTACTTCATAAAGTCGAAAGAATACATTGAGCACTTCAAAACAACTTTTTGGTGCGACTATTATCATACAAATCGGCTGAAATCTGAACTCTAGCACGTTTGTCTTAAGAGTTATAAGGCTGTATAATGGAAAACTCTGTCAATACTTTCGTAGTCTATAAATAAGTGTAGATACAGAAATGTAACAATCGGGTGATTTAAAAAGTCGTTATTGCAATGGGGCGCGACAAATCTATTGAACAATTCATTTCGCCTCTTAAATTACTTGTTAATAGATAATCCAGACGTTTATGAGAGCTCGATAATCTGGTAGTATTTATACGAAACCGATTTACATCAGTCGTTAATGTATAAATGATTAGTATAATCTATGAATATGAATATGAATCTATGCATTGAACTCATTAATATAACATTGGTACGCTAGCGTTAGTAACGATTAGGACTATTTACAAAATGTTGTCTATAGGCCTCATAAAAAACTCGGAGTTGATAGGTATTTCTACTGCCTTTATGTTAAATTTTGGCTGTCTGTCCTTTCCTGGTTAAACCTGGACTGAAATTGTCAAAAACTAACAAGATTATAAAGTTTAAGATGGTTTAAGTCATCTTGAATCTCAGACGAACTTCTAATTTTATCAGTATCAGCGTATGTAAAAGGACTATTTACAAAATGTTGTCTACAGGCCTCATAAAAAAACTTGGAGTTGATAGGTAATTTTGTCTGTCTGTCCTTTCCTGGTTAAACCTGGACTGAAATTGTCAAAAACTAGCAGCATTATAAGGTTTAAGACGGCTTGACATCATAAGTCTCAGACGAACTTCTAATTTTGACAATTTCAGAGTATGTAAAATCTATTATGTGTAGAAATTAAAAATGTAAATAGGACTAGACTAATGACAAATGACTTAATATGACCATAAATAACTTGACTAACCATAGCTTATAAATATATATTGAATGACATATTGAACTAATTATTTTAATTTCACTAATTATTATTATTATATTATTACTTGACATCCAAATTTTGAACCATTAATGCATGTGTGTACCAAATTTTTTTTATTTATTGTATTTTTTAATTATTGTATTAATGATTTATTATAACTAGTTAATGTAACTTGCAACGCCCTGACGGGGCTTCATGTAATCCTAGACATTATATTAGACATAGAAGTGGATGTTAGTTAGGATTCATGAATGCAAATAAATAAATGAAATGAAATGAAATGAAATACCTATCTACGGAACAGTGCAGCAATAATTCCATCTCTCAAAGAGCTTTTCAACACCTATAAATAAACCAATAAACAACGTTGCAATTTATCCAAATTATTGACGAAAACACAACAATTAACTGAAACAATACCAATAAAACACCGTGCGAAATATAGGTCCGTCAAGCGATAGAAATCAAGCTGTGTATTACCATATTTCAATATAAATGTGCCATTCCTGCCGCGGTGTTATGAGGCTTAGTCACCGAAAAGCGAAACTATGCTAATAAACTCGGTGAGAAGTAAATCATGGTTGGGCCAAGGTTGGGACGAGGAGGTACTATGATTTCATATCCTTTAATGAGATAGAAATTAGGCATTGAAACTTGTGGTAAGCTGCATTGATTTAACTCCGACGGCTGATACTAAAAGAAATATGTAGTAATATTTTGCTGTAATCCGTCAAACCAGAAACAATCTGTGTGGCAGCATGCACTTCCCGCGCTGTAGATATCATACCGTCGTTACTCTAGAATAGAAGAAACAAAAGAACAACACGACACCAACACGTAGCGCCACGCAAACTCCTCGACACACTCGACGTGAGTCTGGAGTTGTCAGTAGATCCTAACATCTCAAAAAATAAAAGACTTTTTAGAGATTTCTAGAAATCTTCAATCTACGTGGACTACGCAAGACGCTGTTGTTAAAATCCCTTGGGAATCCGTTTATATTCCGTGTAGCGCCATGCAAACTCCAAAACACATTCGACGTGAGTCAGGAGCTGTCAGTAGATATTGATATCTCCTGATGATGCTGCAACTTTATTGTTGTTATTGTCTAATATCCATTATAAAGAACCTACAATGATTTCCTAGCTCCTTGTTCCCATACAGATATTCGTATTCAAATACGTGCCTACTCAATAAATCACAAGTGTGCTTTAAGTATAACGCCTACGTCTCGGTTCACACTCCACTGCAAATTATATAAGTCAGACACTTCAAATTTTATGACAGTGATTGTTTTGCTTCTCATTCCCATAAAGTATGGGGTTTCTCGGTGTATCTGACAGTATTTCCTGCTTGTTTTCTGTTTTACACGATTCAGTAGGCTGGTAAAAACCGTCAAAATATCTCACCTATTGTTTGAGTTTTCGAAGCAGTCTTATAGGCTGTAATATTTATGTACCAGGAGTCCACAGTAGGTTTATCACTGTATTATGTTAACTTTCGTCATCATGGATTAAGATTTTTAAAGATCCCTTGAAGACTTTGTTTTAAGTTTTGCATTGTTTGTCAGTAAATAGTTGTAAAGCCACTGCTGAACTTTTTTCCGGCTCTTCTAGGCAGAATTTGCTTTCCGTGCCGGTGGTAGTCTTGAACTGTCTTCTTCTTCTTAGACCTGTTCCCATTTACTTGGGGTCGGCCTTCCTTATCCTCTTCTTCTATTGAGCACCATTTTATGTCCGATTTTTATTCAATTGAGCATTTTTGAGGTCTTTTTCGACCTTGTCAACCAAGTGGCGGGTGATCTTCCACGCGAGCGCTTCGTCACTGGTAGGTCAAGGGCAAGCCACGTACCACCGTAATAGCCACTCTTTAACTTTCTCAGCTATCAGCATATCAGCTAAGAGCATTGTACATTGTGAAGACAATATCTCCTGAAGATGCTCCGGTGCGAAGTAAAATGAACAGAGTATATTTTGTAGGGTTAAACCAATGATATTATATATATATAAAAAGAGGGGTTAAACGTGTTAGTATTGCGTTATTCACTACTTACTTGTTCAGTGTTCTGCTACGGGAAAATCGGCAGAGTATAGCGCGATCGACACGTTGTTTTGTTACCAAATAGATTTTTTTCTGGTTTGATGGAAGCTCTTCTTTTGTTGTACATATATCATGGAATTCTGCAAAGTAACGCTTGCTTCTATCCAATGCGTTCTCTACACCGTACAAAATCAAAACAAACACCATCAAAGCGATAAAAAATCAACATGGTTATTTCAGCCACTGTGGTACGAACTTTATTACAAAATATTGATTAATGGTACATAAACGTCCCGTACAGATTATCTAGGCGTAACATGTAGTACAAAAACCCGTGAGCTGATGTTTCGCGTTCACTAACGAAGGGCATTGTTGGGGGTCATATAGACCCGAGTAAAATCGAACGCTCTATGTTAGCGCGTGGTCTAAGTTACAAGTGGAAAAAGTATATCATTATTTTATTCCATTACACGAACATTGGTGTGCTAGTGCTTGGAAACTTTTAAATGAGATAACTTAGGTACAACGTTGGCTTCGTGACCATGAGGGTCACTTGTTGTAACATTTGCGTATCACTTTGTGCATGTCTATACATCTACAAAGTGATACGCAAATGTTACAACAAGAAACTGACAAGTGACATTGTATGACTTCAAAACCTCCTGCAATCATACTCATAGAATGCTGTTTTTTTGAGGCAAAACATATTGTGAACTCCTATTTGTTACATTTATTTTTTAATGTTTTTGAAAAATAAGTGGTTTGAATTGTTCGATTTAGAGAACTTGCTTCTTCATTCCAAAAAAATTTAAATATGTATATGAGTCAAACACGGTGGCCAATAGCCCTTTTTCATTGAGTAATCAAGTTTTTACTTTTAAGGTGAGTGGGTCTAACTTTATCCTTGACAGTTGGTTAGCATCAAATCGGAATTCTAATACTGAGATGGCAAAGTAGTTACACAAATACACGTGGTAGGTTTCTATTTAGTCACATGTTGAATCACGACTATACGATTCTTGCTCCAGATATTCCAACACAAGTAAATTATTCCTCTGAATATAAAGCCACTAAACCAGACTTAGTTTTGACACGTAATATTCTAAAGATCAGTGAAGTTCAGGCATTGGTGGCTTTATCTTCCAACCATTATCCAATATATTTTAGCATAGGAGGTCACGTCCAACGCAACCCAAAAACTCGCTATTACCGTTACCACGATGCTGATTGGAGCAATTATCGCACACAACTGGATGAAAACATTAATCTTTCTACTAGATCATTTTCTTCAATAGAAGATATCGACAATGCTATTGATCATCTGCACAAAACCATTCTTCGTGCTAGAGACTCAGCTGTCCCTATGGGCACTTTAAAAAATGATAGCGTTACCAAATTGCCTCGATATGTACAGCAAATGATCAGATATAAAAACTACTTGCGTCGTTATGACAATAGGCTATCTAAAGGAGCATTGAAGAGATTTGTTCGCACTCTAATAAATCGTCTCTGTGGCTTGATTAGTTTTGCTGCACAAAAATCCGCAGATAATAAATGGAAGAAAACACTTGCAAAAATTGACAATCCTAGAGCTGATGTTTGGCGTGTAGCTCGATCCTTAAAACCAAAACGAATATTAATACCTCCACTCAAACTTCCCGATGGAACTATGTCAACTACTGCTGTTGAACAGTGCGATGCTCTTGCTACTGCCTTTCTTGCTAACATGACACTCACTTATAACTGGCCGAGTGCAGACTTAGATCTAGCAGTTCAAAACTCTATGGATATTATCCATAATTATAGAATTTCCAATTTAACACAAGTTGTTAGGCCAGCAGAAATTCGTAAGGTGTTAACTACCTTAAAAAACCGTAAAGCTCCTGGCGATGATGATGTTGTTAATGCATTACTCAAAAACTTTTCTCAAAAGGCTGTTGTCTTAATAACAAAAATCTTTAATGGTTGCTTGTACTTGGGATACTTTCCTTCTGCTTGGAAAACTGCCAAAGTAATTGCACTAAAAAAACCAGGTAAGGACGATTCTATACCATCCAACTACAGACCCATTAGTTTACTCCCCTCCTTAGGGAAGTTGTTTGAAAAGATTATTTATTCTCGTTTACGTGCAGCTTCAGAGCATTTGCTTATTAATGAGCAATTTGGATTTCGTCAGTCACATTCTACAGCTCATCAACTGGCTAGAGTCTGTGAACACGTCACCCATAATCTTAACCTACACCAATCTACTGGAATGTTCCTATTAGATGTAGAAAAGGCATTTGACAGTGTCTGGCATCAGGGCCTACTTCATAAACTGGTAATTATGGGCATCCCCTTGGCAATAATTAAACTCATTAAGTCATATCTTGAGAATCGTAAGTTCACAGTTCACATTGGCAAAACTAAGTCTTCGTGCCAGACAGTGCCAGCTGGCGTACCTCAGGGTTCTATTTTGGGTCCATATCTGTTTTTACTGTATCTAAATGACATACCAATACAACCTAGAACAAGTCTAGCCTGCTTTGCAGACGATACTGCGTCTTTCACATCATCTGATGACATTGATTTGATAATTTGTCGCTTACAATTATCCATTGATTTACTTCACAATTTCTTCACTAAGTGGAAACTGAAGTTGAATGAGGATAAGACAGAAGCCATCTTATTCACACGGCATCGCCAACCTCCACAAAGAACACTTGAGATAGCAGGTCACAGCGTGGAATGGAGGCGCTCCGTTCGCTATCTTGGTGTGACTATGGACACTAAACTAAATTGGTCTAAACACATTGCTAATCTTCGTGTCAAGGGCGCTCAAGCTCTTGGTGCTCTTAGTCCAATCTTAAATCGCAGGAGTAAAATTAGCTCTAAAACCAAACTTAACGTTTACAAGGTACTCGTTAGACCAACTTTATCGTATGCATGTCCTATTTGGAGTAATACTTGTTTAACAAATTATAAACTTTTACAAACCATACAAAACAAATCACTTAAAATTGCGTACAATACTCCGTTTAAATGCAACTTAACTCACTTACATTACCAAATCAAATTTCCTCTTCTATCTGATTTCATATATAAACTTACACATAAATTCTATACGTCAAATAAAAATCATAAAAACCCCCTGATAGCAAATATTTGTAAAACAGAAATCACCGACTTGCCATATATCGATAGATACGGAACGTACAAATTGCCCCATCACTTCGTATTGTTTCCGCCGGCCGGGCCACGGGCCGATGACGTGATTGCAAGCGTAACCAATACCTACGACACGCGTGCACAGTCTTAAATCCCCGCTTTCGCCTGCCTTCCAGTTATTTGCGGGGGGCAGGGTGGCGCTTCGCGCGACTTGTATACTGGCCGCTGTGATCGGTTCGGTATACAAGCCACGCGTAATGACCAGCTGTTAGTTATATTTTTTTTTTCGTACCTACCTACTTTTATATTTTTATTGTATTTACCTATTTTATAGAAGATAAACGATTATACCAATCAAGTATGTCGTACCTATTACATTAAAATTACAACATTGATCATTAATTCATGTTAAAAATGAAACAGTTTTCTGTAAATAAACTTTAATAGGCGCCTTAATATTTAGCCTGTAAGTTGATTAATAGTTCTGGATAATGCACATAAGTGTTTCACCTATGTATGGATGTAAAATTTTTTAAGTGAATAAAGAATTTATAAAAAAAAAAAAAAAAAAAAAAAAAAAAAAAAAAATACTGAGAAGTAAAACGTTTTTGTACAATGTAGATAACCGATTAGAGGTAGATACGATGTTGTTTTTTTTTTTCAAGTTCTTTTCGCATACTTTCAGGTTATCGCGTTTCTATCTTAGAGTACATTAGAGTATAGTGCAAGCTCGATAACAAATATTGAAAATATGTTCAATATTACGTCTTACGCTTAAAACTTATAACTTGAAATATGCTTAAACAAATCCGAGCAAAATCGAAGTACCGCCAAACAATGGTGCGTCCTCAATACAAAATTGACAAAGGCGAGTAAGAAACGCGGGATTTATCACCCACTGTCTCTGCGACTATGTGCACTGTGACTAAAAGCTTAAAAACTTTGTTAACAGCGTATTCTCAGTGCATGGAAATTATATTATTAAGTTGTAATGTATAAGGTTTGCTATTTGAAGCTTTGCAAACGAAGTCTTTCCATGTTACGGGTGACGAACTTAGGTTACTGAAAACTATATATTACTACTAATTTTATAAATGTGAAAGTTTGGATGTGTGGATGGATGGATGGATATGTTTGTTACTCAATCATGCTGCAACAACTGAATCAATTTGGCTGAAATTTGGCACAGAGATAGATTATAGTCTGGAATAACACATAGGCTACTTTTCATACCGAAAAATAACAAAGTTCTCGCAGAAATCAAAAAACCTTAATCCACGCGAACAAAGTTGCAGGAATCAACTAGTCTAAATATATAAAAGGCAAAGGTGACTGACTGACTGACTGATTGACTGACTGAGTGATCTATCAACGCACAGCTCTAACTGCTGGACGGATCGGGCTGAAATTTGGCATACAGATAGCTATTATGACGTAGGCATCCGCTAAGAAAGAATTTTTGAAAATTAAGCCCCTAAGGGGGTAAAATAGACATTTGAAAAATCGAACTTAAGCCGCGAGCGAAGCTGCAGGCAAAAGCTAGTTAGAAATAAGAGGAAAAGAAATCTTAATACTTTTGTAAACAAATATTATGCAATTAATAAAAATAACCAAGTAAGTTTACTATTAAAATGAAAAATGTGCGAGTGTAAAGTTGGCGCAAGCTTAAAACGTGGGCTAAATTAAATTACTTACTCAAAATTTTTATTTTTATTTCACGGCACGCACTTTTGAATTTTCGGAGTTACTTGCGTTTGAGTGACTGAATATCACATGCTTCAATGGTGAAGGAAAATAGCGTCAGGAAATCTGCATGTCTGAGAGTTCTCGATAATGTTTTCAAAAATATCTGAGGTCTGCCAAAATGCACAGGGCTAGTCTATAATCCTTCCTTTAATTTCCTTTCCTTTAAACCTATCTACTAGCATTTTTGAAGCTTTATTGTGGAAGCACTGTATACATAGCATAGCTTTGTAAAAAAATTTTTTTTGAAAAGAGCAACTGAGTTTCTTACCGGCTTTTCTCAGCAGAATCTGCATTCCGAACCGGTGGTAGATTTATGACGTGTCATAAGAGCTACAAGTTAGCCTAAATGAAATAAATAAATTTTGAATTTTGAATTTTACCGCAGGCTGCAGTAAAATATGCACATTAAAATACAACGTTGACTTTTAGTCCCACAGATGTTAACCCTCTTATAGCAACAAGAGAAACCATTCGCATCTTGTCTAATTTTATCAGCTCCATCAAACATATTTATTACTACAAAAACCGATAGATAAAAATCGTCACCTGGTATTACTGGGGCGCTTGTGGGTCGTTAGTATCCCATACCATTGATATACAATATTCATTTATTTATACCAAAGACATACCCGCGGTGATATTTCAGTTTCCTTATTCGTCTCCTCAGGATACAAAAATAACAATTAAACTAATACAAAATATAAAAATTAGCAATGTTATAAAAAAAATGTTGTAAAAGGCCTACTTTACTGTACTTTTTCAGGCCAAAATGGTATTTTTTGTTGCTAAAAGTTAATCTTAGCCACCTGATAACTTGGTGGTTTTCAATCCATAAAAAAATAACTAGAGCTTCAAATCCAGACGTTATCTACGTCACTAATCTTCACATGCTGACTACTATAATACCACCGCAGATTTTTAGGAATGAATTGTGTATCTAGGCATGTTTTTAATATCAACAACATCTACCCATATTTTGTGATAAAACAGATGCTTGTAACAATAGTCGGGATATTCGGTAGGCGGTGACGGATAAAACGGAGTTTGAATTGTGGTTATACCCAGGAGCAAACGTTGGATGAGCATGGATATGCCAGTGTAAGCAAATTATTGAAATTGCACTCGAATTCAATGCTGCCTATTAGTAAGTCATGATTTAAGTTATGATTTAATATAACTAAATATAGATAAGGTAGGTCCATATTTAAAGTGTACTTAGCCGTAAAATATGTGAATGTGAAAAGACCACTTTTAAAGTAATAAAATTTAAACTTTAATTAATAATCCATTATTTCTGATATATACATAATAAAATAAATTAGAACAAAATGAAAAAATAATTACTACCTACTACTACATTACATCTGAAACCTGACCGATTCCTTGCAATACAGCGTAATACCATGTTATTCCTAAGTAAAGCGTCTGAAGTTATATTTATTTATTTATTTTATGGAAACATACAGTATAAACTGAAATGATTAGCTATCATACTTACAGATATATAATACTTAAGCCTTAAATTTCTCTCTATCTTGGAAAACAAAAAAAATAAAATTATTAAGTATGACGCCATTAGGTAGATCCGCGTTAAGCTCTCTGTAACAGAATTAATCTACAAATTGTGCTATATTATTCGTGAATGGCGATAGTCATTTATCTTCGCTGGCCACAAAGCGAACGAAAACATTGTTCACAATATTGACACGTTTTTGTTCAATCGCATTGGGGTCGCAAGGACCCCCCACTTATCGGTTTATTGTCTCTTTGACATTGGACTTTTGGGGGTTGCCATAAATGCGAACTTAGAGCGATGAAATTTAATATTCATACGACTTCATAATACGTTAATAATTTGCAAAAGCGATTGTCTGTTTCATTTTATCCTGGCATAGTGCTTTCGAATCTTTGAAATTAATAATTTTTATCCTGGAGATAATTTATATCCTGGAATCGTTTGTCTCAAAGGCTATTTTTACCTAAGTCCACGCAAAATTGCGGGCATAATATCAGTCCTTGATTCTATTGGTAGAAAAATTAAAAAAAACATGAAATACTAGTTGATGTCCGTGACTTCGTACGCGTGGATTGAGGTTTTTTAATTCCCGCTTGTACTTTCTTATTTTTCGGCATCAAAGTAACCTATATGTTATTCCAGACTATAATATTTTAACTCTGTGTTAAATTCCAGCCAAAGGATTAGGGAGATTGCTTATTGATAAAAGGGTCAGCAGCATCGATAATCCGCTTCAGCTTATGCCTCGAAATGTCATTCAGAAATTGCACATTTGCTCCTAAAATATTTTGAGAGATCGTGTCAAATGATTCCATTATCCGTTATTGTATCGAGTGAAATGCAATTGTACCCACTGTGTGACACAGTTTAAGATCAAGCAAAATTCAAAATATGATTATTTACCTTTTGATAATACTTTTAAGGTATAGAGTACGATGTAATTTTTTTCTAGATTATAAAAAATGTAAATAGCCAACGTATATCTTCAAATCATTAGTCAAGGTTCTTAATTCTTTGTGCACTTTCGAGTATGTCGGTTATTTATAGGCTCTGTAGATTATCTATTTCATGTTTCTACTTCAAGATTTTTGTATTGTAATTGAATTGGGTATGCAAAGTTTTTTTTTTTGAAAAATTCATAAAGATGGAAGCAGGCTTGTGATGATGGTTAATAGATGAGGACATATTATTGTGTTTGTCACCAGCAATGTTATAAAACTACAGGTTATATGAACGTGGTATGGGTACAGAACAGGCACCATAGAAATACCAGTGGCAGATTGGTTACCAACTGGCAAAAATTTTAGTCCTAACTAATCCCCTGGCTATCTGTTTACCTTTTCGCGACAATTTTATTTTTATTTGTAAGTGTTTCATATATCTTATGATTTGTCCAAAGAAAAAAGAGTATCAGAAGCACTCAGAAGCATGAATAATTTACGGGCAATAAAATACTTCAACATAAAGAAACTCAATATTTATCTTTATAAAAATATGTAGGAAATATCTGGAGATTCGCAAAAGGTATACCACAAAGCTCGATGGTCCGAAAACGTTAAAAATACTACAAAACAACGACACCATCAAAATATAGATCGCAAAAAATGGAACCGTGCGTGGGAGGACGCTAAAAAAGGAGGTAGGTTGATAAGGCCCAAAATCCGCCCCTCATACACTCGAAAAAAAAAGTTCCAGATTCCGACAAATTGTAAATGTATTTATATACTTGAAGATATAAACTTTATTTTAATATAAAGTTTAGGTGATAAAAAAAATAGTAAGTTACAGAAAATATTACCCAAAAAGAGAGTGTTTCTTTTACTTTTCATACATTTTCATACATTTTAGTCGTTTTTTAAGCTTTGATTTAATATTTTAGAATGAAGCGCTCCATGAACCAAAATAAATTAATACTCATATGAAAGCTTATAAAAAGGAGCATCATTATCAGTTACGTTTACCATGGTTCATGGAGCGCTTCATTCTAAAATATTAAATCAAAGCTTAAAAAACGACTAAAATGTATGAAAATGTATGAAAAGTAAAAGAAACACTCTCTTTTTGGGTAATATTTTCTGTAACTTACTATTTTTTTTATCACCTAAACTTTATATTAAAATAAAGTTTATATCTTCAAGTATATAAATACATTTACAATTTGTCGAAATCTGGAACTTTTTTTTTCGAGTGTATGAGGGGCGGATTTTGTTGCCTTATCAACCCACCTCCTTTAAACTATCAAAAGCGCGAAAATTATTTCCTACGGAATCAGTGTATAGTCTGATTTTTAATTCGGTGGAATTCTGACAGATGTCATTTTATAAATAGAGCGAGTTATTTGTATGAAAAACAGTATTACCACCTGTAGTTCGATTTTACCCCAAACTATCTGTCAGGCATTTGTCATATATCTATGTGCGGCCATTGATTTTTATTTGTATAAGTTTCAATTTATTATCTTTTTTGTAGGATTTTTTAAATCTCTGGTAACATTAAGATACGTCAGAATTCCACGGAATTAAAAATCAGACTATAGTTCTTGCAATTCACGAGAACGCGTGAGCTTTACTTGTGGTTACGTCGTGTACATGCACATTGCGTAAGTGTGCGTGCCTGTCCGGAGCCTAGGTGGGAGCGGTCAGGCGCGAGCTCTAGCTTACACTTATACAGGCACACACACAACCGGATTCGGTCGGAGGACATTATTATTATTATTTAATTTTAAATGTTCAACTAGCTCATTACCACGAATCCGTCCGCGTGGGTTTAGTTTTTAAAATTATTTTACTATTTGATTTTCCGGGATAAAAAGTAGCTTGTGTCACTCTCCAGATCTTCAACTATATACCCATGCAAAAAAACACGTCGATCCGTAGCTCTGTTGCAGCGTTATTGAAGGACAAACCAATAAACAAACATACTTTCGCATTTATAATATTAGTAAGGATTGCTATTTTGTCAGAAGGTAATAGTAAAATAATTTGTGTGTCCCTGGCGCAGTGGTGAGCGTTGTGGTCTTATAACTGGAAGGTCTCGGGTTCGATTCCTGGCAGAGGCAATGAATTTATAATTTCGGAATTGTCTCTGGTCTGGTCTGGTGGGAGGCTTTGGCTGTGGCTAGTTACCACCCTACCATCAAAGCGATTTAGCGTTCCGGCACGATGGTGTGTAGAAACCGATTAGGGGTATGGGTTTAATTTACACTGCTGTACCCCTTACAAGTTAGCCCGCTACCATCTTAGACTGCATCGTCACTTTCCATCGGGTGAGATCGCAGTCAAGGACTATCTTGTCATCGAATAAAAAAAAAATTAAAAAATTGTGTGATGTGTGGTTTTCAAAGCGAATTCGCGGAACGCCAAAACGCGAACGACACAATATTTTTTCAAATTCCTCTATTTGTTGCCCGCATTCAGCGATAAAATATGGAGCGAGGCTCTTGAAATTAATGATATCAGTTGCCCTTTGCGCCCTTTATTCCGAGTATCATATTTTTTACCATTCCTCGAAATCCACAGCCAGACGTGGAGTGGAGATGTACCGAAAAACAACAAACAACCGAGTTTATTTATTATGATTCCTGCGAGGTGTCAAATTTAATTTATTATTGATTTGTTCGATGGTATTGATAGGTGTTGTGGTCAATATCCAAGGCGCGCTAAGCTAAACTATCTTGAAATAGCATGCATATTTGGCAACTTCCATATTATTATAATTTTTTGCGTTATAAGTAAGTCTCTAGTCTATTCTGGTTGGTTTAGTAAATTGATAATTCGTCAGTTATCGAACATCATCGCGCAAGTCGACATTTTTTTTAATTATCTTAATTTTTAGGGGACTTTCGTCCGACACGGCCAAGCCAGCCCCATTGTAACCTAACTTATAAATAATTCTAGTAGAATGTAACAGAAATAATTAAAACTAAATTCACCGCTTGTGCAGATATATCTCAACAATCGACTTAAATCCTTCTGTTGCAGGTAGAAGTCGAAAATTGGCGGTTTTTACTTTTAAATTTATAGTTGGAAGCTACTTCTCCCGCGCGTTAAACTTAAAAAGTTAGCATTTAACTAAAACTAAGTTATAAGCTCTTAAAATCAATAATAATTTAAGCAGTTTTTTCACCCTCGTATAAAATTAGTCAAAATGACTTGCGCGGTGATACATTTTCTGCTATAATTTGCTAGTTTTTTCCCGCAACTTTACCCGCGTTAAGTTTTTAAAAATCCCACGGGGACCCTATGTTTTTTTGGGATAAAAGTTAGCCTATGTCACTTTCTAAGTCTTCAACTATAGCTATGTAAAAAATCACATCCATCCATTGCTTCCTTATTGCGTGATTGACAAACAAACTCGATTTCGCATTTGTAATATTACTAAGAAATGTTAATAAGAAATCACACCCAAGTAAAATTTTATCATGTTCAATGTTCACACTATGCAATTCACAACTTAAATGATGTTTTGTTATTTTTCTGGTCAAGCTTTATCTTAATTAAAATAATAATGAATGTATTAGATCTTTGTTATAAGGTCAAGAGCAACGAAGTTAATAATTTTGAAGAGTAGTTAATTACGTTACCACCTAAAGCGTTCTTAATATACTGAGAATAAAAAATATAATTTTTTGCGTTCAGGTCAAATTGTATTGATTGAATTCCGAAGTCAAGGGTTTTCCCACATAAAGTGTTTAGACAGGCCGTCTGCATTTAAATTAAATGGCGACTACAAATTGCAATGAAAGTCTTCAAAATTATTTTTTGTGCTTTTAAGAGCCATATCTTATTAGGATACCATGGCAGCGACGCCAGCAGCACTTCCGTCGATGTATTGGCACTGGCGTCGACGCCAAGTCGTCGCCAAGTGAGATAGGGTTAGGTACGTTGTAATAAAATTTGACACGTATTGACTGGTGGCGCTGCCATGGCATCCTAATGAGATAGGTTCCTAAATCTACATAATATAAGCAAACTAGCTTTTGCACGCGACTTCGCTCACGTTAAGTAAAATTTTTCAAACGCCTACTTTACCCGTTTAGAGATTTAATTTTCAAAAATCTTTTTTTAGTGGATACCTATGTCATAGCTATCTGTATGTCAAATTTCAGCCTGATCCGTCCGGTGATTTGAGCTATGCGTTGATAGACCAGTCAGTCAGTCAGTAACCTTTTTTTTTTTGATATATTTAGGTGAGACAACAGTTAAATAAATAATAAATGTTTATCACTTAAAACACAGAGGCAGATTTTTTTTTAAATATTTTTGGCGAGGAAACGAGCAGGGGGGTCACCTGATGTTAAGTGATTACCGCCGCCCATAAACTTTTGTAGCACCTGAGGCACCACCAATGCGTTGCCGATTTTTTAGGAATTTATTGGTCCGCCCCTTGAATAAACCCAAGTTCAAGTTTTATTGGTTAAAATTAATATAATATAAGCAAAATTATACAAATGTGAAAATGAAAAGTTAAACAAAAAAAGTTATAGGCCTAACACAACTCTATTTCAACTACCGATTGATTACACAGTTGATAATTTAATCTGTTGGTCTAGAAACGCATGCCGAGTGCAGTGTGTTGTGTTAAGACCTTAAATTATGACCTTTTTATTGAATTGTTATGGGTTCGATTGTTTCTTGTCATTAATGTGACTTCTACCACCCGGGCGGTTCCCGGTATGTTCTGAGGCAAAACTATAAGGCTGTAAGCTATTCATAAATATTTAAAGATGATTGATATTTTTTCTGTCGTTTTGTGAAGCACCTTAACTAAGGGAAAACCTGCCTAAATGATTTAAGGTTTTAGTTAATAGCAATGAATAAAAAGATTTTGAAACGATGTTTCTCTACCGACGTTCGTACGAATGTTTGTTACCTACTCAATCACGCCGCAACGACTGATTTGGCTGTTTGAAGCCTCAATAGCCTAACGGTTAAGCCGACTGAAAACTGAAAAGTCGCAGGTTCAAACCCCACCCGTTGCACTATTATCGTATCCACTCCTAGCACAAGCTTTCCGCTTATTTGGATAGGAGGATATTAGTCAACTTCAGCATGGCTAATATCCTTTTTTTAAGTATGGGATAATTAGAGGCGATTGCAATCGTCACAATGTAGTCCCATATTTTTAGAGAATCACACAACTGCCAGTTTTAAAACTTAGGCAGGACTTTTATGTGGCGGCTTAATGTTAAATTATAAGTACATAATGTCATAAAAGCGACCAAAAATTTTTCAAAATAAAAAGTTTTATGAAATTACTATAAGGAAGTACTTATCTTTATATTCCGCATAAAAGTACTATAACGTGAGTTGGTCGTTGGTCGTAATATTTTTATTATTGACGTTGTACCTACACGATTTTTTGATATAAGATAAAATGGTTAAAATGCCCTTTTCACGTTTATTTAAGACATTTTTAACTTTTAAAGAAAGGCGTAATTATACACAAATATTTAATAGGTAGGGATTATAAAACAGTTCGTTAAAATTATTAAACGGTCAATTCCTAACGTATTATTCTTAGTTCCCAATTTTATTGTAAAGAAAAAGGTAAGTAACACGTTTAAGAATGTAGAAGTACCTAGCTAATATAAAAATATGGTAAGACATAATTTATTTCAAAAGGCAACTACTAACTCCATCTGTCAGCCACATCGAGAATCACGACGTAGACGCGTGCGCTTGACGTGACGCGCGCGTTGACGAGCTGTCAGTACAAGTAACTTCAACGAGCTTCCACGCTTACGTAAGCTTTTAACACAGTGCACAGTGAAATCAGACCTTATTAATTCTAAAATATGGTATATTTTACGTAACTAGTTTTTTTTCTTTATTAGTCCTCAGCTTTGTTTGAATAATTCTGTTGGTTCATAGTGATAATAGAGTAAGAACATGACTTATCACTCGTTGTTTAAATCCAATAAGAGTTTTTTGAAAAATTAATTATTTCCGATATGAATGAGTTCTCGGTTCTAATTAAATATTACCTAGATATGAAAATATGAAAATGATAAAATTATCTTTAAAAGAGACCTAACTGAAACTGAAACTTATTACTAGTACTGAAAAATATTTTTTATTTTGATGTTTGTTTGTTTTTTATTGAAAAAGAAGGCATTTTTAGCAACTTTCTTTTAAGGAAACAAGCCCAAAAGTGAACTTTACAGATTGCAATAAGGCAGTTAAAATGTTAAAGGCTCTATAGATGCTTTGCACTTACAAATTGAATGCATCGTTCTATATGCCGTATTTGGTAGAGTTGCGAGTGTAGTCGTAAAAACAAAGTTATATATTAGTTTTATAGGGGAGACACCCAAGTGGGCTATAAAATCTGGTCTAGGCATACGTATTCCTCAATGGACAATATCTAGATACATATCTGCATGTTAACTACTATTTTATATATAATATAGGTACATACCTACAACGGTATGAAACTTTGTATGGATAACTTAACCTAATTGAAGTTGAATAATGTACAGAAAGACACTAAAATAAAATTTATAAGACACTAGCGATCGTCCGCGAATTCGTTCGTGTAGAATTTTTGATTTCCTATGAGATTATAATAAGAAAAATTTTCTCGCTACGAGAGGCCTATTGAAAAAAGTCCTGCCGCTAGTTTTCTGAAATTATCGAATTATTTTTATCCTGGAAATACAGGGAAGGACGATTACAGGATTTTTAAACATCCTAACTCCGAAGTGAACAAAGTCACGGGCAACAGCAATGGATTTTCAAGACTTTAAAGTAAATAGCTAAGAAAAAGCCCAATAGTTTCCATTGATTGTGTGATAACTTTACCGATGCGACTAACTCGTAGAAAATTCAACAGCTTTATTAAATCGAACGGGCTCATCAGTGAAAGTCTTATCAGAAACGGTTTGTTTACCTACTTGACCTTTCCTTAGGCACTGGCATTTCTATTTTATTCTTAGGTTTTCTGTTGATCTATAAAAGAGTAAAATCTTTAAAAGATTTGATACTCCTACATCAAATCTGTTTGTTTTACCTAAGTACCTACTTAATATGTAGTTAAAATAGTTAATCCAGAGATACAACTCTACTAACCTTATATAAAGTAGTCTAAAAATAATGATAATAATTACTCTAGTTTATTCAAACTGAGTGGAAATTAATTTTTGAAAACGTATCTTCTATTAAACCATTAAAGTTCAAAGGTTTTTATACCCGTTTCAAAGAACATAACGTGTTTCATCTAATTTATTCCACTCGGATCCCTACCGTTCCAAGTACTCGTTTGACCTATGGTTCTGTACGCAACCTCGCAGTGGGTGCTAACCTGAGGTTATTAAATTTACATCATTATGTGAACGGTTGTGACACTAGGTTTATATGGCACAGTGTCATAAGGTACCTGGGTGCCTGCCTATAAAAACTTTTTTCGTTCAATTTGCCTTAGCTCTCTTAAATACCCACTTCTGATAAGCTTTATACAGCTTTTACCCGCGGCATCACTCCCGCCATCTATTAAAAATAATCAGCAGAGGTGAGTCCAATATAAAGTTACCAGTTTTGTATAGAGAACTTATTGTGTAGGTATGTATAATCACTGAGAGAAGCAGTCAAACCTTTAGAAATGTCACCAATAAAGGGGCTGACAAGTTTAAATATCTAGGCTGCACTGTCACCAATCTTAACAGCAAGGGTGAAGAAATATACCTATTCATATCCAAATTTCTAAGATACTTGGTAGCTCTCCATAAAGTCTTACGCTGAAATCTATAGACCACACTCGCACCCAGCTCACACTCAAGATAGAGTTAAAGAGAGGCAGATTTGTGTCTCGATTTAAGCACTTTCTTGAGTCTGAGCCTAGTCAGAGCACGCTCTATAGATCTCAAAATTAGTGTCTGGGATCATTAGCCGGAAACCATGATTCGTATTTATAAAGCTGTAATCAGGCCCATGCTGATGTATGGCTGTGAATTCTGGAAATTAACGCTAAAGGAGGAGAGTAACCTTTTAGTTATGGAAAAGGAAAATTTTCCGGAAGATCCTTGGACCAATCAGACGCGAGGGTGAGGCTGGAGATTAAGAAAAAATATCGAAGGTTAAAGAAGATATCGAAGATTAAATTCCGAACCCAATATCACTGGAGAGCTTAAATCGGCGAGACTTCGTTAGCTTGGATACCTAAAGGGAATTGGAAAAAAGGGAAGGGAAGGGTGAGGAACGTGCTAAACGGTGAGCATACTTGGATCGTCCAATAGAAAAATGCCGCATTGTACTACCCCGATTGGATGTTCCCTCAAATATGGTTGAGCGAAGCAATGGCTGGATCATGCGTCATGCTCGTGAACGGGTGCCACCAACGGGAATGGGTCTGCTTTGACTGCCCGTCTTGACATGCGTTGGATTGGTGTACCTACGTATGCATTTTTGCATTTTTGAAGCTTTATTGTGGAAGCACTGTATACCTACATAGCATAGCTTTGTAAAAATTTTTTTTTTTTGAAAAGAGCAACTGCTGAGTTTCTTGCCGGCTCTTCTCAGCAGAATCTGCATTCCGAACCGGTGGTAGATTTATGACGTGTCATAAGAGCTACAAGTTAGCCTACATGAAATAAATAAATTTTGAATTTGAATTTGACGAAGGAATCAATTTTTAGGAATTTACGCTAATTGGATCTGCAAGCAATTGGTGTAAAGCGGTGCAGGACAGACATGAGTGGCAGCTTCTAGTGACGCAAGCCAAGATCCCCTTTGGGTCACTGCGCAAGCGAAGAAAGTACCTCCCTAGGGATCTCGAAGATTTAAAAAGTTAATGTGACGTTAGTAGATTTAATGATATATTTAGTCAATGACTCAAATATAAAATCAATATAGGAATATTTTTATGAATGTATTTGAGCGCGGTATCCTAAATAAGTTTTGGGTGCCTTGCCTACATTAGGTACCTGAAATGTTTGTTTAAAATAATTAATACATAACTATATTTACTATTTTCCTAAGGGTTCATATAAGTGCAGATAGACAGATAGATACATTTAATAGGTGGTTTTTCTGAATGATTTCCTCTACTGTAGGTTTCTAAAGGCCATGCAAATATCTTTAAGTAGGTGCTGGTTAATATGAAGCAAACATAATGTTTCCATATTTATCAATTAATATTCATGTGGACACGGTAAAGGTTGCAGTAACATAACCTATTTATACACCCGATCAGGAAGTCAGCGGAGTTGGCAAACGGCTCGGTTCCGGGATCATCGCAGCCCGTTTAATTTACGATGCTCATCTAACAATAAAGCATCGATCGTATTAATTAAATGGCGTATGTCACCGATCCCCTCTCGTGATCTACTAAACCCCCACTTTGGGGCAGTCATTGCCCCCCTGTAACGGTACAGGCGGGGCCTGCGCCGCTCACGCCAATCGCCGCAAGAGCCGCGCGCGCGGCGATCATCTAAACGAATGATCTAGCGCACATGTCATTTCGCGACCACCCGATTGGTCCGTGATAAAATTTGCCACCGCTCGATTTCGGTGATCTAGTTTCACCTGCGCGAGCGCTGATTTATCGCCGTTAAATGTCAACGCGATATAAAAATTCTCGACTTCAACTTTGACCCAATTAATAAATACACTCTACATGAATCATTGACATAATACGTTTCGAAACAATGTCTTTAATATTAATAATAAACCGTTATAAGACATGCGGGGCCTTTGCATAAAAGGGCGATCGATAAAACGTGGAGAGGCACCTGCGCTCCAAACAAATAAATTACCAAGAAGCATCGCACCGACAAAATAGCCGGGCGTCATACGGTACGTATTTTATGGACGCATAGAGAAAGTAACGGGAATCTGTGAACGCGACCTTCCCACCCGATGCCCGCGTGCCGACTGACAGATGAGCGCGGTAACGCGGTTTAACCTCTGATAATAAGAGGGAGGGGGACAGGTATAGGGGGCCGCGTGCATGCGAGCGGGATGGGAGACGTGTCTTCTTCGGTGATCGTGAAGTGCAAGATGAGTGTACAGTCACACACGAGCCACATTCGAGTGAGCCTCGGGACGGTCTCAAAAACGAACCGGGCGATTCGCGTTGCGCGTACGCACGGACGCGCGCGCTCCAATTTTAAATTTTGCGCGGCTACGGACCTCCTCGCAATTTTTTTTTTCTTAAACTTTAACAATAGTTAGTGTAATCTGTGTACAAATTTAGTGTAAGTGGAAATATTATGCAGTATAAAACAGTTGAGTGAACGATCTAACTTTTGTTTTTTTATGAAAACTTCGGAGCTTTTTCTGTTGCCTGATTTTCCAAACACCACGGTAAGTGTTTTTTTTAAGTAGATAGAAATTATAACAGTAGCCTCTTTTTGTATAGCAGCTTTTTTAATTTAGAGATATCAAATTAAGCTTTCGTAGAAACCATTCAATTTCCCGTGTATGTGTATATTTTAAAGCATGTATTGACATATTACTATTACTTTGTATTTATAGAATTTTTTATACGTAAGTAAATTTATTATTTTTAACTCTTACAACCCCAAGAGAGGGAAAAATTACTTCATCTTATTCAATCCAATTTAATTCGTTTATTCACTATATTGAAAGCAGTAGGTAACTAAGCAGTAACTTAGATAAGTACAATATTTTGGTTATCTGCCAAATATCGGCATGCTAAATAATTATATTTACAATTTAAATACATGTTTAACATATATTATAAAATAAATATTTACCTTTCTTAAATTGGTATAGTTACTTGTGATATTTTGTGTGTACTCATGGGGCTAACATAATGGTCACCTTTAAAAGTCCCGTATAAAATAAAGAGAATTAAAAAAAAATACCTTGACAAATACATCTACTTATTGCACAATATGTAATGATATTCTTTACAATATTATGTGTCTTAATAAAATATTTTCAAAATCTCAGTTTAGAACATACTTTTTCCACGATTTTTGCAAGGATAGAGATGACTCTATCCTCGCAATTTCTGCTATAACTTTATCTACTGCATCAAGTTTGCTTAGGCCAATAACGCTTCTTCTACCCAAAAGGTTCTATTCGAGAGCTTGTCTCGCTGGGTTCTCTTCACTATGCAATGAAACATCATAACCCATTCTCATACAAGTTCCTAAGACCCATAAACATGTTCCTACACTGCATTCAACAGAAACAAAAATTATTTTTAAAAAACCGACTTCAAACGCCACTACAAAGCATCTATAACAATGTGCCTATAAAATTTGAAGAGTTCCCTCGATTTCTCCAGGATCCCATCATCAGCCTCAACATCCCAACTGTTAAAGGAAGGCGCAGATTTAAAACTGAAAGGTCGCAGGTTCGAATCCCATGAATCCCAGGATATTAGTCAACTTCAGCTTGGCTTAATATTCTTTAAAAAAAAATCAGATCCTGATCTGATGACTATGGGACCACCTGGGACGTATACCCTTTCTAATCGGTCCAGGTGTCTGGTGAAAAAAAAAAATCTGACGAATTGAGAACCTCCTCCTTTTTCGAAGTCGGTTAAAAATGTAGAGCCCCAACGTCATAATATTTCGAAACGATCACAACACATACCCAACATGATTCGAATCCGTGACCCGATGGAACACAAACATCGGACGATCCCATGGGGTCAGACCACGTGTGATTGATGACGATTACGATGGTACGATTATGATTATGATCGTAAAGTTATTACGGTAATTCTTTGACACGCAACCTCTGCGGCCTTGTCTTTGGATTATACAATGCACTGATAATATACATGTCTACCTACTGTAATTTTATTTGAACATCAGCTTCTGCCCGCGACTTCGTCCGCGTGGATTTTTGATTCCCGCGGGAACTCTTTCATTATTTCTTTTCGGGGATAAAATATAGCCTATATGTTAATCCCGGGTATGAACTATCTCCATTCCAAAGGAGGTGGAGGAATGTATATAAATACATTTACAATTTGTCGGAATCTGGAACTTTTTTTTTCGAGTGTATGAGGGGCGGATTTTGGGCCTTATCAACCCACCTCCTTTCAGCAAAATCGGTTAATTCGTTGTGGCGTGAACGAGTAACAAACACACACACATACATGCACAAACACACACACACACACATACAAACTTTCGCGTTTATAATATTAGTAGGAATTTTTGGTCTTAACATTCGCTGTTACTATGATAGGGAACCCGTCGTGTACGGTCCAACTCGCACTTGGCCGGCTTTGTTTTTCTTTATTATACTACTCAATATTCAATATATCGTTGATAGCTTTGGGAAATAAACAATTTCGGTGATGAAAATGACGAAGAGGAATAACGGTGCAACTGTGAGAGTCACAGAACAACATCACAATGTCACCAGTAACGGTATTATACAAATATTATATGTTTACAAAATATACATATTATACGGCTAAATCGGTCCCAGGTGGTCAAACCCAATTGGCAATATATTAAAAATGCAATAAAACTTGCCATCAACGTTTAAATCCACATTATTAATATGATAAATATGAAAGTTTGTCTATCCGTTTACTACATTGAAACCAAACTGATGGACGAAAAGAGAGCTTGAATTCTAGAGATGGGCATAGTTTTGCCATACATTTTTATAGCGGAAAGAATATATTTTTGTCCCACCAGAAAACACATTTAAAAAATATAAAGCCATAAATCTTTAGTGAATTCGCAGTGAAGGTGAAATATGCTTTGCGCGAATAAATCCAATAGAAAATGAATAATTAATACGTATCACTAACAAATTCGTTCGAGGCTACTTTAAAAAAAAATTAAAACTAGTGCTACGTTTAAATGTTTATGAAGATTATGAGAAGAATAAAGACACACCTTGTCCAAATTCGGTAAGGTAGATACATTAAGTAGGTATAAATGTACTTGTAATATTCGCGTTGTATTTTCCATTTTCGGTTAGATCTAGATCCAACTCAGTTTAACTGAGTATAATATACAGTTATACAGTGTTAAAATTTGCATAAATTTAAAGTTAAATGTACATAAAATGGAACTGAGTTATGCGTCCCAAAATAGTTAATATGCTACCTATGTAGTTTATTGCATTAATATCATCAGTCCTGAATATTTCCTACTGTTAATTTAGTTAAATGTTGTAAACTTTATTTTGTTTATTACTATCATATTGTACAAATATTCTATGTAACGAATAAATTATTTTTATTTATTATATTGAGCATAATAGCCAGTAGGTTTTACTGATGCAGATTCTCTTATAATATATAAAACAAACATTACTAACAGATGCTATTTATAATGTTCGGAATCGACGTTATAACGACGTGCCTTCCCAAAGAACAGGGGAAGAGGACAATGAAATCATAGATTAATTATTATAGAGGTTCCAGAGACACTCGTATCTGCTTATTGCTTACAGCGCCAAAATGGCGTCAATCAAATCCAAAATAGCGTCAGTCAAGGAGGTCCAAAAAAGAAATCACAGCAACAAGTCCAGTGTTAATCATAGATTAAATATAGAGGTCAGTCAGTGTGTGGAAGTGCTTACTTGTGATAAAATTATACGAGTACGTACCACGATAATTGTTTTAGTTGGAATTGTCGACATTTCGATCCAGTTGCATGGACCGTGGTCACGACGGGACTGCGGTGTTGCGAGACGTCAAGTTGAAGCTGTCATGAGTAGAATCTATTTACCCAGAACGCATATCGACAATTCCAACTAAAACAATTACCGTGGTACGTACTCGTATAATTTTGTCACAATTATGTCACAAATTAAGTCTAAAATCTTTAGTGGAAGTGCTTTTATGAAGTTTTACTCAGCGTGTTAAGCGGAATCCTTATGGATTTCGCTCCATTCGCGGTGGAAATATGTTTTGTTTATCTGTAGGGCATTAAAAAAACATTAAATGTACGCACAAGAAGTTTCAAATGCTATAATTATTTACATAGTCGATTTAGTTGATATGATTAAAGCCAATGTTAGAACGTGATGTCATTAAAGTGACAAGCATTTATAACTGGTCAATCCAAGATCAACACAATTTGTGAGGGGTACAAAAAATGGTATTTACCATTGCAATGGATTGTAAAATCATTATAACACATACCTACCTACCTAATTAATATGCCTTGTAACTAATAAGATTAATAGGTATATTCCAAATTTTTTAGCGTTTTTTTGCCTTGACCGATTTTAACTTATATTTTTGTTGATCTTTTATCTGAACGGAGATTATAATTATAGAAATAAAGTTATTAAAGAGAACAGGTAACAATGTCTTCCTGAAGCAGATTACTTCTTTTCATTTTTTTAATAATTTTGTCTGTAACTTCTCGCAACACAAAACCCTATTTTTTTTTAAATCTTTATTATCCAAAACATAAAGGAGAAATTGTTACAAGGTTCATGTTAAAGCCTCCACATACACCATATAGGGTTTTTGCGCAGAAACACAGTATTTTTATATTTTAATTACATAAAAAAAAAAAACAATAAATTAATTCTAACAATCTATGTTATTAAGTTCAGAGACGAAAAATAAGGCAATAAAGGTGGTTTTTTGTACTGCAAGAGCATCGCAGACTCAAAATGTACCAGTTACAACAAAACTCAAATTTCAAGTCAAACGGACGGACGCACAGCCTACACTTAAAGAAAATATCCGAATAGATTCACTAATATATAGATTTATAAATCTATTCGAATATTATAAAAAATCCCTAGGTACATAAATATTATTTATGATATTCTGTAGTTTTATCTTCAACATGACATCGAGTATACTTTATTGCGTATTTATCAATAAATATTTACTGAGCGACACATCTAACATACATCCACTTGTACCGAGTCAATCTCGTCTATCACAGGACCGAGCACTCGTTGACTCCAACATGACTTGTGACTTCATAATTTACCTTTCAACATTATTTTTTTTCGTAACACGTTTAAACGTTTTTTATAGATTTTTTTTCATAACCTATTAATTTGCAACCACTGGTGACTGTACTGACAGTAATTAAATTATTAGTAATATTTAGTTTTAATATTAGTAATGATTTACATTTAAGTTTATTTTTTAAATCATATAGTTAGCAACTGTTATACATATAATAAAGACGTTTGTTCAGATTTTTCTCGCAGCCATGTTTAAAAATACAGCTCGTAGTTTTGCTTTTAAAAAAGTTTATCGCTGACTCAAAATGAATTACTTACGTTAGCTTAGAAGCTAACTAAGCTTAAAAAGACGTAACGTAAAGAGAAGTAAGACTAAAAAGATTCATATTATTTCCCTCTTTTTAAGTAGTGCTTCCTCGGTTCGATTTTTTGTAAAAAGTAATTATTAAGTGTACAAATTGAAATAAACTTACCCTGTACTGCGTAAAATAACTATACTACGAGTATACTTACACTAACAAATATAAATGTAAAATCTATTGTAAAGAATATTTATCTCAAGAACGCATTTTAAAAATAATAATAAAATATACTCTCTATTTTAGGCTTTACTTACTTATTATAGTTAATATAAATTATTTATTTGCAGATTTTTACATTATGAGGTTAATACAGTTTTTATTTATAAATATTTCAACTATCAGAACCAGACATACAGAATTTGTAGGAAAATTAATTTAGACTTACAATTTATGAATTCTTCTATATTATGTAGATTTTATTTACTTGATAGTGTCTATGCGTGATCTTATCACAGCATATTACATCATCGCTAAAAATCAAGTGATTGTTGGTCGAGCACGAAATATTATTTTTAGGAATCAGAAGCGGAATTTATTAAGATTTTAGCAAGTCAGAAGCAGAAAAGGATAATTACGGTCAGGATATAACACTTAGGCCTTATTTACTTTCAATTTACTCTCAGATTCACATAATTCTAAACAATAATTCAATAGAAGTGATATGAAACAATCTTACTCGAAATAGTGACAGTACCAACAACCTTCCTGTTCGACGGGTGCAGAGATAATAAGCCCGTGCACAGCCGTGCTCTTACTTTTATACATTTACTCCTCGTTCCACCTACATTATTGTGGGTAATTATGACTAAAATGGAGAATACACAAGAGCGTCTCCTAACACGGCCTATCCTGATTGCGCGACGTCCTCGGCCGCGCCCTCATTGATCTTCGTTGAGAGCGTCCACAGCTGGAGCAGAGGCAGGCGAAGGACCTGCGCTTGCATCGTCATCATTATTGTCGGAATCTGTTAAATAGACATAAGGGTTATAGTACATGACAAAAAACACCAGTTGCCTATTCTGATACTCGCCAAAAATACAAGAATGCCAATGTCCTTTAAACGGACCTTTAAACTTTGGATCTAACCTCATTTAAAAATGAAAAATTCTAATTTAAATCAGCTCAAATAAGTTGGCTTGCAATCAAAGAAAAAATTCACTTGTAACGTAAACCAAATAAAATAAACTGAGGTTCAACATTATTTGATGCCGTGGCAAAGGCTCATCTGATTCTCAAAAGTTACAACCTATCGGAACTATATCCCGACACATTAGGAACGTGTCTGCAAGGCCGAAGCCCCATCCCTACGTATACTATGCTGAGATGCGTCTGTGAGGCCCAAAACCCCCCACGCACACTATGCTGAGGTGCATCCCCGACGCACACTATGCTGAGGTGCGTCCCCAACGTACACTATGCTGAGGTACGTCCCCTACACACACTATGCTGAGGTGTGTCCCCTACGCATACTATGCTGAGATGCATTTGTAAGGCCATAACCCCCCCATGCACACTATGCTGAGGTGCATCCCCGACGCACACTATGCTGAGGTGCGTCCCCGACGTACACTATGCTGAGGTACGTCCCCCACACACACTATGCTGAGGTGTGTACCCGACGCACACTATGCTGAGGTGCGTCCCCGACGCACACTATGCTGAGGTGCGTCCCCGACACACACTATGCTGAGGTGTGTCCCCACGCACACTATGCTGAGGTGCGTCTGCAAGGGCTTCCGTGACGCGTGCTTAGTGCAAGCGCCGCTGGTGGGCGCCCTTAGCTGCTCATCTCCTCGAGTGCAAAAACACGCACATACAACTCTGAGCAACTGTAAGCAATAAAAACATTAAAAACCTCCCACCTGCTTTCGAAGAAAGCAGCAAAACTCTCAGGACACCATTTAACTCCAAAAATATTTTCCACGCTCAAAAGTAGTGAGCTCTACAAGCTTTATGCGCTCTACGAGCTTTATGCGCTCTACGAGCTTTATGCGCTCTACGAGCTTTATGCGCTCTACGATCTCTATGCGCTCTACGATCTCTATGCGCTCTATGATCTCTATGCGCTCTACGATAGAGATCATAGCATAGAGATGCGCTCTATGATAGAGATCATAGCATAGAGATGCGCTCTATGAGCGCTATGAGCTTTACCCGCTCTATGAGCGCTCTATTTAAATAAGAGCTCCCACCAAATAACAGTTCTAACAAAATATCAAAACCAAAAGACTCAATAGCAAGCTTACGAATATTTTTAACACTGTTACTAAAGTAAGCCATACTTTATAGTAGCCATACATTCTACTCTTCAGTTCAGTGTGGTACGAATCAGTCGGATCAGTAATTCAATTCCATAGACGACTCAATTTACCCATAAGGTCAAGAAACTAGAAGAGTCAAGTAAAAATAAACAAGTTATCTCTGTCTACGATGTAAATTACATCACTTATCACATAATCGTGGCTGTATACCAAAACCTCAAAAATTAACAAACTGTTTAACGTCAGTCAGTCAAATCAAATTTGCTTAATCAAAACATCGATCAAAATAGCTCGGTCTAACCTGACTTCAACTAATGTTTCAATGATTCAAATAAGAAAAGTAAATTTCTTTAGAGTCGAAAACTAAAATTTAAATAATTTATAATTGTGTAAAGTCAGTGCAAGTACATCTCGAAATATGCGCGTTTGCGGAATTATCACTAATTTAATTGATAGCAACAGCATCCCTTAATTATACGCGTAGGTTATCTTTATTCACGAATTAATAAATTAACTGAGACAAATAAACTATCACCGGTACATAGTTATGTGACAAATTTTCTATTTACCAAATTAGTAATATCAGCAAACTAAACAAAGTACCCGTTTAAGTTTTATCAAAAATCTAAATAACTGAATACCACTGAAGGTACTACCCAAAATTACTACTCACTTCTGTAGAAATTAGAAGTGGATTGTTGTTGTTGTTGTTTTAACTTTCTGGCTTTATTTAGTGCCAGTTCAGCACAATGCACTTCGCCAATGTCACGTTGCATAGAAGAGCCAAAGAGGGGAGATTAGAAATGGAACTAAAGGTTGTTTGATATTTGTCACTGCGTGAGCACTTGTCAAAACTAGTTCTATTCAACAAATTTGAAATCATCAGCAAAATTTATCGAAACACTAACAACTATATATGTACGAGATAAACACGAACCACTTAACCAATTTTGTTTTTTTCCATGTTTAACTATTTCACGAATTTAATTTCACCTTCATTTGCACAACGTAATATTAATATCACGCAAAGTTATTATGATTTGCAAAACAACCTTTAATAAATAGGACTCTGCTAAACTATACTCGGAATAAAGACACTTTACTTTATTTGTTTACCATTTTTCGTAACTGCATAATTTACGATTCAAAATAAACAACTCACTCAAATCGAAACACCAAAAACATATTGGAAACGTCAGCAAACTATACGAAACATTATTATAGATCAATAAGATAACCACAAGCCATATTATCAAATTTGTTTTACTTGAAGACAGTAACTGAACTACACACGGAACACGTACACGACAGTAACTATACACGTCTCGAATTTAATTTCCTACCTTCGGTACGCAAATATAACTTTTGCAACACGATCTGTAGTAAACAAACTCTGCAATCTATACTTCGATTACCCACACTATATTTTGTGAGTATACCCGGTTTGATAATTGCTCATTGTACGATAAATTCAAATCACAATGCGTCACATATTATGAAATGCACCAACGTAAACGAGGATAAATCAATTTAATTATTTCTTCCAAAGATCAGACAAGGAATGATAAACAAGGAACATTACAAAGAATCACTACACCGAAATTCATCAACTGTTGAATAATCTCACAAATGTCGCAATAGCTGTTCTTTCTGAATTCTTTTAAGCGCATCTACATACGATCGCACATCAACTAGTTTTCACGAAAACACAATATTTGAAGCTATTCGACCACACAGGAATTTTATTTTCCCATTTAACTTAACTCGCAAAGTCAATAATGATTCTTTGTTAACCTTCTCACAAGAGACACGAAATCACATCAATTCTAACGTGGGCATGAAATTACCATGATTTTACTCAAATCATCAAAAATATATTGGAAACGTCTTACCGACATGTTGGCTTGTACTTAGCAAAGCACATTTCATGTGCAACTGGCACGCCGTGGTAGGCGTCGCGACAAGCAACGATGTGCTCGGCAGGCGACAACAGGTAACGCGCAGAGACGCCGCGTTCACCGCTGCGACACGCTCCAGCGTGCTCGCCAGCGCGCAGACAGGTGAGGCGCGCAGGAATGTCGTGGCCGCCGTTCCAACACGCTACAGCATGCTTGGCAGCGCGCAGAAAGCTGAGGCGCAGAAGCGCCGTTGTCAGCGCAGCGGCACGTTCCGACGTGCTTGCCAGCGCGCAGGCAGCAGAGGCGCGCAGGAGCGCCATGGCAGGTAGCAACTCATCACGCACACAGCATCGAAGCCGATGTTGTTTGGTACCCGCACTTGCACAGAGTACATTTGTGCAACTACCTGCAAACTATAGCACAAATTAACACACATTCGTTTACCTAAACGAGTTAAGGACTCGTTTAGCAACAGTATTCCTGCTTAATGTCAAAATTGAATATCAAAAAGGGAAGTGTTTCCCTTTTCTCAAATCTCTCAAAACCACAGATGGGAGTCGAACAGTAAAAGTTATTCGCTCGAACGTAAAAATACAAAAATTAACGGCTGTGTGTGAGATTATCAAGGCTAGTAGTGAGCATAGGCCTATCCCACTTCTGATTTTAGGAATCAGAAGCGGA
Organism: Hipparchia sbordonii; assembly: GCA_038048805.1. Classification (NCBI taxonomy): domain Eukaryota; kingdom Metazoa; phylum Arthropoda; class Insecta; order Lepidoptera; family Nymphalidae; genus Hipparchia; species Hipparchia sbordonii. The sequence continues at coordinate 1,115,721 of JBBIWI010000007.1, forward strand.
ATTTATTAAGATTTTAGCAAGTCAGAAGCAGAAAAGGATAATTACGGTCAGGATATAACACTTAGGCCTTATTTACTTTCAATTTACTCTCAGATTCACATAATTCTAAACAATAATTCAATAGAAGTGATATGAAACAATCTTACTCGAAATAGTGACAGTACCAACAACCTTCCTGTTCGACGGGTGCAGAGATAATAAGCCCGTGCACAGCCGTGCTCTTACTTTTATACATTTACTCCTCGTTCCACCTACATTATTGTGGGTAATTATGACTAAAATGGAGAATACACAAGAGCGTCTCCTAACATTATGTTATTGTAAAAAATTATATAATATAACTAATTCACGCTTAAGCTTGATTAATGCGAGTAATTAATTTTGCTTTAAAATACGATCACTGACATTATTTATCGTTTCTTAATAAATCTGATATCATAAAATGCACGTCCTGATTTCCAGTTGATACCAAAATGTCAACGCGTTTAAAAAATCGCTCTTTTCTATTAAACTTTAATTTTTTGGGCGTGGTCCACGGTAGGTGGACTACAACATGTTTATTTTACATTTAAACTATTTCATACTAGTTTATTCCCGCGGCTTCGCTCACGTTAAGTTCGAATTTTCAAACCCCTATTTTACCCACTAGGGGTCGAATTTTCAAAAATGCTTACTTATCGGATGCCTACGTCATGACACCTATCTGTATGCTTTTTAGCCCGACGCTTTCAATGCTTTGAGCTGTGCGTTGATAGATCGGTCAGTCAGTCAGTCACATTTTTCTTTATATATTTAGATAGATAAAATGTTGTCTGCACGATCAAAGCGCATGCTATTAATCAAAAGTCTCTACTCTACTTTAAATCCATGTGTCATATTGTATTAAATTGCGAATATTGTGGGTGGCCTAACATATTGAAAAACTCTAACTCATATAAACTAGCTTTCACGCAAAAAGGTTTAGTCGACCATGTAGGTTAAGTGTACAGTGGAAAATTAACATTATCTACCCACTTAATTATTTATGCACACAGCCTCCATATGCACTTTAAGATGCGTCCTGATTTCATCTATATTTTATGAATACGCAGAGAAGGCTTAAAGTATGATTAAACAACAAAACATGAGTGCCTCAGAACAAGGTATTTATGTAATATTATTTGTGGGTTAAAACACAAGCGACGAGCAGTTACTAATTAGATTTTACCCGCTATTTACTTTACATCATAAACACGAAAGTTATGTCTAGTCCACAATTTGTCTAAGATCAAAGAATATTTTTTTAGAATGTAGGTAATCCATGCAAGATGCACTATTTAGATCCATAGATAGATTACGTCCATAATATCGATTTACATAAATCTAGAGTTTAAAATTTCAAAAATTCAAATATTTTTTTAATGTATGTTCCGCTGATAATCCTCTGACATGGTTATCGGAGACTTTATATAGCTTAACATGGCCTTCGTTTTTTTTAATAGCCGTTCTTTCAGTTTGTCATGAAACAGGTTCTTTTGTTTTAACTGTGATCATGATTACTTTGCCTTACAGAGTTCAGCGGTTAGACATATTCATTAGTCGCTCTCGCTTTATATTTAAGCGTACATTACCACAGAACAAAGTAGAAAGTGAACATCTAAGGTTTTACAGCGAGTGTGCGGTTAGGCCTGTGATGACATTTTCACCTTTTTAAGATACACATTACACTTTTTTTGTTTTTTGTTTTACAATTATTTGTTTTTTGACTAAAATAAGACTAACAAATTCCTTGTTACTCAAAATCTCTTGTTCCTCTAATTTTCTGACGGAAGGCTTTGGCCGTGGCTAGTTACAGATTTAGCGTTCCGGCACGATGTCGTGTAGAAACCGATTAGGGGTATGGGTTGAATGGACTCTGTCGTACCCCTTCAAAATTAGCCCATTATCATTTTAGACTGCATCGTCACTTACCACCTTATCTAATCACAACAAGGACTAACTTGTCATCGAATAAAAAAAATGCGATTGACATATAAACACACGTAAAGAAACATTTTATCTTAGACTAGCGGACCCGACAGACGTTGTCCTGTCTTAACTATGAATATTGAAACTCCCCTTTTTACCCCCTTGGGGAGAGAATTTTCAAAAAATGTAAAATACGTAATTCTTTATTTTTGATCAAGAGCCAAAATATCAAGTTTCATAAACATAACTTGAAAAATAACTTGAAGAACGAAGGACTATCATACAAACATTCAACCCCTATTTAATCCCTTAGGGGGTAGAATTTTTAAAAACTGTGAAACACCTACTTTTTTGTTTTCAATTTAAAGCCTAAGTACCGAATTTTATGGGTATAGCTTGAAAAATAACGGAGTTTCATACAAACTTTAACCCCCCTTTTTACCCCCTTGGGGGGAGAATTTTCGAAATATGTAAAATACGTAATTCTTTATTTTTGATCAAGAGCCAAAATATCAAGTTTCATAAACATAACTTGAAAAATAACTTGAAGAACGAAGGACTATCATACAAACATTCAACCCCTATTTAACCCCTTAGGGGGTAGAATTTTTTAAAAGTGTGAAACACTTACTTTTTTGTTTTCAATTTAAAGCCTAAATACCGAATTTTATGGGTATAGCTTGAAAAATGACGGAGTTTCATACAAACTTTAACCCCCCTTTTTACCCCCTTGGGGGGCGAATTTCGAAAAATCCTTTCTTAGTGCTCGCCTACGTCATAAAAGGAACCTACTGTCAAAATTTCAAGTTTCTAACTTCAGTGGTTTAGGCTGTGCGTTGATCGTCAGTCAGTCAGTCAGTCAGTCAGTCAGTCAGTCAGTCAGTCAGGACAAGCCTTTTTATATAATTATAGATTATTGAAGATATTATACTAATAAAAAAATAAAAGGATGAGGTCCAACGTAATAATAAAAATAAGAAAGCTTAAACTTTGCTTTCACCTCATTAGTTTCATAATTAGAACACAAATTAAAAGGCGTAATATAAGCAATACCACTCTCCAGGTTCTCAACTATGTCCTTGCAAAAAATCACATCGTTGCTTAGTGATTGAAGGATTTTCTTATCGGGCATAGTAGTAGTAGTCCGAAAGAATTGGTAGATTTATATTATTACATTTTAAACAGTGTGTAAAGACACATTTAATAAGTAGAAATTATTACACAGTTAATGACAAAGTTGCTTGGAACCAAACTGTTTTGCTTCAGCTGTCCACAAGAGGGATAAGCTATATAATATTGTAACATTTTTTGTTTTGAAAAGCGCAACTGCTGAGTTTCTTGTCAGCTCTTCTCAGCAGAATCTGCATTTCGAACCGGTGGTAGATTTTCGACTTGTCATAAGAGCCACAAGTTGTCCTACATGAAATAAATAATTTTGAATTTGAATTTGAGTTTAATGTAATCTTATAGTGTAGTCCCAGCTTTAGAGGAACAAATCAGGTTCGGTGCAGTTATGACGCTCTAAATATTCCAGCGGGCGCTTCTTCGAAATGTTAAATATGGCTGCGATTAAAACTTGTTTTGATTCGCCGTGTTTTTATCCACTTCTACGGAATGGTAGTAAGGATAGTCTATGGCCTCCTAGTACATTAGAGAAGGATAAGTTTGAAGTTATATTTCAATAAGGAATGAATATTCCTGGTTTTTCTATAGACTGATAGAACGTACTTATAGAAATATTTCAAATTCAAATTCAAAATTATTTATTGCTGTTTTAACTTTTAGCTCTTAAGACACGTCATGACTCTACCACCGGTTCGGAATGTAGATTTGGCTGAGAATTGAATTAGAAGCCTATGGGTGATTTCAATTAGGTACCTATATCTATTCCAAAATCTACGAGTAAATTGAAAATCTAAATCACAGACCAGTAATGGATAAATGTCAAAGGTTCTTAATCATTTTGATCATAATTAGAAATTATATTTTTTAATTATAAGACGGTATTAGCATGTAGGTACCTATAGTATGAATGTCTCTGAAGAATCTTATTTGCTTAGAATATTAAGTTGCCGACTACCTAAATACCAGTCTCACTCAAATGGCCAAGATTTAGTGTTATCGAATGAAATCAAAATAATCAATTTGCTTTCTATGGTTATTACGTATGCGAAGTTTACATGAAAATATCTTAGGCTTTTTTTATAAGAAGTATTTATAAAATTATGGATATGTTGCATGTACAATGATAAGGTGAATTTATTCAAACTAATTAGTCGAGATCGAGTCGAGGGCAAAAAACCTGATGGATTGACGCTGTTTCCCTGGGAACGGGGGGGCCCCAATGTGAGACACAACCTGCGTTGACATATTAGCCCCGTGTCATATCAGGTAGATAGCACCAAGACCGGGAGCTGCAGCTGAAATGGCTGAATGACCCTCTGATCGAGTTACATATTTCGCTCATTTGCAACAAGAGTGACATAATTCAAAATCGACGATGAGAGAATTGTCTCGTTAGAGAATAATGTTTTGTGGATGCTGCGGTCTCGAAACAACACAGCGGCCAACAAAGCGACAGAGCATTAAGTCACAATCTCTCTCGCTCTTATTTTTTTGTGCTTAGCGTAATGTTGTTTTTATAGCAAAAAGTATAAATGTTCGACACTAAAACTGGTGAATTTTGAGTTATGTCACCCTTGTCGCAAATGAGCGATTTGTTCCGTTTCTTGTGGAGAATCTGGGGCCATGGAGACTAAATACGAAAATATTTTTACGAGACATTTCACCGCGGTTAATTACCTCATCTGATAACAGAAGGGCTTTTTTTGAAACTGATTAGCCTGGCTCTCCAGCGCGGAAATGCAGCCAGTATTCTTGGCACCATTCTACGCAGGCATGATTTTTATAGTAATTAGATTAGTTTAGCGATAAGTTTGATTGTAACATTTAAATAAAAAAAATAAAAATTAATATTTTTATCAGAACACAAAAAGAGTTATGTTAAGAGAATAAGTCAGGGTTATAATATCGTACAAGCAGTTCTAAAAACTAAACATAAATAATTAATAAAATATAATCTAAACAATATATCATTCAACAACGCTCGATAATATTGTGTCTAATTTTTCTAATTTTTTGATGTTTATATTAAAAAATGCGAACAACAACAATCATCTTGCATAATTTCATTGACATACATCTTTGTATATATTGTAATATATGTTGATTTATATTATATTCGTAATTTTTTATAGTATAATCAGAAAAGTTTAATCGTCAGGTCAAACTAAAGTACCTTCGTTAAACAAATATATTTCTTAAAGTCCGCTTCGAAGATGACCTTAAATACCTTCAATACAATTTACATTTAAATATTTTATTGCTTGGGATCAAGATTTGGTCAAATATTTGTGATGTCGCGTCCTCTGACATCACAAATATGGCTCGGTAAATAAGCTACCGAATCACCAATTTTGTGTGCTCATATCTTATTGTAAGTGCGTGTTCATATTAAATCGTTTTCGCGGCTTAACAATTTTCGCATATTTACGTAACTTTATTGTAGTTCCATTAAATGAAATCAAATGAAAATTAAATGAAATGAAATGAAATCAAATCGCGATATCAAATTTTGATATTCTTAACTCTCTCTTAAATCCGAGCTAAGTTAAAGCACACTCTTTATATTTCACGCTTTAGACTTGGGTCGACACCACAATGTATGATTTTGTCGCACTATTTCATCAACCCCAAGTTTGATACATAGGTATTTCGTTATTACCTATCAAAAAGTCATAACGTCAAAATATCTCATCAGTTACAACTTGCTGGTGAAGGATAAGACTACTTAATATTATGTATACTAAAAATATTATTGATAAATGCTTTATGAATGAATGAAATGAAATATTCTTTATTGTACACCAAGTAAACACTTACACTACTAATACATATAAACCATACAGAGTACAATGTGCGGCCTTATCGCTGAAAAGCGATCTCTTCCAGGCAACCCATATTAATATAATAACCCTTTACATAAATTACTAACTAACTTTAAATAAATAAAAAATCTTTCTTGAAATGCAACAAAATAACTTCACGGATTCGCTCCCATAAACCTTATTTCCATTAATCTAATAAGGAAAAAGATCGGCTAAATAAGTGTACTTTAAATAAACTATAAATTCGACACATATTATGAGTAACGGCCTGATAACGGCTATAAATGATCGAAACTAAATCGCAGCTAAAAGCCAGTGTTACAATATTTCAAAAGCTTTACATGTTTTCGAGCCGCTCTAATTTCAAATCAAATCAGACGCCGTTCACACGTCACGTCACGACACGATCCGTCAAGGGTCACTCGCCGTGACGCGTCTGTGTGACCCGGATCATTGGGTAAGGCTACGTTTACACGGCGCCTATTCGAGACGATTTTTTCACGTACAAGATCTTACCGTATACGAGACAGTCGCTCATACGACTACCTTTTCCATTCGCTCTTGACAACCCGCTGCAGTTATGTCACAAGTACAACTTCGAAAGTGCTTTGTAAAAGTTTATTTGAATAAAAAAATTATTCTATTCTATTCTAAGAACTGTGTGTACGCGCGAGTCTTGAGTACGAGAGACAAATTTGTTTATGTGAACGATACAACATATTACATTAACTTCAGCGCCACTACGTCTAGTATTTGATAAAAATCGTTTCAAGACGCGACCTCCTCCGTGACGAATTCAGACAGGTAAGGGAAAAAATATTTCTAAAACACTATGCGGATAAAACCCGACCTCCTTGGTAACAAATTCGAACAATATACTTCCAGGAATTCCAAATATTTCTCATACACGAGATTTTCCCGCTGTTGGATTAAATCTCGTGTACGATATGGAAAATATTGCGTGTGAGCGTTGCCTTAGAGTGTGCGCGTAACACTAATAGATCATTTTAATGCAATATACATCACTTTTTATGAAAAGAAGCTTCTTTGGATGGACGTTTGGAATGGATAGTGACTTGGGAAGGGAAATAATATGAAACCCTTATAAATATCGCCAGGCCGGTGAGAGTTCAACCCTGGATCTAAGATAAACTTATCTAGCTTTTGTACCTAGATACTCTTGTATCCTTGTCCTCAATATACTGCTAAGTTCGGTGTGAAAAAATAAAACTAGACTCATAAAGCATTGTAGTGCCAAAAATAAAAAAGCTGGAGTCCTGATGTTTTCACTAATTTTTTGGTTTGTTCTTCAATCACACCACAACAGAGGTAGAGAATCGTAGTGATTTTTGCCTAAAGATGAGTATAGTTGAGGACCTTGAGAGTGACAGGCTTGTTATCCCGAAATCAATGAGTTCTTACGGGATTTTGAGTACATCTAAGCCTCTAACTCAACACGGACGAAATCGCGAGCACCGGTTAGTGTTAAATAAAAACAAACATCCATCATGTTTTCCTATATCTCTACATGGTCTAATTTAAATTATATTAAACCGAGTGATGACCTCACAGGCCCTCTTTAAATTCCGACCGCCGCCATATTGCCCCAACTGTCATCCTCGACAAGCGTCTGCGCACGTTGACGTGCCGCGTCAGAATCCCCGACGTACTATGACGGACGAGTTAATTTGAATGATTCGAACACTTTAGTTACGTTTTGTTGAAACACCGATTATGTTAATGTAGATTAGGGGTCGCGGGTCAATGTTTTTAGACTACATGAATAACTAATAGATTACTATTTACTATCGACCTAGTCCATTGTTGATATTTTGGTCTGTTGAAAATAACAATAATTAAATTTATAAGTATTCAGTTAGATTTTTTTTATCCTACTTATTTAAATACTACTTATATTATAAACCAGCTAATGCCCGCGACTTCTTTCGCTCTTTGATTTTTGGGGATTAAATGTAGCCTCTGTTTTAGTCCTGGGTATGAGTTAGGTAGTTGATTTTGTTAATAGGTAATTGTAATATTTTGTGTGTACCAATGGGGTTGACATAAAGGTCACCTTTAAAAGTTCTATATAAAATAATGAGAGTAAAAAAAAAAACCCTTAATCCACGTGGATGAAATCGCGGGCATCATGTAGTATCATACATCATTTACCTACCTAATATAACTTTAAAAGCTCGCCATCTAAATTGATAATAATAATTAATAACTTTAATTAAATTTAGTTATTTTATTGCCCGGCACTATACACTCGACGTTAAAATCAAGATCTTAGGCGCAAAACCTGCTGGAAGAAATTAATTTAACCCGGTAACAGAATTATATTGCACTTTCTCACCTACGCATTTCCACGTCCGTCTGTACATTGATGAGTAATGTGACCACTTGAGTCGATTCGAGCATCTCGAGAGATAAACTAAATAACAATCGTACGCGGCTGGCTCCCGTATTACGGAGATCGATGCGATCAATGCGATCATCGCAAAACAACTATTTTCCATTTCAATTTTAACAATTTTTAACAAAATCGGTTCATTCATTGTGGCGTGACGAAGTAACAAATACATACACACACATACAATCTTTCACCTTTATAATTTTAGTGTGTTAAATCAGCCAAAGTAAACTTGACTAATAGTCTCCTCTTCCTTCCAAATAAGCGAAAAGCTTGTTTATTTGTATGAAAAACAGTATTACCACCTGTAGTTCGATTTTACCCCAAACTATCTGACAGGCATTTGTCATAAATATCTATGTGCAGCAATTGATATTTATTTTTCTAAGTTTAAATTTCATATCTTTTTTGTGGGATTTTTTAAATCTCTGGTAACATTAAGATACGTCATAATTCCACGCAATTAAAAATCAGACTATAGATGTGGGTGTGACAATAGTTCAATGGATGGGGATCGAACTTGCGACATCAAAGCTTTAATGATGATGATGACTAAAATTGCAAAATCTAAGCGGAATTTCAGCACTTTGTCGCGTAGTAGTAGTACTGAAGCGGAATTCTAACTAATTCAACCGAGAATCGAATTGTTTTCTTGTTAACATTGTCACAAATGGACTGTCTCTGTACAACTGTGACGAAAATTTAGTCTATTGTAATCACCGTGATCGATACATTGAGACACTCACAATGTATCAATCACGTGTGTGTTCAGCAATACGGGAGCAAGGAAATGATTCATCGCATGTTATATAACAGACCAATAATTCAAGCATCTCATAAAGCTATGTGTTTATGGTTCAGAAAGACAATTGTCATCTTCGACTTTTCCTTATTATCTATGTACTGAAAGTTTGTTGTTTTCACCTAAAAGTTAAGGTTAGGGCAGACACGAGTATTAAAATGATTTGTAAGAGCAGCCATGATGTTATATTATTAGTCAGTTGCGAGGTCTACCTACCTACTTATTCATTGTGTGTTGTTGTGTGTCTCGTATTCTTGTGTTTTAAGCAATTATTAAATATTAACTTGCTTTAACGGTGAAGGTAACATCTTGAGGAAAGCTTGCCAGAGATTTCCTATAGTATACTTTTTCCTAAGTTTTGTTTCCATGTTTGTACATAATGTCACTTGATTTATTAGATTTTTTGAGTTTCAAAGTGGTTTACCACTTGGCTTAATGCCTGCTACTGAAGCTTCTTCATTAAGCCTTCTGTGTCAGCCACACAGGAGAAGGAGTTAAAGATATAAAAACATAAAATTACAATTGTTCAATAACGGTACAGATTTTAAACTTAAAACTAGATCATATTACGTCAAGAAATTTTGTCCGAGCTGTGACATTGTGTAAATTCTGCAAATTCACACAAACAAATAATTGCTTTGAGCTTGGAACGGATTTTTGTTAGAAACTTCTGGTTGACTAAAATTTGACACTATATAAAGGTTCAGATTCTTACAAAATCTTAATATCTCAAAATCAATATGGGGAAGAATGAATAGGATCGTGTTATTGAGCAGGTAATTACGGAAATATTATATTCAGTAGGTAAAGAAAGTCGCTTCAATACACAACTTCTTGTCTAAACCCAGCCTTAGACCACACATTTGATAAGCAACAAAGTAACATAAAAGAGTGGAACCTAGAAATTTCTAGCGCGCAGGGAAACCTGACAATGGCAGGCCATAGAAACGGCCGTAAAGTCGGCTTCACACAAAACCACCATCACTTTCCGTGAGTCGTAAACCAGAAGACCCGTTTCTTGCTGAAATGATTCAAAGGCCCCTTGAATGGCAGTTAGTTCTCTTTAAAAACATACGCACAAAAAGTGGGGTGGTATACATAGTTTCAAATCGACGGTCGGTGGAGACCTGTGACGCTGTAATGGTAGCGCAGAATAGCCAGGCCCTCCAACTATCATACGAGTTGCAGGGAACCACTGGTTACGTGCGGCGCAAAACCGAGTCATGTGAAAGTTTATACAAGTGACCTATATTCAGTTAGACGTCAATCGATTGATGAAGTAGAATCATCCTGATCATCATAATATCCTCGGCAATGTGGTTGCCTACCAGAAATCCTTTTTAAGCGAAAAGCCGCCAGTTTTACCCTTTTTTGGGTTACGTAGGTATCCGAAGGGTAACCAACGGGACTCTATTACTTAGCTTCCACTGTCCGTACGTCCATACGTCCGTCCGTCTGTCTGTCAGCACAACAAATAGGTAATAGAATAGAATAATTTTTTATTCAAATAAACTTTTACAAAGTGCTTTCGAATCGTCAGATGAAACTACCACTGGTAATCTGATCTACCACTGGTAGTTTTAATAAAAATAGAAATAAATCAAAAATTAAGGGGACAGAATCCTTCATGTGTAAGTCCGACTTGCACTTGGCCGGTTTTTATTTTATATTTTGGGATAATATTGATAATTTAATTTAAAAAAAAAAACAAATCTTATAAGATTAGTTTAATTTCCAATAAAGTGTTTTCAAGAAAAAGTGTTGAACTTTGCTTGAGACAGCACTTTTTCTCACTGAGTGAGTATAAACGACTTTTTGCTCACTGGTTTTAGACAGCAAAGGTGCCCTTTTTGAGCTAGTGAGGTAAAAAGTATGTTTATATATGTACAGTGAGTGACAAACTCCGTACATGGGGTCATTGAAACATTTCACCTAGAAAAGGTTTCCCTGTTTTATGACGCGCGGCCGGAGAGTGCCATCACATTGTCCGCGTTGAGAGTCCGCTTTACGATCGTTTCTATTGCCGCTATTGTGAGGCCCTCGCGTGCGAATGCATGTGTTTAGTTCGGCCCTTTGTGAGACTTTGTTGATCTTTGGGTGGTCTTGTTTCAAGCAAACTCTATGTATTTTACCTATGCCTACTCCTTAGGGAGTCCCTTCACCGCCAAACCCGCAATTTTTCAATAACAAAACATTTTTTCGGTAACTAGCTAATGCCCGCGACTTCGTTCGCATGGATTGAGGTTTTTTACTCCCGCGAGAACTCTCTTATTTCCCGGGATAAAAAGTAACATATGTCCTATTCCAGACTATAACCCATCTCTGTGCCGAATTTCAGCCAAATCATTTCACTCGTTGCGACGTGATTGAGTAACAAACGTACAGACTTTCGCATTTATAATTTTAATAGGATTAATAGGATAGGATTAATAGGAAAATAGGATTTCCTTCAAGCGCTAGCGTAAGTAAACACTTAAATCCTTACTAGTATTGTAAATGCGAAAGTGTGTTTGTTTCTTGGTTTGTTGATTTGTCCTTCAATCATGCCGCAGCAGAGCTAAGGATCGATTCAATTTGTCGGAATCTTCTTTTTATGTTTCTTTCCTGATAACTCAAAGTCAACTGGACCTATTTGGATATTCTTCTTTTGTTTGAAGGGTATACTTCCTAGGTGCTCCTGTGGTCATCAAGTCAGGATCTGTTGAGATGATGTGATTACATTGCTCTCGTTCAAAGAACATACTATTACCAACTTTGTAGAAGGTAGTTATTAAGAAATCACGGGTAGACTCTTAAATTTTATCGACTTGTGTAATATTATGTGATTACTCGAACTTCTCAAGTGAAGTTCTATCGATAGTATATAATTACATAGTGCCTTCATCTGAAGATATTATATACGTAAATAGATCTAAATAATGTGAATATTGAGTTAGCACCTACAATAAAGCTTATAATTTAACGATACTAAAACCATTTACTGGAATAGTTAAAAATCAATTAAATACTAAGGCAAAGTACTGAACACGATCCCATTAACTATTCTATTGAGTGTACCTTACGCCATAATAGCTGAAAGGTAATTTTATTACGTAGGGACTTTCCGAACGCTGCCTATTTTATAGAACGCACGTAAACATGTAAGCATGGAAATTAGCTACCATTTAACGACATATTAAAGTAAAATAAACCTAAATCGAGGTTAGCCGCCGCTGAGACTATTCGGTCCGACGGTTATATGCCCGTAGTTTATGGATGGGAGTGTGGTGCAACTTACAAGCGAGAGGGACAACATGATCGGTGTTTTATGGCTTTTAACGCTTCCGTGAGCAAACAACAAACGCAGAAATCAGCGACCGAAAATCGCAGAAATCGGCGTGCGAAAATCGCGGAAACGCGATGCAGACGCAAAAAGCCATAAAAATGCCGATCGTTGCTGTTAAAAGTAGCCAATTTGCCCTCTCTCTTAGTTTTAGATTTAATTTAGAGAGATTTTTTTTAGAGAGATTAGAGATATTGTTAAGCCACTTCTAGACACTTGTCTTTTTTCAGAATGTTTCATATTCGACAATTTGACACCAACGGAAAGTGATCAGGTGCTGAACTGATGGTTTTAAGTGATCTCAGAGGAGTTAAACACAGTCAATTACTAACCCCATGCTGAATGCTGTTGAGAATTTCTCGGCGAAAAAACCCAATAACTTTTTTTTATGTGGCCTGACCTCTAATTTTTATCCAAAACGTCATGTTCGATACCTAACATTCTCCCATGATCCGGCAGATCGGCGGCTGTAACAGCACTCTGGCCCATCCTTTGTCGGATGAGGCTAGAGCGCTGGTGCAGCTTTATAGAAAGTGTAGTAGGCGAATTGTATAAATTTATTTAAAAAAATTATTAGAGATATGGAGTGACGTAGTCCTGATGGACCAAACCCCTTAAGTAAAGATTTAAAAAAAAAGCCGATGAGACAGTTAAAAGCTTTTTAAGTATAAAAATCCGCATTATCGCCTTTCGCTTAGACCATGCGCCATTTTGAATCTTCACCGGCTAACAGCTTATTGTTGCCGACAATTAGTCGACTCCTAATTAGTTTAAGCTACTGTAGCTGCTAGAGTAATGGATCCCTGCGCCGTGCCAAGCTATGCCCCTTTTAAGGCTATGAAAGGATAGACCGTATTCATGCATTCATTTAGTTTTCTTCGCTTACGTTTTAAAGTTTTATTATTTTTTTTATCGTGTTTTCCAGATAGATTATATTGACTAGAACTATTAATAACAAGTTTGTCTTGTTAAACTAGGCAATGGTTAAAAGTATGTATGTGTTAACATTTATACCTATTAGACTAGCTTTGATGCGCGACTTCGTCAGCGATTAGGTTAGTTTATAAAAGGTCTATGATAAAAGGAAATAAAGAATTAAATAATAAAGCCTATATCACTTTTTAAGTCCTCAAACGGAACGGATCAATGTGATTTTTTGTGTGAATATATTAATTGAAGACCTAGACAGTGAAATAAGCTACTTTTTATCCCTGAAAAACAAAGACTTTGAGTGAACGTTTGATAAATAGCTGAAAATCAAGTTGGGATGGAAATTCCATGTTGTAATTAATTAATAAATTGACAAAATCAAGATAAGAACTATGAAAAATTCCATCATTGAGCGACTTGGAATCATCTACTGAATCGCTGTTTCAGTTTTCAGTAGAATATCCTTACACCCTGTATAACGATAAAAGAGTAGAGCGCCTTGTTTAATTAAATGCAGTAAATAAGCTAATGAAGAACTAGAAGTGTTTTATATGTATGCCCCGTCTAGGCGTACCGGCGCCTGTACTCATTTGTAATACAGTAATGTGAAACAATTACTTAGCTAAGTAAATTATTGAATATGTAAGAAATTATTCTAAATTGTTTAGAAATGTATGCATGCAAGCAAAGTCACTTCACATAAAACAAAAAATTGTCAATTCTGATAATAAAATTAAAACAGCATGGGACATCATTAGCGATGAAACGAGTAAACATAAGGTGCATAATAATAATAAATTGGAGCTTAAAATAGATAATCATGTAATTAACTCCGATATAGAAATTGTAAATACATTTGAGAACTTTTTCAAAAATATTCCAATTACCACAACCAGTTCTCTGAATTCCTCGCCAGCAGAAGCCTATCGTCTTTTAAGGAGCAATGTCTCTGAGTGCAATAAGTTATTTAGGTTTGAACACGTTACCCCATATGACATAATCAAAACATTTAAATCATTACAAAATAAGAAAACAGCAGATCTATGGGGGATATCAGTTAAAATAATTCATAACATAATTGATATTATTGCGCCGTATCTTGCTCTAATTTTTAATAAATCAATAGATTCTGGATCTTTTCCAGACCTTATGAAATGTAGTAAACTAATACCGCTTTTTAAATCGGGAAGCAAAAGTGACCCGAATAACTACAGGCCTATTTCAATTTTGCCAACTCTCAGCAAGATATTCGAAAAAATAATGCTCAAACAACTGCTTTTACACTTTAATCTAAATAAACTTCTCCACTCTGAGCAGTATGGTTTTACAAAGGGTCGATCAACAACCGATGCAGCCGCAAGGCTGTTACAACACATATTCGATGCATGGGAGAACTCACAGAATGCCATTGGTATTTTCTGTGATTTGTCAAAGGCATTCGACTGCGTTGATCACGAGACTCTTTTGTTTAAACTAAGCCACTATGGCATTAAAGATTGTGCACTCAGTCTCATTGCGTCTTATCTCAGTGACCGAGTCCAAAGAGTATGTGTCAATGATGTAAAATCATCCGGATCAGCCTCAATAATGGGTGTACCCCAGGGTTCTATTCTAGGTCCATTCATGTTTTTAGTCTACATAAATGATTTACCACATTTTGTCCAAAATACTTGCGATATTGTACTATTTGCTGATGATACGTCTTTGATTTTTAAAGTCGATAGGACGAAAGACAATTTTGACGATGTAAATAGTGCATTATCTCAAATTTCTGAATGGTTTACGGTAAATAATCTACTTTTAAATGCTAAAAAAACCAAGTGTGTTGAGTTTTTATTACCTAACACGAGAACGGTCAGTAAGAATTTAAAGATAAATAATGAACCTTTGAAAACTGAGGAATCCACAGTATTCTTGGGATTAACCCTGGACTCAAAGCTACAATGGGGCACCCATATAGCAACGCTTGCTGGCAAACTTAGCTCTGCTGCTTACGCTGTTAGGAAGATTCGACAGTTGACTGACATAGAAACTGCAAAAATTGTTTATTTTGCATATTTCCATAGTATTATGTCATACGGAATCTTACTGTGGGGTAAGGCAGCCGATATTGGAAAAATTTTTGTATTGCAGAAGAGGGCAATCCGCGCAATCTATAATTTGAGACCGCGGGATTCCCTTCGAGAAAGATTTAAAGAAATAGGCATTCTTACAGTAGCTTCACAATATATTTACAACAACATAATATTTGTCAGACAAAACATTTTGAGTTACAAAAAAAAGGGTGATTTATCCCATAGACCAAGTAGAAATCCAAATAAGCTCATGTATCCTGGGCTGCGCCTCAAGAGGGTCCAAAAGTCATTTGTGAGAATGGGCGTGACGTTCTACAATAAAATTCCACAGTCAATCTTAGACTTGCCTCTACACAAGTTTAAGAAATCAATTAAATCCGCTCTCATGGAAAAAGCATATTATACAATCGAAGACTACATAAATGATAAAAAAGCGTGGATATAATTCGCTCCAGTGATTCATGAGACAGTGATAACTATCCTATGTAACATGAATTTATTGTATTCTGTTCTACGGTGTTTCCACTTTATTTGTGTCTCAATCATGTCTCAAAATGAATAGTTTAATATTGATACTCAATTCGATGCCTCAACATGGGTAGCCTGAGTAGTCATGCTCTCTTTAAACATTTCTGTGGTGGTGTCGTGTGATGCGGGTTGTTACGTTCCCTCAAATATGGTTGAGCGAAGCAATGGCTGGATCATGCGTCATGCTCGTGAACGGGTGCCACCAACGGGAATGGGTCTGCTTTTGCCTGCCTGTTTTGACATGTATTGAATTGTATTTATTTGTATTTGTATTGTATTTATTTTTACTTGTATTGTACTCGGGAAAATTAATCGTGGAAGCACTGTATACATAGCATAGTTTCATTAACTATTGTAAAATTTATTTTTTATTTTTGAAAAGAGCAACCGCCGAGTTTCTTGCTGGTTCTTCTCGGCAGGAAAGGCATTCCGAACCAGTGGTAGATTCATTGACGATTCAAAAGTGCTTGTAAAAGTTTATTTGAATAAAAAATATTTCTATTCTATTCTATTCTAAACTAACGGCTTATTTATACATCATACGGCTAAATCTCTTTAGGTCTAACGAAAGTGTTATATATCCCTACTAGTGTTTTAAACGAAAGTGTGTTTGTTGGTCCAAAGTTTTGTAGGGGTTGAGGTCCTTGAGTTTTTTTCCCCCTACAAAACTTTGGACCAACGAAAATGTACGGCATGTAAAAAAATATTATCTATGCATAAAATACTTTCAAAATAAATTAATTTTATGTTGTATCAAATCACCCCCTGGACCACGAAAAGAGAGGGGGTTGCAACCCTCGATTTTTTTCCATTGTCGCATGATTTTTATACGGCGTTGCGGAATAATGGATTAGAAGCTGTATTGAAACAGTATGAAGCTGATGCCGTACAGAATCAAATGACCAAATTTACCCTGGAAATTTTCAGAAAATCAAAAAAGTTTACCGACTTTGTGGATCCACATTTTTGTACGGCACTGCCCGCTTTCTTATTATTTTTCATGGATCTATCGATGGTAAAAATGCCGTACAAAAATATATGACCAAAATGTACTCCCTCTACCTGCACTTTTCCATTCTCACCAGCACTCAGTTGGACAGCTTACAAGTGACGGCATAGTGCTGAATCGTATTATTTTATGCTCTTATATCGTCCTATATAGGTCACCTGGTGGTTCATATGATCCATCCATTTTTGGACCGGGCCAGTAGTCTATTAGTGTGATTTAGACCCTTTTGAACAGACACTTCTCAGGTAACAGAGTCAGTTTTCAACAGAAATCTCAGTAAATAGAAACAAATAAATTAATGAATATATTGTTATGTACGTTTGTGTTGCGATAGAAAGTGCGCGACCGTTGGAAGGATCTTCATTAAGGCTTCACTCGTAATTAGCAACAGGTTTACGAAACCCGAGGTCGCAGCGGGCCCCGTGGTACAGTTAGCTCCCATACTTCACATAGGCCATTTAAACGCTTACCTACGTTTAAATGACCTATGTGAGGTATGGGAGCATTCTTTCAATTTTAAATGTAACCGACTTCAAAAAAGGAGGAGGTTCTCAATTCGTCGGAATCTTTTTTTTATGTTTTATTCCCCGATTACTCAAAGATGCCAGGACCGATTTGGAAAATTATTTTTTTGTTTGAAAGGGTATACTTCCCAGGTGGTCCCGGGAATCGAACCCAAGGCCTCCCAGTTACAAGATCACAGCGCTTACCATTGCGCAGGGAAGTCATCAGGAGGTTCTTGATTATCATAGAAGCCCGCAAAATAACGCTGCTTCTATTCAGTATAAATGGCATTTAAAGCAGCATTAGCATTACTTTATAATTTAATGAAATAGTAACGGAAACAGACCCCTAAATCGAAAAAATGTTAATAACTTACCGCCAATACTTTTAAAAGACCTTTCCAACGATTCCTCACACAATGGGGGGTCTTTTTCAAAATTTTATTGCACAACTTTTTCGGCGTAATTAATATGCATAACCTTGCCAAATAGCAGCTCTTTAGTATCAATAATCTCTGCGCTATGCGGACAGATGGACTGACGGACAGGGATGGACTTGGCAAAACTATAATGGTTCCTTGTAGTTTTACTACGGAACCCTAAAATGGAAGCCTATTCTTACAGCTCTGATGTTTTTTTTTTTAATAGAATATTAGCCAAGCTTATATTCTCCTCTCCCCTCTAAATAAGCGGAAAGCTTGTGCTAGGAGTGGGTACGACAATAGTGCAACGGGTGAGGCTCGAACCTGCGACCTTTCAGTTTTCAGTCCGCACCTTTAACCGTTGAGCTATTGAGGCTAATTCATTTATGTTGAGATGGAAATGTCATACAATAGGCACCTCTTATAATGGATTGAATTAATTATATCCTGGTACTTAAAATAGTTCGTTTTTAAAATTACAATAAAGATTAATTGATAAGCTTATAAAATATTATTAAGATTTTATTTCTTTTTTAAGTAAATAACGTATAGAGCATTAGTATTTATTAACTTGGAAGAATTTTTATTTATCGAAACTTAGTTTTTTATTTAGCAAGATTTATTTTGATTAGATTTCGATTATTTGATAGAATAGAATTAATATAGTGAGAATAAAATGTTATTTATTTTATTTTTTTAATGTCTCAAGGAATATGATATTATGGTAGAGTAAAAACTAGATTTTCTTTAAATCGTTTTAATCATTTTGCAAGGCAAAGTGAACTTTAATACCACAGAATAATATATTTTATAGCATTTGTATCGAATTCCCCACAATCGCGCGCACAACTTGTCTATCGCTTAGTTTTTAATCTAAGTCTCCGAAAATGTGTATGGAACCTAAAATTATACACAAAGAAAAACTCAAAAGACACTTGCAAAAGATTAAATTCAATATGAGCATCCCTTCGATCACAGAAGAAAAAAAACATCCTTATTAATTAAGCTAAGCTGTAAAAATAACTTTCACAACCATTGTTAGAGTTTTAACTAACGGCCAAACTTTTGCAGATTTAAAAGCTTATAAAAAATTATATAAGCGAAGTCACAGTCAGTAAATATTGAATTTAATTAATCCATAGACAATATAATGTATAGAGGAAATAGAAGAAAAAAATTGCGAATATATGAAATGAAATGTCAATGGCAGCTTAACGCTCTTTCAAATGAATAAGATCTAAAAAGTTTCAATGAAAAAACTACTTATAGAATGTCACCATAAAATTTCCAAAGGAGTTCCTGAATCAGCATAAAAATGCCGATTTATATAAACATTCTAGAGTAATTTGGAAGCTTGAAATGAAATGAACAGTCAAGTGTTTACTTTAAGATTAAGGCAGTTCGCGAAACTTTTATATGTGAGGATTAGTAAAATGATTGAAGTTTTTATGCCTACTTGGTAGTTGAAATAAATAGAATAGATTTTTTTATTTAAATAAATTTGAATTAACTAGCTACTAAGTTGTTGAAATAAAAGTCTCAATAGGATAACGGTTCAAGGAGTGGACGGAAAAAAGAAAGGTTCAAATCTCATCCATTTAGTGGTACAAACTCCCTAAATTGGATTTTTAGAATTTTTGGAGTTTGGTGGAAACTTAGCTGTTTTAAATCACGTAAGGCCGTTGGTCCTGTGCCTGATCTCTCTCTACTTAGATTGACCAAGCGGACTATGAGTGTGAGGGAATAGACAGAAAACTTATGTTTACGCACATACATTTGCTTTTGAAATTAAGTTAGTAGAACATTACAACAAGCTGATACGTTAAGGCGTTAATCAGAGAGACTAGACTCTAAAGTTATATATAAAAGTGAAACTATGCTAAAGATTTCTTTATTCCAACATTTTATATTATTCATAATTAAATTTTGATTTTCAATTCGAAATCAATAGTTTACATAGCAATATGATATGTCATAAATATAATGAGAACTAGATCTGATATGAATTCAAATTAGTGATTCATAAAATATAACGCAAAAACTAGAGCGATTCCAAAGGTCACGCCGTTAGACCTTATACACATGATTTCAAAATATCTTTATATATCCTTTTTCGTCTTGTTAAGCTGCGAAGTAGGTCCTAGTTCGACGCCGCAGTCAAGCCAAAAATATTTTGTTTCTTTCGTCAATAAATTTTCAGTAGCAGTCCCAAGCTGGTGGGTAGTTTAAAAATACACTTCCGTACCTCGGAGACCATGTGAAACTCTCGTTTCTACACCTCAATCTAATCATGTCGGATGGCCATTCCTTCAGACTATGAGAGTGAGGGAATAGGGAATGCACTTACGCACAATAATTCCTCCTGCCTTGTATAAGTCCCGGTGTAAGTGTTTGATTTAAGATTCTGGTGGGAAGCTTCGGCCAGTCTTCTCAAGAATAAAAAAAAATATTCGCGACGACTTGGGAACTTCTCCGTTTTTCATCGGTTGAAGAGTAAAGCATTAGGCAATTAAAAACATGACGAAAAAAGCGGAAAAGACATATTTTTTTTATAAATAGGATTTATATTTGACTATAATGTGCACCATCCTTAATAATTAATAAATAATTAATTAATACATTGTGATCAGCAAAGGTCAGTGTTGTGCTCTCATTCTTATTTTAGTTAAAGAAACACAAAAGCATAACCATTTAATTTTATTACTTTTTAGATAAGATAGACTAGTAGCTACCCACGGAAGTCACTCCGGCCATGTTCAAGTAGAGAACAGGTAACCCCAGCCAATGTAAAAGGGACAAATCGATACTACTGTTTTTTATGTTCCTTTAGAGTTAGAGTTCTTTACTAGCTGATGCTATTCAAATTGGTCTTTCCAAATGATGATCTTTAATACATGCTCTTTAATTATTTATTACTAAACTGATACTTGGCGATTACAAAGATAATTTTAACGCAGAAATATGTAATGCATTAGAATATAATTAAATTAGAATCATCATGGCAAACCTTTGAGTATTTTAACTCTCTTAATGCTCTATGTTCTCAAAGTATCAAACTCTGATAGAGTATATTAATTTTGATGTAAATTTTTATAGTAAATCCAAGTGTGTCAAGTAGCGTGAAACGAGAGTATTTAATCCACGGGTGGTCATTGATGTATTTGATGGGAAATTATAATTAAATAAATGTGAAACGTATTAGTGAAATAAATTAATTTTGATGGAACCCAAAAATACGGGCGAGAGAATTAATTTATAATTTTGATATATATTTTGATAAGTGTCATTAGTTACTTTAATTTACATAATCACAGTTGCGGTAGGCTGGACCAGTTATTGAGTTATAATTAAAAATTTTTTATCCGTCTTAATTGCTTTGTATTTTGTATTTTTTTTTCATTTCATGTTGTGTTAGGCACTACCGGCTGTAGATATTTGAATATTTAAATGTTTTTATTACATAATAATCGTGTCTAGAAAAATACGATAATAATATTATTATTAAAAACAAAGTTTATAAAAATATACAACAGGTATAAATACAACATTTCAATATTCAAACGTACAGTCACTAGTAAAACTCCTTTTAAGCCATCGATCTATTTATAATAATAGGTCGACCTATTAAGAGCAAAATCTGCAAAACATTAATTTATTTTTTATAATATTTATAGTATACCAGATCTCTGATGTCACCACGACGTAGAAACATAGCGCGGTCATAGGGGTCAAGTTAAGTCAACATTTAGTCAAGGTTATTCGAATTTTAAGTCAAAAGTAGTCAAGGGGGATTAGTTAAGTCAAAAATTCTATTTCTATTTCTATTTGCCTCCCGATTTCTTCAAGTCGTAGGACTCATTCGCAAGCAGAGTTTTACACTCGGCTACTCACCTCAATGAAGACAGCTCATACTTAAGATTAACAGTTAACACAGGCTATATTTTATCCCGGAAAATTAAAGAGTTCCCGCGGGAATTAAAAAAATCTTTATCCACGCGGACGAAGTTGCGAGCATCATTTGTACCAAGTATATATATATATTTTTTAAACAATATTAGCCAAGCTGAACTTATTCCCTCCTATTTCTATTCCCTTCAAATAAGCTAAAAGCTTGTGCTAGGAGTGGGTACGACAATAGTGCAACGGGTGGGGTTCGAACCTGCGACCTTTCAGTTTTCAGTCCGCACCTTTAACCGTTGGGCTATTGAGGTGTAAATTATATTATTGGAGATTGCTTTTTATGCAGGAAACTAAACGTCCCCTAACTTTAAAGGAAATTTTAACACCTTTTAATGTACCTGCGATCAGGCAAATAAATGATTTGATTTGATTTGAAAACTTTTTAATTGAGGACGCGGGCATAACCGCAGGTGAAACACTTCCATTTCCATCGTCAAAAATTTACTTTTTTATAATTAAAATCCCGTACACACTGTGACATCGAGATGCGGTGAAAGCTTAAATATTGAATCACCGGGCCCATATCACTTCCAAGGAAACATAAATAACGCGTCACAGCCAAAATAACTTGTCAGTTGTCACCCCAAATACAGTTCCCATAAAAACGCGCATAATCCGAACATACATCAAGTGCATTGTCTCTAAGAATTTATTACGCAACCAGTTTTAATATTGTTATATAAAAACAAAACAAAAAAGAAATATAAAACGATTGACTTCTGGTCTGTACTTCTTTGTTTCGTTCGAGTGGCGAAAATAATGTAATATTCAAATAATGTGATATTCAAATAATGTACTCGCAACCCCTGCACTAAAGTGTATCAATATTAAGTGTTGTGTGTTTTTGTAGTTCATTGTGAGTACCGGTTTGTTTGTACGCTTCCTTATAAATAATTTTGTTTATTTTTTGCAGTTATTGTGTCATTGTAATGGGGGGTAATCGTCCGAAACGGGAGCGGGGTTAGAAGGGACCCTATTTGGTTACGCCACGACTCTTTTAGATGAGATATGCATAATATGAGGTATTGTTGACCTACTGTTTGGCGACCTTTCTTTTACAATTGTAGAGTTTGATTAAAATCTCGGTAGTCAATTTGATTTACCCAATGTTTTTTTTCTAAATGCTCGTAAGTATAGTTTTTCATGTAATTAATTCAATTCAATCAACTATCAGTACCTACATATGTATCATCCTTACTTCATTCTAATACTATAAATACGAAAATGTGTTTTGTTTGTTAGTTTGTCCTTCAATCACGCTGCAACACAGCTACTCATTGGAATGATTTTTTGCATGGCTATTGTTGAATTATTCCTTTTTATTCAAGAAAACCATAAAGTTCCCGAGGGATTAAAAATGAAATCTACGTGGCTGGAATCACGGGCATTAGCTAATACATATTTTATTTTTCGATAAAGAATATTAGCCAAGCTGAACTTGACTTATATTCTCCTGTCCCTTCCAAATAAGCGAAAAGCTTGTGCTAGGAGTGGGTACGACAATAGTGCAACGGATGAGGTTCGAACCTGCGACCTTTCAGGTTTCAGTCCACACCTTTAACCGTTGGGCTATTGAGGCTAATAGATAGTCTGTAAAACCATTTTTATCAACACGCCAACAGATTTATAGGAATACAAAACATTTTTTTACAAAGAGAATCGATCCGAATATTTGACATTTCAAAAAATATGCAATGACATGACAAAACACACTCAGTACTACAAAGATTTATTGAAGTTTACACAACCATGACCAAACGCTATCACTTCATGTCATTTTTGTAATAAAATACATTGGCTGGTTCACTTTTCTTCAAAGTAGTCCATTGTGATTTTATTTGATGCGTCTGAACGGCGTGTGACATGTATAACGACTTCGATTCCCGTAAAAAATTAGGCGATCATATTTTTATTGACACGTAGGTATATAAATATACTTAGATGCTTTAGATCGTTTTTTTTATCGACTCGTATATAACATACTTACTTTAATTTTGGAACGGATATATTATTTTGTTATTAGCTTTTTCCCGCGACTTCATGCGCATTTCTTTTCAAGGTTAAAAGTAGCCTTTGTCACTCTCCAGGTCCTCAACTATACCCATACAAAAATTTAGGCCGATCCGTTGCTTCGTTGCCGCGTGATTGAAGGACAAACCAATAGAAAAATACACTATATCATTTAATACATATTAATACGTATTTAAAATGAATTTAACCTTTCTTAAAACGAAAATAGCAACTAAATAATCTACACAATAAAATCTGAATTAACACTAAAATTAAAACTAAATTAAATCAAAAAAGCTCATCGGATTATTATCAAATTGTTCTCCGTTTCGTATTTTCTCTACTGATTTCCAGCTCAGTGAAAACGTATCCTAAATCAAAAATGATCTCGTTTGACCTTTTCCCACATCTAAAACTAAAATTATAGGTTATTAGTGTACTTAGAATCCGATCACGCCAGCTCAATGGTGTGTTCTACACTGCACTGCGTTTTTTAAAAAAATGTAAGCCAAGCTGAACTTGACTTCTCCTTTCTAAATAAGCGGAAAGCTCGTCTTAGGAGTGGGTGACAGTGGGTCAAAGAAGCTCTTATTTAAAAGTCCACAATTTTCATGACTGATGATGACTGACTGATCTGATGATGACTGAGTTTGAAAGTTTTGGAGTGATTAATTCGTTCGCTATAACGAACGGAAGTTTCTAACAAAGTTCCACTCCAAACGTAGGCTTAAAATAATCAATAAATATGTGAATGTCATGCAATTCTTTACTGGTACTCATAATTACGGTTTTGATGATTATTGTGATAGCTCCCTTTTACAGGACAGTAGGTATAGTTCTTGCAATTCACGGGGGCGCGTGGTTCATGGTTGCGTGTGTCGTATCTATATAAGTGGGAGCGAGAGCTTGCTCGCGCCTGACCGCTCCCACCTAGGCTCCTGACAGGCACACACTTACGCAATGTGCATGTACACGACGTAACCACAAGTAAAGCTCTCGCGCCCTCGTGACCTCGTGATCTAAAAGAACTATACGTCATTTTTTTAAAATTTTCTGAGAGCTCGTCGTACTAGTACGACGATACTGCGTAGTCGGCCTTTAAAGGCTTACTAAACATGGCTAATCACGTCATCGACTACTACGCTTCTAAGCGTTATAATTCGACGCATTTTATATTAAAAATACATAAATTTAATTTAACATACAAAGTTCAAAGTGAAACAAACCGATTATTTTCTTCGGTCGATAATAACATTAAAGAATCGATCGCCACACGTTTATGGCTTCTTGATGAGGAATACCATTCAGAACGGGCCTTTAATGTTTGATGAAAATTAAATAATCACGATTCAAATATTTTATTAATAAAATTAAGCATTGGTTTCTATTTATCGTTATTCCGTAATTATATTACTGTACTTAAACTTATTGAACTGCCCAGTGCTTGTTTGATTATAAGATATACATATTATTAATAACTTTTAATATCAGATATCAAAAATTATGGCGTATTTAAAAATTAAATATTCCTTGGAGAAAATATTCTAATATTCTTTGATGACTTTAAATGCGCTCTTTCAAAGACTTCATTATTGCCCATTCATGAATGCCCAATTAGATTCATGATATGTCTACTAAGATTGTAAATGCAAAAGTGTGTTTGTTTGTCCTTAGATCACAGTGCAACAATTAATAATTTACTACATATGAGGTCTTAAAGAATGACATAGGTTTCCTTTTATGCCGAAATAACAGATTTCCCGCGAGGTTTTTGAAAAACCTGAATCCACGCGAACGAATTCCGTTTCGCTCAAAATTCCGTATTTTAAAACCAAATTCATTAACGCAAATCAATGACAGATGAATTCAACGGCAGTTTCTGTAGCGCTTAGTATTTTAATTCTATACAAACGTTTATGATATTTGTGACAACAATAGTACCTATAAGTACTGTGGACAACATTTTATCAAACAACCAAAAATATCCTCTATCTTTAATGCAATAAGAGTCAAAAATGGTTGTTGTCACGGCTACAGAGCTTTGATAATGACAAAACACACTTACAATAAGGGGTACTTGTAAAATTAATCATGTGGCACAACACTGTGTTGGTAAACTTCTGTTGTAATACAAAGAGTTTGTCCCCATTGTTGTGGGGATAAAAAGTGATACAGATCGAGAGTACCCAAAATTCGCAAGGATTAATGATTACGTCTTCCTTTGCGTTGAAATTTTATTTTTACTGATATGAGAATGTGGCTCTTATGATTAATATAAAAAGACTAGCTGTCCCCTCGCGACTTCGTCCGCGTGGAATTAGGTTCTTTGAAAATCCCGTGCGGACTCCTGATTTTGTCCGAATAAAAGTAACCTATAACACACTGTCTGCAACCATACCCATCAAAGAATCACGTAGATCCGTTGCTCGATATTAACTTGAAAAATTATGGATTTTCATACAAACATTCAACCCCCATTCAACCCCTTTGGGAGTAGAATTTTTGAAAACCGTGAAACACGTCCTTTTTTATTTTTAACTGAAAGCCCAAATACCGAATTTCATGGGTATAACTTGAAAAATGACGGACTTTCATACAAACTTTAACCCCCCCCATTTAACTCCCTTTGGGGGAGAATTTTCGAAAAATGTAAAATACGTAATTCTTTATTTTTGATCAAGAGCCAAAATATCAAGTTTCATAAACATAACTTGAAAAATAACTTGAAGAACGAAGGACTATCATACAAACATTCAACCCCTATTTAACCCCTTAGGGGGTAGAATTTTTTAAAAGTGTGAAACACTTACTTTTTTGTTTTCAATTTAAAGCCTAAATACCGAATTTTATGGGTATAGCTTGAAAAATGACGGAGTTTCATGCAAACTTTAACCCCCCTTTTTACCCCCTTGGGGGGAGAATTTAAAAAAAATGTAAAATACGTAATTCTTTATTTTTAATCAAGAGCCAAAATATCAAGTTTCATAAACGTAACTTGAAAAATAACTTGAAGAACGAAGGACTATTATACAAACATTCAACCCCTATTTAACCCCTTAGGGGGTAGAATTTTTAAAAACTGTGAAACACGTACTTTTTTGTTTTCAATTTAAAGCCTAAATACCGAATTTCATGAGTATAACTCGAAAAATGACGGAGTTTCATACAAACTTTAACCCCCCTTTTTACCCCCTTGGGGGGCGAATTTCGAAAAATCCTTTCTTAGTGCTCGCCTACGTCATAAAAGGAACCTACTGTCAAAATTTCAAGTTTCTAACTTCAGTGGTTTAGGCAGTCAGTCAGGACAAGCCTTTTTATATAATTATAGATTGTGTTGTTTATAGTAACCTGCTGTTACAAGGTATTTTTAATTCGATGACAAGGTAGTCCTTGACTGCGATCTCACCTGATGGTAAGTGACGATGCAGTCTATGATGGAAGCGGGTTAACTTGGAAGGGGTATGGCAGTGTGCATTTCAACCCATACCCATAATCGGTTTGTACACGCCATCGTGTTGGAACGCTAAATCGCTTGGCGGTACGTCTTTGACGGAAGGGTGGTAAATAGCCACGGCCAAAGCCTCCAACCAGACCAGAGACAACGTGACGACCTCCCTGGCGGAGTGGTGAGCGCAGAGGTCTTATTATTTCCCAGTTTGTTCGATTCCCGCTGGGGGAAATTCGGGAATTTATAATTTCTAAATTGTCTCTGGTGGATCACTTCCCAGGTGGCCCCATTGTCATCAGGTCAGGATCCTGGAGAAATTGAGGGAACTCTGCTTTTATAGGCACAATTGATATACTTTGTAGTGGCGTTTGAAGTCGGATTTGTAACAAAAATTTTTACGTTTATACTTGTTATATAAGAGAGCTAATATATTTCAAGAATTAGCAAACTAGTTTCCGAAACTAAATGTGTATTATGTGAAACGATGACGTGAAGTATGGAATGCCCACTGTGACTGTGTCGATACAGCTTGCTTGACTCAATTCTCTGGTAGTGGGTGCAACCGTGAGAAAATAAATGTTCTACATTTATATTGCATATAAAATGGAAGAAATGTCGCCGTTTCACTTCGTTGCATAGTTCCTTTCAACTCTATTTATAGTCATGTATATTAAATTAGAGATTAGTTTATAAATAAGGAGTGATATTATGGGCACATTTCCTCTTATATGCTCCAGATAGGGACATAAAAACTATAAGAATATTTTAAGTTGCATAGTCGTAATACAGGCTTTAATAGTGGCATAAGTGTCTTATTAAAAATGCTTAGTAAAAATTACTAACATTATACAATATTACAAAAAAATATTATACATTGAGTGCATGGATTTAATAGAATTGATTAAAAGAATCGAAATCGAACTAAGACCTGGTTCTATAGTATTTGGACATTTATATATACTTGCCAAAGTACCTAAGTAATATATAAATACTGACTGATCTATCAACGCACAGCTCAAGTTTCTGGCTGCATCGTGCTGAAATTTGGCATACAGATAGCTATTGTTACGCAGGCATTCGCTAAGAAATTTTTTTGAAAATTAAATTCCTAAGGGGATAAAATAGGGAGTTATAAAATCAAACTTAACGTGATCGAAGCCGCAAACAAAAGCAATTTTATAAAACATATTTTGAATTATAATTATAAACTATTTCTTAAGAAAAGTCAGTCTTCTTACGTATATTCTTTACAAAAAATAGTGCAACAAAGTATCAAAAGCACCCGTATATATTTAAGCTTCCATTAAGGAGCCCTATCATTAGTCACTCTAAGGATTTACGCGTCAATTGCACAAAAACAGTTGACGCAAACAAATTGAATATTCCCACATAAGAAGGTGAAAATCCTAAGGCAAATATGGGATAGAGTTGATAATAAATGATCTTTTTGATGATACAATAATGGCCTTTAACTTGAAGGACATTAATGTTATAGTTGCTTGTGGAAATACTGATATCGTTAACGAAGAAAGCATTAAAGTTTAAAATCAAAATGAAATTTCGTGTGATCTACTCAAAAGAATGGGCGATCCGCATGTGTTCGCTTTGATTAATGATCTTACTCTCGAACTATCACCGAAACTAGAGGAAACAGGACAATTGTCAGTATAATACAATCGTGTGACACAATGGTTAATTTTTTGCAGTTGGGTATCCAAACAAATAAAACTAAGTTCTTTATGATAGGGGGATAAGGTTGAGAATCTCATGGCTGTAGAAATTTAAGACAGTAATGCTAATGTTGTTTTGGTGTTAATAAAAAGTTGACTAATGACTTTAGCTTCGGGATCAAATATTCATGCATTTTTTTCAATTTGGCGACTCGTTTTGTTACACTTAACGCTTTTTACATTAAGCATCTGTTTAATGATAATTATAACGATGTCCCTTTGTGTATATTCCACTGTTATTGAATTTGGTCTTACTTGTTTCCGTTACCAATAACGTTACTTCGTTTGTTACCAATAACGTAATGTCAACTTTTTAGGACTATTTTACCAATATGAAGCAAGTAAAGTTTTATTAAATTATGATAAAATTCTTATAATTTTATTCTTCTATCTATGCAACTATTTACTACCTGCGTTTGATTTCACGTTGCGTTTATTTATTTTTGACAATCAAACTCAATTTGAACGTTCACACACCGAACGAATCTTCACGAATCTTCACACCGCTTGTAACGTGTAGTCTTAAACAGATCTCAGAATGTCTTGTTGCTGTTTTTATTAGTCAGATTTTTATTTGATGAAATCAAAGGAACTTTAAATTTCATACGTAGATTTTCAAATAGGTATCGTTATTTTCTTATGTTTGTTAAATAATCTTCAATGTTATTCATATCATTATCAATTACTTACTAAATAGGGATTTCAATATCATAGAGAAGATAAAGTTAATCGATACCAACTTACAATTCCCATCTCGTAAATCAACCCTAATCTACATTGCGAGTAAATTGCAACGGTCACTCTCATGTCCCAGTTACCACGGTCTGGACGCATCTAAGTTCACAACTTGTAGCCATAAATAAATAGATGAACCACACCTTTATTACTAGAGCCATAAAGATGGTATTGCGAAGAAATTTTAAAGCACTTTCCTTTTATCTACTAACGAATATCGATGGTACAAACATTAGAACTTTGTTGAGAGGAAATGACGACAAATTTTCAAGTGGATTTCTAGTGTTGTTCACTAGTTTGCACTCGATCTCTCCCAGTGGTAAGTTATAATGCAGAGTAATATGTTATCTAACGTGGTAAATCGATTTTAATTGAATCGTAGCCAACTCAAAAATAATTTTGAACGAAAATGTTCAAATGAATGCAGGAAGCCCGCACCGAGAAGCGCTAGTATTGGCAGATCCCCACTAGTTGGGCCAAATATCAAGAGAGGCGCAAGACCGAGACCTGTGGAAGTCCATGCAAGTGACCTTTATTCAACAGTGAACGTCTCTGGGTTGATAAAGAAGAATACATGAAGCTTAAGAAAGATCAGAGCTTACTAAGATCAGAGCCAATAATGTCATCATCATATAGTATTATTTCAAAATGTTTTTGACATGCCATAAAGTAATTAAGTAATTAACCTTAAAGTTAAGGTATTCATTATACGACATGTCAAAACAAAAAATAATATTGCTTTAAGTATTGGTCTTTTGGTAGTATAGGCCCTAGGCAGAATCTTATGTAAGTCCACAGTTGGACATAAGTTAAGACGAGAATAGTCTAAATAAAGTTCTCGCAACTATTATGCGACCACGTGCCGACAATTTAAATAGAATAAAAACTTTGACTTTCACCATTAAGATAAAATTGTAGCCTTAATCAATATTTTAATGTAATCGATCGATTTAACGCTTATTTTTATTCAGAATTAAATATTCTATAAGATTTTTTATTACATTTTACCATACGAGCGTACGATATCCGACATAAATAAAATATATCGACCTATACGCAGAATAGAGTTACTTCTGCAAAATCCTTACTTTACAGGAGAGCGATTTGAAGTTTGTCTTGCCTGTAACTTTTTTCGTTATTTTTCTAGAGAATTGATTCTCATAGTATACTTTTGGAACATTATTATGCATTGATTACTATCAATAAACTCAATGCAAAACCCATAATTTGGAATTTAGGTGTTTCTATATGCATATGTGACGATTTTTTGCGGATGTCTCCATGTTCTATATGTATATGTAACCTTATACTTGGGAAAAGTGTTCGTACCATGTC
The DNA here is from genome assembly GCA_038048805.1 of Hipparchia sbordonii. Lineage (NCBI taxonomy): Eukaryota > Metazoa > Arthropoda > Insecta > Lepidoptera > Nymphalidae > Hipparchia > Hipparchia sbordonii. The sequence continues at coordinate 1,146,837 of JBBIWI010000007.1, forward strand.
TATATATAACTTTTTTTTATGGAAATACTAATCTTCAAACGGTCTTATTTGCTGTAAAGAATGAAATATAAATACAAAATAAACAGTGTTTCTTATTTCATAATAACACATTTATTAGTAAAAAAAATTCAACATAATTTGACTAATTTTTTTAATTACTAAGCATGTACCTACTATAAAATTGTCTTACAAAAAAATGTAAAAATTAATAATAAAATAACTGAAAGTACTTTGTATTTTATATAGGTAATACTAGCTTTTGCCCGCAACTTTGCTCACATTAAGTTCGATTTTTCAATCCCCTATTTTACCCCCTTAGGGGTTGAATTTTCAAAAATTCTTTCTTAGCGGATGCCTACGTCATAATAGCTATCTTTCAGCCCGATCTATCCAGTGTTTTGAGCAATGTGATGATGATGAGTCAGTCAGTCAATTAGTCACCTTATCCTTTTTATATATTTAGGAAATTAAATTTAGGAACTATTGTGTAAATATGTAAGTAGAATGTATTAATAATCCTACTATAGAAACCTCAAAATGAAACTAATAAATAAATAATATAAAACATAAACATAAATAACGTATTAGGAACTATTATTTAGCATTAATAATAATCCTATTATAGAAAACTCGAATAAAACCAACGAAATAAAATTGCTACAAGGACAATATATAAGTTCTTTCAGGAGTTTTAAAAATAGTACAACCGAATATTGGCAAACAAAAAGGTTTAAAAACATTTTCTCTATTTTCCACAATTTTTCTGTGCGATTTATTATTGGCAATCAATAAGAAATCAATCATATCTAAGTTCTTCTTCGACTGAGCGTTATCCCACTAGGTGGGGTCCGCTTTCCGGCATGCTTTTGCCCACTTTTCCCGGTCTTGTGCATCCAATTTTCTTAATTTATTGGCTCTCATATCGGCGCCTACGAGGTCCAGCCAGCGCTTTCTTGGACGGCCGCGAGATTTAGCTCCAGGGACGGCGATGTTAAGACATCTATTACCGACGTAGCTTTGTGGTTTCCGTGCTACATGACCATACCATCTTAGACGGGCTTCTTGCAGCTTATCTCCGATGTCACGGACACTGAGCCTGCCGAGGATGTGATCGTTGCGTTGCCGATCGCAACGTGTAACATATCTAAGTTATTTATGTCTATATTATTAATATTTTAATTGAATAGATATTTTAAATCACGAAGAAAATAATATTGTGGTGGCAGAGATCCACTGGGTACCGCGCAAAATGAAAATTTTAAATTAATCAAAATAATGAATTTGTAAAGAAGATGCGGCACATCATCCATCATCTCTAGAGTCGTTAGGTGCACTGTAAGAGTTAGTTGTAGATGGTGATTGCATCCAGTGATCATCATATGGTTAGAATAAAAGGCATCATGACAATTTATGCGTATTTAACGGAGAAGGCATGGGAGTCGGTACACATTTTGGTGATGATATTCAAGACAAATTCCCAAAGCTAACAGCAGGGGAATTTTCAAAGTTGGACCGAGTTAAAAGTGTTAGGTCTAGTTGTTGCAATTTCAGGCGACGGTAGACATTATTTATTATCTTTTATAGAATTTTCAGCAACATGGTGCAGCCTTATGGCTAGTTTTGTCAGTAGCAAAAACTGGTATTTATCATTATATGCCGGCTGCAGTATAGATAATCGACTGTCTCTTACAGTTCCATCTGATATATCAATCTTCCCATATATCAGGGACCTCTTGCCTAATTTTTTCAGCTCCCTGTGGTAGTGCTGTTATTGTAAAAGCTCCACTACTGACACTGCCATTTTCTGAAAACAAAAATTAACATCATTAAAACGTTAAAGCAATTAACTACTGAAAACAGGTCTAAATAGTTTTATGTAGTTTTTTTATAAATACTTAACATAAAAAAAATTATTAATTTTAGGCTTTTATGGTAGTTTTCAGTTGAATAAGGATATATATCTCAATGTCAAACCAAGAATAAATGAATATATACACACATACCTCATAATTTCAAAATAATTTCCCTCGAACAAAGTAACTTGTGCACATTGTCCCGATATTTTTTACATGATTTCCGAATAATAAAGTAGTATGGTAAAATAATTAATATTATTGATTACTTATTAAAATGTATGAATTAATGTTTAATAGGTGTAATGAATTGATATTTCTTTTTTTGATTGTTTTTTGTAGTAAAATCTAACATTCCGAGGTATAATGTTCTATATGAATGTGGAACCGTTTAACTTAATTATTTAGCTTTAAAAATATATATATGTAAAAATTATTATATACAACTATCTAAGAGCAATCTATGTAATATAATTACAAAGCTGAAGAAAGAAAATTCCATTCACTTACCTGGAACATTCATTTTTCCATTTTTTTTATCTCCACGGCATTTGTCGTATTACTATATTCAATTTTTTTTGGCTTTAACGAAGGGAAGATCATATGTTTTGAGCGTGTATTTTTAAGTTTGAGCACATATAGTAAAAAATAATAACAAAATTAACACGAAAATAGCAGATAAAAGTGTGAGCGTGTGCACACTATCATTTCGGAGAACATGAATACAACTACAGATGTGACCCTCCGATCGCGCTGATCTGGACAGTGAATACTGACACTTGTGCTGTCGGGCCCTTCTTCTTTGGAGAAATAAATTAAATGTACCTTTATTCGACTGGTATCTTTGGATCTACATAACTTTTTAAAATTTTGATTTCACTAGTAAATATTAGAGATCTTTTTAGGCTTAAAAATGCAATAAAAAATTTTTGTGCCATAATCATATATAACTCTATTCTACGTATAGGTCGATATACTCGATCGGTCGAATTTACGATCGCCGTTCGTACTATATCGCACCCTCATTAAAAGATACATCCGAATTGATTCATCACTGGAAGTGACGAAAGCATTTATTTTAGTTAAGCCGCTTTTACATTGTTAACATTGATTATCTAAATCTAAAGTCCAGATATATACCTAAATATATAAAAGGAAAAGGTGACTGACTGGTTAACTAACTGACTGACTAACTGAGTGACGAGATGACTGACTGACTGATCTATCAACGTACAGCTCAAACCCCTGGACGAATCGAGCTAAAAAGCACACAGACTATTAGACATAGGTATCGGCTAAAAAAGGAATTTAAAAAATTCAAACCCTAAGAGATTAAAATAGGGGGTAGAAAAATAGAATTAAAAGTAGGCAAAGCTGCGAGAAATGCTAGTGTTAACTAACAATAATTAACAATGCGACTGATATTTAATCATTAAGAAAGTAATTAAAATTAGCTAATAATATAAAATGTGAACTGGTTTACTTAGTTAGTTTCTCTGTTTTCAGGTAAGTCGTCAAGGTTCGTCTGCTATCTTCTTAAAACCAACGCTATCCTATATCTTAGTAGATTGTGACTAACCAATGGTAAGTAAATTAACTAATGGTATCCACGAAGGAACGGAGACGGTATTATACCTTTCACGGTATTATAATATGGTCCGATTTTGATGCAGTTTTCTAATCGGTGCGACGACAGATAAGAAATATAACTTCTCTTTAGAAAAACCTCATTTATGAAGTGAATATTAGTAATACGCCTTTATATCATTCCCATTAAACTGATTTAAATCACACACCGGAATTTATTCATTAAGAAAAACACAGGAAAGCCTACGCACCTCATTTATTATGCCGCGAGATTTCAATATTCATAAGGTTTTCGGTAACATCTGAAGCGACATTACAATTAACACGTAACATTTTAGATATCGCTTAAATACAAATCTTGTGTGTCATAAATAAATAGAAACTTTTTTATTACTGTGTTTGTGTAATTATAATTTTATGGTTTTTAATAAGTCACAAGGTCAATACAATAATGTTATGATTGGTTAAGAGCTAAAGGGCGAGCTGATGGTCGATGAGGTCCCTAGGTGTTGGGCTGGAGTGGCAACCTCGCACCGGGAACTGCAGTGACCTACCACTAGGTGAACCGACGACTTACTATCAAGGGATCGCAGTCAAGGACTATCTTTTTAAATTAAAAAAAAACTTTTTTATTTATTTATTTTATTTTACTACTTTTGTACATACAAAGGTGAGTGTCCCTCAAAAGTGACTGACTATAAGGTGAAATTACAAAGTTCTGTATATATAGGTCTAAATTCTACTGAGTTTAGAAACTCAAACTCCATTATCATTCGTCCAGTATCATTTCAGAAAGTGAAGATTTTTATATTGTACCATTCAAAGCCTTAAACTTATAAGACCCACCTTAGGTACCTACATGTTTCATTAATAAAGCATCGATTGCCCGATACTTATGCGGATGCGGCTGAGTAAATTTCAATATTATCTGTAAGGGACCAATAAACAATCGGGGTCATTAAATCCCACGTAACATCTCAATGGGGCCCATTAATGTAGATGGTCCAATTCAAATTATAACTCGGCCCGCGTTCATTAGGAAGTGCTGTTTGAATAGCGTTATGGCATTGTGTTCATTCCAGTAATAGGGTTCAACCCCGCATTTCTGACTTTTTGGAGTTATATGCCTTTTATGTAATTAAGAATCATTTGCTTCAATAGTAAAGGATATCATAGTGAGGAAAAACGCATTTCTGAGAGTTATTCATATAATGTTCTCAAAAGTGTGTGAAGTCTGTCTAATCCACACTTGGCTAGTATGGTGGACTAAGGTCTAAACCCTTCTCATTCGAAAGGAGATCTGTTCCCAATAGTAGACCGCCGAAAAGTTGAGATAATGAAGGCAATAAGTTGCAATTATGTAGCCACCAAATTGCTGAAATTTTTAGTGCTTCCATCAGTAATTTAAAGCATCAAGCCATTTTTAAGTAAAATATTAAAATTAAAAAATCTATCACTGCTAGAAATAGTTCAATTCTAACGGTCATATTGTTTATTATTGGCTGATAGAGCCAAAAAGTTCGTTATGCATTTTATCTTTGAGCATAAATTATGTTTTCTTAAGCGACATTAGGTTTCTTTAAAAATGATTACTGCAGTGTGAGAATTAGAATCACGTCTAATTGACTGGTAGTCTCTCATTATTGGTTAAAGTGCTTTGTTGCAAAAAGAATGCGATAAATTCAGCCAATCACAGCGACTAAGACTGTAGCAATGCTTGATAGAGCAACGACTGCATTAAAAGTTTCCGTCATGTTGTTATGAAAATAATATAAAAGAAATCCTTGCTATCGTCTAATAAACGGTTCTTCCTCCACGATTTGACATCAACAAAACTTCAATCAATATTTTCATTTCAACAAACTCCTAACGAGGCGAAATAACTTCCTTGTCACCAAACAAACAACGTTAAACGTCGCGTGACAAAGCACTTCTTAAACCTCACTTCCACTTATATCATTAATAAGTATTTACCACGCATCTGTCCTGAAGTGACATCGGTATAATAAACAATGCTACTGCCTTAAAAAACTCAACACACGCCAAAACAACGTCTAACTCTTAGTCTATAAAAGCTACATTCCTCAACTACAGAAATACTCCCGAAAAGTTAGAGTCACAATATCGAATTCAAACAATAATATACTTTGTTGTAAAACAGTTAAAGTTTATTCTTCTGTGGGATTATTAAATAGATTTGCGCTGAGTATAGTTCAGGAGCGTGTTTGATTAATGATGTACATTAGATACGCATAGAGCTTGGGAATTTTGCTGATTAAATTTGGGACATATCCGTTGATGGTTTTTTTCAACGTTTGCGGTTATTTGATATTAAGTTTAGGATATTATGGTGATTGCGGTTACAAAGGTCGCTTCGATTTTGATGCAAAAAAAACTAGAGCTGTGAGCAATTCATGTGGATTATTATTAAACAAAAACAAAATTACATTTCTTGTATGTTGGTGTGTTGTAAACACTAGACTCGTAAGTAATTTACAATTTATTGAGAAACTTACAGAAATGCATAAAGATTTTCATTTACAATTAGGCTACCACCGCATGGACTGAAAGACAAACCAAAAAGCATACAAACTTCCGTATGCAATAGGATATAAGTGCCAAACCTAATGTCTAAAATTGATTAAGACATCTGCACCGCTACGTGGTCGAAGTTCGAGGATCTCGCACTAAGCGTTTTGTTTCCTCGTTCCCAATACTTGGATGCCATTGTGCCTTCCGTTTTCCCAACTAACTTTAACTTAGGTATCTTTAAATCAAGAGTCAATAGGCATCTTCTAAGCAAGCGTGCACTATTTTAAGCTGCATCTTCACTTATCATCAGGTGAAATCGCAATCAAGCGCTAGTCTGTATATTTAAAGAAAAGACATTTCTATAGAGGCTCACACAAGCTGTCCTAATCTATTTATTAAACGCGTTTAATATAATTATATTATAAAATACGCGTATTATAATATAATTGTCCTTGCGTCCTGCAGATCGGTCTACTGTCTATGTGAGATTTCTTGACGCAATTCTTTCAGACTGAAATCTATAGACTCTCGGAGCATATTTTTGTCTCTATTTAACTCTTATCTTGAGGCAGAGCACGCTCCTATAGATCTCAACATCAGAGTTTACACATTGATTTGGCCGGCATTCTTTGAACGTCCATTAAGCCAATGTGTGGAATCAGCTTTTAAACCGCTCCATTTCAATCAATTCTCGACTTATCATAAGAACTACTAGTGGTTCGCCCCGAACTGAGAACTCGCGGTATCCTATAATTCCCAAAAGATAGTTTTAACTTTTAATTATAATTATAATTATATTATTATATTGTAATAATTAAGTTTTAACATTATTATTAGACGCAATAAAATAATAATAGTTGACGCAAAACTGGTGTTATTCCGATAGAGCGCACAACACTTCGAAATCTTTTTGTTAAAGAAATACAAAAGTATATGAACCGAGCGTCATTAGGAATAGCGAGTTGCAAGGTCCTAGTGACGCCATCTAGTGAGTGAATAGTAAAACAATCCTAAACAATCTATTAGCATTAAAAATTAAATGATTTCGTTTCTTTATAATATTTATCTAATTTTAGTATTTGTTGTTCAAGTACAGGATATAACTGAATTTTCAACCAAGTTTCACGTTCTAATATCTTGTCATTCTTGACATATGGCTCAAATTAAAATCTCTACTTTGCAAGCCCCCCATTTCGTCAATTGTAAGGGAAAAATTAAGAAAAAAATATTTTTGTACTCTGTTCAAAGTAGTCTTTAAAAAGATATATCGCAAGTCTATGTAACGCAACAAACAAGATTTTACTTCAAACACGCTTCTATGAGAGCCCCCCTGAAATAAAGCTTTTTATATTTTTTTATACAATGTTCGGCTGAAGGCCATCAGTTTACATATTATATTTAAATTTGAAGTAATTACGTTCAATAATTCAGAAGTTATAGGGCTCTGACAGACATTTTGACGAACACACTTCTCTGTCCAGTAGCCCTAGTTGACTAAGAGAACTCGCTTCGCTCGTTCAATAAGTTGGCCTACATAAAATAATTTTAAATTTTGTACTAAAACCATAATATCAGCGGAGCTACAGATTATTCTGCGATTACAAGTTGTCGGTAACGTCTTTAGGCGCTGCGCAAACGTAGTCACCTTTTGGTACAGAAACGGGACAACATTACTGAAACCGTAGTTTCTGACTGTTTCTGAGATCAATTTGCAATCGAATACAGTCGTTGGTTGCTACTTGTGGACATTGATACCAGTTAGACAGATTGTTGATCAAGAAACATTTTTTTTGCTTGTGTTGATTTTACATCGTCGCAGACATTTCTGCTTCCATGTTTCCTTTAGTAGTTTCTAGTTGCTTACACCGAACACTTTTTGAATCGCAATCAATTATTTATTTGTGACTAGAAGCAGCTAGATAACAACAGTGTTGACGTCTACGCAGGTAGTGGTTGATCTGATATTGATTGTATGAAAATACAGTGTAGAAAGAGCAGTGGTTAGGGTGCGGTTTCCTATTCTTTTTTTTTTTATGGAAAAAATATCCTCTGACATGGTCAAAGATTTTATTTACATTTTTATTTTGCTGTCGTTTTTGTTTTTTCATTTTGCTACATGTCTCTAAAGTTTATTTAAGCGGTTACCTATTCGGGGGTGCGCAGGTTCGATCCCGGGTATTAACTTCCCGGAGTTATGTGCGTTTAAGCAATTAAATATCACAGGTTTCAACGGCATAGGAACTAGGAAAACATTGTGAGAAAACCTGCACGTCTGAGAGTTCTTAATAACGTTCTCCAAAGTGTGCGAAGTCTGCTAATTTGCATTGGGCCAGCCAGTGTGGTCTCCTATAACCCTTCTTTGAAAACCTGCGCTCACCAGCTGTTGATGGGTTGCTGATAATGACAATGATGGTGTTGATGTATGGAAAAAAATATTTAGGGGGAGCTTGTATCCAACCCAAGACACAAAAGTGTCTCTGTTTGCGCAGTGCCTTAAACTGAAGGTTTTGATTTGACTTTTACGAGCGAAGACTACACAGTATTACAAGTGGGACCACCTAGTGGTGGCTAATAGGACCGCTCTAATATTTATATTCATCGGATTAGTCAGTCGTAAAATCAGAGCAACCTCGTTACAGATGCATAAGCGACTGTGAATATGTATTGGGCAGTTTGTGACACCGACGCGATGAATTGAACGAAACCAGATAGGTATTGACCTGTAGAGTACTAAATGTTCCCCTTCTTTATAAACCTATCATTAGTATTATGTCTTTACCACTTAAGTACGCAAAAGAACGAACCTGATCGATTTTGAAAGTGTTCAAGACAAAGGGGAGATGGGCAGGACATCCTTGTTATACGACAGATGATCAGTAGTCTTGTTTGGTAGAAAGGAGGCCACGTACCGATAAGAAAAATGTGGGAAGACAACCATCCCACTGGTCCAGCATTATCATCGGATACCGAAAGGAATGACGTGCGCATGAGAAAGACAATGGTCAACGATGAATGGTATAAAGTATGTTGACATTGTATCAAAACCATTTTATATTGTAAATGACATTTGATAAAGTTTTCATAAACTTAAACCGAAAAATAAAAGAATTGAATTGGACAAAGTGAAGGCAAGCAAAGAAGAATAAAAAGAGGCATTTACTCTGCCCAAAGTGTAGCAGAGACTAGTATGAGGGCTACATAAACGCCAGCTCCCTGGTCAGCTCTGTGGTAAAGTCAACTTTGCAATTTAGTTTACTGAAACACAGGCCTTTGCAGAGTTAACTTTTGGCCTATAAATAAAAATGTATCATATAATCCTATTTAATATTATAAATGCGAAAGTTTGGATGTTTGTTACTCAATCATGTCGCAACAACTGAACCGATTTGGCTGAAATTTGGCACAGAGATAGATTATAGCTTGTAATAGCACATACTTTTTGCCCCGGAAAATAAGAAAGTTTCCGCGGGAATTAAAAAACCTTATACGCGGGCATCAGCTCGTACAATATATGTAAAGTAAGCGAAGTAAACTTTGTTACACCTCAGTGTAACACGCAGCTAAGCTAAACGTTAGTGACAGTAAAACTAAATTTATGTGCGTTTCAACAGCGAAGTTGTAATCAAAACTGGAGCTCTCTATGCTGTCATGTGGTCGTTTGTATAAGTAAATATAATTATTGTAGCGTGTATAATAATATTATACTAACCGTAACTGAAATTCGTTAGGCTTTAAAATAATAACCGTATATGTAGTCAGTTAACTTTGATAACCGCGTTAAATCATGTTGATAAGTTGCTAATAGAAACCAAAAGTCTTACCTGCTAATAAGGTTTTCTCTCTAACGGATAAGTTGTTTGCTTGTAGGTATAATTTTTAGTTGATGCGCAATTGTACTTAAAATCTAGATCTAGTAAAAAAATCAGTAACGTTTTCAACGTTTAGTATTGACATTTTGTTGTTATTTTCCTTAGTAGAACTGTATAATTTAGTATCGATACAATTGTATCGTATCTGTATTTAGGTATGTCCTTTTGTAACATTGGTTGTATGGAAGAGATCACTAGGTAGAGATAAAGCTGTTCAATTGTACCTACTACTTGTTATGCTTTTTGTGTTGTTCTTTATATTATGTGGTTTATATTAAAAGTACCTACATTCATTCATTCAGCACCATTGGCGTTATGTCTGTCTAGGTGAGATCATAATCAAAAGATCAGTACACAAAAAAATAGAAGCAATTGCTTCTTAAAAATGCAATCGATATTTGTTTGTAGATTTGCATTTAAATGTACTTTAGATGTTCTCGTTACAATAAGCCTTACAACTGTTCCAAGCCGGTATTAGCCGTGATTATAGATTTGTTGTGAAAGTTGCTAGTCCTAAAAAAGTCAGAGGTGCAGAAAATTAGAGAGTTGTCATCGTAACATCTTTTTTCTGTCCATTTTTGGACGTAGATATCTTGCAAGGCTCGACTTAGATCTTATGCTATTGTATCTATTGCTTCCTGGCGACTCATTTGAGATCATCTGTCTACCAAATGAGGGTCTTCCACCGTTTCAAAGATGGACATCAGCCTTGCCGTGCAGATTTAGTCCTACATAGTTGCGATTTAAATGAGTCCAAACCTAAAATAGTCTTCTCCCGATTTTTAGGCAACGGCGACGAATTTTGTCGGAGGTTGGGGCTTCTCAGGAAATGTGCGCAAGTATTGAAGTATTTTCGCAGTCTCATCGATCTGATTGGGCGCTAATCCAACTCGACCGGAGAGAGATCCAAGACCAACGACTTTATGTGTTTTCTCGGAGAATACATTTGGTGGGTATTCATGGCCAAGATCTCTACCGGGTTGTTACTGAGAACGTCTAGGTGAAGAAGCCCAACATGTTTTTTTCTGGCTTAAACCATATGATCCACAGCTGAACAAGTTTTAATCATCGATATATAAGGATAGGCCCTTAGAAGAAAAAAACGCGCTCAAAAAGACAATAGAATTTGCAAAAGTCTCTTGTCTTTGTTATCAGTCGGCCGCATGCGCTTCAACGTATCGCTCGTATTTTTGATCGTTAAAAAAGCCGTCGTTTGCAGTCAAATCATGCAAAAAACGTTCGGAAATCCATCAAAAAAGAGATGAAATAACATTTCACTTGTAAGTATATCGTTTTCTTATTTAATTTACAGCATAAGCTGGGTATTTTTTAATTTTGCTATGATAAAAAATGTGCTACTAAAATGTCGTACAATTGCATTACAAAAAGAATGGAGTGGTGTTATTTTTTTCGAAGTAAAACTTTTTATCCGCGTATGAATTATGATTAAGGATGTATTTTACTATGTATACGTGTTTGTATGTATTTAACTATATAACTATGTTTGTATGTATACGTCGTACGTATTACGTACCTATAGATTAGGTAAGTTGCGGATATTCCGCATTGAGTTGGACATCCGCATCTGCATCCACAATAATCAATGCGGATGGTCATGCGGATGTGGATGTTGCTAGTTGCGAAAACTGTGTACTGTACCTATGTTTGTTTGTATGTATTTAACTATGTATGTATGTTTGTATGTATACGTCGTACGTACGTCCCTAATCTGTATGTACGTATTACGTACATACAGATTAAGGATGCTGCGGATATACGCATCCGCATCCGCAACTTTAAAAAAAAACTGCATCCGCAACATCCCTACTATAGATATTATAAACACTGAAAAAGTTATAAAAATAAAAATTGTGATTATTTTTATAAAACGTCAAGTTGGAAGTTATTAATATACAATGTTATGTAATAAATAACTAATAAATAAATACATTATATTTTTAATTTAAGTGATTCAATTAAGTATGGCAAAAATATGTTTGTACGTGTATCCTTTGCGCACATGCATAATAAGTGAATATTCTTTGATTTATATTCATTACACGCTCAACCGCAATTATATTATTTTATATAAATGCAAAAGTCTGGTTTACACGTCCCATCCAAATAAAATTTTGATGAGATTTTATACGAAAATAGTACTAACGCCACTCCATTCCATCTTTGTTCTGGATGTGGGCGTGGTTTGTCCTCGAACGTGATTGGTTGACACTCGCGTCAAAGGAACCGCGCGTCGCCGCGCGATGTTAACTGACGTAATATTCGAGCGCGTTTTTGTAGACGGAATTATATAGGAAAGGCATATGGTTGGTTTTAATCCAATTGAGCAATCATCGTCTCAAATCCATCCTCCATTCATCCGGTCTAGATTTCCGCGCGACGTTTTTCTTAAAGCAAGTATCACTTGACCAATGAAGCAGTCTAAATCTTATTCTATACTTAGTAGTAGTCTTAACTATTCCTCAAACCTAGATCAAAGCTTGACTTCTAAGAATAATTTCTACAATATTGTTTACGTACGATTTGCTATCTGAAAGTTTTTTTTTTCTTCTGATCGTTTTCTTTTCTTTCGTTGAATCATAAAGCGTATGTTTAATATGCAAATTCAATTAACTATAATAATTAAGAAAGAATTTTAAGTGTAATTAATTTCTTGGTTAATCGGTTTCGTTGCACGAGCACGGCGTCCCGCAGGGTACATCATCGACCCCTCAACGGTGGAAATTTACAGCTTGAGTGTCACATAAAACACATGAAACTCAAATTAAAACTTTGGAGGTCCAAAATAGGCATATTCATTACCTCCGGAACTAGTAAAACCATCAGTGCTGTTTAATATCTGTTATTTATTTTTATTCTATGACAAAATAGTCATTGATTGCCTCCGACGATAGGGGCAATTTAGAAACTGAATTGTCTCTGGTCTGGTCTGGTGGGAGGCTTTGATCGTAGCTAGTTACCACCCTACCGTCAACGACGTTAACTGACAAGCGATTTAGCGTTCCGGCACTATGGCGTGTAAAACAGATTAGGGGAATGGGTTGAATTTACACTGTTATACCCCAAGTTCCAAGTTAGCCAAGTTTCCGAGTTATACCGCTAGCATCTTAGACTGCATCATCACTTACCATCAGGTGAGTTCACAGTCAAAGGCTATCTAGTCATCGTATAAAAAAAGAGAGTTCTCGTGGGATTTTTAAAAACCCAACTCCATACATTGCAAAAGTTACTTATTATTAGTTTTCTGTGTCTATTATTATTAATAGTTTCTATGCCTGCATTTAGTATTATGCCCAATCAAGAAAACTGTATATATTTGTTTGCACATTCAGCATAAACGGCGGGTAATCATATTACCATATTATTAGGTTGTATTAACATAATATAAAAGATTACGAGATTCACTCGTACAACGTCAGAGTCATCTTCATGTCACCTTTAACGTAGTCAACAAATGTGAGAATATTAACCTAGGATTAGTATCAACGAATTATTTAAAAGAACGGTGTAATTTACAAGCGAAAAGCGGAGAAACGCTATTTTTATTAGATTATGGCAAAGCCTAACGAAAGGGTCGATCTTTTACCAGTCTATGTATAAATGTATTATCTTAACTACTGAATCTTTGATGAATGAGGCGTCAATCGGTTCGATATTATAGTCCAGGTGACTTAAGCTACATTTTATATAAATAAAACCAATAAGACGGACGGATCCAATTTTTCGAAGTCTGGTTGCAGTTTTACACGACTGCCCAAAAAAAGGAGTGTGATGTTTCTGGGCTCATGTTTATGTGTATGCATGTTAGTTTCTTTATTCCACCATAACTTCTAAATGCCTGGCACTCTATCACCGACGCTTAAAATAATAATTATTATTTTAACACTATTTTGATGTATGATACAATAACGTCCTTAAGTAACTTATTAGTTTAAGGTCGTGATTATATAAAATGTTAAACTTTAGGCCCCCTGAACAGATTTGGATGTACGAATGAGGTACCTATCGTTACAATCCTTACATAATCTGGAGTGACACTGCCCATAAATCAGTTGATATTCTTTAAAGCAGATTTTTTAAAGAATAACAACTGTGAATAGTAGCTATGCCTGTTGCTTTCACCACAGGGATATCGTATGCTGAGTGGAGTTCGTTTTGGGACCACACATTTTTTTTTGTTTTCGTCTCATATACATCTGCCTGTCTTTAACTGTGTCATGCATGTGTCTCAAATAAATGCTTTCTCTTTCTTTCTTTCTTTCTTTATTTCTTTTAACTTGCTTGTTAAACTTTTCTCTTGTTGGCTTAAACGAAGCGTGCAATATAACTTGCACCTCAAGATACCGTGGGTGGTGAGGAGCTATAGGCATAATACCATCATTCCCATTCGCATAGGAATTGAGACGACACGGTGATCGCGTTGACGCGGTCGCCTTATTGACTTGAAACAGGCCCATAAATTAAACACGTTATAGACCAGATCGAGTAATGCAAGCGCAAATTTATCCTCATACTTCTACCGCAGCGGAGCTATCATACAGTTCAACGTACAGTTTCGAATAAGAATCCTTCTTACTAATTACAAAATACAAAGAAAATTATGAAAAACTTTTTAGAGATTTGAAAATATTGCCAGTAAATATAAGAACTAATTACATTATAGCTAAAGATAAATAATTATTATTCAGAGAAATTTAAAAACACTTGGAGTGTAACTGTTAGAAGAATGAGAAAGAGTAGATTTGTAGTACCAAGAGTGACTAATTATTATGGTAAAAGACTGAACTGTTATCTAGTGCCAAAGATATTTAATAACATAGACTGGCTTAGAGAGGAGAGGAAGATTAGTGAAGGAGCCCTTAAAAATAAACTAAAAGAGGTTTTTATTAAGGACTCTTTCACTGATTGACTATTTTTAAGCGTTAGTTATTTATTGATTATTGTTAATGATTAGTTTAGTTAAGTTGTTGTCAAATTTGTAATTAGGTGCATTAGGTTTTTAACTTTTATGTATGAGCGCCAGCTCGCCATCAAACTGGCTGTCCAGTTTGGCGAGACAGTATTTTTAAGTTTATTTGTGCACCTAAATTTATCAATAAATTAAAAAAAAAAAATTACGAATCGGTGGTAGAGTCTCGAAGTGTCATAAGAGCCACCAGTTAGCCGATGTAGGCTAACTCGTGGCTCTTTATTACAAAATTATTTATTTCATGTGAAATAAATAATTTTGAATTGGAATTTTATATTATAAATCGAAAGTGTTGGATTGTCCTCCAATCACACCATGACAAAGGATAAACCTAGTTTTTCTAAGGGTACACGTAGCTGAAGACAAATAAATCAATTCGCGTACTATAAATTCCCATAGATCGTAAGATAAAATACATGTTGAAATTAGGTTAAGTAAGAGTTTTAGGTAAATGATCTAGTTCTCCTTTTTCCATTATTATGGAGAACTATTAGTTCTCCATAATAATGCGCATAAAATGTCTGTTTTCTGTCAAATTTTTCATGTTTTAGCAATATTTATAAGGATCTGTATAATTAGAATTAAATTGTAACCTTTGATGAACTGCGTGATCATTATACATTGGTTATACCGACCACTTCATAGTATAGGTTCATGATTTTAACGATCTAGTCAACTTCGTTTCCCTTTATGATTTTCCTAATAATTTTCTCATTAGCGTGGCCTCAGATCGTCCTTGTTTTATGATTTCCATATAATTTCATATATTTTATTTGTGTGCACTTATAACTTGATGGTAATACTGGTAGCTGGCGATTTCAATTAGGTTTTATATTGTTTTTATATATTTGTTTGACGGAGGATGTTCAGACGACAGTAAATGTTTGCTATTCCAAGAATAAAATTATTTCTACTAAATACTCCTATAATAAAATATTATGTAGGTATAGTATACGTTATAATTTTATTAAAGCTTAGTATACTTTTCATATTATACTAAGTTTATAGCTTTGAGGTAGAAAAAATTTTGAACCTTCTCACTTATTCGGGCGCATATTTTTTGATTTTAATTCTTGTTTGAATTGTATCTTATTAGACTCTTATAGTAAAAAATGTAAATGTAGTCCAAGACATAGCTAAGAGCTCTATACATTAAATGCGGTAGGTACTGAATTTTGTTCGAATCTATCTTTTTTTTATTAACCGAAGGACGTCCACTGTTGGACAAAGGTCTCTTGCATGAACTTCCACAGGCTTTGGTATTGCGCTGTCTGTATTCAGTGGCTCCCTGCGACTCGTTTGATGTCGTCGGTCCACCTAGTAGGAGGTCTGCCAACACTGCGCTTCCCGGTGCGGGGTCGCCACTAAAGCACCTTAGGATCTAGGGTTTGAATCTTAATCCAAGTATAAATTAAAATCTGAAAACCCTGACATCTGGACTCTTTGGCCGGCCATATCGAACTCTTGTTACCCAGTTTTCTGCTATCTAATACCTACTTTTGAGAGCATACTAATGAGCTCAAACACGCTATAGTCGTATCAGGTTGGGTGGATACCTTACCGTACGTTACCGTTACGCTATTGAGGCCTTTTTTTTTTTAACGTTGGGAAATGCCTTTACGCATCCCGCCCATGTATGACAACAGGCGGGTATGTGGGACTCGTTGGCACTGCCAAAATACCCACTAAAACCCAACGGGCCCGTCCTCGCTTTTATAGGGAAGCCACAGAATCACGCTATTGAGGCCTCAGTTAAGCTTAAGCGAAAATAAGGTATTTGCACTTTATCTCCAAAGGACCGGGACCGAACCTGCGACCTCTCAAATAGAAGACCGTAGTCTTATCCACTGCTTACAAGAACTCATAAGACTCTTAGAGCATTTAACAAAAACTAAAGCGGGGCATGCAAATTTAAATTAAACCATACAATCATCTGCTAAGTGTTGCATAATAGTACGTTCTCTATAATCAAGTATTACTCTAATTACATAGAAATTACAGTATTCTCGTAATAAACACCAAAGCGCTGTTATTAGGGACAGTTTAATGAAACGCCAATATAAAATAATATGTAGGCGTAAATGTCTACGCAAATGGATAATTTTACAACTTTCTATGCTAGCTGTAATATTTGAACCATCATCTTCATAATTTTAATGCATCACCGGCTCATAAATGGGCACAATTCTTTTCTTGGTATGAGAAGGGCTTAGAGTCTAAGCCTTTATCTTAGAGTCTAGCCTGTTGGATCATGGTCTAAGGCTTAGACCATGATCCATCAGGCTGGCCAAATGCGAATCAGCAGACTGCATTTACCATTGAGAAAAATTTTGGATAACTCTCTACCTCTTTTTTTCTTTAAACCTTTGGCGACCTCTCTGGCACAGTGGTGAGTATTGTGGTCTTATAACTGGGAGGTCTCGAGTTCGATTCCTGGCGGGGGCAATTTGAGAATTTACAATTTCTGTATTGTCTCTGGTCTGATCTGGAGGCTTACGCGGTGGCTAGTTACCATCTCACCGTCAAAGACGTGCCGCCAAGGTATTTAGCATTCCAGCACGATGGCGTGAAGAAACCGATTACAGGCATGAATCTACACTGCCATATCCCTTCCCAGTTAATCCACTACCATCTAGACTACATCATCACTTATCATCAAGTGAAATCGCAGTTAAGGACTATCTTGTCATCGAATAAAACAAACAGTAATATTAGATGAAAAATATTTAAGCTTAAGTAAGACTTTTGTTATAGTTCTACGAGTATCTTCCTGGATAATCCCATAAAGTAAGAAACGGACTGTAATTATAATTTCCTCTATAATCAAGTGTTACTCTAATTACATAGAAATGACTGTATAGGCTCATAATAAACACCACAGCGCTGTTATTGGGAACAGTTTAATGAAATGCCAATATAAATGTTGGTGTACATTTCTTCGCGAACAGAAACAATTATATCGCCTTAATTGCAAACGCCTCAATTCTCTGACTTTACGTGCGAATTTTAATATAAATAAAGCTGGTTGTAGACAAGTGTTTTTTATGGCAACTACAGCATCTTTACTATCAACTAAGCGTATTATAGATACTAAAGGTTTTAAGGATGGATGGATCGATGTTTGTTACTCTTTCACCTAAAACTAATAGACGGATTGTATTGAAACTTCAAAATGTATATATACTGCTTTAAATACATTAGAACAGCACAAATATTCAGAAAATTAAAAAAATCCCGCGAGGATCAAAAAACCTTACTTACTTACTCATGTGAATAATAGGCTAGTATTATTAAAAAAGCGATAATGTGTTTGTTTGTTGATTTGCCTTTCAATCACACATCATTAGAGCATGAGAGTGTATTAGGCTACTTTTTATCTAATATTAGATTTGATTACTTATAACGCTTTTTTTTTCATATCATTCATTCATTGGGACACCGAACCTTTTGAAAAAGAGGCCAAAGTCTTTTTACCACTAGTCCGACTGTTAACTTCTTAATAGCAGAGCACACAATTTTCAATAGTAGGTATAGTCGTTATTTTTTAACTTTAATATATTTAAATTATTAAATAAATGAATCTACTTAATTTTAGATGATTTTTGAATTATACCTATAGCTTTCTATCCAGTGCCTTCTAACCTACTCTTTTTTTAAATATACTAGCTTTAACCCGCGGCTTCGCTCACGTTAGGTTCGATTTTTTAACCCCCTATTTAAACCTCTTGGGGTTGAAATTTTCAAAAATCCTTTCTTAGCGGATGCCTACGCCCTAACAGCTACCTGTATGCCAAATTTCAGCTCGATCGGTCCAGTGGTTAGAGCTGTGCGTTGATAGATCAGTCAGTCAGTCAGTCAGTCAGTCACCTTTGCCTTTTATATATTTAGATAAACTAGAGCTTGGCTGCGATCACACCTGATAGTAAGTGAAGATGCAGCCTAAGATGATCCTTTTCTTGAAGGACTTGTTCTTTTCTTCTGTGATCGAAGCTTGTTCCTTGTTGTGAAGACCAAGAAGAAAAAAAAACTATGCAAAACAACTGTAAACTGCGCTTTAGGTGATGCCTATAAGTCAGAATTAATAATTTGGTTAGTGTAAAAATGCTTTACGCGGTATTTACACGGTTTCTCTCGGGATGATGAATGGACCATAATTGTGTTGATGCTTTAAGAGAAATGGCCAAAACGTGGAGGGTGGGTAATCGGTAACCCAATCTGTTATTAATACCAGAAAGTGTTTAAACGGGACCTGTTAAAAATTCTTTTTAACCAAAAATATCTTTCTGTTTTTCAGTTTTGAAATTCGGCCAATATTAATGACTATTCCTTTTTTACTATAGCTTTCCACTTATTTGGAGGGATAAGAGGATATCAGTCAACTTTTTGATTGACTGATATTCTTATAAAAAAATATCAACTGTCTCCAAAGCTTTTCTAACTCGATGATAAATATTAACACTAATATCATTGGCTTAGAAATTTTGAAGCAATAAGCACAGGTATGTAAATACATTCGCGTCTTATTAAAAATTTCCTGTTTCTCTTTTAATTTGGAAAAGTTTTCGGGAATGTATGGAACAGACTGTTACCTATCTTGAAAGTTCCTCACGACAAACAAAGTTGTAATAAAACATAGTACCTACCTAATTTAAAGGAAATGTTAAGAGTTCAAGCAAAATTGAGTTCATATATCATTCTCGCCGTGAGCAAAATTACAGACCACAGTCGTACTAATTAATTTGCAATAAGACTAATAGAAACGTATCAAAGGTCACCGGGTTAATGGGTTCATTGCACTTATCATAATATTTTAAATCGATTTCTCCCGAATCGATTTCATGAGTAATTGTTTATAATATCGAATACAGAGGTGTCGATGTAAAAGATATATGGCACCGTTACTTGCAGAATGCAGGTGGTCGAATTTTTAAATCGATACGCGATGAATCGATTTTCGATGGGGACCCTGAGATTACAGTTTGCACTTTTTTCGGATAAATTATGCGCCCAAATTATCCTTAGCGTTTTGTAAATGTTTTGTGCATGATTTAGCGCAAATTCGGGTCTAATTAGAATCTTGATACGGATCGCGTTCAGTACAGTGTTGCACCATAGCATTTCGTGGTATAAGAAAGAGCTTTTTTGTAATTTATAAATCCAATTAGAATTTATTTATAAATCAGCTAACCTGCTTGGTATCGAGTGGTTTTTCCACAAAATCATTCCTTGATAGAAATCATTCCTATCACTCGGAGAGCACGTAAAGCCGTGGGTTCTGCGCTTGATCTATCTCCGGGCGTTTCAGATTTTCCATCGCATCGGACTGTGAGAGAGGGGGAATGGAGAGTGCACCTCTCATCTCGACGAAGTTGCGGACATTATCTAATACAAACATAAGCTAACCCTTACCATAACCCTTGCTTTTTGCCTTTGTAGGCGGATAAAAATAGATCTTTTACATCCTAAAGCCTACGAGTCATTGTCGACACCGCAAAGTATCGCATAGTGAAATCTTCGAACGAAATTGTTATTGACTCAGCGCAAATTGCGCATCGGCAAAGTGACAAAGTCCATTTGGTCGCTCTGATGGTGGCGCTGTTGGTTTTTCACACAGCCTCGTCTGAAGAGCTTTGCGTTGTACAGACGGGCGGTTGGACCGTCACTGAATGAATTTATTTATTTAAACAATAATTAATTTGGGCTATACAAACAGATTACAATAATTTCTAACCTAAAGTCTTAATTAAATAACATTAAATGAATGTACTGTACCTATACCTACTAAAAAATATAGAGAACATATAAGAATAAAAATGTATACAGTTTGGTGGTCTTATCGCTACAATGTATCAATCAGAAATGTGTTAATCGTTATATTAAAATGCAATTATAATGATGTAAGTATCTTTCGTTTTAGTCGCGTAACTTTCATACAAATTGGAGCAACATTAAAATCGGACTACAATTGGACCTAACGAACTATTAAAGTGTCTTCTGTAATTCAAAATAAAAACAACACTATCTTTAATAATTACGTATTTTCTTACTTAAATGACATCATAAACTATGCACACCTATTTATACCAAAAATAAAATATATATCTAAAATTTTATCTCATTGATCAATCAATCGTCTTGATTTATTTTATATGCTCAGAACTTATTTATCCACTAATTGGATAAAATCAATTTTAATATCAATCATTCGAATGACCGATGTCTTGATCAAATCCAGTTGGAATATTGATATTATTGAAATAATGTAGCAATTTATATTGCATTTGCCGATAATAATTTACGACTCTATACAAAAAAAAAAAAAAAAAACAACAACTTCATAAACGCCAGTCTACGTCATGCTTCTCGAAGTGTAGAGCGCTCAACAAACACTGGTTATTGCTGTACCAGAACTTGTGTTGAATTAAAGTTCCACGTCCATTTTATCGAGAACCCTAGAACTACAATAAATACCTTCAACTCAAGTTTATTTGTAGATCTTTGACATTTGATGAGAGCAAATTTTACATGTGTAAGCTTTTAGGAATGAGATCATAGCCGCACTTAAGCTATTTCTCTGTAGCTTTCGTTTTTTATCGAGAAATGTTTAAATCTGCAAACCGGAGAGTTCTATATATCGTACTCAAAAGTGTGAAGTGTACCTATTTGCACTAGAACCTTTTTTTTTTTAATATCTAGACTAGCGCTGGCTGCGATCTGATGGTATAATATATGAAAGTAAATTATGTATGCCACGTCTAATGTAAGGCAAACTTAAAAATTCCTCATACAAAAGCAAAGGTCAGGTGAGCCCTAAGGCCAAAATTAAAATCACCGACTCCACACTAATTGACAGCTCCAATAATTAATTATAATTGACGAATGATTCAGCCATTTTGGATGTAATGCAAATATCAAATCAGTTACAAGTATTCTCACACTAGCCAGCGTAAGATAATGAGTAGTTTTTTCTATGACAGTTGACTTCAATACCCACCAAAGTATTGCAGCTTCAATATCTCTTTCGATTGGCTGACGCTCTTTCTCTTAGGTAAATAAGATACAATATCAAGACGCATACATACATACATAGATCGCGTAGCGCTCTCTTTGTCTAACAGAAAACAGTTTCCGAGACTAAAGATATTAAAAAAAGAAAAACGGTATTGTGTTATAATTAAAACCCTTTACTTTAAAAGTTTAAAAATAATGTCAAATACCCAATCGCCGTTAAGCATAAGTCTATTTACCTATTAAGTATCAAAAACTTAAAACTACTTATCTTATCGTATCTATACATAGTCGTATCTATACCTATTATACTTATTCATTACATAAACTATACATATAAAGCCTCAATATCTCAACGGTTAAAGGTGCGAATGAAAACTGAAAGGTCGCAGGTTCGAACCCCACCCGTTGCAATATTGTCATACTCACTCCTAGCACAATAAGATTTTCGCTTATTTGGAGGGGATAGGAGGATATAAGTCAAAGTCAGCTTAGCTTCCCTTTTTTTTATTTCTAATTAATTCTCTTAAAAAAATGCATAAACTTTACGCTCAGTTGGAGGGAAAAGGGGAATATTAGCCATGTTCCTGTTTGGTTAATATTCTTAAAATAAATAGGTAATTTATTATTATTTTGATTAATATCTTTGAATCTTTTGCTTGTAGCAAAATATAGCGACTCTCACTTATTAATGCTCTATTGTAATTATGTAACTCATTTTATAAACACTTTTAATTGGCCAAAATAATTGGCAAATAATAATTATTGGTCAACTCGTATTGCATGTCATCTAAAACGATAGCGATGCAACTACCGTTTAATTAAATATTTCATCTTGATTGGCGTTAATAGTTGATTAACTTAAAATATAACCTTTGACATATTTTGCTACCAATACAAAGAATAAGATAGCCGACGCGTTGTTAATTTTACGAAACCAAACTGATAATTATCGGTATATGAATATGAATATCTTCATTAGATTTTTGCAATGTTTGAATATATTAAATGATTACCTATTATTATTAGGAGATCTTGACGACTTCCCTGGCGCAATGGTAAGCACTCTTATAACTGAGAGGTCTCGGGTTCAATTCCCGGCGGGGGCAATTTGGGAATTTATAATTTCTGAATTGTCTCTGGTCTGGTCTGGTTGAGCTGGTGGGAGGCTTTGTCCGTGGCTAGTTACGACCCTACCATCAAACACGAGCCGCCAAGTGATTTAGCGTTTCGGCACGATGGCGTGTAGAAACAGATTGTATGGGTTGAATTTACACTGCCATGCCCTAATTAATCCGCTACCATATTAGACTGCATCGTCACTTACCATCAAGTGATAAAAAAATAGAACCAAAGTTTGTTTTAATATTTATTGTAGGTAACTAAAATTATAAATTATATTGTCCACTAGCTTTTGCACGTAGCGTCGCTCACGTTAAGTTCAATTTTTCATACTCCTATTTCACTCCCAAATTCGGTTGAATTTTCAAAAATACTTTCTTAACGGATCCTAACCCTTAATCCTTTCTTAACCCTTATATGCGTCGCGCAGTCTAGTCAATGCACAATTCTAGTAATAAGTGGGCAAAATCAAGCATTAAATATGTATTACATCATTATTTTCCTTCAGTTAAAGAATACTAAGAATATTCCTCGGCAAATAAAAGTGTTGGCTTTCGCTAATTAATTTTGCAGCGGTTTTTTTGTTCTCGTCAGATCGGAATGGTCTCGCCGTACGCGTACATTATAAAGCTCGGGTTGTGATTAATGGGTGCTCGTCCAAAATACCGACTTACCTTTTTACGCCACAGGTTGGGTAACCCTCGAGGGCAGTAATTAGCGAAGATTGAATATTTTGAGCTACTTTTGTATATTACGTTTCGCGTTATTTTCTTATTTTTCTCGCTGTTCTTTGTCGATTTCGTTTAGCATAATGAAATTCGCGTTATTTTTGCCTAATAGGTTTAGATTCTTTTTTATTCTACGGCAAGGTAGTCCATGACTGCGATTTCACCTGATGGTAAGTGACGATGGTAGCGGGTTAACTTGGAAGGGGTATGGCAGTGTACATTCAACCCATACCCTTAATCTGTTTCTACACGCCATCGTGCCGTAAATTTTCCGTCCTATCGGACTATGAGAGTGTGGGAATAGAGAGTGCACCTGTGTTGGCGCACACTCTTGTGCACTATAACATCTCCTGGAACGGATTCGGTAGGGAGGACATTATTATTATTACCACACACAGGTATGTATGTAGGCATGTTCCATGCAATGAGATTCGTCAACACATCTTCTATGCCAATATTTTGCTCTGTGATACTTTTCTGAGTTAATTAAGGCGACACCCACGCTGATTGAGTTAACTTAGAGAAGAAAAGGTCCAAAATTAATATGCACTTTGCGTAAGCATTTATTTGAGACCGCAGACGTCTACCACCCACAATGTCAGTGAGCAAATATCGTAAAATCCAATATATTTTACGAGAGCAAAATTCTTCAAATTTTCTATTTGCATATGCAAAGACGTCGACCGCAAGGCGAATCGAAAACCACAACTTAGAAATCAAAATTCAACCTTAAGTCTAATTGACTGAAAATCCATTTTCGCCTGTGACTGTGGAAAGCTTTTTGGTCTAAACTGGTGCATGTAATTTAAAGTCCAGGATTGGACGTTGACCTTTAACAACTGAGTACTAGCAATAATGCCTAGCTATTAATGTTTATTAGCTAGTAAACCAGATAATTATGGCGCACCTACCAGTTATAAATCTATAGTTCTTTGATAAAAGTGCAAGTACTTTTGCTTACACGTTCATAAATTTAACTGGATTCACTTGGGTCATCCGGTAGCGCGAAGAACCGATGTATGCGAGGACTTCTTAGCTATCGTATAGCTATAGCACAGCGTCACATGTAGAGCGATCCGATTGAAACGGTCTATATTTTACAAAGTGTTCTAATTGGTGTTTTGTTTTCGTGTTTTGGTCAAAGCCTTAGTTCACGCTACTGTTTCGAAACGCCGCCAAAGGTGTCAAGAAGCGTGAAATTAATTTCTAACAGAGTGTGAAATATGTAGCACTTAGTTACTAGAAAAAGGTAACGGCACACGTCATCTAATTATATATTTTGTTCACGTACGAACTAGTTCATGTAGTACAGTTTCGAATGCTCAACGTTTTTTCTATGGTACGTAGGTACACCTGTTGTCATATTTATTCGATGGCAAAATAGTCCTTGACTGCGATCTCACCTGATGGTAAGTGACGATACAGTCTAAGAAGGTAGCGGGCTAACTTGGAAGGGGTATGGCAGTGTAGATTCAATCCAAACCTTTAATTGTATACTCTTCCTTGTGGAAGAATATAGCGTTAAATTTAGAGCTGTCAATTTTATTTAGAGATTATGGTCAATTCTGTATACATATTCTCTGCACTAAACTGAATTGATAGAGCGAAATCTAATGCAATCATTTCCGTTGGTAGCATTCTGAAACTGATTTAGTACTGTTATTTTAGTTTAATTTAGAGATTGTATTCAACAGAACAAGCCGCATTGTTTACACTAAAAAGAAGTCTTTCAATTTTTACTACAGAAAAATAAGAATTTTTACTACAGAAAAAATGATTAAGATATCTTGCCATCCAACAATAGTGATGGTCGCTTATTTTAGAACACCCAGAAAAAAAATGTCAAAGACACTTTACCATCCAACATTTGAAATGTTTACTACCAGCGTCCTACAAAATCCGGGTGAAAAGCGTATGCGAATGAACGCACAAACTGACAAACTGTTGCACAAATAACTGACAGGAGCGCTGACAGCTGAATATTACCCACGCTATAAGACAAGGGCTATCAGATAGTAATTACATATTACATTGCACGTGCAGTGAAACGCTTCACAGAAATCAATGAGACCTTGTTAAGGGATTAAAATCTGTATCCGAATTGTTTAATTTTGTTTTTTTGCTTGTCAGTCAACACGCGAATATGTCGACCCCTCCGTAGAACAAAGTCTCATCTGCTAAATTCACAACTTGAAATTTAAACCTTAAAGTCACATCTGCAAGGCTCAAATCTCAAGTTATGAATTTAGCAGATGAGACTTTGTTCTACGGAGGGGTCGATGTAACGTGGTGTTTCTGAAACGGATTTCAACTCGTCCCGACTCGTCAACACGTTGTCGTGGTTAAAATGTTAATGTTAACGTTGAATACGAGTCAATGAGATTTCGTTAATCGCTATGAGGTTAATGAAAATGGCAACTTATGCGGACATTTTGTGATGTTCATCGTCCATGGTTTTTGCGCTTCGAAAAAAGTTTTAAAATAATTTTGCTTAAAAAATTCCCGACACAAAAACGAAAGGGTGTTATAAGTTTGACGTATCTGTGTGTGTGTTGTATGTGTGTGTGCTGTATGTGTGTGTGTGTGTGTGTGTGTGTGTGTTGTGGCATCGTAGCTTCATTAGGATTACATATTTTTATTTTAACGATTTAACGATTACTGACTAGCGATAAAAATATTGTAACATGTCGAAGGTGTCTTAAATTTTTAATTGACACTTGTTCCATACAATACAAAAACCTTTAAGATCAAACTCTCCAAGCGTGGATATTTTCTCAAATTTTAAATTTTAAGGCCCATCAGTTTAGGTTGTTAGTTCGTTTAGCTTTTAGCCGACTTTAAAAAAGGAGGAAGTTCTCAATTGGATACATATTTTTCTATTATTTTTTTAATAATTAGAAGTAAAAATGTGCTATGTAGATTATACATTCGTCCGCACTAACTTAGGACTTTAAAAATTCCGCGGAAACTCTTTGATTTCTCAGGGTAAAATGAATTTTGAATTCGTCACCAGAACCTAAGGTATCCTAGCCTTAACAAAGCAACCAAGGCCTTTTAATAAATATGCGTATTATTATTTTAAGAAGCTCCAGTCATATCAGACAGTTAACACTAGATATAAGAGCAATCGGTGGGTATTTATCTCACAGCTTGTTGGGCATATTCATGTTGTTTGTTTTTGTATAGCTATAAAAACAATAATATATTTACTGACCTTCAACAAAATGAATTCATAACATGTTGGCTCCATTCTTCAACGTCATTCAAAGTAAAATAATTACCATTCAAAACGTTCATCAGGATGCAAAATTTACATAATTATTTGAACTTTGAAAATCACATCTTTCAATATCTTCTTGGTCTTAGTTTTTGTTTATTGACCAAAGCACCGATCGAATATAGTATGAATGTTTTTTCTATTCGCATCGCTGCTCGTGACACGTCCTTTTAAAGCCAGCATGTTATAAACCTTTAAACCAGATTGTGAATGAATGAATGAATGAATAAAATGGCTTTTATTGTAAGATTTTATGTAAAAAAGGATTCCTTGCAATGTGAAGAAACTTTTATTCAGTATAACATAATATATAATTAAATTCTAAAATAAAACTAAATCCTAAATATCATCTAAGCCACTGGAACGAGAAAACGTGCCCAGAACACTGGTTGCGTTACCCCACTGAATGGCCAAACTTATCTGCTGGCCGAGGTAACTTCCAGCCCTCCGGTCACCAGTGGACTCTATGAGACGGGATGACCGATTCTTAAAAAAGGATTTAGCATCTTCGTCCCATGACCCCAGTTTCAAGTGAAGAAAACTGTGGAATTTTACGGCGGTGTATCTACAAAATGCCTGAAAAAAATTGATATCTTAGGGTTATTCAAGGTTTCTATTTGAACAAAGTCCTAAAAAGCTTGGCTGGTCTGGTACTTCAAATTTTAATATTGCTTTACCTTACTTACTAGTAAAAAATAAGTTCTGCAGAAATTCTTGCAAGCTTTTGTTATTTTCCCTTAACAGAAGAACAGTTGATGACAAGAACTTAATAATAATAATTTAAACACTTTCCAAGGCTTACAGTAAAATATAAGTAACTTCATTAATAAAACAGAAATTAATAGCATTCCTACCACCATATATCCATTGAACGTTAATACTCTCAAGCTAATTACAAACACAGGCAATTCTAATTTCTAACTGAACAGCTTCGAACCCAGTTAATTAACTAATAAACAATACAAATTAAATTGATTACGGACTTTTATTGTTTCAACTCATTTCGTGAATGCATTCGATTATATCATATTTTACCCGCTGTTTTATTGACAGAGTCGATTTGATTGCTAAATATTGATAGATTCGAAATAATGCTTAGAGAGCTTTGTAAATTTTTTTAAGTATATAGACTTGCGATTGACTGCGATCACACTTGATGGTAAGTGAAGATGCAGTCTAAGATGAAGCGCGCTTGCCTTAATTTTGGCCTAAAATATTCGTCCAATGCAAAAAAAATTATAATTCAAATTTATTTATTTTATGTATGACAAATCAAGACTCTATCACCAGTTCGGAAAGCAGACTGCTGAGAAGAGCTGTCAAGAAACTCAGCATATTATAAACTTGCAATCAAACAAAATCTTATTCTCTGCTTTTCTTCATCCTGGGATCCATTTCCGCTAGTAGACAATTTCCGCCCATTTTGCATGAGTAGGTATCACTAAAGAATCCAAAAACAGAATAACATGAAAAAAGACAGGAAATTAATTAAACATCATTTAATTTTTGTTTATTTACGGAAGTACTTGTGAAAAACATATTTTACAGAGATAAAGAAAATCCGTTTTTCACATGTATACTTCGGTACGACATGTGAAAACATAATTAATTTTTGAAAACCTTACGGATCATTACAGTACCACTACCACCGCTGACCATTGGTTCAGAAACACTGCCTTAGAGAAGCACCATACGATGTTGCAATATTTGCACAATATGCCACTTTAACAATATTTTAGAAACCGATGTTGGGTACAAATGATGACTTGTTAACTATGTAACACGATAGCAAAAACTTTTAAAGGGCATGGCATATATCCAAAAGTTAATTAGACACCTGTCATATCGACTAATATACCTATTTAATCCATTATTTGAAATAATTTTTTTGCTTAATCAATCACTCAATCTGAATACGATTATATTACCCACGCAGCAACATATATTATGGCATATTTAGTGTATCTAAGTTGTTTTTTGTTCTTGCGTTTTTTGTTAACATTTTCCTGAAAAAAACTTCTCGGTCAATTTTAATGTTTTTTTCTTCTTCAAGGAAGATTGTTAGTTATTTAACGACGATGGGTAAGAGTGGACTCAGAAGCAAAGTTAATTGAACGAGCGAAGCGAGTTCTCTGAGTCAACTAGGGCGCTTGCCTACTAGACAGAGAAGTGTGTCCGTCTAAATGTCTGTCAGAGCCCTATAACTTCTGAATTACTGAATATTAGAACGTGAAACTTGGTTGAAAATTCAGTTATATCCTGTACTTGAACAACAAATACTAAAATTAGATAAATGTTATAAAGAAACGAAATTATTTAATTTTAATGCGCCATCTATTAGCATTATTGTGAAGCTAATAGCTTCACTATAATGCTAATAGATGGCGCTGTGTCAGTAAAACAGTTTTATGTCAACTATTATTTTTTTTATTGCGTCTAATGTTAAAAGTTAATTATTACAATATATAATTAAAACTTTTGGGAATTATGGGATGTCGCGAGGTCTCAGTTCGGGGCGAACCACTAGTTATATTATCATTCAACTGTGTCAGTAGTTGATGCTCTTATAGAGCAGTGTAATAAATTCTGAGACAGTATGTTTGAATTCACTTAGAGAAAAAAGATGTTCGGCCCTTAGATTAATAGATAATTTACACTTATTAATGAGTTAATTGTTAGGAAAAATCAGTTCTTCTAACGATCATAATATCTTTTTTCTCCAAGTGAATTCAGGCATGTTTCTTATAATCTTAATTAAATTCTACTTGGACAACAAAAGCCGATATAGGTCATAATGCTACAGTCTTGAGTACGGAGCCCACAAACATTATCCATTATCCTTTATTTTTTCTGAAAAACTACTGAGACGATTTTCATGTGATTTTTCTAATTACATAGGTGGGCTTAAAAATAACGTTTTATGCCTTGTTTAAATATATGATTCACCCATCAAACGTACTTACGTTTCTAAGTTATTTAAAAAAAACATATTAAACGGTAGACGTCCACTGCGTGACATACGTCTCTTGCATAATAAAAACTTCCACGTGTCTCGTTCCTGTGCCACAAGTATCCAGCGGCTTCCTGGGACTGTGTGGATGGAATGTTTCATATCAATGTATCAGCTTTAACACCTAGCCTCGGGTCAGTCGTAATTTCTCGGTAAGGATTAAAATTATGTTCATAATATTTTTCGCTCTAAAGATTATATTTTGGGGTTCCATATCGAGAGGGTGTCAAAAAAGGTGGAGCCAATTCTGTCCGTCTGTAAATACACATTGAAATTTCTGTGAAAATTTCAATGTGTATTTCTGTTGCCACTGTAAAAACAAATATTTATAAAAAAAAGTTAAAAATTAAAATATTTAATATTTTTTGTAAATATAATTAGTAGTAGTTTTAATTTATTTAATTTATATATTTATTTTTTAATATTACTGTGAATTATACAATAAAATAAATAATATTTTAAAATTAAAAAGTTCTCCATACAATAATTTTTTGTTTTTGCTCGATATTAATATAGCTGGTGTTAAATCTTGTAAGATGGTACGGAACCCTTTGTGTGCGAATCCGACTCGCACTTGGCCAGTTTTTAAGTAACCGTAAACTGGAACACAATTGATGTCTTTATTGGCTCCACTCAATTACAGATAGTGATCGTTAATTTACGCTTAATTGTGAAATTGCCATATTCCATAATAATCGTAATTCTGAAAAATGAATTTCTTTATTAAATAACCGATCAAGAGCGTTAAGGCACGTTAAGAATAAGGTTCCGTAGTCGTTCTAATAACAGGAACTCTTTAGCTTTTCGAAATCAAGTAAATGAAATAAATAGAAATACGTACGATAAGATTTTTAGTTATAAAATTTATACTGCCCATTTTTTTGGTATTGATAAAGTCTTCAGGAATCTATTGATTCAAATTTTAATGGAAGAAAATGGACATCCATATAGAAAAAAAATATTTATACTCATCTTCAACTGAATGACAGACAACTCAACCTAAATCTACTTGAAATTCAGAGGAAATATTTCTTGAGAGACTAACCCTAGAGGTGCAATATGGATATTTTTGTACAAGAAGGATTTTGAAAATTCAAATTCAAAATTATTTAATTCATGTAGGCCAACTTGTACCGCTTATGACACGTCATGAATCTACCACCGGTTCGGAATGCAGAATGCATTACTCAATGTTTTGTTTGGAACATTTTGTAAAACCAAAATCACTTGGATTAATCGGTATTACATAGTTTTAAAAACAACCAAGTGTCCGTAACTTAACACACTTGGCTTAATGATTTTAACTGGTTGTAAGACAACCTTTATTCATAAAAAAATATTTAAAAAAAAAATGCCGTTTTATCCTTGGTTTGCCATTCCACAACGCATCCCTAAAATGATGTTTTATGAAAAATACGCGTCGTTTCAAGAATTTTAACAACCTCACATCAGAAATTGGTTTAATTGGCCTCCTATTATTTTAGACTTTTTGATTGAGAAGTTGACAGGCCCTTGAGAAGCGCAGCAAATTATGAGTTTCCTTAATAATTTTAAGTTAAATGTGAAACTTAAATGAAATTTTTATGTAAACAAGAAAGCGGTCACAGTTTACTTTTGAAGACTGCATTTAATTTTTTATGACTTCATGCATTACTTGCTTGAATGAGAATTAAATATCCTTCTATCAATCAGTCAGTTCCGTCAATCATGATCTATGAGAGAATGATAACCAATATTATAATACGATTTGAAATGCGACTGGAAGTTCTCGGGTTCGATTCCCGGCGGGGGCAATTTGGGAATTTATAATTTCTGAATTGTCTCTGGTCTGGTCTAGTGGGAGGCTTTGGCCGTGGCTAGTTACCAAAGACGTACCGTCAAAGACGTGCCGCCAAGCGATGTAGCGTTCCGGCACGTTGGCGTGTAGAAACCGATAAAGGGTATGGGCTGAATCTACACTGCCCTACCTTCCAAGTTAGTCCGCTACCAGCTTAGACCGCATCGTCACTTACCATCAGGTGAGATCGCAGTCATGGACTATCATGTCACTGAATAAAAAAAATGTGTTTTTTGGTTGATTAAATCAAGAAAAATGCTCTATCTCTTTTCCGTGCATAGTAAATAGCAGGTGGAAACATAATTAAAGTTAGTTTTATAAAAACACAATACCTTTTGTATTGGATGGGTCTGCGTAAGCCTTTACTATTCTGCTTATAAATAACTACTAAATAATAGAATATTTGTACATTAATTAGTTTCACTCGATTTCCCAATAAATATTGGATGTTCCCAATAAATATAAGATGTTCCTAATAAATATTGGATTAATTTAAGAGCACACAATTATTTAGAGGATGACAATAAAATTATAAATTCAATAATTCCCGATACCGCTGTATAGTCGTTTTACGGTCATAAAGAAATCTAGTCTAATTTGAAATAATTAACATTTTCTAATCCATACAAATTAGAGTTTAGCGATCGATAACGAGATATAATATCAATACTTAACATAAATAACGTATTAAAGAATTAGGAATCATTATCCTATGTATATTAGTTATTAGTTAAGGGGGTATCTACCAGAAATTTTATTTTATTATTTTACTAGCTTAAGCCCTCGACATCGTCCGCGTGATAAAAGGTAGCCTTACTCTGATGCTAAGATCCATAGAGCACGCTCTGATTTAGAGATAGAGTTAAAACGAGACACGAATATGTTCTGATATAATTAATCTGTCTCGTTTTAACTCTGCCTGCTCTGTTTAAATTTTAAACTATATGAAGCCTAAGCTTTAGTACGCTCATTTATCTTTTAGAGACTTGGATATTTCATATTAAAAAAATTGTTGTCACGATTAACATAGACAACGTCGCGTTTAGGTGCCAGTACGGCATAAATCGTCGCTACAAAGCGATCAGGGCGTGATAAATAATACGATCAACGGTATACAAACATCTGAGTTATTGTGGGAGGTGCCGCGGCATAAATAAAATAAATTAATTAAAATGATATTATAATATACATACAAGATTTCTTTCGAACGCTTTTCGTTCGAGAAGTCGTGAGAAACTGGGTGGAATCTATACCGGCTTTTCGTGAAATATGAGTGTCTAGTGAATGTATGATAGGACACGAATGGGTAGTATTTAGTGCAATTTATCGATTAGATAATTATAGGATTAAGTTACGAATATGGTCGGCTAACATTAATTCGGCGAATATTTTTATGCTTTCAATTAATAGCTATAAAATGTAGAAATTATTGGCGTAAAAATAAAAGCGCAAAGGACACACTTCCAGAAAGAAAAACTAATTAAAAAAAATTAAATTGCCAAGTACTTTACTAATTCTGAATTATTATTTAATGTAGATGACAAAATCCTGAAAAGTCCGCAACGCATTGGTGCTAAAAATGTTCACGGGCGACGGTAATCACTTAACATCAGGTGACTCGCCTGCTTATTTGCTCGCTAAAAATAAAAAATAAAGACGCTACTACGCTTCGGAAAGCAGATTCTGTCGAGAAGAACCGGAGAAGCTGAGAAGACATTTTGGAATCCTCAATAGCCCAATGGTTAAAGATACGGACTGAGAAGTGAAAGATCGCAGGTTCGAACCGCACCCGTTGCACTATTGTCATACCCACTACTAGCACAAGCTTTCTTGCTTATTTGGACGGGAGAGGAGAATATTAGTCAAGTAGCTTGGCTATTATTCTTTAAAAAAAAAATTAAAATATTTATTTTTAACCCACTAGGATCATACTCTGTTTGTTTTTAATTATAAATGAAAAGAAAACATAAGACTTAAACCTATTTGTTAGTAAAAATACTAAAACCTAAAAATTAACCTAAGATGGGACCGATTTGTCAGTATATGAACCATATTACAATGGTTCAAATACTGACAATCAAATCTGTCCGCAAATGGCCTCAGGACGCTATTGGCACTGGCCAGCACTCTTAAAAACAACTAAAAAATATATTTATAAATATAATAATCTAAACAACCAGGATTGCATAAACAGCGCAAACTTTCTTCTCCGAAAAGTTACCATACCAAAGTGTCAGGAGTTCGTGATTTATTCATAGTTTTCCGAGCAGCTTCACTGTGTAAATAGCCACCAGGACACCATAAACTCGAGTTGCATGTAACTGTAATTAGCATCGATTACTTGTTCTTGCCGCTCGCCATTTAGGGCGAACCTAGTTAATCCACGTCAGCCTGACATTTGTCACTCCGTTGGTGATTGATTCACTTTATTGCTGTTTGAACTTATTGATGCTGCGCGTGCAGGTGACATTATGAATTTTATTGCCCTTTAACATATTTACACATATAACGTTTTACGTGATGTTCTGTTTCAATTTAATTCACTTATACTGCGGCTACATTATCGGCTTAATATTCGCATTATCGCGATGTTGATTCGCGATTATTCGGGCGAATCCTTCTCGCCTACATTCGCAACGTAAATAACAAGTTGGCCGTTAATATGATAAGAACATCGAGTATAATCGAACACGATAATTTTATCGCGACAACGCGACGCGAATTTTCGCACGATGATATAGCCGCAGCATAAAAGGATATTATGTATTATTTTGATTGAAACTATTTATCGTGTTTATCGTAATCATAATATTCTTAGATATAATAAATATTCTATAGCATTTTTTAGTGTCGAAGAGATCATTGATTTTCAATTTGGTAGTAGGTACTCATAAGTAAATTAAGCCATAATTATGAATGAAAGTTTTTTATTTATAACTCTAAATGGTAACAAAAAAAATTCTTAAGCAAAACATCGAGAAATGAATATGAGGCAGTTTGTGCGTACCTACCACGAAATATAAATTACAATTCAGCTATCGTAAATCGCCATTATCCTTTAATGACTTCCCATTCATCGGCCCAAATATCGCGGCAACACTGTCCACGCCTTCCAAGATTTATGTTCACAATCGAGTTCTGGAATTGGGTCGAGTTTGCGGCAGGTGGTAGGGTATAAAGTTGAACAAATTGTTGGTGTAATTTGTAATGTTCTTGTTTGTTTTTTGGGAAAGTTCGACGCTTTTTTTTATCCGAAATAGGCTGCGATTAACAACAATCAGTAGTGGATGGCACTGATGACGGAGGAGGTCTGGGTTGCAGCGCGCTTGCCTAGAAGACAATAAAATAAAATTTTTGGATAAGTTTTTAAGTGGTTAGCTACATAGAAAACTAAGAATAAATCACTGATCGATCAATATATTCTGTCATTATTTATTGACATATTGATAAATCTAGTTACAAGGTTTCACGCAAAAAGATACACTCAAGGCAGTATGAAAGTTAAGAAAACGTATCATTTACAAAACAAACTACATTCTATGCCCTTTCTTTAAATATTGTTCCGTATTTGCTACTTACTTACTTTAACAAATAGCACCGCTGTCTCTTACAGCGGGGAGGAGGTACAGGTAGCGATAGTCTCTAATAAAGTAGGACCAGCGGGTCCAAAGTTACAATTTCATTGTAGGTCTGCAAAAGTTTACTTGTCGAATCTTTCATCAGACTTTGATTTTTGAACCGGCAGTGGAAGTTTTCATTTTTCTTATGAACCACAAATTAGCCCACATGATATTAATCTTTCTTTCTTAGCATCTATTAATTTTTTGAACTCAGGAGCGCAATGGTTAAAAGTACTGAAGTAATGGTGAAAATTGAATGGTCGACGGTATAATCTCCACCCATTGAAAAATTGTTGTACTCAGTCCTGATACGAGCTTAACGCTTATTTGGCAGCAAGAGAGAAATATTTGTCGTAGTCGGCATAACTAATATTCTAATTAAACAGACGCACTAATTTATACGGTTAACTGTAACACAATAATTATTACTAATACTCATAATTGTCTTGTTTCATAATGAAACAATTTTTTTGAAGGTTTATTATTACAATTTGCTGATGCATCATGATTTTCCCTTGGTTGAAATAGCATCACCTTTTCATATCTAAAAAGATCTGCAATATCTACTCTTCGGCGAGTTTCTTAGTGGTCTTTCTCGATAATTGAGAGGGCACTCAGCTATGTAAATAGTGTACCTACGAAAGTTTGAGCACCGCAATTTGCTTCCACCTATTGACACATAATAAAGGTTCTTTGAGTAATATTTGATATTCTTAGAGTAGCTACAAGATGTAACAATTATGCGTTTAAAAGGTTTTCGTTTGGGAACAACTGTAGTGGATACCTAATGTTAAGTGTATTTTACGAGTAATTTGAGTAGGTAGGTATCTTTAAGGCTAGAGTGAATATAGGCATGTCTTCTAACAATCTGACTAAATGTACAATTTTTTTTAAAGTAATATAGTTAGATTAGTCTTGAAAGAAAGCTTGCGTTAGGAGTGGGTACGACAATAGTGCAACGGGTAGGACTCGAACCTGCAACCTTTAAGTTTTCAGTCCGCACTTTTAACCGTTGGGCCATTAAGGCCTATTTGACCTAGAGGCCTATATGGCCTAGAGTTTGGGCTATTTTAGTAACTATTTTTGAAGTCTGGCTTTGCCCGCGGCTACAGTTAAACTGTGTTTATATATCTGTCCATCAACATGGTGCAAGGCTCGTTTGTACATTGTAACACTATTTATTTTGTAGAAACGGTAGCCGAACCGT
Organism: Hipparchia sbordonii; assembly: GCA_038048805.1. NCBI lineage: Eukaryota > Metazoa > Arthropoda > Insecta > Lepidoptera > Nymphalidae > Hipparchia > Hipparchia sbordonii. The sequence goes on from JBBIWI010000007.1 coordinate 1,183,474, forward strand.
TCTCTCGAGCAAAAAACTCGATATAAAAAGTCACAAGTGTTTAATTTTTACACTTGAAACAAATTGCTACACAAACTTTATCATAATATTTTCTTACCAAACGAAATATATAACGGAAGCCTATTAAAGAGTGCTTATAACGATGAATTTTGTTCACGTATAAACAAGTGGTAAACCTACGCAGGAATATTATAAGTCAATGGGTAAACCGGTTGATAGGTTCACGCAAAATAAACTAAATTAACTGGATTAAAAACTATAACTGTCCTTTTTTTCCGCAAGAAGTACAGTAAAAAAGGAGCTAATTTTACTCGAAATCGAAAATCGATACGCTTTCGAGGTGTCCAAATCGTACAGATAATATAATGTAATAGATATCCATAATCGTAAAGATAGTATAATGTAATTCAAGAGACGGATCTATCCTTAAAACAACGTATTTGCAATTAATCTTGTCCTTCATGTTCGTAGGTGTTGAAGATCACTTAATATCAGTACCTAGACTATCTTGATTTATCGCTATAAATTTAAAAAACAATGTCGCCCGTCGCTACGCAAACTCTAGCGCACAAATAAAGCAATACAAACAAACCGAACGGGAAACAAAATAGGGAAGGCAATGGAGTCAAAAGGCCATACACAGAGTCCATCAGTTGTCGCTACGTGAGACGATTTCCACGGTTTTGATGCGATTGTAAATCGGATGGTATGCAAAGCTCGGTGGCCAAGTTTAGAGCCGATTCCTTTTAGAGCGCTTTCCTTTCTTGAAATGTGTTTTCACACTTGTCAATCGATTGCTAATGCGGACGCGGCGCGAACCGGCAATCGTTTATGCGCTCCTAGTAGGTAATTGTAAAACAGTTTGACTTTGTTTAGGGTTATGTTGAAGAAAGAACAAGTGTATATATAGAGTAAGTATGTTATAAACAGCACGGTTCTACCTTGTGTTTTTAGATTATATTTGTTTATTAAAAAATGACAAAAAATGTATTGAGTTTTTCTGTCAAGATACTCTCAGTAGCTCGGAGTTAGAAAGTTGGCGGGGAGTCACCCTCGTGCCTCGGAGAGCACGTAAAACCGTCCGGTCATGTCGGATTTTCCGTCCCATCGGGCTATGAGAGTGACCGAATAGAGAGTTCACCTGTGTTTGCGCTCACACTTGTGCACTATAATATTTCCAGCGCAGATGGAGATTGGCCGCCGTGGCCGGATTCGATCGGGAGGACATTATTATTATGATGTCAGTATCTACGGTAGGAAGCAATAACTTGTAAGTCAGTAGCATCTCACTATCAGATAATAACGCATCCAAACGCAACTGATAAAAAAAGGGTCGATATTATTCCATATTATACTTTATCACCTCCGCGGATCTGCCCACGCGTTGCTACCTTTTACCGAGATATAAACTGCATAATTGATCATAAAAGATTACCCTTTGATAAATCGCAATCATTTGTATGTATTCCAAAAAGGATGACCATTAACGATTGTCGATGTAGCCTTCACGTCATCAGAAATTACTTAATTAACATCACCGCTACCGAGTTTAAAATCACACTGGCGACTTTTTGTTGCGCAATATTTTATCTACTCGTATGTTACATAAACGCACAATTGCTTGGACTGACACGCAAAGAGTATGATTTTTTTTTTGTGAAAAAAAAAACATCGTACACTTTAGCTAGGTTATACATATATAGTTAGAAACTCGATAATATCAGTACAATTAAATATTGAAATATAATGTAGTGTCTAGTAGACATAATGGGACATTATTCGCACTAAATATGAATTTCTGAAATAAACTCTATTTTCAAAACGAGTTAGTTTAAATATTTATTTATAATAAAGAAATTGCAATTACATGTTGTGCAAGATGCATTGACTACCCAAGTTTTATTACAATTAATTTCAATTAAATTCTTTCTATATAATTGACTTAATTTCTTAAAAAAAAAACAAACAAGTTTCAAAAATCTTCTTTAAACACTCTTTTCTCTTACGCGCGCCGCCTGCATTGAGCTCCCTCAACTATCTTAGCTTTGTTTTCGTTTTAGACATTTTTTTGTCCCTTTGCCCTTCATATTACTAATACTCAAGAACTTTTTGTCGCACGACATGTCCTCAGTGTGATCCTGCAGTTTATCAGATAAAATTCATAAAAATCCAACCCAAATTTTGGACTTTGATAAATCATTCGTACATTCGTACAGCGATGACCGGGGAGATTAAATCGGAACAATTTATTTTGGTCTTTGACAGCTTAAAGTGACCCTTGAAAAAATTAAGCAAGTGCGTCCAAATTACACGGACGTGAATAAGTCATCGTTGTTTGTGTGCGAGCGTGTGTGCATGCGTGTGCGTGTGTGTACGGAATTTTGTTAAAAGTCAGTAATTCATTTCAAGCTAGAATTACCATCTAATTTGTTAGAATTGAACATCTTAGATTACCATAAGTAATAACTCAGTCTGCTTACGTAGTAAATGAACAATTAGTAAATTAAAATACTCATTTAAAATTTTAATTTGGCACTCGGTCTGCTGTTAATTATGATGTCGACTAATCACTCAAAATGATGTGGAATATGATTCCGGTTAATAAACTTTGTAACACTATCTAGTCAACAAGAGTCGTGCACTTTTATAGGACCGCGCCGCAACGCGAAAATCTCTTGCATTTTCATGCATTTTAATGTGAACTATTGCACACTAAAGGCGCACCGCAACGCACTAATCAACGGGACTATAAACATTAATAGAAAGAATATCATAATCAACTTATTACCCTACTAGCTTTTACCCCCGCGACTTCGTCCGCGTGGAATTAGATTTTGGGGTGGAATTTTCAAAAACTGTGACACACGTACTTTTTTATTTTTAACTGAAAGCTCAAATACCAACTTTGATGGAAACAGCTTGAAAAATGACGGAGTTTCATATAAAATTCCATCCCCTATTTAAACCTTTAGGGGTGGAATTTCCAATAATCCTTTCTTAGTGTGCGGCTACGTCATAAAAGGAACCAACTGTAAAAATTTCAAGTTTCTAACTTCAGTAGTTTAGGCTGTGCGTTGATATCTCAGTCAGTCAGTCAGTCAATCAGTCAGTCAGGACTTTGAATTTTATATATATAGATTAAGTGGAGGCCACTTAATATCCCCCTTTAACCTTTTTACCACCGCATTGGAAGACATCGGGAGAGCTTTCATCCCTACGTCGTTAATATATCAACGCGCACGAAGCGCTTTAAGTCTTCATTCCTGATTCGCACGGCTAGAGTCTGGAACGCTCTATTTAATCTGTGTTTCCTGACACGTGCAATTTGGGTATCTTTAAAACAAGAGTGAATAAGCATCTTCTAGGCAAACGCATTTCACCTTAGACCACATCATCACTTTCTGTCGGGTGTGATAGTGGTCAAGCGTGTGCCTATAATGTATAAAAAAACCTTACCTACCAAATTACAGCTCTTTAGTACCAATAGTCTCTGCGCAATGCTGCGGACAGACGGACAGACGAAAGACTTGGCGAAACTATAAGGGTTCCTTGTTGTTTTATTACGAAACCCTAAAAATTAGTGGCGGTTATTAATCATAGGTATTAAAAATCGCTAATTTGGCAAACAGAGTCGCAAAATAAGCATACAATGCCATAATAAAAACGAGAAAAATTCGTATTATAATAATGTTAACAGTGCTCAGTCACGCCATCCAGTTAACCCTTGCGCTGCAACGTGTTATTATCGTGCATTTATTTAATTTTTGTAAAGAAATATGTGAACTCGTTTCTCGTTATTTAAAACGAGGAAATCGGTTTAGTAAAATACACATCGCATGCACGCGATGCCACCACGCTGAAGACGTTTTTTTTAATGATAAGTTAACGCTTGTCGGCGATCTCACCTGATTAACGATACCATCGATAAGAATTAACAAAATTATCGATTCTAGAATCGATATAAAATTTAATGTGTGAACTGAAACGATTGCTAAATCACTTCGTAAAAGCTTTGCTCGTAAGTTTGAAACTATCTGTATATGACATACTAGATTTTATCCAGGATAAAAAGTCTATGTCACTCTCCAGGTCATCAATTACATCAATAAAAAAAAATTGCATGGAGCTTTTGTTGCGTGATTGAAGGATAAAAATCAAATAAACACACATTTACACTTAGAATATTAAAATTGATTACACGTACTTAATTATAGGATTGTCATATTTTAAATAAGACCGCGGTATAGAGAGGTGACGGTTCGGTGTGGAAGGGTTGACGATTGGATAGCGTCAGGGGTGGTAGTTGACTTAAGTAAAATCCCCGCTGTGCAGCTATATAGGCCTATAACTGAATAAGATGTTTAGGTAAACTGCTAAGATCTAAGGCTAAGATCGTCACCTTCTATAGTTGGACCAATACCGTCAACAAGTGATACTGCGCTACAAAAGTAAAGGTTAAAGTTAAAGACGACTCGCAAGTCATTTCGTTTGATTTACGTAACAGTGGAGTGTTGTGTCACTTGCAACGGTTAGACCGATCTTACAGGGTGAGATTACGGGAGCGGTCAGTGAAAAATTTTTCTTTCCTCAATGTGCCTCTTTATAACATTTAACTCATGGGTTGCCTGGAAGAGATCGCTTCTTTGCGATGAGGCGCCTATTGTACTCTGCTTTGTTTAGTTTTTATATTATGTTGTTTTCTTTTTGTTTACTGGGTGTAGAATAAAAACACTTCATTCATTTCCATTTCATTCATACAACTTTCTCTCTCTCGCAGTTTCAACTCACTGACCCTGACCGCTTCTATAATTTCACTCTATGTAATGAAACGCGTCTATCGTTTTGTCTCGTATACTGTGTAATGAGACAAGAGTGTAAACTTAGCGCGAGACTCCGTTGCGTCATGTCTAAACTTGTATTCACCATCACTATCACTGGATATAATTTGTTTACAGTTTTATTGGCAATAAAATTTAGGTAACGTGTCATGTTAACATTTTTGTGGTGTGAAAACATTGTTTTGATTGCCATTTTGTTTCTTTGGATAAGTGAATGAAAAAACAAGAGCATCTTCTTTTTATACTTTAATGTATAGTCAGTTTTAAACTAACTCTACCTTTGTTAATTTGATTTCTTCGTTGTATTTTTTATATTATCAAGCCCTACCCAAAATGACGAATTTTGGAGTTTTGATGGATTTTCAATACAAAAATATCAGAACCTGGGATAAATTTAACTGGTATTGAATTATTTTGCTTTAATACGAGTTACAAACCTTAATTTGAAACATATTTTTGTTAATACAAAAATTGTAATAACAGTTTGTTTATTATTCTATCGATAAAATGACGACGACAAAAAAAAAACAAGATTGATTAATTGCTTTATAAACCTTTCTAATAAATATTTCGGTTAAGGCCTTTAAAAATAATATTTCCATTTACAGTCAAAATAATATTAAGTTGTTAACAAAAAACTTGCAAAATGGTTAACAAATTGTAGGTACATTAGAATGGTTAGTTAAACGATCATAATAATTCATAATACATCAAAGTTACAAGGTTATTAGACCTTAACAAACGCATAGAAATCTTAACTAAATCGTGTTACCTAACGAGACAGGAATGACATCAATAATTGAGTTGTGACATACATTAGAATCTTCAATAAACCACTGTACACGAATGAACCGACCTTCGTTGACCACTTAAACTACTCGAATTCATACGGTAGGCGAAGGGTTAAGATTTCAAACAATTTAAACGTTTATAGCAAAGACATTAAGACATATTTCGTTACATTTGGTAGCATTTGGTCCCCTGTACGAACGTATATTATGTTTTCTTAGGTTTTTTTTATATACGCTAACAACCCAATACTTTTGGCTGCTTAAAAATCATAACACTACGAATGAATATGGAGTGATTCAGAGATTTTCGATGTTTTCTTTTTATTATCGCTGTGTCACGATTTTATAAGTCACTCCCAATTCAAATGTTTTTATAATTTTATAATGTGGGCTATTAACAAAATATGCGTAAATATTACGAAATGTTGTTATGTTGGAATTTCGAATCATGCACGTGTTCAATAATATTTCACCAAGCGGAGCGAGGTCTCCGAGTCTACTTGGATGAATTTTCACAACTTCTCTGTGCGTCCTTCTGTCTGTCTGTCTGCCTGCCTGCCTGCCTGTCTGTTTGTCTGTCTGTGTGTCTCAACTTACAGCTTCCGAGTTAATGCACATGATTACTTCAAATTAAATATTGTTGCGTTACACCACGGCTGTAGTGTAACATGCGTGTTCTTGCAGAAGAAAGGTTTTAGGGAGAGTATAGAAATACACAGACTTGTTGATACTAAGTATATTTACAAATTTACATTGAGCTTATTTACTAAGAAAATAATATCTAAAGTAGTGGGGATAACTTTTGTTGATTTAATCCTACGTGCAAAAAGTGCTGATTAAACAATGAGGAAATTATGTTATTAATTTTATAATCTAATATCGTTACGGTCACGTAAGATGGAATTCTATGCGTACGCCATAAATATACATTTTAAATATACGGCCCAAAGCCGAAAATATCATTCATTTTATGATATTATGACATGTGTACCATAAGGTTGGTCCCATTTAATCTGTTAACATATTAGAAGATAGAATAAAAAACTCCCCAAGGGATGAATAGAAATCTCATGAAATCAGTGTAATAGTAGGTATTAATTAAACATGACATTATTTTTATTTATTATAATATTATCTATAAGAAACTGTATTTTATTTGTGTTTTTCGCATCAAATTATGCCAATAAACAGGCTCTACAACTAGTACTATCGGTCGTATAATACCCATATATATCGTTATGCTATCTTATCTCTAGTTAGTAGTTATTTTATTGCTATAACACAGTTTTATGAGTGCTATAGAATTAAAGGAAGCTCTCAAAATTATAACTGATATTGATTTAATGGCGGACATTTAAAATTCTTATTCAAATTCCAAATTATTTATTCTTGCAGGCCAACTTGTGACTCTTATGATAAGACGAGAATATACCACCAGTTCGGAAAGCTGATTCTAATGAGAAGAGCTGGCAAGAAACTCAGCAATTGCTCTTTTTAAAACAAAAATGTTACATTATCTATCTTGTGGACAGCTGAAGCAAAACAGATTGCTTCCAAGCAACTTTGTCATGAAGGAATTCATTAACTGTGTTATAGCCTCTACTTATTAAATGTTTCTGACACAATTTTTTTTATTTTTTTTATTCGATGACAAGATAGTTGGACTATCTTGTCTGTGATCTCACCTGATGGCAAGTGACGATACAATCTAATTATAGATTATTAGGTAATGGGCTAACTTGGAAGGGGTATGGCAGAGTGTACATTCAACCCATATCGGTTTCTATTTCTACACGCCATCGTGCTGGAAGGCTAAATCGCTTGGTGGTACATAATATACCTAATGTCAATTTTTTTAAGTAAATATTTTTTTTTTCTTTTCAGATGAATCAGCAATGTAAAGTGTGCGGTGAACCAGCCGCAGGTTTTCATTTTGGAGCTTTTACGTGCGAAGGATGCAAGGTAAATTGAATTTTATTTGAAAAGGAATAAGATGTGTTTTTCTTGCAAGCAAGGAAGTAAGAGTTTAATTCTTGAAAGATAATTATTTTACCAAACCAAATAAACGTAGGTTAAAAAAAAAATTGCATGGACCATGATCAGATTCGTGATTTTTTTATACTTACCAACATAAAAAAATAACTATATTCAGAAATTATATTATTTCACTGCCAAAAAAACACAGATTTTTCTAAATATTAAAGAAATATGAACTACCTACTTATCATTTTTTAATAAGTTTCATAGAATTTTTAACTTTTACGAAACCTCGGTTACTACACGAGAATGTTTATTAAATAACCTACAAAAAACGAATCGCTTAACATATCCGGCAAAGTTTTTCTGACGCTACATCAAAGGGTCGTCAATAACTTTCAATCCAATACGCCTTTATATAGAAATCTGAGCATTTAAGCAAATGCTGCAAAAAATATTAAAGTAGATATGCAACCTGAATCAATCGCGATCCTGATTGAATTGCGACAAATCCATGAACCGGTGATAGTCAATGAGCTGGTGATAATAATTTTAAATGTTTAATATTTAATTTAACTTAAGACAGCACGTTAATTTTTGTTTGCAGATAAAATGATAGCACAAATAAATTGGTACAAACGCAAGCTCAGGGTCTTTGTCTTGCTTTCATTTGACTGATATTTTGGATATAACTTTTATGTTTATAATTTTAAACATTCTTTTCTCTAACAAACTTAAGACATTTACTTATTAGCTAATGAACTTGTTGAAAACTATTACTTATCAACTTAAAAATCAGCCTCTCCCCTCCTAAAAACAAAACTCGCACTAACAAAAAATCACACCAACGAATCGATGCCATTTTGCTAATTAGCACTACTTAGTATATAAGTTAATGATTACTAAATAAAAATTTAAGGGTTCTCTTACTAAAGGGAAGTTTTAAATTTTTAAGTTAAATTAAAGCCTCAATAGCAATAACTGAAAACTGAAACGTCGCAGATTCGAACCCTACCCGTTGCACTATTGTCGGTCGTACTCATTCTGTAATGAAACGACCAGCTGCTCGACAATGACTACTTTATTTTGAAACATCTTAAAACTACCTACCAACCTGTGGGTACTTTAGTGATGTATACAACATCTTTCCCCTAAAAGAAACAAACAACTTAAATAAACGAAATATAAACTATAAATAATTAACCGGATTACACTTAATTACTTATGAACTAATATCTTAACTTAACATCTTTCTCTTACAATACTACGTACAATATATTCAAAACCTAAATTATAACCCTTCACCCACCTAAACATTAATTCTTTTTTTAAAAATTAATGCCAGTCGCTCGCGTGCCTTAACCCTAGCCTCCCTGGTCGGACCCTCATCAGGCGAGGCGGAAGCCTGATCACCGTCACTGGACTCGTCAGTTCCGCCGGCATCACCGTATACGCTGACACTATCATCATCATCACCATCCTCCTTCTCATCGAAAGAAGCAGGAGGTGATTGGCTAACTCTTGGACAACCTTCAGCTTTTATAAGGTGACGTCGGTTGCGCCTCAGTTTTCTTCCAGACCTATCCAAAACAAAATAAGATCGAGGCTCTGGCGCACGAGCCTGTACCGTCATGCGTCGTCTCGTGTTACCGTCGGCTACTATCACCTGATCATCTTTTCTCAATTCTGGCAGCTCACGCGATTGCTTATCATAATAATACTTAGCGCGATGTCGATTACGGTTAATGTTAACGAAATCGTTATCGTTATCTCGATCCGGTTTCAATTTATCGATATGTACCGGAAGCGTAGTGTTGAGCCGTCTGCCCATTAACAACTGAGCCGGAGAACTAATGCCATCACGCGGTGTTGACCTATAGCTAAGCAACCCGAGGTAAAAATCAGATCCAGTCATTAACGATTTTTTTTTTTTTTTTTTTTTTTTTTTTTTTTTTTTTTTTTTTTTTTTTTTTTTTTTTTTTTTTTTTTTTTTTTTTTTTTTTTTTTGCTGGTTTTTGGCACCAGTCCGAAAGGGCGTGGGTTCGTATCCCACCGCTGTCACCATGTAATGAAACGACCAGCTGCTCGACAATGACTACTTTATTTTGAAACATCTTAAAACTACCTACCAACCTGTGGGTACTTTAGTGATGTATACAACACATTCCTAGCACAAGCTTTCCGCTTATATGGAGGGGATAGGAGGATATTAGTTAACTTCAGTTTGGCTAATATAATATTCTTTAAAAAAAAACTACCACCGACTCCCGACGTATTATTTTGTTGCTTCGAAGTAAAATTTAGCGCCTTTTTTATCGTCTCCGCCCGCGGTAGATCTGGAAGCGGTCGGAATAACCTGCCGCTTGTAGAGAACCATTTGAATCCGCGATTGACGCTTGAATGGCAACGCGACAGCACTTGACGGGCGTGGAAATAAATCAACCAGTTTATCCTACGCTTTAGATAAAGGTAAGGCTAGCTGCGGATAAAGCGTTGTGGCTAGAGATCGCGAGCAAGCTGCCTCTTAGATTCCATAAAATAAATCAAAATCAGCGCTGATAGCCTTGTGGTTAAGAAATCGGCCACAAATCGGCCACCTTTTCAGGGTCCGGGTTTCGGATCGGAGGCACGCTCCTTTAACTGGTGTGATGGACTGAGGCCTAAACCATTGACCTCTATAATTAATCTATGATTACCGGACTAGCTGTCCATAGACAAATGACAACTTCAGTACTAGTTAAGTTATATTTTAAGTAATTCTGTATACGTGAAACATAATTGTACCATCTATTCCATTTTTGAACATCAAGTGACCCGCCTGCTCATTTGCTCGCAATACATGTAAAAAAAAAATTCAAATAGGCAAGCCCTTAATTATGAATTCTGTAGGTAGAATAATGTCCTACAATTTAAGGCAACAGTTAATGTTAGAACATAAGAAGCGAAGTAGATCGTGGTTATTATCAAAATTATTTCTATCAGCCACCGGTAATGTTGAATGATTAATGACTGAGGTTTATATTACGTGTCGTGAATGCGATGTGGGTGGTTGCTATGATTTAAGCTGGTCATTATCATCGAAGTGAAATAGATACACATCCAGTATTTTAACCATTCTATTAAAATTTAAAATTATATGCTTTATGCATTTATTGAATATGAAATGAATTGAATACGCTTTATCGCTCACCAAATAAAAAATCTTGTATGAAACAGCATTTTAAGAGCCGATTTTTTTTAATTTGAAAATTAATTTTTATAATTTTAGGGTCAAAATACATCATTTTTATAAAGTAATGAACAATTAATATTAAATTACTTATGTACTTCTAAAATTTAAACTAATATAAATCTTAAACCTCATCGATGTTACCGCAGCGTGGCATAGTACCCAAGATGTTGGCAGCATTGCCCCTTTGCATAGCCAATATAAATGAGTTAAAAAACAAAATTACTGAAAGCAATGAAAACACTGATTTGGGTCAAGTATGATTTAGATTAAGACCGAATAAACCTACTCTAAAAAACTAGCGATTCTTTAGTAAATAAAAAATAAGCTTTTATTTCCGACACCCAGTAAGTAAAAAACGACAAGTAAATGTTTAGTAGGATGCTTGTCCAGAAGCACACTTTGTTATTATAAAAGCTGGATCAAAGTTCAAATGCACTTAACATAAACACTGCACTTTAGCTCACAACGAACACGAACATCCAGCTTTAAAAACGCCTTACAGTAAATCAAAGCGGGTATAAATAAATAAATTCATACGAAATGGGCATCCCGTCGCCTTAACATCGACACGCGATACGAGACGGGCCGGCGGCACATTGTCGCTTAGCAATTTGCTACCCCGAATCAATTTGCCACTTTTTGTCGCGAGGCTGTCGCGCGATTCAATTTTCTGTTGAGTGCACTCGCGCACCGCCTCCGAGGGTTCGCCATAACGGGCCGGCGATTCGCTAAACTGGAATCGAAGTACTGTACCTGAACTGAACTTTTTTGTAGTGGTGTTCTTAATTTAATATTGATTTTCGTGTAATTTAACAACATTTCCGTCACCATTGTGAAATAATGTGGATTTTATTATACGGCTTTGGCCGTAGTTAGTTACCACCCTACCACCAAAGACGTGCCGCCAAGCGATCTAGCGTTTCGGCACGATGGCGTGTAGAAACCGATTGGGTATGAGTTGAATGTACACTGCCATATCCCTTCCAAGTTAGCCCGCTACAATCTTAGACTGCATCGCCACTTACCATCAGGTGAGATCGCATGGGCTGTCTTGTCATCGAATTAAATAAATAAATACATTTCCGCCCCCTGTGTGAGATAACATAAGTTGTTGTGAAAGGCTATTTAAACACTAAACTGAAAAATGGCTTCAATACTCTTCTGTATGTAAAAAAATAAACATTGTAATTTATTAAGACTTGATGATATTCGCGACTTTTTTATTCTGTTCCATTATGAACCACCCCTTTGGTAGATAGACAGAAATGTAGGTATGGTATGGTAATGCTGAATTTTACTGTAACAGACCTCTAACCAAAGGCAACTGAGTGTACTTTTTTAAACCTTTTTAATGATAGTCATTATTAGCCATAGAAATAAAAAAAGACGTGTGGCACTCGGGGACTGCCGCGGTAAAGCTACTGCATAGCATTTTTTATCAACGCGATAAAAAATGCGCCATCTAGCGGCTCGAAAATAACCTGACAAGGAGTCCCGTGTCAGGTTATTTTCGTTACGGAATTTCTTTATTCGGTCTCCGCGCTGGCCCGCGATAGAAGCTATGCAATAGCTTAAAATACGGGATTCCTTTGTTTAGTAAATACATACTAAATAATAATCCCGTAATTTTTTTTTAAACCTAACTCCGCGCGGATAAAGTCGCAGGCAAAAGCTTGCTCGTTATAAACAAATACAATTAGACTATTTTTATTTATTGCATTTTATATTGAGCACAATTAGAATGGACATAAAAGCTGGTCAAATATACGGCATTCATAATTTAATAAACTTGAAACTTTAGAGCAGAATAATTTATGTGACACGACAATTTATGCCTGTTTTTCATAATTTACGACTCGAAGAATACAAAAAAAAAGAGACTCATGTTATAACAAAGTTAGAACATAATTTAAATTGCATCCAAATTATTTATGAACAATAGAGTCGCAATAACTCGTAGATGTCAGCAGTAAATCATAGACTACTTTTTAAGACTTTTTACGACAGATTATGATGGTTACGTGAAACTAAATATTGTAATAGCTACGTGTCTATGGTATCATTGTAAGTATGCATAATTTAGGTGAATTTATGCGCTTACCCAGTCATGTAATAGGTTTTTCGACCTCTTTTTAGCGGTTTTATAGATTTGCTTTGACTTACAAATTACAGAATAGTAATATGAATGATTTTACGTTTTAAAAAGCTGTTTTAAACAGTAACTACGTATTTGAAAACAGCTTTTTCCCGTGACTTCCGCATTTAATATTTCAATTACTTTAAGGTTTTCAAAGTTTTTTAAATATCTCTTTGATTTTGCGGGATAAGAACCCTTTGATTTTCCGGGATGAATAGTATCCCATTTAACACCCTAAGTTTTCTACTAAATCTATACAAAAGTTAAGTCAAAACATTGCTCCATATTATAGGTAATTAATTATGGCATTTCTAAGTAAATAAGTTCAGTGTGGAAATGAGGCTCACAGAGATGTTATCAAACATATTTTATAAAGGTGTTTTTCATCGAACTCTAATACTCCGAAGCGCAAACGTCGAAACAGTGATAAGCCATTTTTAGTAAGCCTTTATAGGTCAACTATTCAGCTCAAAAAGTTCGTAGAAAATTATTAAAAAATGACGATGCTCTAAAAGGGTGTTATAATTTATCACATCAAACATCAAAAACGTAATTATCTATTTATGTTTTTTTTAAATATAATTCAATTCTTATAAAGCCTCAATAGCCCAACGGACTGAAAAACTGAAAGGTAGCAGTTTCAATTTCACCCGTTGCACTATTGTCGTACCCACTCCTAACTCCAACTTTCCGCTTACTTGGTGGGGAGAGGAGAATGTTAGTCAAGTTCATCCTAGCTAAAATTTTTAAAAAAAAAAAAAATATCATTACCAGTACCATAAAATAATTACATGGCACTCATTACACTATTCGTTGTTTACCTATCTACCCTACGTTTGGCGAGAAACATCCGTTCTAAGAATTATTAAGTTCGATGGTGCTTTTATATAAAAGGAGAAACCGAATGGCAGACATTTTAACATTTGTAATAATTATAAATGTAGCAAAATATACTTTTCTAGTTAAAAATTTTATACTCCAATAAAACTATAGTATGGTAAGCCGTCGGAGAATATATAGCTCAAGGCTTTTTAATCCTTAAGTGTGTATGGCTAAGATCGAAATTTGCTCGTTCGCATTTTTCTTATATCTCTATATCTCACTATCATGTTTTGATATCAGTAATTAGATAGACATTTTAACGCACATCACGTTTTAAATTTACATTAGCGTCCGCCATACTGTCTGTATGTTTTACACAATTAATGGTACGTTCCAATACTGCGACACTTAAATCAAGACATTAAGTTATTATGTCTTTCTGCAACTTTTTTGTCTTTATTACATTTTATGATATCAAAAACTTAAATAGATTGCAAAGCATTTTACTTTTCGAATTATATAGGCTAGAAAAAATGATATGTTATACTTGTATGTTATAACACAAAATATTTTTTTTATTAAAGTATCCTTTTTTAGTCATCATCATTAATTATCATTAGTTTTAATAAACAATTTTTGTCGATACGGAAGTTGATTAGGTTTTACAAAATACTAAGTGATGCTCGCGACTTTGTCCGCGTGGATTTAGGGTTTATTCGATTCCTGCGGAAACTCTTTATTTTTACAGGATAAATGTAGCCTATGTGAGTATCCTGAGTATGAGCTATCCTATTTTGATTTTAGCAGTCTATACATGTATTTATGTTTGTATTTGCGTATGTTCCACCGTAGCACCTAAATTCCGTAGTCGGGTTACAGTCTTTTTGTGGTTACGTCGTACTTCTGCTGTTGTTTTGATGACGCGCTCTCGAAACGTACCTTTATAGTGAAATCTCCAAAACTCCGATTGGATATTTAACATAATTAACTATTTATTTAAATTAATTTTAAAATAAACACTAGCCAGTGGACAATAAGTGGGCGGCGGCCGATAGAATATTTCGATAAGACTTTTAGTGCGTTCGGTGTCATATTTCATTGTTGTATATTACCAGGGCATTAATTATTTATTTAGGCCTCTGAAATTGTTTTAAATGCGTCCACGTAAATTTTAACGTCCAATTTTTTATCACACTAACTATTAAGGAAGGTTATTTATGCGTTTTTTATTTGAAATTTTACGATCGACTGTCGTCACCATCTCAACCCATCTTTGGTCCACTGCTGGGCATATTATGTGTCTCAGTATGGGTTCCATCGACAATCGATTCTAATACGAAGAAAATGATAGGCATCGAACTATAACGCTTAGAAGCGGAAAAGTCGACGAGGTGATAAGACGTCATTTTTAGTAACTACGCAGTATCGCTGCGTTAGTACCAGCTCGTAGAAAATCATTAAAAAATGACTTTCTGTGCTGGTCCACAATTCATACATATTTTTTTTTAATTCAAAATTCAAAATTATTTATATTATCATGTAGGCCAACTTGTGGCTCTTAAGACGGCGCAACGGCTAGGGCGCGGATTGGAAATCCGAAAGGTCGAGGTTCAAAACTCACTATTTGCACTTATTGTGGTAGGTACATACTTCCAACAAAATTAAGCCTTACACTTATTCGGAAGAGAAAGAGAAATTAGTACCTATACCTTTCGCTTGAGGCTTCGCTCACGTTAATTTAGACTTTTCAAACCTCTATTTTAGGCCCTGGGGGGGAATTTTAAAAATCTTTTCTTAGCGCATGCTTATGTCGTCATGCCTTTCAGCCCGATCCGTTCAGTGCTTTGATCAGTGCGTTAGTAGATCAGTCAGTCAGTCAGTCACCTTTTCCTTTTATATATTTAGAAAATTTACGTATATTCAGATAGATATTAAAAAAATACCTTGCTTGCTCGAAGAAGGTTGTGGAAGTTAAATTATTTTAATTTATTAGGATATTTCATTGTGAGTGTGATAATATTTTAATCGGTCCAAATATTATGGACCGCCCGCAGATTGTCTTGTGTCACGATTTTTAATACATATCTGAATAATTAATGAGATCTACTTCTTTGGGTATTAAAATATATATCATTATTTCCGAGAGAGCCATTTATAGTAGGCTTGGTTAGCCAATGGGCTAAGTTCCCTATAGCGTCCTTCGTCGTATATATTATTCTACATATATTATGGCAACGGACATTTAATACGGCAGCCGCCCTAGCCATATTATAAACGTGTCGTCTCTTTCTACGATCGCTCACGCTAAAGCAGGGGTTCCCAAACTTTTTTATCACGCTTCCCTTTTCAAAGGATAAGACGTGCGATAAAAAAAACTATGGGAGCTCCTGCTTTAGCGTAAGTGATCGTAGAAAGAGACGACACCTTTGTAATATGGCTAGGGCGGCTGGACTATGTCCCGCAGGTGTTTTTCGCATGCGTTTAAAGTTTCCTGTAAATATTACTGAGCCAATGAGCCAACCAAGGAGCTAAGCATTCAATATTTTTACTATGCACCCAAAATCTTAAATGAATTGACTATAAAAATTTAAACGGATCTTGTTTACTTAGTACTGCTGTCCTAGCCTATACTGAAAAGTAGGGAAGCGTGACAGAAAAAAACTTTGGGAACCCCTGCTCTATAGCGTTAGCGATCATGGAAAGAGGATAGAACGACACGTTTGTAATATAGCTAGAGCAGCTGCATCGCTACGTGGTTGAAATCTCAAGGTCGCACGCGCTTTGCTTCCTCGTTCCTGATACGCACCGCTAGGAATGCCCTTCCGGCTTCCTTTTTTCTAGATAACTAAAATTTGGGTATCTTCAAATCAAAAGTGATTAGGCATTTTCTGGAGGCAATCGCGCTCCATCTTTGGCTTCATCTTCACTTACCATCAGGTGTGCATCAAGTGTGTTCGTAGCCAAGCACCAGTTTTATTAATCTAATTATTGAAATCATTTTTAGACAATCCCACAACTGGTTTGCAATAGTTTGGATTTTATATACAAACTAGCTTTAACCTGCGACTTCGCTCACGTTAGGTTCGATTTTTTAACCCCCTATTTAACCCTCTTGGGGTTGAAATTTTCCATAATCCTTTCTTAGCGGATGTCTCCGTCCTAACAGCTACCTGTATACCAAATTTCAGCTCGATCGGTCCAGTGGTTAGAGCTGTGCGTTGATAGATCAGTCAGTCAGTCAGTCAGTCAGTCAGTCAGTCAGTCACCTTTGCCTTTTATATATTTAGATTTTAACATTTTAGATTTTCAAAAATTTTTGTTTTTATTTTAGACGCTATGATATTATATTTTACTAATTAATGTTACAGTAACAGCACAAATAATGTAAGGTTACTAGAAAAATAATATAAGTTGGGGATGCACGTTGTTTCGCCACATGCGGTCGAAGATTCAAGAACGTCTGAATATTTTTCAAATCTTAATAATAAATAATTAACCAAATTAAGTTTTAAAAGCTTTTAATTTTGCTTGCTTTGCGGAAATAAGCTTTAAGTCAACTACAATAATTTTTATTTTATTACCAGCAGAAAGTCGTAAAACACTTCTAATCTTTAGATTCTGCTCATAAAATTCATCATTAAGTCCTTGTAATGTGTCTACTTAAAATAGCTAAGCTCTAATAATTCACATCTTAAATAATAATAATAGTTCTTAATTTTAAAAAGATTTTGTACCAACCACAGTTAAGTTACTATAATAATAATGGTACAGTGTTTTAAGTATTATTAGGATTTAATTTGTGAATAATACCAGCTATGTATCTAATTATTAACATTACAATTTGATAGTTGAAATACTGATTTACGTAATAGCTAGATATTACTGAGTTCTACAGTTCGAAAGGTTAATCGAGTGTAATCTGTTTGCTCTGATTGACAAAAACGAGAGTAATTTAAGCATGTGTACATTTGTACAATGTATGTGTAATGTTCTAGCATAAACATAGCATATTATTATCGGATAGAAACAGGCGTTACGTTGCGAAATTCCATAATTCTTAAGAAAAACAAAATTATTTTGCTATAATCCACCAAACCGAGAAAAAACTGTATGGAACAAAGTGGAATGGTGGGAATGGACGGGGCACATACTTCGAAGAGCTGGTGGTCGTTGGTGTTCCAAGGTGCAGGAGTGACGACCCCGCATCTGGAGACGCAATGTTGGCAAACCTCCCACTAGGTGGATCGACGACATCAAATGAGTCGCAGAGAGCCGCTGGATACAGACGGCACAAGGCATCCAGTGGTTGATAAAGGAGAAGAAGATGCTGAAAATGTAAATAAAAAATAAAACATCTCAAAATTTGAATGAACCCCAATAATATGAAGCAAATTACGAACAGCGAGCAACACGAGCAGATTTCGGAGTCAGTTTAAACCCCATAAATTATTCATGGAGCGTAACCACATTATACGTCATTATAATACATCGCCCGCTGAGATTTTTAATTTCAATATGCTTGCGTAATGCTTTAAATGTTTCCGAAGCCCGGTGAAATTATAAGCGTGCAAAAAATGAGGCCTTTTCTTTTAGTGCTTCTGCAGACGATGCATGTTGGGTATAAGTCGTCTGAAAACCATTTATACCAAAGGGACAGCTAATATTGCAGCCACTATTCTTGGCACCATTCTACGCTGCATGATTTGTACAGTAATTTTTTATTAGTTTATTATTGTTGCTAATATTCTCTATTAAAAAAAGATTTTTCTTTATATATCCGCATTTTCAGACACTTAATGTATTTGAGATATTTTTTTGATGTTAAGTTTTTTAAGAATTGGTTTAAAGCTTATGTTAGGAGAGGGTACAACAATAATAACTATAAGTTTTATTGTAACAGTATAATCATTTACCAATTTCTAAATAAAAATATTTCCTAGGTTGTGCAATATTTCAGAAACATTACGGTATTTGATTTTAAGGATGGACAATAAAATTTTGGAGACAGCATTATGATTTACTTTGAGCTTAAATATCTTATTAGGAATACAATATTACACCAACGCCACAACATATGACTCACATATTTTAATTGTGTCGAATGTGCTATCCTAACTAATATTATAAGTGCAAAAATGTGTTTGTTTGCTTGTTTGCATAGGATATAGTTAAAGACTTGGAAAGTGATTACCTTTTGTCCCGAAAATACAGAGGGTTCCCGTGGGATTTTGAAAAACCTTACTCTACGCGGATGAAGTCGTGGGCAAAAGCTAGTACCAATATCATAAAAGCAAGTAATGATATGAAAAATCATATTGGACAAAGACATTATATATTTATCAAATAAAGTATTTTTATGATTTCTATGATGGTAGGTAGTTAGGTACCTACTGAGAAACGAAATAAAAAGGCTCACTTTTTTGCTTACAAAACTATTTAATACAATTAATTCAAACAAAATTCCAAGCAGTATGTGCTAAGTAGGTGTGATAATAATATAAAAATGATTTGCAAAAAACGTGAATACAAACGAAATCGCTCATTACAATGAATTTCACACATAGTCTGGCGCGGAGTTTATTTTTAGTTATAATTCTATACAGGCAATTTGTTGGAGCTACTGTGAATGACTGAGCAGATTTTGATGTCATTAGAAATATATAAGAAATTTTATTGAGCTCGATGAAAGGTGAAGAGTGAAAGTCAAAACCATGTATTAGCGGATTAGGGTTACCATTCATTATTTTTCAAGTAGGTATATTTCTTTCAACCCACGAGGGCGCGTGAGCTTTACTTGTAGTTAAACGTCGTGTACATGCACATTGCGTAAGTATGCGTGCCTGTCCGGAGCCTAGATGGGAGCGGTCAGGCGCGAGCAAGCTCACGCTCCCACGCGGCCTCGTGAATTGTAAGAGCTATACCCGAAAATAAGAATTCCTAGTTATTTAGTATGCAATAGTATTGTAAGAAATTCAATATTTACTATTGAAATCGTTTTAATATGTGAAATAGTTAGTAGTAGTAGAATAGACGAAGGCATGACCTTCGTCTAGTATTTTAATAAGGGAATTTCAAGTGACAAATTTTATTTTTCACTATATTCCTAAATCAATTCATCTCTTTGAAATGGTTTTCCACCAATAAACTTCCATTGGACTCTTCCAGCGCATACCTTGGCCGGTGCAACGTCGCCGCTTGAATGCCAAAGCTCGCACCCTCACACCTAATTTCACTCCTGTCACCGATGGTTGGCTGGTAGAGATTGCAGATTGCTCTGTTAGCACAAGGCCGCCTTTGCATGCCTAGTTTTAAGATGTATTCAATTTTGATTCTTTCTTATGTGCAATAAAGTTTTTATCTACCTGTCTAACTGGCACGTTGACATACTATTATGGTAACCCTAGCGAAATATTTCGAATTTTGCCCAGTTAAATAACATAGTTAAAGTCAAACGCCACACCAAATTTAACCACGGTTAACGGGCATCAACACTTTCTAATTCTTTTGTGACCGCCAGGACAGGGCGTCACAATGTCGATCATTGAATCGATTTTGAATCGGATCGTGATTATCAGATACGAATTATAGTGCAGTAACGGTAGTGATTTGTGATTTTCTATCGCTGATTAGGTCTATTGTTGGATTTTGGGTGTTCAAATAGAATGCTCATTAAAAGTTCAGGCGGTGTGGTAGGTAAGATTATTATGGGACCGAGTGCCAAAGAATCGATCCATCATTATTGCATCGAGAAGTGAATCGAGAATGCAAACGTCTGGAAATCGTAAGCAATTATTTTGATCTGTGGATGATAAGACCGTTTGTCAGACGGTAGCTCAACAATTATTTGAAAAGAGATAAAAGAATGGCTTAGTAATTGAGTGTGGCATTTCTCACTGATCATCATACTATTACAATATCCTCTACAACATGGTTGCTTGCGCCTGTATTGCTTTTAAGCGATACGGGTGCCAATTTCTACTTTTATATTCTTTAAGTTTAAATTTTGTTTCTTTTTCATATTTTATCTTGATCAATATAGCTTACAATTTTCTGCAATACTTACTTCAATAAATCTACCGCAAATAACTTTAGTCATCTACGGTGGATCAATTCAGCAATACAAAAAATGCATTATTTCGTATAATATATTTCGTGGCTGACGTGTGGTTCAATTTGGCCGTAGTGTAACGGTTAACACACTCGGGCGCGATTCCCAGGGAGATGCGGGTTCGAATCCCACCGACCTCGGAATTTTCGATATGTATTTATAAATCTATTACGATATTTCCTTTAATTTAAAATTAATAATAAATTAATTTAAAAAAGGTTAACACTGCAATAAAAAATAAAAAAATTGTATTGCAAAAATTTCGATCGACATATTGTGAACAAAATAAATGCATACTTAACTATTTTATACTACATGCAGATATGTTATAAAAGATACAGAATATATTTAACCAAAATATAAAAAAGAAAACAAGCAATGCAACACCACTAATCCCTTGACACGAAGTAATCAGATTAAAACATGCTAATTCCATTTTGATAACATCGATGTCGTAACGTTTCTACTACGCGTTATTAATGAAGAAGCTTTAAAAGTTTTCGTTTTTTTATCTGGCTTAATCGACCTAATGGTTTTTGTTTTAAAAGTGATAGTTTTAAAAAGTAGGCCTGTGACTTCGATCACAGAAATATTTTTTCTTCTGTGATCGAAGGCCTGTGATGAATAATGAACTGACGATGTGCACACCTACGACACTACTAGAAAATTTTGTATTTATATAAATTAACTAGCGTTAACCCGCGGCTTCGCTCACGTTATATTCGGTTTTTAAAGCCCTATTTTACCTCCTTCGGGGTTGAATTTTGAAAAATCCTTTCTTAGCGGATGACTACGTCCTAATAGCTACCTGTGTACCAAATTTCAGCTCGATCGGTCTAGTGGTTAGAGCTCTGCGTTGATAGATCAGTCAGTCAGTCAGTCACCTTTGCCTTTTATATATTTAGATTATACTATGTTGTTTGTGATGTAAAGTCTAAGGAGTATCTTATATTAAATATGTTTTTTATTTTATCTTATATGTTAATTAGACAAATTTTAAACTTAATTCACAAGATCATGATATTATGTATAGTTTAAAAAATTAATAATTAAGAAATAATATTATACTCATACCCATTATTATTATTTATGGCTGTGTGACACAAATCGAAATTTTCTTTTAATTTCCGTTTTATGATATAAATATTTCGATACAATCTTTCTTCCTTTACAAATGCTTATGAAAAGTCTAATTTATTCAGCTACCTAACTTTGAAAAACAATTTTTGGAAGACAACATATAGTTGATGTTGTGTAAAATTAATTTAAGAACTACAAGATGTGTACGGTCGTATGTTTGCGCACGTCCTTAATGACATGACGTTTCGAAGGCCATCGTCACCTTTCTCGGAAAATAACAGGGAACCATAAATAAGGTAGATGTAATTGTATCAAATTGTTAGCAATCAGAAGATACAGCCGACCCACCGCCACGATTTCATCGACTGGCAACATTTCATCTTGAATTGGATCGATTATCCTATATATATTATAACGGCGAAAGTTTGTATGTGTGTGTGTGTGTGTGTGTGTGTGTGTGTGTGTGTGTGTGTGTATGTGTGTGTGTGTGTGTGTGTGTTTGTTACTCCTTCACGCCACAACGAATTAATCAATTTGGTTTCCTTCCCACATTTCTCTTCCTGGTTACCTCGTCTCCACTCAAGAATTATTCGAGTCCATCGGTCATCTGTCATGCCCTGACCATCTCTACTTTGACCTGTTCACTTTCAAAACAATATCGGTCAGACCCGTTCTTTTGAGTACTGTGGTATTCGGAACCCGGTCAAATATCAACTATAGCACGGTCCATTGCTCTTTGTTAACTTGCAGTTTTGTTATTGCTTTGTGTGTGTACAGTTTTCCGAACTGCAGGTCCTATTTGACTCATCTTTGTACTTATCTGGCTGAATTTGTGCCTACCACCGAAGTGATTTATACAATCATTTACTCCTCTCAACGAAGGTTGCCTGGTAGGGGTTGTTCCGTTAGTAGTAAGGCCACCTTTGCATATTCTAGTCTTAAGTTTTGATTTTGTTTTCTGTTTCTTGTGTGTAATAAAGATTCATCTATCTATTTATCTATACCTGAATTCATAATTTTACTTCTCTATTTTTTATCGGTTTTAGCCACTTATTCTTAATTAGGATTGACTGTTTTCAATCAACGAATAACAAAGAGAAGAAATAAAATTAAGTTATCCAAGCACAGATAGGTACTGTACGACTATGCCGATAATTGCGCTGACTCTGTATTATAGATTTGTTATTAAGAATACAAAATAACATGGTTGTAAAAATTATATGATTTATCGTAAGTCTCATCAAGTTTCAGTGCCGTCTCGAATCAGAATAGGCGTAGGAATTTAGTTACTTCATCAGTAGAATATAATATTATAATCCAAGAGATCACAGATTTTTTTAATGGTTTAATTTACTCTTCGGTTTTTTCTTTTCTTATGCTATCTCTAATTTATATAAAAATCAACTGCTTTGCGTTAGTCTTGCTAAAACTCAAATAATGCTTGAATGATTTGAATAAATTAAAAAAAAATAGTATCAGGATACGGGGATGGTTTAAAAAAAAAATTAAAAAAATAGCAACACCTAAAAAAAAGCTGAAAAATCGCTGAGAAATCAAAATTGGTAATTTTGTATGGAGTTCACTTCGGATTACTTTTAATAAACAGCGGGAGAAAAGCAGCGGGAAAAATCTAGAATATAATTATTATAATTTTGTAGGCCTTTAGAGTTGTGCCGTTGCTGCACGATTGAAGGAATAACAAACCAAACAAACACAATTTCGTATTTTTCGTATTTATAATAATATTGGTAAAGCTCGAATTCTTTAAAAGAGAAGATTGTTCACTCGTATGTGTATTATATCGATGGAATCTTATTATTTGGATGTATCGTATCAATCGACAATATGGCGGTACGCTCTCTGTATATTCTCGTTATGTATGTTAAATATGAATGTGGGAGTAATTAATACCTTATATGGCTAGGGAAATTCGGATGGATCTATATCGCTAATCGAGATTAGCGGTCATTAGGGTCAAAAGATTAAAATTTAATTGAAATAGTTACCTATTTGGAACAGCGGCCATCAAGATCACTATCACTATCTTATACGACGATAATAATAAGTTTTATTTCAAAAAAATATTTCTGTAATCTTAATTTATTAATTTCTTATCTTTCCTAATTAAAAAAATATATAATATTTTTAGAACTCTGTAATTTTTATTTCTAAAGTTATCTATAGTTAAAATCTACTACATCTCTATTTTAATATTCCTTACTAATATTATAAATGCGAATGTGTGTTTGTTTGTTGGCTTGTTTGTT
The DNA here is from genome assembly GCA_038048805.1 of Hipparchia sbordonii. Lineage (NCBI taxonomy): Eukaryota > Metazoa > Arthropoda > Insecta > Lepidoptera > Nymphalidae > Hipparchia > Hipparchia sbordonii. The sequence goes on from JBBIWI010000007.1 coordinate 1,207,726, forward strand.
TGTCCGTCAATCATGCTGCAACAGAGCTACGGGTCAATGTGATTTTTTGCATGGGTATAGTTGGGGACCTGGAGAGTGATATAGGATATATCCCGGAAAATTAAAGAGTTTCCGCGGGATTGATAAACTAAATCCACGCGGACGAAGTCGCGGGCATCAACCAGTATTAATATAAACCGACAACCATTACTTAAGGTATATTTAGCACTAATATAACAATCCGCGTCCAACATTTAGCAACTAAAAGCAAAACATCACCAGCCGCTAAGGTAATCGTAAATACAGCTTATTATAATTCTAGATACACCCCACCGCAGTATGTGGACGTCAATTTATAGCGCGCAGCAGGTGATAGGGTACGTGGAGCGCGTGCACATCTATGTATGACATCTGTAAATCAGTGGTACTAATGTACTTATAAATAATAGAGTGTAGGTTAAGTTTGCAAAGGGCATCGAACTTTCGTAGCCTGCCACCCTAGCCATGTTAGAAACGTGTCATCGCTTTCTACGATCGCTCACGCTAAAGCTGGGGCTTCCAAAGTTTTTTTTTTATCGCACGTCCTATCCTTTTAGAAGAGAAGCGTGATAAAAAAACTTTGGAAACCCCCTGCTTTAGCGTGAGCGATCGTAGATAGATTCCTAAAAAGCCGACAACGCATTGGTGGTGCCTCGGGTGCTAAAAATGTTCATGGGCGGCGGTAATCACTTTACGTTAGGTGACCCGCCTGCTTGCTAAAAATATTAAAAATGTATGTATGAAGAATACTTTAATAAGCTACTAAGCTAATACTTTAATATTCATTTAACTACCATATTATTTGTTTTAGTGGAAAAGAGTTATCTAACGCCGTTAAATAAACAAATACATGACCATTTTTTTTTTTCAAAAATTGACTACCGAACAAGTCAACAACGAACTGTCCAAATAAGCTTTCAGTCCGCAATTTTAATCATTGTGATTCATAACGAATATAATACTAGTTATTGTAAAACATTATATTATAGTTATTAGTAACAAATCGCGCACATACTCAAAAGCTTACAAAGTAAAAGCATCAAGAGCCCAGTTATAGAAAAATTTATACAGTTTCGATATAATATCATTTAACTACATACCTAGTTCAAATTACTGGTCTTAATACGGTATACGGCCACTTAATGTCATACCAGTGAGCCAATAAGACCACTCGTTGGCAACATTGTAACGCAATGAGACGTGGAACGTGTGTGAGGCGAGAGCTGCGCATCTAAATACATTAAACCCTATAAACCTTAATAGATTCACATCCTTACCTTATATATTTTATCTATATATATTTAAAATTCAATGTCCTGACTGACTGACTGAGATATCAACGCACAGCCTAAACTACTGAAGTTAGAAACTTGACATTTTTACAGTTGGTTCCTTTTATGACGTAGGCGCACACTAAGAAAGGATTATTGGAAATTCCACCCCTAAGGGATTTAAATAGGGGATGGAAGTTTATATGAAACTCCATCATTTTTCAAGCTGTTACCATCAAAGTTGGTATTTGAGCTTTCAGTTAAACATAAAGAAGTACGTGTGTCACAGTTTTTGAAAATTCCACCCCAAAATCTAATTCCACGCGGACGAAGTCGCGGGAGCAAAAGCTAGTCTGTTATATGTGCTAAAGGGCGCCTTAAAAACTAAAAGATCACGGATCGAATTCCCTGACAGGCTATTTAGATATTTTTATTAATATTTAGTGTTTTTTTAAATTCTATAACAAGATAGTCCTTGACTGGGATCACACCTGATAACGGGCTAACTTAGAAGGGGTATGGCAGTGTAGATTCAACCCATACCCCTAATCGGTTTGCTTGCCGGAACGCTTAATCGCTTGGCGGCACGTCTTTGACAGTAGCCACGGCCAAAGCCTCCCAGCAAACCAGATCAGAGACAATTTAGAAATTCCCTGATTGCTTCCGCCGAGAATCGAACCCGAGACCTTCCAGTTATAAGATCACAGCGCTCACCACTGCACCGGGGAGGTCGTCACGTTTTCGTATTGGTTTAAAACCGTGTCAAATGTGACGTTAGTGCTATCGCATAGTTTTTTTTAGGTTGAATTTTGTTGTACACAATCTTTACACTAAACTAAATTTACAGGTCCAAATCTAGGGTTATCTCTTTCATAATGCTCCATGTGGAAAAGGACGGCACTAGATTGAGACCAATCAAATTAGTTTAATTTAGAGATTGTGTATAAAAGAATCAGCTGCATTATCCTACTAATATGTTTGAAAGTTTGGATATATGGATGGATGTATGGATGGATCACGCCGCAACTACTGAAGCGATTTGTTAGAAAGGCACAGAGATAGAGTCTGGAATAACACATAGGCTATTTTTTAGTTGCGGGCGTCAACTAGTATGCCATAAAGCAGTCTTGTCAAGGAATGGCTTTAAGCCGTTAGGTGTATGGGGGTGCGAGAAAATTTTCTGAGAAATTTTAGGCTCTCAACGCAATATGTAGAGTATGTATGTAGAGTTAAAAAAATTACCTAAAACAAAACAATATTACGCAAATTTTAAGTTCCATCGTATTAGACCACTGAAGAATACTTTGCTCCTACGTTAATCCATTTATAGATTCCTATAAGCTTTTTGTCCTATGAGTAGATCTTACTATGCTTCTAAATACAAGGATCATCATAATATTATCTGTTTTACAATTCCGCTCACAGGCAGCGAATCTCGCGCGGTTCGCGAATGTATGCGGCGTTTTTGCACAACCAAATGAATCGATTTCGATGTCGATCACACAATCTATTGTTTTTACACCAACGCCATCTATTATTTATTTATATAAGCGTTTACCTTAAATAGTGCGCACATTCAAGGCTATTTATTATACCAGGTTCACATTTTTATTTGCTTGAAACATTACAATAATAGAAAAGAAAAAGTTTAACCAAGAAGAAGTTAAAACAATTATGATATTCACAACACGATATTCGTAATCAAGATTCAGGACCGACGTAAAAAAGATAAAGCCTTCCGTCTAGTAGTAGTAGTAGTGATGGCGCGTAGAAATCGATTAGGAGTATGGGTTGAATCTACACTGCCATGCCTCTTCCATGTTAGCCCGCTACGATCTTAGACTGCATCGTCGCTTACCATCAGGTGAGATCGCAGTCAAAGACTGTCATCGAAAAAAATGTTTTTTCGTATAAAATTCACTTGAGCTATTTCTACTAGGCTCTACACTATTTAACCTCTGTATTGGAGACTCAACCAAGCAAAAGGAAATTAGGTCAGACGATTTAAATATCAATGGCAGATAAGTCCACCTTAAGAGGCTGTTAGTGTGCGAAACGCTTAAAGGTTCTTTATCAAAGTGATGCCAAATGCTACGCTCGGTGACTACCAATGGCGATGGTTACATTGATATTGAAACTATCATGACATCATCATTACAATGGCAAAGGCGCCGCACTCCGTTGCTTAGTCGAAGGTAAGACGACTTTGACTAGTGGCTAGAAGCCTGGGTGTAAAATATCAAGTACTAGCTCTTTATATTTTTGGGATAATAGAGTCACATACGAGTACCTAGACCATTTTTACTAACTCTCAGCTAACCTCAACAATACCCATTCAAAAAATCCGTTGCTACTGAACTTGGTGCTTGGAACGATAAACCAACAAATACACACTTATAAGTAATAATATTATATCTTTTCCTCAATAAATAATTTCAGCACCCTTTTTTTGTCTATACGTTTATTCATACGCTATAGGTTTATTAAACCAATAATTAAATAGCACTTTGTAAAAATTTATTTCAATAAAAAAATATTCTATTCTATAATCCGAAAACCTCACCTGCGCAAAAAGTAGAAGCTTTCCATCCGCTAAGGAATAGCAATGATTTTTTTAAATGCAAGTCAAACAGCGTGTCATAAAATGTAATCCCTATAAAACCCTACACACACTACACAATGTTGCGTACGACCCATCAAGTGCATTGGGATCGTGAACGACATGCAAAACAGATTCAATTACATTCGAACCAATAAAAAACCGACCGAATAGCAAGTACATTGACCCATTAATCTACTTAGGCTTACATAACAACATCGCATATAGAATAACAAGTGACGATTTATTGAATTTCATCGCGCGCTCTGCAGTCATCGTTGAGTCTAATCATTGCTCGTGTTAATCAAGGAAATTTAAACCTCATCATTTAAGGGTGAAAGCTGATAATTCCTTGGTAATCCGATTGTGAGGTAAGACGCTTTGATTGGAGGCAAAAGGCCCGTTTAAATCCCGGCGTTAAGTTGTATTTGCAGCGTGAATTGTCAATGTGTAACGAACGCACGCGGCGTGTTAAATCGCGGTCGGGTGTAAACGGGCGCTAGGTGTCGGTAACAGGTTGGGCATACTGATTGGATCCACGTGATGTTGAAGAAATAATAACACCTGTTTTTTATACTGTGGCGTGTTATTTGCTGTTGCGATTTCTTTGTGCCAAAAAATCAAAGGTGGAATTATCATCCATGTAAGAACCTATTATACTTAAATGTGGAAACGTGTTTATCTGTTGGTAACTAAAAATTAATTACTATATAAATAGCGATATAACTACATTAAAAAAATAACAAAAATTCCAACCACAAATTAAATTAAAAAACCAGCAAATGCATGTTTTGATATCATGACAGTTAATTTTAAAAAGTATAGATAGAAAAAAAAATAGCGAAAAAGGTTGAATAGAAAATTATTGCACTCGTTAAATATCTAATTTGGATTCTAAGCATTCAAATGGCAAACAAACTATCAATATCGGTACTTACGATAAAATATGTAAAATTCTCGTTCAAAATGGTCGGCATTAGATAAAAATCGTCTCAAGCTTTATTTACGATAACAAACCGATAGGACGCTATAAAGATGCGTATAAAATACGTTGGAGGCAACACATTTTCTGTGAATTCTGAATGAATATACATCTATGACAGAGTTTTTGTAAAATCATGCACATATATACATTAAAAAATCTTGCATTTTGAAAATAAGTCTTTTACTAATTTTACCAATACCTATTTTCTAATAAAAATTTGATTAGGTACTTCTTTATCTTACTTTTTCTTTAATTTTCCGAATCAAATATCGACAATTCCAATGGAAATATTCATTATAATAATTATAATTACAATTTTCAGATGCATATTTTTTAAATAAGGTACACACATTTTAAAAAAGTAGGTTTCTAATATATTGACTTACAATAATTAAGAACTTAGTTACTTACCAATTTTTTTTTTTTTTTTCAAAATTTGTGTAAAACATCAATAGATAAATATTACTAACTAGTGATCCGCCCTGGCTGCACTCGGATATTATGCCTACATATTTTTTCTCATCAGCTTGTTAGATTAGGTAGCGTTTTCGATAAAAGCTCCCAGGCGCCTTGACTTTTTCCGACATTTTCAACATTTATCGTCATATTTCAACCAATGTACTCTTTCAAGCAATTTACTCAAAACCTTAACAAATTATATATAATTATTAACTTTTCTCATGAATCACCCTGTCCATTGCTGAAAACCGCATGAAAATCTGTTCAGTGGTTTTGAATGTATCGCGAACAGGCAGACAGATAGACAGACGCGGCGGAGAATTTTGTTTTATAATATGTAGTGATAAATAATTTATTAGACAATATTCTCACCGTACATAACTGCCTAACGCAATCATAAAATATAGAGTACGTACAAACATACACGCATACTTTTACAGCGCCCAGCGGTGGTTCGATACGAAATCGATTGGAGTTATCGATTCAATGTACCGAATGATTGTTGTAATGACAATTTATGGTGGCCGAATATGTAAACGAGGTATAGACAAGTAAACCAATGTTCCCACTTAATGGGACCACCCATACAAACGTTACCGATTCAGTATAGTTTCCATTCTCGATAAGTCGTTTTCTTGATAAATGATATTAAAAGCTATTTAGTAGACGATAACAGTCACCCATTTATAAATGTTTTGACTTTTAGAAAAATCTGTATGATCCCAAATAATATGGTTACTACTACGAGTAATTTTCATAATATTTTGTCGTAGTTATGATAGTCATGTGAATGGTGTATGAAGTTTGGTCATTCTTGATTTATTTTGAATGTTTTTTTTATAGCTATAGGTTTGAACAATTTATTGTCATAGAACAATCTTGATCACTTGCAAGGAACTTCAAATTATTGGGCTACCTAAGCTATGTTAGGTGACGCTTCTACCTATTTCGTTATCACGAACCTGTAGGAAAAACTTAAATGCGGAAATGACATTGGGTAAGGTATTATATTCAGGGGTTACCTACGTAAAGTCTAGTCACTCCTACTTAGGATGATTTTGGTATGGTTGGTGAAAACGAGCACTAGAGTTTCACTAGGTTCTTGTGATATTCGTATTTTACATAGCTCGTATTTAAAAAAATTTAACGCCTCGATTTAAAAATGACTTGGTTTCTTGTGAACTGATTTTGCAATAAAATTAAGAGGTATCTTTAAATCTATCACCTGTGACCTTGTGTATAGAAGGTCAATATTGTCTGTGACAGATTTTTACAGAAGTTTTGTTACTATACTATAATATGACGCAATATAATCCAATTGCCCTGATTTACCTTGAGCGTCATTGTACAAGCATTAATAACGTATGTATCTAAAGTATATGTTTAATTATCAAGTGTGTATCTATATTTGAACACACACGTAGTAGGTACTATTGCAACAAAAATTCAAATTATTCACTCTGAGAGTGACTAATGAGCTCCCATTTATCTGCTATCCGTGTTAAATTGCGCGTTACAAATTCATATACTTTCAATTTCATAGTAACTTATTTTGCAGCTTAATAATGTGATCTAGCTTAGATTATGAATATATAATTTTAAAGAATATTTGGCAAGCTAAACTTGACAAATACTCTCCTCTGAAGCGTAAAGCTTTGTGCTAGGATGACAATAGTCAATAGTCAATTTATTGGTAAAAAAAATTTACAAGTCAGAAGTTAAGTACATTGTATATAAGAATTATATACATTTAAGAAAGAAATATTTAGTCGTATTATATAATCCACTATCATTATGTATTATTGTTATTGTAATAAGCCATTATAACATATTTTAAATAATTTTACAATCTAAGAATTCATTGTGGCTATAGAAAGACCTCCCGACAAGCCAGGGTTTCAGCTTATTTTTAAAGATCAAAAAACTGGATGCATTTCTGATTATTAGGGGTATTCGGTTGTAGACCTATAATATAATAGGTTGCAATGGATGAGCATCGCACCGTTGACCCTTCAATTTTCAGTCCGCACCTTTAACCGTTAGGCAATTGAGGTTATTATGATGATAAATTGTTTTTTTATAAAGAATATTGGCTAAGTTGAACTTGACTTATATTCTCCTCCCCTCCAAATAAGCAGAACTTCAAGACTTCTTGTAGTCCAAGAGCGCGTTGAAAGATTCCAATGAACGCGGTATAGGTGGATGTTCCGCGTGGATCAAGGTTTTTCAATTCCCTTGGGACCTCTGTAATTTTCCGGATTAATATGTAGCCTTTATTTTAATCCTGGGTATGAGCTATCTCCATTCCAAATTTCAGTTCATTCGTTGTGGCGTGAAGAAGTAACAAACATACACACACACACATACAAACTTTCGCCTTTATAATATTAGTGTGATGTGGAGTGTGATGCATTGAAGTCAGATTTTAAATGCTTTGACACAGGAGGCAATATAGTAAGCGCATACATTTACTAATATTGTCTCTAATCAAGTCGATTCGCTTCAAGTCGATCGCAAGCACAGCTTACAAATTGCGTTCAATAGACACGCGTGCTCGCAGGGTTGGCGCATCATTTTTTTTTTAAATATTAACCAAGCTGAACTTGACCAATATTCTCCTCTTCTCTCCAAATATTAGGAGTGGGTACTACGAGTACAATAGTGCAACGGGTGGGGATCGAACCATTAACTCTTCAGTTTTCACTCCGCACCATTAACCGCTTGGCTATTGAAGCTAACAGGCTTCATGGTCAATAACCAATCACCGGCCCAATACTGAGTACGGATCTCCTCCCAGAAAATATTATAAAGATGGAGGGATGGATGGATGAATGTTTGTTACTCCTTCACGAAACAACAAATGACCCGATTTTGCTGTTTGGAATAGAGATAGCTCATACCTAGGATTAACACTTTAGCTACGTTTAATCCCGGAAAATCAAAGAGTTCCCGCGGAAATTAGAAAACCTTAATCCACGCGGACAAAGTCGCGAGCATAATATAGTTTTATAATAAAGTCACGTCTACATAATAATGACGAAAACCATTAACTTATTAAATTTTTCAAATATAAAACCAATGGTTTTGCAGCCCTAAAACTGAATCGAAGAAAATATCGCCGTTCTAACGCTTTCAACTCACCGACGTCACACATTCACTTATTTGCAACCAGCATTGTATTTTAATAACCCATACGAAGAACCAGCTAGAAACATAACCTTTGACCCACAAAACAATCAATTTTAGTCTTTACTTCTTTGACATAGAAGTTATTATAAGTTTCGGTTCAATTTGTCGGTTTAAAGGGAATATTTGTTAAGCAGATCGCACATTTGTACAAGTGGTAAGTACATACATGTCTATTGTATGACTACTGCCATCGTGGCAAAAAAATCTGTCACGCCCATTTTTTGAATGTTTTTAAATAGGCATAAAAGCCCTGACAGCTACGTCAATCACCTTAGTTCTTTGGCAAATAACTTCGTTTTGAACTTTGTCCCTCAAAGAAATTCTGAGCATAGTTCTCTCCATAAAGACTTTGTCTTTAGGCATTGTGGTATTTGCGTCGAAAATAGTTTACTTACAATTAATTTCCGTGTAATGCAAAAATACTATTGCTGATCACAGCGCTCATCACTGCGTCAGGGTGGTCGTCAAACTCTATCGATTTATAAACGTAAATCATTTGAAAATCCATACAAGTGCAATTTTAGTGTGACCCGGACCAGCACTAATGTGCGATCACTTTAATATGTCGTTTCAAGCTAATAATATATTTCTAGCGGAGTAAATTATTGTTGACGCACACAATAGATTGGGAAGAAGTGACTGTATCAGTGTTTTATTGGTTGCCTTTTCAATGAGATGGTTTGATTTATGCCGGCTTAGACCGTTTTACGTGCGTTTTAAGTGATTTGAATACAGGTAATTTAATATTGTTGAACTCTAACTATTGCCTGCTTTTAATGACTATTTATGATTTGTTCGAATGAGAATCTATGTAGAACGAGCAATTAAAGTTATTTGTTCGAATGAAAATTTATATAGATTGAACGATTAAAGTCAAATAAAATTGAGTTATGATTCCAATAAAGAGAAGTAAGCGCGCTCCATTGCGATAATAATTTGATGTTAACATGTTTAAAATTGAGATTCTTACCCGTTTTTGGGATTCATTTAGAATAAAAAAACAAATCCATGAATTCCTATACCTCAGATCCTATCCAAAAGTAATACTTTATGCAAAACATTACATTGCTTAGTAGTTTTTCAGGAAAATGAAATGAACACACTTTATTGTACACCACATTCGATAGAAACATAAAAAAGAATAAAATAAACTTAAAATAATCTAAATATATAAAACGCAATGGTGACTGATTGACTGACTGACTAATCTATCAACGCACAGCCCTAACCACTGGACCGATCGGGCTGAAATTTGGCATACAGACAGCTATTATGTAGTAGACATTCGCTAAGAAAGGGTTTTTGTAAATTCATCCCCTAAGAGGGTAAAATAGGAGTTTAAATAATTGAATTTAACGTGAGCGAAGCTGCGAGCAAAAGCTAGTTTTTATATAAATGAGAGCACAAATGGCGGCCTTATCGCTAAAGAAGCGATCTCTAAAGCGATAAATGGCAACAAAACAAAAACGCATAAACACACACACAATACTGTTGTTTTACCTACTTACCAGATTCGTATCTTCCTTCCGGAATAGGTAAGAAATAACAATAGAATAAAACCTCTACAGTATCCAAATAACAAATGGTTTCATAGAGCAGAAAAGTGAAAAACGCTTTAGAGTGAGCGTGTTGTAATACCATAACAAATGATACGGTATTTTTATTATCCACACCAATTTTTCATAGGCCGCTATCTTTCGTTCAGAGGCGAAGATTAAACCAATATTTACGATCTATCCTAACCTCTTTCACCTCAGTGTGGCGGTTATCAGTGTCCAGGTATTTAACCCACACATAAATCTCGTGCTTTGTTATAATTCAATGGATTTATAGTTGCATGAATTTATATCGTACTAACTTTTGCTTGCGACATCATCCGCGTGGAATTTTAAAAACCTCTTATAAAAAGTAGCCTATGTCACTTAACTAAGTCCTCGACAAAACCCACGCAAAACATCACGTCGATCTGTTGCTCCGTGATTGAAGGACAAGTTTCTTATTGGTTCTTCTTTAGTTGTTTTGAAGTTGATTATTTATTTTAAACTAGCTGATGCCTACGACTTCGTCCGCGTGGATTTAGTTTTTAAAATCCCACGGGAAATCTTTGATTTTCCGGGATAAAAAGTAGCCTCAACTATATACCCAGAAAATCACGTCGATCCCTGTTGGAGCGTTATTGAAAGACAAACCAACAAACAAACACACTTTCGCATTTATATATTAGTGAGGATACCTATTCTTCAGTTCGAGTTATTGTTGTTTTATTCAATACCGGAATATGTGTTTTTGTGAATAGAAAAGCATATATGTATGTACGCTATGAACTATGCATGGTTAAAAGCCTACACATTCTCTGATTGCTCTCATTCATTGAGGAGTTCCGTCCTCCATCTCCAAAGATATAAAAAAAGTATCGAATTGAGAACCTCCCTCCCTTTTTTGAAGTCTGTTAAAAAGCAGATCAAATATACTAAAAATATCATAATGAAAACTACACACCGGACAAAATATTTGGGTTTATTTATCATTTCCTAACTAGGCCATCACCTCCCGCATCGGCAGGGCCAGCAGAGACTCTTCACAAAACAATATAACGGCCCGCTAAGTGGCCGAAGGTGCAAACAAGGAATATATATAGTCATAACCTGTAGGGCTCCACGCCGACAATCCAATTTAAACTTTGAATCCACACGCGTAAAGTTCAACTTAGCTAATGCGTGTCATGATATTGTTTACTCTACTAATGAGCGCTTAGCTCAGAGCCTGTAATCTGTGGTCGGTTGTCATTAAGCACAGTATCTCGTTCCTATTTGATTTTTTCTATTGGACATGCGCCTACAAACCAGTCGGATTCCGGGAATTAAGGCCAGCCCGAGAACAGTAAGCCACGGAACAGGATGACTGTTTTTGTTACACCTTTTCAATGTGGTCTGACAGCTTAGGATAATTATATAAAGCAGATTGACTAGCAGATGACTAATAAAACAAGCTTTGCTCGTGCTCGGTCGTACGTATATTTCTTCGTCTTTTTTTACGTGAACAAGAAAACTTCGACTGAGATCTCACCTGGTGGTAAGTCACGATAAAGTCTGAGATGGCGAGCTTGGAAAGAGTAAGAAAGTTATAATCCTATTATCGTATTTAATATTATAAATGCGAAAGTTTGTATGGATGTTTGTTACTCAATCACGCTGCAACGACAGAACCGATTTGGTTGAAATTGGCACAGAGACAGATTATATATACTGGAATAGCACATAGGCTACTTTTTATCCCGGAAAATAAGAGAGTTCCCGCGGTTATCCAAAAAAACCTTAATTCACGCGAATGAAGTCGCGGGCATCATCTAGTAAAACAATATCTCTGAGCTACTTCATCAGCATCCCATCAACGGCTTATTACTGAGCGAAGATCCTATTACAGCGAAGTGTAGACCATACTCCACGGCTCTAGCGCTATGAAAATGTGCAGACTATTTGGTAGGTTTAAAAGATAATGGGTTATTTTGTATCTCTCTGAGACACGGGTGTAATATGCCGCCGACTACCACCTCTACTTTAGTACTCAGAGTTTGTTGATAGAAAAACCCAGGAGTCAAATCCGGGACCTCGTCCCGTTCAGCGGTGTATTTCACATACTATGTATTGTGATACATTTGCTTGTTAGTCGGTAGTAGTAAGTTACTACCGAACCAAAAGTAACTGTATCAAAATAGTGTGTGAAATACATCCATGAACAAACATGTTTCCTCTCATATTTATAATGCGTCAAGGAAAAAAGAGCCTTTTGATTAACCGCAACAATAAATCAGAACAAGCGATTGGATACAGTATTGTAACATTTCCGAGTCCATAAATATATAATTTGAGAAATTCTCGACGTATCAATAACACCAATAATATAAGAGACGATTAAAAATTAACAAACTCAAAAGTTCATAATGGACATAAATTAATTTGAATAAGGAAACGGCTCGTCTTGTAAAATTCTCGTTCTTGTATGCCCAACGAGGTTCTCTTCGGTTTTATTATTAATAATTGTATATTAGACACTATTAAGTTTGAAATGTATAATTATGAGCACTACTCAAGACAGTTTAAACATTTTTTTTTTCTTAGTGAAAGTGTATTACTTTACTACATAATCAGATGATTCTCGCGACTTCGTCCGAGTGGATTAAAGTTTTTTAATCTCCACGGGAACTCTTTAATTTTCTGGGATAAAATGAAACCTATGTTACTCTCCAGGTCCCCAACTATACCCATGCGAAAAATCACGAGAGAGCCGGTAAGAAACTCAGCAGTTTCTCTTTTCAAAACAAAAAATGTTACAATACGAAGCTTATCTATCTTGTGGACAGCTGAAGCAAAGCAGATTGGTATGTACCTATGAAACTTCTTCCCACAGATATCTTTTTAAAAATTTTTTATTGCTAAGTCTCACGGGAGCAAAATAATCTCCTATATTTAAGAATCACATAAAACGGATTCGACTCACATTAATCGAATTTAAACTAGAATCAAATCAACCACCAATAATAATATCTTTGAGCATTTTCATTTAATATCAACAACTAAGATTTTTTATTTTTAGTTATCGCTTAATCAAAGTTTTATTAATACATAACTTAATTCGCATTCGTAACCACATTATATTGATTAACCAATAGTTGCATACTAATGAAGTAAAAATTAATAATTAAATGTTATTTTGTAATAGGGTAAAAGCCGGCGGATAGATCAAAGGCTGAGATACTGTTTTCATTTCCCTTAGTAATTTCATCGCGGCTATAAATAAAATAATAATGTTACGTAAAGCCTCTAAAATATTCAAAAAACAATATTCTATATCTACTGCATAGATTTATAACGAGCTTGTATTTAATCTTGGTGAATTATAATGCCGGTTGTTATAAGATTTTCCAGAAAACTATCATGAAAAACAAATAACGAAAACTAGCTGCCCGCCCCGAGTTTGCCGACGTTGAATAACTATTCAATTTTACTTTTTTTACAATTATTTTACTATATAAATCTGACATTTTTTTCGAAATTGAATTAGACACATATTCATAGCATCAGAACAAAAAGACTCATCTACCAGTATTTTTTAATTTTGTTTAAACTTGCATCTTTATTGTTCTGATGCCTCTGATGGCAAAATATATGTGTCTAACTCAATTTAAAAAAAATGACAGATACGTCTTTTTTCCTTATGACGGCAGGAAGCCTATGTTTATATGGAATAACATACCTTTCAAAATGGTGAAAGAAAATACTAATGATTATAGAGTTTTATAATTATGGCATTTCCGGAGATTTTATAATTATTTAATAGGTATAATACTATTTTTGTAATAGTATTATAATAATATTAAGTGGATGAATATACAATATTCTCTCAAAAAGTTATGTTTTTTTTTTTTTTTTTATTCGATGACAAGATAGCCCTTGACTGCGATCTCACCTGATGGTAAGTGACGATGCAGTCTAAGATGGTAGCGGGCTAACTTGGAAGGGGTATAGCAGTGTAAATACAACCCATACCCCTAATCGGTTTCTACACGCCATCGTGCCGGAACGCTACATCGCTTGGCGGCACGTCTTTGACGGTAGGGTGGTAACTAGCCACGGCCAAAGCCTCCCACCAGACCAGACCAGAGACAATTTAGAAATTATAAATTCCTAAATTGCCCCCGCCGGGAATCGAACCCGAGACCTCCCATTTATAAGACCACAGCGCTCACCACTGCGCCAGGGAGGGAGGGAGGGAGGGAGGGGGTGTTATTAATAAATAATTTAAAAGTTATGTTATTAATAAGTACTCACAAAATTAGTACACGTTTTTTCTGTAATTTTAATATTATAGACTTCAACGCAAGTGAAGCTACTCTTACTTTGTAAGATAAATAACCAAAAGTCGGCACTTTATAAAAGCTTTAACTAAAACATCAACTTGTTAAACAGAATGAAATTAAAATTTTGTCTGGTGGGGGGCTTTGGCCGTGGCTAGTTACCACCCTACCGTCAGACGTGCCGCCAAGCGATTTAGCGTTCCGGCACGATGGCGTGAAGAAACCGATTAGGGGTATGGGTTGAATTTACACTGCTATACCCCTTCCAAGTTAGCCCGCTACCATCTTAGACTGCATCGGCACTTACCATCAGATGAGATCGCAGTCAAGGGCTATCTTGTCATTGAATAAAAAAAAAAAAACTATGCATAACTGAACATAACAATGCGAACGCACACCATCACACGATACGCTAAACAGCATGAGACGTAAAACCTACTATTAAACCATTAACGAGTTAATACTAATTGTACTGTATTAATGCGGCATCTCAGAAGTGTATTCAAATTGATCTATTGGATTTGGAACATTATATAGCAATAGGTATTTGGGATTTTTTTTTATTCGATGACAAGATAGTCTTTGTCTGCTATCTCACCTGATGGTAAGTGACGATGTAGTCTCAGGTGGTAGGGTGGTAACTAGCTACGGCCAAAGCCTCCCACCAGGCCAGACCAGAGACAATTAAGAAATTATAAATTCCCAAATTGCCCCCGCCGGGAATCGAACCCGAGACCTCGTCATCCACGATCGAACATGCTAACCACTAGATCATAGAGGTAATTAAAGTCATATTTTAATTACACTAACCATAAAATCCCATTTCATAAAGCCGTTAAACCACTAAAAGGAAAAAACGAAATGCGATCCCATCCATATTGCGCCTTGTCAAAAAAGCACCGTTACTTATAACTGAAAATAGTAACGTAACCGAATCGACCTGCCTTCCCACGACCTTAGAGCTACATTTTGCCGTGCGCTATCCAATCTTACTTCCTACTTCAAGCAATTACCAACCTTCAGCCCTTGCCATAAATCTTAAAACATTTTAGCAAGTGGTACATCCCATTCAAAAGCGATGTCTCGTACTTACACACATGCACAGTCCAGACACCTTTGATTTGTGTGAGTAGATAGTATTCCAAACCGCGGTACAATGTAATTTGAATTTTGATATCATTAAAATATGGTTACTTTTCATTTATTGGATGATAGCGTGTGTGTTTATTGACCAATATTAATAAGGGCGCTTCCAAACATGTTCGGATTAATACACAACAAGCATGGATCACACTGAAGAGTTCTTACTGTCGGAAAATGATGTTCTAATTTTCAACACCTTCATAAGAATATAGGACTACTTGGATTACCTATATTTTGAGTGTGGCATCAAAGTACGTGAAATTTTCAATGTGTTATTTTTTATCTTCCATATATTGCATTTTCAGGTATACTTAATTATTTTTTTGTCTGTGTGTTTTTATATTTATTATTGTCAGAAATTCTGGCGAAAATTCTCTTTCGCTAATATTCTGACAGCTACATTTTGATTATATTATAGGTAATCCAGAAAATATTCTGGATTATATATCATGAGACTCATACTTAAAGGATGATTTATGTATAGTTAATGAAACGGAAAACAGATATTAGGTGTGTTGCTGGATACTTATTTCAAAATATTTCATAAAAAAAAGAAAATGTGTGCATGCACCCTAATATAGAAGGTCGTAACAGGTGACAATACGACATGGCATGCACACATGTAACTAATGTGCATGTGTGCGTGGAATGTCAGAGTTTACCTCTAAAGATTGGTTCAATAGCGTGCTGGAATAATACCTACCTACTAATAAAAACAAATATAATACAATTTCAGATTATTTTCATGTTTCCAAAAATTATGATAATATAATCATACTAAACGTTAAGTTCGATTTTTCGAACCCTTATTTTACCTTCTTAGAGATTGAATTTTCGAAAATCCTTTCTTAGCGGATGGATTATAAAATGCTGTATGTCTGTATGCACAGCCCGATCCGTCCAGTGATCTGAGATAGGTATGCGTTGACAGATCAGTCAATCGGTCACCTTTTCCTTTTATATATTTAGATTACTTATTATTTATTACTTATGTTGTGCATGCAATGTCTAAAATTGGTTTAAAATGCGTTATTTTAAAAATCAAAAATAAAATACCAATTGACTTTGCAGTATAGTTAAATAAATAATAATTAAAAATGCCTTGCTGAGGCATCTAGAAAAATCAGTTAAAAAAAATTCTGATAGATGATTTTTTTAAATTTTACTATTATTTTGAAAACATAAATAACATATTTGAACAATGTGTACGAGCCCTTATAATTGTGACAGTGGGCACGAGTGGTTCGCTACAGGTGAATTTGCAGCTGTGTGCGTGAGGTCACTCCGATCGTATATTAGGTATAGAAAGGCGTTTGTATGTGTGTGTCGAAGATGCGCCTTTCTTAGTTAAACGTAATGGGCACTGTATTGTTTATTGCGATGCTAGTCGCGGGCTTGAACCTGTATTGTGTAACTAATTCAACATAGCTTATTATAAAAATATGTTAAGCAATAATAGGTCGAGGCAACCAGATGGACAAAAAAATAATCTACACAAGCGTTTTTCCTGTAAGCTCACAGAATGTAGGTAAATTAGGCATGGCTTAGAATTCTCTATAATTGGGTATTTGGCTGTTTTCCAAATGTACATACCTAATATTCAGCAATTAAACTCGAAAATGTAACATGTAAAAATTTTTTGGAATTTATAAAAACAGAAAATAAATCGGTCAAAGACAAATAAGTTATAAGCTGTTCTACTGCGACTGTATCCGTCTTTTTCTAAAACGAAATTTCTCATGGAGAGTGTATGGAGCTACGTCATGTTACAATAGCGCTCTATTTTTCTAACAGGGAACTTTAAAGGTCTATATTTTCGAGACTATTTAAGATATTTAAGAAAAGAAAAACGACACTGCGTTACAAGAATAAAAAAGACGTGTGGCGCTCGGGACTGCCGCGGTAAAGCTATTGCATAGCATTTCTTATCAACGCCATCTAGCGGCTCACCGTAGAGGAGTCCCGTGTCAGGTTATTTTCGTTACGGAATTTCTGGATTCGGTCTCCACGCTCAAGGCCCGCGATAGAAGCTATGCAATAGCTTAAAACCTTTACTCAAATACCCAATTATGCTTGGCTTAAAATTCTCTATAATTTTTTGAAAGGTATGTGAAGTCAAACAATTCCTACTTGGGTATCGTGGACTATGGAATAAGTCCTGTTAATTCGAAAAAGTAAATGTGCTCAGTAGATCGGCGATGGGTTACGTCGAATGATTGAAATTCAGTCACCCATCCAGTTACATAGGTATCTACTTGGGTGCCTCACTAATCCATTGAAGTTATGCAATTTTGAGTAAATAACAAGAGAGAAAAGATTACCACAGACAGCATAAAAGCTCAAAATATATCGGCGGTATTCGCCAAGACGATACAATTTCTCTTTTAAAAAAATATAGGCTCAATAAATTGTGCTTCAATTACATCTAAGTATACGCTGCTAAATGCTCCGATTATCGGTTTCTTCTTGTACACGTAGGTACTTTGCAATCAGTAAAAACTGTTACGCGCGTTTCTAATGCCATATCGATAATAATAATAATAGAGCGGTGTTGCTGTTCTACTGAAAGCTATAATATTGGCTATAATGTATACGCTTTTTACCCTATTTTTAATAGAAATAGAATAGAAATATTTTTTATTCAAATAAACTTTTACAAGCACTTTTGAATCGTCAATGAATCTACCACTGGTTCGGAATGCCTTTCCTGCCGAGAAGAGCCAGTAAGAAACTCGGCGGTTGCTCTTTTCAAAAAAAATAAAAAATTTACAATTGTTATTGAACACAGGATAGTTATTACTGTCTTATGAATCACTGGAGCGAATTATATCCACGCTTTTTTATCATTTACATAGTCTTCAATTGTATAATATGCTTTTTTCATGAGAGCAGATTTAATTGATTTCTTAAACTTGTGTAGAGGCAAGTCTAAGATTGACTGTGGAATTTTATTGTAAAACGTCACGCCCATTCTCACAAATGTCTTTTGGACCCTCTTGAGGCGCAGCCCAGGAAACATGAGCCTATTTGGATTTCTACTTGGTCTATCGGACAAATCACTCTTTTTTTTGTAACTCAAAATGTTTTGTCTGACAAATATTATGTTGTTATAAATATATTGTGAAGCTACTGTAAGAATGCCTATCTCTTTAAATCTTTCTCGAAGGGAATCCCGCGGCCTCAAATTATAGATTGCGCGGATTGCCCTCTTCTGCAAAACAAAAATTTTTCCAATATCGGCTGCCTTACCCCATACTAAGATACCGTATGACATAATACTATGGAAATATGCAAAATAAACAATTTTTGCAGTTTCTATGTCAGTCAACTGTCGAATCTTCCTAACAGCGTAAGCAGCAGAGCTAAGTTTGCCAGCAAGCGTTGCTATATGGGTGCCCCATTGTAGCTTTGAATCCAGGGTTAACCCCAAAAACACTGTGGAGTCCTCTGTTTTCAAAGGTTCATTATTTATCTTTAAATTTTTACTGACAGTTCTCGTGTTAGGTAATAAAAACTCAACACACTTTGTTTTTTTAGCATTTAAAAGGAGATTATTTGCCGTAAACCATTCAGAAACTTGAGATAATGCATTATTTACATCGTCAAAATTGTCTTTCATCCTATCGACTTTAAAAATTAAAGACGTATCATCAGCAAATAGTACAATATCGCAAGTATTTTGGACAAAATGTGGTAAATCATTTATGTAGACCAAAAACATGAATGGACCTAGAATAGAACCCTGGGGTACACCCATTACTGAGGCTGATCCGGATGATTTTACATCATTGACACATACTCTTTGGACTCGGTTGCTGAGATAAGACGCAATGAGACTAAGTGCAAAATCTTTAATGCCATAGTGGCTCAGTTTAAGCAAAAGAGTCTCGTGATCAACGCAGTCGAATGCCTTTGACAAATCACAGAAAATACCAATGGCATTCTGTGAGTTCTCCCACGCATCGAATATGTGTTGTAATAGCCTTGCGGCTGCATCGGTTGTTGATCGACCCTTTGTAAAACCATACTGCTCAGTGTGTAGGAGTTTATTTAAATTAAAGTGTAAAAGCAGTTGGTTGAGCATTATTTTTTCGAATATCTTGCTGAGAGTTGGCAAAATTGAAATTGGCCTGTAGTTATTCGGGTCACTTTTGCTGCCCGATTTAAAAAGCGGTATTAGCTTACTACATTTCATAAGATCTGGAAAAGATCCAGAATCTACTGATTTATTAAAAATTAAAGCAAGATACGGCGCAATAATATCAATTACATTATGAATTATTTTAACTGATATCCCCCATAGATCTGCTGTTTTCTTATTTTGTAAAGATTTAAATGTTTTGACTATGTCATATGGGGTAACGTGTTCAAACCTAAATAACTTATTGCACTCAGAGACATTGCTTCTTAGAAGACGATAGGCTTCTGCCGGCGAGGAATTTAGAGAACTGGTTGTGGTAATTGGAATATTTTTGAAAAAGTTCTCAAATGTATTTACAACTTCTATATCGGAGTTAATTACATGATTATCAATTTTAAGCTCCAATTTATTATTATTATGCACCTTATGGTTATTCATTTCATCGCCGATGATGCCCCATGTTGTTTTAATTTTATTATCAGAATTGACAATTTTTTGTTTTATGTGAAGTGACTTTGCTTGTATGCACACATTTTTAAACAATTTAGAATAATTTCTTACATATTCAATAAACGCGGGGGAATAATTATATTTTTTTTCTGCATACAAGTCAAACAGCTTATTTCTACTTTTATAGATGCCGGCAGTTGCCCAGTCACTAAACTTAAGATCTTTAAACAGTCTTTTCTCCATCACCTTAAAGATAGAGTTATATTGTGAGCTTAACAAATCAAAAAACTTTGTATAAATTTCATCCGGATCCTCCTGTGCAAGGTCAAGCGTCGGCAATCCAGCTGAGATGTTTTGTTTAAAATGCTTTACTTTTTTAGTGGTAACTGGCCTGTATTTTATTACTTTTGTTATATTCTGTTGACTGCTTGGAATAGATATCATTTGACCGCAATGATCAGATCTGAGATAAGTGATAACAGATTTTTCAATAATGTTACAATCACAAAAAATGTTGTCAATACAGGTAGCTGAGTTTGCAGTTACTCTTGTAGGTTCATCAAAAATATTCTCTAAATTAAAGCTTTTAAATAAGTTAAGTAGCCTACCAGTAAAAGGAGTGTGAAGCAAAATATCAATATTAAAGTCTCCACAGACCACTATTTTTTTTGATGACCTACATAGCCGCCTTAAGGCATCCTCCATTACCTCCTCAAAAACAACAAAGTCGCCCGAGGGTGGGCGGTACACGCAAACTACAATATATCGGTCCAGCTCAACACAAGACAGCTCAATAGTGCGTTCTATAGAAAGACTAACAACGTCTTTTCGCTCTTTATAATTAATGTTATTTCGCGTTACTATCAATGATCCCCCGCGTATAGCAGTCTTTCTTGAGAACGCACTTGACAGTGAATAATTATTAAGGTGTACAATTAACTGATGAGTATTGAGCCAATGCTCAGTGAAGCATAAGATTTCAATATCAAATTTTTTAATAAAAAGCTCAATCTCATGTTCTTTGCCAGATAAGCCCTGTATATTTTGGTGTACAAGATTAATTTTATATTGCTTATCTGTTGTCTTACTGCTTAGTTTAAATTTTTTACAAGTATTATTTTTACTTGAGTCCAAATTCACCATACTGCCGGATAGGCTCTGTATATTTTGATGTACAATGTTCAGTTTGCAGAGCCTCTCCGTTGTCTTAGTATCTAGTTTAAACAAGTAATAGGCTTACTATTACTTGGTTCAACAACAGAAATATTAGTACTTAAAGTACTTGAGTCAAAAACAGAAATATTTGTACTAGAAGTACAGTTTGTAAAATTGTCAAAAGACTTTGTTACAACACTTGTAACTGTATCATTCATTAAATTATATGCTAGCAATGAAGCTATATGTATTTTACATTTTCTAGGCAGGTACATATTATCTGCGGTCAATTTAAATTTATAAATAAATTTATTCAAGTCAAAAAAGGAGATAGCACTGTCATGATGGCTTGACAAATTAAACATATGCAAATTTAATTTATTTATGCGCTGGTTTTGCTCCTTACTTAGTGTACTAGAGTAAGGGAAGGCACATAAAGTAAATTTACATTTGGTTTTATTATGCAAATACAATAATTTTTCAAAACATTTTAGGATCTTGTGCTTTTTTATCAATAAACTGTCCCCAATCAATATGATAACATTAGTATTTATATCCAAGCTTTCTTCATTCAAGTTATTAATTAAATAGTCAAAACTAGCCCCTGGTGAACATTTATTAATCACTGGATGTTGCATATACTTGTTCATATAGGCACCAAAGTCTTTACCTAACTGGTCAGAGATAATTACAGTTTTTTTACTGACATTCACAGAGAGATTTATGTTTGAGGATGAAGAACTTTTTGTATTTACACTACACTGCGTGGGATGGGAAGGCAATTTGACTGGGAGCAATGTACTACTACTGTGATCGTTGCTAGCCATAGGTATAGGTGAGAGGTTACATTGGCATTTACTTGTCAGTGATTCAAAGCGAGCCATATTGTAGTTGCCTAGGGCTAACAACTCGTCAGCTGCCTGTAACTGTTCACAGATCTGATTTTGTGACAGCTCGTACTCCATAGTAACTTTTTTTAGGGAATCATTCAATTTACAAATCTCATTATTAAGGTTTTTAACGTCAACATCATATTTAGTGCTCATTTCTGTCAAAGATGAGCAGTATGTTTCAAGCTTATGTAATAAATGTGACCGTTCCTTCCTTAATGCAACATTTTTAGTGTGAGTCCTTTGTAATTTAATTAAATTTTTGGTTTTTTTAATTATTTTGCCAATTTTAATGTATTTTTTAATTTTATTATGACTATTTAGTTGTATCTTATCATGGTTCTGTATTGTCTTACTATTTCTAGTATAAGGGCTGTCACATGTCAGATATATTACCATTGGAAGTATTGGTCTTGTCTGGTGGGACGCTTTGGCCGTAGCTAGTTACCAGTGGTAACTTACCACCCTACCGTCAAAGACGTGCCGCCACGCGATTTAGCGTTCCGGCGCGATGGCGTGTAGAAACAGATTAGGGGTATGGGTTGAATTTCTTCCTTCCAAGTTAGTCCGCTACCCTCTTAGACTGCATCGTCACTTACCATCAGATGAGATCGCAGTCAAGGACTATCTTGTCATTGAATTAAAAAAAAGCTTTACTTCATTACGAAGAAAGCGTATAAGTTGATCGGCTTTTTTTGACTTATTTTTTTTTAAAATAGCCGTAATTAGCAAGGTCTTAGGCGGAAGATACAAAGTAAAGCCGATAAACATGAATTAATTTATTTTAACCGACTTCCATAAAGGAGGAGGTTATCAATTCAGCCGGTATCTTTTTTTTATAGTAAAATTAGTAACAAAATTACATTAAAACAATCGGCTTGGCATCCAGCTGCCCACAAAATAGTGAATGATTTCTTACATTGTGACAGCTACGTAATAATGTTGTAAGTAAAATTTTGTTTCGAAAAGAGCAATTGCTGAGTTTTTTGTTGGCTTGTCTCAGTAAAACCTACTTTCCGAACCGGTGGTAGAGTCTTGACTTGTCATAAGAGCCACAGATTGGCCTATATGAAATTAATTACTTTGAATTTTTATCAACATCTCACTTTTCTTCCCGTGCCAGCGTTCACAAGCCCTCGTAGGTGGGGGGTGCCAAAAGCCTCAATAGCCCAACGGTTAAAGGTGCGGACTGAAAACTGAAAAGTTGCAGGTTCGAGCCCCACCTGTTGCACTATTATCGTACCCACTCCTAGCACCAGCTTTTCGCTTATTTGGAGGGGAGAGAAGAATATAAGTCAAGTTCAGCTTGGCTAATATCCTTTAAAATAAAAAAAAATAAGCTATAAGGGAAAAAAGTTTCGCTCTCCATATAAAGCAACGGCCTGCACTTCGCCGTCTAATGTACGTAATAACCGGTTGTGGGACACCGGCACTTCATAATTACAATATACACGGTCATTAATGTTGCTTTATAATTTAGCGTAATACTGATTGAGCCGTCCGATTGATCGACATGGGAATTTTTTTTTATTGGACGAACTGGTGCAGTTTTTTCATTGCAAGACTAGCTATTGACCGCGACGTTTAGAATGGAATAGAATAGAATAGAATAGAAATATTTCTTATTCAAATAAACTTTTACAAGTGCTTTTGAATCGTCGATGAATCTACCACTGGTTCGGAATGCCCTTCCTGCCGAGAAGAGCCACCAATGAACTTGCCGGTTGCTCTTTTCAAAAATATTTTTTTGCAATAGGTAACAAAACTATGCTATGTATACAGTGTTTCCACAATGAAGTTTCAAAAATGCATACTTACATACAATCCAATACATGTTAAGACGGGCAGACAGAAAGTAGATCCATTCCCGTTTGTCACTCTCTAAGTCCTCATTATACCCATGCAAAAAATCACAACTAAGATTTTTTAAATAAAATTAAGAGCACTTTAAGTTTAAGAGTTATTGTAATTTAATTAGCGTATTATGGGTATACTTGGGGACCTGGAGAGCGACAAAGGCTTACTTTTTATCCCTGAAAAAGAAACAGTTCCCACGGGATTTGAAAACTAAATCCACGCGAACGAAGTCGCGGGCATCAGCAAGTATCTATAATATTTCTCGAAGTAATGCAATAAAGTGCTTTATTTAAGGAGCTTTTCAAACATGCACTTAGCGTGCAATATTGTTTTTACTGTATTGCACATACTTACTGTACCTACGGTTGGTAACCTCGTAAAGCGTATTTACTCGATTTTCATGGCTGTCTCAACTCGAGATTTCTGAGAACTTCACTGTATTCGAAACCTTGAAAAAGGGACTATTTGCTGTAAATAATCACAATAATATTATACTTTGCATTGCATAAAAAATTATTGAGAAATTTTTAAGTAATTAATATATATATTATATAAATTACCACATACCAGAGAATCTAGTATAGGTAAGTTTTCAAATTAACTTTAACAGTACGAAAATCTGTCATTAAGTATGGATGGAAAAGTGAAAAATATCTCCATCCTTTTCCCGTTCATACTGGACCATGCCCAAACTCAACCTCTGAAAAATTTAAAATTACTATTAATGCAAAAAAAACTAAAAACCTTTGATAAGTTTACTATCTTCAGATCTGATGTGGAATGCTGCCGAAAAGTGAAAAATCAATAAATGTGGTTATTAACATAGCTCCAAAATAGGCCCTAATACTATGTTCTCCCAATGTGTGGATGGGCAAAATAAAAATAATTATAATAAGCTTTTATTGGGACTTTTTGGGTCCAACGTCACGTTTGAGAAAACGTGTGGTGCCGGCCTTAGATTCCATTCCAACGAGTGAATATCAATAACACAGAGCAGTTTAACTTGTCAACCTCATTTCATCTCCGAAATTGAATCACAGTTTCCGCTCCCACAAAAAAGGAGAGTAGGAAAAAAAATTAATAGCCGCCATCACAAAAAAATGATTAAGAGTTAGACAATTATCAAAAATGAGGGGTCTATCATTAGACCCGTACGGATGATAAAAGAAATTCTGATCTATACTTGGCGTTGAGTAATTTATCATTTGTGTATCTGATGAGATAGATATCTAAGTGTTTCTCTAATAACAGGAGGTAGTTGCTACCGAAATAATTGTTAGCGCCCGCGGCTGCCTTTTAAACTCGTATCACCTCTTATCGAATGCTTTGAGAATCGTCTCTCTCTCTCGAAAGAAATTGTTATTATGTGATTGCTGATATTTTATTAAAGTAATTAACGAAATTCGAACAGTAGTTAAACGTAGCTTCGATCGAGATCGTTCTAATCTCTTTCGATTTAATGGGAATTGGGTTGCTAGTTTTTTTGCAATATTACTATAATTTAATAGGATCAATAATTTTTTATTATATCGGCTCTATTACCACGGGAATAGAAGTGGAAACTTCTTGTAACGACTTGCTCGTAATACTTTAGCATTGTTTTTTGCTTTTATCATCCTTTCCCTACTTTCTTTGCTTTTCCTTAAACACAAACAGAAATCAGTTTTTCGTAGTTACAGTGTATTGGATTCACAGGCTACTAAAGCCTCTATACTGTTGATAGTATACCTCGACGAAGATTTTAATACTTACAATAATATAAACGTAAAAATTCTTTTTACTCAAACGCCACTACAAAGTATATCAATTGTGCCTATAAATTTGAAGAATTCCCTCGATTTCTCTAGGATCCTATCATCAGATCTTAGGATCAACGTTCCGTTGTCACCAGGTTAGCCTGGTGACAATGGAATCACCTGGAAAGTATATTTATTTATTTATTTATTTTTATTTTTTATGTACATATAAATATTTACAAAATAACATATATTAGAAGAAGTATATCTTTTCAAGCAAAAAAAGAATTTCCAAATCGGTCCGAGCGTCTTCGAGTAATCGGGGAACATACATTAAAATTAAAAAAAAAATAGATTCCGATGAATTGAAAACCTCCTCCTTTTTTTGGAAATTGGTTAAAAATATATATATTCGATCATTTTCTCAAAATCAGTTTTTCGTAGTTACAGTGTTTTGGATTCACAGTCACAGGGTACTAAAGCCATAGAGGCTTTACTGTTGGCAAGACTGTTGATATTATAGCTCGTCGAAGATTTTAATACTTACAAAAAAAGGATGTTCATCATCATTCGTCATACTCCGTCCGCGGCAACATTAAAGTCGTATCCAGTTTGGCTTTCTAACAATTCATTAACACACATCGGCAGCTGTAATCCCATGTAATGATATCCAATTATCGATAAGACACGCTCGAATTTGAATAGACAGACTGACAAGCTGAAATATTGTAATAAATGTTTTATATTTTATATACGGTGAAAACAATTACCACTGTGATCTTGCGTGGCGCAGGTTAGGAGCGATAGCGTTAGCGGAATACTGAAATATGTTTATAATATGCATAATAAAACAAAACACATCCGCATTTAGCAGTAAATCCCCTTGATGGGTTAAAGAACATTGCGAATATATAAGTAGGTAATTAGTAGGTACTAAAATGAGAACTGTACGTTAAAAAAATGTATAATAATAAATAAAAAGTCCATGTTCTGAGGATTTCACAATAGAGCAAAAGTATATTATGAAACCTTAGCTGCTTAAGGTTGACCGTAAGTTGTTGATCTGAATTTAAATTTATTTTTGTGAACATTTTACTCATAAAACAGAGACAGTATTCACACGTTTATTTTATTTTTACGATTGTAAAAACATGAAGTCGACTCTAATTTTACAATAAAAACAAATATATCATGTTTAAGTAAAATATATTATACCTATGTACATCACAAGTAAATAGGTAGATATTTATTATGTGATAGTCGTCAAAAATATTTTTTATACGATTCTGTAGTAATTTTTTTTAATAAATAAGGAAGCGTGCCAATTTTGTTAATCGCTTCTAGCTTATTCCTTAGAGAAGATCGTGAGAAACGTTGCGGGATCAACATTTTGTACACGTATGATTGATTTCGAATTGAAAACGAATCGTAAAGTGTTTTTTGACGGCCAATATTTATTATCATCTCCGTAAACCGATTTTAACAGTTTTACGTACCTAGTGTAATAAACACCTTGTTGGATCTATGCGTAATGGGTTTAATCCCGTTTAATATACGACAGAGCGTCAAAAGTTAAGTCTGCGTATAAATAATTTCCCATTTTCGTATACAAAATTGATATTATGGTAATATGGTTTTAAGTTACTTTTAGAATATCGTTAATTTTTTTTATTTTATTTATGCACACATTTACATGATACTAATTTTGAAAAGCTTCGAAAATCACAACGGTTAAAGGTAGGTACAGACTGAAAACAGAGGTTGCAGGTTCGAGCTCCACCCGTTGAACTATTGTACCTCAAATAATATAAGACTTGTCTCAGGTATTTCTCAGCCACTAATAAAAGCCCTAATCAACAACCAAAATCCAATAGTTTCACGAGATAACAAGCACGTATTCCGGATAGTTTACGAGTATTACAATTTCTAAGACTAGGAATGTTGTACTTCGTTAAAGTTTAAGTAATGTAAAGTAATCTAATTAAAAATGAAGGGAAAGCCGATAGTTCGCGTTATCTGCGCCCGAGCATCGGCCGTTACTGCGAAGCGGACGGTCAAAGGTAATGAGCGTGCACTGTGACGAGCGGCGCGATAAGCGATTTAATAAAAAAATGTTTTTTGCCAATTTCACCATGGCCGGGGAAAGGTTTTATAGGGATTTAGACGTTTTGACAAATTTTCAATATAAAAAATGTTAGAATATCTTTAGTCTTCGGTTAAATATTACACAGCAATGGTAAAAATGGTATTTGCTAGACAAAATATTTCATTCAGCGTTGTTATCGTTGTTATGTTTTTTCATTTTTTTATAATATGTAATGGGTTTTTTCTGTGATCGAAGGTTTTTGTACTTTAAATTGTTCCCGTCGCAATTCCAAAATTGAAACTCATATAAACAAAAATTTAAAAAAAGAAAAACGAAATGGAATAGGTCTTACTTAAAATATAGGTCTTACTTAAAATATAAGTTAACTAGTATCTACTATGTATCATGTTGAAAGAGTCCTAGCTCAGCTCAATGCTGTGGATACAAATATGTAACCACAACGCTGTTATTCTACTTATATTCTTTCTAGTTGTATATTTTTGTCTATTACTGTACGAATACGTTAAATGTGAAGTACGACTTTTGTATAGCCCCATAAAATCTACTCGTTCATTCTAATATTAAACTAAGTTTTAGATTATCGCGTCGCTCACCACAGTGGTCGTTACCTTTGTGTAATCTTTAACTGCGTTAAGATAACACCTCACTTAAGCCGCGATTTATAGCGTGGTCAATTGAAACACGTTCACATTAGATATAGGTTTCACAGATAAGTTAAACGCGTGTGTGAATGTATTATACGATCTACATTTTTGACAGTTAACTTTTTGAGTAATTAGAAGATACGTTAATGTATGTAAAAAGAACTTCGGATTTATATTTGTTTGTATAAGTCGTGATTTCAAAAAGCTTGTATAAATAAAAGGCTGCCCTGATTTAAAGCCTCACACACACAAACGTATAAAAGCTTCCATAGCCCAACGGTTGAAAGTGATAATTAAAACTAAAATGTCGCAGGTTCGAACCCCAGCCATTGCACTATTGTCGTACCCACTCCTAGCATAAGCTTTTATTTTTGAGATGTGATAGAAGGATATTAGTTAACTTCAGCTTGGCTAATATACGAGTACTTTTGAAAAAATGCGTATGGATAGCAGTACAGCTCAATTGAACAAAGTGAGTGACTGGACGGTATATATGTAACTAATATTATAAATGCGAAAGTGTGTTTGTTGGTTGTTTTGTCCTTCAATCACGAGCAACGGATTGACGTAATTTTTGCACGGGTATAGTTGAGGACCTGGAGAGTGACATAGGCTACTTTTAGCGTTCCCAAGGGATTTTAGAAACCTAACTAAGTCGCGGGTATCAGCTAGTCTATACATATACATCGATGCTAGTATCTAACCCCTTCTATCAGCACCTGCGTTACAATTGGCACCGTATAACTCTAGCGGTGAGGCGTTATCTGCGGAGTGCTCGCGGAGGTGCTGAGGTCAAGTGATAAGGACCGACTAGTTGGCTAAAGTGCAAGTTGTAAACTAAGAGGTAGGCTTTGAAGAAATTCTACTTGTAATAATCACTTTTAGCGGATTTAAATCGATGTACATATTATGTACCAAAATAATAACAATTATTATTTTTATCAGCAATTTTATCTATCTATCTATACTAACAAAATAAAACTTAAATAAATAACTTACATAAATTAAAACTAGTACTAGTTATATTTACAAAAAATACACGCCGTCCAAGTGGTCGTTTATGGGCATGGTGCCCAAAACACTGGCGCTATTCCCTCGTTGGTTAGCGAGGCTTAGCCGTTAGGCTAAATAAGCGCCAGCTCTTTGGTCACCTGAAGCGTGGATCAGTCTTTATTTTTATTACTTTTTTGACTTTATTTAAGCAATTGCTCTTTCTATACTGAAATTTTTACAGTCGGATTTTTCTGGATCCTTCACGGTTTCTTACCGCAAAAAGTATATTAAGTATTTTATAGATAAACTCAAAAAACAAGTTGCGACTAAAGATTTCCACAAGAAGAAGAAGTATCATCATTACAAAATCAATATTTATTTCTCTTTGCCTCTGTAATTTGTCTGTTTAATTATATTAACTAGATGATATCTTTGTAACAATGATGAGTTGTAAAAAAGAAAGAAAAAGACTATAAAGATAAAATAAACTATACCTATTTCAGAAGGTGAGATATCGATTTAGTATAATTGACCTAGTAAGACATCGAAAACTATAAAAACATATCACTCACTATTTCAAGTGAGTGATTAATTTTTACTATCAACGTATCGCATGGTACCCAATTTAATTACCGCAAATTGGTGCATCAATTATGCCAAATGACTTTACGAATATTCGCACTATTATTATGACTTTAATAAAAATAAAATCAAAAACGGATACATTGAAGTCAATGACCCGGCTAGAAAATAAAAATTTAAATGCTCCATCAGCAATTATTATATACTCGAATAATTCGAGAATAATTAAGTCAAAATCATGTCCAATATTGCTTGTAAGCTATTAATAGATTTAACAAAAGTTAAGCTTTAACGGAACTTATTTTTATTGAAGCCTTTCGAGAGATCCTACTATCGAGTATCGATTAAAATAAAAATCGACTAAGACTTTTCCAATTGAAAGCTAAATGCGCGTTGATTTGAGTAGGTATCTCTTATTTTTAATGAAGTCGATTAAGTGAGTAACTAGGTAAGTTAAAACTTTTTATTTCACACTAGCACTGGCATCAGCCCGCGACTTCGTACGCATGGTTGAAGGATTTTGGATTTCTCACGGGAACTCTATAATTTTCCAGGTTAGAATGTAGCCTATGTGTTAATCCTGGGTATGAGCTATCTCCATTACAAACAGCCCAATCGGTTCATACAAAAAAACTCGTCAAATGTTTGACATATTTGGTTAAGTATATATTTTATGTAATTACATAATATTATTTTGATTTTCTTTTACAGTATTTTCAGTTGCAATAAGATTATGTAGACAATGAGATATTGCAATGACATATGTACCTACTAGCACCTTTTGAAGCAAAACAGTTTATTAATAAATATATATTGTATAGGTATTATTTTTGGTACGTGTCTAGTAGAAAGTACGTCAAATTGGGGAGTTTTACTATATACTATTTCTTTAATATAGTGTCAATTTATTGGTTTACAGCAGGTTCTCGTCGTCAATACGTGGCTTAAATCAAATTTGACGGGAAGTCAATGACCGGTCCAGAACACAAATACGAAAGATTCTATAACGCTATTCTTCCACACCATTACCACGTGATAAGGCCCAATAAATTTATCACCGCACCTTACAGAGGGCACTAAATCTCGACAATCTATAAAAAAGTACAATGTGACACCGCTTGTGTCCGATGACCCTAACAATAAAAAATGGCCACCATAAGACCTCGGTTTACGTAACGCATTCTTGGTTTTAAGTGATAGACGTTTAGCTATATACTTTAATAATGGTAAGCTTATCAACAAAATTCTTACTAATTTTCTTCTATCTATCTTCAAAATATATAAAAGGAAAAGATGACTGACTGACTGATCTATCAACGCCCAGCTCAAACCACTGGACGAATCGGATTGTTAGGCAAACAGATAGCTATTATGACGCTAGGAATCCGCTATGAAAGAATTTTTGAAAATTTAACTCCTAAAAATCGAACTTAACGTGAGCGGAGCTGCGAGCAAAAGCTTGTCCGTCAATTATACCACAACAGAGCGACGAATCAATAGAGGAAAGAATGGGGATCGAACCTGCGATCTTTCAGTTTTCAGTCCACACCTGTACACCTTGGACTATTATGGCTTTTATTTTGTGACATGGATAAACCATCACCCGCAACAATTTTGTATTTTACTGTAGTTCTGGTTTTGTTCTTATTATTTGGACCACACCGCAAACGTCATTTTATCGACTCGTGCCGGCCACAGATAAAAAGTGAATAAATATAAAAGCGAGAGGCATGAAGAAGCTGAATTAATTAACAGGATTTGATGTCGGCCGCGAACGTTTGTGTGACGTGCGACAAATTCTTGTGTCTATAAAGTGTGCTGTCTATGTATCGGTTATTATTAATGTGTTGAATGTTATCCTCCTAATCCTAATAAATGCGAAAGTTTAGATGTATGGATGAATGGATGGATATTTGTCACTCAATTACACCGCAACCGCAGTTAGCCCGCTATAATCTTAGACTACATCGTAACTTACCATCAGGTAAAATCGCAGAAATACCAAAGAAAGAATTCCAATTTTGGTACTATCATTTCGAACAAAAGAATACTTAAAAACTCGCACTAAGAAGATTGTATTAAGAGTCGTCGCAATCACTATCATAATGAGAACTATAACAGACATGTCATTGCGAACGCGTTACGCAATAACGCCAAGATCCTTGTTTGGTAGTTCTATTGGCTTGGTACACACGTGTTAGCTTGTCTTTTTTTTAATTCGGTTCATTTATATAGTAAAATAAAATTAACTGCAATATAATTAAATCTATAACATAGTTATGAGTAGGTCAATTCAATTAACTCATGTTATAATAACAACATGAGCGCCATCGTCACTTGTCACGTCTTTTACGAAGAACCTATAATTTGCAAACATTCGACTATATTGTCTTATTAAGGGAAGAGTGATAAAACTGCGACACAGTGTTTCACTAATGCAGCTTTATCAGTACTAATTGTTTTGAGAAAACACTTATTTTTGTCCATAATTTTTAAGAGTGAATTTAAAATACTTATAATTAATATATTTTTATTTCTGTTGTTGTAAAATGTACGTGTATAAGTACATGTAAGTGTACGTGTAGTGTAAGTAAATAAATAAAAACAAAATAAGAAACATTTAGAGAACTTTAACAAAAGTCTATTGTCTCTCTTAATTAAATCTTACCAAAAAGAACCACAATTAATTTATAGCTTCTTGATAAGAACCACTTTAATTTGGGAAGTATTTAAAATTGAAAATGAGACAGTCTTGTCTAGACACTGCGTTCACCTGACTTATTTCTGTTGAGTCATCGGAATTTCTACTCCATTTAACCATTTCTAGATACTAATCAGTCACGTAGTATGTACATAAATCGTTACATATTACGAGCTCCATTCACGGAAATGTACGTTATTTGTGTGACATCACTGTGAACTTGACGAACGAGGATAAATTCTGTATATTTTTCCATAAAATTACAGGGCGCAAGGGACATGTTAACGAAAACTTCGTGAATACGTTACAATTAATGCCTATAACGAAATAACAAATGCCACTTATCTGAAATGATGAGTTACTACTTACCAATATTGTTATTTTTGAGCATTTACAACGAACTACGAACACCGAAACCTACTAACAATGTTTTGAACTTTTAGTAAACAGCTGGTTTGTTTGATATCATTTGTTGGTTTTTCAATTAAACTCAAGTTGAGATAGGCCACATACATGATTCCACGTTAACGCTTGAAACGCTTAGGATGTTAGAAAAACCAAAGTTACCGACATAGCTCAGTGAATCGCGCTGCAAAGTGGAAAAAGGCGGGGCACATAGTTCGAAGAGCTGAGATGGTTGTTCGGGTCCAAGGTGCTGGAGTAAATACCGCGCACCGGGAAGCGCAGTGTTGGCAGACACCCACTAGTAGGTGGACCGACGACATCAGACGAGTTGCAGGGAGTCGCTGGATACAATCAAGACCGAGATCTGTGGAAATCCATGCAAGAGACCTTGGTTGAAGACGAACAATATAAGCGTTAGGAATTCTGCTGTAAATAGGTGCCGGACCAAAAGCGGCCGCTTTAGCAACTCAACGAGTTGAAAAGGTGCATCAAGATGAAAGTTGTCAAAGAAACGTCAGAGCCATGACTGACATGACTTTTTACATGGTTGAGGACTTGCAGAATTACACTATACTACTTTTATCCCGAAAAAACACAGGGAAATTTAAAAATCTAACTCCAAGCTACAGGCAAAAGTTAGTGGAGAAAGTAAATCTAATTTTGAAAAAGGTATAATACAAAATGGACTTCTAAAGAAGCCGATTGTCCGCACCAGTACCTGACTAAAATCTTTAACATCAGTAAAGGGCCCGATGTTCTTTATCTACGCCGATATTGTGTTAAGATTGCATTTTAATAGCAAGTAATATGTGGACTGATGCCAAAGGGATGTGAAGTTGGATAGGTCTATATAGGTATATAACACTCCTTGGAAAACCCATTTGCCCGACACTGAATAGTCAAGTTATTGGCTTATCCATACTGCTGTAATTCATCATCATCACTCACTCATTGCTCACTGGGTCCGATCTTTTCTCTGAATGAATAGGGTTTATCACACTATCACACTAATATTACAAAGGCGAAAGTTCGTATGTGAGTGTGTGTGTGTGTGTGCGCGTGTGTGTGTGTGTGCGTGTGTGCGTATGTTTGTCTCTTTCACGCCACAACGAATAAACCGATTTGGCTGTCATTTGGAATGGAGTTAGCTCACACCCGGGATTAACATATAGGCTACATTTATTCAGGAAAATTAAAGAGTTCCCGCGGGAATTTAAAAAAACCTTAATCCATGCGGACACAGTCACGGGCATTAGCTAGTAGGCTATAAATTCGGGCCAATTGCGGATTGGCAAACTTCATACCTTTGAGAACATTATGGAGAGCTCTCAAGCAAGAAAGTTCTCTTACAATGTTTCAAAGCAAGCTTCATCGATAGACGCTCTAGCCACACAAACAAGTCGTCTATTTCTATGATCGCTAACGCTAAAGCAGGGGCTCCCAAAGTTTTTGGCAAACTTCATACCTTTGAGAACATTATGGAGAGCTCTCAAGCAAGAAAGTTCTCTTACAATGTTTCAAAGCAAGCTTCATCGATAGACGCTCTAGCCACACAAACAAGTCGTCTATTTCTATGATCGCTAACGCTAAAGCAGGGGCTCCCAAAGTTTTTTTAACACATCGCCTTCGCCTTTTTTTTTATAAAAGCGAAACCACAGTGAAACCTTTTCTTTTAGCACATGCCACTAAAGGCCGTAATAAATTATGTATTTATCAATGCATGAAAAGTAGCAGGTCAAAACACAATATTACCTAACATTTTGTTTCAACCTACGAAAATTTATTGTCACTTAAGCTTCTTAAGAATGAAAGCGACCTTATAATCTGATAGTCTGAGAGATGTTGACTTATTAATTTAATAAGTCAACACTAATTAAATTGAAGTGTTTATAATATAAGCGTAGTAAAAAAAGTTAAAATATTTTTAGTAGGCAGAGTACGACTATAACTCGCTTATGCATTCAATAGTTTTTTGGATCAAAATTATATTCGTTTTTCTATGATTGGATTGATGGTTTTACAAAAAAATTTGTTATAAGTAAAAAAAACGTGGTTAGTGCACAATGTAATAAAAAAAATTAATAGTGGCTCTCTACGTTATTTGTATGTAACATAGTATAGTAGTAAAATATTAAACTATATTATCTACGTTTGGGATAATTCTTTTGTTTTTTATATGTCCCTACGTACATGAACAAATAATTACAAAATAACTTTGAAAAGTATAATTTAGTGTGTAGTTTTGAATAAATACTTTTCTATTCTATTCAAATGAAAAAAAAAATTCAACCTATATACACGTGATATACACATTGTATGAACCATATACAAGATTTAAGCCTAATAAAATCCTTACTAATATTATAAGTGCGAAAGTATGTTTGATTGTTGGTTTTTTGGTTTGTCCTTCAATCACGCTGTAACAGAGCTACGGATCGACGTGATTTGCATGGGTCCAGTTGAGGACCTAGAAAGTGACCTAGGCTACTTTTTATTCCGGAAAATCAATGAGTTCCAGCTCGATTTTAAAATAAATCTACGCGGACGAAGTCGCGCGCACCAGCTAGTTTCTTATAAACACAACAAAAAAGACAAAATGCGTATTCTTACGCGCACTTGATTTGCATAGACCAAGAGTGGGCGGTCAGGTCAAAACACTGCGATACAGTTTCTCGTAACGTTCTAGTTGTTAATGGATCCATTTCATTTGTTTTCTGTCGATATAAAATTTATGGCCGTGTCGTGGACCGTTAATGTTAGATGGTCCGTCGTAAAACGTTTTAATTGGTGTTTTATATTATAATTATAATATTATGTATTGTTTATCTATCTCGTTGATCTAGTGGTTAGCATACGACGATGTCTTGTGTTCGATTCCCGGTTCGGGCCTAAAATGTAATGGGTATTTTTGTCAAGAATTGGCTTGAATGAACGAAAATGAAGAATGACATGCTTGGGTTTTACCCTGTATCCATCTTAACCAGCAGATTAGATCTTTTTTCCACTGCACACATAGGTATCCTGCATGGACTTCCACATGTCATGTCGGTAACTCTGGGGGCTGATTCTGTAACTCAGTGCCTATGAACGACGATAGGCATTTTTTATCCATTGAAGGTTTGAAGAGAAATATCATTTACTATATCATAGTAAACCTTCAATGGATAAAAAATATATGTCAGTGGCTTTCATTCTTTGATAGGCACTGAGTTACAGAATCAGGGGGCTGGTTCCCTTACGGATCATTCATTGCCTGATCACTCGTTATTAAAAAAAAAGACGTGTGGCACTCGGGGACTGCCGCGGTAAAGCTATTGCATATCATTTTTTATCAACGCCATCTAGCGGTGAGAGGAGTCCCGTGTCAGGTTATTTTTGTCGTTATTTCTGGATTCGGTCTCCACGCTCAAAGCCCGCAATAGAAGCTATGCAATAGCTTAAAAATCAAGAAACAAGTGTTATTCTAACCAAAAACTTACACCCGAGGCATAGCTCACTATAGCGTGAACGGGACCCATAAATAATTCCACACATTCATTCGCCGCTCATCCGTACGATTTTGAACCGCCATATTTCACATAATATACTATGACAAATGTTCTAAGAATTCTGATTGTGCGTGTGGGCGGGGCGTAGTTTCTCACGGCCTCAGAATAATATTTTTTCCTCTATGGATTTCTTTTATATATTTTATTGGACCCAATTACGTCGAGAGGATGCGGAAGTGGCCGTAAATAACCTTTTTTGATTTGATTAGATTCTTTTGAAAAGAATATTAGCCAAGTAATACATAACAGTATAAACGCAGGTAAACAAACGCATAAGTTGAACTTGACAAATATTCTCATTTTCCCTACAAATAAGCGGAAAGGTTGGGATCGTGGGTTCGAACCAACGACCTTTCCGTTTTCAGTCCGCACATTGAACTGATGGGCTATTGAGGTAAGTATCAATTTATCAAAGTAACCTTATCATCATCGTGTACCATTCTCCAATAGAAGTATACAAAAAAATTGCTGAAGTAGTCTATGTGCTAATCCTGGCTATGAGTTATCTCCATTCCCAGCCAAATCGCACGCACACACAGACACCCACCCACACCTTTATAATATGTAATGTGATCCAGTATAGTAAAGTTGAAATGACCCAGATGGATTTCGGCCAGCATCTGTCATCATCGACGATGAATTATATAATGATGATATGATTGAAATAATGATGATTGAAATAAAACGCAAACTTTGCTTCCAAATTTTTATCATTATCGCATGTTTTGCACAAAAAGGGTTTCGAATAAGATCTAGAAAATATTCCCCATTAGCCGTGGATTGAGATTTATTAATTCCCGCGGTAACTCTCTTATTTTCCGGACTAAAAAGTAGCCTACGTATTATTCCAGACTACAATCTATCTCTGTGCTAAATTTCAACCAAATCGGTTCAGTCGTTGCGGTGTGATTGAGTAACAAACATACATCCAAACTTTCGCGTTTATAATATGAATAGGATAGGATTTCCAGAAGCTATAATTTTCAAAGCAACAGTACTTAGCCACTTAAACGCAGCCAATGTGTTATCCGCACATCGTTCCGAGTGCATTCGAAGTGAACAAATTGATGCGATGCCAAGATATCACCAGTGAAAAGAATTTATAGGGTCCATCATGTGTCGCAGTCATAGTTCAGTGGGTATGCAAATGAGGTGAAATAACCATTCCGAGTAAACCCATTCGATTTATGTGCCCGTCTATATCTTATACTCTATACCGCGGCTCGGTGAACGTACAGTACGGAAATCAAATAAAACAAATTGTTTAATTTTCCATAGAAACCTAAATACAAATAACTTCTGTATTTTACAAAGCCAATCTTGTTTAATACTAATTGATGCCCGCGGGTTCACTCGCGTGGATTTAGTTTTTTAAAAATCCCGTGGGAACTCACTGATTTTCCGGGATAAAAAGTAGCCTATGTCACTCTACCGGTCCTCAATTATTACCGAAAAAATCAGGTCGATCCGTTGCTTAGTTACCGCGAGATTGAAAGACAAGCCAACATACAAACACTCTTTCGCATTTATAATATTAGTAAGGAAGTAAGGATTCCAAAATACATTACAAAACCAACTATCCCTAAGATAGGTATTGACCTGTGTTTTAGGTGATAGTGCTCTCCTTAAATAAATGGCTCATTTCACTACACATAGATAACAATCCGTCTACTATTTAATTATTCATTACATATTTAGATCACCGATTCTGTAACTAAAAATGAAATTCGTAATGTCACAATTCATAGAAATGCTCCGGTATTTCATGCAGGGTGAGAAAATCTAACTGCTTGTATTTTTAAAGATTATTAAAAGCAAGAGGTACTTAGTTGCAAGATCGCAACTGTGCGTGTTATAGTGATGTGAATGAGTAGCAAATCATTATGTTACGTTGCGTCGGTGACTCTGAGTTTCCTTATTTCTGATTTGATCATGTATAATGAAAAAAGCTCTTTTTGAGCGTTGAGTCACTATGCCACACGATTGTCTTAAAATGACAGTGTGATGTTTTCAATCGCCTCTGAATGGCTAAAATGGCAGTAAGAATAGCAATGATACAGTAGAGACAATTGATACAGATTTTCGTAATAGCGACCAACTACCAGAACATACTAAAATATTGAGTCTGTTTACTCTCTATTTTAGTATATTCTGGAATATACGCTATGTTATGTATGTATGTGTATTATATAATATTCTTATTACACAAAACATAAACGATTTTGTTGGACGCAATAATTATGTGTTCTGCGTTCTTTTGTATTAACATTAAATTGTCATCGTTCCGTTATCCAACTGTATGTTTATTAAACAGTGGTTTTTACTATGAATGAGACATGAAAATTACGTAACATTTGTGTTTCTATTTACTGGTTTTATAGCTCGATTCTAAGATAGAGGCCTGATGAAGAAGATAGTGTTTCGAAGTTTATGTTACTCAATGCGATACCATGTCAACTGTATCATTCCAATTAAATGTACTAAAGTTAGAACTACGCTTCCATACTTATTATTACACACACACTTATTGTGTAATATTTACACTGGAAAATATTCCAGACTATTTTTAATCGTTTTTGACTAAATTAAGCGTGCTTATCACCAAAACAACACTGTTGTATGTTTTTTATCAAGCAGTTCTTATTTTAAAATTATATACTGGTTCTAAATTCTAATTCCCGAGAGCTGCCAACTCCCTAACTCCAGGCTAGTGCTGATAATTTTTCTGACAGAAAAGGCAATATATTTTTTTTTAGCCGACCCAGGAATCGAACCCGTCACCTTATCATCTGTATTCGAACATGCTCACCTATTTGTTGGTTTAGTACCAATAAGCCGGTTTTTCCAACTATAATGTGGGTGTCTTAAATCTTTAAATCAAGAGTGAATAGGCATCTTCTAAGCAAGCGCGCAGCATCTTAGGCTGCATCTTCACTTACCATCAGGTTAGATCGCAGTCAAGCGCTAGTCTATATCTATATATAAAAGAAAGTCGTGTTAGCTACACTATTTATAACTCAAAAACAGCTGAACCGATGTGGCTGAAAATTGGTGGGGAGGTAGCTTAGAACCAGGGTCTCCTGATCCGGCGGGATAAAAAGTATCATATGTCCATCTGGACATATGATACATTTTATCCCGAATTGAACGGGTTTTATGATGGCAAGGAAAATGACCTCTTACCCCGGAAAAACAGTAACCTAAGTCACGCGGACGAAGTCGCGGGCAAAAGCTAGTATCAAAATAAAAAAAAGAATACGGGCGTAGGTAAACTCTCGAAGTAAAATTGATATAAGACAGTTGTATTTGCATTTTTATACACGAATAAACGTCCTAGTAAACACGTACAAAAAGCACGGCCCACAATTTCACCGCCGACAAGCTAGTTAGCACAATCTTGATTACAGAGAACATGTAGCGCGGAGTAATGGGGTACTAACTGATTGAGAATATTGTTTATCGTGTAATGGCTGCCTTAATAGCTGCAACGTTTTGTTGACTTATTTTAATTGCGTTATAACGTTATTAACAAGTAACGTTATTATCCTTAAGTGTTCAAATGTTTTTTTAAGTATTACTATTCTTAATCTGCGCCTGATCTCTTCCCGGTCGTGTCGGATTTCCGTCCCATCAGACTATGAGAGTGAGGGAATAGAGAGTGCACCTGTGTTTTCGCACACTTTTGTGCACTACAATATCTCCCACGCAGATGGCTAATCGTCGGAACGACTATTATTACTTCTTCAACACAGTACAGTTTCAGTATATTCTGAAATTGATTTTATAGCTGTATTTTTTAACTTAATAGATTTATAACCTAATAGATTTGTAAGTGTAATTTTTAAGTGTAGGTTAACACTTCAATAAAAAAAGACGTGTGGCACTCGGGGACTGCCGCGGTAAAGCTATTGCATAGCATT
The DNA here is from genome assembly GCA_038048805.1 of Hipparchia sbordonii. NCBI lineage: Eukaryota > Metazoa > Arthropoda > Insecta > Lepidoptera > Nymphalidae > Hipparchia > Hipparchia sbordonii. The sequence goes on from JBBIWI010000007.1 coordinate 1,248,373, forward strand.
TTTTATCAACGCCATCTAGCGGCTCACCGTAGAGGAGTCCCGTGTCAGGTTATTTTCGTTACGGAATTTCTGGATTCGGTCTCCACGCTGGCCCGCTATAGAAGCTATGCAATAGCTTAATAAAAAACATTAAAATAAAAGTATTTTTTAACTGTATCAAAAGCTAGAGTGTGGCATAATTTCAAAATTCAATACAATTATCTCGGTCAGATTGATATCTAGGAAGTAAATTCAATCGTGCAACACTGTTTTAGGCATCGACACCTAGCCTAACGAGACGTGACAGTAATCCATTATTCATATTTCGTGAATAATATCAAAAGCGTTACAGTTTGCTGCACGGGTCGATCTCGTTAGAATACCGATAATGTAGCGCGGAATACTTACAGGTACTTATGTGGACGGGTGACTGAATGGGCGAATTAAATAGTAAATAATAATAATAATAAAGGCCAAAGGAGATAATATAGTGCACAAATTTGTGTGCCAATACAGGGGCACTCTCTGTTCCCGCACTCTCATAGTCCGATGGGACGGCAAATCCGACACGATCGGAAAGAGATCAGGCGCAGGACCAACGGCTTTACGTGACTCGCCACTGACTTACACGGAGTAATGAAAATTGCTTAACAGAAAACCCAATATATTTTTGACTTGACCCGGGAATCAAACCCGGGACCTCGTCATCCATAGTCAAAATTGCTAAGCACACCAGCGAGGCAGTTAGTAATAGTACCTATAGACTACTTACCTAGTAATAGTAAATACTACTTTATGTAGATGCAAGTCTCCTCTCGAAGAATGTAAGCCAATACGAACTGCTAGATTTCACGCACCTTTGAGAAAATTATGTAGAACTCTTGGGCGTAAAGGTTTCCTCACGACATTACATGCTTCAACGGTGAAGGGCAACCCTTCATACAACCCGTGATACAGGTGGCGCAGGACCAGGCCTGTGGAGTTCCGTGCAAGAGACCTTTGTTCAACAGTGAAAGTCTATCGGTTGATAAAGAAGACGAAGCCTTCGGAAAATGTGGTTTATGGAATATGGTCTCCATCCTCAACAAATGATAGAACTTTAACAATAGAAAACAATGTAAACCATTACACCACATCTACTAACCTTAAACAGACCTTAGGCCGGCCTTTAGATTAATCTTCTAAATAAAAAATAATCTACCCGCAATTTATGAGCTATAAAAATATCCTGGCATTATTATCGCAGTAGTTCTAGAGTCCACGGTAAAAATAATGCATCCAATAGTTTTGCACTGAACGCTTGCCAAACTTTGTTTGATAAACTTCGTGTTACATCGCATCGTATTCTATCTTGTAAAGTATTCACACTTTAAATAATTACTTATTATGACTAATTTGTAATTAGGTTTTAAAGATAATAGGTTCATATTTTAATTACACTTTGGCTTTTATTTACACGACTAGTTTGTATAGAGATAGGCTACGTAGAGATAGGCTTTTTCAAAAATCAAGCGAGGACCGTTCGTTTTCTTGTGATAAAAAGCATACTAAAGTCTGATTTTTAATTCGGTGGAATTCTGACAGATGTCATTTTATAAATAGAGCGAGTTATTTGTATGAAAAACAGTATTACCACCTGTAGTTCGATTTTACCCCAAACTATCTGTCAGGTGTCCCCAAACTATTTGTCATATATATCTATGTGCGGCCGTTGATTTTTATTTGTATAAGTTTCAATTTATTATCTTTTTTGTGGGATTTTTTAAATCTCTGGTAACATTAAGATACGTCAGAATTCCACGGAATTAAAAATCAGACTATATGTCACCCTTTAAGTCAATCTATTGCTGCGTGATTGAAGAATAACCAACCAAAATACTTTTGCATAAGTATATGATATTAATAATATAATATAATATCTACTGTTACTGTAATATTACTATCCTACAATAAGAGTTATATGCAGAATACGAAGTAAATACATTTTTATGCTTATGAGGTACATAAAATTATATACTTTTTGTTAAAAGATAAATTCGCATTCTTCTTTTTTTAATTCAATGACTAGATAGTCCGTGACTGCGATCTCACCAGATGGTAAGTGACGATGCAGTCTAAGATGGTAGCGGGCTAACTTGGAAGGGTTATGGCAGTGTAAATTCAACCCATATAATCTGTTTCTAAACGCCATCGCGCCGGAAGGCAAAATCACTTGGCGGCACGTCTTTGACGGTAGGGTGGTAACTAGCTACGGCCAAAGCCTCCCACCAGGTATTCATTGTAGACCTGTGGCTCTTATATGACAAGTCAAAAGTCAAAATCGATTCGGAACGCAGCTTCTACTGACAAGAGCCGAGAAAAAACTCAACAGTTACTCTTTTATACATAGATAGGGGGGATGCCCCGTCGCTCACGTCCGGGGGATGCCCCGTCGCTCACGTCCGCAGGAAATACCTCTTACCTCCCTGCACGTGTTCCCCGGGTGGTGCTAAACGAGCGACGAACTAGAACGGCAAGACAATAAGCGTTTTTCTTCATTTCGTATATAGCCACTAAAGAATATGGCCACACACGCGAATCACAAAGGCTCTTCTAAGAGCCCCACGACCAAGAATGTTGGACCTTCAGTCCGCATCCTACAACTTAACATTGAGGGCATAAGTCGTGCTAAATGTGACCTCCTATACAAAATTCTACAGGAAAACCAAATCGACATAGTTAATGTCCAGGAAACCCATACAAGAGATGACTCAGATTTTAACAACCGAGGTCATATACCGGGATATACCTTAGTCAAAGCCCTGCACCACCAAAAATACGGAATAGCCACATACGCTAGATCGACCCTCAGAGGAGTTCAGCTGATCCATTCGAATGGTGACAATAACATATTCGTTATTGTTATACGGGCATCCAACTTAACTGTAGTAAATGTCTACAAGCCTCCTTGTGTCCTGTGGGCACCAGAGGTCCTGCCAGTGTTCGACCATCCTTGCCTCTACACTGGGGATTTCAACAGCCACCATACCGACTGGCGATATGAAGCTACTGACCAGAACGGAGCTGCAGTTTCACAATGGGCTGAGGTATCCAGGCTCCATCTGGTGTTTGATGCCAAAGATAAAGGCACTTTCCACTCAGCGAGATGGAATAAAGATTACAACACTGATCTCACTTTTATCTCCAAAGACTCACTTGAACAACCTTTCCCAATAACCCGCAAAATACTAGCAGACTTCCCAAACAGCCAGCACAGACCAGTATTATTGGAAATCGGTCTTAAAATCCCCCTGGTCTTTTCTATGCCACTACCAAGATGGAACTTTAAGCGAGCAAATTGGGGCCGTTTCCGCGAAGATCTGGATTTGGACATAGCTAATGCTGATCTGGAGCCGATCCCTTCGAACTATCACAAATTCGTAGAATTAATAATAAAAGCTGCAAAGCAAAATATTCCCAGAGGCTATAGAAAGGAATATGTACCTGGATGGAGTCGTGAAAGTGAAAACTTGTTCAAAGAATATCAAACCAACGGCGATCACGATATAGGATCTCAACTTCTCCAGTCTCTGGACCAAAACCGCAAAGATAAATGGGAATCAGTAGTGTCTAACATGGATTTTAAGAGGTCTAGCAGAAAAGCTTGGAAAACCTTACACGCTTTGACTGGTAAACAACATCCTCCCAAGCTTAGTACAAAGGTAAAACCTGATGCCATTGCCGCTCGCATGGTGGAGGTGACCAGGGCAAGGCGAGACAAAGTTTTTACCAGAAGTGTAAAAAAGGATCTTAAAGCTCTGAAACTAAACCCTGTTGGTGACCCGGCGTTGTCTAGACCGTTTACGATCTCAGAGACCATAGAAGCAATCAAGTGCTTAAAAAATAACAAAGCGGCTGGCCCAGATAACATCTTCAATGAATTCCTTAGCCACATGGGACCCGGTAGTGTGAGTTGGTTAACCTCTTTATTCACTAATATTTTACAACAGAACAAACTGCCAAGAGAGTTTAAGTTAGCAAAAGTGGTTGCGATACTGAAACCAGGAAAGCCAGAGGATCTAGCGGAAAGCTACAGACCTATCGCCCTTCTTAGCTGTACTTTAAAGCTGCTTGAACGCCTGATCCTCTCTAGAATTACACCATATATGGAAGCAGCCTTACCTTCCGAGCAAGCCGGTTTTAGAAGTGGCCGAAGCTGTACTGACCAGGTGCTCGCCTTAACTTCTCACATTGAAGCAGGTTTTCAGAAACAAATGAAATCCACTGTTGTGTTCATTGATCTAACAGCGGCGTACGATACTGTTTGGCGACAGGGTCTCATCTGCAAATTACTTAAAGTAGTTCCAAACTTACAGATTGCAAACTTAATTTCTAGCATGCTCAGTGATAGGGAATTCGAAGTTTTCTTGGGGGACTGCAAGAGCAAAAGGAGAAAACTTAAAAATGGCCTACCACAGGGCTCTGTACTAGCACCAACACTTTTTAATATTTATATCCACGACCTACCGGCAACGACAGCGACAAAATTCATATACGCTGATGATATCGCACTAGTGGCCCAAAGTAAGGACTTCGGAACTGGAGAAAGCACCCTAACATATGATCTCGAGGTTTTTGCAAATTATTTCAAATCCTGGCGGCTAATCCCAAGCGCAAGCAAGACCGAGGTTTGCTGTTTTCATCTTAATAACCAACTAGCTAGATATCAGCCAAAAGTGTTCTTTACTGGTGAAAAGCTGAGATTTAATGCCTTCCCTAAGTATCTTGGGGTTACTCTTGACAGGACCTTAACTTACAAGGAACACCTTCAAAAACTATCCTTGAAGGTCGGCTCACGGAACAACATTGTGAACAAGCTCTGTGGGACGACTTGGGGGGCATCCGCTGATTGCCTTCGGACCTCTGGTATCGCACTTGCCTTCTCCGCCGCGGAGTACTGTGCCCCAGTGTGGCTAAATAGTGCTCACGTACATAAGGTAGATTCAAGACTGAATGACACTATGCGCTGTATCTCAGGTACTGTCAAGTCTACGCCGCGCCACTGGCTCCCGGTTCTGTCACATATTGCACCCCCACACCTACGCAGGAAACATGCGCTAAGGAGGGAAGTCGATAAAATCAACTCGAACCCTCATCTCCATGTTCACAAGACTTTCTGCGACCCCCCACCAAAACGGCTAAAATCTCGTCGCGCCGCGTACTCTGATGCCCCTGAGATGGCACGTTTCAACCTGGCTGAGAGCTGGAAAGAGGAATGGAGGGCATCTGGTGAGCCTGCAGCGCACATCCCCGATCCTACAATAAAACCGAAAGGTTTCCATCTGCCTCGTAAGTTGTGGTGCCGCCTAAACAGACTACGAACAGGACATGGCCGCTGCAACTACCTTTTGCACAAATGGGGGTGGAGACCTTCCGCTATCTGTGACTGTGGAGAGGAGGATCAAACAATGGAGCACATCATTCAGCGCTGCCCTTCCCGTTCCTACCAAGGATCGTCTAAAGACCTTTTTGACCTCCCTCCGGAGTTTATCACTTGGCTGGGGAACTTGGACATTAATTTATAATTTATAATTACCCATTATATCTGACATTGTAATAATGACACTAACATTATGCTGTTATAGTAAAAATATTATAATTAACGCTTATTAGTCTAAATTTTGCCATACGATTAAATAAAATAAACATAGATATATTTAGCTATTGAATCAGAAGAGGAATTTAAGCGGTAGTCTCTTGCACTAGCGGCAGTATTGTAACAGAAGTGAATCAAGTCACGTAAAACGTAGCTCAATTAGAGGGTCGTATCTGTAACGCGCGATCCGCGCCCATAACGAAGAACGACTTATCTGCAATTTCTAATCTAGTGACTCACAATATTATTACACGCATTTGCTAAATTGTACTGGACAGTGAGTGGACAATTATCTAGAAATAACTCGGTTATTATAAGCAATAAAGATTTAGATGGTTACTTTGTCCGTCTGTACGAAACATAGTTTTAAATTCTACATTGTATATTCTTTGCCAACATTTTACAATCATTTATTTATTTTTATACCACCGCAAAAAAAATTACAATAGCAATATAGTAATAGTACCTAGTTTAGTGAGCTAAAAATTGTCGATTAAAGTTTTTCAATTCCCGCGGGAACTGTTTCATTTTCCGGGATAAAATGTAGCACCTATATTATGTTATCTAAACTACAATATATTTCTGTGCCAAACAGCCACATCGTTTCAGTCGTTGCGACGTGATTGAGTAACAAACATCCATCAATTCATCCAAACTTTCGCATTTATTATATTAATATTAGAAATAAATACTATATTAATATAATATTTATTTATTTATTAATATTAATATTGTATAAAGGATAATGATTCTAACTTTATAGATTAAAAAAAAGAAATCGGTCTACTTGTGATTTATAGCCTTCACTCTATATTTTACCTTGCTTCTACATTCCAAATTTTTGTTATTCAATACCTAAGAGTTATACATTTAGTCATCTAGTATTGTGGTCAGGTTTCGTTCTATTTCCTTGTAAATTATGTGTTCTGATATGACTACAATGCAAAAATGTGTACTTTTATTAACATAATTCAATTTTTTCTGTCTTATCTGATTGCACGTCTTTCTTAAATGCTGATAGTGGGCGTAAATGCCGCTTGCGATTTTAATCTAAATTGGAACAGTTTATCAAATTACTCTATGTCCAATTTGTCAAGTTCTGGGCAATCATAAAATCATTTATTTGCTTAAAACATAGAATATTTATAACGATTAAATCAAATTTTAATTCAAAATTATTTATTTTATCTAGGCCAACTCATGGCTCTTATGACACGTCGAAACTCTACCACCGGTTCGCAATGCAGATTCTGCTGAGAAGAGCCGACAAGAAACTCAGCAGTTGCTCTTTTCATAACAAAATAATACAATATTGTAATTAACAAGTTATTACACTCTCTTGTGGATATAGCTCTGTAGCTGGATACCAAGCCGATTGATGCAGCTTTGTCATTACGGAACTAAACAAAACTATAAAAAGATTAAAAAGTAAATTTTTAGTCATTATCATCTCAAACTATCTCATATCTCACCATCCCGCTACTGAGCACAGGAGCCTTTAGGATCCTTTAGGAGCGCCAAGCGCGGATTGATAGACTTCACACACTTTTCAAAATATTATGTAGGACTCTCACAGGATACTCAGGCCTTTTCACGATGTTTTTTCACTATTAAAGGACTTTCATTGAGCTCTAAAAAATTAAGTGTATTTTTTCTAAGTTCTCATTTTATGAGTAAAAAATCTTTAAACTCAAATAATGCAGTGCTACTATCACGTAACGTATCCACTTATTACGTAATCAAATAAACGCTACTTGTTAAAAGTTGAATTACAAACACTTAGCTTTTATACGCATTACGCATACATTATGTTATGTGTGTTTATCAAAACTAACATATTACGTTACACTACCACTTACGTACCTAGTATGACATTAAATAAATAATAATATACCACACAATTTATAACAAGGTACTCATAAGGAGAATATCATATTGCAGATATTGCACGTAACTTTTGTATACAACGATCATATTAATGGTTATTAAAGGAAATGTAATTTTAGATGACAAAAAATATGCAAATCCTAAAAGAAATTTAATATAAGGGGAAGGATTCAAACAAGGTTTTGGTCAACGGCAATATGCAATCAGAAATATTATTATGATCCCAAATAATGTGACAGATCATAATTTTGCTCAAAAGGCGTACCGACCACACTGGGACACGGCGAAACTGTAGCACAATCACATATTTTACGCTTTTGTATGAGTTTAATTGAGTAAGAAATGAGTCGAGGCCGGTCTCAGCGGGGAAACAACGAAATTTATCCAAAAAAATCCGAGAAGCACTCCCATTACTTACGTCAAAGGCGCAACAGGACGCAAGAGTGCATCTGCAATATTAAGTGTGAGATACAGCCTTCTTTGCACTGACCCAGATTTCGATTCTCCCCGCAATGCTCTTTATGATGACTTTTTGAAAAATGTAGTTTTTAATTCCGAGCAGAGATGGTCTCGATCGAACGAACCGACATGCAAGTCTTTAACTGTAAGGCTTATAAATTACTATTTTTTATGCGAAATCGACGGAAGTCTGTCGATATTTTACACTAAATTAATACAGGCGCTCACACGAAATCGGTGCCGTAATTTTTTGCTAAAATCGAATGCCCTCCTTTAATTTTCCATTATTAATATAAGTGTTCTCTCTTGTTACAGTCGTTCTTCGGGCGGACGTACAATAACCTGTCCTCGATTTCCGAATGCAAGAACAATGGTGAATGTGTCATCAATAAGAAAAACAGGACGGCTTGCAAGGCATGCAGGCTACGGAAATGTTTGCTAGTCGGCATGTCCAAATCGGGCTCGCGGTACGGGAGAAGATCGAACTGGTTTAAAATACATTGCCTTTTACAAGAGCAGCAGCAGCAACATATGCATCAACTGCAGACAAGTAAATCACCGCCCACGTTCAACACTTCGATCAATTCGTCCTTTTTGCCAACGAACCTTTTGCCCGCAGCGGCGTTAGCGGAATATTACAAGAGTTCCGAAAAGAATCCTTTCACTGAAGAAGTAACGCGGCAGAGCGTATCGCCTTCGGATTCAGGTGCGTCATCCGCTGACCCGGAAGATGATAATAGTTCGAGAAGTACTAGCGGCTTAGGCATTTTTAGACCAGCGTCGTCACCTAGCAGCGAGAAGGATGTCCGATTACATGCCATTAGAAATCAAAATAGAGATCTGAAAAGAAGAAAACCATCAACGTTGCCCTCATCTCCGTTCGGTCCGATGACCGCTTCGCCTAGTTACTCCCCACGAAGTGTTCCATTTTTACCATCACCACTCCAAAACATTAGACCAATACCACCAGGAATAGCATGGCAAAGCCGTAATGGTGGTGATTTACTATTACATTCCCCTGCCGTCGCTGGAGTAGCCGTTGAACAGGAGCAACCAATAGATCTGTCCATAAAATCTACAGCAGTAATTTTTAGAAGTCCTAAAAACGAAGAGGTCAGTGATTCTGAACCAGAACTGAGTATCGATTTAAATGACGATAATGGTAAAGATATCATGAAAAATCCGCTCGACCTGAGCCTTGTCACGAAGCGTGTGGAAGAAGTCCCGATGACTGGATAGAACAAGTTTATTTCTAAATTAGTCTTAAATCGTTCGTGATTCATCACAGCCATGTATTTCGTGTCGTTATTTATATGTAAATAAAATACGTATTTTGGTCTACATTCCTAGTTAGTTAAAGATTTTCAATTAATTTCTATTTTAAAATACTCTGCCATACAGTATTTAAGAAGTCTGTACATTCCTTCCTTTTCTTAGTTTACCTGATCTTGCTACCATAATGTTAATGTTGTTTTTTTTGTAGATAGTAGATAATTAATTATTTTAATTATATATAGACGATGGAGTGGCAAGTGATATGTAATGATTTCGTGTCATATTTTTAAATATGTGGATAATAATACGATGCCTATCGTAATCACTAATTATAAAAGGAAAATATATATGTCATTGTAAGATATTTATATATTTGGATTCTAGTTTTGTTTTTTATAAATTAGGACATGCAGCCATAATATTATAGTAAAAAATAGTAACGAAAGACAAGTCAAGTAATTTTTACAGTTTTTGTTTTGAAAATCTGTGGAATGTAGTAGGGATTGCCTTTTTTTTAAATTCTATAGTAAGATTGAAAATAATTAATTTCTTATCTCATAAACTGTTGCAGAGATGAAAGAAAACAAATATAAAAAAATTAATTTAACGACTATTATTTTCTTAAAGAAAGGTAATAAATAAATACCGATAGTGTAATCATTCCACATTAACCTTAAGTCGTGTGTGCACTAGCAATAAACTTTCAGAAATCAGCTTTATAAAGTTTTCTGCAAGTTTTACTTAGTAAACTCTGCAAGAAATTGTGGAAGTTGCTTGCTAGTGTACACTTTATTTTAGGAAAAAATAAGACATTTTGTGCCAGTTGAAAAACTTTGCCAGTTTTTAATGTATTACCATTTTAGTTTAATTTAGTGGGATAACGGCCAGTCGACTATGAAGCTCAAAATTGAAATGTACAAATAAATAATAATTAAAGAAACGATTGTTGTATGATATTAGATGAGTTGCTTGAACAAAAATTATCTAAGTATTTATTTTAGTTATTAGGCCAGTTAATTGAGTCATTTCTGTGTAAGGACTTTTTAGGATAATAATAATTGTATTTTATTCAATTTTTTTTTTATAGAAAAACAATTTTGTGTTTTGTATCGAGTTAAATATTTCGTTGATTGTTGTAGTTTGTTGGAGATTTTTATAATTTAATACATTCCATTAGTGACGCTCAAAAATATAGTAAACAATTGACCGTTTTGTAATTTTTCTTTGTTTTTATAAATACTTTGAATGAATATTAAACTTCAATAAAGGAAGGTACAAAATAAAAAAGTGTGCCCGTCACTCTTCCATCACTGGATGCCCGGTAGATGTGAAGCATCGAGGGCGTCCAGTGTTGGACGCATGACGGGCATGACGGGCATGAGCGGGGCATGCCGGGCATGAGCGAGGCATGACGGGCATGAGCGGGGCATGACGGGCATGAACGGGGCATGACTGTATAAGAGAGCGTCATGCCTTTTCCGTCACGGCATACGGTGTCTTTCTTACCCCTAAAGGCGTTTGTGCACCTGTTCATATTCAATTCGTAAAAATACGATTCGAAGTGGTCGCCATACAAATTTTTTGCGGATCCGTCAGAACACGCACATACAATTTGTATGGCGACCGCTTCGCATCGTGTTTTCACGAATTACGATAACGAATCGAATACGAAGTGAAAAGTGCACAAACGCGTGCCATAAAATATGTTTCAAATCAAAAAGACTTTCATTATTTTTAATAACCAGTGCTTAGGAACGTTCGCGGTCTTATCACAAAAATATTTGACAGATTCAAATATTCTGCTAAAAAAGGCCTCTTGTACGGACTTCTACAGGTCTCGGTCTTGCGGTGCTGTATTCAGTGGACCCTGCGACTCGTCTGATACAGTCGGTCCACCTAGTGGGGGGTCTGCCAACACTGTGCTTCCCGGTGCGGGGTCGCCAATGTAGCACATTGGGACCCAAACATCCATGATCGACTATGTTCGATCTATTATACTATACTGAAAATCGTTTAAGTAATATTTTCATTTTTTTTTGCGGTAAGATCGTGAATAAAATTCTTCATAATTTAGTGAAATTTTTGTTGTAATTGATAGGTAATATGGCTCAACTTAAGTAGGTAATATTAATACGAATTCCTATGAACTTTTGAAATACGTAAGTTATGAACTATAGTTATTAAATTTGTTATCAGTGTGATATACAATATTTTATATCGATGTGTTTTTAAATATTTTTTTTACGTTTATAAAATCTTAATATATTTTTGAGAGAAAAATAAAATGTGAGTGCCTTGAGAGTAAACGTTTCATTTTTATTTCTATTTCCATCGAGGACGTCTATTTATAGAATAGAATAGAATAATTTTTTATTCAAATAAACTTTTATAAAGTACGAAAGTACATACTTCGAAAGAATCGTCAAATGAATCTATCACTCGGTTTGGAATGCAGTTCCAACCGAAAAAAAACCAGCAAGAAACTCGGCTGTTGCTCTTTTACCTAACTGAGGCTCTAATATGACTTTTCATGGTAATGCTATATAACTGTGCGTGAATCTATAACTCATTAGTTGTTAGCTTTTGCCCGCGACTTTGTCCGTCTGCGTGAAGTTAGCTATACGATACGCACATAGGATAATGATGTGCACCTCTAACTGAGACTTGCTTGGGATTCGAATCCCGGACCTTCGAAAGAGGCCAAAGTCTTAACCACTAAGCAATCAGCACTACTATAACGACTTTCGCAATATGATTATCATAACGTTCCTAGTACACCCTGAGTTAAAAATCAGTTGGAATTTTCATTGGATACCAACTGGACGCAAATAATAATCTTTCAACCCACAAACCTTTGTAAAATTAAATACATACATAATGTAAAGGGTTAAAGTTAATTTTTCAATTGATAAGTTGTGTGGGTTGACTGTGCGTCCAACTGTGGAATTGTCTAAAAATGTTTGCTACAGTGTGATGATCCTAATCGCTTCTGATTGGCTGGTACTGTTTCGCTATTGGTTAAAATGAATTATGCAGCATGTACGCCAAAAATCCAGCCAATCAGATGTGATTTCGTCATTTTCAGATAATCCTACAGCTAATTCTATCAGACGTTAAAACTAGAGAGGATATCAAGTCTATCCTGCGAGACGAAAGTCAATGAATAAGTAAGTGGTCTAAGGTCTTCCCAGTAAAAATTAGATTTGGTAATTTGAAGAACAACATTCACACACAAAGTAAGTAACACGCCTACATATTCATACGACTACTAAGTTGAGCATTTCCCAAAACTTCATTTCCATTACTGGCTTAAACATACAACATAGGTGGGTCTGAATATTCATACGATACAAAGCAAGCAATGGTGTTTGCTATTTGAGAAGCCGTAAGGTGGATTTTCACATGAACGATGTTTACAGGTAGGGGTGGCTAAACATTTTTAAATTATTCTGTGTAGCTACTGTAAACTACTGTCATGGTATCGACACAGTTCAGTAATCATCCAGTTCTAATGATACATCGGAGCGGGTGGAGTGAAAAAAACCTTAGTATAAGCTCATAAGGAAGCTCAGCGTCACTCAACGGTCGGCGGCGGAGAGATTTTTGCCCGGAGTTTCTCTACCTACACTGGTAGCATGGGCGGGAGAAATTTTATCCCCGGGAAAAGGATAAAATGTTTACCCCCTAGCTTAGCTTTATCCACCCGTCGAGCATGGGCATAGCGGTGGAAGAATATTGACAGTGGATAAAATGGGAGAAAATTTATCCCCGCAATTAATGCCATTATAAGAAAATCATAGAAGTAGGAGGTACAAATACCACAATACTTCGAAATTTATGTCAATTCAATCTCAAAAAGTCATTATTTTTATCTATACTCGTGATTTTGACAGTTAATAGGTGATTCGTAGGTGGTTTTTGTCTGTGGTTTTTGTTTTCGTTTGACCCTTTCAAAAGTCAAAAAAGGACAAGTTTATCTCTTTCATTTGTTCCCATGCTCTAGCCGGGGGAAGTTGCTCTACTTGTAATGTCAAATAGGGATATACTTCTCCTTTCCCCTGTCGCCATGCTCTAGCATAGGGAGAAGGCAATTGTATCCCCTGTCAGTGGATAAAATCGGGGGATAAAATGTTTATCTCCTGCCCATGCTACCAGTGCTGATGTAAACGATGAGAGTGGAAGAAGAACCGGAGTCATTACCATAGCACAAAAGATTATGATGCTAAAACTGCAAAAGGTGAGGCACATACTCAAACACTCAATCGACAAGGTTCATAAATAGAACCGATATGTTTAACCGAAATAACCGATGTTTCATCATCATCATGCTCTCTTTAAACATTTCTGTGGTGGTGTCGTGTAATGCGGGTTGTTACGTTCCCTCAAATATGGTTGAGCGAAGCAATGGCTGGATCATGCGTCATGCTCGTGAACGGGTGCCACCAACGGGAATGGGTCTGCTTTGGCTGCCCGTCTTGACATGCGTTGGATTGGTGTACCTACGTATGCATTTTTGCATTTTTGAAGCTTTATTGTGGAAGCACTGTATACATAGCATAGCTTTGTAAAAAAAATTTTTTTTTTTTTTGAAAAGAGCAACTGCTGAGTTTCTTGCCGGCTCTTCTCAGCAGAATCTGCATTCCGAACTGGTGGTAGATTTGTGACTTATCATAAGAGCTACAAGTTAGCCTATATAAAATAAATAAATTTTGAATTTTGAATTTTTTGCTGTCAAGCTACTAGCAACCTCACACTGTAAAGCGCAGTGTTAGTCCCACTAAGAAGACCAATGATTAGTAGCAAGGAGCCACTGCAAAAGTCTCTCAAGTACCTTAAGACCTCTACTCTCGTAAGACCTTTGACCAACTATAGTTTAATGTGGGTGGTAGGTCTTATTCCACAGTTTCACGGGACGTATAGTGAAAGCAAGTACCTAATTCTCATCATCTTGCAAGTAGCCCCAGCAGCCGTTGTTCAACGTATGTAAATTGACCCAACTGTAGAGTAGTTAAGCTACGGTAAGTATCGATGTAAACAAATAGGCGAGATAAATGAATTATGTATCGAAACAGTAGACGTGTCTGTTAGTATTGGCTGTACCTACACTGTACAGGATACCTCACGGTAGTCTTTGTCGACGAATAAATTAACGTGTCCACACAAAACGATAGACCGTGCATTTATTTTTTCCAGAACAGTTTTCATAAACTTCTTCTACCCCTAAGTGAAACCCGTCCATAGGTATCATTGATTCGCAGTCCGGAATAGCCTAAATTTCCTATTCCTGAGGGCATGGGCTGACAGGTTTATATTACTTTAAACGATTAAGTCTCGATTTCACAAACGACGTTTGAGCGACGTTTAACCTAGGAACTAACTGGGCGTTCTAACAGTTATTGTATTGAAAATCTGTCTAAATACCAAAACGCTCGGAGAAGACTTACGTTGGTGAAATTTGCCCTAAAGTTACTTACCTTGTCTATATTTCATATAGAAAAATTAATGGGGAATTTATGTTTTTAATAAATGCTATAAGAATAAGAATTTATTTATTGACACATAAAAATTTACAATTTGCATTAGTCCCTATCTTCTAGGAAAACCTATGTTGCAGAAGACAGGTCCTTCAAGGGATACATTCCTTAAATAGTAAGAGTAAGTACCTATGCAGTTATCTCATTATTAGGTATGACTTAATTCGTCTGGCACTCATGTTGGCATCTATAGAGCGTACTTTGACTCAGCTCAAACTTAAGATAGAGGTTAAAACGAGACACAAATATGTTCTGACATATATCTGTCTCGTTTTAATTCTGTCTTGAGTCTGAGCTGAGCGAGAGTGCGGTCTATAGATTTTAGCTGAGGTAAGAATTTACTACCAATGAAGGGTCCTGATGAAATCGCGAGATGCGATTTGATGCAAATTTTCCCTATTGTAAACGTTGCTTTAACTTATATATGTAACCAAAAAAAAAAAAAAACACCACAATTGTCATAATATAACGAACATTAAGTGAACAGCTAGGTAGTGTTAAAATTAATCAACTGATTACTTAATTAAATGACCGAATGATCAGAGGGGCCGACGTGCCGCGAGCATACTGCTCTCATTTGTTAAAATAACTGTACGTGTCCTAATAAGGAGGCAATAAAGCCTTAACAGATTTAATTGATATTATTAACTCTTTCCGTACCTCGACCGACACCTTGGCTGGGTGCTTTCACACTTGTTCGTATGGGTCAGTGATAAAATCTCCCTTCCTCCCTTCCCTTGATATTTTAACCAGCATGTGCATTAACATCTGCTTCAAGTAAACTTGACGAAAGTTTCAAAATTGAAAAGATTTAATATTTTACATAAAGACGTACATCAAACGAATTTCTTCTGTAAAATGCGATAGTTGTTACGAGTTATAAGTCACTTCATTTGAAAATATATTTTAGAAGAGTTCGAATATTTTTGTGAATTTTTCTCGTAGCAAGTAAAAAAAGGGTTTGTCCAAATACCTGATCAACATTCTGTGTGATCTTACATACACTGCTATCTACGCAGTGGCGAATATGTGTGAAGATACCCTAACAATAAGCATATCAAAAGAGCCTTTAATTCAAACGCTATAAAGTTCATACATACATTTTTATCAACCGCAACAATAGGGTTTTTGACCATATAGTCTAAGAGATAGACCTAAATATGTCACTAATTGATAAAAAAATAAAATACCTACTTAATGCAATTATTTTACATTATGTTATAAAAACTGATAAGTATCAGTAAAACTTTAATTGCTTTTCCCATGGGACTTGGGTATTTTTCCAGACAAAATCTTCATATAATAAGCTTCAATAGCTCAATGGTTAAGATGCGGACTGAAAACTGAAAGGTCACAGGTTCGAGCCCCACCCGTTGCATAATTGTCGTACCCACTCCTAGCACAAGCTTTCCGCTTATTTGGAGGGGAGAGGAGAACATCTATATATCATATTTTAATTGCTTAAAAGCACATAACGCGGAAAAGTCAGAAATACGGACCGACAGGCGACTGCAGCTTACTAAGTTATCACAAGCTCACAAGTAAAAAGTAAATAAATTATCTGCGCTAAGACTTTTACTGAGTACTCTTACTGTTACTCTACTCTTTAATTTATTATTTATTGGCATCCTGAGGGCATTTTCTGACAGGTTTGATTGTCAGTACCTGAACCATTGTCATATGGTGCACGTACTGACTAATCAAGCCTGTCTTAGATATAGTTTTAGGATTAGACAGTTTTTAAGATTACTAACTTTAGGTTTAGTGTGTGTTTTCCTTACTAACAAATAATATGATGTTATGGTTGAATTAAATGATTTTTATTTATTTATTTCATTAATATGAGGAGATTTATTACAGCGGGCTCTCAGTCTATGATTTTTGTCACTCAATTCATGCGAAGTCATGCCGCTGGCGCGGTAACAAATCATCATTTTTTCGGAATGGCCGGCGGTCAGTCATTCCCCGATATAGCCGGCCGTTGCGACTTGCGGGCGAAAAGAAATGTTGCTCGTTAGTGCACATAATGGGAGCTTTGCATTATTGAGTGGCGGACACTCGCATAGAGAAGTGATTTGACACCACGCCCGGTAAGAAAACTGTCTCATTGAATTTACCTGTTTTTAGTTCTACGGCTTCTTCATAGTAGTTTTAATTGACTTCCAAAAAAAGAGGAAGTTCTCAACTCGTCTGAATCTTTTTTTTAATGTATGTTCCCCGATTACTCAAAGACGCCTGGACCAATTAAAAAAAATATTTTTTTGTTCGAAAGAGTATATTTTCCAAGTGGTCCTATTCATATGGTCTTCAGGTCAGGATCTGGTGATTGGATCCTGGAGAAATCGAGGGAACTCTTCAAATTTTATAGGCACGATTGATATACTTTGTAGTGGCGTTTGAAGTCGGTTTTATAAAAAGAATTTTGACTTATTTTGACATCAAGTGCTTTCGAATTAACGTATTATGAAATGAAAGACATCTGAGGACAAAAGTTACCGACATAGCTCATCGAGTTGCGAAGCATAATACATAGTTCGAAGAACTGATGGCCATTGGGGTACTAAGGTTCTGGAGTAGTCACTCGGCACTGGAAAGCGCAGTGTTATCAGACTACCCTCTAAGTAGAACGACGACATCAATCTAGTTGTAAAGAGGACTGGATACAGGAGGCGCAAGTGTGAGACCTTGGAAAACCTATAAATTATATGTATATCTGACTCAAACTGTATTCTATTCTATAGTGTTTCTACTTTATTTATGTCTCAGTCATGTCTTAAAAATTATATGTATTGCATTTTTGAAGTTTCACTGTGGAAGCACTGTATACATAGCTTAGTTTGGTTACTTATTGTAAAATAATTTTATTTTGTTTTTTGAATAGAGCAACTGCTGAGTTTCTTGCCGGTTCTTCTCAGCAGAATCTGCATTCCGAACCGGTGGTAGATTTATGACGTGTCATAAGTGGTACAAGGTAGCCTACATGAAATAAATAAATTTTGAATTTGAATTTAAATTCAACGTTACCTGGGTGGTAAGTTGGCAACTGGCACGCACATTGACAGATTTCTAAAAATGTCAAATAGGAAATAGAATGCACTGCGTATACGACTTAAAAGCTATATAAGGTAATGTTAAAAAACTGCGGTCTCAGCATGTGATTATACTTTTTGTTCTCTAGCCCAGATCCAGTTAAGGTTGTTTTAAATTACGTCCCGCTGTGTGACAGGTGATTAACACACTGCACGTCTGTTCCTTTTTCTTATAATTTAATCTAATATTAATTAATGGAATTGAACGACATTTTAATATACGAGTTCCTGTTATGGTTAAAGACCACCCAGCCTAGCTGTTAGAGGCGTTAAAAGGGATTTCATTCACCTGACATTCATTCTCCTGGAAACAGGTGAACAGCGGTAAAATGTAACAGTAGTTCAGTTCGTCAACTATATTTAAAAAATCTTCTTCAGCTCAATGGGAATAATAGAATATTTATTTATTTTATTTAAACCCACCTGTTGCAAAATCGTTGTGCTCACTCCTTTTTTTTTTTTTTTTTTTCCTGTGGGGAAATCCTCATGGATACCACCGTGCCCGGGGAAGGCACGGAGGTTATGCCGGACTTCTACCGACTAAACCCCCACGGTGTTCCTCTCATCGCCTGATGACTGGGCTACGGGACCAGACCCGTTCCGCGGCCCAGCCAGCGACGCCTTTCAGGCCCTCCTCCGGGACCACTAAAGCGGCCCAACGCGCCATCAGAGGTGCACCAGGAACAACGGGTGCACCTTCCAACTCGAGGGCTATTTCTCGTCAGGCGATGGATTCCCCGTATCCATCGACCTGAAGCCCTTCTCAGGGGGGCAGGTGGCGATCATAGGCTGCACGCCTGCGTCCGACCCTCCTGCGGCGAATGGGATGAGAGCCCACGTCTTCCTCTCTCCTTCGCTCCGCCGCCTCCTTTCGCGAAAACTCAACTTTACGCATAGTTTGAAGGGAATATACTAATCCCAATTATCCTATTCTAATGCAATCATCAGAATTTGTCTTATGTCCTTGTAGAGTTGTTAGCTTCAGCATCGCTTTTCGCTTCATCACTTAAAAATTCAGAGTGAAATATAAATTTTACTTTGATAGTTTATCACAACACTACACTTCGTCTATACAAATATACTTAGGTATACATCCATTGTTGGTCATAGGCCTATTTTAGGTAGCGCTAAGCTTTCCTATCAACATTTTGCATCAAAGTTTTTGCCACTCAAAGGTTCTTTGAGTTCAAAAGTTAGTAGTCCTAAGTATTGTTAAGTAGTAAATAATACTTAAAATTACTGTCAGTACCTCAGAAAAAGTTAAAATTCCTATAATATTTTCTTCAGCATTATCTTATCTCATTTACAAGGAGTTAAAATATTGAAATAAGTTAATGAACTTTCGCGCGCGACGGTATCGTACAATAGTCTGAACTCAGTCCGATTTTAACGAGGAAATATATCGGCCTAATTGAGATTACACCTCGTACGGTCGTCCAAAAAATCGTGTAGTTATAACCTTACATGGGGCCTGATTTATTAAGTCGTCTGCCGCATAGACGTGCGCGAAGTGGAGCGGATACCGGCGATTTTTGTTGCTCAAGTATTTGTTAATGAAGTGATCAAGGCGAAATGTACGTTTAGGGTCCTCGCACACTACGCAGACCGTGCATACCAGGACGTGAGACACCGGAACACAGACTGCTTAAATGCAGGAGTGTATCCGACCAACGTCATAGATACATGTGGCTCTCCAGCAACCTGAAGTCCTCGTCGACCTAGGTGGCCTGCTCAGATTTTGGAAGGAGCTCGGCTGGCTGGAGTGATCCAGTGGGAAGCCGTACCAGCGGAAGCACGCAAAACGGGCGGTTAACGCTTACTTGCGGAGAAAATTCCCAGGAGTTTGAAGATAAAGATGAAGAAGAAGAAGATGAAGATGATTTTTTTTTTTTTAATTATTAAGATGATACTACGCGGTTATGACAAAGTCTAATCGTCGTCGTGGTCGCGATCATGGTCGAAGAAACGATCAAGCAGAACTGAAAGCCAAATCGGTCCAGCCGTTTTCAAATGCACTTGCCAACGAAAAACTTTTTATTTTTACATAATATATACTTCGTCGCTGTAATTGGAAAATTAAATAACTAACGCATTTTGCGAAATTAACTTTAATGCATTTCCAGAGAGTCCACCTAAAGCTGCATCTTTCTGTTTCTAAGTTTTGATTATCATAATTTATTTAAAAGATAATATAGATGTCTTAATTACAAAATTGACGGAAATAGTATTTTTTTTACATTTGGCACGATATTGATAGCTTACATCTCGGAGATAGGTAAAGGGTACTTTTTAACTTTAAAAAGATCCTACGGGATTTTTAAAAACCTAAATACACGGGTATCAGCTTGTAGTTTGAATAACATTTAGTCACTGATTACGTACTGTACTGATGTACGTCCAATAAAATGCGTGAAAAACTGCCTCTGAAGCCGCAATATGGCACGTTTTTAACGTAATGTTATGTGAATCAGTCGGCTTAAATTAAAAAAGAAGCGGACAAGTACGTTAATACAGGTACAGACTTGGGTGCCGTAGCTTAAAAGCTTCTGGAATTGGCACTTTATTATGGTCATTGTTTGTCAGTCTCATTTTCAATCAGATAATATAAATTATTTTTTTGATTTAATTGAATAAGATAATGCATTCAGATACTAAGATGCTGCAAAGAATCGAGAGTTCTTTTTTAATTAACACGTAGATATTATTGTTGAATTATAATATCGTTCCCATTTGTATTAATTGAAATTTTTTATAATAAAAGTTACAGGTAAATTAATCTTGCATGTTATCGTTATGTAGCAAAATTTGTGTAAAATGGTGCCAAAATTTTGGCTGCATTTTCATGTTATCCAACCAGATCGATTTGATGCGCAAAAAATGAGCCAACACAAATTAAATTTAATAAATACACCATAATTTATTAATTTGACAATAATTATAAACATACTAACAATTATAATTTTTAAAGCTTTAAAAAAAATTTTGAAAAAATATGTAAAAGTAAAGCCTTAAAAAATTTCGCATAACCCTAAAAATGAAATCGGTCAAGCACAAATTCAAATTGAAATCTTTATTTTATTCATAATAAGGCACTTTGGAAATAATTGTAATGCTTGTTTGATTGGTGTATTCAGTATTCATCTTTGAATGGATATATTTGACCTCTTGTTTATGGTTGTTTATGGTATAGAGACATAATAAAATACGCCACACCGCAATGATTCGGAAAAAAATTACGCGAGTCCCTAAAAAGACAGTTAATCTTAATATTTTTCTTAATAATATGGTGTTCTTTACTGGTTAGGGCAGAATTTGCAAAAGTTTATATATTTACTGGGGTCTAACGAAGGGTCTAACCAAGTGTACAATATTTGAAAAAAATGAAACGTCAATAGCCCGGGTAAGGGTGCGGACTAAAAACTGAAAGGTCGACCATTCAATCCCCACTCACTGTACTATTGTCGCACCCTCATTTTCAGTTTTTCATTTTTTTAACCCTCTCCTAACACAAGTTTAACATTTACTCGTATTTGGATGGCCGAAGGGAATACTGGCAAAGTTTAGCTTATATTCTTTAAAAAAATCTTACTAATTACTTAATAAACCTCCGATAAGTTTGTGGTCAGACCATGATTTAGAGTCAATTTATTACATAGTTTTGTGAATTATAGTCAGCTTATTGATCAGATTTAGTACAGTAAATTATATTTATTGACCGGGATGGAACTAAAAGCGTGTAAAATTGAAGTCACTATTTTGTAATGAGAATGAAGTTAGATATAAAATACGATGAAAGCCTCCCACCAGATTTTCGTTCACCAATAAAGCATGGGATATTTAATTGCTTAAAGTTGAGGTGAGAATAGAATAGAATAGAATAGAAATATTTTTTATTCAAATAAACTTTTACAAGCACTTTTGAATCGTCAATGAATCTACCACTGGTTCGGAATGCCTTTCCTGCCGACAAGAGCCAGCAAGAAACTCGGCGGTTGCTCTTTTCAAAAATAAAAAATAAAAAATAAATTTTACAATAGTTAATGAAACTATGCTATGTATACAGTGCTTCCACGATGAATTTTCTTGAGTACAATACAAGTAAAAATAAATACAATACAAATACAAATAAATATAATCCAATACATGTCAAAACAGGCAGGCAAAAGCAGACCCATTCCCGTTGGTGGCACCCGTTCACGAGCATGACGCATGATCCAGCCATTGCTTCGCGAGAGCCCGCGGGGTCGAACCGATGACCCCCTTATAAAGGTGACGGCAGTCTTAACCACTAGGTTACAAAGTATTCAATTCCTATTCAACAAGTTAATTAAAATATCTTGGATCGTGCTATGTCCGGACTAGATTTTTGGGTGGTATAGCAGGAATTCACCTTAAAAGGCCAGACCCTCAATTGAAGATTACATCATCGGTTACCAAACATTTCCAAAGATAACAATCGTGCCCGAGAAGTATAGAAGTCGTATTTTATTAATTTATTATAAAGATTGTTGCCTAATTCAGTTACAAATTGGTTTTATTGTCTCCGATTAATATTCATTAAGGTATAAAAAAATTATTAAATTCAAATTAATGATAAGGTCACACGAAATTAAGAAAGAAATAACAAAGGCTGTTTTATAATTTTCACAATGGTTTAATTATTCAAGTTAGTTCAATTTATGGATGTATGGATTGGACGAAAGGAACGCGGAAGAATTGAATGAAACCCAAAATGAGTGTTACTTATTTATATTAAGAACTAGCTGTTCCGCGCAACTTCGTCCGCGTCAATTTCTGATATTATGATCGCGATTAAGAAGTTTTTAAAAGAATATTTTTTTATTTTTTTATTCGATGACAAGATAGCCCTTGGCTGCGATCTCACCTGATGGTAAGTGACGATGCAGTCTAAGATGGTAGTGGGCTAACTTTGAAGGGGTATAGCAGTGTAAATTCAACCCATACCCGTAATCGGTTTCTACACACCATCGTGCCGGAACGCTAAATCGCTTGGCGGCACGTCTTTGACGGTAGGGTGGTAATTAGCCACGGCCAAAGCCTCCCACCAGACAAATACATTTTAAATATGGATAATTGTCAACATTTTTGGAATATTTTTCACTGATGCTTCGCTCCTATTGATCGCAGCATGATGTGATAGAGCCTAAAGCCTTCCTCGATAAATGGACTATCCAACACAAAAATTATTTTTCAATTCGACCCAGTAGTTCCTGAGATTAGCGCGTTCAAACAAACAAACTCTTCAGCTTTAAAATATTAGTATAGATAAGAATAATCATCGGAATTAAAGTTAAAACGACTTAATAAAAACTTGATTTATTCACTATTATCTCGACTGCGTGTACCTACACTAAAAATGCCCATTAGCTGAAAATAGTCGGCTTCCCTGAACTCTAACATTGACATGGTGCCCGAGGAGCTGATGGAAAATTTCGAGTAAGTAGGTACATGATAAAAGCCTCAGTAGCCCAACGGTTAAAGGTGCGGACTAAAAACTGAAAGGTCGCAGGTTCAAACCCCACCCGTTGCACTATTGTCGTACCCACTCCTAGCACAAGCTTTCCACTTATATGGAGGGGATAGGAGGATATTAGTCAACTTCAGCTTGGCTAATATTCTAAAAAAAAAAATTTAAAAAAAAAATTTAAAAAAATTTGAACGTGTTTGTGGTGATTCCTGGGCCTCGGAGAGCACGAAGCCGTCAGTTCTGCGCCTGATTTCTCTTCGGTCGTGTCAGATATCCTTCCTATCGGACTATGAAAGTGAGGGAATAGGGCACGAATCTCCTTTGCAGATGGCTAATGTCTGTGGAGATTGGCTGCTGTGGCCGGAATCAGCCGCGACGACATTACTAGTATTGTTACTTGTTATGATATAATTTAAGTTTCTCCACCTTTCACACAATTTGTATTTTTGATATATCACGTTTGATCACATAGGTATTTGGTAAAAAATAAAGATGCAGCCCAAGATGCCACGTTAAACTAGAAACCTAATAATGCATGTTACTCCCTCTTGTTATATATATACCCAAGTTCAAGCTTCCCTTCTGAAAGGATAGAACGTGCGACAAAAAAACTTTGGGAGCCCCTGTTTTAGCGCGAGCGATCGTAGAAAAAGACGACACGTTTGTAATGTAGCTAGGGCTACAGGTAATCTGAGAGACATTTTGTAAGCACCTATGTTATATCCATATGTCTTGCCCATCTTAGCAATGCCATTTTTGGTGACCATGCTGAGATTCCCTGCAGTGACCATTATGATATCTTTGCAAGTACTTAGTCAAAATTTCCCACCTACTCCTCAGCAATACATAATTTAGCCATAAATTATATAAAGGTCATGCCTTATATAATACCCCTAGGGGGTCTCTAAATATGTTTTCAATTTGTTTCAAATGTGTTTAAATTTATGTTAAAATATCAATAAATTGTCGCAAATACAAAAAGGTGGTTTGGAACCATTCAATCGCACATTATAATCAAATTAAGCGAGTCCGACTAATAAAGCCATATCAATTTTAGCACTTTACGTTTACGATAGGTACAGGTTTTTTAACACTTTGTGATGGCGTAGGTTTCTTTTGCGTTTGAATTATTAAATAATAGGTATATCCTCTCAAATACTCAGCCTAACAAACTTAAAAATTCACAAGTAAATATCGATTAATTATGCAAACGAGTTCGCATAATTAATCTAATTTTTTTTAAACAAACTATTTTAAGAAACCGTTTCCATAAAAACCACGAAAGTAGTTTCGTTGCCACTATTTAACGTAAATCCGATCTTAATTCCTCTTAAGTTTTAAGTGACTTAATTCTAAGCCTCTTAAGTCTTAAGAGAATTAATTCTAAGCAGTCAAAGTACACTTTAATTGGCATAGCCTGAGACAAAGACAAGACGTCGAACTAGAACAATTCATATTTAAAACATAGCCAAAAATTGTATTATAGCATTTCTTTCTTTTCCTTTTTCGAAGGGTTATAGAAAAACTACGCCAAGTAGCTTTACGTATTAGGGACAGAGATTTTCAAAAAATATACAATTCTCCATTTTTGCATCGTAACTGTAAAGTAGTAAACTTTTAAAAAAAGTTGCATTTCCGATTTCTTGTACCTACTTAATCATAACTTTTTTTTTCTTTTTCAAATTAAGTAAGTATGTGTTTATAACTCTGTATATGTAACTTATGTATGTGTCTGAATAAAATTTGTTTCAATCAGTTTTCGTTCCATAAATTAATATATGCAGAAAACCCCCTTCTATTCTCGAGGTGAAACTAATAAAAATACCTATAACAAAAATTATACATACCGAGACTGTAACAAAATCGCAATTTGTATAATTTTATGCATTATAATATACCCGAATATCTTTTAAATAATATCTTGGGTTGATCAAGATCGCATATCATTATACCTATGGTCAATGTAATTGTCTGAGATTGAGCGATTCGCAAATAAATAAAATCGAATGATATGCACAAAATTTGTCGAGCGTCGTTTTTTTACCGAGCCCAAAATTCGCCACGTGCGCTAATTCGCCACTTTTTTTAGGGTCAGTTACGCTAACAAGCGGTTAAAGTATAATAATATAAAAAATACTTTATAAAAAACCAACTTCAAAGTATAAAATAATTGTAGTTTGTTTGTACATGTAGGTTAGCATCGACATGAGAGACGCGTTTGTTAAAGTCGGGCGAGCATTCCGTATCGGTTTCATCGTTTCTTTTTAAGCCCGCCCAAATTGAAAATTATGTATTATGTACAAACTAAAATTATTTTTATAGGTACTTTGTAGTGGCGTAAGGGGCTGCAACAGAGATACACATTCTCTGAAAATTTCAACTGTAGATAGTTGAAATTTTAGAATACAGCCCGATGACAGACAGACAGACGGACAGACGAACAGTAGAGGCTTAGTAACAGAGTCCCGTTGGTTACCTACCATTGGACAAGATGTGTGCTTGGGATCCCGATCCCCCGGGAAGAAAACTGAATTCGTAACCACTAGGCTATCACTGCTCAACTTATTCACTTAAACTTACGTGCGACAATAACACATGTACACTATTGATTAGCTATGTCGAGATAGCGTCTTCGCAACCTATAAAACAAGCTAAAGATCACCAGGATACGCTCGTTTCCTCCTCACCTTTGATCGAAGCGTTGATAAAATATTTCTAGCGCGCACCAAAATTAGCACAATTGCGTGTGCCAGCGAGCTGATAACGGCCGCTAGGTGGCGCTGGCATCGAGATAGGCGTTTAGAGAACAACCGTTTATCTGATGCCACGAAAGCCTTTCTGTTTTACTCGTTATCGAGAAAAAGGTATATCGATAAAGTATAAATGGGTACAGTAATTTGCTCGCGACAATAATCTTAACTGATGATACTTTACGTTTTCCAGTTTTAAAATTAGCCAATTTAGATAAAAATCCATTGATTTTTGCATACTCAAAAGTAATTTTGATTAACTAAATAAAATCATACCTAAACGTTAATAACTAGGATGTTATTAAATTTCAATATTAATTTTATTTATTTTTCTATCATTATTTTAATAATAATGTTTTCTTAACTCACGATCTTAATAGAGGTAGAGCCCCCTTTAATTTTTAATTTATTTTTATTTTTATTATTTGTTGTCATAGCGGCAACAGAAATACACATTTTCAGAAAATTTCAATTCTTTTTTTTACGGATCATGAGATAAAGCCGTAGAAGCCGTGAAACCTTTTTTTTTTTTTTTGAAAAAGTTTTGTTAATTTATTATTAATATTATCTCGCCATACTCCGAGCCAGTTCGTTGCCTGGGTGGCGCTCTTTAATAACATTTTGTTCAGAAGTGATACTAATTTAAAGGTTTCAGCAAAACTGTAATGAAAAACAAACACAAACATACAGGGTGTATGTTTGTGCGTTTGTTTCACACAAATAAAATATTTGTTACGTCATGGTTACGTCGTGGATAAATATAGCTCAGACAATTAAAACGCGCGAGACTAATTAATATCCACAATAAAACTTTAATAACATTATTCAAAATCGAACGAAATCAAGAATGAAGTCATGCCGCCACGTCATAAAACGCGGATTTTCCATAGAAGATCATAAGTCATTGGTATCATAAATTCATCATAAAAGCTTTATACACAAATATTCCCGATCTTCACCTGAAACCCGTTCCTAAGCACGGAAGTGTACAACCGTGGCACTACGATTAATTATACCAGCCACAGATTAGTTCGATAACAGATAAGACAAGTAACATTTAAATGTTATTGTCGTTCAAGCCACATAATAAAGTTTATCATTCACCTGTGCAAAGAGCATCTGTGTACTAACTTTGATGGTCGGATGGTCTTTATTTAAATAAACCGTGAAATACATATTCTTGTTAAAATGCAGTTTATAGTTTATCTCAAAGGTCAGTGTTTTGAAAGAGTCGGTTATTATATTCGTCTTTGTGATGTCATTATAGGTTAAGCAAAGTTCACAAGAAAGTTTACATTTTTACATTTCGTACAGCATTACAAAATAAAATCATTTGATAAAATCTGTTAAAATAAATACTAATCTCGTGGGTGTAGACATGATCTCCAAATTAGCTGAGACACCAATAAAGCTTACAATTTTATTAAAAAAAAGCAAATATCACTTTAACATTAAATAAGTTAATCACTTTAACATTAAATAAGTTAAATAACATGTTGTATGCGACGACCAAATTTGGTTATAGTTATTGATTCTTAGGAGACAATGTAGATAGTTCTCTTTTAGGTAATTATTTATTTTTGATATTTTAGGGTATTTCTAGAGAAGAAACAAAACTTAGAATTTAAAACTATATTTTACAGCTGGAACTTTCTCTTTCTCATTAATAATCCAGCGAGAAGTTTTTCCTCAAAATTATTATCCGCAACAAGACCGCAAGCTCCATACATCTCAGAGTCAAATAATTATTAGGCATGAAATGATACGGTAATGTTTATAACATTATTATTTTGCTCTGTGCCAAACCAATCACAGCCATCTAAGCTCAATAAAGCAACTAATTACAATACTGTCGACACTCTTATATCTTCATTACCTTAAGTTGACTGATGACTGCACTTTGATGTTCCGTTGGAATTAGTCCGGATTGCTTGTAGCAAGGCGAATATGTCCAGAGAGCTGGTGGGAAATATTGAAGATGCAACTTAAAAGCTGTACTGTGTGTCTGTGTGTGTGGGTCTGTCTGTGTGGGATTTTGATGTTTTTTGTTTGAATGGTGAATTAGTCGGAAGTGTTCTTAGCTATTTTTATTTAAAATCAGTCCAAGGTGGCCACCGCTACAAAATGGCGGATTACATATTAAGCTATTGCATAGCTTCTATCGCGGGCCAGCGTGGAGACTGAATCCAGAAATTCCGTAACGAAAATAACCTGACACGGGACACTTCTACGGTGAGCCGCTAGATGGCGTTGATAAAAAAATGCTATGCAATAGCTTTACCGCGGCAGCCCCCGAGTGCCACATGTCTTTTTTTATTTTAACGATTACTGACTAGTGATTAAAAAATATCTGGAATATTAACCTAAACACTATACAATATTTATTTACTTCAGAGTGTAGACCAGCTAGAATGCCTGCATACAAGTTTTTGCCTGCATTTTGATCCATAATTATTTTTCCTAGGATAATGGAGTATTATATGACCGTTTCTAGGATACAACCTATATCTATCTATCAATATTTTGTATCTATCTATAGTCAAAATTAGTTTAGCATTTGCGCCGTAAAAAGATTCAGATTCACATTTAAAATCTTTATTCAAGTACCTGCTCCAAACTTGCCACTAGCTCTTCAGCTAGGATTGCTTATATCAAAAGGCGAATAGGCGCATTCAATACTAATGCGCTATGCCATTTACTGCGGACTTCGTGGGAAACTCGGACATCATTTTCTAGTATGCTGGATTGTACGGTTCTTGGAACCATTATGATTGATATGGTTTAATAGAAGCACTTTTTAAGGACAAAATAGTGTGGTTGAAAACGGTAGTAAATAGCGTATTGATAATAACAAGCTATTTTATGAATCATGTCCGTGTGTAAGGCGTTATCCTAACAAAACGCGAATGCGCGATCATCGCAAGTTCACGCGAATTTTATTCGTACGAACGCGCGATCAAACACACTGATCTCGAATAGGTGTCCTAATAGACATTCGCGCGATGGAACGAAGCGAAGTGGAACCCGCGGCCGCTCGCATCGCTTATTCGCGGGATGATCGCGCATTTGCGTTGTATTAGGACAACGCCTTATGGTACTACGCAGTAACAGTGCCGCTGCCCTATTGTGTGATGTGTGTTGTTGTTTAAGTGTGATTGACAAAATTTTACAGCAGACCAAAAAAACATGTTTTGTGACAGATGGCTTAGCGAAGTAATAAATATATCAAATCGTACTCTTATTGCAAAAACCGATTATCTGCACCAAAATTTGAGCGAAAAGTTTTTGAGTTATAAGCATTTGAAACTTTAACGACTTAAAAATTAGTTATAATGATGCCCATTTTTAAACAATAATAATTTTTATAAACAAGAAACTATTCAAGAAATGTTAAGTAGGTTAATAATTGAAAAAAACTTACTATTTTTTCAACAAAAAGAAGAAAATAACCGGTAAGGAGCTCACTTAGTTAGTTTTTCCTGAATGTAGAAAAACTACCAAATTTTCAAATTTACCGTTCTGGTAGCTCTAATGGCATTTTTTATTTAATCACTTGTTTTGAATAGTAATAATCATCAAGACAAAAATCGTTTTAGTTCAACTTTAGCCAGTACAGGTGTAAAATAAATATCTTTAGTCGCTTTTGGCTGAAGGTAAAGTAGATTTCATTTAACTTTGTACGTACTAACTGCAGCGCCCTATGGTTTTACCCGAGGAGTTCCCGTTCCCGTGGGAAATGGGCAAGCCTACATTATTTCTTATAATCTCAGCTATCTTTAAAAGAAAGTTTCGTTGAAATCGGTCCAGCCGTTCTAGAGATTAGCTCATTTAAATAAAAAAAACTATTTCGTTTTATTATATTAGAATAACTAGCTGTGCCTTGCGGTTTCACCTACATTTGTCCCGTTCCCGTAGGAATTTAGGGAAACACTATAACTGTAAACTTTCCTCTCGAATCCCTCTATCTACTGATGAAAACTGAATTAAAATCCGTTGCGTAGTTTAAAAGATCTACGCGTACATAAAGAGGGCCAGACAGCGGGAATCGATTTTGTTTTATACTATGTAAAGATAACATATACAGCAGAGCTAAGTTTGCCCGCAAGCGTTGCTATATGGGTGCCCCATTGTAGCTTTGAATCCAGGGTTAATCCCAAGAACACTTTGGAGTCCTCAGTTTTCAAAAGTTCATTATTTATCTTTAAATTTTTACTGACAGTTCTCGGGTTAGGTAATAAAAACTCAACACACTTTGTTTTTTTAGTATTTAAAAGTAGATTATTTGCCGTAAACCATTCAGAAACTTGAGATAATGCATTATTTACATCGTCAAAATTGTCTTTTATCCTATCGACTTTAAAATTCAAAGACGTATCATCAGCAAATAGTACAATATCGCAAGTATTGTGGACAAAATGTGGTAAATCATTTATGTAGACCAAAAACATGAATGGACCTAGAATAGAACCCTGGGGTACACCCATTACTGAGGCTGATCCGGATGATTTTACATCATTGACACATACTCTTTGGACTCGTTCACTGAGATAAGACGCAATGAGACTAAGTGCAAAATCTTTAATGCCATAGTGGCTCAGTTTAAGCAAAAGTGTCTCGTGATCAACGCATTCGAATGCCTTTGACGTCAAATCACAGAAAATACCAATGGCACTCTGTGAGTTCTCCCATGCATCGAATATGTGTTGTAACAGCCTTGCGGCTGCATCTGTTGTTGATCGACCCTTTGTAAAACCATACTGCTCAGTGTGTAGGATTTTATTTAAATTAAAGTGTAAAAGCAGTTGGTTGAGCATTATTTTTCCGAATATCTTGCTGAGAGTTGGCAAAATTGAAATTGGCCTGTAGTTATTCGGGTCACTTTTGCTTCCCGATTTAAAAAGCGGTATTAGCTTACTACATTTCATAAGGTCTGGAAAAGATCCAGAATCTGCTGATTTATTAAAAATTAAAGCAAGATATGGCGCAATAATATCAATTATGTTATGAATTATTTTAACTGATATCCCCCATAGATCTGCTGTTTTCTTATTTTGTAAAGATTTAAATGTTTTGACTATGTCATATGGGGTAACGTGTTCAAACCTAAATAACTTATTGCACTCAGAGACATTGCTCCTTAGAAGACGATAGACTTCTGCTGGCGAGGAATTCAGAGAACTGGTTGTAGTAATTGGAATATTTTTGAAAAAGTTCTCAAATGTATTTACAATTACTGTATCGGAGTTAATTACATGATTATCACTTTTAAGCTCCAATTTATTATTATTATGTACCTTATGTTTACTCATTTCATCGCCGATGATGTCCCATGCTGTTTTAATTTTATTATCAGAATTGGCAATTTTTTGTTTTATGTGAAGTGACTTTGCTTGTACGCACACATTTTCAAACAATTTAGAATAGTTTCTTACATATTCAATAAACGCGGGGGAATAATTATATTTTTTTCTGCATATAAGTCAAGCAGCTTATTTCTACTTTTATAGATTCCGGCAGTTGGCCAGTTACTAAACTTAAGATCTTTAGACAGTCTTTTCTCTATCACCTTAAAGATAGAGTTATATTGTGAGCTTAACAAATCAAAAAACTTTTGATTTGTGAAGATGTTCAAAAACCCTCGTAGCCCAGTTATACAGTAAAAGTGAACTTAAGTTCTTTTACCTGAAATAATTTTAACAAAATATTGAGTTCATTATTCTGCAAAAAGCAACTAATGTTGTTTAGTTCGTTTTTCTTTTTAGATACATCAGCAATTTCTAGTATATTAATAAAAGCTGAAACCTGTTAACGCAGGTTAACATGTATTAACAGAATAATATTGACATAATGATAAATCAAGCAACTACATCTGAAAAGTATTATAATACAATACATTGTTTTTGTGGTATAGATTTATAAATCTAAATTATTTAAATGAGTTTAGTTCTTTTTTTAAGAAGGTAATTAAATCATACCTGTAGGTAGTTGCTTTTAACTCTAGCTATCTCCGTAAAAAAGCGTCGTAGCAGATAATGGGTTTGACCTACAGCTTCGCCGTGAGTTGAGGAGTCGATTGATATATTTAACCTAATTTTGGTACAAAAATGCAGATAATCGGTTTTTGCAATAAGGGTACGAAATAAAAGTTTTCAAAGTAGATTTACAAAACAATAAAGTTCATCAACCTATACTGAAGAGTTGAGAACCGCACCACAAATATTTTTTTTGGTCTCCTGTAAAGTTTCCTTGCCTTTTCAAAAAACCGACTTCAAACGCAACTACAAAGTATAAAAATAATTTTATCTTGTAGTACACGTTTGTTGAAGTCGGGCGGCTTAAATAGAAACAATGGAACCGATACGCGATGCTCGCCAGATTTCAATAAGCGTGTTTCTTATATGTCACCAAAGGTAAACGTCGCGCATCGATTTCATCGTTTCTAGTTAAGCCCGCCCGACTTCAACAAACGTGTACAAAATAAAATTATTTTGTACTCCTTTTTGGAAGTCGGTTAAAAAAATACAAGCTACAAGAGTTATCATAATTGAATAAATTTTATAATTTACCGTCAATAAAATATGAGAACCGTATTCCCAGAAGACTTCAATAAGAAAGTGCATTTATTACCTGTTATTCAATACGTAAACAAAACATTGGTCGCGGGTATTTCTTAATGTGATAAAGTTGGCCCTTTTCGAGCACCGCTCCTGTGTCAGCGGTCGCAAACCTTTATAAATTACGCTCCATATGTTGTGATCAATTTTTTTGTGTAATTTAATACGCCGTGTATGGTAATTTGTGCTCATTTATAATTTCGCTGATTCCTTGTTATTTTCAGTTGGACGCAAAGGTATTTTTCAATGGTTTGGTACGGTTTGGAATATGGTTTTGGCAATTTGGAAATTTAAATTTTCTAAATTGTCTCTGGTCTGGTCTGGTGGGAGGCTTTGGCCGTGGCTAGTTTTGACTCTACCGTCAAGGACATGCCGCCAAGTGATTTAGCGTTCCGGCACGATGGCGCGTAGAATCAATGTCATCCCTAAAAGTAGATATAAACGAGGGTCCAAACCAGTACAAACCGGTTTATATCATGTGGTATATTATATCCAATATTTTTTAAATTTATAATTGCTAAAGATTTCCATTTCATTGTATTAAAGTATTTTCAAGAGCCGCCCTTTTTAGGTAGAATTTTTTTAATAGAATATTAACTATCTTATAAGTACAAGACAGTGTTAAAATTATGATGCTCTAAGATGTCTGTAGAGTTGTTTTTAGTATCTTAGAACAAGATCTAGGTATGATAATAATTCTTGTGAAATAAGCCGGTGGCTATGCTTAACACATACCTAGTTGCGTCAGGCAGACAGAAATTACGCATTTCTGAGTTATAATTATTAGTTTATCTTTAAAATAAGATAAAGCCATAAGTTACAAGTCGTATAAAATTAATATTGTTTATTTAGAACGTAAAGTTTGCGTGAACTTACTTAGGTTAAAGTGCAAGTACTAAGTAGTCAAGATGATTTAAGATCTTGTGTGAAGAAAAGGTTTAAGTGCCGATATCACTAACGTTCAGTGACGTTCACCCGAGAAATAGATTGTACTATCTGACAGAAGCTCAGATAACGATTATTTAACTTTGGTGAAATTGCCCCTAAATATCATAATGCTTTGTTACATATTGTACACTAGTACACGAGTATTCTTGACTTTTAACTGCATCAGGCGATTTCATAATGGCAGAATTCAATGTGTGGCAGTAGCAGTATCTGTAAGCTTATAGTGTTAATAATATTATGTTTAATTTCTAACGATTAATATGTGAAACCAGCAATTTTGGTGTTCTGATAGATTTTGTACTGAAAATCTGCCAAAATATGAAAAATTATTCCTCGGTTAAACGTGAGTCAGCGATGGTAAAATTGTCGTTCAAAGATTAACTTGTATCGAAAAGGTTGAGTACTCCTGAGTTCGTGATCGCGGACTTAATTTTCACGATTCACGGTGAACACGCAATACGGTAGCCGAACCGTTTCTATCACTATTAACAGCTTCGGAACATTGCTTTATTATTATGAATTTACGCTCCCTAGATCGGAATAAATGTTTGTTCCTTGGAGGGATGTCTACGAGTGAGAGAATTATTTTATCTTTATTTTTAAACTAGCTAACACGCGACTTCGTCCGTGCCTAAAAGTAGCCTATGTCACTCTCCAGATCCTCAACTATGTCCATGCAAAAAATCACGTCGATCCATTGCTCCGTTGCGTCATGATTGAAGGACAAACCAACATACAAACACACTTTCGCATTTATAATATTAGCACCGTGGGAATCTTTGATTTTCCGGGATAAAAAGTAGCCTATGTCACTCTCCAGATCCTCAACTATGTCCATGCAAAAAATCACGTCGATCCATTGCTCCGTTGTGTCGTGATTGAAGGACAAACTAACATACAAACACATTTTCGCATTTATAATATTAGCACCGTGGGAATCTTTGATTTTCCGGGATAAAAAGTAGCCTATGTCACTCTCCAGATCCTCAACTATGTCCATGCAAAAAATCACGTCGATCCATTGCTCCTTTGCGGCGTGATTTAAGGAAAAACCAATAAACCAACAAACCAACTAACAAACACACTTTCGCATTTATAATATTAGTATGGAAATAAGGAATAATAATATCACTATTGTAAGAACAGTGATAGCCTAGTAGTTAGGACTACGCCCTCCTATTCGGAGGGTCACGGGTTCAATCCCCGGCAGGCACCTCTGACCTCTTTCTCCGCGAGGCTGCTTGCTTGGTGTGGACCTGCCTTCAATGACCTCATGGGTGCCACTCAAGAGTCGCCCGCCCAGTTTTCGAATCCGTGATCGCTTTGTCAGGTCCTTCCGAACCACTTGACACAGAATGGCGTGTTATGCAAATTGAAATTCACCGACCGACCTGGGCATCTCGGAAGACGTACTTATCTGCTGTCATTTTTTTTCTTTGCAAATCAAGCGAAATTGATGACCCGCAGTCATCTGATACCACTAACAAGCGGTAGCTGATTTGCACGTGAGATATGCATGATCACTCCTCAAGGATGTACCTTGATGATGCCATGATATGTGCACGAAATACTGCGATACAATTTTCGTACATCGTTTCCGGTGATAGAGTTCCTTTTCCCGTGCCCCATTTTATTAATTTGGTCTAGTTTTATGTATTTGTTCTTTGACTTTGTGAACTCTGAGATTTCTGCATGCTTTTGGGTGCGTTCCGCGGTCGTTGGACCGTAGGATTTGTCGTGCCTAATTTTATGTGGCAATATAAATGCCGGTAGGCGGCGCTCCAATTATATTTTGAAATGCTCTTTTTACAGTTGTTTGTTTTTTAGTTTCACTCCATATAAGGAGGCTTGATAAGAAACGTAATATTTTATCCTTGTTGAAGCTAAATAAAAAATAAATAATCTAACCTCATCGATACCACCGCAGCAACGCTCCTTTGAATGGCCTGGTGTATGTTCCCGAGGGAATCACAAAAACCTCAACCATGCGGACAAAGTTGCGGACATTATCTAGTCTCTTATAAACCAAACCAGAAACTTTTTTCTTACTTGTTCAGTGATATATCCAAAATAATTATATTTTTTCGATAATTTTGTAATAATTATATTATCAAACTTAACTGTAAGGATTTGACTTGTTTTGGAAGAGCCCCTATTTAACAATCAGTAATTTTATTTTTAACATAGGCAACACCCGTTCTTGTGCGTCATTAATTAATTTACAATCAAATTAAAATGATAATTTTCGATGTCTGGCTGGTTAAAAACGATCACACAGCTATCTGATGTGAAACGCAATTGCTTATAAATTACACCATTATGACTGTAATACCAAAATCTCAACAAAAACCTGTCGCGGGTTGGTCGCAATGTCGACACAGAGGGTGCAATTAATTAAACAATTAATCAGCAAATTGCCGGATGATTTGCTCTTTACGAAGCCGCGTTTAAAACAATTTGTCCGAATCGGGGGCGTAACTGGTCCAGTTCATATAATTGGTTTTATTTTCTCAGATTTTTTGGAACTCTTGGAACTACCTTATACTTCCTACGAACGCTTCTTTTGGATAAGAAATTATAATAGTTTTCTTTTTCCTTAATATGAAATCTTGGGCACTACCCATACCTACTTAAATCGATTAGCTATGTTTCATTCAAATCCCATACTACAATGAGCGTTGTAGCTTTGTGCAGTATAGACAATAACGCACCGTTATTGTCCGGTGATTAGTCGAACTATATTTTTTATTCTTGCCCGTTTCCGCGATTTACCATTATGGCCTAATAATTGCAGTTGCACTAAATACCACAGTCGTAAATTAAATAAGTCTGTACCTAGTCTAATGCCACACCATGCTACACAGCACAGAGTGTAAGTTGGTAAATTGTAAAGTTGCGTTTCATGCTGTCATAACCTGCGGAACGGAAAAGAACAGCACTAGACCTAGACCTGTCAACTGTGTAGTTTATTTTTTCTGTGATAGAAGTAGTTTAAAGATTATATATACGATAGAATTACCCAATTTCACTCTTATCACCGATGGTTGCCTGTTAGAGATTGCTCCGTTAGCAATAAGGCCGCCTTTGCATTCGTAGTTTTAAGTGAAATTCAAAATTTTGCTTACAATGCTACTGCTAATTGATGTGTTTCTGAGCTTAGATCATTTAATAAACATGGCCTTGGGACTTTTTGATTTCGTTTTTAGATCTTCTAAGACTTAATATTATTTATTAAATTTGTTCATATTTTATACATTTGTTTTTGTTTGTGCTTTACTTTGTTTCTTTTTGTTTCTTTTCGATTATATTTTTGTTCGATTACGATTAATCTGTATATATTTATGTGCTCAAGTTGTCGAGTTGCTAACTATTGCGTCAATTTTATTCAGCAACCAGGCCAACCAACTTTTTGACATTTTTATAATCTCAAATTACACTCTTTATTCTTCGAACCGAATCAAATAACTGTCATTGTTGGCAACTGATACAGTATTTTCAGTCAATTTTCATTAAAGTAAAGCATTGCACGCAATACTTAATGTGGACACATCTATTATTATTTACAACCTCCCAACTATAATGGCACACAGAATTCATGCGAGCGATTTTGATTCTTTTGCACGGTTGGGTCGAGAGTTATTTTCGTGTGAATTGTAATGTAAATTTTTGGACATTGAAGATTGTAATCGAGCGGAACTGAAGGTTTCTCGGGCTATAAAACTTTATGGGGATCAAAACAGCCGCCCCGCTGGCTGGAGCGGGTTTTGTCGGGCAAAAAACTGGAGCAACACCGGGCTCATGAAAATTTATAGTTTCTTAAGAAACAGCTCAGTCGCTCTCTGTCGGCGCTTGCGATTTTCGAAATTGTTGTGCACAATTTGTCTCGTTCCAATTCGATTCATCCGTTGCTGTTGTATTGTTTTTTAAATAACTGTAAAATGAAATCTTTAATGGAAAATATATTTTAATTTATTTCAGAATATTACACCTATTTGTAGACGTTTTGTCATTTTTTAAGGAGGCTTATTAGGTCACTGAATTTGAATAAAGTAGAAAACGAACCATCCATTTTTTTACCATCATGAATGGATTGGTGATAATGGTACTTCTAATATTAATTTGAGTACGTAATATAACAGATATGGACTGCCTTGTTGATTTAGTAGTTAGCATGTTCACTACGGATGAGATCTTAGGTTTGATTCCCGGGCTGAGCAAAAAATATATTACGGTTTTCTGTCATGAAATCTTGAGTACTAGGCCGGAATTAGAAGTAGGCGGTATGTGACAGCACTTCCTCGTAGAGCAATTAAAGCCGTCGGTCCTGCGCCTGCTCTTTGTTCAGTCAAATTTTCGTCCCATCGGATTATGAAAGTGAGGGAATAGATAGTGCACCTCAGTCTTCGCACCCACTTGTGTACTATAAAAACTCCCGCGCAAATGGTTAATCTCTGAGGAGGTGACCATCGTGACCGGTTTCGGTCAGGAGGACATTATTATTATTATAACAGGTGTTATGAGGTGAAAAGACATACCTACTTTTTAGAATGTTTTCTTCTTAGCTTGGTTCTCATATGGTACTTATATTCTTAAATTTCCAAGTCCTATACAGTTTCATTAAGTTTTCCATAGTAAATCACTGGAATTTAATCGTCAATATTAAAAATTTGCACCCAAATTATAATAACGTAATTTTATCCAGCAATTGCAATTTTGCAACCTGCTGGTGGTCTGACCTGAAGAAGCCTCCCAAATTAATGGCGGCAATTATTTTAAATGAATATATTAAAACAAAACGCTTTATGCATTTTTAAAAGCTTAAATTTTCACGTCCTAAAAGTAATATCGTAAATAAAATGGTGGATAAATAAAATTATGTTATCGCCGCTTATATGGCATTTATATCCGTTGTTAAGTCATTAATTCGTAATAATTGCATTAAAACGACGTAGTGAAGATGTTAATTTTTTGTATGTGTGTGCCTTATTATTTGGCAATCAGTTAAAAATAAATAATACTTCTTAAGTACTTCAACTTTTACTTAATTTCCATTTTACAAAACCAAGAAACGCTTGTTTACTCGTAGTTCTTGCAATTCACGACGGCGCGTGGCTCATGGGTGTGTGTGTGTGTCGTATCTATATAAGTGTGAGCGAGAGCTTGCTCGCGCCTGACCGCTCCCACCTAGGCTCCTGACGGGCACGCATACTTACGCAATATGCATGTACACGACGTAACCACAAGTAAAGCTCACACGCCATCGTGAATTGC
This sequence comes from Hipparchia sbordonii, assembly GCA_038048805.1. Classification (NCBI taxonomy): domain Eukaryota; kingdom Metazoa; phylum Arthropoda; class Insecta; order Lepidoptera; family Nymphalidae; genus Hipparchia; species Hipparchia sbordonii. Next base: position 1,287,302 of record JBBIWI010000007.1, read on the forward strand.
AAGAACTATACTAATTTTATATTTTAGGAACAAAATAAAATTTTATTATGATACATTGTAAATGTGAAATACTGGTTTGTTGTAATTATAACAGAAAAGGCAATCAAAAATTCGGGTAATATTATCAATGGACCGTCATGGTTTAGAGTACGTTTGTCTCACGAAGTTACGGGCGATTTACTTGTGGTTACGTGATACGTCGTCTACACCCACACAACCATGAGCCACGAGCCCTCGTTAAATGAAAGAACTATAACAAAGAACTCGCAAATGTATCGATATCAACATGCTCTTTTAACAATATTCCGATAAAAATGAAAATCTCAGTCCGCACCGCTCATCTTAATCACTAAAGTGATCCCAAAAAAAAAGCGAAAAATAACGTCCAATTTTTCAAAAAAATTAAGTGAAACAGCGCGGTTGGTTCGCACCATATTGGGCGACGCGGCCCGCATAAACGATCCACAACCGCTTTCCGCGGGCCCGGGGCAAAAAACACGTGTCGCAGCAATAAATCATTCGAGTCGAGTTCACTCGATTAAAAGAATCGATTCCCGATGCACGATTACACAGCGATGCTCAGGAAAAATGTCGCTCGCCCGCCGTTTTGGGGGTTTGGAATATTGATATACGTACAACTAAAGATCTTATTTCGTGCCTAAATTACATAAATATTGTGATGATCAATGTGTAATGAGATATAAATAAATGGTAGGAGTCGTGGACGCATGATTTTGGCAATTGACATTGACTCAGCTCAGACTCAAATAGAGGTTAGAACGAGACACAAATATGCTCTGATATAAATCTGTCTCGTTTTTAACCGACTTCCTGTGTCTGACGGTCTATAGATTTCAGCCTTAAGGTGGTTTGATCCGGTCAGCGGTCACATCAGCGCCAATAGATGGCGTAGATTTTGTAATTAGACTTATTTTATTTTTTTTATGAATGAAAATGTGAATATTTTTTTATAATAATATGGTTCCCGGTTGTAGCGGTATATTTGTAATATATCCAACTACGTTTCAAATGTATTTTAATTTTCAAAATACTTTCATTTGTCCTAATATAAATAAAGTATATTGAGCAGCAGGGCTGCTACCACCGCGTGATTATCAGTACAAATGAAAGTATTTTGAAAATTAAAATACATCTGAAACGTAGTTGGATATATTACAAATATACCGCTACAACCGGGAACCATATTATTATAAAAAAAAATATTCACATTTTCATTCATAAAAAAAATAAAATAAGTCTAATTACAAAATCTACGCCATCTATTGGCGCTGATGTGACCGCTGACCGGATCAAACCACCTTAATAGGTACTGTATAGTGATGTAGGCATTCCTGAAGTAAAAACGGGTGGAGCTGTGTCAGTGCACACGGCCGTTGGATTTAAAGTGAAACGTCTATATCTGAAAGAAAGAAAGAAACGTTTATTTTATGAATTGTGCCACACATCACCCAATAGGTATACCTAGATTAGGTTGTCCCGGCGCCTCCACCGAACAATAAAGACAAAAGTCGTCAAGCAGAAGAAGCGTCGGAACAACTAGTCATGCGAGTTTCGGTTATTCTACGCAGCCCCCCTCCCCCGCTACCCCGCCCGGCCCAGATGCAAACTCAAGCATCTTAGCAGCAAGATGACTACCTATATACCCTAAATAATATAATTGAATTCATGTTTCTAAGTAAGTATAGTTTTGTAGTTATTAAGGTAAGACGATATAGACCTTTTCGTTACGGTACATTTTTCTGACTGGTATCCGTATGTTTTGGTGTGATTTTAAAGACGTTTCATGTCAAAAAAAAGTCTATAGATGCCAATTCGTATCTTCAACATTTCTATACCAATATGTATCTTTGGCCGTTTAAAAATCAACGTTATGAAAGCACTCTTTCGCGTTTTTGTTTCGAAACGAAAGGTGACTTCCGTACGTTCTAGATATTTGCAATGATAAAATACTTGATGAATTCAGATTCGAATCTTAATTTGTAATTACGAATTTTTGGGATTTCGCATACAACTCTGACGATTTTGTCAATCAATCTTTTTTGTTGTCCTTTTAAGCTCAATAATTATAGACATGCTTCTTTTTAGGGATCCTTTCGTCAAAATAAAAAACTAGATATTACACATATTATGTTTATAAGACATATTTTTATCTTTATAGGTCACCATCTTAACAGCATTAATTTAATGATTTTTTTTATAAATTATACGATATCTTTCAATTCAATAACTAAGTAATTATAAACTACCAAAGTAAATAATTGGGTCTACATCAACGCCAGACGGTTTTCTCCAGAAAGCTGCCCGCTACCTCTACTGCATCGTCACTTACCATCAGGTAAGATCGCAGTTATGTGCTATATTTATGTATCCAAAGAGGCAGTGCAGTCAGCTTTTTTTTTTTCGATGATAAGTCATCGAACAAAAAAAAAGCTGACTGCACTGCCTCTTTGGATGCAGATGCTTATTCATAATAATTAGATAATTATTATTAATAATAATTTAATGATTAAGGATAATGTGACAAAACATGTACGACAAATATTATAAAAGTACCTATATCCATGTATTTTGCTAAACTTTACATAACAGTACCAACATCATATTTTTTGATGTTTTATTGAAATAATTGAGACAAAACCTTTATTGTAAGAATGAACTCGCAGTTGGCAGATTTTTTTAAATGACCGCAATAATACTTACTTGCAGTGTTGTTCTCATATTGCAGTAAAAATATTTAATTGCAGTAAACTCGCTGCGTCGCTAAAGAACGAAAATCATCAGTACATAAAACAGATTGCACTTATGTATTTTCTTTAATTCGAACTCATAATATCTATTTGCTATTTTTTGCTTACTTCGTTACTTCTAATTTTGATACACCTTCGTCCATATATTATTCTATCAACATAAGTTGATAAAAATATTTACGTATGCCTATATAGTAAAAGCTTTTAAATCTCGCTTAGTAAGTACTGTATGATAAATTACAATTGTTATTGCGTTGATAGCTCAATGCGCATATTAAACGTGTTACTAATATGCTGCGACTTTGTTTATGATTGCCTGATGGCTATGCGAATGAAACAACCTATTGATATCCCCTAATTTTATTATTTAATAGCTGTTGCGCGCGACTTCGTCCGCGTCAATTTCTGTTATTATGATCGCGATGAAGAAGTTTTTAAAAGAATATACTTACCTATTTTAAATAAATAAAAAATATGGATAATTTTCCCCGTTTTTGCAACATTTTTCACTGATGCTTCGCTCCTATTGGTCGCAGCGTGATGTTATATTGCCTGAAGCCTTCCTCGATAAATGTACTATTCAACACAAAAATAATTTTTCAATTCGAACTAATTGTTCCTGAGATTAGCGCGTTCAAACAAACAAACTCTTCAGTTTTATATATTAGTATAGATTGGTCAAAGTATACGAATCGAAAATTGAAAAAAGTCGGTGATAAGTGACGGACTTGGGTCTCACTATCATTATTAATAATCATCATCAGCCAAGATGTGTCCATACTCCATTGTTGGACGTAGGCCTCTTTTAGGTAGTGCCTCGTTGGTCTAGTGATTAACAAGTTGGACTGCAGATAACGATAACAGATTTTTATTTGCTACCCTTTCTCCATGTTATTTTTAAGTTTAAGAATACCGTTACCGACCAAACAATACAAAATACACCATCACTTGCCAAAAAAACCGAGCTTCGATTGAACAAGTGAAGACGAGATATTATCGCTCTGGCATATATGGTGTCACCTCTCGTAAATAAACGTATCGCCGTGGAATATGAAAAACATCTTCCATAATTAAGTTGGTCATTGGCCCCGAGAATTGGCCAATTGTTTGCGAAATAACTTGCCACATTCCCAATATATATGACGTGGGCACAATAAGCGCTATCAGCTATGAAGTTGGTGGCAATTTTGGCTTCGATGACTTTTTAGTTGACTATATGCCTGTGTGCGTGCGTGCGTGCTATATAAATCGGTAAACTATTAACTTTTGAATGTGTTCTGTGTGTGTTAAGTTACAAAAAATATTTTTTTTTTTTCACAAAAATTACCTCTTTACAAAAAATAAATTTTATTAGCCATTTGTAAAAACATTTTTCTCGGCAACAGGTAAAAGTAATCAACCGTGTAATTACGAGTAACGTGGTCACTGCACCCACAACTCACGCTCTGGATTCCTCGACGCAGCAAAATTCACATTGTTCAAGTAAAATTGAGCCATAAATTTTAATTTTGCTACGCTTAATTTTCGATTGTCCAAATTGTCGGCATATGCATTGCGTAGCGGTTACTGGAGTATTTTTAAGCTTTAAAACAGCTTTAAAGTTACCATCAAAAATTGAATAGTAAACAAATTGGAAAACAGATAAAGATTGTTAACTAACTCCCTAACCCCGCGTTTCTACCTGTAACTTTTGCCCACGTAAGTAGCTTACGTGAGCAATAGACAGAATTACTAATTAAGAATTACTAAGAATTGTATTATAGTGACTGACTCTAAAAGTGCTCTTTTAGCCTTAGAAAATTTTAATTTTAGCAATTATAAACTAGTTTATATTGTTTTTCAAGTTAAAAATGTATTACTAATGTAGAAACTCTCCAAGTTTAATTTACAAAAGGTTACGAGAATAAAAGCTACTGTAACTGTAGGTACTTACGTAAGTGTCACGTAAGCAACTTACAGCAAGTGACAGGTGTAAACGCGGGTTAAGGATGCTAGGTATTATTTTTTGAACGTATATGTATTATGTGTATCTATGATTTTATATATGTAGAAAATGTAGACTCTGTCATCGGTATCATAATAATCCGTTTATTGACACCTCTCTCTCTTGTCCTTCTCTTTTCCCGTTATTTGAATTCTACTCACTTTCTTGAGCCAAATCGCCAAAGAATGAGGCGTCGATTGACAACTCATTTGTCAAAATCAGCTCAGGAGTTAAGCCGCTAAGGTGGAACAAACTAAAGGCCTGGAGTACTTCGACCATCCATTGTGCCAGATCTTTTTCTCCACGTACTTTGAAACTGTGGAACCAACTTCCTGCGACGGTGTTCCCACTAAATTACAACAATGGGTTATTCAAGGGGCGGACTAACAAATTCCTGAAAAGCCGGCAACGCATTAGTGGTGCCTTAGGTGCTACAAACGTTTTTTATTTATTTATTTATTAAAGAAGAATTGATAATATTTATCTATACTAAATGCTACCATCAAACTGCAGGACAGTTTGTAGACGATTCATGGGCGGCGGTAATCACTTAACATCAGGTGACCCGCCTGCTCATTTGCTCGCTAAAAATGCTTATAAAAAACTAACTAAATACCTAAAAACATACATAAAAACCCTTTAGCTTTGCCGTTAGTCGGATAAAAATGTTTATTTACATTTCGAAATCATAAATCAGTTGCTCTAAAAGGTGAACTAGTTGTTAGTTACGAAATTGACTGAAGAAAATATACATAAAATTGACAGGGATCTCAGGCAGAAGCATCAGAGAACATCAATTAAAGCGAAACCGTGCCATAGTCTTCGTGACTTCTGCTAAATAGTATCAAATCGTGGGAATACTTGAATAGGGCAGCTACTGACTTGTAAATGAATTGGTGAAATTGTAGTTTTTAAGTAGCGCTTCTCCCATTCTCGTCCAATCTGCTCTGCACATATATTTCTACCTAGAATATTCTTACTGCAATCGAGTTAAGCAGTGATAGCCCAAGGATTTCTATTCGAGGGGTGGCGCGTTTAAGCTATTGTGCCGTTAATGGGTTGCTGGTGATGATGATAAACCGTGTTGAAAAGTGGTGATAATCCATGTGGTTAATAACTTTACGTTATATTAGCCTCGTTTTTGGGGGGTCTGTGGTTTGATCCAGGCAGTTAGCGTTAGACATTAAACGTATGTAACTGCTAATACAGCCGAGCCGGCAGATTAGGAGTTATACCTGTGAGTTTTAAGAAATTAAATATCACGCTTAAGAAATTAAATGCTTTGACGCTGAAGGCAAATATGGTGAGGAAACCTGCACGTCTGAGAGTTCTTTATAATGTTCTCAAAGATGTGTGAAATCTGCTAATCTTCACTGAGCCAAATGACCTAAACCCTTCTTATTCGAAAGGAGACCTGATCTTATACTTGATCTCCGGTCTTGTCGGATTTCCTTCCCATCGTCCTATAACAGTTAGGGAATTTTGAGTGCACCTTTGTTTACACGCACCCTTGTGCACAGATGGCAAAGCTTTGTAAAGATTGGAAAAGGATCTAATATCCTCGAAACTTTAGATACCACGGTTTCAAACAATATTATTATGGTCAATTCAAAACACTCACCGCTTCGAGTTGATTTAAGCATTTAAACTCATAGAAATATGAACAGTTAGTCGTTCAGAGATCATATTAATCCCTCGCGATGTGGAGAAAATGGACAATTTAATTGATTTATTCCCAGTCGGCAGTGTGGTGCCGTGACGTGTGCTCGATACCATCACTTCACGATTTATGGACGGCGACGATATTGAATATTTCAAATATTAACCTTATCTCACGCTCCGGGCCGCGCGTTTGACTGACTGTACGACTTAATTAGAATCCACTGAAATATGATACACAAGACGATTTATATGGGCTACTTCTCGAACGTTTTATCGGGCTAGTTTCAGTAAAAGTAGTCAGAAGCCATTGCGATCGTTTTTTTAAGCTATTGCATAGCTTCTATCGCGGGCCAGCGTGGAGACCGAATCCAGAAATTCCGTAACGAAAATAACCTGACATGGGACTCCTCTACGGTGAGCCGCTAGATGGCGCATTTTTTATCGACGTCATCTAGCGGTGAGCCGCTAGATGGCGTTGATAAAAAATGCTATGCAATAACTTTACCGCGGCAGTCCCCGAGTGCCACGTCTTTTTTTTTTAAATATTAGCCAAGCTGAAGTTGACTAATATACTCCTCTCCCCTCCAAATAAGCAGAAAGCTTGTGCTAGGAGTGGGTACGACAATAGTGGGATTCGAACCCGCGACATTTCAGTTTTCAGTCCGCGCCTTTAACCGTTGGGCTATCGAGGCTTTTTCGATGTTCACATGTTACATGGGTTACTTGTTTCCAGTCATTCCACCTTTCCACATGAATATATGCGTAGTTTATTTTTAATTCAAATCAGAGGTTTTTTATGTTAATTAACAAACTGTTTCATACGTCACAATAGAAAAACTCTCGAGTCATAATACAAATCTGTACAATACAAATGTTATGATACAAGAATCCCAACTCAAACAAATAAACCTCAATCTCCATATGCAGTGGTTCACTAACATTTGCTATGCGCAATTTGTACCAAATAATACTGGTTCGATTCCCGAGTGAGCCATCTAGCGTGCCTGGAAGCAATTTAAATGGCCACGCAGAATTGATTATATCAACTAATAGAGGGCCTGGGAACTCGAATACATTACGTACTCCTAATAAAGCTTGCTTAACTAACCGTAAGTGTAAAATGTACTTTGAAGTATTTCGTACTTATTTACTTTTGGATGGCAAGCCGCCGGTAAAACTAAAATTGCAGTTAGACGGATTTCCAAAATTTTTATATATTTTTTTTAAATGAAAAATAGGCTTACTCTTGACGACAATCAGTACTGGATAGCACTGATGAGGTCTAGGTTGGAGCGCGCTTGCCTAGAAAATGCCCATTCACTCTTGAAAGATTCTTGAAGCATATAAAATTGATAGTGTCATAGGCACAATAAACTTTATGTACCAGGATTGTTTATATTAAAACGGTAATGGTATTACCATACGTACCGATGAGCCAACTGCTATTGTGGCAAAAAAGTCTGTCACACCTATTTAAAAAATATTTTTCAAAAATACTGGTGTGACAAACTTTATTGCTACGGCAGTTGACACACGAAATTATTCTTAAAATTTATGAAATTTTCAATAAAATGGTCTGCTAACAATTAATTTCCGTGAAAATACAATTGCTTACTAATAATAATTATAAAAAATACTGTTGCCAGGATAAATCCTGTACAATTTTAGTGCGAGTGTTGATAGCAGCTTATGGGTTGAGGTGAATGAATGAATGAAATGATTTTAAACAGCAAAATGTATACTCATAATGTAATATTATATTGAAACTCAAAAAAATATAATTTTGTAGAAATTGGCAGGTGTGGCGATCCACGTAAACGACAGACTTGGATGGTTGTTAAAAAACAATCAAGTTTATGACAAGACCAGTTAATAAAGATAGCATTATACAGGGAATGTAAAACTAAGCGTTTATGATGAATATTGTTGTATTTTAATGCCACTTAAATTTCTTATTTTGTTAAGGGGAAGCATTCTTGAATCATTAAATTTTATAAAAAACGCATTTGAGTTAGCTAAAGAGGAAAGCAAGACAGCCGGCAAGCGAGCAAGTTATATATTTTTGTTGTTTTAATAAAATAAAAAAAATACGAATCCACTAAGTAAAAAAAAATTAAAATTGTTCGGAATTATCATGAGTTTCAAGAGACTTAACAACGCATAACAATAAATTGTCTTCATGCACACAAATTATGTGACAGTTGGTATAGGTAGATAGGTAAAATATATCCGACAGTTTTTTTAAGTAGGTTTATCTACTTTGTCCCCAATTGTGCCGTTTTGCCCCAAATTGAGCCTTTTTGTTTCCAACCTTTCCTATCGTGACGTGATTGCGACAAACTCAAAGGGTCAAGTCATGATTTTATACCATAGCCAATAAGACATGAATGCCAAGATGCAGCAAATGTGAAGCAAATACCAAGTTTGGTAGTTACAAGGAAACATTATCTAACATACCTACTAATAAGGACAACACCTCTAAATTCTTAACGCTGCCAACTCAAAATAAAAGGATTAAGTTTGACCTTAACTAAACACGTCATGTCTTTAAAATACCGAGTTGATGTTCCTTGCGAGTACCTCGTAAAGTTGATACCCATTCCTCCTTATTATGACTAAATCTTTGAGATATTTGCGTTAAACCGCTAATTTCTTTGTTTCTGCCGCCCTTAGCCGGTCTTCCCAGCGAGAATGTAAGAAGAATGCACGTGAAAATCGCTCCCATGTTCGTTGCCTCATCTCCATTTCTGAGCCAATCTTCAAATGCAATAAAAATTCATTCTATATTAAATTAAATTGTTTGCTATTTCCATTTTTGAGATCATCTTGAAAATATGAAATGAATAAGTACACTTTATTGTAGGTAGTAGGTACACTTTGTTAAAAATCATTCTACAAGAAGGTCTATCATACACACACACAACGCACATGCACACGCACACGCGCACACACACGCGCATACACACACACACACACACAGACACACACACACACACAGACACACACACACACATCACATTTAAATTGTAAGTCAGTTGGATGAATTGTCTTTCTTCTTATCGATACCAACCAATAAGCAGACAAATTATTTCAATTTTATCACGTACCTACATAACATAACATAAAAAAGTTACTTCACAGTTTGGATCTAGATAGCCGGTAAGAATTCTAGCTATTTGAATATTATGGAGTCTAGACTAGCGATTTATAAGAAATCAAGTGCTCTGATTACTAAATCGATACGTTTATCTTAACAGCTGAGATTCTAATTTACATAAAAGGCAAAAACATCTGGAGTATGCTTTCTGTGAACCTATCAGGTGAAACTCATTTCTTGTAATACATAGTCAACAGGCGCTAACATTTGTTTCTTAGTTAAAACATTTTGATTTATATTGATCCATTATTTACGTATGACCATAAGTTTTTCATAAAGCTTTCTTAATATTATCAGCTTTTGTCCATCAATAGGACATCGTCCACGCGGAATAACATTTTATAAAATTCCGCGGAAAACCGGCTGTATTCCTGGTCAAAAAGCATCAGCTTTAACTATATCCTTGAAATTATTTTAGTCGATCTATTTCTCCTTTGCTGCGGGCCGGAACGCCAAAACGCTTGGCAGAACGTCTTTGACGGTAGGGTGATAACTAGTCACGGCCACAGCCTCCCACCAGACCAGAACAGACCAGAGACAATCAGAAATTATAAATTTTCAAATTGCCGGGAATCGAACCCAAGACTTCGGAGTTATAAGACCACAGCGCTCCCCACTGTGCTAGGGAGGTCGTCTTTATATAAACCATAGTCCCCCACGCTGATCCAATTTGAATTGGAAAACCTTTGAGAACATAATAGAGAACATTATGAAGAACATTACGGAGAACTCCTAGGAGTGCAGGTTTCAGTTGAAATGGGAGAGATTTCGTCTTATTAACCACAAAATTCGATAAAAACTAAACCGTAAACTAAATACCGTATCAATTTCATACAAACCGCGAGACAGGCATACGACCCAAGTTGCAAAGCTCCACACCCACAATCAATTAATTTCATTCCAATCCATTACGTAAGATAAAGTAAGAATTGGATCTTAATTACTCAGTGGAACAAATTACCGAGCTATGTAGACTGATATTCAAATTACAACCACACCTAATGCTTTACTTTTTTAGGTCTCGACTGTTACACATTACTCGCGGAGTACCTAAACACACCTTAGTTGTCTGTGGGTAACACATTATAAGCAACATTACATTATTAAATGTCAAATAACTTTTAAAGAAAGAGAGTCAAGCTGAAGTTGACTTATATTCTCCTTTACCCTCCAAATAAGCGGCAAGCTTGTACTAGGAGTGGGTGCGACAATAGTGCAACGGGTGGGGTTACCTGCGACCTTTCAGTTTTCAGAGACCGCACTTTAACCGTTGGGCTATTTGAGGCTCTTCAACGAGCTTCAACATACATAATACATATATCAGCTATTGAACACATCCAGATCACCTGCCGCCAATAAATTAGTCCACACCAAATAGAGACAAGATGTCAGCCATTTATAGTAGATCCGAACGTGACGCGCGCAGAATAACTACGATCCCGACATAAAATTATAGAGATTTGATCGCTCTTGTCCCATAAAGGTGATAAAAAGAGATTCCTGGCTCCTTCAATGGGATAAAATCACAGCTAAGCAAATGTACAGTTGGGGATTGAAAGCGATGGAAATCGCGCCGAGCAACGGCACAATTTTATAAGTGAAAGCGTGGGTTTCTTTAATAGTATACTAGGATCAACTATTTTAACAAGTAGATTTTGTTTGTTTCGTATTTCCTTGCTCATCATTCTCTTCAAGTAGTTTTAAACTATAAGCATGTTGTGACAACCAGTAAGTAGGTCTACATTACTACATAATAACTTATTCAACATATTATATTTTTTAGTTTTTAATTTATTAATGTAACCTGTTGGATGTTCATATAATAAATAAATAAATAGATACAACCTGTAGCAATTTTCACACAGAAAAACCGCATCGAATCTGTGAAGTATCTCCATCTCCATCAATTACCTTAGTACAACTAAAGTAAACTACCTTACACAAGCTTGTATTCTTGCACCATAATGATTAAACTGAAACGGTAAAGAATAACAATTTTTGGTTAACTTTACTTAACGGCTTTTTCATATCGTCGTTAGCTTCTCTTTACCCTTAGTACTATCAAATAACAGATTATGATTGTTAAATTAAACCAGTGATGACACGATTTTAATCGTTACCGCCCTGTATGGTAGTTAAACTATGTATCAAACCGTTGACACGTGTCACCTCGCATAGATATGATTGTAGCTGTAAACGATAAAGTCCTAGCCGCTTAGTTTTTGTATGGAGTTGACATGTTTCATGATTACCTTACTGGATTGTAACGCGTCGTCGTTTTTGCTGCTATTTATTACTAGCTAGCACATGTTCGTGACTTTCCTCATCAACTAAGCAGAGTCCTAAGTAGACTAAGTTGTACTAAAAGGTGTATAAAGATACACAATAGTGTATAGCTCGTGAACGGGTGCCACCAACGGGAATGGGTCTGCTTTGGCTGCCCATCTTGACATGCGTTGGATTGGTGTACCTACGTAGGCATTTTTGCATTTTTTGAAGCTTTATTGTGGAAGCACTGTATACATAGCATAGCTTTGTAAAAAAAAAATTTTTTTTTTGAAAAGAGCAACTGCTGAGTTTCTTACCGGCTCTTCTCAGCAGAATCTGCATTCCGAACCGGTGGTAGATTTATGACGTGTCATAAAAGCTACAAGTTAGCCTACATGAAATAAATTAAATTTGAATTTGAATTTGAATGATGAACATACTGTATCATGTACCTACATTTTCAAAAGTAGGTACTTAAACGAAATAATAACGCAAGTTACCCTGTCAAGGTGGACATTCCCTTTAAAGTATTCTCTTAAATTGGATTCAAAATAATTAGTTTGAGACGGGCCTTATTTAAAGTAGTACAATAATGGATACTCAACCACACACTTTATTGGCCACTTTGACAGAAAATCATACAGCGATGACTTCTGAATTAAAGTATACCATTGTAACTTTTAACAAGTAAACTCTTTTGACAAGGATCATTCGACGGATCCCAACCTTCACATTTACTCATCAAAAATATTGAAACGATCGCATAGGCAGTTTGCGTCAATAGTTATCGACGGGCATTGTTTTGTTTACTTTATTCCGCTGCCTATAGCGTCGCTTCATTATCATCAATTCACTGAATTATACAATCTACAAGCTTCCTATAGGGTTAATATAAGATTTAATTCGATCGATCGTAATCGTATTCGATGACCTCAGCGTCAAAGTAAAATGAACCATAATACCATTGAATTAGAGCTCAATTCGGTGCACGCATTCTCATACGCTCCAAATTAAAATCGGTTGTACTGAATTTGTGACTTTAAATTAATACATTTAACGTTGCTATTACCTTGACACTAATGTCTTCGAATTCGAATACGATCAATCGAATTAAATCTTATACTAACCCCACTATACACTGCATACTGACCTTTATTAAGATCTATTGTTACTATTTTGAAAGGATGATCTATAAATTTTTTTTTTAATAGTAATACTGTTGAATATGACTAATAGTCCCGTCTCTCCGCCAAATAAACATAAAGTTTGTGTTAGGACAGAGTATGACAATTATTAACAATTATTAGCGAAGCAATGGCTGGATCATGCGTCGTGCTCGTGAACGGGTGGCACCAACGGAAATGGGTCTGCTTTGTGTCTACCCATCTTAACATGTTTTAGGTTGTGGTACAGGTGTGCATTTTTAAAACTTCTTTGTGGAAACACTGTGTGCATAGAATAGTTTTGTTAACCATTGTAAAAAAATTTTTTTTTTTGAAAAGAGCAACTGCTGAGTTTGCCGGCTCTTCTCAGCAGAATCTGCATTCCGAACCGGTGGTAGATTTATGACGTGTCATAAGAGCTACAAGTTGGCCTACATGAAATAAATAAATTTTGATTTTGATTTTTTTGATTTATTAGTGTGTGACAACATCGGAAAGAATGGTGCAACACACACAGCAGACTATCGTGATTTGTGGTGTATGTCTAGAAAGTGAAAACCAGCAAGTTATGTGATGATATTAGTGTGGATATTATTTATCATTTGCTTCTCCATAATAGAGAAGTATGACAGTCCAAAAACTTCAAATTTCGTCATAATCGGTTGGTTAAAAATGGTCGAACAAACTTCATAATAAGCCAAAGGCTAAGAGCTAACAGCGCAATGCAATATACTTATGCCGCCATCTATCCCATCGTGAGTAAACTACTTATGTCAATAAAACTGCTGAAATGGTGATGCTGCGTTGCTTCTCCGAGACTACTTTTCTCGTGACGTGGACTTTATATATTATAAATGCGAAAGTTTATGAGAATAGATGGATGGATAATCCATCCATCCATGGATTTTTATTACCAATGAACCGATTTGGCTGTAATTTGGAATAAAGATAGCTCATACCCAGGATTAGCACATAGGCTACAATTTATCACGGAAAATTAATTTCCGAAAAAGAATTCCTCGAAAAGGAAGCTGAAGATCACCGTTCCGTCAAATACACCAATTAAATTCCGTGGATCCCTAAAATAAAACCTCACGCAAACGATGCTACAATAATGGCTGGTAATAAAACAAATAAGTGGAACGGAAACAGAAAAATATGACGGTGCAAAGAGCAAAAAAAACCGAACATAATTTTGCCAGACAAGGTACGTGCATCGAATCGTAATAAGCAGGAAAGGATTCAGTTTTCTCTGAATCAACACTTGATGCAAAGATAAGAGGTGACGAACAATGTTACTAGATACTTCCCCGGGAAATATTTCGTGGTACCTTAAAGGGTACATCAGATAACACATGGTATATTATAGATGTTGGAATCATGTTTTATGGCACATAGTCCAAACCGCGAACTTTAGATGCGAATTTTCTAAGAATTTTGCGATTTCTACAACGTGTCTTGGATGTCATACAAGGGAAAGGAGGTGGGTTGATAAGGCCCAATTTTCGCACCCCATACACTCCAAAAAAAAGTTCCAGATTCCGGCAAATTGTAAATTTATTTATATACTTGAAGATGTAAACTTTATTTTAATATAAAGTTTAGGTGATAAAAAAAATAGTAAGTTACAGAAAATATTACCCAAAAAGAGAGTGTTTCGGCTTTTTCATACATTTTAGTCGTCTTTTAAGCTTTGATTTAATATTTTAGAATGAAGCGTTCACGGAACCAAAATAAATTAATACTCACATAAAAGCTTATAAAAAGGAGCATCATTATCAGTTACGTTTACCATGGTTCATGGAGGGGGGCGAAAATTGGGCCTTATCAACCCACCTCCTTTTGAAACATGCTATTCGACTAATACCTTCGAATGAAGCAACACATATAAAACTCATATGTTCACTTCATTTGAGAAGTTCGTTTGATCATATTATATTTTATTAGAAAGAATCAAATAAGTTATTATAATGTCTACGTCAGTTTGTCCTTCAAGCAACGGAGCAACAGATCGACTTGATTTTTTCCTGGGGTGTAGTTGAGAACCTGGAGAATGACATAGGCTACTATTTACCTATTTTATATTTTATTTTTATAATTAATATCAACAGACACTAGAATCTAGGCTTCGAAACACAGGCCATATATATTATATAAACTTCTGCTCGTCTCAAAGTTGATAGCAATTTTTCCTTCAATCACGCCGCAATAAAGCAACGAATCGACGTGATTTTTTGCATGGGTGTAGTCGAGGACCGCCCAAGTAACATTTTTTTCGAGCCTAGGTTGTAAAAAATGCCTTTAGGTTATATAAGGGTCGTCAAAAGGTTAATGATTTACTATCTGGTCATATTAAGTTCTTGAGAATGATTAGTAAGTCCTAAAACTAATTGTTTATTATTACAACCATAGAGCCGTTGACAAGAGTTTAAATTAACGTTATTTTGACCTGTGTTTCAAGAGCATATAGTCTTAGGATCTAATAGCTGTCGTAGACTCCTGATTAAGTTCTGGAAAGGCTAACACTATGCTAAAGTGAGATCTAAAGGTTTAATTATTAACTTAATATTTGATGTTACCACAAAGTTATGGAATGTTGAAATACCTTTAGGCTCTATAAAAGTTGTCCAGGCGAACAAATTAGGACTACGTGGTGAAAACCCAAACCAATAAGCTATTGTTTATAAGCTGAAGGCATGATTAAAGTCCTACGAGAATATTTTAAAGCTTTAGAGGCATCCTCAAGAAACGACAGTTGTCTCCGCGACTTAATTTTAATACTATCTAGTAATTTCCTAACGCCGCCATATTTTTTCACTGAAATAAAAAAAAATCTAAACAAAAAGCAATATTTTAAATCAATAAGGCAAAATTGAGAATCTTGTTCGATTGAAAATAAAATGTTTTTATATAAATAGAAGTTTTATTAATTCTTACCACCAATCAACTAATTTTATAATAATTTTGATTGTAATTATTTCATTAAAATATGTTCAAAACTTTTACTTACGAAAGGCCCGTGTCGTATACAACACTATTATCCTAAAGTTTCACGATAAAGTGCCAGTCGCACTATTTTTTTATTATTCCTGACTTCAGCAAGTTAGTTATTATTTTTTAATACTAAAACTTGGTATAATGACATTAGAAGACGCCATTATAAATTATTTTTAAGTCCACGATTCTGCGTAAAAAAAATTTTACACAGAAACATTTTAAAACCCGCGAATCCTGGAAAGGCATGTATTCATGTCCATTAAAAAGGTTTTAAGTTGTTATAGGGTTACATCCAAGATTAATTTAGAACTTAAAAGCTGTGTTGCAAGGTTATATTAACCACAAATTAAGGTTGTGAAAGTTATATTTGGGTTCTATGTAAGTAGTTCGAAAGGTTCTGGATTTAAGCTATAAGTTTTGCTGTAGTTCTCAGAATGGTTCTAAAACGAGGGCCCTTTTTGCACTCAGGAGGTTAATATAAGGTAAATATAACGTTATTGAGACTATTAAGATTTACGAGCAAATTTCCATACAAAGGTTCTAGAACCTTTTCAAAACCTTCCTAAAACCTAAAATGTTACTTGGGCGGGAGAGTGACATAAGCTATCCCGGAAAATCAAAGAGATCCCGCGCGGTTATATATTTATCATATTATCATATCATATCATATATCATCACACTAGTAATATTATAAAGGCGAAAGTTCGTATGTGTATGTGTGTGTGTATGTTTGTTACTCCTTCACGCCACAACGAATTAATTAACCAATTTGGCTGAAATTTGAAATGGAGGCAGCTCAAATCCAGGATTAAAACATACGAGTAGGCTACATTAAAGAGTCGCTACAGGAATTTAAAAAACCTTATTCCATGCGGACGAAGTCGCGGGCATCAGCTAGTATTATATAAACTTCTGCTCGTCTCTAAGTTGATAGCAATGTCATAACATGTTGGATAAACTAAGAAACAAGATAGATATCACCATCTGACCGTTTATATCAAAGAAGCGAGTGAACATCCTGTATGATTTGTAACGCTCCCGCTTACGTACGTGATCGCGTGTTCCAGGCGCGGTTACATTAACATTTAACAAGCTGTTAAAGGATAATCACTGCATAAATTATCCTGATAAACAATAAGATTTATCCGGGATAGGGGATGAATGTTTTTGTTGATTTTGCTACATAACTTCGTCAAATCTAAACTGAATTTGATAATTCTTTTTTTTTATAAATTGTAATGCTATTAGAAATATTTTATCCAATTTTGGTGAAGATTTACTAAATATTATCGGAGATAGAAGACATAACTTCTCGCGGATAACAGCAAGTCACTCTAAACTTTTCCCACGCGGACGAAGTCGCGGGAATCAGCCAGTGATAAAATAAACTTAAAAACTAAACTTAAATATAGAAAGGACGTGTAGTCGTGTACGTATAAATAAATAAAAATAAAAATAATAAATGAACTGATAAATAATATAATTATTGTTAGTGATTACTAATTAGCAATTGTCTAGTTATCTAGTTACTTATTTATATATTATCATTTTAATTATTTATCATATGCTTCTTATAAAGAAGTATGATAGTCCAAAAACTCCAAATTTCATCAAAATCGGTTAGAGTACAAAGACCGAACAAACGTTATGAATGTTCCAAAGCTACATATTTTAGCGCGGCGCAATATGCTTGTGGCGCCATCTATCGCACCATGATTAAACTAGTAATGTAAGGCGTTTAGTTTTAGTGAGTTAGGGTAGTAGTGAGGCGTGAAATTCGTTTCTAGAGATTTTTAGACCAACTAAAAAGTTACTAAGATACCTAATAAACGACGTAGTATATCAGTTTTATATAGGTAGTTAATAGTTACATGAGAAAGGGTGAAAAGTAACAAAAAACCATAATATAATATGATTTGGGGACCTACCAACAGTGCTTAAAGTAGTTTATTTAAATTTTTTGGATATGTCATACAATTTAGTTACATAATAGTATGATTGTCAAAAACTAAGAACAATAATGAAGTAATAATACTTCAACCGTTGCGACTTGCGTGGCAGGGCCCTTTATTCTATGACTGTATGACATAATTGAACGAGCGAAGCGAGTTCTCTGAGTCAACTAGGGCGCTTGCCTACTAGACAGAGAAGTGTATCCGTCTAAATGTCTATCAGAGCCCTATAACTTCTGAATTACTGAATATTAGAACGTGAAACTTGGTTGAAAATTCAGTTATATCCTGTACTTGAACAACAAATACTAAAATTAGATAAATGTTATAAAGAAACGAAATTATTTAATTTTAATGCGCCATCTATTAGCGTTATTGTGAAGCTAATAGCTTCACTATAATGCTAATAGATGGCGCTGTGTCAGTAAAACAGTTTTATGTCAACTATTTTTTTTTATTGCGTCTTGATTGCGTCTAATGTTAAAAGTTAATTATTACAATATATAATTAAAACTTTTGGGAATTATGGGATATCGCGAGGTCTCAGTTCGGGGCGAACCACTAGTTATATAAATAACTAAATAGTTGACGCCTGCGACTTCGTTCGCGTGGTTAAGGTTTTTTAATTTCCGAGATAAAAAGTAGCCTATGTGATATTTCAGACTATAATCTATCTCTGTACCTTTCTGCCAAATCGGTTCAGTCGTTGCGGCGTGAATGAGTAACAAACGTCCATATATAGTTTTAAGTTTTTGTATGTATTGAAATCTAACAATTGAGAAACAATAAAGCTTATTATACTTTTTTTTTGGACACTTTGTAATAGTAATAGTATGAATAGGCAGTAATCCTAATTCCTTATGTTATACTAGCTAATACCCGCGACTTCGTTCGCGTGGATTGAGGTTTTTTCTATTCCCGTTGGAACTCTTTAATTTTCCGGGTTAAAAAGTAGCCTATGTCCTATTTCCATAATCTATCTCTGTGCCAAATCGGTTCAGTCGTTACGACGTGATTGAGTAACAAACATACAAACTTTTGCATTTATAATATTATACCTATTAATAGGATAGGATAAATCACTCGTTTATGGTACATTATGGTACAAGTGTGTAACATTGGTGATTATCGCTGAGGCGAGCCGTCAGGCGAGGGTCTTAAGATAGCCGAGGACGGTAATCATCAATACACACGTGTATCATACGACAATAGGTAGGATTTTTTTGTAACAGAAACTTTTTTAAGAATAAAGCAACTCAACCAATAAAATTAAAAAAAAAATCTATAACTCACATTGTGAATAATAATAATAAAAAGTCACAGTTTGAGGTCAGGTGTCATTGTATGCCTAGTTGCGGTGAACCGGGAGCCACTTTATGAGCAAGTGTGTTGAAAAAATATTTAATTCCCTTAAATGTTGAAATTTGAATCTTATGTTAAAAATTATATTATCATTAACTCCTTCTTTTGAAGAAGTATGATAGTCCAAAAAATATTATTTTATTAAATCTCATATCTATCTTAGCTGTGATTTTGCTTGTTACTTATTACATTAGACTCAACAGCTACACACTAATAATGTGACATAACACACTTGTGCTGCCATCTGTTGCAGTGTTTGTGAAGTGATAACTTTCTTCAAATATTTTTAGGCGGGCGAGACGGGTCACCAAATGTTAAGTGATTAGGCGTTCCAGGAATTTGTTGGAAATTATGACAAATTGTTGTTTTATTTAGGCTAATAGCTCTTTTTATTTTTTAATTTTTTATGTATATTCCCCGATTACTCGAAGACGCCTGGACCGATTTGGACAACTCTTTTTTGTTTGAAATGGTATACTTTCCGAGCGGTCCCATTGTCGTCAGATCAGGATCTGATGATGGGATCCTGAAGAAATCGAGGGAACTCTGCAAATTTTATTGGCACAAGTGATATACTTTGTAGTGGCGTTTGAAGTCGGTTTTGTAGGTACATATGCCTATAGTTTTAACTGCCTCGTTGTCTGTTTTATTCACCGTGATAAGTAGATAAGTACTAAATCCTAAATGATATCCAGGGTCTGAGGAACTTCTAAGGAACTTCTAATAAAACGAAGCAATCCCATCAAGTTTTCTCCTAGCACAAGCTTTCCGCTTATTTGGAGGGGATAGGAGGATAGTCAACTTCAGCTTGGCTGATATTTAAAGAAAAAAAAAAGACGTGTGGCACTCGGGGACTGCCGTGTTAAAGCTATTGCATAGCATTTTTTATTAACGCCATCTAGCGGCTCACCGTAGCGGAGTCCCGTGTCAGGTTATTTTCGTTACGGAATCTCTGGATTCGGTCTCCACGCTGGTCCGAGATAGAAGCTATGCAATAGCTTAAAAATTACGTATGGGTTGTCATGTATAATTTTAAGATTGTCATTTTATTATTATGAGCGTAGGTGGTATAGGCTCATTAGTGAGCCTTTGACGGGTTGCTGATGTATTTATTCGCTTCTCTCATGAAATGTAACCTCCGTGTGATGTCGTCGGATGTCCCCACAGGTCATGTACGTGCCCCCGCACCCGTACAGCATTCGATTCCGCAAACAGGTGGTACCGTTGCAGGCTGTAAGGGTAGCCTCTCACGGTGCGTCATTACACGAACACACGTTTTTTTCTATTAGTCCACAAAACTGACTACAGTTGCTTAGACTGGCTTAATATAGTAGGTTTATGGAAAATATTTCCTATATAATCGAATATTCTAGAAGAGGACGTGGCATGCGTGAGAAAAAGGCACTACAATAACTATAGCGTAATACTACTCAAGTACAAAACAACAAATTGCGTAACAAAATCTAATCGTAATTTAAGCTTAATCGTTGTTTGGCAGTATTATGTCAAGAGATCTAGAATCTACTCGGGAATTCAAATCACAGAAAAGTAACTAATACCTTTAAGCTTCAATATCTCAAGAGTCAAAGGTGCAGACAGAAAAATGGAAGGTCGACGGTTCAATTCCCATCTGTTGCACTATTATCGTGCCCACTTCTAACACGAGCTTTACGTTTATTAACAGAGAAGAAAACTGAAATTCTTTAAAAAAAAATGACTCGCACCGTTGAAATTGTCTTACCTAATCAAAATCATTAGAATCAAAATGACGAAAAATCAAATCAAATGATCAAAATGATGAAATACGTAAAGCAATTATGAGTCTATCACCAATTAATATCCAATAAAGTAGACCGCTAGAATAAATCAAAAAATTCTATACTTACTTTAAAACTATTTCATTGCTTTGAATCCCGCTAATATTTAGAATAGCGTTTTTATCCAATTGTGAAGTTCTCAAAACTGTCTGCTTACTAGGTTCAAGATATAACGCACAATGAGAAGTAACCTTAACAATACGATCAGTATCACCTTTGTTTTGTAAACAATAGAACTACAAGTTCTTGCGTATCACTAGATAGATATGATTTGTGAAAATTGGACTTAAAAGCAAAATATTATGTTCCTAAGTTATGTGATTTACTGCAATGAGATTATCGATTTTTAGTTTCCGACCGAACCTTCGGCCAAATCTTTGGCTTCGGCCAATTTGGGCTATAGGCAAAGGTACTTAGCATGTGCCGAAATTTAACGAACTTTTACGAATGTGAGAGGGCGATGGAAGAGAAGGGACTTACAAGAGAAAAGGGCCGAGGGGAGAGGGGGACAGAATAACATCAATAAATATAGACATCAATAATAATTAATATAAAACTAAATATAGACATTATTTCACTATTATTTCACTACTAGATGATGCCCGCGACTTCGTCCGCGTGGATTAAGGTTTTTCGATTCCCGCGGGAACCTTTCAATTTTCCGGGATAAAAGACTACAATCTAACATAGATCTTTACTGGATAGGAGCTATCTCCGACTTTATTTTCCACCTTATATGCTTTCGTGAGTTCTAGCCATTCATTTGTTATGTTTAATAGCAATGTGTAACATAATTAATTTCACTCGCGATCGTTTATTTGTTAACTTCCTTAGGTATTGTAAATTATCTGCAGTCGTAAATTTCAGTTTATCAAAGAGGTATGTTTCATAATTTCGTCTTTAGTTCATATTTGTTTCAGTGACAATCCAATCTCATTTCAAAACCAAAATTGTTACATATTCTTGCAATAACTATAATATCCACTTACGTATAAGGCACAAGGCTCATACAAAACTCCTTACAATAAATTTCCACCGCGCGACCGTAATTTATATAAAAGATGTTCTTATTTTTAAACTCACGATTTTGGGTGCGCGGGCGCATTGTGAAACATGGCGGCGCGCGCGCATAAATTGTGAGCGAAAATTTTTTCTTCAAAAATTTAAACTCGGGGTCGATTTACGCAAAACGAAAAAGGTCTCAGTGAAAGCTTAGTATTTATTAGGTATCGTAACAATTTTTATTGCATCGGTAATCGGGATCAGACTTTTTTGGTTGTTAGAGTTTCTGTCTTAAGTGTCTGGTGGGAGTTGAGACCCTAACTTGAAAGACGTATCGCCAAGCGTTCTACGATATCGTGTAGAAACAAGGTAGAAACCGACTAGGGTTGAATTAACATGACCATACCTACCCCTTCCAAGTTGACCCTCCTAACCTTAGCAGGATCTGCTTTTCGAACCCGTGGTATAGTTTCGATGTGTCAAAAGAGCCACAAGTTGGTGAAATAAATAATCTTGAATTTTTTTTTTAAGAAGAATAGAAGGAGAAGAAGCCTGCATCGTTACTTACCATCACGTGTGATCTCAGACTTTGTAATTGATCTCGGAAAAAAAAAGGACTTTACCAATATTTCTGAAGCTCTATCAATAAAAAACTATAAATTGCCGCCAATTTATAAAAACAAATAATTTATAAATTCATTGCATTGTCTCATAATTGTGTGTGTGTGTCGTATCTGTATAAGTGTGAGCGAGAGCTTGCTCGCGCCTGACCGTTCCCACCTAGGCTCCTGTTTTTCCATCAAAAATCTGAAAAATAGAAGTGATATGGGCAGATGTCGACGTACAGATAACTACTGCAACATCAGTGTGATCTATTATAGGAACTCGTTAGTAGGAGCATAGCGCTATAGTTTAATCAAGGTTGCTGAAGGTTAAAAAGGTTGGTTAAGATTAACTGTACGCTAGTATAAGACCCCTTTTTCATGCAACATATTAATGACTATGTATTTGCCCGCAAAATAATAACTTATCCCCATTCTACATTAAAGTACATTAAAACCGTTGCTCGCTATAAGCGCGGTCGTGGGCAAAAACTAGTGCAATAACACTTCTTACAATCATTAAGAGTAATCGACATCGTGTGAGGTCCGACAAAAACCATAAAGCAACGTTAGTCCATGTTATTAAATTCAGTTGACACACGTTGTGTTTGTACCGCTGAGGTAGCCGTGTTAATTCCCCTTAAGTTAGGGCAAGTTGACAATGCGGCGGAAAAGAGGAAATAATTATAACAAAAATTAGTTCAAATAATGAGACAAGATTCTTTTCACCTTACTAGCTCATAAAGGTAGTCGTTTTGCTCACTCAGTGAGAAAAAGTGTTGTCTCTAGAAAAGTTCAACATTTTTTCTCTTTTTTGGAGTGAGCAAAAACGATTTTTGCTCACTGGTTTTAGACAGCAAAGACGCCCTTTTTGAACTAGTGAGGTGAAAAGTTATATGTATCATACGATAGCAAAATTTTTGTTTGTTGTGCCTTTGAATCCCTCATTACACTCAAGATTCTAACTTAGAATCACTCGCTATGCTCGTGTTTCTGTTATAGAATCCTTCGCCCGCTCGGGGTTCAAATTAGGCACTCGCAACAAAAATGAACTTTGATATCTTGTTGAACAAATAACTATTTCTTATTACTAGACTAGCTTTACCCCGCGGCTTCGCTCACATTAAGTTCGATTATTCCAACCCCTATTTTATCCCTTTAGGGGTTGAATTTTTAAAAATCCTTTCTTAGCGGACACCTACGTTATAATAGCTATCTACATGCAAAATTTCAGCCTGATCTATCCAGTGGTTTCAGCTGTGCGTTGATAGATCAGTCAGTCAGTCAGTCAGTCAGTCAGTCAGTCAGTCACCTTTGCCTTTTATATATTTAGATTACTAGGCTTGCGATTCACGATAAACGAATCAATACTACTGATGAGGGATAAGTAGGAGCGAGCTTGCGTAGAAGATGTCTATTCTCCCTTGTCTTGAAGGTACTCAAGTTATAGGTGACAAGAAACATGGATACTGGAAAGGCACAATAGTAGTTCGTTTCAAAAACGTTGAACTAAAACTTTTCGTGCGGGTAGGTTAGATTTTTTTCTCTCATCATGGTCATTGCAAGTCTGTTTCCTCTCTTTTTTGCCTCTCATATTCGTCGTTTTCCCTTGTTTTCATAATAATTCTTTATCAGCTTTGAGTACTTTTCCCACTAGTCTTCACTTCTTAGAACTTTTTCTATTAGGGTTTAAGTCAAAAGTAGTAGATCAAACCGTATTAATGTCGTCATTATAAAGGAGGTGGGTTGATAAGGCAACAAAATCCGCCCCTCATACACTCGAAAAAAAAAGTTCCAGATTTCGACAAATTGTAAATGTATTTATATACTTGAAGATATAAACTTTATTTTAATATAAAGTTTAGGTGATAAAAAAAATAGTAAGTTACAGAAAATATTACCCAAAAAGAGAGTGTTTCTTTTACTTTTCTTACATTTTCATACATTTTAGTCGTTTTTTTAAGCTTTGATTTAATATTTTAGAATGAGGCGCTCCATGAACCATGGTAAACGTAACTGATAATGATGCTCCTTTTTATAAGCTTTTATATGAGTATTAATTTATTTTGGTTCATGGAGCGCCTCATTCTAAAATATTAAATCAAAGCTTAAAAAACGACTAAAATGTATGAAAATGTAAGAAAAGTAAAAGAAACACTCTCTTTTTGGGTAATATTTTCTGTAACTTACTATTTTTTTTATCACCTAAACTTTATATTAAAATAAAGTTTATATCTTCAAGTATATAAATACATTTACAATTTGTCGGATTCTGGAACTTTTTTTTTCGAGTGTATGAGGGGCGGATTTTGGGCCTTATCAACCCACCTCCTTTTTGAGATTATAAGGCTTATTTTTTGAAACAGTATAAAGTCACCTTTAGTCAATACTCACCGTATTTGATTTTACAAAATTATTAAGGGTAGGTGTTAACGAGGTTTGGTATTTATTGTTTACTGTGACGTCATTAGTTCATTACTTAATGAACAATGTTCTTCCAACCGAATTTTTACTACGCCATTCTCATTGGAAGCTAGATAATTGCAGGGGTAATGTTAAATCGCCGACGGTGACTTTTGCAGCGATTCAGTAACGATACAATCGCAAAAAGACCGCGATATAGTCGTGATGCTGTCGCATATACGAGTATACGACGTATACCTTAGCCCACGTAACAACGACTCTGCATCGCTACTATCGCGATACAGCATCGATACAGACGCGATGCAGCATCAATACAGTCTGCGCTGTAGGTAGTGACTACCTGCCAACGCTTGTGGTCTGAATTACTGCAAAATTCTGATCGATACTGAATCGTTGCAAAAAATCACTGTGGGTCATCTCCCCAATAAGGTCGTTACAAGAAATAGACAGAGCGTTACCTTAGTAAGTAACTTAGACAGCCCGTAAAAGTTAGGGAACGTTGGAAAACCGGTATTAGTACCTTACTTATAAGTTGCCTATCCCTGAGATGTCCTAGAAGGAAGGATTTTTAAAAAAATACCATCCCTGAAGGAGTAAAAGTAATGAACAGTAATCCATGCGGACAAAGTTGAACGCAGTTAGTAGTTTATGCAACGCTTGTTGGAACTTTTTACATAGGTACCATTTACCGGCATCCTTTACTTAATCATTAAAGAGGGAAATATGTAGCCTATAACTAATTAGGGATAGAACTATAAAAAGTTTCCACTTGTCGGAGCTTCAAAGTTGATTTTGATAAAATCAATTGATACTAATTGGCGTTATAAGTAATGGTCATGTAAGAAACTTAATAATTAGCTTTCAATAAATAAAAATAAATTATTCTGTTATTACCTTTTTACAAAAGGGTTTAAGCAGTATGCCGCCATGTTGATTGCATACCTATGTATTGTTATTAACCGGTTTTGCTTGCCTTTTTCACTTGATTGCACCAAAAAGGCACCAGAAAAGGTTTTTATTAAGTCCGCGAGTTTTAAAAATTTGAACGAAGTACGAGCCAGCTTAGACTAGGATTTAGTCCACATGATTATCTCAAGAATCAAGTAGATTTTTACAAAATTCCGCGGGAACCTTGTGTTTTTCCAGGATAAAAAGTAACCTAATAATTGCCAATCTCCAAGCCTCCAACTACGCCCATGCGAAAAATGGCACCTCTCAATCTGTTGCTACGTTGCTGCGTGATTGAAGGAAAAACCAATAAACGATTAATACAATTTCACATTTACAATATTAGTAGCTAAGGATTAATTTATTTTAGATGAAATAGTTAAAATCTATTTCAACACTAGCGGACCCGACAGACGTTGTCCTGTCTTAACTATGAATATTGAAACTCTGACGAAATTGGCAGCACGCATTCTGTCAATGTTATGTCAAACGCCATAAGGTTACATCAAAAAAGTTTGAATTGTAAAAGCGGTTACATTAGAAATAATTTAATATGGTGGTTAATATTTCTTAAATTTTCGAATTTTCCGCGCAATTTTCTTAATTTTTTCTTTCATAAGAACCTTCTCCTGACAATAACAAACACAATAAAAAAAGAATTAGCGAAATCGGTCCAGCCGTTCACGCGTGATGCGCTTACCAACACATTAAGCGATTCATTTTTATATATATAGATGACAAAGATAATGAGGATAATAAATTAAACGCACACGCGCAAAGTATATCAATTGTACCTATAACATTTTAAGAGTCCCCTTGATTTTTTTAGGTTTCCATCATCAGATCCTCACCAGATGACCACGGAAACACCTCGGAAGTTTACCATTCAAACAAAAAAGAATTTTCCAAATCGGTCCAGGCGTCTTCGAGTAATCGGGGAACATACCTAAAAAAAGATTCCGACGAATTGAGAACCTCTTCCATTTTTGTAGTCGGTTGAAAACATCAAAAATTAAACTCAAAATCATACAATGGGAGGTTTAATTTCACAATATTTCACCCCAGGAGGCTTTGTGGGAACCTCCAAAGTTCCACATATAAGGGAATACTCGTATAATCGCATTTTCCAAGAGTAATAGCTGATAGGATGATGTGCGGGTGGACACTTGGTGACAATAACACTAACTCAGGTGCAATTGTTTCATTGTGTGACCGGACGGTTCCCCATCACTCCTTATAGAGAGGGAATGGTGGACTCTGACTTAATTACGTTCGCCCCACTGTGGCTCTGAAAAGAGAGATCTTTCCCCGTATTAGGATTTAGGACGAAACGTGAGCAGCAAGAGATGCATAGATCTTTTTTATTCGATGACAAGATAGTCCTTGACTGCGATCTCACCTGATGGTAAGTGACGATGCAGTCTAAGATGGTAGCCGACTAACTTGGAATTTTTTGCGATTGCGCTGGTTCTGAAGCAGACCGTATGACACTTGATAGGGAAAAATGCAGCATGGACCTATGAAAACAGAGGAATTCTTATTCTCCATTATTTTTTTCATTTAATTTAGAACGTTGGCTATATCGGACGCCGGTGTATTTATTTTTTAATTAATATATAATTTTTTAAAGTTTGTGGGATGTCTAATTATAAAATGGGTCTATTTTTTGCAATTTTTGAACGGGTTTTATTCTTCTAATTGTTAATTTATTGAAAAAAGCAAAACATAAGGATATGTCACCGGTAGACATGGATTTATATAGTACGAAAATATTTTCTCTATTGTTATTACACAGAAGAATACGTTTGTATGAACGATTGCTTAAGAAAATTGAATGGATAACTACTCGTAATTTCTGATCACCATTTATTTCAAGATATCGCGTATTTTGTGGCCCAATTACAAAAGAGTGAATTATATAAACATTATTGCTCTGAACTTAAATTGAGTTTGCACTAGAATTTCACTTAAATGATCTTTATAGACAGCTATCTTATAGGATTTCACTTCGTTCTCTTTATATCATTATAGTCTTTACTCAATCACATAATAAGTATGATGGTAAATTATCTAATGCAACCTTGTCATTATTATTAACTAGCGACCCACCTGACTTCGCATAGGTGCAATTTACTCATTTATTAGCCAAGCTAAACTTAAATTATTTTCTCCACTCCCCTCCAAATAAACGAAAAGCTTGTATTATAAAAGTGCAACGAGCGGGATTAAACCTGCAACCCTCCAGTTTTCATCCCGCATCTTTAACCGTCGGGCTATTGAGGCTTCCAATTAACTCCTTCCATCAAAAATATATGACTTGAGATGTAAAAATATAACAGAATATACTTTCTGCTCTAGTTGAGAATCGATGATCCAAACGATTCAAATGGAGCGGTTCACTGATTTGTATCTTTGAACTGATTCAGATACAAATGATCCAATCTTAACGAATGTTTTTGCCACCTCTAGTAGGCACATCATCTGGAGAATCGAGCCCACTATCACCATATTACAAAACCCAGCGTGTTACATCACCACTATTAATTACTTGTTCCCTTATCACCCCATCTGACACGTCCCCGCTCCTGTTCATGTTCATCAGATAACAATTATACACATAAAATATCGTTATGCGATCTGTGTGTACGTGAGAAGATTTAAATAAATTGTCTTTTCCATTCCCTGTGACACTGGCAAACTCTTAGATCTGGAGAATGCTTCGCTATTGGAGTGAAATATGCGCAGGTGCGATATTAAATTTTTGGCGAAGATCTGATAAATATCTTCGGAGATGGAGGGCAATATTCATCAATGATTAAGAGCAAATCGCTCGCGATCAGAGAATGTCTAGATTGTTCCTATGAAGCTACGCTAAAAAGCTTAAAATACTGACTTCAAATTTTTATAGTTTTGTTTTAGTTTGTCCACGTATTTTGAAGTCGGGCTAGCGTCGCGCATCGGTTTTTCTTTCCATTTAAGCCCCCCCCCTGACTCCATCATCCCTACGTGTACAAACAGCTAAAATTATTTTATACTTTCGTAATGGTGTTTGAAGCTTGAAGAAGGAGTTTGAAGAGCCGGCAAGAAACTCAGCAGTTGCTCTTTTTAAAAAAAATAGATTCGATAACATAAGCTAGATAGGCCAAAGCTCTCCGCTCCCTTTTTATATGACAAACATTCTTTAGACCAGCTGTAACAATATAACCAACAACTTGAACACCTGGTATCTGACCGAATGCACGTATGTATGAGTTAAACATTACAATAATAAAGCATTGTAACCAATGTCGCGCGACCAAACACGTCCGTCACTTAGCATCTCTTGTATATCAGATAATATTTAAAACGCGGTCCCTTGACAGAATTTATCTACATCGTTAAGTGTGATCCGTACCGTTCCGATGTCAGAGGAGACTGACTGACTGCCTGATGTGCGCAGGCGCCGCCCATTTTACCTAAAGACTTTAATATCAAGGATCCACTTTATTGGATGCCACTTAAAAAAGACGTGTAAAACAAGATTATGCGCATTTTGATGAGGCAAAATGCTTAATGAATTACAATTTAAAATTATAATCTTGTGTGTAAAAAGTTGTTATATTTCAAGACAAATAGCTTGCGACAGCCGAACGGGAAATGTGGTTTTTTGTTTTGGTTCCAAAGGTCGGTTGTAGGGAAGGACGTTTGGTTTACGGCATGCCTAGTTGAAATTTTTCTTAATTAACTTTATTATTATTATATTAAAGTATCTTTTGCCCCGCGGCTGAGTCCCCGTGGAATTTGATTTTTTGAAAATCCTACGGAAACCCCTTATTTTTCCAGGAAAAAAAGTAACTTTTTTTTATTTTATTCAATGATAAGATAGTCCTTGACTGCGACCTCACCTGATGGTAAGTGGCGATGCATTCTAAGATGGTAGCGGAATAACTTAGAAGGGAAACTTGTATCACTAACCATATACCTTGTACCATCAAGTCAAGTATATAATTTTACAATTTACGGAGTTTCACACACAGAAGATATACTGTGGGTATAGAACAAACATATAATTTTATTGACGTTTATCTATAAAACGCCACACAATTTATTTTTAGTTTTTATTTTTAGTTTCATTTTAATGTTGTGTACAATATGTGATCAAACGAACTTGCAAAGTGAAGTTCGATCGATATTATATGAGTACGCTTCATTCGAAGATATTACGCAATTGAAATGAAATAAAGTGTATTCATTTCATTTCACATAAAATATCGTTATGCGATCTGTCTGTACGTAAGTAAAAAGTCCTGAAAAGAGTTTTTCAATATTTATATCACTGTAAAGACAAATTAATATTAATATTATTTGGTAAGTTCATATTCAAAACAAAAAAGGGTTTTTGTCTTTCACCCGTTGATGGACGACTTTTGAAAAGTTCGCGCCCACGCGAACTCATATCGAGTGATAAAACGATGTGCCCCGTGCATTGAACCCGAAATCAATTAATACGCAAAAAACTTTCGCACGGACATTCATTTATCATCGCACATACCTACGTCTGTGTCGAATTTTTTTGGAAAAAAATTACATTTTGACAAGTTAACGATAGCAGCGCAAATTCTGGTTAAAATTAATCGCGTCTGCCTCTTTTTTTGGAGTCAATTTTATCATGAAACTGGGTTAAAATTTTATAATCAATAACGAAACGAGTGAAAGACGTGTGGCGGTTTGTTGATTTGCAAGATGCAACAACGTCAGTAAGTGGATGGGTGATCGACTTTGGAGGTCCGTGTTTGCTATTCTTGTAAATGGATCTGGAAACCAATATCATTACTGTCTTAAAGAAATACCTACTTTGTGTAATTAATAAAAAGGGGTCACGACCCTCAGTAAGCCTGTAAGGGGGCTTAAAGAATTGGACGCCGAAAATTAAATTAGAGCGCAGTGACGTAACAACAGGGTGGCAAGACGGCAAAATGCCACGGGCCCCCAGCCTGAAGGGCCTATCTCATTGGTTGAGCTTCTTTATATTGGGGGAGGGAGGGCCCCATCCGATGAATTTGCCACGGGCCTCAAACGGTATAGTTACGCTACTGTTAGAGCGGTCAGATAAAAAACAATTTCAAGCCTATTTATTACATTACTGAATCATTCTTTATTTGAAGATAATACTAGCATTGCAATAACAACCGAAAATAAAATATTTTTTTATATAACTAGGAGGATGATTTATCAGTAAAGGTAGTAAACATTATGTAACTTTAAGAAAAAAATTTGACGAGACAAATATTTCAATTTGGAATTAACGCGTACCGCGAAAATTTAGTTTGTACAAGAAAGTGTCATTTTAATACACATAAAACACTAAAACACAGAGCGCTATCACCAATATATCGTCGAAGAATTTTATCTTGAAACTTGACACTCGGGTCTTCGGACAATAAAATTCAAATTGGAATCCCATAAAAATATCGGTTCGAAAAATCAGCGCATGCGCCCCTCACGACTTAGCGATTTTGAATTCTCGGCAGCGTATCGTGTTTTCCAAGAAAGAAAAACAAAAAACAAAAAAAAGCTAAGTAAATACGGATTTGATCGTAATATTTAACATGTTTATAGATGTTCAAAATTGCTCTGTAGTTTGATCTTAATTGAAGATCTGAGTTTTTTTTTTGTTTTGGGTCAAACTGACTCATCTTTAGTCCAGTATAATTAGACCCTATTAGAAAAGCAACGATTACTGGCAGCTCTCTTTATACAATGCTACATTCTTATTCTTACATGTTAGGTACATTTACAATCGAAAATGTAACATGTAAGCATAACATTTTTACAATCAGAAAATATAACGGTCAAAAACAAATAAGTTAGAACCTATTTTAATGCGACTGTATCCGTCTCTTTCTAAAACGAATTTTTGTATGAATAGTGTATCTACTGAATCATGACGTCATGTTGCTGTAGCGCTCTCTTTTCTAACAAGAAACTTAAAAGCTCCATTTTTCGAGACTAGTTAAGGTATTAAAAAAAGAAAAATGACACTGTGGTATAATATTAAAAACCTTTATTTTAAGTAGATAAAAAAATAATTGACAAATAATTGTAATTGTCAAATTGTAATCTAAGTTAGTCATATTTGCGTGTGCATCATAAGGAAAACAGCCGTTACCCCTTGACTGTTGACTCTGTATGTTCCACGCGTGTCAAGTGCTGTGCAAACGTTTGTCTTGAAAGCGAAACGACAAACAACGTGTTGGCTTAACCCGAATAAGGAGTCGTGAAAGCTTGCTCAAAGTTTAGAAGGTGACTGCGCTTCGTGTGTCCACAACTCCGGTGGGGTCGGCTCGTGTGACGTAATGTGAACCTTTTTTGAGCGAGCGTGACAGCAAATACTGGGAAATAAGCTACGAACAAATAATAAGTAAGGAAGTCTAACTGCTTTAAAAAAATTACCCCAACAAAAATTGCGCCAAAGTGGGTGGAGATTAAAATTAAGCCCTTAGAGGCGGGGATTAAAATCAAAAGTAGCACGTCAACAGTTGGACATTTTTCTTGCACGTCAAATTTTCATAACATCGTCCAATGACTTAGCTGTTATAGCAAACATAGCAACACGCGCGCGAACCAATCATTGCTTTCGTTCTAAAGGATCTGGCCGAATAAGTATGGCGAATCTGCCCCCAAATGGCAACCTATATCGAAACTTCTGTTGTAATATCTACTTGATGTACCAAAACGATCTATGTTGATTGTAGGTATTATGAAAGCCTAAATTATGCATTAATTCGAAACGCCACTTTTCACATACGATTGTATCTGGAACTAATATCTAATATTGCAAAAAAAAAAAAATGGTGCACCGACCTCTATAATTAATCTATGAAATCATACGATAACAACAATGAAATTGTAAATTAATTATTATAGAGGTCGGTCGGTTGCAATATTACTTATTAGTTGCAGAGACACTCGTATCTGTTTAGTGCTTACAGCGCAAAATAGCGTCAATCTAGTAGGTTCAAAAAGGTCCTCCAGGTCCTCAACTATACCCATTCAAAAAATCACGTCGATCCATTGCTCCCTTGCAGCATTATTGAAGGACAAACCAACAAACCAACAATTTTGAAGAGAACCATATATTAAAGAGAAGAATCTCCGCGAGGTATTTCAACAGAGTTGTTATTGCAGAGCCTATTCATTATAATGTTAATGAGTGGCGACAATTAATGAGGTGCGCGTAACTAGTACGCTGATGTTCGGATAGCCTGTTTTGGACTCAGTCTACGAGTATGTACAGATCCTAAGCATTAAGGTTGGTTCAGACGAAGAAAGGCCTAATAAAAACAACAACACTCTTGTACTACAATCCATTTAGTCAATCACCGTACCGTAGTACGTGGTACCACCAGGGCTACATCTTTTCCAGCTGTGACCATCGCAATTACCTCTGGTCGGCTGCTACCCTTTTGCTATTGGTTAAAATGCATTGATGTAGCTAGAATGCCATAAATTCAGCCAATCAGAGGCAATGAAATACACCCTACGTAGGCACCTTTTATTCCGACACCGGAGCATCTTCAGGAGATGTTGACTGCAAAAATGAGTTCGTCTGTTGGTTTGTCTTTCAATCATGCAACAACGGAGCAACGGTTTGACGTGATCTCTGGCATGGGTATAGTTGAGAATCTGACATTTAAGTTAGTACTTAAGTTACTTTTATACCGGCAAAGCAAAGGATTTCTGGGGGATTTTTAAAGCGGAACTCCTTAAAATTTGATATCTATAAATACAATTTGCAATAGAGAACGTTTAAGTTTTAATTGAAGACAGGTCCGACTAATTGCTGCTTATGTACCTACACACATTTTGTATTGGAGAATCATAATTCAATTTGAATTGTGTCATAATCTGTTGTGTCTAATAAAAAAAATCGAAGCAGACGAAGTTGCAGGTAAAAGCTTAGTCTTTTTCTTCTAAATATTTAAAAGGAAAAGGTGACTGACTGACAGAACTATCAACGCACAACTCAAACCACTGGACGAATTGGGTTGAAATTCGGCATAGGTTACAGGTACAAGTAGAAGGATTTTTAACAATTCAATCCCTAAGAGGTAAAATAGGGGGTTGAAATTTTTTTACTTTTTTTTTTGTTTTTTAAGAAGAATATGAGCCAAGTTGAAGTTGACTTATATCCTCCTATCCCCTCCAAATAAGCGGAAAGCTTGTGCTAGGAGTGGGTAGGACAATAGTGCAACGGGTGGAAGTGCGACCTTACAGTTTTCAGTCCACACCTTTAACCGTTAGGCTATTGAGGCTTTGAAAGCCCAACGAAGCGAAGCTGCCGGTAAAAGCTAGCAAAAAAATAATAGTGAGGCTCGTGTGAGGCTCGCTTAGATCGCGTGCGCGCGGTATAACAATTAAATAGCGTTCTTTATATGGCGCTGTGAAATACCGTTGTCGCTCCCCGGTCCCCACACCACGCATCTATCGTATGCTCTGTCACTACTTGTTATACTAGTTATCTGAGTTATTTTATTGATACCGACACTATTCCACTATTCTTACAGTCTTACTTATAATCCTATTATTAATATTATAAAAGGTCTCACCCCTTCTGTAAGGGGTAAGAATCATGTAATATCAGGGTACATCGAATAATGTAATAATGTAATGGCCTTACAGTATTCCGCCCGTATTCGATGGCCTAGAATGATAACTACGTAACTCAAAAAAAATGCAAAATGATAACCACATAACTCAAAAAATGCAAAATGGAGCTGCAAAACTGAACCAGTAATTTAAAAGAAATGACTCAGAAGTCAGTACGTAATTTTATTAATTTGTGATCTTGTTTTTGAGCTCATCCATCTAATAACGTATTATTTAGGTTTTTTCTGAGATACGAGATTTTCGATGCACATGCTTTACGATGAGTGGGGAAAGGAGAATATTAGTCATGTTCAGCATTAAAAAAAGGAAAAAAGAGAGATAAGTAAATATAGTTTATTTAATCTTTCAGTCTTATTAAAGTAAGTTTATGTTCAAACGTTGAGAAATTCATCGCTACAAAACACTTTCGGGATCACATACCTACCGATACAAGAACTATCTCGGCAATAAACCTCGTTCACAGGCGCGCGATAGCGACTTGTAAATAATGCACTTAAGACGCCCAATTTGCACTGTTTAAATTATTCACGCTACCTACCACTTCCATGATAAATATTGCCAAACGATATAATGCCATCCCGAACATAATCCGCTCCTCTCAGCAGAATCGGCTTTCCGAACCGGTAGTAGAGTCTAGATGTATCGTAAGAGCCATATTTGGATGAAATAAATAATTTTGATTTTTTTGTTTAACATGAGTTCGATTCATGCTACTACAGCTCGAACTAAGATGCCGTCTCATGAAATGCTATGTCTGGTCCACTCTCTTGTATGGCTGCGAAACATGGGTTCTCAAAAAAGAAGCAACTAGTCGATTCGAAATGTGGATATTCAGAATGCTCAAGATTCCCTGGAACAGCTTCACATCGAATGCGAAGGTACTCGAATTAGTTAGCAAAAAGAGAGAACTCATGTCAACCATTATGTGGAGAAAACTCGCTTTCTTTGGGCACTTGCAGCGGGGAGCCCAATTCTTATTCCCGAGATTGGTGTTGGAAGGAAGAATTGCAGGCAGGAGAGCACCAGGTCGCCAAAGACGCAAGTGGTTGGAAGATGTGAGGGAGTGGACTGGGCCTAGCTATCCTAAACTGAAGGAAGCGGCCCTGCGTAGAGAAGCTTTTCGTATGCTGACCGCCAAACTTCACTTCGAGGAAGGCACGCGATGATGATGATGATGACCCTATACTTTCCAGGTGGTCTCATTGCCTTCAGGTCTGGATCTGATTATGGGATCCTGGAGAAATCAAGGGAACTCTGCTATAGGCACAATTGATATACTGTATAGTGGCATTTGAAGTTGGTTTTGTAAAAAGAATTTTTACATTTATACTTATGAAATGTGTATATTCCTGGAAAGTAACGTAGGCTATTTTTTATCCCGGCATAATAAAAGGTTCTTGAAGAACTTTTAATAAACCTAACCCCACGTGGAAGAAGTCACGTGCAAAAGCTCGTCATTGATAAAAGGGAAGATTAGGTGAAATATTTTAACCCATTAAAAATTTAACCCGGGCCAGATTATCTCAAGTCTTGCTTCAAATTTACGCGTTCAAACAAAGTGTTAACATTAAGATAAGAAGCTGAGCTTAAGATCGCTTAACAGTGCTTTTTTGCGGTGAGTTATCTGAATTGCAAATGCACGCTAAGACTATCAATTCGACTTATCTTTGATCTGCCCTCTTAAAGGTCGGCTTTAAAACGACCCCTTTAACAGCTTCTGGGATTCCTTAATAAATGTTTTTGTTCGAATGCTTTTTACTGGACGTTGGAATGTGTGGATCTATTTCTCTATGAATTATCATGCAATTATTGTGCAGTTTTAGCGCCAGTTGTAATATTTACTGTACTTCTTCTATTGATTTATGAAACTTGTTATCGACTGACTCTGAAATTATATTTTACTAGCTTTTGCCCGCGGCTTCGCTCACGCTAAGTACAATTTTTCGTACACGACGTATTTTCCAAGAAAAATGGCTGTCAGTGAATGAATGATCACTTTAGATTTTAGATTTAGATTTATAAGATTTATTATCATACAATATATTACAAGTATCGATAAAACTGCATTAGTGTAACACTGTGTCGCAGTTTTATCGCCCTACCCTGGTAAGTATACACAAACCATGAACACGTATTTTACTAACAATTTATCCATAAGTATTCAAAATAATAAATATTGATACAAAATTAAATTTAAATTGATGTATCTATCATATATTAAAAGTATTTAATATGTTTTCTCTTGACGTAAAAATTTGAGGTAGGTGGTCAAAATGTCCAAAAGTGAACATAATAATATGGGTGGGTATGCCTTATTACATCTTGCCGTATTAAATCTGGCCGTAAAGCCGAATACAGATTACAACAGCTAGACCGCAAAAGCTACTCATACTGAACACAAAATATCAGACAAGTGAAAAACGCGTTCGCTTATAATAATACTTACGCAGTACGCACTGCTCACCGATCGATCGTATGGATAGAAAAGTAATTCCAATTCATTTTTTTTTTATTTTTTCTTTCGGATATAAAACAATAAGGTTTAAAAATGTTTGCAACGGACTAAGTTACTGACTCTTAAAACAACGATTCACAGCTTTATCATTAGTAAAAATTATCGATGGTGGTGGAGTCATGACATGTCATTAGAGTTACAAGTTGGCCTACATGAAATAATTTTGATTTTTTTAATTTCTTATTCTTCCATCCCTTTTGTTATAGATTCAGAAAATGTTACCCTTTCTTCACGTGCGGCTTTTACGGTTTGCTGTAGTGTGCAATCAAGTTTACATAAATCCCAATTAGGGCAAAGGAAATGCAAACCACAGGTTTCGGTAGCGTCTTCTCAATTAGTGCTTTCCAATGCATACCGATTGCCGATACGCGGTATACGCTCGCTGTATTTGGACGGCACGGGTGTACGCGAGGTTATAAAGTAAAAGATCTATCCTCAGATTTTAATTAGGTATATTATATTACTGATAATCTGAATATCTAAAAAGAAACGGTGACTGACTGACTGACTGATTAATCTATTAATATACAATTCAAACAACTTGATGGATCGGATTGAAATTTAACGTACTGACAAAGGTATCCACTAAGAAAGGATTTTTGAAAATTC
Source organism: Hipparchia sbordonii (assembly GCA_038048805.1). NCBI lineage: Eukaryota > Metazoa > Arthropoda > Insecta > Lepidoptera > Nymphalidae > Hipparchia > Hipparchia sbordonii. The sequence continues at coordinate 1,325,181 of JBBIWI010000007.1, forward strand.
AGTCCCTAAGGGGGTAAAATAGGGATTTGAAAAATCTAATTTAACGTGAGAGAAGTTTTATAAACGTTTCTTGTTTCTTTTCTGGTTTGAATGTTTCTTGGTTGGTTTGTTAATTTATCCTCCGATCATGCAGCAACAGTATAACTGATCAGATGATATTTTGATGGTAGATGACCTGGACATTATTAAGCTGGCTTTTATCCCAGAAAAATAAAAGATTTCCTGCAGGATACATAAAAATAATACGGATAAAGTTGTGGGCAAAAACTGGTATAAAATATAAGAATAAAAATTCGTATACGGCGCACTTGGTATAACGCAGAAATTGGAATGGCAGGGAGACTTGCGCCATAATATCATTATATTTCATAAATAATTTTTAACTTTTTAACAATATTATGCTTTATTAATTAATAAGAATCTTTTTAGAAATTGAAAACGTCATGTAGCTTTTATAGTTGGGATTTTATAGTCAAAATTTTATTTAATCTTGAGATGTAACACAAGAACCTTAACGCATGTACACTGAATTTCTTTAATAAATCAATTGAAGGCGCGGTACCTTTGCGAGTCGATGGTAAAGAAAGTTAATCGCAATTTTCTAGCTTTCTTTGTTATTCCCTACCATTTTTGGGAACATAATATTTTTATTTTTGCTTTCCCTTCCAAGATATTGATTAAAATTGAAGCAAGTCATCGTATTATAACAGTCAAGGTTGCAATAAACTCCGTCATTTGCACCGTATTTAGATTGATTGTAGACCATATAGATTGACGGTTGTTTATTAATTAATTTAAAAAAAAATTAATTAATTAATCTTATATTATTTTAATTAATAAATAAACAATTTTTACCGAACATTAAAACTAGGACACAAACAATGAAATGGAAGTACACAAAGGACCATGAACTTTTCTCTACTGAAGCCATTTCTTCCAGGGGTCCTTAAAAACCCGGAAAATTAATCAAACATACAAACTTTTGCCGTTATAATATTAGTTGTATATTATTAATATAATAGTTATTAATATAATAATTAGGATTCATATAAAATGTACCCTATGTTACCCGGATCATCATAACAAATCTATTGACAATTTCTTTTTTTAATTCTATGAGAAGATAGCCCTTGACTGCGATCTCACCTGATGGTAAGTGACGATGCAGTCTAGGATGGTCACCTAGTCACCTAGTCATCATAATCGGCTCAATAGTTTATTCGCTGGAGTACCAATCACGGAATTGGCAAATAGCGACATACATAGATTTCTAAGCACATAAACCCTTCTTTTGGCTGTAGTCGGGCAATAGTCCCAGGGCTGTACTTACAAGGTCAGTGATTACATCAGGAGGTCGTCGAAATTTATCGCCCAATCGACTTAATATAACAAACCTTTATTTGGGTCTATATTACATACTCCTTATTAAAAGCGGGGCATAAAACAATTTCAACGGTGTTCTGAAATCCACTCACGTAAGTACTTTTTGACGGAAAACCTATTAAATTTTATGAGTGTTTTCCATACCTGTCTTGCTCCAATTTTTTTGTTTGCCCGGTATCTTTAATTCTGAGTTCAGTGTGTATAATAAATACTGGAAGAGACATTCTGGTGTTTACGAATTTCATTTTTAGGCATTGACATATAATACTATGGACCTTGGGTGTAAAGCAAAATTCGGTACGAGTGTACATGTGTATTTTTATAAACAAACGAATACATTGTAATTTATGTCTTTTATTAATCAGCCTAATTTTGCTTGCAATAATTTGCTTTCATTTGCTCACGCGGCAGCCCGAGCGTGCCCGAGCTAAATGCGATCAATCTGATAAAAATATTGTACTCCCTCTGTCTTATAGTAGCGTGTTAGAAAAGGACAGAGGACCTTTTGTCTGATGACAACCACGAGACTGAAGTGCGGCGATTGTATACCTTTTCGCGTTTTGGCTTTCTTTCGGTTCGGACTATTTTAACCGCTGACCCGAAGTCCATATCACTACATAGTATAAAACAAAATCGCTTTCTCTGTCCCTACGTATGCTTAAATCTTTAAAACTACGCAACGGATTTTGATGCGGTTTTTTTTAATAGATAGAGTGATTGAAGAGGAAGGTTTATATGTATAATAACATCCATTAACAGTGAATGATATAGGCTATATTAATATATATATAGCTACTCGTGCTGATTCACTGATTCACTGACTGACTGACTGACTGACTCATTGATCACCTCTCCTGTAAAATTTTGTATGGAAAAAATTTTTTTCACTCATGGTTTCGTATAGAGGACAAAAATTCATTCGGAACAAAAATATGGAGAGAGCTGATGAGTGAGGATTTCGGAGACGGGTGAGGAGCACCGGCCAGGGTATCGAAGTTAGGTGGGGGGTGTTCAACCAAATGTCACTCGAAACCTCATCCAATTGGCAGAGAGCCGAAAAAAAACTCCAAAATGGCGAATTCAAGATGGCGGCCATACAAATTTTGTTTGTGTCTATCTCGGAGAGTATAAGAGATGGAAGAGTGGTTTCTTGGCAAAAGATGATCAGGAGCCGAAGTTCCACTTGGTGAACAGAAAAAAAATTCAAGATGGCGGAATTTATTTTTTTCCATACAAAATATATGCAAGACTTTAATACGGTTCCTTTTCAAAATTTCTGATGGTTTCGTAGAGAGGACCAAAATTCGTACGGAGCAAAAATATGGAGAGAGCTGATGGTTGAGGATTTCAGAGACGGGTGAGGAGCACGGCCAGGATATCGAAGATAGGTTGGGAGTGTTCAAACAAAAGTCATTCGAAACCTCATCCAATTGGCAGGGAGCTGAAAAAAAATCCAAAATGGCGGATTCAAGATGGCGGCCATACAGATTTCGTCGGTATGCCTATCTCGGAGACTATAAGAGATGGAAGAGTGGTTTCTTGGAAAAAGATGATCAAGACTCGCAGGTCTACTTGATGAATAGAAAAAAAATCAAGATGGCGGAATTTATTTTTTTCATATAAAATGTATGCAAGACTTTGATAGGTTCCTTTCCAAAATTTCTGATGATTTCGTATAGAGGACAAAAATTCATTTGGATGAAAAATATGGAGGGAGCTGATGATTGAGGATTTCGGAGACGGGTGAGGAGCACGGTCAGGATATTGAAGATAGGTGGAGGGTGTTCAAACAAAAGTCACTCGAAACCTCATCCAATTGGCAGAGAGCTGAAAAAACCCTCCGAAATGGCGGATCAAAGATGGCGGCAATACAAATTTCGTCGGTGTTTATTTAAGAGACTATAAAAGATGGAAGAGTGCTTCCTTGGAAAAAGATGATCAAGACCCGAAGGTCTACTTGGTGGACAGAAAAACCGCGGTTCGCTTTAGCGAGCCGCGCACCCACGCGCCCTACTAGTTAATATATATATAGCTACTCGTGCTGATTCACTCACTCACTGACTCATTGATCACCTCTCCTGTAAAATTTTGTATGGAAAAATTTTTTTTCACTCACGGTTTCGTATAGAGGACAAAAATTCATTCGGAGGAAAAATATGGAGAGAGCTGATGATTGAGGATTTCGGAGACGGGTGAGGAGCACCGGCCAGGGTATCGAAGATAGGTGGGGGGTGTTCAACCAAATGTCACTCGAAACCTCATTCAATTGGCAAAGAGCCGAAAAAAAACTCCAAAATGGCGGATTCAAGATGGCGGCCATACAAATTTCGTCGGTGTCTATCTCGGAAACTATAAAAGATGGAAGAGTGGTTTCTTGGAAAAGGATGATCAGGACCCGAAGGTCTACTTGATGAATAGATAAAAAAATCAAGATGGCGGAATTAATTTTTTTTCCATACAAAATATACGCAAGAATTTAATAAGGTTATTTTCCAAATTTCTGATGGTTTCGTATAGGGGATAAAAATTCATTTGGTGGAAAAATATGGAGAGACCTGATGGTTGAGGATTTCGGAGACGGGTGAGGAGCACGGCCAGGGTATCGAAGATAAGTGGGGAGTGTTCAAACAAAAGTCACTCGAAACCTCATCCAATTGGCAGGGAGCTGAAAAAAATCTCCAAAATGGCGGATTCAAGATGGCGGCCATACAAATTTCGTCGGTGTCTATATCGGAGACTATAAAAGATGGAAGAGTAATTTCTTGGAAAAAGGTGATCAGGACCCGAAGGTCTACTTGATGAATAAAAAAAAATTCAAGATGGCGGATTTTTTTTTATTTCATACAAAATATATGCAAGACTTTGATACGTTCCTTTCCGCTGATGGTTTCGTATAGAGGATAAAAATTCATTTGGAGGAAAAATATGGAGAGAGCTGATGGTTGAGGATTTCGGAGACGGGTGAGGAGCACGGCCAGGGTATCGAAGATAGGTGGGGAGTGTTCAAACAAAAGTTGCTCCAAACCTCATCCAATTGGCAGAGAGCTGAAAAAAACTTTGAATTGGCGCATTCAAGATGGCGGCCATACAAATTTCGTCGGTGTCTATCTAGGAGACTATAAAAGATGGAAGAATGGTTTCTTTGAAAAAGATGATCAGAATGCGAAGGTCTACTTGATGATGAGAAAAAAATTCAAGATGGCGGATTTTTTTTTTTCATAAAAAATATATTATGCAAGACTACGATAGGGTTCCTTTTCAAATGGTTTCGTATCGAGGACATAAATTCATTTGGAGGAAAAATATTGAGAGAGCTGATGATTGAGGATTTCGGAGACGGGTGAGGAGCACCGGCCAGGGTATCGAAGATAGGTGGGAGGTGTTCAAACAAATGTCACTCAAAACCTCATCCAATTGGCAGAGAGCCGAAAAAACTTGCAAAATGGCGGATTCAAGATGGCGGCCATACAGATTTCGAAAAAGATGATAAAGACCCGAAGATCTACTTGGTGAACAGAAAAACCGCGGTTCGCTTTAGCGAGCCGCGCACCCACGCGCCCTACTAGTATTTTATACCCGTGCGAAGCCAGAGCGGGCCGCTAGTAGTATTATATGTGAATGTTTTTAAGTAATCGCACAACAGTGTCTTTTCTAGAATGGCGTATAACCATCTCGGTAAAAAGCGTTCTGAGCAACTGCCGAGATCTTGATCCTCGTAAAATTTTATGTGTCTCGGACAAAGCGAATTTTGTTAATTAACTGTTTCGCCGCTCTGAGGTGTACCCTCCTGTGTAGTGATAGATAATGTTTTCTCTTTTTTTTATCTGTGACTCGAATCTTAATTCCACTTCGAGTCGTGTTGAGGCCATCTTTTTAAATGGTCAATTTCGGGAATTGGATGCGTTGAAAAAGCAATGTGTCTCGTCCCCTTAAGCGGGTGATGTTACGGTTTGTACCCCTTTGCTGAATTACCGAATGTAAATCCCAAGGTCTGGATACAGGCGGCGTTAGACTGGGACCTGTGGAAGTCCATATTATGAGACCTTTGTCCAGCTGTGAACGTCTGTCAGTTGATGACAAGAAGAATATTAAAAGAAGCAATCATCACTATCATCGTAAATAACAGTGTTTTGTTTTCTTTTTTTGCGACTGCGATCTCACCGGATGGTAAGTGACGATGCAGTCTAAGATGGTAGCGGGCTAACTTGGAAGGGGTAGAGCAGTGTAAATTCAACCCATACCCCTAATCGGTTTCTACACGCCATCGTACCGGAACGCTAAATAGCTTGGCGGCACATCTTTGACGGTAGGGTGGTAACTAGCCACGGCCAAAGCCTCCCACCAGACAAAGTCTAGGCATGTACAAGTATGAATATTTTAATTAATCACAAAATTGCTTCACAAAATCGAACCTGTACCATTTTAAGCGGATGCGCATTTTTCTCAATGAAATTTTAAAGATGCCTCGTCGAAAATATTTTAACGAGAAATTTTAAAGGGCAAACAAAATATATCGTTTTTGAGCTATGCGAGGTACTTTAATTATAACAATTAATTATTATATTATGTGTATTAAATTTTTTACAATTAATTATCCTGCAATTTGTTCAAGACTTAACGAACTATATTTAACTACTGTAACAAAAATATTTACAATTCATAATAATTAATAGCTGCAATTTATTTCCTGAGGTTAATGTTTGGTTAATATTAATTGTCGGTCGGTTATTAAAAGAAAATGGCATCTATTTGATTGTTAATTTTCTCTCAATTTTATAAACATTTTATATGAATCCTACTTATTATACTTATACGAGTATTATTCAACTAATATTATAACTGCAAAAGTTTCCATGTGTGTGTGAATGTTTGTTATTCTTTCACGAATTTGGCTGAAATATGGAATGGAGATAGCTCACACCCTTTTTTTTTTTTTTTTTTATCGCTGGGAAATGCTTTTAGGCATCCCTCTCGGAAACAAGGCAGTTTAACTACGATGTTTCCGAGAGGGTATGTGGGACTCATTGGCACTCCAAAATACCCACTAAAACCCAGCGGCGCTCCTGCGCATCGCCTGACGACTGGGTTACGGGAACACTTGCGTAATCATCCGCAACCCAGCCAGCGACGTCCGTCAAGGCGGACCCTCCCCCTTGGACATCCTGCCCTCACTGCTCGTTTCTACCACCATAGTGATCGGGCAACCAGTCCACTGATGCCCGTAGCCAACAATGGATCAGCCGCCCGGAGCTCCCGTTACGGAGGCAGATGGCGGTCCTGCGCACGTCGCCTGCGTCCCGTCCTACGGCGACGGAGAGGGTTTGCGGTTACGTCCGCCTCCCGTAGCCTCTCCGCCGCTTCTTTCTGCGTCATCACCTCCTCGGCGAAGGAGGCGACGGCATTCCAAGGCCCTTCGCTGCTCACCATGGGCAGCGAAAGGTCAGGCCCCACTTCTGTCACGAGTGCGGCGGGCTGAGTCGACCACTCAACACACGACTCCAGCGTTTGCTGTGCCGAGTCTTCCGCATGGCCGCACTCGTGGCACACCTCCGTGGGCTCTCGTCTCGCAACCTTGCACAGATATCTCCCGAAGCAGCCGTGCCCCGAGAGAATCTGCACGAGGTGGAAAGAGAGAGCACCATGTTTCCGGCCCGTCCAGAGCTCAAGGACAGGCTGAATCGCCTCAATCGTGCGGTGGCCGGCCGTTGGCACTAGAAGCCGCTCCCGCCAACGAGCGACGAGATCAGCCTCCGCCAACTTCCGCCACGCGCGATCCTGCGCCGGAGTAGGGTGTTCCCCCCGGATTTGGGCATCCACCCTCCGCCAATACGCTCTCGAGAGCAGTTCGGCATCCAGATCCCAAGGCGGCGTCCCCGCCAGCACACAAGCTGCCTCGCACGATATTGTGCGATACCCCCGTATCACTCTGACGGCCATGACCCGCTGCGGCCTTCGCAGCAGGGCCCGGGTTTGGGCGGTCAGAGTGTCCGACCACACTGGCGCTCCGTAGAGCGCCATGGATCGCACAACTCCCGTGTAAAGGCGGCGACACCGCGAGCTCGGTCCGCCCAGGTTTGGTAGGAGCCTACTCAGGGCTCCAGCGGCTCCCACAAGTTTCGGGACCAGCTGCCGAAAGTGCTCCTCAAACGTCCATCGGCTGTCGAGGACGAGTCTACACCCTGGATTAACATAATAGGTTTTTATCCCGGAAAATTAAAGAGCTTCCGCAGGATTTAAAGAACCTGAATCCAAGCGGATGAAATTGCGGGCATCAGTTAGTTTTAAAATAAAAAAAGACCATGATATCTACAACTTTGGCCGTGGCTAGTTACCACCCTACCGTTAAAGACGTGCCGCCAAGCGATTCAGTGTTCCGGCACGATGGCGTGTAGAAACCAAAAAGAGGTTAGGAATCTACACTGCCATACCCCTTCCAAGTTAGCCCGCTACCATCTTAGACTGTATCGTCACTCTATGGTGCAGGGTGTGCAACGCACACGGGCGCAGGGTTGTAGGGGGCGCCGCGCCGAGCCGCGCTTGCTTGCTTCCCGACATCATTTAAAATTGCACCATTTTTTGCACCTGAATTTCCTTTCACTGGTGAAAATATAACTGTAAGTCAAACGGTATTCTTGTATTGTAAGTATTCCATTTTGACCGCGCGTCTACTAGAGGGCGCCAAAGATATTGATTGCACACGGGCGCTACATGGGCTAGAGCCGCCTCTGCTGACGATCAGATGAGATCGCAGTCATAGTCTATCTTGTCATCGAATAAAAATAATAATTAAGAAAACAAATAGCATTAATATGCCGCGGCTGTAATTTGCGCGAATCCTTAAGGGTCATGAAAATATTTTCACAAAACTTAAACCATTTAACGGTGGGCCCGTTACCCAGCGTATTATAAAGTTAAACAACCGTTCCAGGAGTCAGGCCTCAAACAATCGGACGGCATTGCTCCGCGCGGTCGCCTCTCGTAAATTACAAATTTATCGCGCACCGCGAACAATCCGAGCCGTCGCGATCTTTAAGTAATGGCCGGTAATTAAATACTTTTTGGGCTCCTGTATACCTGGCATTCCTTTCACGTGTTTGGTGTTGTGCGACACCGTTTAATTTTTATTTAAATTAGACCTCTTTGGATAATAATAATCAATGTAGTTTCTCTCTTTGCGCGTTCTATCGGCCCTATAACGGGGTGTGTTCTGAAGAGCTATTTGATCTTATTCCGCCCTCTATATTCTACAACCGCCACCGAACGCAATTTCACCCTTTTTTTCACGTACTACCAAATTGTAGAATCATCTCCCTTCAACCCACTTAATTAAAATGTGGGATTATTCAAGGGGCGGACCAATAAATTCCTGATAAGCCGGTAACGCATTGGTGGTGCCTTTGGTACAAGTGTTCATGGGCGGCAGTAATCACTTAACATCAGGTGACCCGCCTGCTCGTTTACCCGCTATTAAAAAAAATTATATACGTAGGCCATCTGGCCTAAAATAATCTTATTTTCCTATTCTTCTCGAGTCGACGGTCATCTCAAACACGGGCAGCCCGAGAAGCCACAAACGCGATAGCTCGGTCGATAGCTTCGTGCAGCTCCTCGTTCGTGTATGTTGTCAGGAACGCAGGGCAGATTATTTTGATTAGGGGGTGTCCACTGTCCATGCCTACAGTCCAAACCCAAACCATAAAACTTGCATGTTCATCATTGATCTACTTTTCTGAAATAAATGTAGCGAAACCGCTGAAGCTTTGGCTTTGAAGTGATTTGTTCATTGTATGACTGAAGCAAAAATGCCTATTCTAACCGAGAGATTTGTTCAAAATAAATCCTACTATCAGCTGGTAAAACTGTTAATTATGTATGTTCCCCGATTACTCGAAGACGCCTGGACCGATTTGGAAAATTCTTTTTTCACCTCTCTAGCTCAAAAAGGGCGCCTTTGCTGCCCAAAACCAGTGAGCAAAAGTCGTTTTTGCTCACTCAGTGAGAAAAAGTGTTTTGAATATAGAACGCATTGGATTGGCGTTTCTTCAACTCACCGTCTCAAGAAACGTTCAGAAATTTTGTATATAATATTGCATACCCCATACATTTTATTTCGACAAAATTTTTTAACTCTCTATTTTATTATTTAAACTATTTACTTTTCGTAAATGTGTTTTAGACTTTATAATTCTGTAACACACATGAAACATAAAAGAAAATTAAAATTAATTAATTAATATATTTTATTTTATGAATGACACAATTCCGAACGCAGACAAAAGAGTAATATAAAATGGCGGCAAAAAAAAAATAATTAACTCTATTCTATATCTTAATTAGGTACTAATTTCTTAGAAGTTATTTGTTGTAAGAATTTTAAAATAACAAAATGAGTGAATCTACTTATAATTCAGAATTAAAAGAATTAGTGTCTAACGCGAATTAAACTTTCTTCCGGAATAGTCTCGTGAAAAATACTTGAAAGCCTATGAATTATTTAATGATTGGAGACTTTCTAAGGATGCGAAGTCCTATTCAGAGACTGTGATTTTATCATATTTCATGGAATTGTCTAAAACAAGGTAACCATCTACATTATGGAGTATTTACTCCATGTTAAAAGCTACAATCAAATCGAAATGCGACGTTCACATTGAAACTTATCCTAAACTTATTGTATTTTTGAAAAGACAGTCGGAGGGGCACAAATCCAAAAAATCTAAAGTTTTCACCGCTCATGATATTGAAAAGTTTTTAAATAAATAAACCTAATTTTTAAAATTTTAAAATATCCTTTATGTTTTAATAAATATTTCTCTTACATCTTGTACTTTTTCGCTATTGAGGTGAAAAATTGTATGTATCACACGATAGCAAAGTTTTTGCTTCTTGTGCCTTTGAATCCCTCACTACTCTCAGGATTCTAACTTAGAATCACTCGCTACGCTCGTGATTCTATATTACCTTCGTTCTATAAACCTTCGTTCGCTCGGGATTCAAACTAGGCACTCGCAACAAAAATGAACTTTGCTATCTTGTTGAACAAATAACTATTTTGTTTGAAAGGGTATACTTTCCAAGTGGTCCCATTGTCATCAGGTCAGTATCTGATGATGGGATCCTGGAGAAATCTTCAAAATTTATAAGCACAATTGATACACTTTGTAGTGACTTTTGAAGTCGGTTTTATAAAAAGAATTTCTACGTTTATATTATTTAAAATTCCGCCTTGAAATCGATCAAATCGGTTCTCGCGAGTTGCTACCGTCATCATTTCAACCCATCAGTTGAAATGGCGGTCAAGCACTAATAATAACAATTTGTCTTGGATAGAACATGCTCGATAGATTCGGCCACTTGAAGTACTCTCCACTTTGTCAAATATTTACGATCACATTTAGAAATTTTGATCATTTCAACTTTCACTGCGTCTTGTTTAAACAAAATAATATGTAAAAGTATTGTAGCAAAATATTCCTATGTAATAATTATGTTAAAATCACTAGTAAATCACACTAATAATATAAAGCTAAGCCAATAAAGTCAAGCCTTAATAGCCCAACGGTGTAAGGTGTGGACTCAAAACTGAAAGGTCGCAGGTTCGAACCCCACCCGTTGCATTATTATCGTACCCACTCCTGGCACAAGCTTTTCGCTTATTTGGAGGGGAGAGGAGAATATAAGTTAAGTTCAGCTTAGCTAATATTCTTTATAAAAAAATGGCGAACGTTTGTATGTGTGTGTATGTTTATATGTTTGTTACTCCTTCACGCTACAGTAAATGAACCGATTTGGCTGAAATTGATATTGATGATGAATGGAGATAGCTCATACCCAGGATTGACACATAGGGTACATTATATCCCGGAAAATTAAAGAGTTTCCGTTAAAAAATGTTAATCCACGCGAATGAAGTCAAAGTTCAAATAAGATAAATAAATCTCGTTAGATTTTACTACTTTTGCCGCTTAAAAAAATTCAATTTAATAAAGATCAACAGTCAAATGCGATAGTAACTAGGTGCGTACGTGGATACACTGTTGCATTAATTATAATATTAATATGGATTACATATTAAAAGAAGATGCTTTAGGTACCAGGGACTACATGTCCTAAGGCCTGATTATCATAAACGACATCTAGCTTTACAAGCCTCACTTATCAATGGTGACATATTACAAACTTTGCCCCGCGACATAAAACAAGTGGCATTTATTCAAATACAAGTTAGTATCCCATGCACTTCCCATGCAAGACTTATATGGACCAAATTAATTATACACTTGCATGTGTAGACCAACTCGTCTAAGAGATGACATACCCAAGAAGTATATACTATGCAAAGGTTAGCCTAAGGATTTTATTGTTGAACGCTTTATTCCCCATCCCTGTTGTTTACATAATAGTGCAATACTAAGAATTTTACATGATTTTGGATATTGATACGATTCGTGGTCCATTCACATTTCAGTAGGTGACTCCGACGCAACATAACAAATAGAATACAACAATAAAATAATAGAATAAATACAAAACGATAGGTTCTGCATTAGTTAAACGTCGAATATTATTAATCGTGATGAATGACTGATTAAGCAGATTATAATGTATCAGATTATTTCATGCAAACAATCCTCGCATTAGATGGTAGGGAAAAAAAATCTGTCAAGGGAAGGAAATCTGTCAAGCATAGCACTGACTGTGGCTGACAATAATATACAAAATCAATTGTCATATTATTATGGTTTGTCCAATCCTTTATTTTCTTTTTGGCAGATCACGCCTATAAAATACCGTTTTTTTGTTTTCGGAATAATGTTCTAAAATAATGTCATACTTTATTGACGTTTAGTGAAGTGCCCTGTGTATAACAAACAACCACAGACTAAAACACAGTTCTTGAAAGACGATAAATCATTCACAATTATGATAAAAATAATTTGACTTCGTGTAAGTATTGTTTCTGTAAATTTAATAAAAAAAAGGAAATAAAAATAGTAACTATGACTCCAATATTGAATATTTGCAAGGAATTAAGTTGAAATCTTGGAATTTAAGTTCAAACCAAGAGTAAAGAAATTTTTCTTTTCATTTTTTTTTTTTTGACGGCTGCTTTAAAATGTAACTATGCACGCGTTAGTGAAGTGAGTTAACTTCAAAACGCGTGGTTAATAACGTCTAAACCAAGTTTAAATCAAGAGTTATGAGCAAATATACTTGGAAAATCACATACCTACCTACTTATTTATTTAACAAACTAGCTACGTAATTGGGTATACAAATGAAACAAGTAAAATTATCAAATACTAGCGGCTCGTCCTGGCTTTGCACGGCAGGACATTTATTTTTTAAACATTTTGGCATAAACGTACAGTAAATGCAGGACAATTGACATCAACGCGTAATGTTTAAAAACATTTCACTGAGCAATTTTATTAAACTCGTAATATGTTTCGAATGGAATGTCCGATTTTAATAAACTAAAAAGTAATTTACAGGTATTTAAACTGCCTTGCTTAAGAAATCATTTATTTAAGTAAGGATTAAGGCAAATGTATAAATAACTTGATCTGATTTATATACACTATACAATTTAAATTAATATCGGAGTTATCAGAAAATGAATATTTCCGCGTGATAAAATAATAAAATGGTGCCAGCCTGTGCGGCGGGGCAAGGTGGCAGGTATCGGCGCGGAAGATTCCTGTGGTTCCTGTGGTGATCTTATTAACAATCGTTTCCTATAAGAAGCTCTCTGCGATCAGCCCCGTAAAAACAAATATTTAATATTTCAACCCAGACGAAGTCGGGGCAGGTCGCTAGTTAAACATATTTTGAAAGAAAACCTTAATTATTATTATTATCGATAAAGAACCCAAATCAACTTATTATTTTTTTCTGTTTGTCTGTTACCGCAAACATATGTCAAATTAATTTATCTAAGTGATTAAAAATATATAATAAAATATAAGTACGTTAAATCAAAATTAAAAAATATTTCATTAAATCGATTGAAAGTTCTTCTTAAATAAAATCGATTATTACTTCAAATCGAATCGGTAACGTGTGAAGGCGTCACTAAAGTCAAAATTTCTTGATCTGCCAAAAAGAAAATAAAGAATTGGACAATCTATAAGTACTTTTAAAAAGCCAAATAGATAAATAGTACGTCACACAGCAGAAGAGCCGCCTGAGACGCATCGATCGATTACTAACCTACCCTACACTGGAACCTACCTCTTACTGAACGCCCTCGCACTATCGTGGACTCGACCCTGTGGTCCTGTATTTTATCAAAGAGTAACATTGCATACAGCACCTCCACCTGGGGGGAGGAGACTTTAGCTCACATGCAATCAATTTACGTAATCTATGATATTTTACGTTTGCACCGTTCTCTAATAGGTGTATCACTCACAATACCAAAGCAACGACAGGTAAAGTCAAAGGTTATCCTCGGATGCGCCTACTTTCACCTCTCGGTCCTCTTTAATCACAACCTTGCACCTGTCATCGAGCCATTCAATTTTCAACCCTATTTTCCAGCATAGAAAGCACAATATAAATGTAGTTTTAATGTGGTAATTGTATTCGTACTTTATGATGTTCCAGTGTACCGATGATTATTTTGTAATAAGACGATAAAGTCGGTTTACATTTCCTTGTAAAATAAAATATTTATTTAATATTTAATTAAAATAATGAACGATTACTATTAAATTACATACTACTACAAAGACAAACTAATATAAACCTAAAATCTCATCGATGTCACTGCAGCGCGGTATATTACCTAAGATGTGGCAAACATTGCCCCTTTGGATGGCCAAACTAATTTTATTTGGCCATGGTAGCTGCCAGCTCCTTAATCCCCGGTAAACTTAATTACTTTTTTGAAAGCTCTTCAAAAAAAGCTCGAGTCCCCGGGCCCAAAAGCCCGAAAGACCTCCTCTCTCAAAAGACCCAAATATGAAAATACCATCAAGGTTTTCATAGTTGTAAAATGTGAAAATTTACGAGTGTATGACTGTCACTTTGGAACCTGTTAGTCCATTTTTGTACCACGACTATGCAACCAGTATAGTTCGCCTCATGACACAATCAACGATGAACCATGATAACCCGAATGATGCTTAGAGTTAAGTCTAATTGGTCCGCTTTACTTGAACATTAAATCTCTTAGGTTAGGATTTACTCGGTAGAGTAGTAACTACTTGCACGTCTGAAAGTAATTTAAAATGTTTTAAATTACTCGAGCTCTTTTTGGAGAGCTATGTAAAAAGATCATCGAGTCCACCGGGGATCCAAGAGCTGGCAGCTACCTTGGCCAAAGAATTAGTTTGGCCATTCAAAGGGGCAATGCTGCCAGCATCTTGGGTACTATGCCGCGCTGCGGTGACATCGATGAGGTTTTAGGTTTATATTAGTTTTAATTTTAGAAATAGTTATAGTATAATATTATTATAATTTAGAGTTTAATTTTATATTATTTTAAGTTTGTTGATTATATTATAATTTATTGAATAAAATGAATAAAAACGAAAAAAAATATTTAAAATTAAATTCTTAAGATTTGTATGACATAATATTAATCTTTCTTTTTGAATTGTGTAATTAAACCTTTTTTTAAGTTTCATTTTTTTACTTTTATGTGCCAACTTAAAGCTTTTATGACACACTAAGAATCTACCAACATATCGGTTCAAAAATATAGGTAGGTACATTCTGTTGAGAAGAGCCGACAAGAAACTCAAGAGTTGCTTTGCATTTTATTGAATAAGTATAATAATATAACAGCAGTATTATACATAATGAACAAGTTCTACAATAAATTCGCATAAATTATGTAAAAAAGAACAGAATCGAAGTTCAAGCGCATCTGGATTCTATTGAATTGCATAAATTTATCAACATTATTTAGTAGAAGAAGAGACAGCTGCTAGATTTTCGGTAGCACATACAATAGGATAAAGGAAAAGTATCTACTCTGTTCTTACAATAGTAATTTATTTCATCATCTTCAAAGACAAATATCCAAACACCTAATAACAATAATTGCAAAAACACTTAAATTATTAGAATCAAAACCAGCTATCGGTTTATCTACTAGGGGATCTGTCAACTCCAGTCCCTTGGGAGCCCAATGATCAAAAAATAATTTTTTTTTTTTTAGTTCTGAATTAGCTGGACTTCTTTTCTGCCCTCCTCAAGCTATAACGTCGTTAACCAACATTTGCTAAAAATGATTTTTAATGCTATCTTACTACTTACTTTAAAAAAAAAATTCTATCATTCTCCTTACTGCTGTAGTTTTTCATATAATATTAGTACGAAAAACGTCGTTTATTAGTTATCAAATGGCGTCATTTCTTTACTAATTCCCGCGTTTTGGTAGTTAACGACATTTTAGCTTTACGATAGCAACAGAAACTCTTGTAACTGCCTCCGAAACTATTACGATTTTCATTCAAATTAACTCCGGAGTATTATGCTAAAAATGTTTTAATGATCCAAAAGATACGGTTCAGTGTAGTAAATCAAGAGATCGGGGAATAAATCAAGTCGGCGACCACGACAGTTACAATTTAGCAATTTACTTGTCCACCTGATCTAGACCCATTATTGGATTACCGATCAAGTTACAAGCGTTAGCGATTAAGCTTAAAGGATTAAACTGCACTTGTCTTACACGTGTACCTTCAACATTTTTTCAGCTTACTGATTTTTAAAGATCAATCAATTGTCATAAAAAAAATATTCATCATGCATGACGGGGCTTTCAATGTTACCAGCTCCCGGTATATAAGACAACTTATCGGCCGTGCAATTGTACAACAAAATCGTGTTCATTTGACAGCTTCTTCTTCTTGTTCTCGGCCTTGTCCCACGCTATATGTAGTCGGCACTCGGCACACCATGTCTTTTTCTTCCACTCACTATAATCATAGTGTGACGAATGCGTCAACACATTATCTACTCCTCTTATGCACATAGCCTCTTTCACACCATCCATCGATCTTTTCTTTGGTCTTCCTCTATTTTTTTGCCCTTCTAAATACTTAATCAACATTCTTCTAGTAATGTAATTGTCTTTCTTCCTCATTATATGCCCATACCCCAGCAGCCTCCTCTTATATATTCATTTCTTATCTTATGCATTCTTGTCACACCACATGTCCATTTCACCATACGCATTTCAATAGCAATACCGCTGAATATTCTGAATGAGACAGGTCTAACAACGTTATAACTGTGACACAATTGTTGTATGGCAGAAATAACGATTAGTCCAGTTACTTTTTAGTTTCTTTTTTGCTAAAAAAAATCAAATCGCTGTCGCGTATCACATACAGCACGCGTTATAATAAGGCAATTTCTATAGAGGCTACCAAGTAATTAAAATAGTGCAAAAAGACCTATTTATCCAGACAGTACAGTACAGCCCTACGCGCACAGAAGGGCTGGCCCTCATTAAAGTATACTTAATGGCAATATTTTGCATTCAAAGGATTATTAAAGAATGGTTCAATAATTTACTTGTGAATATTTATTTAAATGGGATGATTACATAGAAATGACCAAATAAAATGTAAAGGAAAAATTAATGGCAGCTTTATAAATTTCTTTTTCAAGAGACCTAAACATCTAAGACATATCCGTCTATCTATCAGCTGGATGTATCTCATGATTCGTAATAAGTAGACAGTTGAAATTTTTAGAGAATGTGTATTTTTGTTGTCGTTATAACAACAAATAATAAAAATTAAAATAAATTAAAAATTAAAGGGGGCTTCCCTACTGAACCGGAGTTTTTCAGCGTTTTTTGATACGGAACCCTTCGTATGCGAGTCCGACTCGCATTTGACCGACTTTATTATTCTTTCTTTCTTTCTTAACTTGGATTTTCTAATCATTTCCGTTTAGAGTTGTTCGAATGTTCGATTTTTTAAACCCGTATTTTACGCCCTAAGGGTTGAATTTTCAAAAATCCTTTCTTAACGGATGCGAAATTCAATCCGATCTGTCCATTTATTTGAGCTGTGCGTTGATAGATCAGTCAGTCAGTCAGTCACCTAACCCTTTTACATATTTAGATGATAATAAACTCCTTCGGATAAATACTTGGCAACATCTAAACAATCAAACCGCATTTAGAATTATTGGTATTTTACGGTCCAACATGGAACGGTTGTCGGGTGTTGATTTATCCTCAATGTTTGTAATTCGTTGTATTTCCTTACAAATACTAGAGCCTGTTGGTGGAGCAAGTTAAACGGCCAAGCCTCGAGTTCCAATAAATTAAATGAAAAATGAATAAAATGAAATAAGTACCTAAAGGAATATCGCCAAGAATAAGAGTTAGGCATTAATGATTAATGCCTAACAACAAAAGACTTGGATTTGGTCAATCAAATCAAGTCTGCGTGCCAGAGCCAATTTTCTAATCAATTGACTAAAAATACGCAGGTATTTTTAGTCAATTGATTAGAAACTTGGCTCTGGCTTGGCGCTGTTCTATGTTTAATAGGTGATCTATTTATATTATTAAACACAGAATATTTACAGTCACCATCAGTTCATCAAAAACTGTTAGATATTATTTTTCTTTCAATCACCAATCAAAGCAACAGTAGAATAAATGTCCACAAATATATTTAACTAGTTTTAACCCGCGGCTTCGCTCACGCTAGGTTCGACTTTTTAACCCCCTATTTAACCCTCTGGGGTTGAAATTTTCCAAAATCCTTTCTTAGCGGATGTCTACGTCCTAACAGCTACCTGTATGCCAAATTTCAGCTCGATCGGTCCAGTGGTTAGAGCTGTGCGTTGATAGATCAGTCAGTCAGTCAGTCAGTCAGTCAGTCAGTCACCTTTGCCTTTTATATATTTAGACTACTATAAGCTTTTTTTTTTATTCGATGACAAGATAGCCCTTGACTGCGATCTCACCTGATGGTAACTGATGATGCAGTCTAAGATGGTAGCGGGCTAACTTGGAAGGGGTATAGCAGTGTAAATTCAACCCATACCCCTAATCGGTTTCTACACGCCATCGTGCCGGAACGCTAAATCGCTTGGCGGCACGTCTTTGAGGTAAGGTGGTAACTAGCCACGGCAGAAGCCTCCCACCAGGCCAGACCAGAGATAATTTAGAAATTATAAATTCCTAAATTGCCCCCGCCGGGAATCGAACCCGAGACCTCCCAGTTATAAGACCACAGCGCTCACCACTGCGCCAGGGAGGTCGTAAGCTTGTTGGAAGTGCAGATTATAAGCAATTGTAGTTACCTTAACTATCTTTATTATAATTTTATTATGTTTTAGTTTATTGTAGTTACTACGCTTTTTTAATAAAATTCAATAAAATTCTTGCATTGACAGCAATCAACTGTCAATAATGTACGACAATTCGCCCGATGTCAGCAGCGCACTGCTGGTGTAGTGGTATCATGCAAGATTCCCATTCTTGCGACCCGGGTTCGATTCCCGGGCAGTGCATGAAGTTTTATTTTATTTTATTTGCTACTAGCTTTTGCCCCTGTCCACACGTCCACGTGAAATTAGATTTTGGAGTGGCATTTTCAAAAACTGTGAACCACTTCTTTATTTTTAATCGAAAGCTAAAATACGAAGTTTCACGAATTTAACCTGGAACTTTCATCCCCTATTTTAACGTGGTTAGGGTGGAACTTTCAAAAACTATGAAAAACGTAATTCTTCAATTTTAATTGAAAGCCTTTGATACCAAGTTTCATGGATATACTGTCATGATTTTTGTAGCAGTTTTTGTGTCAGCATATGTGGTACCCCTCACTAAGGCTGATGGCTGATGGTGATGGAAAGATAACAGTGTTAAGATTTTGGCATCCTTTTCGGAAGGATTCGAACCCAGGCTTTACCTGAACCTTAAACTTTTCGGAACTGTAAGCGTAAACCATGTTTGTGTAATCGGTTTTACTGCTTCGGTGGTCTTGTGGTTAGCAAGTACAACTGAGCATGACGAGGTCCCGGGTTGGGCCAAAAATGTTTTGGATTTTTTTTGTCACGTTAGGTCTCAATGCTAGCCCGGAGTTAGGAAGTAGGCAGTGTGTCGCCACCGTGCCTTGGAGAGCCCGTAAAGCTGTCGGTCCTGTGCCTGATCTCTCATGGAGGGAAAAGAGGGTGCACCTGTTGGCGCACACAAGTGTGCACTGTAATATCTCCCACGCAGATAGCTTATCTCTGTGGAGATTGACTGCCGTGACTGGATTTGTTTGGGAGGACATTATTATCCTAATAGGTTTTAAAATATATTAAACATAGAATTTACTTCGGCAGCGATCTTTTTTGTCACCCTGAAACTTGTTAAGAAAAAGAAGACCACATTACATCGCTGTATCAGCGTTGAAATCGAGTCTGCACCTTGAGAGAATAAATAGCCCCGTAGCTTAGTGGTCTAACGTACATGAATAATTCATTGTAACAAATAGTCGTATCGGACATTATACAGCAAAAAAAGCTATTAAAAGTAAGCTTCACTCAACTTCTTTCAGCTTTAAGCTGCTTTTCACAGCTCGTAAATAGCACCTTTTTCTAAATAAGTGCCGATTCAATTCCAATGAGTGCAGGGAAATTAATTCTAGTACTCAGACTACTATCACATTGTGGATGGTGAGTGTATGAAAAGTGAGTCAAAAAAAGCAAGCCATACTTTGATCGCTGAATCACTCGCTGGTAAAGTCATGCAATGGGAGCAATTATATTTACATCCGGCTGCTCACAAGTATGTGTATTAATAACTTTTTATATTGTAATAACTACATAAAGACCAAAAGCTGAATTTGTTGCAGCAGAATCTGCTTTGTGAAGCGATTGTAATCTTGACTCGTCGTAAAAGCTTGGCTTGCAAGATTTGAAAGGAAGAATTTAATTTTATGAATATTTTACTATCCAAGCATAATGAAAATTAAAAAGTCGGATTTCTAGCAAAGCAACAGCACCTGAGAGGTAATTAAATGTTTTTGTTACGTTTCTGTATTTTATTCAAAACTAGTTGATGCCCGCGACTTCGTTTGCATGGATTAAGGTTTTTTATTCTCGTGGCAATTATTTCCCGGGATAAAAAGCCTATGTGCTATTCCAGACAATAATCTATCTCTGTGCCAAATTTCAGCCAAATCGGTTCAGTTGTCGCGACGTGATTGAGTAACAAACATCCAAACATCCACACTTAATATTAGTAGGATTAATCCCTCTACTTGTACTATGAGTCTAAGTGCCAGTTCCGAAAAGGCAATATAACGCCTTTTCGTCTCCCGGTGCAAACCCTGTATGGTTTTATTGGATCTGCTTATAAGTTTCCCGACATGGAAATCTTAGATACACCTGATATGGGGAGCAAATTTCTCAACTAAGGTATTTATTTGGATCTAAGGGCATTTTTATTACCTTACTTACTTTTGACGACCTCTTTGATGCAGTGGTGAGCGATGTGGTCTTTATAACTGGTGGGGAGGTTTCGGGTTCGATTCCCGACGGGGACAATTTGGGAATCTATAATTTCTAAATTGTCTCTGGTCTGGTCTGATGGGAGGGTTTAGCCGTAGCTAGTTACCATCTTACCGTCATAGACGTGCCCCCAAGCGATTTAGCGTTCCGACACCATGGCGTCTATTTCTACAAACAGATTCAATGTACGCTTCCATATCTCTTCCAAGTTAGCCTGCTAACATCATAGACTACGTCGTCACTTACCATCAGGTGAAATCACAGTCAAGAACTATATTGGCATCGAAGGAAAACATTACCAGCGACCCGGCCCGATTTCGCACGGGTGCAATGCACTTATGTGGTGCTAAGACTCCCGTGCATTTAACTTCGATAGTATAATATTTTTTTTAGTAAGTTTTAGGCTATGATATTGTATATGTATAAAAAGAGGTGGATATGTTACAAGCGTGCGGTAAATGAAGCGCGTAATGGCAGATATTTGTCGTATTTTGTCATATCATTTGACAATGAAGTACTCTATTATACTTTTCGTCGTTCGGCACAATTTTTTCGCTTGTTTTGTGAGTATATAACTCATCCCTAGTACTGCCCTACTCAAGCTATAACGTCGTTAACCAACATTTGGCCAAATATGATTTTTTAATGTTCTCTTACGTTTAGTCAATTCTCTATCAATCCATCGAAGCGGATTTCTCCTTAATGCTGTAGTTTGTGATATAGCAATATAAAAAACGTAGTTTTTAAGTTATCAAATGGCGTCATTTCTTTATAAACTGCCGCTTTTTGGATCATAGCTCGAAATATGCTCTTGGTAGTTAACGGCATTTTAGCTTAAGCAGAGTAGAGATCATCGGTTTTAGGAGCCAGAGTTGCGTAAAAAGCTAGTTTCCTTCCCAGACCCAAATACACAAGAGCATGTCACATAAATATACAAATAAATCGTACGACATGTTGGTAACATCACTTGTTCGGTCCATTCAGCGGTCACTCATCGGTTGCCTTTATTAGCCATGCAAGTATTCAATACCACTTAAATCGGTAACCAGAAATTATACCGCTTTGGTCTTGGTATGGTAATATTTTGCATTCATTTCTTTACCGACGCGTTGTAAGTGATTGTAGATGTTGTAAAAATACTACCAATAAGCGTCTATTTACCAGACCAGTCTGGAGGCCTACCGCCAACGCTAAAAGCAGAATTATATCAATATTGTTTTGACATGTCACAAACTGTCAACCTTAAAGTGCATATTTTTTTTTTTGTATAATTATATGGGCGTCATTGTATGATATCTCATCATATAATTGAAATAATATTACTTTAACTATGGGGATAGGCACCTTGTGGATTTTTAAAGACGTAGTTACGGCAAAAAAATTTAAAATGAAGTTCATGATACAATTTTTATGAAAATCTTATCACTGATACTCGTATGCGTATTTACAAAATTTCATTAATAGGTATTTTGATAGGTAAACTTCGTTTGTATTGGACGCCTCGAGGCGTATAATTCTTCTCGAATAGTGTCCATCCACTTCTCACTCCCTTGGTTCAGTGAAAACATTGATGAGATCTAGGTTGGAGCGCGCTTGCCTAGAAAATGCCTATTCATTATTGTATTCAAATTATACGTGGCCGGAAACACAGACGCTGAAAGTGCGTTCCATACCTTAGCCGTTCGTTTCAGAAACGTTGAACTGAAGCGTTTCGTACGAGTAGGTTGAATTTCAACCACGTATGGATGCCATCGCTCACGATTTCTCGAAGTTCTGTGGTAAAACAGTGAGGGGGGGCACAAGGTTGTCCTTAACCACGCCTACCTCTAGCAGATTCAAAACGTTCGCTTCAATATAAGTAGCTTCGTTGTAATTACGTACTTCGCTTTATTTAAATGGACGCAACAAAAATGCACTATTCCTAATAAGGGTTGTATTCATCATGAAAAGATAAAATCCTACGCGCGCTCGAACATAAAGCTATCACAGGCTGTCTTCCGTATCCCAATGGCATTCCGATCTTTACCCATGGATGCTGGGACATCGCCCATTGAAGATAGCTATCGCCGACTCGGCCCGTTTCAGACGTGCAGAATATGCGGCCCGTAAGGCCTCTCCCAAACAGTAAAAGTGGATGCCATTAAAGCTTCCTATTTTCCCTCCACCTCTTTATTTCTTTAAATTCACTATATTTTTTTTAAATATTAGTCATGTTGAGCATAATGATCAGCTATTCTACGGTCTCCTCCTAATAAGCTAGTGTTAGGAGTGAGCACTGTAAAATTGCGATGGGTAGGGATTAAACCTTCCCATGGCCCAAACTCACCGTTAGGTATAAGGGCTGAGAGGAATTAAACCATCGACTTTTCAGTTTTCAGCCTGCACCTAACAATTACGCTTCAAACTGTACCTACCTTTAATTAATCTTTAATTTTATTAATAGCCTCAATAGCCCAACGGTTAAAGTTACGGACTGAAAACTGAAAGGTCGCATGTTCGAATCCCACCCGTTGCACTATTGTCGTACCCACTCCTAGCACAAGCTTTCCGCTTATTTGAAGGGGATAGGAGAGTATTAGTCAACTACAGCTTGGCTAATATTCTTTCTTTAAAATAGAATCTTATCCCATCGTCGGCCTACTACCGATACTACCAAGTACCAACGCTCACAAAAATCTGAAAAATCTAAAATATCTGAATTGGTAATTTTGTATAGGAATAGGCGTTGGCGAAGCCACGGGTAAAGGCTAGTATAATATATTTCCATTATTAAGTGTACGTGTGAAGGACGCCTTAATCGCTGAAATACTAGAATGTTCGAGTTGGATTTTAGCGGTTCGCCAATGAATTTACTGACCCAAGTTATTTATTCAGTGTTGGCATCTTGTAAATTTTGTTATTAATCCAACATTCCCATAAATCTCTCTCATATTTAAATAGCTATTAAAGATTCATTTTTAGAGTTTCGTAGGGGAACGAAAGGGGAACTAATGGATCCCTATTACTAAACATCCGCTGTCCGTCCGTCCGTCTGTCTGTCAGCGGGCTGTATCTCATGATCTGTAATAGGTAGACAGTTGAAATTTTCAGAGAATGTGTATTTCTGTTGCCACTATGACAACAAATAATAATAAATTAAAAATTAAAGGGGTTCCCCTACTTCGTATGCGAGTCAGACTCGGATTTGACCTTTTACTTACTACAAATAATTGATTTTTAAAATTTTATAATCTATACTTTTATATTTTATAATTTTATAATAAAGAGAGAGCGCTAATTTTGTGAGTTTGTATGTATGTCCGGAGCAAACTTTGGAACCACCGCACATATATCAAAAATTCTTTCACCACTTGAAAGGTACATTATTCCAGATGGTTATAGGCTATATTTTATGCAGATAAATGTATTATGGCTAGATTTTATGTGCAAATTTGTTAAAGAGGTCGGAAAATTTTTTGACTCTCAAAGGTTTTCAAGGCGTGCGCTGGGTCATACACTGTTTTTGGATGAAAATTATGTATGGGTGAAATGTTCCTCTCAAAGAGTTCTAAAAAAAGTCCGCGACAGAATATGTCTATCTTCCAAGAATAACTTACAGTAACCATTTCTACCTTTCAAATTTTGGTTAAAAATAATGAATTATTTTCGAAGCTTTTTTAACCGATGTGACGTCAATCTATATCTAAATAAATATATTTATTATCTTAAGTATTTAATTTAGAACATATTTGCCCTTTCCACTATATAATTTAAATTAATATCTTAGGAGTTATAGGAAAATGAATATTTTCGCGCGGCAAAATAATAAAATGGTGCCGGCCAGCGCGGCGGTGCACGGTGGGGGGTTTCGGTGCGGGAAGTTCCAGTGGTTCCTGTGGTGATCTTATTTACAATTGTCTCCTATTAGAAGCTCTGTGCAATCAGTTCCGTAAAAACAAATATTTAATTTTTCAACCCGGACGAAGTCGGCGCGGGCTTCTAGTATTACTATATACCTAACTGAAGATTATTTGACAGATTTTAGAAGAACAATTGATATAAAACTTCTGTAGAAAATTATTGAAAATTATTGCTGCAGCTTGAAGATCGCACTCATCTCTGATTTTCTGGTATTCTCTTGCTAAAATGAATGCATGAATGCAGCCAGAACCTCCAATTCAGTAACACATCATTCAGTAGCAATCATTTTTGAAAAATGATTTCAGTAGCAATCATTTATAAACAATCTCATTTCAGTAGCAATCATTTATAAACAATCCCATTTCAGTAGCAATCATTTATAAACAATCCCATTTCAGAAGCAATCATTTTAAACGATCATTCGTTGCTGTGTGTGTGTGTGTGACTTATGCCTTATGCCACAAGAAACAAAATAAAATCAGTACATGAAAAAAAAAACACTTTAATAAAGTCATTGTAATCACAATAATTAAGTTATTTATTTTTAACAACCTGTGAAATCATTTTATGATTTTGTTATCTCAGTAAGTACCTCGTAAAAGGCGCGTATACTTTGAAGTCAAATGTTAACTTAATGTAAGTTGTAAAATCAACGCCTTTGTGCGTAATTTGGACCATAATATTTATTGGTTCGATAAAATATCGTATTACTCGTAAACGTTTTATGTCATTTAAATTAAATTTAATTATTACTCGATACTCGTCTTACTGTTGTTTCCTTAATATCTTATATCTACATATTTCCAATACAAAAACTGTCTAAAATTCTTTATTCGTTGGTTAAAGTTTACTTAGTGATAGATACTTAACAATTTAAAATCTTAACATGTGACTGTACGTTTTTCTACGGAAATATCGAAATGTTAACTTGACCTGACTAGAAGGGTAACGTTTGACATTAAAATATAAAAATATTTTTGAGACATTTTCCCGTAGTTAATTGCTTCATCTGGTAACAGACGGGCTGGCTCTATTTATTGCGCAAAGGATCAGCTTGGCTGTCCAGCACGAAATGCAGCCAGTATTCTTGGCACCATTCTACGCAGAGATGATTTGTACAGTATTTAGATTAGTTTAAGTATAAGTTTTATCGTAACTTTTTAATTATTTATTTACCAACTTCTAAATAAATATGTTTTTAACAGGAAAAACAAATAAAACATTCATGAAAAATAGTATAGATACTAATAATAATAATATAGATGTAGAAAACAATCAACTCATTTTTTTATTCAGTTCGACAAACCATTTTTGTCCTGCACCAACGATCGCCTTAAATTGGTGTGAAACTCAATTTGGGAAATGTCAATACGGCGGGGTTAATAAAATCATTTTTAAATGTTTTTCAATTTACATTATCTCACGATTTTAATTATTCGCCTCTTGATGCGAAAACCTCAACGGGAATTCCTGTTTCAAGAGCAATTTATTTTCTTGCTGTCAATAATCGTGTAATTTGCAAATCGATTTCTTATCGATGTTCGGTATGAAATTATCGATTCGAAATCGATATTTTTATGAATATCAGTAAAAGTGAAACTGGTTGAGTATTCAGAGCTTTTATTTTATTTGTGGCAAACTCTACAGCCGGACCTATACCTTTGATATAATTAAGTTGCGTAAATATTGAAAAATTTTATAGGAGTCGTAAAGAAGTAACGTAAAGAAGATTGAGCTTTTCCTTAGAAGCAGTTTATTAGAGAGGCTCCATTTAGGTTGAGGGTAGTTTAAATGATTAAGGAACTTACCTTAAGTGAAGTTCGATCATTATTATAAGAGTCGTTTCATTCGAAGATATATTCTATGCTCAACCTAAATGATGCAAATGAATCATTGTTTGATAACTTACATTCAACACAAAAGATGGAGTATATTATTATCATACTAATATCTCAAGGCTCAGTTATACAAGAACAGTAGATAAAATATTAATGAGTGCGGAAGTGTTATAAACAAACAGTCATATAAATTCAAATGTAGAAAGTAGTCTAAATAATCAAAACGATCTGAATAAGAAACAAATCATTGCCTTTATCTTAACCCATTCAGATTCTCTTAAGGAAACTTATAGAAAACAATGTTCATTAAACGAATACCAAAGTAAGAGTCGTACCAATAATTGCTTACCTCCATTTAGACGTAGCATAAACCAATGAATAGAACAATTTGTCGGTGCACCCTTTAGGAGTCGCGTGTAGACGTTTCCAAGGGCCCGCTTAGAAATGCTCTGATACCTCGTTAGTTATCTTACTTCGTCTCTTAGTAATTGTAGCAGACCACCTTACATTACAAAATTAACCTTAAAATCGTCACAGTACAGTTTGTTTTCATAAAACAAAATTATGAAGTTCTGCCGTTGAAAATGTTGACGTATACATTCGTGATAGAATCGAATATGGAACTAGAGGTATTTTTTGAAATCGAGCAGTTAGTCTAATCGATTTTCAATCTGAATCAGATGAGTTTAAGGTTTTAAATGATATTGTATTGTATATAAGCGAAGTTTTTAATATGCCGCGTGGTACGGAAGCAGAGCAATTTAGCTATCTGCAATCTTTATTTATCGTGATAGAGTACAAACAAATGTGATGGTATAAATTACTTAGTTTCATTATAGGTAAGGTAGTAATTTTTACGTCTTCACCGTGAGAAGAAAGTGTGAAATTACTTTTTGAATACATATAAAAATAAAGGATACTATCCTTTATTTTTTGTACATAAAAATGACATTATTGTGTAACAAATGCTTATGTTCAATCAATGTTTGCTACAATCCCGCAAATAAATAAAAGCTAAAATTCACTCTTACAAAGACAACTAACAAAGATTTCTGGTAAATGATCGTAATAAACGGCAAAAAAAGGAAGGAAAATAATATCAAATACTGGCTCTAAAATTAAGTCAATTAAGTCTAGAAAAAATTAGGCAAATAACCCACACCTGCCTTTGAGGAAATAAGAACAAACTATCAAAGGAAGACGATAAACCTTAGAATATAACTAGAACTCTTTACTCTATCACCGACCAAGTTAAAAAGAGCAATAAATCGTAATCAATATCTAAGACGTTAATGGTACCAATTAAATAGCCGTAAAAATAAATCTGTAATTTTCTATAAAATATTTTCTACGTGAGCCAAGTAATTTATTACTTTCCAGTACATTACTCTTTCAACGAAAAAGCATGGCCCTTAGTAGAACATTTAAAAGGTATCTGCTTTGATTTTATAAAACGGCTTTTGGGAAAGTGTTAATGTTTATGTAAATTTTCGTGTATGTATTGTCTCCACGGTTTATCTTGAAATCACAATATAGTTTATTTAAATTGACTTTTAATGTCTCGTTTAGGTCGTTAAAGTTAAGCCTGTTATTGATGACCTTACCGTTAGTTATATGGTTTTTAGGTTACGCATGTAAAAAAAAATAACGTGAAACATTTGAAAAACTCTAATTTTCCAATAAAAGCCAAACTCGAGTTTTTGTTTTTCAAAAAGCTACACTAAAAGTTTTGGTATTTTCATACTTTGCTTTTATTTACAAAACTTAAGAAGGTATTTAAGTAGAATCAGTAAAGATCCAGATCTCTTTGTTGTTCTTGGTATAAAGAGTGTTTTTAATAGACACTGCATCGTCATCGAAACATTACAATTATATCGCATTACATTCGATACTTATAAACAATCAAAGACAAATGAAACTGCGTGCTAAAGACACCTTTTTGTTGTAGCACCATAAGCAGAAATTAACTTTTATAGGAACTATGCTCTGAATCCACCATTAACGTCATTTCTACGTGGGGCGCGAATTAAATGAGCGCATATCGGTACAAGATCTTGTAAACGCGCAGTGCGTCATTTTAATGAGGATTTTTTACCTAAACAAGTTCTAGTGGAAAAAAAACTCCTTGCCTGGTATGCCATTGAGCTTTGTGAGGTCAAGTTGCAAGCGATAAGATTTTAGCGATTTATTTTGCTTTAACACAGACTATCCGTTAGCATTATTCTATTACCCATAATTCGCAATTCGCATACCGTGCTCTAGAGCTCATATAAATTTATCACAGATTATGAAGAAAGAAAACGTGATAGGCTTATTATATATAGGCCATCAGAAAGACTTTTCATTTTGTCTGGCGAATTTGGTTGATTATATTCGAGACAATTTTTTATTTTAATGTGTAGGATAGCGCGGTAGTGAGACAAGTATTTTCATGAGCAACTCATTAACGTCTCACCACTGAGCGCAAATATCCTCTATCTATATCTCCTATCCTTTCAGAACATTGGTTCTCAAAAAAGAAGCAACTAATCGATTGAAAGCATTCGAAATGCGGATATATCGCAGAATGCTCAAGATTCCCTGGAACAGCGTCACATCGAATGCGAAGATACTCGAATTAGTTAGCAAAAAGAGGGAACTCATGTCAACCATTATGCGGAGAAAACTCGCTTTCTTTGGCCACTTGCAGCGGGGAGCCCAATTCTTATTCCTGAGATTGGTGTTGGAAGGAAGAATTGAAAGCAGGAGAGCACCAGGTCGCCAAAGACGCAAGTGGTTGGAAGATGTGAAGGAGTGGACTGGGCTTAGCTATCCTAAACTGAAGGAAGCGGCCTTGAGTAGAGATGCTTTTCGTATGCTGATTTCATTTCGAAGAAGGCACGCGATGATGATGATGATCTTTTCAGAAGGAAAGCGTGATAAAAAGAATATGGGAACCCCTGCTTTACAGCGTTAGCGATCATGGAAAGGGAACATGTTTGGAATATAGCTAGTAGGGAGGCTGATCCAATCGCTGCGCTGCGCGCTGATGGCTTGGCCCATACAATAAATTTAATATTATACTTTGACACGTCCCTAGTGTAGATGTTGCTGTGACAGGAGAACAAATTCACATAAAATTGCACTTGCTTATTATGTCAGTTTGTACGTCGATTTGTTGTTTGTCGCTTGTAGACTTTAAACGACCGTTTGAACACAAGTATGCGATTGTCAATTTTCTTATATTCCTGTAGAGGTGAGGAACGCTCTACTCTTGTATCTTTACGATGTTATTTTTATAATTGAATCTAACTTTAATTAATAGAAACAAGCTTTTGTTCGCAACTTCGTCCGCGTTGAGTCAAGGTTGAATAGCCCAACGGTTAAAGGTAAAAAACTGAAAGATCGCAGATTCGAACTCCACCCGTTGCGCTATTGTCGTACCCAATTCCTAGCACAAGCTTTTTGCTTATTTGGAGGGGAGAGGAGAATATAAGTCAAGTTCAGTTGGGCTTATATTCTTTAAAAAAAAAAGAAGATTTAAAAACCCCCGGGAACCTTATGTTTTTCCGGGATAAAATGTAGCCTATGACACTCTTCAAATACTCAATGACTACAAAAATTTTTCAAACTTTTGTTATTGTTTTTGTTGGTTACCCTTCGGGTACGGAACTTGAAAAAAAGAAAATCCTAAATTATATTATTATACCCTCATTTCCTAGAAAATACCGCCAGGAGCAACAGCACCAATTTTCCAGGAAATGCCTCTTACATTGTCCTAAGAACATTTTTTTGGTGATTTATTCTTAGCATAATTATCATGCATCAATTTTTCAATAGCTAAAGGGCTTATGAAAAAGATATTTTGTTAATCACACCTGCCGGCTATCATGATGAAGATAACAGTCAAAATAATATGGACGACAACTAAATTAATTAATCCATATAGAGATGAATTTAAATGGATTAATTAGCCTACGGACATACTGGTATTACAGAAACATGTTAATTTATTCATAGTGTACGTACTAACCACTAAAATATTATTATTATTGTAATGTTACCATAAATTTATAATGCACGAGTTCAATCTTGAAATTGATATCTTAATTAAGTTGTATTATATACTAATGGTGTACTAATGAAGTCGCTAACTAAAATTCCATATCAGGCATTCGAAATTAAAGAAAAGATTTCTTTTTTATTTCAAAATTTCACTATTATCATATTATAATTTTATTATTTACGACACTAAACTAAACTTACGATGGTTTAATACTCAAAGGTAAAAGAAAAAATTGTATTATATGCTTGTGTCGAATAAATCAAATGAAAAAAAAAAACTTAAGCCTCAATATTCCAACGGTTACAGTGCGGACTGAAAACTTAAAGGTCGCAGGTTCCATGCACTATTGTCGTATTTACTCCTAGTACAAGCTTTCCTCTTGAGAGAGGAGAAGAGAACAGAATATAAGTCAAGTTCAGCTTGGCTAATATTCTTTTAAAAAAATGAAAAAAATCCTAGTTAGCCGTAGAAAACAATTTTATCGGCACAAGATCGTAGTGTGTAATTCTCTTTAAGCAGCCTATCACATCCAGAATGTTTCATTCATTGAACTATAACGCAAGTATAACGCTTAGAACGGAAGTTTCTATACAAAGTTCCCCACTAAATGTAGGTTGAGTATGAGTGCTATGTAATTATTAGTAGTACTGGTACTAATAATTACGTTTTTAATGGTTATTGTGATGAATGTACATTTTTGACCTAAACCACTCTATAATTGCACCTTACTCACACCAAGGGAAGCTGGAAGAAATTTCTTTTTTTAGAGATAAGCTTCACCTATTCCTACTTCTTCTAATGTATGTTTTTGTATTATTCTTTATATGTACAAAAAAATAAAAATAAAATGAATCATGACACCCTTTCACAGCACAGTACTGCGAGCTCGTCGCACTAATGCGACGATGCTGCGTAGTCAGTCTTTAAAGGCTTACTAAAAATGGTCGCGTCGACTACTGCGCTTCTGAACGTTATAATTCGATGGTTTCATTAATAATTTTCATATTCATTACACCCCTTTATAATAGGATCAACAATAGTTGTTTGTGGAATCCGTTACACCCATAATATAATCCAGCGTGAGATAGGTCAGGCGGCGTCGCGAGGGGCCATTTGCGTCCAATTAAAGGCGAATAAATTGGCGCCTCCCGTGTGGATATCAATAATACCGCGCCCGTAAGATCAATTTGTACACACAATCAGGATTGAGGCAAAGATTATGGATTGGGACAGAAGGAATTGTGAAAATCGATACAAATAATTAACTTAACTAGCTGATGCTGATTATTTAGTTTTTGAAACCCCGCGGGAACTCTTTGATTTTGCGGGATAAAAAGTAGCCTATGTCACTCTCCAGGTCCTCTACTCACCGTTGCTGTGTAATTGAAGGACAAATCAACAAACAAACACACTTTCGCATTGATAATATTAAGTAAGGAAGTAAAGATTTTATTATTAGTCTATATTAGTCTAGTTATCGATTCCTTCTGTTTTCCTCATTTGGTTTTGTATCATTCCTTCAATGATACAGAACTGATAGCAAAACAAAGAAAAATTTGACTGAAAGAGCTGTTGTTATACCTAACAGCGCATCTGCATTAATTTTAATCTCTGATGCAAATAATTTATGAGCTAAGAAATAGCTCCTGTTATTACACAGGCTGCACGCTAATAACACTAGGTGTTTCCCGCGACACCGCACGCATTATGATCCCGCACGCCCCCGGATATTTGCACCCGTTTTTTTCCTTTTCTATGTTGTATCTTTTTCTGTTATACTCTTCTTTGTAATACAAAGGTAGTAATTGAAAAATAAGCTTTATTAATTTTGTTGCTTCTTTTATAATGGTAACTTTATGTTCTTATTAGTCTCAACTAATATCCCTCACTCTACTACCCTAACTCTAAATATTGTGCTTGTTGGTTTGTCCTTCAATCACGCCACCTCAGAGCTACAGCTCAATTCGATTTTTTGCATGGGTATAGTTCAGGACTTGGAGAGTGATTTTTTTGAAACTCTACGCAGACGAAGTCGCGGCAAAAGTTACGCATAAGATTTCTTCTTTTACTTATTTACATATTTAATAAACTTATATAACTTTACATATTTAATACTATTATTAAAAATTAGACTTGGTATACGTACATACTTCTAACTTACTTACTTTCTATCTTATAATTTCAATTTATTAGAAAATTTTTATAAAATTTTTAATTTTGAAACTTATCTTATTAGCAGCTGTTTTTGTACATGAATATTGTAAATTAAAGAAGTAATTATCAAAAATCCTAAAAAATGTTCCACAAAATGTATTTATGCGTTACAAGGTGTTAATGCATTCAAATAAAAGGATAAAAATTATCTGTGGTTATAAAACAAACTGTATTGAAATTAGTCCTGTCACGATTTATCTTCCAATTTATTTATATAGGACTCTCTGCCAACACGGTTAGTACAATAATTTTAAAAGATAGTACATACTTATTTCCATTGTTGATGTACGCTAAAATAATCGGAACAATTAAAATTTATATTATTGCAATGAAATGAATACACTTTATTGTACAACACATTGTAAATAAAACCAAGAAAAAAATTAACTTAAAATAAATAACGTAGGATAAGAGTATTGGGTTTATTTATATGTATGTACAGCTATATTATCTTATAATCCAAAGTAAATTGTCATCCTCTAACCAAGCGTCACTCATCAATCACATGGTGCGAGTCTACAAAAAACTTGTCATTATATCTGGCTTAGCAGGATAGGAGGCCAAAATTGCTGACGTTTTTGCAACTTTCTACGTATACTCGTGCATACATCGATATTAATGGGCGCAGCATCGCAATGCTTAGAAAAAAAGATTTTTACTATTTCTTATTATGTATTTCTTATTTCTTGTGCATTAATTTTATAATCTCCATCAAAGAGACTTTGCCACCAAGCAAATTAGCACTCCGGTACAATGTAAGTTTCCAGTAAAAACCGATACGGAAGGGCCTGGCAGTGTACCACTCACTTCAAAATTGGCTAATTTGAAAATACCTGCCGTTTTATACTGGATTATCAGTTACCATCAGGTGAAATTGTAGTCTAGGGCTATCTTGTCATCGTATAAAAAAAATTAAAATTTGTATGGTTTAAATAAATAGCTTACAATTTTTTTTAGTTTGTTTTAAAGTTTTACGTGTATGATTATTTTTAAAATAACCTTGTTGGCTTCAAATAAAATACATTCATTCGTTACTCCATTCGTTCATTCATTCATTCACAGTAATGGAAACAGTTTCCGTGTGAGACGGTGGAGCACAGCAGTAAATTGAAATCCGATATTGTTATAAATATGCGGGACCCTACGTGACGACACGCGCCCGGTTTTACACGGTAGGTATTATTTATCGTTGTTTTAATTAGTAAGCGAATGTTGAACACTGGTGAAACACGATCAGGTAACGGCTGGTAACGGAGACATCTCGCTCATTAAATACTAAAAGGCCACAAATCAATAAAAAAATTAAAAATCCGATTACTCATTTCACATCACAGATTATATCGGATGATCATGTTACTCATAAGATGCTGTACAAAATACCGTATCTAATAAGTATGAACTTCATAATTTATATTATTGAATAAAAACATAGGAAAAAAAAAACAAAAATTCATGTTTTCAGTTTTCTTTTAATAAAAGAAAACTGAAAACATGAATTTTCCCGTAAAACAAGATTTTTTTTATTCGTCTATCTTAGGTCACTGCTGTAGCCTTTTATTCGGTAAAAGTGGGAGCTCAAACCGTTAGTAAAAGTCCATCTAATTTTTTGAGGTACCTATTCGAAAGTGTGCAGAGAAAAAAGCTCAAATATTTGGAACACATAATGCGTAATGATAATAATACGACGGGCTGCAAATCTTTACTCAAGGCGAAAACCCTTGACCAGCTTGGTTGAATAGTCAATAGTCCATAGGGCCTAAACTCTTGTCATTGGAGATGACACTGTGCCCGGACGCCGCGCGCCGATCATGAGTTGAGATGATCAAAAATAATTTCATATTGGTGAATGCTTGGAATAAGTCAATTTAACCTTATTATAAGGCACGTGGTTTAATCAATCCCAATAAGGAGTTATGCAAGTTTAATTATGGACAATTCCTCTGTCTTGTGAATTTCCAAAAATGAAGAATAACAATGCCGCACGACAACATTTTAAAAGTGAAAAATCGCGTTATCTTAAAGATATCTTAAAGTTATCAACTAAAAATGTTGCTAACTTAATAAATAATTCATAAATTATAATTACAAGTGGGAAGGGAAACGTTGAATTTCTCACAGTTTTTAACACTGAAACGGTGTTTTAATCAAAATGTTTTGAGGCGGCTCCTTATTGAGATAATTGTAGGCAAATTGGTGAAGATGCGTTAACAAGGCATTTTAAAATGAAAATCCTTTAGCAGCCGCGTGTCACACCGATAGAGAATACTCCACAGACATTTTCTTTTACAATGATTTGTGTTGTGATAAAAATCTCGGATCCAAGAGTTTTGATATTTCACAGTTGCCACCAATATAGCAGTTATTTAATTAGTATTCTACTTTGAAGTATAATTTTATCGGTAACTTTATAATAAGCTCACCTACTAATGAAATTTTTACAAAAATTATGACAAACAGGTTCCTACCCGGAAAGAAAGGAAATGAGGCAGAGCATCCAAAAGATGAGACGATTTCATAAACCAGGTAGTAGCAAAAGTTTGGTCAAGAATAGTTAGAGACAGGATTAGATGGAGGACCATGAATGAGGCTGATTTACCCAGTAAGATGGTCCTTTCATGAAATGTTTAGCTAAATTATGTGCATTATATGTTGAACTAGTAGTGGTAGTTGTACATATTAATAACTAAAAGTAACACACTAATGTAAAGGATATATGGAAAGGATGTAAAAATAAATAAAAGCTCTTTTATTTTATAACTAAACGATGCCCACGACTTTGTCCGCGTGGATTAAGTTTTTGTAATTCCCGCGGGAACTCTTTAATTTTCTGGAATAAAAAGTAGCCTATGTATTAATCCAGGGTATAATCTATTTCCGTTTCCTACCAAATCCGTCGAGTAGGTTTTGCGTGAAAGAGAAACAAATATACACACACACGCACTCACACACATACAAACTTTGGCCTTTATAATATTAGTGTGATGTGATCTGATGTGAGGAAATTAAAAAAAAATGTTGCAGTTCTGTGTAAGAGACGTCCAGTAATATGTGACCCTTAACATTCCACTAGGTGCTAAACCTCGCAAGATATGCCGAATTGTCGATAAGAAATGCAAAATTAATGATATTTTCAGTGTCGATAAACATGCTTTAACGATTGGCTGATACGTGATTACAATAATTAATAAGAATTAATTTACTGTTGTTTTAAAAGTCTTAATAAAATGTACGATTTTGTTATTGAATGTAAACAAAGGAATTGTGAAATTGGAAACCTCAATTCAAGGGAAGAGGCATAACGTCCAGCCTTCATTGCTTAATGCTATTTTCAATTCCACTTTATTTTTGTTAAAAGAAAATCCGAAACACTTAGATACGTCATATATTTTCATTCGAAGAATGTTTTTATTTTTTAAG
Source organism: Hipparchia sbordonii (assembly GCA_038048805.1). Taxonomy (NCBI): domain Eukaryota; kingdom Metazoa; phylum Arthropoda; class Insecta; order Lepidoptera; family Nymphalidae; genus Hipparchia; species Hipparchia sbordonii. The sequence goes on from JBBIWI010000007.1 coordinate 1,361,463, forward strand.
AAAATTGTATGAAAATGTCCGCGTTTTTTTTATTTTATTCGATGACAAGATAGACCTTGACTGCGATCTCACCTGATGGTAAGTGATGATGCAGTCTAAAATGGTCTTAGAAGGGTTATGGCAGTGTACATACAATCCATTCCTCTAATCTGTTTCTACACGCCATCGCGCCGGAACCCTAAATCGCTTGTCTTTTACTACTAGCCACTTTTGGTAACTAGCCACGGCCAAAGCCTTCCACCAGACAAGACCAGAGACAATAATGAAATTATAAATTCCCAAATTGCCCCCGCCAGGAATCGAACCCAGAGCTCCCAGTTATAAGACCATAGCGCTCACCACTGCGCCAGGTAGGTCGTCAAAAATCGAAGAGGGTCATAGATTAGATTAGTTCGAAGTTGGAAGGCAGCTGGAGTCCAGGCATATAGTCAAGCGGCCCAAGTGGGCCACAGTACCCAAGTGACGTGTCAAGAGCGAAGATACAGAGAAGAAGTTTATTCGAAGTTTCTTTGTAACGTTTTCAATATTCAAAAAAAGATTTTTTTCAAGAACAATTTCCTTAATTTCAGAGAAATTATGTAAATTCAAGAAGTATTCTATGCACAATTAAGAACGCTGTACATGACTTCCAAACATCAGATTGCAGTTCAGCACCATATCATTATTACACCACGCACCACTCATTATTCCTGTTCAGTCCCACTTAGCGTAATTAACGAGTGCACGTACCCAAATTGTGGGTCAAAATAATAAATTTCCCCAGAACCATTATGACACTTAATTGAAAATTCGGTTATCGAGATCTCATATAAGTATTTTCGTAGAAAAACTGTTTTTATTTAGGGTTGGCAAACAATTTCATGGCAAAATCACGTTGACTTAAATTAATTCGTTACCACAACTTATACTAAATCATAAACATACATAATATAAAAAAGGACGTGCACAAGATCAGCTCATCTCTAAGGAAGTTTCTGGAAGTAATAAATAAGGAGAGCTACCATTAAAATAATAAATAATTATAAAAAGGAACCCAATACACGTTTCCCAAATTAATTATACATCTATCTACCTATAAAGTTGGAAGGGGAAGAGGTCTCCAGGAGGTCTTCTCTGTCTCATATTTCACCTCAAATATGTAGTTGGTAAAATATGAGGAGATTTCTATTTCGAAAGAAGACTTTAAATATAAATTACTAAGCCCATATTGGGGAAATTGTCTCCAATTTCTATACATGTAATGAGTCTTACTCGTGAGTAAATAGCATTACGAGATTATGGTACGATTTATTCTAAGAATAAACGAATTATCGTTTATTCTTAGAATAAATCTTACCATAATCTCGTAATATGGGATTACTCGCGAGTTAATCACTACTATTTTCCCGGATTAAATATGGAGTATAAAACACAATTCCTTGTTATTTTCGAAATATAAAAGTTGGGTGTAGTTGGGTTGGTTTACTTTAAGTATTGAACATTGAATGAATAGCTTAATCACTTTGTCCAAAAAAGATTATGGCGATTAGCGAAACAAGAATGCTATGTGATAACCCTATTCTACATTCCTGCGTCTAAGTTATGGGTAGTCAATACCTGCTTTTAACAACAAGAATAAATAAGAAAATTGATTTTGAAAGAACCCTTCAAGATCAAGGTTTTGGCTTTATGAGTTCAAGGAAATATTTACTCTTTGTAAATCATTGATATACTTAACCTAAGATCCTTGCGGATTCCACTTGCAAGAAAAAAATCCACTCCTAAACCAATAATATTTAGACTTCGTTCGCGTGTATGCCTAGTTGGTCTAGTGGTTAGCAAGTTCGACTGCGGATGGCGAGGTCCCGGGTTCGATTCCCGGGTCGGGCCAAAAAATGCATTTGGTTTTTCTATCAAGAAATTCTCAGTACTAGCCCGGAGTCGGCAGCAGTCCAGTCACCACCGGACCTCGGAAAGCACGTAAAGCCGTAGGTCCTGCGCCTGATTTCTCTCCGGTCGTGTCGGATTTTCCGTCCCATCAGTCTATGAGAGTGAGGGAATAGAGAGTGCACCTGTGTTTGCACTGACACTTGTGCACTATAATATCTCCTGAGTGCCAATCTCTATGGAGATTGGCCGCCGTGGCCGGATTCGGTCGGGTGGACATTAGGTATATCTGTGGTGTAGACTGAATAATTTGAGATATAATATGGTTTGGATGTAAAAAAAAACATCAATAATGGCGGTCCACCGTGTCGATGCGGACGCGACGATGTAATTATTATCAGCAATTCATTGGAATACGAAATTCGTACGCCATACCATGCTGCTCCAGATTAAAAATCGCAAAATTGATGCGACCGCAGTGTTAAGCTTGACGCACACCAGCAAATTAATAACATTTATTCAGCCAGCATAACATGAAACATTTTACAAATTTTTTTTTTATATGAATAGCGGGCAAACGAGCTGGCGGGTCACCTGATGTAAAGTGATTACCGCCGCCCATGAACACTTGTAGGACCAGAGGCACCACCGATGCGTTGCCGACATTTCAGGAACTACAAAAAACAAAAACAAACAGGAAAAATAAAGAACAAAAACTTATATTAAAACAAAGTAAAGATAAGGCTCCTTAAAGATTTTCAAAGAACCGAAGAAGAGATAACAAAATCATCGTTTGTTTGAAAAACTAAGCCCTTAGGAGTAGTTTAATAAATCCTAAGACAGACAGACAGACAGCATGTCTGAATTCACTTGTAGAAAAAAAGATAATCGACCCTTCGAATTTACACTAATAAAATTAATGAATTAATTTTAATAAAAATCAGATTAATTTATCTACTCTATTAGGGCAACAAATGGCGATATTGTTCTTAATGCTAAAGTTAATTATTATTTTAATTGGGACAAAAATTGAAAATTACCCATTATCCTTTAAATACGAGTGTTTCAAAAACTGCGTAGTCTGCGCGCATCTTATCTGTTTTCAAAAATAATACTGCATTGCAGCAAGTAGGTAATTGCTTTACAATTACATTCGATTTTATTTAAACTACCGTGGTGGTCGCCGGGAACTTGCAATTTATGAGTTTATTCACATTCAAACGAACTTTAATAACTACGAAATGATGCTTAATTGTTTATTTAATAATTTACTAGCTATTGCTCGCGACTTTTTCCGAGTAGAGTTATTTTTTTATCCCGCGGGAACCCTATATTTTTCCAGGATAAAAAGAAGCCTATAACACTCTTCATGTCCTCAGCTATTACCATGTAAAAAAACATGTCGATCTGTTCCCCCGCTGCTGCATGATTAAAGGGCAAACCACCGAAGACACTCGCAATATTAGTAAAGATGTAAACATTATTAAATCTAAGACAAACGTCGTCTAACGGACGAGACAAAGGCGTTTTGATCTTTTCCCCTCATAACTGGAACCCCACTCGCGCTCTGCCAGTTTTATTAATCGTAAACCAAGTTACTCAATATAATTAATCTTTTTAGATTGAGTACCTTCTCTGATTCAGTCTCTTAATTTATAAAGACAAAAGCAATCAGAGAGAAATCCCAATAAATGAGAAATATGATCAAACAGAAATGATTAACTTCTTTCCATCAAATAACTATAATATAATATAATCGTTTTTTAACAACTCGATTAAATTAATCAACTCCGTCCGATATCTTTATTTGCGTATTATGAACCCGCGGGGCATTTTTCGATTTAGAAAATCGATCGTGACCAATCGAGATCTTGAATTCTCGCCGGATTTATGAATAATTCGATGGTAAAGAGCACTCCAAACGGGATCCAATTCGATTCCACTATCTAGAAATCCACAAATTCACGATTTGATTTTTCTCACGGGCCGAATACGATCGTTTCGAAAGAAATCTTTTTTTTTATTTATTCAATGATAACTAAGATCGAGTGAGAAGAAGCGAGTTGCGAAGCTGAAGTGGATATGATGGGACAGCACGTTAGAAAAACTGATGTTCGTTGGGGTCACAAAGAAAATTTTAGCAAAATGGCGATCCCGTACTGAAAAGCAGTGTTAGCAGACCCTGCACTAATTAGACCGTCCACATCAGAAGAATCGCAATGACTTGGTGGATACAGGGGGCACAAGACCTAGCCCTAGACAAGTAGGTATCTTCAATAGTTTTCAAATCACAGCTACACAGCACACTTAGTGAGTGATGTGTAGCTTATACGCCAGGGAGGTTGGTATGATATTATCGATTTAAATATAAATGATTAAATGAAGTCATTGTAAAAGATGAATAAACTAAAGTAAATAGACATCTTCGCGGTTTTCATAAGATTACAATGTTGACCTTTGCCAGGCTATTTGTTTAATTTGCCCCTTTCTGCCAATGAACATTATTTAAAGCTATATACGCGAACAAGCGTGTCTTCTGAGAACAGAATTTCTCTTGTTTATTGGTCATAACATTATTATATTATGCTACTCGGTTATAAACAACGATGAGAACTATTATATAAATATTAACAGAATTACTAAACGGATAATGATGTTTTTAACCCCTTAGCTACCTAAGTTAGTTCTTGTTACGGATCCACCTCTAAAAGCGATCACTGAGACCGGGCAAAAGTCGGGCAACTTGAGTATGTATTTGACCTGTTTTGACATGGGAGAAAGAGAAATAAATAAAGTCAAAGATGCATCGCTTGCACCATCAAGTTTCCCTCTGTTTTGATTCATACAAGCAAACAAGGACAACGTAATTCTGTAAAATGTACTGTTGTTGCAGGCTATGGTGGATGATCTTTAATGGAGGGTTTGAACATTACTATGTTATTTTCGGAATAACATTTCGGATATTTTTTCGGAAGGCTTATGTTTATATATCTATGTTGCCCTTTCAGGCCAAAGCAATGTTAATATAATATTATGCATTTGACACAGAATTAGCTTGCATCCCAGAAATGGCTGTACCACTTTTTTTACGGAAAATTTTAAAAATTAAATTCCATGCGGGCAGTAGCTTGTAACAGGATTATTTGTAAAACAAATACCCTTGCGGTCTCAGAGACCGATGTTAGACAAAAAGGGTTAAAGCCAGGAAGGATTAAGAAGATGTCGAATAAAGTGGCGGTTTAATAAAATGTTATGGCTTCATTTCAGAAAAAAGGCACAGGAGCGAATACAATTAATTATTTCCGAATCTTAACATGAACACGTTTTAAAGAAGTCTTATGTTATTTAAGAGACTATTGAAAAGGCTATAGGATCATATTTCGATTCGTAACGATCAAATTATGGACTTTCGACCTTAAGAGACATACTATCTGCGATCAACCTGAGAATTATACATATTAACTTGGCCAAACATGTAGTCCGGTACACAGGAGAATAGAGATTAATATTTAGTATATTATACTAGATCTTCTTATACAGTTTTAATTTAAGTTATAAAGTTTAATTAAAAAATTATCATCCACACGACTCCATACTACAATACTCAAGATGGTATGAAGCGAGTTGCCTAGTCCCATTTTCGACTATTGGCTGTCTGTGCACAGGGACAAGAACAGAAAATAACTTGTATGACTTGTATCTGGAATGTGTTTTAACCATTTCAGTTAGTTATAAGTTTAAATGTATACCTACTAAGTTTTAATGTTTATAGATTTTATAATATGCCTTTAATAAAAATTCATTATTAGCAAGAAAAGATTAGAATTATTTGCTATAATCCGCCAACTTTGTCGACTTTCCAATGCTGTATTGTCATCTCCTGAGGATGCTCCGCTGTCGGGGCGAAACGTGCGTCGAGAGTAGTATCAAAGTCTTGTGTGGTGGTGCATGTAGTGGTGATGGCATTGCTTGCTCGGGAACTTAGCTCTCTTGGCTTGGCTTGGTTGGGGAGGTAAGTTGTGCTTAACTTGTAACTGCACGTTTGACCGTACAGATTTTTTCTGTTTGCGGATTATAGCAAAATAATTCTAACCTTTTCTTGCTAATCATGGACATCCGCAAAGTAACGCCTGCTTCTATCCAAAACGTATTATTATTATAACCGGACCGGGATGTATGCGACCAAACTAAATGTGACTTAAAATGAGCTGGACAAGATGATGGGTGCTTTCAGAGAGTTATGCTCCTGTCTCGTTTACTTTGCTTGTTCGACTTTTCGGTGCCACTCGCTTTGTATAATTTGTTTTTATTATGCGCACTTCCATAACGGCGATTATCGATGCAATTTATTTTGGTATTATTTTAAATAATGAGCCGTTTCGCTTGCATTTCCTACGAAAATGACTTGTATTGGTCGGTAATAAGCGTTCTTGTCTTTTGAAATAACTTTGATCTTACTTTGATAGCTATGTTTTTATTTATCGCGATAGTTATAGAAATTATATCACTGTTTTAGCTTAAAATGGGATAGTCTTTTGAAATTACTTTAATAGCTATGAGTTTGGTTTTTATTGTAATTTTTAGAGTTTAAGTAACTTAATCGCAAAATCTATGAATTTTTTACATATAGATATTACTAGTTGATTCCTGCGGCTTTTTGATTTTCCGGAATAAAAAGTAGCCTACAACACTCTCCCGATCTTCATGTATACCCATGCAAAAAATCACGTCAATCCGTTACTTTGTTGAGGCGTAATTGAAGGAAAAACCAACAAATCAACAAACAAACTTTCGTATATTAGTGGGGATGGGGATAGGGATGGGGATTAACTGCTAATAAACAAAATAATATAGTTCCTTTATTTAATATTCAGCCTCATTTATTCTAGTGAAACAAATTCTAGGCACTAATAAGGTACTTTTAATAGCCCGATTATAGCTCTATAAGGCTTTATTGCTCAACGAACAATTAGCTACAACTCTTAGCTGACATGCAACTTGAATGTTGTCTGTAAGTTTACAGTTTCCTTTTCAATATGCAATCAATTCGATCCAACTTAAAATATGCTCTATAGAAATAAGGTTAACAAACTCTTTTAATTTATTCAATCTATTAAATCATAAAGACCATTGAAAAAAACCTGAAATTCTCGCGTCTAATATCATCCTTACTAATACATATTATTATAAATGCGTAAGTATGTTTGATCGTTTGTTTGTCCTTCAATCACAACAGCAACAGCGAAAATTCAAAAGAAACGGTTGCGTTGTTTTTGTACCTTAAAATGCAAAAGTCAATGGGCGTTTTTTTTTAAATATAAAAATACTAGCTGATATCCGCAACTTCGTACGCGTGGATTGAGTTTTTTTTTTGGAGTCCCACGGGAACTATATTTTTTTTTCGGGATAAAAAGTAGCCTATGATTTAATTCAAGGTATAGTCTATCTCAATTTTAAATTTCAGCCAAATCGGTTTAGTACTTTTTGAGCCAATTCGTTACAAACAAATCTTTCCTCTTTATTATAATATTAGTATTAGTATAGATGAAGGAAATTGAGTTTTATTTTTGCAATAACAACATTTCTACAATTTTTTTATTTGTGGTACTTTTGAATTGAAGCAGCGATATATTTCAACACCTCAGATCCAAAACAAAACACTTTAATACAATTCCGTGCGCCATTAACACGTAATACGTCAATCACAAAGGCCAAGTGCCGGGTTTCGCCTACTTTCGTGTCAATCTCCGCGGAATGCTATCGGGCGCTAAGTGTACTGAATCTAAGATGCTATCATCTCTTCAATAGGATTCCGCACCCTTAGTCGTTACTTGTTCATGCTCTTTACAACTAAGCGGGCGATGTTTGGTATTGTCATTCATACAACCGCCTCACTATGGTATCACCTGAGCCTCCAGTTCTGTTGATAGAACTTGTTCTCGAAAGCCTAGATAGATCTAATCGATCTCCGGTTGCACGTAGTAAATGTGAGCACCTTTATGAATTTTTAAAGTTTTGATGGTTTTATTTATTTTATTCTTCTCAGTAAATAAGAGCTATTTTTTTAGTATTGAAATCACATTTTACCTACTAAAGCAGAAAATTTTCAAATTCTTTAACGTTATGTAGCAATATTTGAGGAAACATTGATACGTATCAACTGTAAGGTTGAAGCCTAACTTTACCATCGTCGCCAAATCATCGCCAATCAATCAATCATCATGAGGAATAAAGATGTTCTCAAATTTTTTTTATTGAAAATCGGTCAAAACGTCAAATTCATTCCTAGGTTTAAATTAACTTGGAAGAATGGTGAACTAAGTCCTAAGTCCTTACAGTTTTTTATAACTCTTTTTTCTTGCTAGCAATAAAAATGAAACTCGAGTAACCACTTTATTTTATATTAATTAAAGATAAGGCTGGCAACAAATTAGAGACGCATCGTAAGCGTGTTAAAGGTGTTGATATATTTGGAAGTTATTGGTCTGATATTTTATCCAAAAATAAATATTTTGCAATTGTTTTTGCCAAAATTTTGACTGACCCAAAAACGCCCTGGGTGGGACATCCAAATTCGATACTCGCGATATTAGTCAAATACATTATTGCTTGCGACATTCACAAATCGGATAAGAGAATATATCGAAGCACCGATATGCAACAATGCCCTTAAAATCTCAAGATTTCGATCCTCGAAATAAATTCGGACACATGTAACGAATCGATGGACATATATTTAGTATACAACAAAAGAAACGACATTGACTACTTTTGTACCAACATCTATACTATCGCTGACTTTTCGACATTCACAACGTGCGATCCCTATTTCGAAAGTGCTAAAGTTCAAAATTATCTGTAAAAAAATTATCTGCGCAAATACAAAGTTGTAACGCTATATTTATAGGTCTTTATGTCCAAATTGAGTGCTCGAAAATACTCAATGAGTATAAGTTATTTTGTTTCACATAAAAAAGGATCATACGCATGACGTTTTTGTTTCATTAACCGTAAATGGTGCGGCTGATTTACTCGATCGTAACTCGTTTAAAGCCTTTATAGTGCAACTTATACATGCCGTGGCTAATTCAGATGTTGGGAACTCGTCCTCTTTACCTACAGCAACGTATATTATTATAACAAAAAAGTTAATTGATTATAGTGGAGTCAAAATTTCAGCAGTTAGTCATAAAAAAAAATATTAAAATAACGATTGTTACGCCCTGTGGTTACATCGTTATCATTTGATATGGATTTTGAAATAAAATATTGTTGACAGATAAGACGATAGGTTTTATCTATCATCAATCAATATCTTATCACTTTTAGACCATATTTTAATTTCGTTTATCTCATGGATGTAGAAAATATTTTCACGAAGCTGTTTCTCGAAAGGTTTCTAAAAGAACAATCATGCTTAGATGTCCTAAACAATTTTGTAGTTAAAATATCGGAATTTCATTCATACAGTCGTTTATTTAATTATGCAGTTTTAGCTCCCTGGAGCTAAAACTGCATAATTACAGGATAAATTAGCGACAATAGGACAGCGAAATATTTTAGAAATAATATCTAAAACTATTTGTAATAATTCCCAGTAGGTATGTTAATTTTTCTTTCTATTTAATTACGTTTAAAATTCACATTGAATTCATAAAATTCGTTCAGTTACTTATGTCACTATTTTTTTTGTATTTATCTTTGGTATTTATAGATTTCTGTTCTACATAATTATTAAGATAATTTAGTAAATTATTGAATATTTGTTATTTATTTGGTTCATTTGCTATCTTTATATTATTATACCTACTAGGCGCAATATATGTTTGTATCATTTGGTTTACTTTCAGTTTCAATCGTAAGTTTATCGGGATTGGGATTGTTCTTTCTTTAATCTTTAGAATTCAAAGGTGTTTCTTTCCCAACATCTGAAATCACGATCGCGCTCCCATTCTCAAAACTGTTATTTCACCGCCCTATATAAACTATGTTGCGCGGGCGCATAATATATACTTGGTTATCAAGTCCCGATATAATTCACCGAAAATTCCACACTTGTCGCTGACAGCTGTCATTAAGACCGCCGCCATCTTTGGCCGCCATTACGGTTTACGAATTTCACTTAACTTCTTTATAATTTTGATGCGATTTCGGAACGTGATCGCAACACCTACCGTGTACGTGGTTACGACTAGATATACAGGCTGATCTTTTTTCTACGCACTAATACTAGTGGTTCGCCCCGAACTGAGACCTCGCGATATCCCATAATTCCCAAAAGTTTTAATTATATATTGTAATAATTAACTTTTAACATTAGACGCAATAAAAAAAAAAATAGTTGACATAAAACTGTTTTACTGACACAGCGCCATCTATTAGCATTATTCACAATAATGCTAATAGATGGCGCATTAAAATTAAATAATTTCGTTTCTTTATAACATTTATCTAATTTTAGTATTTGTTGTTCAAGTACAGGATATAACTGAATTTTCAACCAAGTTTCACGTTCTAATATTCAGTAATTCAGAAGTTATAGGGCTCTGACAGACATTTAGACGGACACACTTCTCTGTCTAGTAGGCAAGCGCCCTAGTTGACTCAGAGAACTCGCTTCGCTCGTTCAATTATTTGACTATTTTTGTAAGCCACAGTTACCTGTATTACGGAAAATAGCTAGAAAAGATGCAGGCTTGTAACGAACAGTGCTTTTTAAATTAGTAAAAGCTTTAGGTTAGCACTTGGCTACAAAAGTACTTGATGTAAAGCAATGATCTAGGTCTAGACAAAACATTTAAAACGAGCGCTTATAAGATGCTACATTAAACTCAAGTTTCGAGCTGAAAAAGAAACACGGACTCAAAGGTCTAATGTAAGTTTTCAAGTTAACATATTAAACTGGGCGTAAATCTGTCATTTAATTTGGTTTCCTAAGTTTTTCCTTTACGAAAAAAAAAAATGTAATTCATCTGCATCCCTTTCCTGTCCATACTTAATGACAGATTTACACACAATTTAACTTAAAAAACTTACTTTGCCACTGAAACAATAAATAATAAAAGTTTACATATATTTTTCCTATTTTTTTTTTAATCAAGCTGTAGATAGTGGACCTAATTGAAATTAAAGAGCGCCCCGACACGTAATGAGCAATGCGAAATCGCAGGGCCTTTTATAAGCGCGTCATAATTTTATGAATTATACGATCGATACAGATTCCTGTGGCGAATGTCGGTACGCGGTGAAAAGGTGAGAGGTATGTTCCACTTATATCCCAAGTGTTTTAATATTATAAATGCGAAAGTTTGTATGTTTGTTTATGTTTGTTACTCCTTCGATTTTTGAATTTCTGAATTATGTCTGGTCTGGCTTTGGCCGTGGCTAGTTACCACCCTACCGTCAAAGACGTGCCGCCAAGTGATTTAACGTTCCGGCACGATGGCGTGTAGAAACCGATTAGGGGTATGGGTTGAAACTACACTACCATACCCCTTCCAAGTTAGCTATCTTAGACTGCATCGTCACTTACCATCAGGTGAGATCGCAGTCAAGGACTATCTTGTCATCAAATAAAAAAAAAAAACATCGTTTACCGTTCATTTTCTTCCTAGAAAATAGTTACAATCTTGAAGTCTATAACCAAGTTAAAGTATTAAAGATCCTATTATAAATTGTTCTTAATAGAATCTTCAAAGGCCCCAATAGGCTCAGAGCAAATTGATCGTGGCATAGTCATCAAGACTCATTAAGGTTAATATCGAGTTTTGAGCGAAAATCGATTTAAATGTATCGACAAAGTTCCGATTACGAGACATTACATCGCACTGCGCAAGCTATATTTATGGAGGTTTAATTTATGGGTTATAAAAGTTTTAAAAATCGATTCGCGGTGCTCTGATTGCACGTTGTTGCTTTGGATAAGGGCAATGTGCCGTTGCAAGGTGTCGCTTTTAATGTATGGAAATTCAATGGTTGAAAAACTAACAACATTGTTTGACCGTTCCGTATAATATTGTAATATCCTATTTTAATATTATAAATACGAAAGTTTGTATGTTTGTTACTCAATCACGTCACTACGACTAAATCGATTTGACTGAAATTTGGCACAGAGATAGACTATAATCTGTAATAGCACATAGGCTACTTTTTATCCAGGGAAATAAGAAATTTCAGATCCTGACCTTGATGATCAACAAAGATCCTTCAAACAAAAAAAGAATTTTCCAAATCAGTCCAGGCGTCTTCAAGTAATCGGGGAACATACATAAAAAAATTAAAAAAAAAGATTTGTTGGAATTGAGATCTTCCCCCTTTTTTGAAGTCGGTTAAAAAGGGCCTCGAAATCTTAAAAATCTTGTACACTTGAATTCTGTATCTAGTGGGAGGTTTGGCAGTGGCTAGTTACCATCCTACCGTCAAAGACGTGCCGCCAAGCGATTTAGCGTTCCGCCACGATAGCGTGTAGAAACCGATAAGGGATATGGGTTGAATATGTGTATATTCAACCCATATCCCTTATCGGTTTCTATGCTTTACAGCCCTCGTAATTGAAAACACAGTAAGTTAAATAGAAGTTACCTTTAAGTTACTGTGTTTTCAATTACGAGGGCAATATACCCCTTCTAAGTTAGCAAGTTAGTGAGTTTTTCGTAATATTTACACATACGTCATTTAAACGAGATCGCATATCGCACAGGGTCGATCAAGCAAGGCACCAACTCGTATTAACGTACGATTTATTCAACACCAAACGGAAGGCATTAGCATGAAGTTCGCTATTAAATTAACCGCTACATTCATACTAGATGATAATATCTACCGGATACCATCCGATACCAACGGGATATATGATTTGTTTGCGATATGACTTAAGAGTGGTCGTGTTACAATGAATATCTAATACATTCTATTACACGATAGGCAAATGGGAAATGTAAATAGGTTCGTGATTCCTCAACTAAGGCTCAAAAATTCCGGAAGTTTTTTGTGGGAATGGGCGAAATCAATAATAGAAAATCTATTATTGATTTACAATGACAAAGTTGCATGGAATCAATCGCATGGCATCCAGCTACCCACAAGATAGTGTAATAAGTTATTAATATTACATTGTAATATTATGCAGCTATGCATTAATATTGTAATATTTTTTTATAAAAAGAGTGTTGTTATGTTGAGTTTCTTGCCGGCTCTTCTCAACAGAATCTGGATTCCGAACCGGTGGTAGAGTCATGACGTGTAAGAGCTACAAGTTGGCCAACATGAAATAAATAATTATGAATTTGAATTTAAAATTCCAGAGTCCTTTCTTTTTCCGTGATAAAAAATGATTATATTACATTTCAAGTCCATTTGAAACTCTCTTGTAGCGTGATTCAAGGAGAAATACAAATCAGTTTTTGACGACCTCCCTGGCGCAGTGGTGAGCGCTGTGGTCTTATAACTGGGAGGTCTCGGGTTCGATTCCCGGCGGGGGCAATTTAGGAATTTATTATTTCTAAATTGTCTCTGGTCTGGTCTGGTGGGAGGCTTTGGCCGTGGCTAGTTACCACTCTACCGTCAAAAACGTGCCGCCAAGCGACTTAGCGTTCCGGCACGAGGGCGTGTAGAAACCGATTAGGGGTATGGGTTGAATTTACACTGCTAAACCCCTTTCAAGTTAGCCCGCTACCATCTTAGACTGCATCGTCACTTACCATCAGGTGAGATCGCAGTCAAGTATTGTCCTTGACTATCTTGTCATCGAATAAAAAAAAGAAAAAAAAAAGTAATTAACACTTATCTTTCTCGAAATTATCTTCTATAGAAAGGTAGTTTCTTATATCTAAGTTAATAACTCAAGCGGTATGTAAATACTTAGTTGCTTCAATTTGCATTTATTAATAAGGAGTAGGTAATCGGCCATCACGGCGGCGGCTAGGTGATCTGGAGCTAATGTGTAATATTAATTAGTTTAAAAGCTTTAATAAATTACCAATCTACATGGGATTATGCGAGGTCGATAATTAAAATTTAATTAAACGTTTCTAATGGCTAGATGAGGCTGATCGGTGATATAAATTATGTTAAGTTTATGTAAAGTTCATTCGAGTACAGACCTAATATAAATCGTTAATTATCATTTTAATTACAAGCTTTTGCCCACGCTTTAGTCCGCGTGGACTTAACTTTTCTTAAAACTCTACGAGAATCCGTTATTTCGGGATAAAAATTAGTCTATGTCACTCTCCGTCTAAATTATACCCATAATTTACGTAAGTCCATTGCTTCGATACTGTGTGATTGAAGATCAAACCAACCAACAAACACGTATTTATTATCTCAAAGGTGTATGAAGTCTGAAAATTCACACTTGATCACCATGTTGGAATAAATTTTCTAAACTCCGCATGCATTCGCATGGTTTCGCATGCTACTTTGTGTGGCAGATTGAAGCACTATAGTTTGTTAAGATATTGTTACTCAATCTTTGCGAATAATTTGAATTAAATTGAACTCATCTAATTCTCAGAGGAGATACGTACCCCATAGTGGGCAAGCAATGGGTTGGAGAGACGACACAAAAATAGTCTCAAAGCCGTTGGAATTGTGCAAGACCGATACAAGATATTATTTTATACAGAGAGCATGGGCGTCTATTAGTTAATGATGTTGACTTGTTTTTGGCACCAGTGCATCAACTTTAAATCCATTTTAAAACGCATGTCATTCCACAATTTCACACTTCACGTGTAACTAATGGCATTTGTTCTTAATAAATCGACTGCAGCGAGAGGTCGACAAAAATCTTAATTACTTTCATTTGTGAATCATTTATCATTAATTCGGGTACAGCAATCAATCATTATATGGAGCGTTTCGGAAGCTACTCTTACCTTATTTGTTGCGGGTTATCCATCACCTTTGTTTTAATTGAATTTTGTATCACTTTTAAAGGAACTGGCTCACCGGTGGGCAATTCTTTTTATGAGAAGAGGTTGGTGGTTGATTCGAATCACGCAAGTTTTAATATTGTTTAGAGCACAGTGCCAGTCTTTCTACAGTTTTATACCTGTAGGGTTAGTATAAGGTTTAATTCGATTGATCGTATGCGTATTTGTTGACATTTACGTCAAAGTAAAATGACCCTTAACTACATTGATTTAAAGTTACAAATTTAATACGACCGATTTTAATTTGGAGTATATCCATGAGAGTTTTCCATAATTTTCTCAAAGGTGTGTGAAGTCTACCAAGCCGCTTGGTAACGCATAGTAGACTATGACCTAAAGCCTTTTCATTTTGAGAGGGGCTCGTGCCGGACAGTGGGCTGGCGATAGATTGACATGATGTTATACTATATGAATTTGTTCAGAAGACATGTCTTTCCATGCTCTAACAAGTACGAACAGAACTCGGTGTGTCGTGTACAGCTCTCTGGGATATAGGACACGCTGCGAGCGGACAATGAAGAGAGCTTTTGACTTTAACCTCGCAGCGATTTAAAATGTATATTGCAGCGGTCACGATCCTTGCGGCTTGCGAAAAGTAGTCTCATTTTGGATGCGGCGTTTTAATACACAAGCCTCAATAGCCCAACGATCCCCACTCGTTGCACTATTACACTCACTCCTAGCACAAGCTTTTCGCTTATTTGGAGGGAATATTAGAATATTAGTTAAACTTCACCTTGGTTAAACGTCGCAGGGAGATTTTAAAATTACTTGGTTGGTTCTACTGATAGGAATAAATCTGGTACTACTAATAGTATCAAAGGATGGAAGGGTTTTTATCATTCCGCGGCAAAAGAAAAGTATTGGCCAGCAAGCAGTTCTCAGGTACCTACTGCAAATGTTCATGGGTGGCGGTAATCCATCGAAATAAATAGCTATAGAAAAGGTCGTCCGAACAAAAATGTTCACGGTTCTACTAACAATTAAAATCTCTTAGCAATCATCTAGAAACAATTCATTAGGCAAGTCGATCCTTTTAAGAATCAAACGAGTCGATGCCATTTTGGTAGCTTGCAAGGGCTCTATACTTACCCAGTTGAATTCAATGCGGTAATCATTGTCACTTCATTCATTGTATCAAATTGTCAATTTATCGATATGTCAAAATTGTTAAATTATTTGTTAATGGTGACATAGACACTAGAATTTATAACGTTTTAGTTACTCTAAAGTTACTTCCTTCCCTTTTAAAATTGAAGTAACTTTAAAGTTAATAGTATTATAGGGACGTACTCTATTTTATAATATCACTGTCCCCGTGGGAACACAAAACTGGCGCATCCAGTTTAGGGAGATCACGCCGCCCTATCGCTCCCCGCTTATGATCATCATCCGATACTTTGGACATCCATCCGCTGATTTATTTACACAAGCGTTGGTCAAACAACGAGCGGCCATTGTAAAAATACTACCAATATTATAAACACGAAAGTTTGTATGTATGGATGGATGGATGTTTGTTACTCTTTCACGTAAAAACTACTGAACCGATTTGGCTGAAATTTGGTATAGAGATAGATTATAGTGTGGAATAACACATAGGCTACGTTTTATCCCGGAAAATAAGAGAGCTCCCGCGGGAATCACAAAACCTTAATCCACGCGAACGAAGTTGCGGGCATACACTAGTGTTATATATACCCGAACAGCATAATTTTAAAGTTCATCTTCTGCTTCATCACACTTACGATCAAGTGAGATTGCAGTCAAAAGATAATTTGTAGAAAAATAACAAAACCACCTCCTTCTTGTTTAGGTTTAATTCCCGGCAGGATCAATTATTTATTTATGAATTAAAAATTTCTGAATCATCTATATTCTGATCTATTGGCCGCCAAGCGATTTACCGTTCGAGAAATCGGTACAGCTACGGAATTATGGGTTTAATTTACACTGTCATAACCTTTCTAATTTAGCCCCCTACCATTTGAGACTGCATCGTCACTTACTATCAGATAAGTGAGATCGAAGTTAAGGCCTATTTTGTCATAGAACAAAAAAGGAACAAAGAAAACCCTGTATGAATTGTTTGCAGACAGATTTTCCGCGTACGCTTTGCCAATGTCCTAATTGTAACGGCTGAATCACGAACAGCCGAGGTCGACTCTACCAGCACGACATTTGTTTTACTTAAATTGACGTCTTTTTCAACAAACCTAATGAACGATGAGCACATTCATCCGTAAAGGCGTTAGGATTTTCAACGCCGAGTATGGATTCTTGGATGGGATCTATTATCTAAGCCAAGCATGCTAGGGCTTAATTAACTTACAGCATTCGAAAGTTCTTTAATTTATATTCCACCAAACTTTGACAACATTAAAAAAAATTATAAAAGGAAGAAAGAAGGGATACGAATTATGAGATAGAAAAAATCACAAAAATAAACAATTTATTATTTTTGAATAGGTCCTTTTAATTTAGTCATCATTATCAAGTATCAAAATTCTTCATTTCATTACTCACTTCACATAAAACATACTTTTTATCCCGGAAAAAACACAGGATTCCCGCAGGATTTTTAAAAACTAAATCCAAGCAGACATAATCGTGGCCATTAGCTAGTATAAATCAAAATCTATTGCCGCATATATGAAAGAATACGATCACTGGCTGTTTTTTTTTGTGTTCGCACAAGATGTGTATGATATTTTTTAAAAGTTGGTAATTTGGATTATAGTTTTGTACTAAAATGTCATCAATCATTAATGTTCTAGTCAGTAGTAAATTGAACTTGTATGAAGCCAGTGCCGCGGTAGCTGAAATGACATGAGAATTTAAGTATAAAGTTCCACAGGAAGCTCTCTATTTAGCCAAAAAAAGAAGGAAACTTCCAAACAGCTTTATCAAGACATTGATGGGTATTTCGCAATATTGTTATGTCTACTTTAAACGATGCGAGAGGAGTTTACGTTTTATGGCAGTTAATTTGCTTAAGCATACGCGATCCTTCGGTAGCATATTAATAGCGAGTAACGACGCGCGCTTTGGGCTGTATGGTGTATGGTCCAAACAATTTGTATGTAGCGGACGAAATACGTATCGTCTGCAAAAAATTAACGAACTCCGTAACTATCTATTTAGATAAATTCGACATTTAAATTTAAAGTTCCTCAACTTTGATTGATTGACATTCATTGTTCACATTATTTTTGTTGTTTTAGCTGTTATTGTTTCATAGATGTTGTTGTTTTCTGGCGTTGTGATATTATTTAATTGATGTTTTTTATTCGACTTTTGTTTTTCCTCATGTTCGCCATTTTCTTTTAATTGATTAATTGATTTTCTGCGATTTTGTCCGCGATGTAGGACAGAATCCGTGTCTCTCTTGAAATACTCTTATTCTATAATTTCATTTCTTATCAATCAGAGTTTAATTTAAGCAACTACAACAACTTTGCTAGTGTGATTTAAAGACTTCATAATTTACCACTTGTCATTAAAATTATGTATTTGAAAATGATATTTCGATGCAATTGCACCGACCGTAGTCACGCCTAGACTGCGGGTTTGGAGTTGCGAGGTATCATAATAATTATGTCATTAAACCACGAAATAATTCTAAAGACTTTACATCGCTTGTCGCTTCCACCTTGAACCACACTCGCTACAAAATATAAAATTTTATGTCCAGTGCACGAGAACATCGAATTGACCGTCTCAGTAAAAGTAAGTGTTATTGCTTAATTTGAGCATAACCGTATCAGTTTGTGATTTTTATCCGACACTCAGAAATACGTGTGTTTAAAGGCAATGAATTTAACGATGTCAAGTGTAGAGGTTCTCTCAATTTGGGCTTGTTACGAGGGTCTTAAATATTAAGGTAATTATTATTACCCCTCCGCGGGCAAAGTGATCAGATTTTAATTTTGAAGCCATTAGAATAAAGTTTTTGCAGAAGGATAATTTTTATACCACGTAAGCTCCCGCTATTAGGTGTTAATCCTAACACCTAATAGCGCTAATAATCTGCGCTTCGGCTTCAATACACTTCGTACCTTAATCCTGGTGTTTCACCACCATCATGTAAACTTTTAAGCCGAATTTACACTGCGAAATTAGTGGCATGAAATAAGTTTCATGAGATTAATTTCATCAACGATTTCACGTGTATACTTCTAATGCATTAAGCATGAAATTAATGCACGCATCAAGAAATTAAAGTTTACACGTGAAATTGCTGATTGATGTCATGAAAGTAATTTCATGCCACTACTCCGCAGTGTAAATTCGGCTTAGCTATCGAATAAATTTGACGTTTTGACAGACTGATAACTTTATTCATCGGTTAAAGTTTACTTGAAGGTGTTGAACTAGGCCCTTAGACTCATTACTGATATCTTAGTGAAGTGCGAAATTTGTCATCGATAAAAAAATCGACAAAAAATAATTTATTACTTGACTTTTTGATTGTGTAATTTCAGTCCATAAATCGAACCGTAACGAATCGATACCAAAAGAGAAACGTACAAGTATCGAATGATACCTTGATTGTAAAATGTTATACGGGACATAACTCCCGAAAATCGGCTATAACAATAATTTTTATTTATTTTTGATTAAAACTCATAAAGATGCAATGCGCGGTAATCGATTTAAATTGATTTCGCAAATAATTGTAATTAATTCTTAAATACGACGCCAATGGTCTGTCAATACAATTTATTGTGTATATATCGAGGTGATTTCTTATTTATGCTTTGTAAAATATTATTTTGTTCGGCCCTTTTCAAGTGGCATCAAGAACACCGCTCTCAGTGAAATATAATATGTTACCTTCCACATATTGTTATTTATTTCTATACAAAAATAAAATAATTTATATTTTATTTTCTCAACGACTATGTCATTATATTAGATTAGAAAAAGACAAAACTTAGAATATCTTACTCTAACTTAGTGTATATATTAGTATTTATGTGTAGTTTATAATGTAATTTATATACTAAGTAAACAGGGAAATAGTCTTTTTTTAAATATTGTTAATTAATGCAAATAATAATTACAAGAAGTAAAACTTTATTATTATTTGCATGTCGAGTTAGCCCTTAAATGGGATTTACGATGTTAGATAAAATTCATATGTGAAAATTTTACTAGGTCAACTGATTGTACACAACGTGGGATTCTTCTATATATATAAAATTCAAAGTCCTGACTGACTGACTGAGATATCAACGCACAGCCTAAACTACTGAAGTGAGAAACTTGAAATTTTTACAGTTGGTTCCTTTTATGACGTAGGCGCACACTAAGGATTTTTGAAAATTCAACCCCTAAGGGGGTAAAATAGGGGTTTGAAAAATCGAACTAAACGTGAGCAAAGCCGCGAGCAAAAGCTAGTAATAAATAAAATAAATTAAAAAAAAAACTTGAAAGTTCAAAACACTGACGACTGACCTCAGCTTCAATTAGACTTCAACTTTAACTTAAGAACCTGCTAGCTCCTAGTACGTAATATTATAATTTTTTTGATTTTTTTCAGGAAAATGTGCCGCTTGCTGGGCCAAGTTTCGATTTTTATTATTCATCATACCTATTTAAACCGTATGTCAAAGAAATCGAAATAAATATAAGGAAGAGGTGACTGACTGACTGACTGAATTTTGGCATTAAGATAGCTATATTATGACGTAGATATCCGCTAAGAAAGGATTTTTGAAAATCCACCTCCTGAGGGGGTAAAATAGGGGTTTGAAAAATTCAACTTAACGTGAACTTGAAGGGAAAAAGATTTGTGTCTCGAATTGAAAATACGAGTGGCGTACTTGTTTGGTAGCTTTTTATACAGAGTTATAAACTGATTTAATGTTAAGGTGCACAAAACAAACATGGAATATTCCATGGAACATCCTCAAACAACTATAAATGTTAACAGTAAACAAGAATCTATTGAATAAAATGTAAAACACTCTGTCAATTTTATTCAATCACTATACGAGATCTGGACGTATACCTAACAAAAAATCTTTGTTGCGCCAATTATGAGTGTATCAGTTAAAAACCGTGACAAAGCAACATACGTCTAATGCTGTATTCTCACGGTGCGTAACAGTACGAGTATTTTCTTATTTTTACCGACCACTTATTTCACCGCAGTCAATTAATCATTTAATCCATACTTTATTGGTATAGTAAATGCGAAATATTCTCTGTGCAACGATCTTATATGTTTGTCTTTCTCTTATAGTTTTACGGCTTATCTACTGAACTAATCTTAATCAAAAGGTAGCTTATATCCTGGATACGGACAAAGGATTCTTTTTAGCTGAGAAAATCAAAATAAATCAACGCGGCTGAAGTCGTAAAGGTAAAACAAGAAATAAATAATACAGATTTATATTTTGTATTTTACGTTTATAAGATGAATATACAATTCACTTCACAGTTTACTCGAAGTAATACTGAGTCTCGATTTTATCGTAAGTCGACGAACCACTTGCTGTATCATGCTGAAGCATTATGCCCAGTTAATGTAACACATTATACTCATATTAAATAAGCATATAGTTTAATACCACAAGAAATCATTTACTCACTGAAAAACTCACTGAAGTCACTAGAGAGCAAAATTGTTCGCATTATCATGACCCGTGGGAAACCACCAGAAGAATAGGCTCGTTTGAAGCTTTTTGTTCCAAAGTATCACAAGTGCAATTCAACTCTTGTTCATTATGCTCTAGATATATATTTTTTTATTTTACCGCTTTAGATGTCAGCAAGTTAACAAGGTTCTTGATGCTGTTACATTTGAGCCATCATTTATCATCGAGTCATGTATATAATGAATATAATAGATTGTATATTAGAAGCCGTTTTAGGCATGTATTTTGCTACCAGTTTTCACACGGCAAGATGGTAAGGTAATTGGTTGAAAAGACGCTGCGTGTCGACATGTGTATTCGCCTTTATAAGTATTCACCCTTATTTTGCTTCCACTGACCTCTATAATTAATCTACGATCAACACTGGACTCACTAATGTGATTTATTTTTGGATCTACTTAATTGACACCGTTTTGGCGCCGTAAGCCGATACTTGAACTAGACAAGTGTCTTTGGGATTAATAATATTACCAATAAATGGCACACCGATCTCTAGAATTAATCAATGAAATCATCAATCAGCAGAACCAGAATTCCTAACCGGTGATAGATTTTCGACTTGTTACAAGTTGGCCTACATGAAATAAGTTATTTTGAATTTTGAATCAATTCTCTTCTCAGCAGAATCTGCATTCCAAACCAGTGGTAGAGTCATGACGTGTCATAAGAGCTACAAGTTGGCCTACATGAAATAAATAATTTTGAATTTTTGAATTTTTGAATATTAGTTCCAGAGTCCACACGTCTGTGGTGCTTCAAATTGATCCATAATTAAAAGTCAATTGTATAGGGACAGCAAATCCAGTGTTAATCTTAGATTAATTAGAGATCAGGGTTTGCTCTTTATTCATACATTTTCGCTCCATAAGAATTTTCACGCAGAGTGAAGGCAATATTTTATCCGCTCGTAACGTTTTCTGGCGCAATCACCTTTATGGCTGAAAATTAAGCGAAAATTACTGTCAGCCGCGAATTTGGGTCTCTCACAATTCCGTAGGTTGCATTTTTTACTGACTACGGCAAAGTCAAAAGGAAGGTCCATGATTTTAGCAGTCTATGTATGTATGTCTGTGTCTGTATACATATATTCCACTAGCACCTACTAAGACGATTTCAATGATTGAGTGAGATTTAGCGTTCCAGCACGATTCCGGTATAGGTAGAATGTACACTGCCATACCCCTTCCACGTTAGCCCGCTACCATCTTAGACTGCATCGTCACTTACTATCAGATGAGATCGCAGTCACTAAATTACAGAGTGTATTACTATAGGTATAGTGACTTATTTGCATAAGATATGCGGCCTAAAATCTATGCCTCTATTCTGTATACTCTGCACTTTAGTTATCCAAATTACTCTGCGGGTACTCTTACAGAGTGATTTCTAAACCGAATTGCATGAATCTTTTTTTAATCGATACAAAAACTTTGCAAGATGCTCCCATTAAAATTTCGGGTTCCAACACCACAATCCTGATGCTGCAAGGGCTTCCCTGAACTGTGTGGATTTAGGAACTGTCGATTGTGAATCGAAGGAGCGGACGAAGACGCGGGCGTCCGCTAGTTGTTAATAATAGTACAATACGTCGAGGGAACCCTAAAGACGTAAAATTCGCTGATGACGTTAATCAAGGCTAATACCCTTCCCCTGGGTTCGCCTGCCCCACCATAAACTAGCTGGTATGGCAGTAAATCTTATTTAACATCATGACTGGTACTTAAGATGTTCATTTTCATCGGTTACTACTTTTGTCGAAGATTGTACGGTTAATGCACAACATAATTTTGAAGTATGTTATGAAATTAACTTTGAGATATTTTTGTACCTGTTTAGGGTTCCGTATTCAAACATGGAACCCATAGTCATAATCAAAGTACTATTCGTTGTCTCCTTCCAAATAAAAAGTTGACGATTATAACTTTCAAAAATAAAATATAATAGATTTTTAATCAAATATTTCCCACTAGGTTGACAATCTCAAGCAAAGGCGTAAAAACACATTTATTAAGTCGAGGTTATTACAAAATTAGTGACCTAGTAAGTAGCATATGGCATCAATTGGCTTGGCATCCCGCTGTCCACAAAGAAGTGTAATAACTTATTACATTGTAATAAGTAGCTGTACATTAATGTTGTATTATGTTGTTATGAAAAAAGCAGTTTCTTCCCGGCTCTTTTCAGTAGATTAGCATTCCGAACCGTTGGTAAGATCTTAACGTGTCATAAAAGGTCTTTGAAAGGACTTTGGTTCTCCTAAAAATCTCCTCATTTCTGATCTGACTTAAGCTATCAAGAAACCTTAAATCATTTTCATGAAAGTTAATAATAATATAATAAACAACGTCGTCATAAACTCGCGGATGACATCCATCCAATGACGTGCCAACACGAAACACGGGTTAAATTTGAGTTTAAATCTTACACGCGCGTCGTGCCATAACTTGTGCATTATTTCATTTCCAACTGTTACGTTAATTCAGTGTTGAAGAGCACTAAAAAGTTATGACGGACCATCGTATACTGGTCCTCTTTTTAGGTAAAACGTAAAAATTTCCAAATCACTCGCTTGCTGGGAAATTTCCATAAAATATTAACCCAATGTAAAACATGCCTGTGGAGCCGTGAGAGGCTGGTGGTTAAGATATATGCCTTCTTTTGGAGGAGTTCAGGGTTTGATATTGGGCACGTATCTCTGACTTGTTGGTGTTCGATGCGTTTTAAGCAATTATATATCAATTCATATCACAGGAAATCTACATGCCTAAAAGTTCTCCTTAATAATATTCTGAAAGGACAGCTGCCAATACTCATTTGGCCAGGGACAAAAACTAATATAAATATAGCTGTACTAGCTTTTACCCACGGCTTAGCTCAAGTTAAGTTTTCAAACCCCTACTTTACCACCTTAGGGGTTGAATTTTGAAAAATCCTATCTTCGCGGATGCCTATTTCATAATAGATATCTGTATGCCTTTTAACCCGATCTTTCCAGTGATTTAAGCTGTGCTTTGATAAAACAGTCAATCAGTCAGTTTTCCTTTTATATTAATCTGAATCAAACTTATCACTATATATTTATTTAAACTCACTTAAATCTACAATATGTCAATACACATTTACATGCCAATAAAACAATCAAGTCGATATTCTTGCTCTATTTAAAAGAAATCAGAATCTCGTAGTAGGTAATGTTTGACAAACAAGCTCGATCATATAACCATTTACAAGCGGCATGAAAACCGAACACACCAACGTAAAAAGACCTGCTATAGATAAACTTAAATTGTTTTTTGGACGAGATGAGGCAGTAAGATAACTTACAGAAAACGGGTCACAAGCGCGCTCTTAAATCGAATTACCCATACAAAAATGGAGCCGCTGTCGGGGGGTAACGTATGTTCAATTATGTTAACGTAATTTTTACAAGAAGATTCACTCATTCACAAGTTCGTGGAAATTTCAAAATGCCATTTTCGTTTTCCAATAAAGACGTGTTGGAAGCTTCCATAAAAAGACTTTTCTTACTATCTTTGGTGTTTTGGGTTAATTTCAAACATTGTCACTTTCTGAAGCCGGCTTTGATGGAGATCCCGTTTTTTTGTATATGTGCTTGAATTGCGATCGTACCTGATGGTAAGTGACGATGCAGCCTAAGATGCAGCGCGCCTATTTTAATGTTATAATTCGTATCTATAAGTTTGAAACCAAATTCAGTGAGGTAATGCACATATTTTCAAAAGTTTTCAAAGATGTGTGAAAACAGTTAATGACTATCAGCTTCAGACTATGGCATGTGAACACTGTAACAGAACAGAACTGTGACAGATGAACAAGTGGTTAGGACTGCGTTCTTCTTTTCGGAGGTCGCTGACTTTTCGGAATGATGTGCGTTTTTTTTATTCAATGACAAGATAGCCCTTGACTGCGATCTCACCTGATGGTAAGTGGAATTTTACCTATTCATGCTTCAATGTTCATTCATGTTCTCAAATGTTTACAAAGTCTACCAAATCGGTCAGAGTGGTGGAGAGGAGACCTGCACTCAGTAGTGAATTTGGATTGCTGATGATGATTCTGAGAGGAAACTCTGTCCACGCCCAGTAGTGGGCCGGCGATGTATGAGATGAAGATATTCCTATTTGGGTTAAGAATATTTTTGTTGAGCATGGATTTATCACAACAATTCTGATACAAAATGAAATAATCGTATTTCCTTTAGCAGAGCGCGGCGGCGGCGCGACGGCGGCTAAACAGTACGAAGAAGCGGTTTGAAATATACCCTTATTTACATGCAGGGGACGAGGTGCCGAGAGTTATGGGGTTGACCCCGTGACCGATGCTCTTGCTACGCTCGGTCTGTGCCACATCTCACTGTAAATAAATAACAGAATTTTACCTGAGCAAGTGGTACAATTTTGAGCCCTTTGATAGAAATCCCATAAGTGCCCCTAAAATTCTACGAAAATCCGCTATATAACTATACCAACCTTGAACGAAAAGTTTTATAATATTATCTGCATCGATACATTTTTATAATATCTTATCGTATCGATAATTTAAAAATAAACAGTAGAATAT
The DNA here is from genome assembly GCA_038048805.1 of Hipparchia sbordonii. Lineage (NCBI taxonomy): Eukaryota > Metazoa > Arthropoda > Insecta > Lepidoptera > Nymphalidae > Hipparchia > Hipparchia sbordonii. The sequence goes on from JBBIWI010000007.1 coordinate 1,387,513, forward strand.
TTTTTTAATAGAATTTTGAGGCTGCAAAATAACTTGATTTTATTCAACCCTAAATAGTCAATTGAATAAATAATTGTGCGATTTATGTGTTTCTTGCCGACTCTTCTCAGCCGAATCTGTTTTCTGTAAGTAGAGGCTTTACTTATTGTCATTAAAGCCACAAGTTGGTCTACATTAGGTAAAGAATATCGAATATATATGAGTAGCCAGATGAAAGTCAAAAAGGACATGTACGCAAAATGCTAAAATTTCTTCCAGTTGACGACGTATATGGATAGGCCTCTAGAGGAAATAAAACGCGCTCAAAAAGAAAACAGAATCTCTTGTCTCAAAAGAACTTACAATAAGTTTAAAAAAAAATACTAATGTTCTTCATTCCATTTTTTGTTCTGGTTAATAGGGAGTGGCTACTCCTCGAAAGTGATTGGTTGTCACTCGCGTCAAAGCGAACCGCGGGGAACGCGCGGTGTTCATGGAAGTAATATTCAAGCGTATTTTCGTAGACGCAATTATATGGGATAGGCATATCTATATACATCAATGGTTTCAGTATAACACAGTGAAATACATCTAAATATATAAAAGGCTGGTGACTGACTGACTGATTTATCAACGCACAGCTCAAACCGCCGCGCTGGACGGATCGGGCTGTTTGGCAATATTATGACGTATGCATCCGCTAAGAAAGGATTTTTGAAAATTCAGCTCCTAAGGGGATAAAATAGGGGTTGGAAGAATCGAACTTAACGTGAGCGAAGCCGCGGGATAAAGCTAGTTTAATATATAATAATATTCATATTAATAAGTATATTATATTAAAAGGTCTAAATACTCGTAGGTTTGATAATAATCCCTTAATGTGGAGATGTCCTTATACTAGAATTTTGTGTAACACTTTTGTATTGAAAATACGTATTTCTCTGAATGTTAAAATATACTTATCCACGACGGAAGCGACGGTATCAGGGTTCATAGTATTATAAGAGTCAAAAGAAAACATATATAAAGCTGCTATTGCATGAATCTTTTTTTAATCGATACAAAAACTTTGCAAGATGCTCCCATTAAAATTTCGGGTTCCAACACCACAATCCTGATGCTGCAAGGGCTTCCCTGAACTGTGTGGATTTAGGAACTGTCGATTGTGAATCGAAGGAGCGGACGAAGACGCGGGCGTCCGCTAGTTGTTAATAATAGTACAATACGTCGAGGGAACCCTAAAGACGTAAAATTCGCTGATGACGTTAATCAAGGCTAATACCCTTCCCCTGGGTTCGCCTGCCCCACCATAAACTAGCTGGTATGGCAGTAAATCTTATTTAACATCATGACTGGTACTTAAGATGTTCATTTTCATCGGTTACTACTTTTGTCGAAGATTGTACGGTTAATGCACAACATAATTTTGAAGTATGTTATGAAATTAACTTTGAGATATTTTTGTACCTGTTTAGGGTTCCGTATTCAAACATGGAACCCATAGTCATAATCAAAGTACTATTCGTTGTCTCCTTCCAAATAAAAAGTTGACGATTATAACTTTCAAAAATAAAATATAATAGATTTTTAATCAAATATTTCCCACTAGGTTGACAATCTCAAGCAAAGGCGTAAAAACACATTTATTAAGTCGAGGTTATTACAAAATTAGTGACCTAGTAAGTAGCATATGGCATCAATTGGCTTGGCATCCCGCTGTCCACAAAGAAGTGTAATAACTTATTACATTGTAATAAGTAGCTGTACATTAATGTTGTATTATGTTGTTATGAAAAAAGCAGTTTCTTCCCGGCTCTTTTCAGTAGATTAGCATTCCGAACCGTTGGTAAGATCTTAACGTGTCATAAAAGGTCTTTGAAAGGACTTTGGTTCTCCTAAAAATCTCCTCATTTCTGATCTGACTTAAGCTATCAAGAAACCTTAAATCATTTTCATGAAAGTTAATAATAATATAATAAACAACGTCGTCATAAACTCGCGGATGACATCCATCCAATGACGTGCCAACACGAAACACGGGTTAAATTTGAGTTTAAATCTTACACGCGCGTCGTGCCATAACTTGTGCATTATTTCATTTCCAACTGTTACGTTAATTCAGTGTTGAAGAGCACTAAAAAGTTATGACGGACCATCGTATACTGGTCCTCTTTTTAGGTAAAACGTAAAAATTTCCAAATCACTCGCTTGCTGGGAAATTTCCATAAAATATTAACCCAATGTAAAACATGCCTGTGGAGCCGTGAGAGGCTGGTGGTTAAGATATATGCCTTCTTTTGGAGGAGTTCAGGGTTTGATATTGGGCACGTATCTCTGACTTGTTGGTGTTCGATGCGTTTTAAGCAATTATATATCAATTCATATCACAGGAAATCTACATGCCTAAAAGTTCTCCTTAATAATATTCTGAAAGGACAGCTGCCAATACTCATTTGGCCAGGGACAAAAACTAATATAAATATAGCTGTACTAGCTTTTACCCACGGCTTAGCTCAAGTTAAGTTTTCAAACCCCTACTTTACCACCTTAGGGGTTGAATTTTGAAAAATCCTATCTTCGCGGATGCCTATTTCATAATAGATATCTGTATGCCTTTTAACCCGATCTTTCCAGTGATTTAAGCTGTGCTTTGATAAAACAGTCAATCAGTCAGTTTTCCTTTTATATTAATCTGAATCAAACTTATCACTATATATTTATTTAAACTCACTTAAATCTACAATATGTCAATACACATTTACATGCCAATAAAACAATCAAGTCGATATTCTTGCTCTATTTAAAAGAAATCAGAATCTCGTAGTAGGTAATGTTTGACAAACAAGCTCGATCATATAACCATTTACAAGCGGCATGAAAACCGAACACACCAACGTAAAAAGACCTGCTATAGATAAACTTAAATTGTTTTTTGGACGAGATGAGGCAGTAAGATAACTTACAGAAAACGGGTCACAAGCGCGCTCTTAAATCGAATTACCCATACAAAAATGGAGCCGCTGTCGGGGGGTAACGTATGTTCAATTATGTTAACGTAATTTTTACAAGAAGATTCACTCATTCACAAGTTCGTGGAAATTTCAAAATGCCATTTTCGTTTTCCAATAAAGACGTGTTGGAAGCTTCCATAAAAAGACTTTTCTTACTATCTTTGGTGTTTTGGGTTAATTTCAAACATTGTCACTTTCTGAAGCCGGCTTTGATGGAGATCCCGTTTTTTTGTATATGTGCTTGAATTGCGATCGTACCTGATGGTAAGTGACGATGCAGCCTAAGATGCAGCGCGCCTATTTTAATGTTATAATTCGTATCTATAAGTTTGAAACCAAATTCAGTGAGGTAATGCACATATTTTCAAAAGTTTTCAAAGATGTGTGAAAACAGTTAATGACTATCAGCTTCAGACTATGGCATGTGAACACTGTAACAGAACAGAACTGTGACAGATGAACAAGTGGTTAGGACTGCGTTCTTCTTTTCGGAGGTCGCTGACTTTTCGGAATGATGTGCGTTTTTTTTATTCAATGACAAGATAGCCCTTGACTGCGATCTCACCTGATGGTAAGTGGAATTTTACCTATTCATGCTTCAATGTTCATTCATGTTCTCAAATGTTTACAAAGTCTACCAAATCGGTCAGAGTGGTGGAGAGGAGACCTGCACTCAGTAGTGAATTTGGATTGCTGATGATGATTCTGAGAGGAAACTCTGTCCACGCCCAGTAGTGGGCCGGCGATGTATGAGATGAAGATATTCCTATTTGGGTTAAGAATATTTTTGTTGAGCATGGATTTATCACAACAATTCTGATACAAAATGAAATAATCGTATTTCCTTTAGCAGAGCGCGGCGGCGGCGCGACGGCGGCTAAACAGTACGAAGAAGCGGTTTGAAATATACCCTTATTTACATGCAGGGGACGAGGTGCCGAGAGTTATGGGGTTGACCCCGTGACCGATGCTCTTGCTACGCTCGGTCTGTGCCACATCTCACTGTAAATAAATAACAGAATTTTACCTGAGCAAGTGGTACAATTTTGAGCCCTTTGATAGAAATCCCATAAGTGCCCCTAAAATTCTACGAAAATCCGCTATATAACTATACCAACCTTGAACGAAAAGTTTTATAATATTATCTGCATCGATACATTTTTATAATATCTTATCGTATCGATAATTTAAAAATAAACAGTAGAATATTTTTTTAATAGAATTTTGAGGCTGCAAAATAACTTGATTTTATTCAACCCTAAATAGTCAATTGAATAAATAATTGTGCGATTTATGTGTTTCTTGCCGACTCTTCTCAGCCGAATCTGTTTTCTGTAAGTAGAGGCTTTACTTATTGTCATTAAAGCCACAAGTTGGTCTACATTAGGTAAAGAATATCGAATATATATGAGTAGCCAGATGAAAGTCAAAAAGGACATGTACGCAAAATGCTAAAATTTCTTCCAGTTGACGACGTATATGGATAGGCCTCTAGAGGAAATAAAACGCGCTCAAAAAGAAAACAGAATCTCTTGTCTCAAAAGAACTTACAATAAGTTTAAAAAAAAATACTAATGTTCTTCATTCCATTTTTTGTTCTGGTTAATAGGGAGTGGCTACTCCTCGAAAGTGATTGGTTGTCACTCGCGTCAAAGCGAACCGCGGGGAACGCGCGGTGTTCATGGAAGTAATATTCAAGCGTATTTTCGTAGACGCAATTATATGGGATAGGCATATCTATATACATCAATGGTTTCAGTATAACACAGTGAAATACATCTAAATATATAAAAGGCTGGTGACTGACTGACTGATTTATCAACGCACAGCTCAAACCGCCGCGCTGGACGGATCGGGCTGTTTGGCAATATTATGACGTATGCATCCGCTAAGAAAGGATTTTTGAAAATTCAGCTCCTAAGGGGATAAAATAGGGGTTGGAAGAATCGAACTTAACGTGAGCGAAGCCGCGGGATAAAGCTAGTTTAATATATAATAATATTCATATTAATAAGTATATTATATTAAAAGGTCTAAATACTCGTAGGTTTGATAATAATCCCTTAATGTGGAGATGTCCTTATACTAGAATTTTGTGTAACACTTTTGTATTGAAAATACGTATTTCTCTGAATGTTAAAATATACTTATCCACGACGGAAGCGACGGTATCAGGGTTCATAGTATTATAAGAGTCAAAAGAAAACATATATAAAGCTGCTATATTTTGATTAAGTAAAGTTTTCTTGCGAGCAATAGTTTTGTAACAAAACATAACAAAAATAATAAATATTATTTTTAACTTTTTTTAGGTGGGGTAGGATGTATCACACAGGTGATGTAAACCAAAATTTAACAAAAATAAGCCTCTACAATAGTTTTAAATTCACATAACTTAAAAGTTTGTAAAACTTTGTTTCAAAATGTTTCATAACTAATGATACACTTTCAAACAACTTTAATTATTTCTAACTTGATTGGATAACTTAAAGTACTTTTATAGTTAAGAGTGGATACAGTTACACCGTATTGAATACGTTAGTTACATTTAAGATCGTTTCTTACCTTAACAAGGAGACTTAATATGCTAACAACCAACTTCCTACGTTTAATACAATTAAGGGGATTAAAGCAAACGTTCTAATCATTGAAAATATATGACATACACTTCGTTATGAAAAGTTATTAGTCGAATTCCGTACCATTCCTCGCGGCTCATTAGTTCCTTCTGCGAGATTTCACGTAGCATATCACGAGCGTAGCTTATTTAGCGAATTTCTTGTCTCTCTCTGTGGCTTATCAAGGACATGGGCTAGAGAGGAAAATATTATCTATGCTGTAAATGCATAGCCAGGTGAACAGCGTTTGACGCCCGCTTTTCAACCGATGAAAAAAACTGAGGAGGTTCGCAAGTCTACGCAAAACTTTTGATAGAGTCATCCGATTTTGATGATTCTTTTTTATTAGAAGTAGAATTTATTTATTGACGTATAATTTTTTTTACAATTGGATAAGGTCTTCCTCAAAGTAAGTTCCATTTAAATTTGAAAAATAAATTCCATTCTCAATTTAATCGCACACGGTTTTCCTGTTAACTGGTTCTATAATTTTGTACTGGGTTATTCCGTTTTTACTTGTTTTTATCGTAGGTTAAAAATGTTTTTTGAAAAGTTATAGTATCTACTATGTTTGTAGTATACGAATTTCTTGTAAGTTAAAAGTCATTATCATCATCTCAACGCCCACCGTTCTCTTGATCATCATTTTCACTAAACATAATGAAAATAATGATTTTCCAGTAGTAAATGTAGTTGCATCCTAACTCCAACTAGAAGAAATCAATAGAGTAGAAGAGTAATTAATATATTAAGAGTTTTCTGTTGAATTCTCAGTTGGAATAAACCTCTCAATACCTATTAAATAATTTATTTATTTGATTAATCACAGTTAAGCTTTTATGGGCTCGGTATCTCATAGATATAAAAATGCATTGGAATTACCACATCCACAAGTAAATCTCAAATAGTAGCGCAATCGAATCTTCTCCTTTGAAGATTATAAAATGGAGAAAATTATTATTAGATTCCTATAAACACATTTCTTACGCGGTTAAAAAAACGCTCGGACAACAAAACGTGTGATCACTCTTTATAGTAAGGAGCTATGAAGATGACCGTCTGTAAAGCCGATTCGTGCTAATTGCAATTGATACAGATATTTTTTTTTTTTTTCAATTAGACTCGTTCTAAGAACCCTTAGAAAGCCAGCCTGTCCTCTAACAAGCATTGTGGAGTCTTGAAGCGATAATTGTAGGTTGCATTCTGCGAGATGCCCGTCGTTAAAGGGTTTTTCTTACTAGCGAAAGTGCGTCAAGAAAATTTAAGTTATTTTTATCTAACGCTAAGTTGAAACACGCGACTTCATTACGGAATAAAATTAAAAGAAATATTTTTGAAAAATGCCCACCATCGTGCTTCCTTGGTGGTTCTTGTCGGTGGAAACAACATTCCGAACTAGTGGTGGATTGTTACTTAGTTGTTGATTTAATTTCAATGAAGTATACAATTAGTTGAAAAACGGTGTTTCTTAAGCCGCATCTACACCTGGCGAGCCGAACACGAGTGTGCTGGACTCTGGAGCCTTCTTGTTCGCGGTGCCTCGTGTGGGCTTCTTTATCAATCGATAGATGTCCTCTGCTGGACAAAGGTATCTTGCATGGACTTCTAAAGACCAAGGTCTTGCGCCGCCTGTATCGACTTGTCTGATGTCGTCGTTTTACCTAGCATCGTACTTTATACTTACAATCAAACAAATAAATCCTTTCAATTTCTATTTGATTTCTAGTGAGGGGATCTGGCAACACTACGCTTTCTGAAGTGGAGTCATCACTCCTGTACCTTGGGATCCCAACCATCCAGTTCTTAGAATTACGCCCCGCCCATTCCCACTTCAGCTTCACGACTCGCTGAGCTATGTCGGTCACTTTGGTTCTCTTAGGGATCTCCTCATGTCTGATCTCGTAGGGATGCTCCGAGTATAGCCGATTGTTAACGAGAAGACATCTTGAAGTTTCCCGAACGCTGCCCAGCCTAGTGGATTCGGCGTTTGATGTCTTTTTCAAAATCGGACCTATCTAGCTGAAGCCTGGAACGTAAATCCCAGGTATATTATACTCGTCCAACATTACGATTGCAGAGTTCTAAACGTATACGGTTCAAGGACACCGTAAGTATGTTTAAATTTTCTGGTACTTAGTTTTCCGAAGTAGATACATCGTATATTTTTTTTTTTTGTTTTAAGTTAAAGCCATCGGACATGATTTGTCCTCAAACGCAACCAGAATAAAAAGTTTTCAACGCTATATTTTATTTATAAGTACATAGAACTAAAAATAAATTTCTTTACCTATTAAACACATCTACAGAACTAAGTCAATCGCTTAAGTAACTTGATGCTTACACCGAACCAAATTGTAAACGAGTTGGTAATCAAAATTCAAATCTATGTGGGAGCCAAAGGGAACTATGACCAATATGTTTTAGTGAGAGCGCACGAGATGTCAAACATCTGAATTGATAAAGATCAGATCCCTATCTGACCAGATAGGCGACAGCCTCAATCATTTGTCGACGCTCGTCAAAAACTGGGTTACAGATGTTGACAGAACTGAGGTAGCGACGAAGGAAAATTAGAACTTATTTTAAAACAAGCGTAAAAGTTCAAAAACTAGAATTCAACTAAAGATTTTTTTTACCGACTTCCAAAAAAGTAGGAGGTTCTCAATTCGTCGGGATCTTTTTTTTTTATGTATGTCCTGATTACTCGAAGACGCCTGGACCGATTTGGAAAATCCTTTTTTTGTTTGACAGGGTATACTTCCCAGGTGGTCCCATTCTCATCGGGCTAGAATCTGATGATGGGATCCAGGAGAAATTGAGGGAACTCTGCGCTTACCTAAAATATTATATTCACTGTTGAATTAAAGGTGCCCAAGTATAATTAGCTCATTTACAGAAAAAATACAAATAATAATAGCTTTTTCTAATCTGTTTTTTTTTTTTTTTTTTTTTTAATTTAAAATCTATCCTCACATATTAACCATACATAAATAAGTACCTACTAGCTTTTAACGACTTCATCCGCGAAGAGTTAGGTTTTATAAATCCCGCGGGATCCCTTTGTTTTTCCGGGATAAATGTCACTCCTATATCCAAGTCCTCGACTATGTTTATGCAAAACATCCCTGTTGATCCGTCGTTCCGTTGCTGTGTGATTTAAGGATTAACCGATAAACCAACATACAAACAAACACACTTTCGCATTCACACTAGTAAGGATTTAATTAGAACGGCTAGCTATTAGTTTTCGTTTACGTTATTACAAATGTTCATGTAAATATCATAACTGTAAGGCACCGCCTTGCACTTACCTTAACAATAGCTAAACGATTGCAACGTGGTAGTTGTTCCAGAATCGATTCTGGAATCGTTTCTCACGGTCGCTCTGCCACAGGTAATGTTGTTTATGTCACACGTAGAATCGATTCGTTCATTCGAAAACATCGAGTTGGGAACTGTTCGCATTGCTTTTATATTATGTCGTGTATAAGAAATTATTTTATTTATTGACTCAAATTCGGCCTTGTTTTCATATTAGGAGGATACAACCCACAAAACATCTGTCAAATTAAATACACACTTACTATAAATTTACAATTTTTTGAAAGTTTTTGAAAGGTAGAGATTGTAGCGTCTTGACATGTCATAAGAGCTACAAGTTAGACTTTATAAAATAAATGAGTAATTTTGAATTTGTGCGTTGGATCCCTTTTGCGTAACTTCGTCCAACTGAAAACGTACTGTTTACATGCTTTTAATAAAATTATTTTGTTCGTAGAAATCGGTAGGTACCGAACCGGTGGTAGATTCATGACGTGTCATAAGAGCTACAAGTTGGCCTACATGACATAAATAATTTTAAATTTGGTAACTGATTTTTGGCCCACTTTTCTGATCGTTATGGTAACATCGACAATCGAAAGGTCAACGCGACGCAACGATTCAATCCCGACCCGATGCACTATTTTCTTACCTTCTCCTAATTCAAGCTTTCGGTTTATTTGAAGGAGACAGAGGTATATTAGTCAAGTTCATCGTCATCATGATCGTCATATAGCTAATAATCTTAAAAAAACGGTTTTTGCCACGATTAAAATGCATATCGTCGGGGATAGTGCAAAACCACGTATGTTCATTTGATAAAAACCGCGGATCTACACTAGTCACAGTTTTACAGGGGAAATTTAGAACTTTATAAATTTCTTATTTCTTCGGTTATTGGGCTAATTTTTACACAGAGAGTATTAATTCATGTGTTCTATGTATTAATGAAAATAAATATCTTTTAAAGAGATTAATTTAGTCGCTACGACACTTCCGCGGTTCTGATTTGACCCCAAACCTATGAAAATGGATTTTAAGGTACTAATGCTAGTTACGCGGATTTACACTATCCCCGACGATATCCTACATGCTTAGAACAAATAGAGCGATATAATGGAAACAAACAAATAATCCATTGCGGCTTCCATTTTCTAGATTCCGAGTCATTGGCGTCAAACCGGGAGGTCAAAGCAAATTGCCGACTTGCGTTCGTCAATGGAGACGTTTTGTGTAAGAGTCTAATTCTACGACCGTTCACATTGCACTTTATGATAATTGTAGCATCCGACGCGAGAAACTATGCTTAGTTCAGAGAAATGGGTTCTATGCTTAGTTCAGAGAAATTAAGTGCAGAAGAAGTACAAACGTTTTGTGTTTAAGTATCCAGACTGAATTAAAAATTTGGCTCTTTTGAAAATTTGAGAATTTACCAATGCGAAATCTATACTTAAATGCGAAATTTACTCACGATTCAAAAGATAGATATATAATATCAGTAATTCCATTTTTTTGTTTTTCGTTTTATGTTCATGGAAAAGTAATTAGGAAAAAATCGGGGGGAAAATACATAAATAAAATATACTAATTAGCGCGGTATAGTTCGATTTTCACTTAACATTTGAACTTTTTTACCTTTGATTTTTGTCTATGACTGACTGACTGATCGATCAAAGGTCATCCTAGAACACTCAAATTAGAAAGTTCCACTCACTAGAAAGACTGAAAATTCTAATCAGTCGGTAATGAAAGTTCTATGAAAGTTGGGTATTTGAGCTTTGGATTAGGATCAGTTAAAAATGTACGAGTTTCAGTTGATTTAGAAATTACATTCCGAAGTGTCTTTCTGTATTCTAATACTTTTTGTTTTTAGTTATTACTAGCTGATGCCCGCGACTTCGTCCGCGTGGATTTAGTTTTTGAAAATCCCGCGGGAACTCTTTGATTTTCCGGGATAAAAAGTAGCCTATGTTTTAATCCAAGGTATAATATATCTCCATTTTGAATTTCAGCCAAATCGGTCCAGTAGTTTTGGCGTGAAAGAGTAACAAACATACACACACACACACACACATACACATACAAACTTTCGGCTTTATAATATTAGTGTGAATAGTGTGAAGTGTGATTAGTGTGAAGTGTGATGTGAAGAGTGTGATGTGATAGTGTGATGTGATACTTTTTGTTTTTTAGATTTAATATGTGGTGTACAGTAAAACACTGAAATTTATGATTACACCATAGTACTATTAAATTTCTAAGAAACTTTTTAAGTAGATGTATAAATAAAAAAAAAGAAGCCAGGGCGGATCAGCAAGCTAATAATAATATTGAATGATAAAATGTATAAAAATGTTCTTTGTTGGTTAAAATTACCTTTCGTCTTGATATTGACATTACGATGAATTATTTTGTTGTTAAAAAATGTAAATAGGCTTGCTTGTAATTATTAATTAACATATTATTTGTATTAACACATTACTGTCAGTTCCTTATAACCGTGGTAACTATTTCCTTATGGAATAGTATCTCAGAAATGCGACGCTTTTATAAAACAACGAATACATTTTTATTCAATGAGTTAGTAGGTATATCAAGTTAGCTTTTGACAAGGTAAGTACTTAACGATGCAGAATATGGGCAAACTGAAAGGGATATCTAAAAGTTTTTTTTTATTCGATGACAAGATAGTCCTTGACTGCGATCTCACCTGGTGGTAAGTGACGCTGCAGTCTAAGACGGTAGCGGGCTAACTTGGAAGGGGTGTGGCAGTGTACATTCAACCCATACCCCTTATCGGTTTCTACATGCCATCGTGCCGGAACGCTAAATCCCTTGGCGGTACGTCTCTGACGGTAGGATGGTAACTAGCCTCGATCAAAGCCTCCAACCAGATAAAGTTTTAGTAAACTTAAGAATTGTCTAATCGTGCTATAAAAAGAGCATAATATTTGGGTCGTCCAATAGGAAAACACCTTCTGGGACGACCTAAGTATCAGTAATAAGTTAGTTGAACAAAGCGAGTAAAGACTTGCAAGCCCTCACTAGACCCGATTGATGTGAAGCGGCACAATACACACATAAGTAGCAGCTTCTAGTATCGGACTATGATATTCTACTAGGGATGAGTTATATACGCACAAAACAAACGAAAAACTTGTTCCGAACGACGAAGAGTATAATAGAGTACTTCATTGTTAAATAACAAAACAAATTATGACAATTATCTGCCATTACGCGCTTCATTTACCGCACGCTTGTAACATATCCACCTCTTTTTATACCATAGGTATTGGAGAGTAAAAACCTCATTGGTCGCTGTCCCAGCGAAGTAAGGGATTGACCCAATCGGGAATCGAACCCCGACCTATTAAGCTTCCACACAGTGCTCAGCTATCCTGAGAGTCAATCTGTTCAGAAAGTACTAGAAATGCCGGCCGCAGTATAGTATTTAAAACTTTTTGCTCATGATGCTTTACAATAAACTACTGGATCTTTTACCATGCCTAAGTTACGTTGCAAATCCTGTAAAACTAATAGATTACTGTTTACTTCAACGTTGATTAATGTTAAGAACTATCCACCTCGCCCTTATCACGTCAGAATAAAGTTCATTTTGGCATATTTATTCCGTGGATTAAGTTATACGCACCGATAATATCTTATATTTTATTAGCCTACAATCGCTTTAGACCGCCTTAAAATATTGCTAGTTTAAATCCGACTTAAGAGACTGATTTATTTGTGAACGCTACTCTGGTTTCGATCTCGTTTTTAACCGATTTTGAGCGAGATAATAATATTTTCAGGACTTTATAAGTCTAATAGCTGATTCCCGCGACTTCGTCCGAGTGAATTTTGAGTTTTTGAATGCCGAAGCTCGGTTCAAGCCGCTAAAATTAGGTAAAACCGAATATAAAACAAATTTCGGCCCATCCCTAATAAGTACCCATATTGCTTCATTTATTAATCCTATTAAAATTATTTAATGCTAAAAATGCACGTAACTCCGAAAAATTAAGGGTAGGTACGTGCCAGGAATCGGTCCCCGGACACCGGACAAGGGGGCCAAAATCTTAACCATTAGGCTTTTTGTTTTTAACACATAGTTAATAATAATGGTAAAATAAATAGAAATCTTAACAAGATTCAATTATTCGCAGAAGCGAGGCGGCGGCGGCGGCGGCGGGCCTCGCGGCGCGTCGTAAATATGATCGAGATACGTTGCATAATGCTGAGCAACGAACCAGATCAACGTGGATATAGAGCGACATGCAAAACGACATATACCGAAAAAGAACGACAAATACGACGAAAAAACAACTAATACGTTACAGAAGACAGAAGAATATAATCTCCCACTATGCCTTGCCTTTGTGGACTACGAAAGAGCCTTCGACTCTATCGAAACTTGGGCTGTTCTGGAGTCACTCCAGCTTTGCCAAGTTTATTGGCGCTATATCGAGGTGTTGAAATGTATTTATGATGCTGCGATAATGACCGTCCAAGTACAGTCTCAGCAGACAAAACCCATCAACCTACGAAGGAGGTTATACAATAAACGACGTGCTGCAATTCATCATGCAAAACAAAATAAAAGGCAGAAAAGATCTGGATGAAGAAGAATTTCCTTGCTCAAAAACCTTCAACATGAGCTCAATTTAGAGTTGCAGCTTGTACGGGGCCCTTCTGCTTTTGCGGGATAAAAGGTAGCCTATATCACTCTCCGTCTCCGTGTACTCAACTATACCCATTCAAAAAATTACGTTTCTTTGCTGCGTGATTGAAGGACAAACCAACAAACAAACCCTCATCTATAATATAAAAATGAATCGCAAAATGTGTTGGTAAGCGCATAACTCAACAACGCCTGGACCAATTTGGCCAAATCTTTTTTTAAAATGTTCGTTGAAGTTCAAGGATGGTTTTTACGGCGAGAAAAATTAGAATTATTGCTTGAAAAACCCTAAAAATAGCCCTTTTCTTTTTCCCATACAAATGATTTGAAACTAAAACGTAGTCAATTTGAGCTTTATTGCTATGGTATAAAGTTCATATTAAATTACAAGCACTCACTGTTGTCTAAGCAATGTAGGTGTGTTCCTAACGTCAAAGATCAAATCTATCAAAACAATGTGCGTGTGTGCGTTGGAGCACAGAATACATAGTTGGAGGAGTTTAATGTCGCGTTCCGAAACTCGCGTTTCTTTTGTATTAGTTTCGGCACGCGAGATAAAATGCATCAGTTTCCACGTCATTACATCAGTCAAACAAAAAGCGAAGCATCGGTGAAAAATGTCGCAAAAACGGGGAAAATTATCCATATTTAAAATCTTTTAAAAACTTCTTAATCGCGATCATAATAATAGAAATTGACGCGGACGAAGTCGCGGGCGTCCGCTAGTTCATAATAAAAAGGACGAGCCTCTTCCATTTCTTGCACACCCGTGTCGATACACTTACAAACCATCGCACAATATTTTAGCGGACGAAATAAGAAAAACTCGAGGTACTTTATTATTGAATGACCGAATAAATTCACTTAAGCCGGGTCCCATGTGAGATAATAACCTTATTTCAATGCTGAAAAATGCGTTCAGCCAAACGATATATATCGCAAGAACAATTGACAACGGTCTCTTTAAAAAGTGCATTTTATATGGAGCGATGGTTGTGACCTTTTGATGATTAATAAACCGGCGTAGTACGAGTATATACGAGTAACAGCGATACAATTTTCCCAAACCCTACTGTGTTAAATTTTCTTTTTTATAAAATAAAATAAAATTTATTTAAATAAGTAAGACATGAGAGTTCATGTCTTACTGATGATGATGAAGATGATGACTAATAATGAATTGTCTTTATCATCATAGACTAAAGTCTATGTAATATGGGGTCTTGGAAAAGTAGATCGACAACTGTAATGTGTCGCTACTAGATGTCGCTAACAGTTGCTATTAAAACTGATTAAAAAGTAGATACATATCACTAATTTCGTGTGGCTGACGAATGGATCACTTTGGCTGTAGTGTAATGGGTAACACACTCAGGGCGCGATTCCCCAGAAATGTGGGTTCGAATCCCGCCAAACTCTGAATTTTTGATATGTATTTATAAATCGATCCAGACTGAAGTCTATAATGAAAATATAAATGCCCGAAAGATTTGTGACAATATTTTGAAAATACAAACTCTGATCTGATTTGTTCCCCTAAAAGAACCATTCATTGATGAAATTAGCTCAAGTCGGGTGTGATCCAATTTCGAAATAATCGGTTTCAACAGTATTCATGGAAACCGAAGGCGTCGTAATTTTTTGTGGGTATTTTATATGGAGCGATGTAAGTAACCTTTCAATGATTAATACATCCGGGAGTGGAGTTTTCGCAAACTTGCAATACAAATGGACTTTTTAATAAGGAGATACAGTAAATGACTGGCCGTGGCACGCGATTCGGCTTCCTTTGATAATCATATTTTACTGAAATTATGAGGAAATTTGATCATTTTTGAAATATATTACGTTGATACTGGTATGGGGCCTGAACTTTTTGCATTAAGGTTATTGTGATTGGGACGAAATGAGTTTGGGAATGGGCGTCGACTTAAATTAATGTTTTTGTATTAATAATATTAAATCTTTTTTGTTAAGTAGGTATAGTTTAAGTAAGTACCTATAGTCAATTTACAGTTTGCGATCTTGGATCATTATTTTAAGTTGGTTAAATCCTCAAAGTTCGCCATACATTGCGTGCTCAAAAATTGCAATATGTGTCTTTTTGTTTTGATGCCAAATATATGTCTAATTCAATTTCGAAAAAAATGTCAGATAGTTCTTTTTTCCTTATGACGGCAGTATAGCAAAAGATCCCTTACACCCTGTAGTACATATGAACGAGTATATCAAAAGAAAGTTTATTTAAACTGCAATTTCTCCGGTGTAAACTATAACTGATGCAATAAATTTCGAGACGTTTCGAACGCAAAATCAGTAATCTGAAATTGTATGCCTTCTTGCAACTACCGATAGCCATCACGGTCGTGAAGTTCGTCCGCACAGCTTTGCATTAAATAAAATGGGCCATATAGGTCATCTAGATGAAAGTACTCATTTATTTCTCAATAATAATGATTTAACGACCAAAATTTTGACACAATACTTTACCTTTTTAGGGTTCCGTACCCGAAGGGTGACCAACGGCTGGATCATGCGAATCATCAATGCAAAGCAACGGCTGGATCATGCGAATCATCAATGCAAAGCAACGGCTGGATCATGCGAATCATCAATGCAAAGCAACGGCTGGATCATGCGAATCATCAATGCAAAGCAACGGCTGGATCATGCGAATCATCAATGCGAAACAACGGCTGGATCATGCGAATCATCAATGCGAAACAACGGCTGGATCATGCGAATCATCAATGCGAAACAACGGCTGGATCATGCGTCATGCTCATGAACGGGTGCCACCAACGAGAATGGGTCTATTTTCTGTCTTAACATGTATTGGATTGTATGTAGGTATGCATTTTTGAAACTTCATTGTGGAAACACTATATACATAGCATAGTTTTGTTACCAATTGTAAAAAATTTTTTTTAAAAGAGCAACCGCCGAGTTTATTGATGGCTCTGCTCGGCAGAAAGGGAATTCCGAACCAGTGGTAGATTCATCGACGATTCAAAAGCACTTGTAAAAGTTTATTTGAATAAAAAATATTTCTGTTCTATTCTAAGCGGGATCCTATTACTAAGCCTCCGTTGTCCGTCCGTCCGTCCGTCTGTCTGACAGCGGGATGTATCTCATGATCCGTAATAGGTAGAGAGTTGAAATTTTCAGAGAATATGTATTTCTGTTGCCGCTATAACAACAAATATATTTAACTACTTGTAATCATGCCCAACAATCCATTCCATTCCTGAAGTCGGTTTTTTAATTTATTTATTTTTAAGCTATTGCATAGCTTCTATCGCGGTCCAGCGTGGAGACCGAATTCAGAAATTCCATAACGAAAATAACCTGATACGGGACTCCTCTACGGTGAGCCGCTAGATGGTGCATTTTTTATCAACGCCATCTAGCGGTGAACCGCTAAGTAGCGTTGATAAAAAATGCTATGCAATAGCTTTACCGCGGCAGTCCCCGAGTGCCACATGTCTTTTTTTTAACTGAGGGTGTATACTTCCCTCAAGCTGTCAAAAATCCTCCGATATTGTGGTCGGAGACCTTTTTTGGCGCGTCTTTTTTTATCTTGTCTTGTTATTTGTATACTACACATGAAGTCGGTTAAATAACGAGTTCAATTTCGTTTCCTTTCCAACCACCGCAATTGATTCCTTAAACCAGAACAGATTACTCTGAATGATTGGGCTTAAATTGATGATACTTAATTTTATGTTTTACTGCGGCAGATCGCCATATTTCATCTCGGATACAGGTTAAAAATCAGTACAAGGCTTTCTCCGTCGGCGTGCGTACAGACGGAATTATTGTTACATCTTTATGTAGGTAGTGGATTATAATATTATATTTCACTGGTTCATTCGTTATTAAGTGCTAGCTGATGCTTGCGACTTCGTCCGCGTGGATTTAGTTCCTAAAATCCCGCGGGAACTCTGAGACTCTGATTTTCTGGGATTAACAAGTACCTAGCCTATGTCACTCTCCAGGTCCTCAACTATACCCATGCAAATTCAAATTCAAAATTTATTTCTTTCATGTAGGCTAACTTGTAGCTCTTATGACACGTCATAAATCTACCACCGGTTCGGAATGCAGGTTCTGCTGAGAAGAGCCGGTAAGAAACTCAGCGGTTGCTCTTTTCAAAAAAAATTTTTTTACAAAGCTTGTAAGCTATGTATACAGTGCTTCCACAATAAAGCTTCAAAAATGCAAAAATGCATACGTAGGTACACCAATCCAACGCATGTCAAGATGGGTAGTCAAAGCAGACCCATTCCCGTTGGTGGCACCCGTTCACGAGCATGACGCATGATCCAACCATTGCTTCGCTCAACCATATTTGAGGGAACGTAACAACCCGCAAAAAATTATGTCTATCTGTCTTAACCACTGGGCAATCATCGATGCATGCGCTTTTCTATTTAGCAATAATAATAATCTCTACAGAGGTTAGCCATGTGCGCGGAAGATATTATAATGCACAAGCGCGAGTGCAAAATGTGGACTCTCCATTCCCTTACTCTCATAGTCCGATGGGAAGGAAATCCGATACGACCGGAGAGAGATTAGGCGCAGGACTGACGATTTTACGTGCTCTCCGAGGCACGGAGGTGACTCACCTCCTACTTCCTAACTCCGGACTAGTAATGAGAATTTCTCGACAGTAAAATCCAATTACATTTTCGGCCCGACCCGGAATCGAACCCGGGACCTCGTCATCCGCAGTCGAACTTGCTAATCACTAGACCAACGAGGCAGTCAGTCAGTCAGTCAGTAATGCATAATATATGCATTAGACACAGTATTCTACTAATATAAATATTTTACTACTTTGCCATTTACATCCCTAACTAACGGTTAAACCATTATCGTGCTAAATAATTTATTCCACAGACGAAATTAATTTTGCTTAGAAAATTATTTACTGCGCATCTTTTCTGTGCAATAAAACGATTAGACCCTACGCAGGTGATCTAAGATCTTCCAATTAGTCACGTAGTTATACCGGACTGCACAGGTCTCTCATGGATTTACGAGCAATATTTCAAATTAGTGTAGTTAAGTTAGTGATTGATAGAGGGTGGTATAGCTTATGCTTTGACGACTTTTAAGATATATCACTTGATTAGAAGTACTGGAATTATAGGGCATACGACGACACTTATTTTCAGCCAAAGAGAACAGTAGATTTATTCATCGTCTTGAGCAAAAAACCCTAGAAAACTAGTCTAAATTGAAAACACTCCCGACATGTGAAATAAAAAAAT
This sequence comes from Hipparchia sbordonii, assembly GCA_038048805.1. Lineage (NCBI taxonomy): Eukaryota > Metazoa > Arthropoda > Insecta > Lepidoptera > Nymphalidae > Hipparchia > Hipparchia sbordonii. The sequence goes on from JBBIWI010000007.1 coordinate 1,406,399, forward strand.
ATGTAATTCGCCATTTTGTGGAGGCGGCCATTTTGGATTTGAAATTTAGCATAGTTTATAGTATTCTACTAATCTTGCACTTTCATTTTACGTGAAACTTATAACACCCCGTCATTTTTGCGTAGGGGTTAAAAAAAGGATTCATGAAGTTTTTGATGTAATTAATAACTCCTTGATAAAAATTCACAGAAGCGGTTTAAGAAAAACTGTTTTTTTTTTTTTTTGAGTTTTCTATTTCATAGCAAAAGCTGAAAACTAAAACATCAGAAGTAATGAATATAATACCTGAAGAGAAAACCTTTCATTTTGAAAACATGGTAGGTAACTTTAAACACAGTCACCCTGGGAACTAGCAATATAGGCACCTATAAATAACATAATAGAGTCGTACCGTAACAACTAACACCGGTAGCCGGCAGGATAGAAGTCACGTTAATCTTGGATTACTAGTGGCTCCTAGCGGTATTGTACTGGACCTCCAGTAGATACCATAGACTAAAGAGCCGTATCATAAACAGAGGCACTGGGAATACAAAAATGCCTTCACGCTAATTTACTCCGCGAGTCAAACACGATTGCCAGGAAGTGCCAGGAATGATAGACATGTTTAACATTTATTCATGCCTGTTTTGGCAATACATGCAAAGGTACCTACCTTAATTTATACTTAGATTACACTACACCTTTAGTATTAATATTTTTACAGTTTTGAATACCTATTGAATTATTATCTTTGTGTATGTCTAGTATCTTCCAATTTAATATGACCTGATTTTCTTTGAAGAGAATGCCTTTAAAATTGTTGTTAAAACTAACTACTTAGATAGAAAAACAAAGTGCAATAAGAGAAATTTCGGCGATAATAAAATTTGTAACTTTTGACTTTATTGGACTATTTATAGAACCCTAGCAAATCTCATCAGGAAGGTATGTCTAACTTCTATCTAACCTGTTTATTAAATATTACCTAATTTACTAGACTTTAATATGATTTATACGTTTTTTCTACATCTTTGCTTTGGATTATGTAGGAATATAAATTTACTGTGCTTACGAGTAAGTATACCTAACTACGAAATAGCACATCTGCGCAAAGACGTCAGGACAAAATACTCTTTGGCCATTTGAATATTAATAATATATGAGATGATTCGTCATAACCGAATAAACTGGCGTGCAATAAGTCAGTCGTATTGTGCCTTCCCCCGGGAGGCTGGACCAGTGGACACACTTCCGGTCGTAATGCGCGTTATACTTTACCAGCCGACTGAGATATATTACCGACGACTTATGGGCCTCTTTATGTTGCGAGTATTCAATATATCACTCGAGGAAAGCAAGTTATTTTTATGATATTACTAGTTACGCTACTTCTTTCTCCTAGATTTCGACGACCTCTCTGGCGCAGTGGTGAGCGCTGTGGTCTTATATCTCGGGTTCGATTCCCGGCGGGGACAATTTAGGAATTTATAATTTCTAAATTGTCTCTGGTCTGGTCTGGTGGGATTTAGCGTTCCGGCACGATGGCGTGTAGAAACCGATTAGGAGTATGAGTTGAATTTACACTGCTATATCCCTTCTAAGTTAGCCCGCTACCATCTTAGACTGCATCGTCACTTAGGTACCATCAGGTGAGATCGCAGTCAAGGGCTATTTTGTCATTGAATAAAAAAAAGGATTCATTGCTTGGTGGCACGTCTTTGACGGTAGGGTGGTAACTAGCCACGGCCAAAGCATCCCACCAGATAATATGAATTTAAATAAATAACAATGATCTCAAGAAAATTAAAGTATTTCTCAAGTCTTATTAAAATGGAAGACTTTAACTTTCCCATGCACAAACGATTTGACCCTAAGCCCAATTTAATAGTTAATACATTCCACACACTTCACGACTCATGTTGAAATGTATAATTGATTCAACCAAACCGTTAATTAGTTCAAACATAATTAATAATAACAGCTCTATAATTAAAATTAATATTCCAAGAGCTAGTGAACTGGTAGTGAACTAAGTGTTTTGGGGTGGTACCTATAACCCTTCTCTGATAGGAGATCTGCACTCTGTAGTAAACTGGTTTTTTTTATAAAGAATATTAGCCAAGATGAACTTGAATAATATTCTCCTGTCCCCTCCAAATAAGCAGAAAGCTAGTGTTAGGAGTGGGTATGGCAATAGTGCAACGGGTGGGGATCGAATCTGCGACCTTTCAATTTTCAGTCCGCACCTTTAACCCTCGGGCTATTGAGGCTATAACTGTTGATAAGTTGCTGATGATGATGATGAAATGAAAAGCGAAGCCTAGGTTAAAACTTCTGTCTCCTTTTCAGGGGTCCGAGGTTCGATCCCAGGAACTGACGTTGAAAATTTTAAAAAAAGACAAATCGTAAAAATGGCACTGAAAACATGTAATAGTCATTATAAAATCAACCCAGTTAATAAAATTAGATACAAACTAACGCCCACGACATCGTCCACGTCGTTTAAGATCCCTCAGAAACACTTTGTTTTTCCGGGATAAAAAGTAGTCTGTGTCACTCTGGAGGTCCTCAACTATATCTATGCAAAAATCCCGTCGATTGTTGCGTGCTTGAAGGATAAACCAACGAATCAACAAAGCAACAAACAAACACACTTTTGCATGTATAGGTATTTGTAAGGATAGTAAGGATAACTTCTAACTCTTCGAAACTAAACGGCAAGAAATCCCATTTTTCTCACAAATCTACTATATGTGGTTTAAAACAGTATTATTAAATGTCTATTGTATTTGTACCTACCTACTGTGTTTGTATGAACATTGTCTTGATAGGCTGAACGTAAATGCCACTAGGTCTTAGACTATAATAATCAGTTGTATAATTAAAATCAATGGGAATGTTCTCACGTTAACTACTATAGTTATTAATCTATATTTTGACATGTTTGTTACATTATTATAATAGTTCATTCAACCAAATAGTGTGCGACAATTACATACATACATTTGAAAATCTAGAATCGTCACTTCTGCACAAAAGGAAACCATATAAAACAACCATAAGACGTCATCAGTACATAACATTATGTAAAACAATATGATATATGAAAAATTATCACGTACGCAAGCAAAATTTATTGTTATAATTTGCATCATTAAATGTCAAGTCGATATTTATTGGTAAGTGATTAAAATGGCGATAAACCTTTCCATCAGCGACTATTTTCAATTAGGGGTCGTCATTTTGATGACAGATTGGTCATCTGTGACCGTACCCTTTAGCAAGTTACGGGCAAAATGCGCGTGGTGCGCAGAGTTGGCACTTCCCGGGTATTTCTAAAACAAGTGGCAAAAGAACACACATATTATAAAGGTTCTTAGGTAAGCGCAACTGCAAAGGGGAATAACTTAGCGGAAAATAGCTGAGCGGAACGGACTTTGAGCAGACAAATATAAAAAAAGACAAAAAAAAATAAAAAAAAAATATTAAAGACAAAAGAGATTTACATTTCTACTAACAGAGTTTTGGCAGAATTGCCATAACGCCACTTCCATTGCTCATCAAAATATGACATTGCTCAATTCTTTCCGCTAAACTCTTTACTGGTGAAAGTGCTTGTACTGCAAGTTTCTTCTGCCAGTTAAACGGTGTCGGTATGGAGTCCGCTCAGCTCACAGTTGAAACCACGCTTAAGGGTACTTAATGATGTGGAGAGAAAGGAAACGGAAAAATTAAGAAAAAAACTACCTATCAAGGATGATCCAGACTCTCCCAGGATTCCGTGCCTTGGAAGGAAACGTATATAGATAGGTGATAAACTTCCCTTTAAGTCGGAACATCGAAACGATTTTTTTCTTGCAAAAAGAAAATTAGTAGGGATGGTTGCAAATTTTTCCAAATTTTAATACTCCTATGCCGCTCACTATAGAAAAATTATGTGTCATAGCTAATCCTCGTCTATTAAGAAAATATCTGCAATCTAAAAATAGTTTAACATACATCTCTATAGTTCGTTGAACAGATGCTTTGAGTAGGACAGACGTTACCGCCAGCAGTAACTTTGTACCTCTTGCGAGTTCGCCCGTAACATGCATATTTTAACATTCATTGAAGACATATGGATGCAATTTAATTAAGCGAATGAATTTCGCATAGAGGTCATGATACCAAATAAAGTATAGATAAACAATACTCTATATTCTGAGGCGGTACTAAGATATAAATCAATGGAGGAGCGTAGGTGGTCGGGCGCAATTACCAATTAAACGCCTCGTATCCGCATTCGAAATTCAAAATTCAAATTCATTTCGCCGCCGCCCGCCAAATGAGATGCACGTCCAAAATGGTAGCGTGAAATTGGCGATGAATTTGTAATTGAATAAAATTGATAAAATCACTTTCGAGTATGCAACAAATTTTTTTTAGGTTTTAACCTTGATGGTCTTGATGGTTAAAGTGCATGAATACTCGTCAAGGGTCTTGGAATCAAATCCTGGAAATCCTGAAAATTTTCGAGGAAACTTAGACAATAATCAAGGATTTTCTCAAGGTTTGCTTAAAAAGTAGGATATTTATTTTAGGGTACCTAAGTAAAACAAAATTATGGATTAAAAGTGTATTTTGATTACTTAAATTATTCCTTTTTTTAAATAAATTTCACATTTATAAATTTTTATTATCTTTTAAAGAGTTTTAATTTTTGTTCTGTATAGGTACAGTCGCGGACAGAAAATGTTTACCACCTTAAGATTCATAATTGCATGCACACATCTGTGTCAGAAGGTCGATATGTGATTTGATTAGCCATAGATCATAGACTTTTTAACATGTAGCGGTGCTTAGACAGTCCTTTAGCGGTCTCTTTAGTAGGTGACTGCTAAATAGGTTAGATGTAGAAAACCTTTTTTGGAACAAAAAATCCTTACTAATGTTATAAAGTAATGTGAGTGTTTGTTTGTTCGTTGTTGGTTTGTCCTTCCATCACACAGCTACGGAGCAATAGATCCACATGATTTTTTGCATGGATATAGTTGAGGATTTGGATCGACATTTATCCCGGAAAAATGGAAGGTTCCCATGGAAATTTTAGAATCCTTACTTCACGCGGACGAAGTCACGGGCAAAAGCTTGTAATTTTAATGATTAGATATTATCTCATACCGGAGTGATTACATTCTCTTGGATCTCATATAGACACGAGCACAGGATACGAGCTACCAAAATATGAAAACGGAAGTAATAATCTAATGAAATTTCAAAGAATCTTTATTTCTTAATTTTATTATTGAGAAACTAAACAATATTAGTATAAATAAATAATTAGCTTAATTAGCTTCCATTCGCTGATATGACAACACGTAAACTCTCTCGCATAAACGCGACAAGGCGATAAGTCAGTTCATTTCATCGGTGATATCATCTCATACCCATATGCAATGTGATCTAAGAGTTTGAGGATTTCTTTGATTCTGACAGTCCCAGCTTTGAATCGTTAAGCCCCATAAATTTTCAGTTTCAAATCAGCAGATCGAGCGGGCTATTGAACGAGATGACTGCCACGGTGCAGATTGAACCATGGAATAGTAGCTCGGCGCATTATCTTGAACTTAGGTGGTCGGAATTTTGCTGCAGAACATCGATGTAAAATGCTGCAGAAACACCACGCATCACCGTAGCTCATCCACCTCCTTTTGACTGTTTTTGACTGTGGATGCTAGCAGCATCATTATGATTCAATGCACAATATGAACTTCACCATTAGAATTATGATTAAGCTTGCCATTTATTTTGTATAATTAAATTTCAAATAACAAATATAATATTTTTGATAATTAATTGTCACTTTTACAAGGGCAATGATGCTAATGTGTCAAACTTGAATTTAGGAAATGAGTTTTATTACTAATATTTGTATAGAAAAGTCATTAATACTTTTTTTTGATAAAACGATGCATGAAATTTTTATAACGTAACAAATGCCTTGATATAGCATTATAGACCTTACTGAACGCAGGGTTACGAAGAACCTAATTTGAAAAGTGGTAAACATATTTAGTCCCCGACCGTACATTAAAGTGTAAACATTATTTAATTGCTATGAAATATATTATATTAATATTATGAGATTCTCACGTTCTTTGTAAATTGTAGATAACATTTAATTAATATTTTAATTACACACAATTGTATTAACGTAATGAGCAAATTTTATAAGGTTATTTAAATTAAATCATAGGACCATTAAAATACGTTTATATCACTCAAAAACAAAATAATAAATAGGTACGTAGGTAGGTACCTAAGAAAATCATATTATTACGTAATTGACCTACATTATTAATATTGTTTTCATAGGCCTTTTATTTAATAAATTACAAATTAAATAATAGCTATAATAATTACTAATAATACCTAATAATTAACAATGTTTTTAAATGCAAATAATTATACAAGAACAATCGCTTTGCGATAACATAGCTTCAATACATTTTATAAAAACACATTGTTCTTAAATATTATAATTCAAATATTTACATGTTTTACTACCTATTTGGACTAACTATAATTAAAAAAAATATTAGTACGTATAATACTTACAATTTATTAAGACCTAAAATAATTTCAATCACATCAATGCTAAGCAAAGTTCTCTTTGAGTAATAGTTTAATGCTGAGATCTATAGAGCGTGCTTTGACTTAGCTGGGACTCAAGATAAGTGTTAAAACGAGACACAAATATGAGACCATATAAATCTGTCTCTTTTTATCTCTATCTTGATTCTTGAGTCTTAACAGGGCGAGAGTGCGGTCTATAGATTTCAGCCAAAGACTACCAACGCGCCGCGCCGTTTCAAAATAAAAATATTTATTACTTATTGTATTTATAGATTACGCTAAAGAGCTACTTAGATTTGGACTTAAATAAAATTACTGATCGCATTAGGTAAAGTTCACAAAATGCGTGAATAATACATAATTTGTATTAGCTGCCGAGTATTCAATAGATAGTCCAGAATAAAGAAAACTAAATTTAATTGACAGTTCTAAGTATTTAAGAAAAACTAACGAAAAGTGTATACTTAATCTGAGTTTTAATTAATTTTTTGGACATAAATTATTAAAGTAGGAAGGTAGGTATGAAGGTAGGTACCTAGGTTAAAATTACTTAATTATAATTAGGCGTTCTCACGAAGTAAGTGGTAAGAGTGCCTTTTCCCTTCACAAACGTGGGTCCTCTACATTCACACGTATAGCCCGCATTCATGAGTACTCTGAAATAAGATAAAATGGTTAAGGTAAAGAAAGAAAATTTTGTTAGCTTAATAATAATAATTTTATTATTATAAATACAAAATATTATGAGTTATACTTCTTTGAATATTACAGCAATATTGTCTTAACTAGCTATTGCTATTAAAATTTTAGAAGGCGTACTGAAATATCAGATCTTGAGAGTACAGTAAGTACAAGTAAGTAGTAAACTCAAGATCTTAAGGAAAAGTGTATTTGTTTTTTTACCTTCAAATGCAAGCCCACATGAAGTTACATTGTGCAGTCTAACATCCGTTTTCTCACTCGATAAGTTACTTAGCATAAAAAACTTGCAAAAGTTTCCTCCCTGAGCCTTGTTTAATGTCATCGGTCCACTTAGTGGCGGGTCTGCCAACACTGTGCTTCACTAATATTATAATATTGCGTCTAATATAATCAAGTATAAATTATCGAATCACTCACTTGGCAGTATCCTCCGTGACGTGAATCCTGCCCATGAGACCCGTGGAGTCCATTCGCGAGGCCACATTCACAGTGTTTCCCCAAATATCGTATTGTGGCTTCTGAGCTCCGACTACTCCCGCTATAACCGGCCCATGGCTCAATCCTGTAGAAGCAATGATTTTAAAATCAGTGATGTCAAGGTAATGTATATAAAAGCTCAGTAACCTGACGGTTAAGGGCATTGTTTTGGATTATATACCATTACAAAGAAATTACTGAATGAAGTATCTTACCTATCCTCAATTTAAACCTTTGGAATGACTCCCTGTTGATCTGGTCCAGTAAAGTCATCAATGCAATTGCGAACTCCACAAGAATTGATACTGTATGCTCTTCTTTACTGTTACCAGTCTAAAAAACATATTATGTACTTAAGTCAAAATATCTTAATCAAAACATTAGAAGTACCTAAGTCTTCCTACTAAAGTGGGTTCTCAATAAATTTAAGAAATGCCGTCTCTTTGTCGGTAAGAAGAATCTAAATTAATGGTTAAAATTATATAGGTAGGTATTTTGTCTAAATAGAAGAGCTTCTTTTGAGAAAATCTATTATAAACTAACCACTACAATGCATACTGACCGCTATTACGATATTGACAAATTTTGATACAAAGATAGCTAGGCTATTTTTTATCCCGGAAAATTTACCACACGATGATGCCTTTAACTTCGTCCACGCGGATTAAATTTTGCATGATGCCTTTAACTTCGTCCGCGCGGATTAAATTTGGCATGATGCCTTTAACTTCGTAGTAAGAACTAAAATTATACTTACAATTTGTTCCTCTTTCCCAGGTCTCAAACCTGATGCAATCATGTAGGTGCTTCCTATTGTCTTGATTTTCTCAATTCCACTGAACTTTGGCTTCAGCAATAACTGCAATACAAACCAAATATATTATAACACTTATGAATTTTACTACTTTCAAAGTAAGTTTATTTAATACAATAACGATAATAACATTTTTGTAGTGCGATTGACTTTTTGATGTGGAACATCTTATTCCGTTGTGACTATTTTTTATAATACCTATTGCTAGTTAGAGCTACCTTATCAAAGTCGCAGATAATCTCATTGAGCAACCGAAGACACTCGAGGCCCTGCTTGTTGACATCAGTCTCGTCGTAGAACTCCTTATAGTTGGGTATCGAGGCGAACATCACGGCAATACTCGAATACCTCTCGTGGTACAGTTCTTCCTGAAACAGGACGTGCCACTCATTAAATTAAATTGATACGCATTAAAACGTGTGGCCTAGTTATGACAGCGAACATCAAACGATCAAGTTACAGGTCGATCATGTAAAAGTTGCACCAACCATTGTTATCGTCTCAACTGTGGTGATTGGTTGAATTTAACGCGTTCTTTGTGCAACAATGCATTGTAGCCAATAGTGATTGAGTATCGGCCAATCAGAAGCGATTGCAATCGTCATACTGTATCGTCATTTTTACGAGTAGATAATCGTACAGCCACATCATCACGTTCCATCAGGTGTGATTGTGGTCAAGCGTATGCCTATAATGTATTTAAAAAAAACCTATGCCCTATAGTGAGCCGGCAATACATTGAGATAAATGAATGATAAATCTTACCTTTGATGCAACTGATGTCAAGAAGTGTCGCGCTACGTGAGCAGGGAGGATATTTTCGAGAAGAATCTGTAAATGAACAAAGTATCCTAATCCAATCTTAAGTATATAAATAATCTTTTTTTAACAAGAAAATAACATTTTCTGGTCATAAAAATTAAAATACATAACAATTTTACTAACTTAATTATTTACCTTATTGATCCCTCTCATAGTCTCGACCTCTTCTTGCTCGAATTTCAGTTTGTCTTTCCACAAGAAATCTGTTCTCGACGTGAACTCAATCTGTCTGTCAAGGATGTGTAGTAATGCTGCCAAAAATACGAGCACCAGCCCAGCTTTCGCTGCGTAAGGTAGCATTGAGAATCTGAAAAAATTATAAATCTCAAATACTAAAACTATCTACAATCCGGAAATGTGTAATATTTACACAGCTGACTTCGGATACAGACTTAGGGACGGACAGACGGAGACTTAGGGCGTCGTCTTACCAATATTACGCCCTACAGAGTTCAACCTAGCTGTTTAAAAACTGTTAACTATTAGCAGACTCCCCAACAGGTATATAGACCGTCAAGAAAGACGAGTCGCAGGAAACCGCTGGGATGCAGGCGGCGTATGACCGAGACCTGTGGAATTCCATGTAAGAGACCTTTGTCCAGTTGACATTCTGGTTGATAAAGAAGAAAGAAGAAAAATTGTGACAAAAAAAGGCTTCTGTCTCATAATGACATGTTGACAATATGCCGTTACTTTACGTACTCAGTATCATAATCCATGATCTGAAACCGGCTGAAAACTTCAGCCGTCGCGAAGAGCGATAAGTGCAGCATCAGTGTCAGCAGCATCATGAACAACTTCAGCACGAAGCTCACTCGCAGGAACACGGATATTGAGGCCAGGGTCAACACCGAACTGTAGAGATAACTCTGGAACAAATGATTTTTTTTTAATACATAGACTAACGCGTGACTGCGATCTCTCCTGATGGTAAATGATGATGCAGTCTAAGATGGTGCGCGCTTGCCTAGAAGATGCCTATTCACTCTTGATAAAGACACCCACATTGTAGTTAGTTGGAAAAACGGAAGCCGGAAGAGCATTCCAAATTTTTGCAGTGCGTATTAGGAACGAGGAAGCAAAGCGCTTGGTGCGAGAACGTGGAATTCGACCACGTAGCGGTGATGATTCGTACGATGCCTTGCGGTTCGGTGGTAGAAAGGTGATGGAGGAACTAAATTGAATAGTTCTTGGGCACACTCTCCAAAATTAAGTCTTATCCGAAGAATAAATTGCTGCGAGAAGGCCCAATTTATTCCTCGGTTAAACTTCACTTGTCGGTGAAATCGGTATACTTAGTAAAGAATTGTGGACAAACAAGTACACTCTCTAGTCTCCATTCCATCATAATTCAATTTAATACATAGGTTCGTGAACTATGCCTCTGCCATATCCCTCTTGGCACAGTCTGAGTCTTGTAGCGTGGGTCATTGTGCTAAAAACTCCTGGCAACTGCAACCACATGATTCTATTCTATGCAGATGGCATAGCCAGCGCATACGAGTAGGTATATATTTATTTTGGTTGATGCACTTACTGGAGCATAATCCACGTCTATAATGTCAAACACTGGTAGCTCAATGCTGTCGGTCGCATTCCAACTGCTGTTGCTACTCGCCGTATCGATTGGTTTCTGGATTATGTATGTTTGAAACTGAAACCATAATACATATTTTTAACTTTAAAATAGGTAGAGCAACCAATCTATACGATCATGTGAAAATAAATATGCTGAACCAAATTTGGAACGGAGATAGTTTACAGTTCGGGAGTTATATGAATTTTGACCAATTACATAAATATACTACTTTCAAAAGTGACGGAAAACATCACCAGTAAACCTGCACGCGTGAAAATACTGTCAATCGCATTTGAGCGTGGTAGACTACGGCCTAAACACTTGTCATTCGAAAGGAGACCTGTACCTAACGTTGGGCCTGCGTTAGGTTATGCTGTATTCAGCATAACCCAACGTTGTAAGTTTCATTAAACTTACCAAATTCATAACTGCACAAGCGCTTATAAGAACCGCAGAGATCACGAACATGGTCAGTCTGATGTAGCAATTACTTGCCACTACCTGCAAACCAATAAAATAGAATCTTAAAAAACCCCTTTCAAAAGTTAATAGCCAAATTACACCAAACATCTTTGCTTTATTTATTTGAGAAGGCACGTTAATGAGCACGATGGACTGGAGTCTTTAATATTGTCAGAGCCAGTCAGAGCCCTACCCTAGGCTCTAAGTTGACCTACATAAATAATTTAGTGTTAACCTGCACTAAATTAGGATAAATCTATTAAGTAACGATGCAGTCTAAACTGATGGCATGCTAACTTGGAAGGGGCATGGCACTTATGGCAGTGTCCATTATACATAACCCTAATCGGTTTCTACACGCCATAATATACGAACGCTAAATCACTTCAGTAGATAGTCGTCCACAGCTGAACAAAAATCTCTTGCATGGAACGACTGCACTTACTGGTGCGAAGTCGCCAGCATCTTGTGAGATTGTGACCCCAACGACCATCAGTTATTCGAATTTCGAACCATGTGCCCCCGCCCATTTCCATTTCAGCTTTGCGACCTACTGAGCTATGTTTCTCCTACGGTTCCCCTCATTTCTGACTTTATCTCACCCGACCACAATTCTCTACATCGCCCGCTGAGTGACCCTGAGTCTGGGTGGTAACAAGCCACGGCCAAAGCCTCTCTTCCAACAGTACATAGACATAAGACAATACAATAACATTAGAGATAAGCGATAACAGGCATTTTTTTAATTGTATTCTATTACGAGATAGGCTTGCGTTTGACGACAATCGATGATGGAAGGCATTGATGAGCTCTAGGTTGTCCAGTACTCAAATTATAAGTGGCAGAAAACACGGATGCTTGAAGGTTGTCCCACAGCGATTCGTTTCAGAAACGTTGAACTAAAGGGTTCATAAGTACATTGTGTACTATAAACTTTATATTGTACCTAGTGTTGTTACACTAGTGGAAAACACACTTAGTGGAAACACTGTATACATAGCATAGTTTTGTTACCTATTGTAATTTTTTTTTTTTTTTTAAAAGAGCAACCGCCGAGTTTATTGCTGGCTCTTTTCGGCAGGAAGGGCATTCCGAACCAGTGGTAGAGCACTTGTAAAAGTTTATTTGAATAAAAAAATATTTCTATTCTATTCTATTCTACGAACCTGTCCAGGTTTGGTGCAGTTGTCGGCGTAGAACTCCGGCACGTCAGAGAGCATAACGCCCGACTGGCCGTCTGACCACGACAGGTACACGAACACCAGCAGCGTGACCAGCGTTGGGCCGAACGACGCGTAGATCACGATACCTCTGGAGATAGGAAACAAAATCATAGAAATTATTTAATCGTTATTTGTAGTTATCCTCTGAAATGGAAGTGTTATTATAGTTCATTCTCGTGGATTGAGGTTTTTTATAAATACGCCCATGTCTGGTTAACGGTCCCAAGACGAGCCAATAATTTGGTGGAATTTCAAGAAGGACGTGCCAACGGACGTGCCAGAAGAATGCTGTAGACCGCGTAAAGTGAAAGACCTTGTACCTACCTTTTTATTTGAGTGAGCTGAATAAATGTTTATTTATTTTAAAGAGTCTGAGCAAGAGAGTGGACCCTGGCATAAGCCGAGATAAATTCCAGGAAAAACAAGAAAAACTTAGTTATTTTCACTCACTTAGGAACTGTCAGCAGTTGTATAGCAGCAAGCAGCATGAACAGCGCAGCGGCGCAGGCCACGTAATACTTGAACTGGACGTCGGGCTGGTTGCGGTATTGCTTCTCTTGAGTGCTGTTCTTGAACACCAGGGTGATGCGGTGTAGCCCTTCCGAGTTGCTACTGCAAGTTGAATTGTTACAATGTTAAAGAACCAGCAAAGCTGTTTGACAGAAAAAAATTTAGAACATCTGCGCCCTGAGTACATCATGGATAACAAATTCTTGAATTAAGTGAACATTAACAAATGAGGAAGAAGGAAGACGTTACTAAATACAAACAAGATATCATAATGTATCAATATGTATGAGTGTATGGAATTAAAGTTACCTGCAGTCACAACACGTTCTTTGAGGGAGTAAATGCTGTTCTATCATTGCTAAACTCTGAAAAAGATCAGACAAAAAGTTGAAAATTATAATAAAAAAATGCTGCAAGAAAAAAAATTTAAGATCCAATTTAAGAAAATTTCCAAATCCTGAAGGACTGATGCTGCACTTCCTCCCAAAGTGCCATCATCAAGGTACCATAAATTAAATTTGGAATTTAGCGTCGAAATAATTGGATTTATTGCCAAGCTGAAAATTGCGGGACCAAGTGGATCACCCTGCTGACAACCCACAGCAGAATCCAGAACATTTTTGCCATACATTAATTTTGAGGGGGAGCCATAACATTGCCACATATAATCTAAAATTTCTGGAATTTGATTTTGAATTTCAGTTAACATGGTTCCCCTATTAATCGAATTAAACGCATTACGCACATCAATTTTAATGAATATGTCGTAATCGCAATTATTCAAAAATGTCCTGGCTGCATGCACAGCTGCCTCGCAACCTCCCTTGATGTCAAAACCAAGTTGTTTGGGTTTGAGGATGGCTGATGTTTTTAATTGCAAAATTTTCTGATATAGGCCTCACACTTAATTTCTCAAAGTGTGAGGTACACTTTTCGGACACATTTAAGAAAAATTTTTATATGACAAGTATTACTATTTATAGAAAGGAAAGATAGAAAACTTATTTTCAAAGGTGTGTCTAATACAAACATTTGTATTCATTTATTTCGTACAAACTTTTGTATGTAACATCATCTAGAACCGTACAGCTATAGTGCAATAGGTGGACGTAAATTCAAAGCAAAGTCAAATTAAACAAAGTGTCTATAGAAATAACACTTACAGAGATACCGATATTTTTGGCAAGGGTCGAATCGGTAATATTTGCGAACGGCTTATCCGCGCCCCAACACTCCACGTATTTTGTCATCTTACTGGATGGACGGGATCTTGAGGGTACTCCAGGAGTCGCTAATAACATACAAGAAAATATAGTAGCAAAAAGATTTAACAACAAAAATATTAGGTCACTTTTTGGAAAATATTCAATCAATCAATTACACTTAAACATGCAATTTAAATTTCATTTTAACGCTTGCCATACACTTCTTCACTTTGAATTTGGTGAATAATTTTATCAAGTAAAATTACCCTTCTCTGCGTCGTGCAGTCGGGTAGTATTGTTTCATCGACTTTCGAATATAACTCTCTGAGAAAATATTTACCTAACTTGTCCCAACATAAATCCGCCATTTTTATGAAGAATCAAATTTTCTCAAATATACCGATTCAGGGAATAATATATTTTGCAAATCATAATATTGACAGGTCTCCCTAATTTTAGTAACGAGTTTTTAACATATTCAAATGCTAGTAGGCACTTAACACTTTAACATGACCCGTAACAATGTCAATAACAATTAAATCGTGAGTGAAAAGGTTACAAAAGGGTTTTATTACAGTATTAATCATTCATCTATGGTTAGCACTTTATAAAATAAAGTTATATATAAACCTGTGCGATTGAAAAGGTCTAAACTATCACGTAGGTATTGTTTGCCAGGTAGACAGTCATGCTGGTATGAGAGGATTGAATAGACACTAACTTAGGGATTCCACAGACATAGTACTTAACATTCGAAGAAAAAAAGTTGGCTGAGCCGTATCCCTTAGCACGGGTGGTGATTCTGAATCACTCTCTGAAGAAATAACAATGGTTGCTTAATTGTTGTACAAGGAATAACAGGAAAAAATATACTAGCACAATTTAACTTTGACAAGGCAGACTAGAACGAAGAAGAGTTTTAGTTTTAAATGGAATAATTTCTATTTGGAAGGATAAATGCATTTCTCTGTCAATACAATTTTTGTTTGCATACTTATTACAGACTTTATCAATTTATTTATCAATGCCTGTTTATTGTTTATCTAATGCGTCTTATATACAATAGATTTTCTGTCAGATTTAATCTTATTTTTCTATGATCGAAGGATTTAATGCATTTAACGCTTTAACTGACAGAAAACCAGTTGTCTGCGATGTCTGGATGATCAATAATCTAAAAAAAATCTGCTTCATACCCAATATCTAATAGACCTCTTAGGGTACATTCAAAATAAGAGTAGAATAAAGCATTATATACTCATTATATATACGTCTACCTACTGCTACAGTCAGTCATAGGCATGGGTCTCTTGGAGACGTTTTTGCACTAAACGGTCTTGTGCTGCTAATTTCCAGAGATCAAGAGTTAAACTAACTGAGACTGCTCAGCTAGTTCTTTTGTGAGGGTTTGAATGCACTCTAAGGCTGAGATATAGAGTGTGCTCTGACTTAGCTCCAACTTAAAACAGGACACAAGTATGCTTTGACATAAATCCGTCTAATTTTATCTCTGCCCTGAGGTTGAGCAGAACTAGAGTGCTGTCTATAGATTTCAGCCTAGGTACGATAGAGGTTATCAATCTTCTCACCTGTCCCCATGATAGGACTGATAGCTCCTATAATGGATCCGCTCCGACTTTTAGGCTTGGTAACAACCGTACCATTGCCCAAAGTTTCGCCCGGACTGGTTGCATTGTTGTTCTCAAACGCAACTACTCTAACTGATGCTCGTCTACTGAGATCTGGAAAATGCGAAACATATATGAAAAAATTACATCGATTTATAATTAAAATTTTTGGTGCTATCATAATTTTTTCTGTCGTTGAGTAATTTGTCGTCTCCACCATTAGTCAATTTGCAAACTGACATGCAAATGAACACTCGTGAAAAAACCTATACGCCTGAGAATTCCATAATGTTCTCAAAGATGTGTCAAACTACATAATAGTTTACATAGGGCCAGCGTGGTGGACTCAGTATATACTAAGAGGATCTTTCTCTGAGAGAAGAACCCAGTAGTGAGCTGTTGATAGGTTTCTGATAATGATGATTAACTTTTACGCTTACCCCCAGCTTGTCGCATGGACTCCGCTCGTGTGACCTTAGGCGCTTCTTGCTCGACGAAGCTGTTCTGTGATGGGGCTGGGCTGATCTCCTTCTTGGTAGGTGATATGTCCTGGTATATTGAAGACACGATGCTGGACTTGCGGTCTACGGTGATGACTGAGAGACGACCGTTCTCTGACATGCCTGGTTTCTGTAACAGATACAAAAATCTCGTGAAGTGTCGCTGGCAATCTGTTAATTTTCTTGGTTTAAGAAGCCAAGGTACCAAAATATTTCACCAAATGTTTTCTAGCAAAATATTTCTCGAAACTTTAATTTTGTAGCAACTAACTGTAACCTAAACATTCCATCAGTAACACAGTAGTTTGTTTTACATAAATTCCATAAATACAGTCACCAAAATTGTGATACACAATTTTATTTTGCATTATAAATGTAAACAATTTAAAACTTTGTCCACCTTTCTGTCCGCTTTTGAATAAATGAAGGAAACTCAAGACATAAGATTTTAAAATAATTTTAAGCGACGCGAGCCTCAGCTAATTCCAATATTTAATATAGGAGGCATTTATATTTGAATCGTATAATTAACTAATTATCGCAAATTTGTGCTTATTCGCCAGGACTTAACCTTAAAGATAAACCCGAAACGGTGAATTGTACACGCAAACTTTTGAAGAGGTTGCTTAATTAAAATCTTGTTAATCTAACTCTTCAAAAGTTTCAAGAGTCAAAATAAGGTAAATCTCGGTTAAAGATTTCAAAAGGCTACTAATTACAATTTTACTCTGATGGTTTTAAGAATAAATCAGAAATTTTAATTAGCGTCTCCTTTAGTTGCCTTATACCTACTTTGTGTCTAGGTTTTTATTTCTTAATAATATACTGAAGTTTCAGCTTGCGGCTTTGAAGTAGTTATACTATTATAAGTTTTATGTCAGAACAAAAGGCTTACGTCAAAGGATTTTAGATAAATAATTTTGAATAATAAATAAATAATAGTTTAAAGAAACGATACGCGTGGCGTTTATCTTTTACCTTTTCACAATGAACCACTGAACCGATTTTGACGAAATTTGATAGTGGGACAAGGCATGAGCATGACAGAGACAGTATGTTCAGTGTTCTGGGAAGACAAAAACCCCATAGGATTTTAAAATAACCCAAATCTACGTGGATGAGTTTACGGGCTATATTTTATAAATATTTTAATGATAGTTTGGATGTATGGATGGATGGATGTTTGTTACTCAATCACACCGCAACTACTGAAGCGATTTGACTGTTTGGCACAGAGATAGATTAAAGACACATAGGCTTCTTTTTATCTCGGGAAATAAGAAAGTTCCTGCTAGAATCAAAGAATTTTAATCCACGCGAACGAAGTCGCGGGTATCAACTAGTGGATATTATAAATGCGAAAGTGTGTTTATTGTTGGTTTATCCTTCAATCACTCAGCAATGGAGCAACGGATTGACGTGTTTTCGTCGCGCATCGGTTTCATCGTTTCTATTTAGGTCCGCCCGATTTCAACGTACTTGTACAAGCTAAAATCATTTTATACTTTTAAGTGGCGTTTGAAGTCGATTTTTTAAAAAATATTTTTTTTAAATTATTATTATAAAAGCAGTGTACGTATCGTAAGTTTCTAAATTGTCCTTTTATCCTGCTCAACTCACAATATTATAACCTCCACTGTAGGTACTGCCATTGCTACATGATTAATGACGCGATCCATCAATGATGCTTTTAGTGCGACGTAACAAATGATGAGCTGTTATTATCTACTGAACGTTATAAATTGTTGTTATACTTTGTTTTTCCAACGTAATACGTGCTTTAAAGTTGAAAATATCCTTAATCACCTATCGTCTTGACCGATAGATTTTTTTATAGAATAGGTACTTGTACATGTACTTGTAGCTCCGCAGTTTACTGCGGAGTGCGCCAGGCCCGGTATGGATGGTGAAAACAAGCATAAACCTACTAAAGCTACGTACTTAAACCTAAAGCAAAATTTTACCTTGGGTAGATAGATTCTACCCATGAAAGCTTCAACTTGACGTCTCGCAACACCGCAGTCTCGTCGTGACCACGGTCCATGCAATTGGATCGAAATATCGACAATCCCAACTAAAATAATTACCGTGGTACGTACTCGTAGTATTTATAACAATTATGTCAGTAAACCACGAATTAAGTCTAAAATCTTTAGTTTACCTTGGGTGGTACAATCAGGTAAGTCTCCACCTTATGATCAGCGAGGTAGCCTTCCCTGGAAGCACCATCTCCTGGTTCAACGTCGAACTTGCCTCCCAGTTGCAGCATGGTTGCTTTTGTGATGTGAACCCGACTGAAATACACACAAAAAGTTTAGATGAAGAACAAATGTAAATTGAAAATTTTTACACACACACACACATACAAACTTTCGCCTTTAAAACATTAATGTGAAGTGTGACGAGAAACATACCGTCCTTCAGCAATCGGATAAAAATTGACGAACAATAAATATTTTCACATATTGTAGTGAGAGCAAACTCCATGTTGAATATGTATGCATTTTAAAATTGTTATTTACATAGGATACAGACGCAGCCCATGCAAATACAGTTTATTTATTCTAAAAGTACCGTGAAACAGCAACAGCTATGTGCGAATAAAACGCAAAATAACCATTTTTGAGCTTGAATAAACTCAATTGTTCAGCTTTTAAGCTTTTTAGGTGAAAATTGAAAAACTGAACAATCCACAACGATTAGCCTGCTAAGATTGCAGTAGGTACTATGTTAGGTAGAAACTGAATAGAGGTTTGTTTATAAATTACTAGTTGATGCCCACGACTTCGTTCGCGTCGTTAAGGTTTTTGATTCCCGCGGGAACTCTGTAATCTATCTCTGTGCATAATTTCAGCCAAATAGGTTCAGTCATTGAAGCGTGATTTAGTAACAAACATCCATCCATCCAAACTTTCGCATTTATATAATACGAGTATTAATAGGCTAACAAATTTAAAATTCTCATTACCAATCTTTTTTCTATGTTATTAGCCAAACTAAAATTCTGCTCTCGCCTCGAGAAATAAGGGAAAAGCGTGCGCTATAGGAATGGGAACAGCAATAGAGCGATATATGGGAATTGAACCTTCGACCTTTCATTTCGAGCTATAGTTTATTAAGGGTGTACCTACCCCGCAATACCGCCGGACTCCATGTGGTTGGCGAGGGTGACGTCATCGCTCCACACGTCAAATTGCCATTTGCGCAGACCGAGCACACCGCAGAGCACATTTCCCGTGTGGATCCCGATCCGCATGTCCACATTGAACCCCGTCGCTTCTCGGACGAACCTAGCAGTATATTCAGTATCTAATATAAATTAAAAACAATATAGAAAAATTATGACAACTCAAACGCTGAAACCCTACCTGAAACCGTCTCCACCATTCCCTTATAACGGCCCCTGACCTCACATTTAATCAATTTAACCACAATACGTCAGACAAACCACCATCTGAACGTGAGGGTAATTATCAAACATATCCAAGTATTGTTTAATCAATTACACTCATCTAAACCTCCGGGCAATATTTATTCGATTAGGGCGCGATTGCTATCGCAATCCCTCAATCAAATACAATGACCTAGACGCGGGAGCATCCAATAGCCAAATAAGTCTCTGGAAGAGATTCATTCGGCTATTAGATGCTCTCGTAAACCACGTAGTATTTTGGATCTAACATCTTGAAGAGTTCCACTCACCGTATCGCGTCAATCATCTGCAGACCCATGTTGACGCAATTGTAGGCGTGGTTGGGCCGCGACACGGGCAGCCCCGATACGCAGTAGTAGCAGTCGCCGAGGATCTTGATCCTCATGCATTGGTTTTCCTGGAGGAACAAGATCATTACTGTTATCATTAAAACATGCTCTTGAAATCCTATTAATCCTATGATCCTGTTAATATTATGAATTAATATAAATGCGAAAGTTTTGATGGATAGATGGATGGATGGATGTTTGTTACTCAATCACGCCGCAACGACTTGGCTGAAAGGCACAAAGATAAATCTGGAATAGCACATAATATGTTGCTCTTTATCCCGGAAACAAGAGAATTTCCGCGGAAATTAAAAAACCACAATCCACGCTTATGAAGTCGCGGGCATCAACTAGTGTGAAATATGTCCAAATAATAAATAATTTAGTTGCTATTCAATTGCATTATTTGTTATGGAATTAAGCACCAAAACTAAATATACATATACAAGGAAAAGGTGACTAGTGGTTGACTGATTGACGCACAGCTCGAATCACTAAATGGATCGGGCTGTTTGAATTGAATGAAAAAGATTTTTGAAAATTCAATTCCTAAATGGGTAAAATAGGGGTTAGAAAAATCGAACTCAACGTGAGGGAAACCGCAGACATGCACAAAAGATTTTTTATCTGTTTTAATAAACACCTTTGTTGTTTTCTTCTACACCATCAAATATTTATTTTGATCTTAATTATTGAACAAAATGAAATGACTTCAAACAATTAACAGATAAGATAACAAATAAATGAAACATGCAGAAAAAGTAACTGGTCTGTAAAACGTAGGTATGTTGTTCATTATTTATATTTTAAAAAATGCAGGCAAGCGGAAATGAACCCGTATCATTACAGACATGAGTGAGTGAATCTTTTGCAAATTGTCCACGCAAATCGTAATCAATGGTCCGCTAATGAAAAAAGCCAGGTAATTTTGTAGTGCGCTTTTTATGTATCTCTTAATGAAAACCTTTTTAAATTGAGGAACTGTTTAAAAATAAAAAAGGAAAACCTAAATGAACAGCTTAAAATCGAAGAAATCAATTTTTTTTATTATAATATGTAGGAATCACTACTTAAAATTAGTTGTAATAGATGACGGGAGCCGTTTATTCTACGTGTACAAGGATTAATGTTTATCTCTAAGGAAGAGATTTCTTCCAGCAGCCCTCAAATATAACACACATACAGTGAGATCAAGAATTGCAAATGTCAATACTTTCAAGTTTTGATATTTGTAGTTTAGCTTCAGTCCCGGTCAAAGGGCAATTAGTTCACGACAAATAGAAACTGAGTCTCAATTAAACGCGGGGTGTAATGAAACGCGTATCGGCCATCAATTTCCATCCCCCACACAATGGCCTTTTGTACAGCTATCCTTTAGCACAGAGCACTTATCCAAAAGAAGCTTTTATTTCCGACTTTCATCATTATCATCATCATCATCATCATCAAAAGATATACGTTCATTGTTGAACAAAGGGCTCTTGCTCATTGTTAAACAAAACTAGCGACTCCATACGACTCATCTGGAATAGGACGCGGCACCTTCTTTTTCTTTATCAACCGATAGACGTCCACTGTTGGACAGAAGTCTCTTACATGGACTTCCACAGGTTTCGGTTTTGCTCCACCTGCAGTCAGCGGCTCGCTGCGCCTCGTGTGGAGCTCTGCCAACATTTCGTTCCCCGGTGCAGGTTCGCCACTTCAGCATTCAATGACCATCAATTCTTCGAACTATGTGCCCCGCCTATTTCCAGTTCAGCTTTGTAATTAGCTGAGCTATTTGGGTACCTTTGGTTCTCCTACGAATCTCCTCGTTTCAGATTTTTCACTTGTGATTGATCTTAATATCTCTTTCTTCTTCTTTGTCAACCGAAAGACGTCCACTGCTGGACATAGGTCTCTTGCATAGACTTCCACAGGCCTCATCTTGCGCTGCCTGTATCCAGTGACTTCCTACAATGCGTTTGATGTCTTCGATCTATCTAGTAGGGGATCACTCTTACACACCTTGAAAACCCAAAGACCATCAGCTTTTCGAACTATTTGCGTCGTCCATTTTTCATTCAGCTTCGCGATTCCTTGAGCTATGACGGCAACTTTGGTTGTCCTACAGACTCCTCATTTCTCATTTCTGATTTCTCATTTGTGATTGATCTGAATATGCATTTACCTAATATATTATGCCTTTAATCAACCCAAAAAGGTATTATTTTGTTCAGTGCAGAAGTAACAGCAATCACCAATAGTATTTTCCCGCCCCTTTATTTACTCTATACGCAATCAGATAAGTGTTGGACACTGTCGGCTGTCTCTGGCATTGATGAAAAAATGGCACAAAATCCCCCATTTATCGCACCCGTGTTGAGTCTACGTGCTTAATTACTTATCTATTTATAGACAAAGTCTACCCTGAGGGGTTTTCTTTGTTTATATATCAATAAACCCTGAGGCTATGCTTGTTTCTATTTATTTCGGTTGACTGTTTACCCTGCCCGTGACACTCTGAATAATAAAATTATATCTCTTTCGTCTTTTCCTATCTAATTTGATTAGGGCCCTTCGGACCATTGAATATAGGATGTATATTTCGGACTGCTGTTAATATGACACCGTTTTTTTATCCGACAACGGCATAGAAAAGAAAGAGTTATGATTTTAGCAGTGTATGTGTTTATTTAAGTATGTTTCACCGTAGCACCTACACTTATGAGCGGATTTGAATCAATGAGGTGTTAATATCGATTCATTATCATGATCCGGATGTAGCATAGGTTACATTTTATGTGAACAAGATTTTACATCCAATTTTCCCTAGTCGCGTTCGCAATGATCTCTAATTGGCTGGTTTAAAACAAATGCACTGATGCAGCAAGAACGCCATAAATTCAACCAACCAGAAGTGATTGGGAGCGACTACATTGATGCAAACGTTTATAGATACTCCCACAGCAGAAGTTGCCATCAGTTGTCATACGCAGTAGGGCAGTCACGATGCTTTTATCAGCGGCGATCGGCGTTTTTGCAATTTTAGGCTGAAATCTATAGACTGGAATCTCACTCAGCTTAGACTCAAGATGGAGTTTTAACCTCTATCTTGAGTCTGAACACGCTCTACAGATCTCAGCACCAGTCGCTTTTCGAAACTCGATGCCACGTCCAACCAAAGTCACTAATTAGCGTGATATTAGTAGTTCCAAGAGCATCAGCTCTTCAAAATACATGCCCCAATGACCATCAGGTCTTTGGTGTCCTAAAGAGCTGGAGTGGTGAACCCGCACGGGAAAGCGCAGTGTTCGCGGAGCCGGAGTTAGGGGACATCAAACGAGTAGTAGCGAGTCGCCGAATGCAGGCGGAGCAAAACCGATGCCTGCGGAAGTCCATGCAAGAGATCTTTGTCCAACTGTGGACGTCTATCGGTAAAGAAAAAGAAGATGCCGCGTCCGAATCTAAAAACGCCGATAGCCGGTGTTGCATGCATTGTATATGCCCTGTCGCCCTAGCCATATTACAAACGTTTATGGCTAGGACGTTTTCAAATTTTTTTATCACGCTTCCCTTCTGAAAAAAAATTAGGGAGGACCTGCTTTACAGACACATTTGTAATATGGCTAAAGACGCTGGTCTATACCTGAGCAATCTGATCGAATCTTCCGAACAGCTCGTTCAAGGTCTTCACCAGGTCGGAAGCGCTGAGTCGCTCCGAGAGCGGCGTGAAGTTGACGATGTCAGCGTACAGGATACTGACGTTGTTGTGGCGCTGGACGTGCATCTCGTGGAAGCGCGTCTGCTTTGAAACATCCGCGCACGCGGACGCCATTTTGAGCATGATAGAACGTTTGACCTGGAACAATGAAAAATATTAAGTACTAGATAATGCCTGGGATTTCGCGTGGATTAAGGTTTCTTTATTCCCGCAGGAACTCTCTTATTTTGCGGGTTAAAGTAGCCTATGTATTATTCCAGACTATAATCTATTTTTGTGCCAAATTTCAGCTAAATCGGTTCAGTCGTTGTGGCGTGATTGAGTAGCAAGCATACATCCAAACTTTCTTATTTATAATATTAGTAGAAGGACTAGACGATGCCCGCGACTTCTTCCGCGTGTACAAACAAATACACGTTAAACTTATAACACCCTTCTTTTTGTATCGAGGGTTTGAAATAGAATGGGTTGGCCGGCTGTATTTTTATACCAGGTAAGAATCGGTTTATATATAACATAGAGTCATAGATTTCTAACAGTTCGTAAGTAATTTTGGCGAATTTTAACATTTTAATGCTTTGGATATTAAAACAAGTCCAAAGTTTTAATGCAAAGTTTTGATGCCTATCATGAACATATTGTGTGACTTTTGTAGATAAAATAAAATCAATTTAAGTATCTTTTTTTGGTAATTTCATTCGACACACGCTTTTCCACTTCCTTCATTTGGAACAATTCTTCATCGAATGAAATCAAAATCTTAAAACTCGTCAAAATTACTTACGCACTGTTGAACTTAACTGACGATAGGTAGGCCTGTATAAAAAATCTGCCGTGAATTATAAAGTTCGTCTCATTTTTGATAAAGAAGCCTCGTAAGATAGGTAGGTGGGTCGTTCTACTTTTCTACCGACAATGAAACGACGTTTTTCTGTTTTTTTGGTTTTTGAACTATCTATAATTGTGTTTTATGTGTGGGATTTAAAAAAAACTGCATCTGTGTTTTCATTAGTACTAATTAAAGTTTCCTTCCTAGCTAATATTGATTCTTTTTTAATGTTGGTTTTTGAAAAAATAATGTGACAAAGTGGCCTTTTTCTGTGGAGACCACATTTCAGTTTACCACTCTGTCACGGCATTATACGGAAAACGAACGTATAAAATATGCTGGTTAGAGAACATGAAAAATGACATAATATTAATAGATAAGAAAAATATGGACGTTTATTCGAACCGAATAAAAAACCGTTTATATTAATACTCCAACGAGATGCCATAATAAGAAGAAAGACAGACTATTGTCGGTAGAAAAGTAGAACGACCCAGGTATCTTTATCTAAGGGGGTTTCTATGCTATGCATCATTACGCAAATATAGTTGCCGCAGCCGCAACGAGTAGGTGCGTTAGGTAAATCGTGATGCAATAAACATGATTCAAGACCTACGTAGAGCCTTTGTCATGAATGAAGTATAAGATTTTTTAAGGTCAATAATCTTATATTTAATTGTATTTAACGACAGTATTGAAAGTGTACCTTGAGATAAGAATGACTTCCTTAAAGTCTTTTGCTATACCTACAATAATTTTATTTCAATTGAACGTAAACAACCTCTCTTACGGAACTCTTTCTCTTCTTTACGGAAAATAGGAGGATTAGCTCGCAAGCGTAAAAATTCACGTAAGTATTTATTTTTCCATGGCAGTCTTAAACGTAGAAAGGCGTTAGGGACGTACAGTGCATACGACGTTCCTACCGGACTGAAAATGAAATAGTAATACAAGTGAAAAAGGAAACATAAGTAGGTAAGCGACATCGTAAACGCCTGTCTACTTTCATCAATTACGCCATTCGCCGAAACGGTTTCTGCGATTTGTTACCTTGTAAGACAATACTAAGCAAAAATAGATTATAACGCACCCAATTTGCTTTATAAGTTTTCAATCACCGTATTTATTTAAGCAAGTGATATATAATTTGCTTAAAAGCATATAAATCCAGTAATTGTGCCAAAAAAATCGTGTTTTGAAAACAAGACACAAGGACAATTGAATGTAAAATCCGTAATATTGATTTTGTTCGTATAAAATGTACCCTAGGGGCTAGGTATATCACCCGGAGCATAATTATTATTAACTATTTTTTGATACCACTTTCAGGGGTTGAATTTTCAAAAATCCTTTCAGATGCCCACGTCCTAATAGCTGTCTGTATGGCAAATTTCAGTCTGATCCGTTAATTAGTTTGAGCTGTGCGTTGATAATCAGTCAATCAGTCAGTCAGTCACCTTTTCCTTTTATATATTCAGAAGATAATTATTTTATCAATCGATTGACACCTCATTAATCAAAATTGGCTTTGTAGTTTCGGCGTTACGGCTGTTCATGCTATATACGTAAATAAAAAATATACACATACATTAAATATAGTATGTTAAAATCTTAACCCTTTTTGCTTCGGATAAAAATCTGTAGGTACCTTTTGCGACTCCGGATCTCACCAACTCACCGTGTGGCAAAAAAATTAGAAACTTTTCACATGTGCGAGGCTACACGGCTACACTACAGAACTGCCTGGCCAAAGCTCAAAGGGCGTCAAAAATATTTTCTCTTGAACAAAAGCAAAACAGAGTGCCGTCAAAATTGGATTTAGTTTTTTAGCACCGAAACAAAAAACCTTCCATTTTCCCTAAAACGGAGATATTTCAAACGTTCTTTGAGCATTTAACTCTAAGTAACATAACATAACATTACCATGTTTTTTTTTTTTTATTAACACAGATATCCAAATCTTTCATTATTAAATAATGATTTACTATAAGTTATTTTTAAATTGTAAATTATACTTAAATTTTTTAATTTGTATTTTTTTTTTTATCTATTTAAAATATTGTTCCCATTTGTGCATAGTTGTTATTCTTAAAGCTTGTGGAGACGAATTGGGTGAGTGTGATGTCTCCGGAATATTTATTAAAATAGATAAATAAAAAATAAATCGATTCTTTATATCTAAAACAAAAGAATGTTAATAGAATAATTGATCTAATACGTTTGTATAGAGGTGCGTGCGAAAAATGAAAAATATAACCTTAAGGTTATTAGCACATCACCGCGAAATTACAGCAGCGGAATGAATAGTGACATTGATATGCGAAACAAAAGGGAAACTATTGTAAAACTGTCTGTTCTCTATATGTAGATATGTGGTTAGAACCTGTTCTAGACATATAGAGGACAGACCTCGTTTCAATAACTACAATCACACACGCACTTCCAAGCACACAAGATAGCGTTTGTTCATTATGATGTCTCCAATTGTGCGAGCGATTATTTATTAGGTGCGCTACTAATTTTGCCCTCGAATTCGACCATGTGGACTCATTTTTAAGCAGTGGTTATTACAAAGTTAGTAAATTTCTTTATGACAAACAATCGGCTTTGCATTAAGCGTCCCGAAAGATATGGAAAGAACTTACTACATTATAATTGATACATAATAATAATGTAGAGCAAGTAAAAGCAACTGCTGAGTTTCTTGCCAGCTCTTCTGAGCAGAATTTGCTTTCCAATGCGGTAGTAGCATCTTGACACACATAGGCCTACTTGAAATTAATAATATTGAATTTTCGGAGCATTGACCGCAACTTGCTCATAGGAAATAGGTTTCAAGTTCCGTTTGAACTCTAATTCTTTTTTTTTTAAATATATTTTTAACGAGCACACGAGCAGGCGAGTCACCTGGTGTTAAGTGATTACCGCCGCCCATGAATATTTGTAGCACCTGAGGCACCACCAATGCGTTGCCGGCTTTTTAGGAATTTGTTGGGCCGCCCCTTTAATAACTCCATTTTATTGATCTTACACAGATCTATCTCTTTCGTTCCGCTGCTATGTTTTTGCGGCGTAGGTGTGTTAAAGGCCGCACTAGAGCATGTGAAGCCTGAAGGCGATATGTAATAGATGTGTTATTAAGTGATTCGTGATCATCGATTCAAACCGGTGTTGACAATGACCTGAATGAGCACGGGCAACCAGCGTGCGCGCTGTTGCCATAAGATACATTGGATACATTGTATCTATAGTAACTATTTACCTACACTTTAGCGAAATTTCTTTGTAACATCCTGGCTCGAACTCGCATACATTTAAATTAACAATTGCCATCTTTATAGTAATTCTTAATACAAACCTAGTTCTTCGTATCGGTCACGATCTCGTTTTTTTAACCGACTTCCTTTAATCTAGTTTTTTTTACCAGTTGGCATGTCAACTCCATCGATCCTACCTATATTTTAAAAATAAATCTAACTTAACAATAAACTTATCTAACTGAATACTAACAAACAGAACAAAGGCGTCCGAACTCCGAAAGTCACTGATGCTGTGTAATAAAGCACTTGAGTTTGACAAATAAAAAATTGCTACATACGTCGTGGTCGAGCCGAATCGAAGTCAAATAAAGTTGACGTTTTGACAATTTTGCATTGGCAATCTATCAAAATGTCAAGATTTGTAGATTAAAGTTTACTTCGCTATGATTTAAAAGGTACTTAAATTTCTTTTCCTGGTACTTTAGTAACTAACCATGGCCGAAGCTTCCTCCCACACAAAGTGATAAAACAGAGACATTTTCCTAACTGCGAAGAATCTTTTATCACTTATCAGTATGCGATAGTAAACAAGCATGACATAAAATAAACAAAGATGACCCGGTTACCGATGTTTATTTTCGAAATTGCTTCCTTTGCATGTTTTTCACATCAAATTGATGGCAAGATACCGGATGGCATGAGGTACGACGTCGGTGCCTTGGTTAATAGGAAGGTCGCTCGTTTGGGATGCCAGTTGCGGACTTGTGTGCCTTAGCTGCGTCCCACTTACAAACGACCTCCTCTATGGCGGGTGCAGTGGTTACTAGCGCCGAACAGGCCAAGCGGCGCAAATATGAAAACCTGGAGCTGCGGGGGCCCTGGGACTCGATTTCTTTTCACATAACCCCTCCATTTCCCCTGACGGAGGGGTATTTGTTAGGCATTAAAAAAGGTCAATTTTTTTTCTGCAGGGTGAGCATGTGAGAACAGGAGACAAAAATTTTATCCCCGATTTTATCCACTGATAAGAGATAAAATTATCTTCTCCCTATGCTGAAGCATGGCGACAGGGGAAAGAAGAAGTATATTCCTATTAGTCACTGGATATTATAATTCCGTCAAGCATGGGCAAAAAAGTTTTATCCACCCGTCAGTTAATCAGTTTATCTTCTTCTTCTTCGTCAACCGATAGACGTCCACTGCTGGACATAGGTCTCTTGCATGGACCTCCACAGGCTTTGATCTTGTGTCGCCTGAATCCAGCGGATCCCTGAGACTCGTTTGATGTCGTCGGTCCACCTAGTGGGGGTCTGCCAACACTGCACTTCCCGGTGAGCTATGTCGCAACTCGCTGAGCTATGTCGGTGAGTTTATACCTACTACTCACTTAATAGCAATTGATGTGGATATAATTTTCTTCCTACTTGTGATACGTAGGTATGTAACTGCGTTTCAATAATTTAAATTGCATTATTATATTACTATTGTAAAATTTTATAAATAATTGCTTATCTACCTTTGTAGTTTGATATCGCTATATCGATTGTTTAAGTGCCCTACAAGTTTTATCGTGTTATCAGCATTAACAACGATTTGCCGATACTGTAATAGGGACATGCCATGTACTTCTGATAAACGCATTCATACCTCCGATAGAATAGAATAGTTTTTGTACTCAAATAAATATTTACAAAGTGCTTTTTAGTCAAGTGAAACTCCCACAGCAGGGTGAGCATGGGCAGGGGACATACATATTATCCACGGAGAAAGGATAAAATGTTTATCCCCTCGCTCAACTGAGCAAAATAATGATTCTAAATAAGCAAATATAAAATTAAGCCTCAATAGCCCAACGGTTAAAGGTGCGAACTGAAAACTGAAAGGTCGCAGGTTCGAACCCCACCCGTTGCACTATTTTCATTCCCACTCCTAGCACAAACAAGCTTTTCGCTTATTTGGAGGGGAGAGGAGTTAAGTCAAGTTCAGCTTGGCTAATATTCTTTAAAAAAAAAGTGCACTATCTAGCGTTTTGCAATTTGCATAATAGCATTTGCGTCCTGGTTTCAAAAAGTTATCTAATAAGAACGATTTCTTTATACCAAAAAAGTAGGTATTATAAAGATAAACTTCAAGGTAGGCGACATTTCTAATACTTACTATTAGTGTTTAATTATAGTTATAAGTGTATAATTATTTATTGTCATAGATAATAATAACGAAGACTCAGTTATTGTAGACTCTCCTTATAGCAATGGCGCGTTTAGAACCCTCGTAGCTTTAGTTTTGAGTTTTCATAAATAAAAATAATTTATCACCATTGCCTCACTTCCTTAAACTTTTAACACTGACATTCATTTTCATTATTTCAGTTCAATTCACATACTGAGTAAAGTAAAGAAGTCTGGGGAAATCTGCAGTTTTTCAGATAATTACTTACCTACTTAATAAAAAATTAATCTGCATAGTCACTTATCATCAGGTAAGATCACATTCAAGGGCTGTCTTATTATCGAATAAATATTCCACCGAAGTATGCATATACAATAGCCGTAAAATATATAGCTGGGAAATATAAAATCGCAGAAATAAACAACCTCTTATGTAAAATACATACCTCTGTCTTCATTCCGTCAGGGAAAAAAATCGTGAAGAAACCTGAATCTTTTATAGAAATTCTAGGTGAAAAACGCCAATCAGTAATGTTTCAGCTATAAATCCTTCTCTTCCATAAGAATAGAGACAGCAAAAAATAATTATATGCTGTTAACTCCATCTTTTTTTTTTACTTTGAATAATATTATTTCTATTATTACTTAAAGACCCTACTTATTTACTTCCTTTTATCCCCGTCTTCTAAATGTGAAAATTTTTTATTTCATTATCGTATTATATAAAAGAAAAAGGTGACTGACTGACGACTTAATCTACAATTAACAAACAATTACAGACTAGTCTGTCAATGTCAATAAACACTTCATACTATGTACCTATCGCATATATCGAAAAAATCACCGACGTACATAGCTGTAACTTCAACAAACTTCAGATAAGGGGATCCAACTCCCCACTTCAGTTCACATGTGATTCATCCATAGCCAGCGATCGGGTACGTTGTACAGTAAAACTAAAACTGCAACCATAATCATAAAACGCGTCGACTCGTGCGCACGTATACTACGAGTATAATAAAAACAAATACGATCCAACAGAACCGTTCCTTGCGTTCGGTACACTTTTCCTTTACTTTTTCTCGTTCCGTATTATGACATTCTACGTTTCATCAGTGGGTGTTTAGAGTGATAACAGTTCGTTGTGCTAAATTATAGAGTTACTATAGTTTATCTAGTGTACTTATAAATATAAATGTGTTACTGTTTGTTGTGAGTTTTCGAGAAACAAAACATCATGTTTCCACGTATACAAGGATTGGTGAGTTAATAATAAATATTTTATTTAGTACATCTGTTACCGGCACTATTGTTAGTTAAAGTTATTTCTTTTTCAGTGTAGAGTGTTTGTTAAATATTGCTACATTCAGCGTTGTCCGAGATTTTGAAATAAAAGTAGTTTCTACTTGCATCATAGATCAACCTCCGATATTAAATTTATTTATTATTCACTCGTTTATTATTTACTTAAGTTGCGAGTTATGTTTTCTATCCACATGCTGTCAACTTTTCATTTTTATCGAACTCTACAAATCCTAAACTATTGTATGTGTAAATATTGGCTTAAGTATGATGTTCCAAGACATATTGTTTACTTGAAATCGATATCTTGAGTAGGACATTATCTCAGAAAGCATCTTGAGTACATTAAGTTATTATGTAGGTACTAACTTACTGAGTATTACATTATTCCATAAAGCACACTTTAGTATTACATTATCCCAGAAAGTACCTATCTATTGACATAGTTTGAATTTTACATTATGTACTTACAGATTTTTTTAAAAGACACTTTATTGTAGGTACCTCGTGCAAGCTTAAAATAATAAACTTGTCATAATCTCTTTAAGATCTCGTCAATAATCCTAGAATTCCTGCGGGAATTAAATAAACCTTAATCAACTTGGACGAAGTTGTCGGGCATCATCTAATCAACAATTAGGCATATTGTTAATTAGATGAAGATTTATAGATACTCATCTCTAAAGCAGTCTCAATAATTATTATTACTAGGAAAACTCAAATACAAAATTGTATAATATGTTTACAGTTTGGTGTTATTTTGGAATTAAATATGATAGCGTTCTAGGTAATTATGCAAAACATGTAAGTAGCACATCTAACTAAGCACATTTTGTTGCATTAATAAGTTGACTCGTTAGCCTTGCAGGCGATGCTTCGAAAGTTAGGTAGGTACTTGCAGGTATCAATTTTATATCTAGCATATTAGCTATTTGTTAGATATCTCTTTATGTCTAAACCGCTCAACTGATGTTGATGAAATTCCGTATAAGGCTTGAACGCTATTTCCATTTTTGTATTTTCTTATGTATTTTCTATAATTTATGTTTTTCTTCTTTGTATTTTCTGTCTAGTTTCAGTTTATTTTATGTAATTCGATTAAACTCGCTATACATAAACGCTCAAGTTTCAAGAGAATGGATAAAATTGTTAGTAGTTATGCATTTTTTTAACAATAAAGGAAAGAATTTAAAAAAATACGATTCAGACTAATTACTTTAAGTTATATAATATTATAACTTTGGTGGGGAAACAAAAAATCTACGTGAACAAGCTATAATATAGGTAAATTTAAAAAAAAATTAAAGTTACTTAAGCGACTTCAATATACCGAAATAAAGAATAACTGAAAAGAGAATAGTGTCCATTTATTGATTACAATCCGATCAATAGTTTCGGAGAGCATCTATGCACCTATAAAATTTTGTATAAGTATTTGTTTGGAAGCCCTATTATCAAAGTGAATATTAGAAGTCGGTTAAAAAGGTAGGAGGTAAAAGTGTCGACCCTGCTTCGGAAAGCATAGTAATTAGTGCCTGTAGAGTCCCAATTATTGTAGATCGAATGTGCCGTTGGACAAAATTTGTCATGAGTGTGGACATCTTTACAAAATACCTATATGTATCTACAACTGTGGACGTCTATTGGTCTATATAATATCCACGGAGGAAACAGATTACAAATTAAACCTGATTTATGTATGTTAAATACGAAATTGGGTTAATGGAGATGCTAACATGAAGTTCGAGATCGCGTAAGAATTTAATAAAATATTTCAACACTTTAATTATAATTGACACGATCATAACTTGCAAACCTCGAAAATATATTTGGCAATAAGTGAATAGTCTGCAAATTAGAGTCTCATTTAAAACCTTGAGTAATTTACTGACTGCCATATTATATTATTAAATACGCGTGACTTCGTATGCGGAGCTCTTTTTCGGGATGAAAAGTATCCACAAAACGTCTCCAAGATGCGAGGTATCTGTAAGCTAGGTTTCAGTTTAATCAGATGGACGATACGCGAACTTATTAAGGACAACGATGAATAGAAATACATTTATTTTCGTATAGGTTTATTAAAATGTTACTTATTTCTTAACTCAAATATTAAAAATCGCATGGAACTCTTTGATATTCCGAGATAAAAAGTATCCTAATGGCCTTTTTAGGTTGCAAAATCTCAATGACAAATTTTGTGGTGAAGGTGTGAACAGGTTACAGACAGGTTTTATTTATAATAAAATCAAATCAAATCAAAATTTATTTATTTCATGTAGGCCAACTTGGGCAAAGGCAAAATATTAATATATAGTTATAATAAAAACATAATAATTATTAATATGCGATAATTTCACAATATAAGTACGAGCAAGTACCTACTTAAGATAAAATTAAATTAAAGGTATTCATGAGGAACCTACAATTTGTCGTTTCAGGGAAAAAACATCTAATAAAATGAAATTCTTCATTAGGTCAAGTTAAAATACTGTGACTAATAGTATTATTCAGGATTCACGAAAGAATGAATAATATTCACACAACCTTTGCCTACCCATAATGAGTATAAGCGTACTCATAATGACTAAAACAATAGAAACTCTTTACTAATGACTACATTAATAGAAATGCCTTAATTTCCCTGTTTTGCTAATGCGAAATGAATTGTTTATGCATGATCCGCTCTTATGTGCCTACATAGCGAATAATAATGGATCAAATTACGATGACAAAAACTTTTCCAACTTAGCTACTATGACCTCGTTGATGGGTTATGGCCTAAGAACATTTAGCCAAACGTTATGGCAGGTCAGTTTAACGTACCTACTTTCTGTAGTCTGTTACCGACTTTAGAGATCGTTAGACTTAACCAGTATAAATACTTACATTGGTTTAAAATTAAAAATACTTATATATACGGTACCCATCCAGTAGCCAATTTGACCCTAGTTACTTCAGGCATTGGTGATTTATTAACTTTACAATAACACATTTACAAATATTATCTTCTTACTTTTAACTTCTTTACTATTGCTTTTATAATATAACTAGCTTTTGCCCGCGTCTTTGCTCACGTTAAGTTCGATTTTTAAACCTATATTTTACGCCCTTATTGGATCCTTTTTTAGCGGATACTTACGTTCTAATAACTAACTGTAGGCATGAGAAATTTAAGCCCAATCCATCCTGTGATTTGAGCTGTGCGTTTATAGATCAGTCAGTCCTTTTCATTTTATATATGCATTTAGATAATGATTAACTAACACTAAATTTGGGATCCCATCAATCTAACCAGGTACCATTACTAGCCAGAGTTAACATCGCTTAGTCAGCAAAAATACAAAATATAATGTCGTAACTACCACCTCATTAAAGTATATCAGCAATGTCATATTTCTAGACACATAATGCAAAGCTATTTACCATGAGAATATAAAACACGAATAGCCATCTAATGTGCTAGATACAAAGGCTGTATTGCAATAAACGATACAGTCGTAGTAGAGCGTTATTTGACGTAATAACTTGCTCAACACTCCGTTAAGGTATAATTTTGCGCTCGTTTATGAAAGAATGTATGTATCTTGTTTTGACACACTTAGCGTAAAATCTGATTATGGACATGCTTCTGGATGAATGAAGCGCAACTTTTCATCAAGTAAATTACCTAAACTTCGTGATTTTTTGAAGGGGCATAGCTGAAGACTCGGGAATTGACTTAGGTTGCTTTTTATCTCGGAAAAACAAAGATTCTCGTAGGGTTAAAAAAAAACCATGCGGACGTTGGCAAAAACTATTAAAATTGTAAACTTAGCTTCTAATGTGCGCTTAATCTACTTTTATATTATGAGCCACAAAAATAAGCTGTTTTTTCCATAAAATTTTAGTTTGTATTGCTTAACTTTTAAACACATCATTAAGAGCAGGTCATAAAGAGATGAGTAAAGTGTGCGAAAAAGAATTAGGTAATGTTTTTCAGAGAAAAATGATTGCCAAGGATTACATTGAAAGATTAGAACCATATCTGACTCATAGCATAGTTAGTATCAGTTCTTGTGGGTGTGAATGGGGCAAGGGGTGCGGGGGGACCAACTGATGAGTGTCTGTTCAAAAGATTCATCATAAGTCAACTTTAGGTAAACAATGAAAAATTTGTCATTTTGTCTGTTTTTTTTTTATTATTATTTTGAATTGCCAAGCTTTGAAGCATTAACATCGGAATTAATCCTTTGGGTTTAATTTTAGTTGGTGTAATCTTAGTGATAACCGTACTAAAATAGATATCACCAAAAAATCTTTTAACAACTTGGCAAATAAACCCTTTTGAACAGACACTCCTCAATTTACTTACTTTAATTTTTTAGAATTGATGACTGTTATCAGTTTCAATTGTGAGCAGGATATTTGCTGAAAACTACTAGTAATAAAAAGATGTTTGAAATACAGAGATTAGCAGGTAATTAAAATACCAAGTATTGACGTCACCGTATCTTTAATATTATCTTCAAGTGTCATCAATTTTTTTGTTATTTTGCCCTTCAGTCGCGGTGTAACCATAAAGTTAGAATTCCTTACTATATCGATACCTCCTACGTAAGTTGTTGTATCCCCAAAACGCTTACGTGACGCGTTAATTGTTGTGAAGGTCAATACAATGGTTTAGGCCGTCGTTTTAATAATGATATAACTTTATACGTATTGAGAGTATGTTTTTAGTTTTTTTTTAAACGAACACATAAAATAGATAAAAACAAATGATATAGTGCACCAAACCTAAAATGCCAATTTTGTGGGGGGTATCCAATTATGATAGTAAAGAATGCTAACTTTATATGGGTGCAATAGAACTTCGGATTGACTTGATTTTTTATATAGGATCTAGAGTATATTGACTACTTTTCGAAAAAAAATATGGCCTTTACGAAGGATCCTTTTAAAAAGTTGATTCCTAGCAGACGAATTGCGGGAAAAAGCTACTTTGTACGTAGGTACTTTTGGCATTGAATAAAGCAACAAAAACATAAACCTACGTAATATTTTTTAGTTAATGCATGTAATGGCCTCTGTCAAATGTCACGGCTAAAATAAGTTCCGATGTCGTGTGCCCGCTGACCTCTACGGCACTGGCACGCTGCAAAGCTTGTAAGGCTTTTGACGCGACGTCAAAAAGAATCAACTCGCAATATCATCGCCTCAAATTGGTATAGTTATATAGGTAGTTGATTTTATATAAATTCAAATTCAAATTCAAAATTTATTTATTTCATGTAGGCTAACTTGTAGCTCTTATGACACGTCATAAATCTACCACCGGTTCGGAATGCAGATTCTGCTGAGAAGAGCCGGTAAGAAACTCAGCAGTTGCTCTTTTCAAAAACAATTTTTTTACGAAGCTATGCTATGTATATATAGTCCAGTCAAAAAACCTCAAAAAATGGCCCAACCTCTGGAAAATTGCGAAAGTTTTGAAACTTTGCACATCGAAGTATGGGTCCCTAGGGATGAATATACCAAAAGTCCTCATGCGTACGAGGCGAGCTCTAGCGGCAATTAGCGGAAACAGGACCCTTTTTTTGGTTTTTTGTTAATATCTCGAGAACCTTTGGTCAAAGGTAAAAGTTTACTACTACATAATTAAAGCTTATTAAATTTGCAACAATAATAATTATATACATTTTTCTTGAATTCCTAATAATTACTGAGTTTTAGGCCACTAAAAGATAGCTTTTTCGAAAAATCACGCTAGCGGCGCCCGGTACAATATGGCATTTGTAATAATATTTGACAACCATGGTTTATCATTTTTTTTTTGGGTACCAAGGGTGATTCAGAAAATAAACTTCACAGTTATGTACAAAAAAAGACATATTGTTTATTAAACAACTAGCTTTTGCCCTCGGCTTCGCTCACGTTAAGTTAAATTTTTCAAACCCCTATTTTACCCGTTGTACCCCCTTAGGGGTTGAATTTTCAAAAATCCTTTCGTAGAAGATGCCTACGGCCTAATAGCTACCTGTATGCCAAATTTCAGCCTGATCCGTCCAGTGGTTTAAGCTGTGCGTGGATAGATCAGTCAGTAAGTCTGTCACCTTTGCGTTTTAAATATTTAGATGAAATACAGAAACAATAAAAAATGCTATCAACGCACAGCTTAAACCACTGGACGGATCAGGCTGAAATTTGGCATACAGGTAGCTATTAGGCCGTAGGCATCCTCTACGAAAGGATTTTTGAAAATTCGACCCCTAAGGGGGTACAACGGGTAAAATAGGGGTTTGAAAAATTTAACTTAACGTGAGTGAAGCCGAGAGCAAAAGCTAGTTGTTTAATAAACAATATGTCTTTTTTTTGTACATAACTGTGAAGTTTATTTTCTGAATCACCCTTGGTACCCAAAAAAAAATGATAAACCATGGTTGTCAAATATTATTACAAAATATGCTATATTGTACCGGGCGCCGCTAGCGTGATTTTTCGAAAAAGCTATCTTTTAGTGGCCTAAAACTCAGTAATTATTAGGAATTCAAGAAAAATGTATATAATCATTATTGTTGCAAATTTAATAAGCTTTAATTATGTAGTAGTAAACTTTTACCTCTGACCAAAGGTTCTCGAGATATTAACAAAAAACCAAAAAAAGGGTCCTGTTTCCGCTAATTGCCGCTAGAGCTCGCCTCGTACGCATGAGGACTTTTGGTATATTCATCCCTAGGGACCCATAATTCGATGTGCAAAGTTTCAAAACTTTCGCAATTTTCCAGAGGTTAAACCTTGTTTTGACTGGACTAATACAGTGCTTCCACAATAAAGCTTCAGGTGCATGCCCGGGATCGAACCTGCAACCCCCGAATAAGAGACTGCACTCCTAACCACTGAGCTATCACTGTTTGTTATTAATTCATCACACCTATATAATTAATTAATCAGACTGTCGCACGTCGCATGTATTACAAGCATAAAATAAATGAAATTAAACATGCACAGCATTAAATTTCTCTACAAGTCCTTCCTTATTGCGGATTTAGGTTCTCCTTGAATGTCAATTGCCATTTTTTATGGCGCACTAAATATTAATTATGGCGGGAAGAGATTTCATTAAAATTTTATTACAAAAAAAAACTACGCACATTTTATAGATATTGAAAGGGATTAAAATAATTAATTGTACGTGTACCCCACACGTATACAGTTGAAGGTCTCTTAAATAGACTTCCACATGTCTCGGTCTTGTGCCTCCTGTATCCAGTAGCTCTACGGTACGGGTACGGAACGCTAAAAATATATATAATTTAAATATTAATGTTAAAATTTGAATAAAAATATAAAAAATAATAATTTAATTTAAATACCTACTATAAAATTTAAATATTATTTCTGCAATTTCATAATTAAAAAATAATAATTTAAGTATTTCATTTGTTATAAGGCAAGACTATAATGAAGAGATAAAAATTGATGTTTGTCGTAATCATAGATCTAGAAAAAAAAGATCAGCGTAATACCTTTTTATGAAGAAGCGCACGTAATTCGAATTGACTTAAAAAGTGAAATAAGTTCTCAACCCGCTTGAAAAGTGATGTAAGTGTGGAGGCCGTGAGAGTGCAACGCCTGTTACTAGGTTTTTTTGGTCGACATTATTGTTTACGCTTCACTAGGATTCCAGTAGAGTACCTAACAATTGCACTTTACACAATTTTACTATTCTGTACCTAAAGAACCCACAGAACCTTGTTACTAATGCTGAGATCTATAGAGCGTGCTTTGACTCAGTTCAAACTCAAGATAGAGGTTAAAACGAGACATAAATACGCTCTGATATAAATCTGTCTTGTTTTAACTCTGTCTTGAGTCTGAGCTGAGTGAGAGTGCGGTCTCCACGTTCCGTTCGTCCGTCTTTAAATCAAGAGTGAATAGGTATCTTCTAGGCAAGCGCGTACTATCTTAGGCTGCATCTTCACTTACCATCAGGTGAGATCGCAGTCAGTCTATAGTATATTTTTAAAAAAGTGCTGTATTTCATGAAATTAACTCTATATTTCACCCTCACCACCTGGGTGCCTGGAGCACTTCGACCATCCGTGGCTCCAGATCTTTTTTTCCACGTACCACCAAATTGTGGAATCTTCTCCCTTCGATAGTGTTCCCACTTAATTACAATATGGGGTTATTCAAGGGGCGCACCAATAAGTTCCTGAAATGCAATGCATCGGTGGTGCCTCTGGTACTACAAGTGTTCATGGGCGGCGGTAATCACTTTACATCAAGTGACCCGCCAGCTCGTTTGCCCGCTATTCATATAAAAAAAATAATGTGTGAATAGTTTAAATTTTCTTCATTTTTCGTTCGTTTTCCTTCCCTGACACGCAGCTTTAGATTAGGTAATATTATTATTTATTATAATAAAAGGAACTGTTTTCCTGTCAAAGTCTGTGGTTGTATCGCAACCATCATCGCAATACGGCTCTTGCTTAAGCGTGTAAGTACTTTGGTCAATAGTACAAGATATAGTAAGTTAATCGAAGAGATTATCGCATTGATTACGTCAGATATTTCGACGTAATAGTTAATAGTTTTTTTTTCTGTGCAACAATAACTCTGGTCAGAAAGTAGGTGTTACGTAATGTGTATGTAAATAAAATATGGTTTAGTTTAAGAAGGCAAAAACATTTTTACAGTACAATATATAACTTACGTCAATTCGATAACGTAAAAAATTCTATGATATATAAGGATCATAATTCATAATACACTTTTTCACATCCAATATCAAAATATGGCATGTAGCTGTAATATTATTTTAAATTAAAGTTATTAATCATAATACAGCAAAAAAATATAGGAAAACTCAAACAAATATTATTAATAAGTTTTAGACATCCAGCAAATTAGAAAATAGATCTAGAAAAGTAAATTCGAACCTTATTATTGGAATATAAAGGTATAAAATAAGTTGCGTACTAACGACCCGCACCATGCTACAATGAAAAAACTGTAATGGTTAACGTGCCATAAAGTCCTGCTGAGATTTCCTTTGGTTTCTTTTTTTTAGAAGTATCTACTTATAGTAGTCAAATATTATTTAATAATTCTGGGAAATGCTCAATTTGTAGGAGGGCCGGCTAGCGAAGTTCGTTTTAATACGAGTATATCCAAATACTACTTTATTTATACTTATACAGGCATTGCGGCTAAATCTTTTTTTAGGGATTTCAAATACGTATCTTCTTTAAGATCGGATCATTTGCATCTAGATCAGCCCAAACATTTGAATTAGTGAACCGCTTCATTGAATCAAAATAATACTCCTGCGTGATTAAATTTAAATACCACCTATCGCTTTTAATTGGTCTTTGTTAAGCATTAAGTACACAATATTTGTACTATCAAATAGAACAAAATAAAAAATACATGACAGAATAATGTTGGTCATATACGTAATTCCCGATCTTTCGGCTCTTTTGTTGATTCCCGCAGAGGCTGCGATGTCAGAGAGCGCATCAACCACGCGTACTTATTAGGAACGAGATGCAATTGAGCCAAATGATACATTAGTTGCTGTTAGAGATTCAAATCAGTAGATCACTTTGAAGAAACGACTCGCTCACAAGAGTCAACACATACCTATTATACAGCTTTCAGCAAAACTAAATTGAAAGGTCTAATTCTAGTGCTAATTTTAAATATTGTGTACATTAAAATTAGCTACATCACTACGGATATTTTATCGACATAGATACATGAAATCAGAACACAGAACTTGTACATCGCGCTACGATGTCACTATCTTATTATTCACATTAACTATGCTTTTTTGTTACTTAATTGAATATTGTTAGTTTTGGATTTTCAATTCAAAATTAGCTGATTTAAAAGTGTTTATCGCGTAGATAGCACCCCGTTCGTACGTCGCCAATGCCCATGCGACACAATTAAGGCACGACTGTGCAAGTCAGTTGAACAGGGTGAGTGTTCGGAACGCCATATCTAGTACGTAGTACATTTATATCGATGTTATAGTCCTAATACTAATATCGTCATTGGACTTTTGGTTACAAGGTGAACGCATACATAATGATACAAAGTTTTATTTTTTATAAGCAGAATATTAACCACGGTAAAGCATTGAACAAAGAACAAACAGGATCATGCAATTTATTATGCTAATAAAAAAAATGAGATTAGTACTTACTTACCTTAACACATATTTTTATTTAGATCTTTAATCTGTCTATTAGTATGGGCTAATCTAAGGTACGTAGACTTTCACAGATGGTAAAATTTATTTATTAAACTAGCTATTACCCCCGGCTATATAATTATTATATTAGTAAGGATTGTAATTTGTAGTAGCATTAAACTTCATCCTTCATCTTCAACTGCCTCGTTGGTCTAGTTGTCAGCAAGTTCGACTGCAGATGACGAGGTCTCGAGTTCGATTCCCGGGTCGGGAAATGTTGGGTCACGAAATTCTCAGTACTAGCCCGGAGTTAGGAAGTTGGCGGTGAGTCACCCCCGTGCTTCCGAGAGCACGTAAATTGTCGGTCGCTCCTGATTTCTCTCCGGTCGTGTCGGATTTCCGTCCCATCGGACTATGAGAGTAGGGGAATAGAGAGTGCACCTGGGTTGCGCACACACTTGCGCACTATAATATCTCCCGCCTAAATGGCTAATCTCTGTGGAGATTGGCCGCCGTGGCCGGATTCAGTTGGAAGGACATTATTATTAAACTACATCGTACCGATAGCCAAGGGCTGACTAATTAAGTACTTAGACGAGGGATCGACAATAGAGGCGCTTGAAGCTTTGTGTCAAAGGCTTGCCTGGCTATTAGAGAGGACATCCTGCCTAGATTACCTATTACTATACCACTTAATATTTACGCTGTGTTTTGATAGTAAACCCCAGTGAACATTTTCGTGCTTTTGCTCTTACTATTTAACAGCTACCTAGGCTTTTAGTAGCAGTGGTGGCCTGGTGGACTGGTTAGGAATACGGTCTCCTAATCAGGGGATCGCAGGTTCAATCTTGGGCACGCACCTCTAACTTTTCGAATCATAAAATACTTCTCACGATACTGTTTATTACGAAACGTAGAGCTTTTGTCCAGACTCCAAGAGTAAAAATCGTAAATTGAACAATGCAGAAGACGTCATTTGACCTTTATTTATTTTGTTTACTTCCGGACTTGTCTTGAACAAATTTATAAAGGAAGAAATATATCGTTTTTTTTTTGTAAGGAAAATTAACTAACTCTCTTATATTTGGATATCAAAACGAAAATATTCAAAAGAAAGACACAAATCTAGTCAAAAGTGTATTGGTTTGTCCTTCATTCACAGAACAACTTACTTTAGGCTACTTTTTATCCGGGATAAACGGAAGGTTCCTGCGGGATTAAAAATCGCTAGTTCAGGAAATTCTAAAAGAATCTGAACTTAGTGTAAACTTCAATCTTGGAAGTTGGTCAAAAATATGTTTGAAATTTTTTTAATCATTTTTTATGAGAAAACGGAGAATCACCGCCGGAATCTTGTTCCAATATCCTCTCAGAATATTTTATTGGTATTTATTCCAAACAAAATAATATTGTTTAATACCTGTCAACCTAACACAAGGATCTCCGAAAAGTTCAAACATGTTTGCCGACTGTAGCAAAGAAGTTACAAAAGACGAAGTTATTGGATTTTTTCATTTATTTTGCTCGTAGGCTCCGAATATTGTGCACGTGACAAAAATCTCATATCTAATCGTCAGTAATAAACTCTGTAACTGTAAACTTCTTTCAAGACTCATAATAATATTTTACCAACGAATTTCGGCCATGGCATTGAGTACCTACTCAACTGAGATAGGTTAGCCAAGGCAGGAAATATTGTAGTTTAAAAGCAAAAGCACAAACATAACTGAACGCTCTACTCTCTCACTCTCATAGTCCAATGGGACGGTAAACCGACATCGGACGCAGGACCTTCGACTTACGTGCTCTCCGAAGCACTGGGGTTAACCAACCCCACTAACTTCCCATGCTACTAATAAGGGCTGCTAATGAGATTTAATATCAAGGTTTTAAAATATCAGATTAGTCTATAAAAAAGCAGTCTATAAGTTTAAGCTAGTGCTATCAAGTAATAAGTAGTAAGCAACCGAAAAAATATTTTTTACGACTTGATTACAAAATATCGACTTTTCTCTACTTTCTATATAAAATTCATTATTAGCTTTCCAGAAGAATTTCTCTAAATGATAGTGAAAACCGTATCAAAATCTGTTACCTTTG
This sequence comes from Hipparchia sbordonii, assembly GCA_038048805.1. Taxonomy (NCBI): domain Eukaryota; kingdom Metazoa; phylum Arthropoda; class Insecta; order Lepidoptera; family Nymphalidae; genus Hipparchia; species Hipparchia sbordonii. The sequence goes on from JBBIWI010000007.1 coordinate 1,450,222, forward strand.
TAAAAGGTTTTATACTATACTTTGTTTTATACTATTTGGAGAAGAGATAGAGAAGAGACGCTAAAATGTCCTGTGATACCCGAACGCGCTGAAATTGTCTTGCTCTCTCTTTTCCCCATTAAAGTGTGACAGAAACAATAAAAACATCTGCAGGCTTTTATAGTCTATCTAGCTCACTTATATGTGCAACAATGTAAGGCCCAGCCAAACGTCACGAGCGAAGCAAAGTTTCTTAGCCTGCGTTTAAAAAATACATAAAAACATAATTCTCGTCGTATCGGCAATGTCCCTTGAAAGCTTGATAACATCTCGGGGTCACCACAAAGGCAATTTACTCTTTAATCCAATAATTCCTCTATGTCACGGACAAGCTCTGATATTGATCGAACGTCAAAGTCGAAACAATTTTTACCGTAAACAAATTATGATGTTAATAAACTCTTGCACTATTGTCGTACCCACTCCTAGCAAAAGCTTTTCGCTTATTTGGAGGGGAGATGAGAACATAAGTCAAGTTCAGCTTGGCTAATATTTAAAAAAAACTCGGATGAGGCAATTAATAATTAATAATTAATGATGGGAATTACTGTGACCTAATTGATTCATCGTAGTTGATGATGATTACATTTGAATCCATGTAAAATAGTACGAATTATCAGATTCCTGACATTTTAACCCACGCAAAAATATACGAAACAACAATACTTACTATGAAAAATTAAAGAGTTTAAAAATGCATCAAAATATTTATGGAATGCAAAAAAAGGTGTAATTTTTAACCAAATTAGGATAGCCCATTTTTAACTGGCTAAGCCAAAAGGAAGGTAGTGATTTTAGAAGTATAATAGGGTTTCTATTTACGTATGTTCCACCGTGGCACATAAACTACTGAGCCGATTTTGATGAATGAGGTGAATCGATTCGTTATTATATTACATTTCATATGAAAAAAAATGAATATGATAAATCTCCGAAGTCGGGTTACACTAAATAAACTTTTTCTTACGTGTACGCCTACGAATTAAGAAAACAATATAAAATGTTAAGGTTTCATATAAAAAACCCAGATTTTTTTTAAAAATCTGATTTTGTGACAGTCAAAGGACGCGTGTAACCACTTCCGCAGAATACAGTTTCCTATAGCAACAAGCTCTCACAAGTTTAAAGTTTCAATGACATTTTTCCTTCGAGGTAATGGTCAGATTTTACTAAAAAGAATCAAGATTTTAAATCAAAACTTACAGTATATTTTATTGTAAAGACTGAAGAATAAAATATTGTAGATAATTGTGACTTTCTAAGATATACGGGACTCTTAAAACCACAAAATAGGATACAAAAAAAAAATGCAATGAGTATTACGTATATAACAAGATTATAACAGATGCAATGTTTAGTGTAAAGGGTAGAAATAAAACACTGTGCCAAAAAATATAAGATCATGCTAGAGGGAAATGTGAACTTTCTGGCAATGTCATTAACTACTAGTAGAATGAAAAAGCTAAAGTGAACACAGTGGAAAAACTGTCACTGTAGAAGAGCCACATGAGTTTCTTGGTGGATTGACCTACCTCAACTAATGACGCACTCACGGTATTTAGTTATAGTTACAATTGACTAAGTGTAGATGGTTGAAAAATAGCAAAAAAAAAGTCAAATAAGGTTCATGACACTATTGTCACAACCATATTTAATTGTCTGAAACCTTGTCTGACGCTCCATAAGTAAAAAATTAGACCTTCAATGACTTTCTCGTTTCTATAACCTTCGTCTCGTTTTTATTTGACTTTGTGCTTTCATATTATTTTAGTTACACAAATAGAAGAAATTCACGCTTCTATAAAATCTAATTAATATTTATAGCTCAATTTACGACTCGTTTGAAGGACTAGAATAGTAAAATAATTTATGAGTAATAAAATATTATGTACTACAAATAGTTATTTAATATTTTGTAAGCAAAAAAAAACAATATATCTTATGTTGGTTTTTTACCACAGCAGAGCTTTCTTCATATATTATTATTATCTTAGTATCCTTTTCATCCCCCACTTTGGTCCCCCAGCCTTATTTTTCTATGATCGAAGCCCCCAGCTCTCTTAAACTTTATTGTTTCCTCTGAATCTGCATTCTGTTTCCAAAGATTAAAAAGTTAACGCCAGGCAGATATTAACTGAATAGTTAAGCTTTGAATATGCTACCTATTTAATGTCAGACTTATCCGCAAACTAATATTCTACTATTACTATTCATTTAAAGTTTTGTACATTACGATAAAATCAATAAATACTTACACAGGCATTCTTATCGCCCCATAAAAGAAAACTGCTCGCAAAGTATTCAGTTTTTGCTAGTTCTTCTAAATACATGTTACCTAAAGAAGTCGTTGTACTCAAATAAGGTTTCAATAAATGGCTTACAGGATTGCAATCGGGACAGATGTTCAACATGAATTGAATGTAAAAAAGTAAAGGAATGCGTAGAATATATTGCATGGGTTCAAAGGCTTGATATTAAATGCTTAAATAAAAACCGAAAAGATTGATGTGTTTTCTTTAGAAAAACTACATCAAAATACGAACAAATTAAAAGATTGGAATGGCTTTATAACAATTGTTTTGGTTTTTATTGCAGTTAAAATTAACGTTTTGGCTATTATCTAGAGCCGTTATGCATAACTTATAAAATAAAAAGATTCGAATGGTTTTTACAATTGTTAGTTTATACATTTCAATTGCTTTGTTTTTCATTGCAATTAACATGAAATAAATAATCAATTTGTTGGCTAAAATTTAATCTTCCAACTTCCAATTACGTTGTTGCAATTTTTTTTAAATTCATATTGTAATTTCCTTCTTTTATTTTACAATTTTCCCCATCAATAAGTAATTTAATTATTTCCGTTCCTAATTATTATTTTCTGTTCCATAACTTATACGATGTGCGTGCATTTAATTATTTTAAAATATTTCATCTCCCGTCCTCAAAAATAAACAACACAACAGCGACCGTACAAATGCAGTTTTTAGTTAGCCAGGCATATGTGAGACGAACGCGACCGAGTGGAAGGCAATTAACGACATCCTGTGGGAGTCGGCCAGGTGGTACTGCTTGCACTCGCAATGTTCGTACTGCACAAAAACTTGCTACTATAACAATAACTTTTTCTCCATACTAATTATAACGTACGTAGATATATTTCTAGCAGAAAATAATATCGTGGAAAAAGTAGATATGTTCCATATTATTTTATTCTTTGTTTTATGCCATTTAATAGAGCCCTCTTTAATGAGAGTAATATAGGGAAATTGTTGAGAGGTAGAAGTATTACATTTATCTGATTTGTTTACCTTCAAAGCCACCTCCTTAGATTGTTTTAATTTGCATTATTCTGGTATTGGCCTTTTCATACAAGAGGGTATAAAAGTAAATAAAGTAGTGGACGGCGATGTGTTAAGATTATGATCCAAATCAACATTTTTTTTTTCATTTTCAACTCTAATAAACATTCAAAGGATATTATCCTTTGAATGTTTATTATTCTTATTACGGTTGGTTTAAATAAAATTCAGTTAATCAACTAAAAATTATACCACATTTAATTTTTATATAAATTGTTTAGTGTTTCTAAAAAAATATCGGGAGACAATGGAGTGTCGAAAAGAACGGCGTAGGACACGTATCGCTGCGTAGACATTTTTTGTATCGGCTGCCATCAGTTTTTTCTTTGCTGATTAAAATAAACGCTGATTTTAGTACAAAGGCCCCTTTTTGTCGAGTCACCATTTGGGAATTCTCGATTACAGATAAAAAATTTAGTTGCGATTATTGGCACTGGATGTCAATTTGTGCGTACTATGTAATTCAAATATTTCTTCTGTTTGAAAGATTTTTTCTAATTTCTACTAAAAATTGGTGAACGATTTTATTTTCATTTTGTTTGGTACATAGTAGAGTGAGTACAAAGGATACTCCTCAATTAAGTACTTAATACTAATTCCTACTATTTTTTATTTTAGTCTATATTTGCACGTTGGCAAGATGTGTAGATGTATTGTGTTTTCAAAACAGTGCATAATCACGCTCAGTCTAAAGTTTAAAGTAAACTTTTGAATCAAAACATCAAAACTTGCAACAGGTCCAAGTCTGGTAATCTATACTATAATAAAGCGATTGTTATAAATCTATAGATATTTTAAATATAATTCTCCTTTATTGTATCATTCATTTAATTGATCTCAACCTTTCAGTTCATATTTTACTTTAACATCTACTTCACTTAATCTTCTAACACGTAACTATTTGTATTCTAGTGCATAGTAAAATTATGACTCATATTATAAATATCACAAGTTTAGACATTTATAAACAGACGGAAGCTGCAGGAAGCTGTATATAGATAATGGTATCTTCGTTTCATCGTAACAGACAGACAAAAGATATTTCGGGAGCGACTGACTCACGCGTGTCTCATGTGTTTACAGAAGGAACATAAACGCAGTTTAGAGTTGGCATTCCAATCGTGTTTCGTGTTTAGTGCTTTAGCTGGATAGTGCCATTTATGGTTTGGCTTAACTTATTTGTAACTTTAAACCCCAGTACTAGGTTAAGTAGATCGTATATTCGCTTTGACTGAACTTGCTTGACTGAAGGAATTTGACAGTTGCTCTTTCTTCTGTCAAGAGCCAGTGACCGGATTCTTTCAAATCAGGCAGAAACAGCGAGAAAACTAACGTATCTATAATAATCTATATATACAGGGTGTCCCACGGCTATGCCACATGGAGAGGAAGTACCTTAAATATTGTAGATGGAACATTTTACTGAAAGAAGACTTCATTTTAATTTAAAAAACAATTTAAACTGCATTCATAGATTTTTAAATAATTGCCTGGTTGAACCGGGACTCGAACCCGCTATACGAGAAAAAAAATTAACCTGTATCTTTATCATACCGATCGGAAGGCTTCATCATAAGGATTATTTTTTGTTAAATAATTTAGCATGAGAAATAAAAGAAAGACCATGAATTTTAGCCTTTGATGTAAAATTTTGTTCAGAAAAATGAAAAGCTGACATTGGCGTATCAACATACAACTGACATGAACTACTACTAATGAGTACCCACTTGAGAAGTACGCATCATTTCCCGATCCTTACTATCCTTACTAATCCTTACTTATGTTACCTATAAATTCGAAAGTGTGTTTGTTTGTTGATTTATTGGTTTGTCCTTCAATCCCGCTGCAATTCGTAGCTCTGTTGCTACTCGGGTACTCATTAGTAATAGTTCATGTCAGTTGTAAGTCGATACGCCAATGTCAGCTTTTCATTTTTCTGAACAAAATTTTACATCAAAGGCTAAAATTCATGGTCTTCCTTTTATTTCTCATGCTATGTTATTTAACAAAAAATAATCCTTATGATGAAGCCTTCCGATCGGTATGATAAAGATACAGGTTAATTTTTTTTTCTCGTATAGCGGGTTCGAGTCCCGGTTCAACCAGGCAATTATTTAAAAATCTATGAATGCAGTTTAAATTGTTTTTTAATTTAAAATGAAGTCTTCTTTCAGTAAAATGTTCTATCTACAATATTTAAGGTACTTCCCCTCCATGTGGCATAGCCGTGGGACGCCCTGTATAAAAATGAATCGCTTAATGTGTTGGTAAGCGCATCACGCGTGAACGGCTGGACCGATTTCGCTAATTCTTTTTTTATTGTGTTTGTTATTGTTAGGAGAAGGTTCTTATGAAAGAAAAAATTAAGAAAATTGCGCGGAAAATTAGAAAATTTAAGAAATATTATCCACCATATTAAATTATTTCTAATGTAACCGCTTTTACAATTCAAACTTTTTTGATGTAACCTTATGGCGTTTGACATAACATTGACAGAATGCGTGCTGCCAATTTCGTCAAAGAGGATGTAAAAAAACTTAAGACAGGACAACGTCTGTCGGGTCCGCTAGTATACAATACATTTGAATTAATTATAGTGTCAAATATCTTTTGTACATATAAAATGAATAGTGGATTTTGACCAATCACTGACCATTACTTGCCTTCGCCAAATACGACAACTCATTCGATCGCAAAGACGGGGATATAATAATTTTACTCCTTTTACTCAATTTAATATTTCGTTTCTTCTAGCTGAAAGTAATAAGTAGCTTGGTTTATACGTTTTACGTAGGGTTCTTAAAAGTTTTTTTATCCTTCTTTATTTTATGTTAACTTCAATATTTCCACTTTACGGATTAAAAACTTTTTATTATACCTTCATATTCTTTTGCGTGAGTAAAATCGAAAAATTATGTAAATTGTGGAAACATACTAATTACATAATACGAATTATTTTCACTATCTATGTATTTATAGGTATATTTTTATAAATAGTGATGCTAATAAAATATTGTAATTATATTCAATCATAAAAAGGCTGTAAACCTACACGATTACATGATCTTTTAACCTCACCAACCACAATCGTACTTATTAATAAAATAAATAATCTTATTCCAATAGTAATAGAATACTTATTGCGCTGAATCAAATATCAGACTAGCCTCGAGTGATATCATTTGCGAGAAAAATAAATCTTATGCAGCAAGCAAATACTTATTAATTAGATATGGAAAAGAACCTAGAACTCCTATACTAATATAATAAATACAAAAGTGTGTTGTTTGATTGTTGATTTGTCCTTCAATCACGCAGTAAGGGAGAAAAACATGGACTTGATTTTTTGCATGGATATAATATTATGTAGTTAAAGACATAGAATATTTTTTATCTCGGGAAAACAAAGGGTGCCTGATATTTAAAACCTAACTCCACGTGAACGAAGTCGCAGGCAAAAGTTAATAAAAGAATCGAAATATGGAGGTGATCTAAATCAAAAACCACATTCAAGATACAAGAACCACATTCAGTGCTTATTTTTTTTTAAAAAGCCGTTGTCTCATCAAACAAGCATTTAATTAATTCGTATAGCGATTAACATTGTTATGACTTTGTTAAGTATCAATTAGACCGTAACGCTTACTACTAACAGTTACCTAATATTTAAAATTGTAGTTACTAATTACAGTGCAATTATGAAAATGGTCAATAGAATTCTAGTTGTGGAAAATACGGTTTTAGGGTTCCCTTTCAAAATGAAAGTAACCCAGTGCGAATTCTTCCATCGATCCATTTCTTTAAAACTGCTTATTTCAGTAAAGTTTCTTTCGATTTTGGAATAATTTTAAATAATTCTTGCTCAATTTTACTGAATTTAATGCAATTTACTAACGAAACAATTTAGATTTTCATACAAAAATATCATCCCCTACTTGCCCCGAGGATTTTTCAAACAATTTTCAGCATACGAACCTTGTCCTGAAAATAATAGAATTCAGATAATACAATTAAATTTGTAGATTCTTATGTAAATATATAGAATGTAATAAAATTAAATTGTAGTATCTTAAGTATTCCTTTTGTATATAAATGATACATATCATATTTTTTAATATTTGTGTCATCTGTTTTGTTGTAGGTTAAGAACTAACACATTTTATAAACAACTCTTTATAGATAGCTGATCAAAATTTTGCAACATCTTACACCGCTCAATCTCCTTCGTGCCTTCTCCATCAACGTGACACTGGCGAAGCAATCTGTGCCCAGTTGGCACGCCTGAAAGCCACTGATTGGGAATTGAATTGAATTGAATTGAAGTAGGTAGTAGGTATATATAGATTGACTGCAGACGGAATTTATTCGGTATTTTATTAATGCAGTCAACACGATCGCCTTGGTTGAATTACGAAACACTATTACAAAAGAAAGGAAAGGCCGCCACTGACAACTTACGATGTCAATCTTTAATACCGCATTTTGTGGTTCTTTACTTTAGCAAGACTAGAACATATTAAATCCTTACTTCCTTATCCTTATCCTTACTAATATATAAATACGAAAGTGTGTTTGTTTGTTGGTTTGTCCTTCAATAACGCTGCAACAGAGCTACGGATCGAGGTGAGTTTTTGCATGGGTATAGTTAAGGACCTGGAGAATTACATAGGCTATTATTTATCCCGGAAAATCAAAGAGTTCCAGCGGGATTTTAAAAACTAAATCCACACGGAAGAAGTCGCGGGCATCAGCTAATCTGATAATAAAATGATTTAACTTTTACTATTCTTGCAAATTACTTTAACTTTATGAAAATTATCATTGTCAATTTTGATGCATAAGTTTAGTTTGTCTGGTGGGAGGCTTTGGCCATAGTTAGTTACCACCCCACTGTAAAGACGTGCCGCCAAGCGATTTAGCGTTCCGGTACAATTGTGTGTACTCGTAGAAACAGATTGGGGGTATTGGTTGAATTAATACTGTCATACCCCTTCCAAGTTAGTCCGCTAGACCATCTTAGACTAGATCGTCACTTACTATCAGGTGAGATCGCAATCAACGACTATCTCGTCATTGAAAAAAAAAGTATTCTTATAGAAACTCATTGAAAGCCGTGTGGTCTAGTTGTCACAGCGCATATCAAACGATCACGCTGGGTAAGCAACGTTGACCCAGTGACTGGATGGGGGACCGGCATTGTCCAAAGTTAGCCTTTGGCTTAACTCCATACTTAGGAGAGCGCATTAAACCGTCGTCGGTCCTTGTTATATCACTTAACCGTTAAACTAAGAGTCGAAATCTCGTTAATTATTTTAGTTACAGTTACCCCTTTTATAGAGAACTTATTTTTACATTTTTTTTATTGAAGTTTTCCATTGTAAACTATGTATTAATAGGTAAAGGCCAACTTATTTTAATATACCAATGATCGATAGTAGGTACGACAATAATAAAATATTATAGCGATTAGAGACTGTAAGTGCGTTAGACTTGACCTTTAAGGCTATGTTCACATGTAACGCGCGTTAACGCGCGTCAACGCGCGATCAAATTTGAAGAGAGTTCAGATGATGAGCGCTAATGCGCGTTGCGAGAGTACTCGTCAGTCTAGTTCGGTAGAACGTAGAAAATGGACGTGGAAAAGGCTATTATTTTGTGGTTATATTATAAAGAAAAATATAAAAAAAAGAAAACGTACACATTGGGTTCATCCAATTTTGAAAAATAGACCCAGTTTGTTTGCGACACTATATCCGAATCTAAGAGACCATGAATCTAAATTCTTTAATTACTTTAGAATGTCTACAAAGTCATTCGACAATTTGCTTCAACTCAAAATATAATTACGAAAATTAACAAAATTACATGCGATCGCGATGAAAGCGCGCGCTCAACTGAACAGCAAACGGACATTACATTAATATCAAAGCGCGATGTCAACGCGCGATTGTCTGCGTCTAGAAACTTTTTCTCTGAGCGCCGCGTTGACGCTCGCTGAAGCGCGTTAACGCGCGCGCATGTGAACGGTTGCTAGGTATATATTAGGATGTCTAAGCGCGCGATTTGAAAACGCGCGTCGCAATTCAGCCATCTGAACATAGCCTTAGGCTATTAGGTAATTCAGCCATCTGAACATAGCCTTAGGCTATGTTCAGATGGCTGAATTGCGACGCGCGTTTTCAAATCGCGCGCTTAGACATCCTAATATATACCTAGCAACCGTTCACATGCGCGCGCGTTAACGCGCTTCAGCGAGCGTCAACGCGGCGCTCAGAGAAAAAGTTTCTAGACGCAGACAATCGCGCGTTGACATCGCGCTTTGATATTAATGTAATGTCCGTTTGCTGTTCAGTTGAGCGCGCGCTTTCATCGCGATCGCATGTAATTTTGTTAATTTTCGTAATTATATTTTGTTTTCGCATTTAAAATGAGTGAAATTGAAGATATTGACATCGACTTACTAATCGATGAAGTAGAAAAAAGGCCAGCAATTTGGAATATAGGTACCGAACTAGACTGACGAGTACTCTCGCAACGCGCATTAGCGCTCATCATCTGAACTCTCTTCAAATTTGATCGCGCGTTGACGCGCGTTAACGCGCGTTACATGTGAACATAGCCTTAATCAACCAACCAACGTAAGATAATAAGTATATTTGAAGAACTTACATAATATTATTAAGTTATAAAATATAATATCTTGAAAACATATTATACAAGACGTTAAAATTACGCACCTGCACCAATTAATTAATACCACAGATTAATACGATACGATTGAGTACGTACTTTCATCTCAATTTTATCTAAATTCAATAGATTTAGGTCATGTATTTTAGAAAATCCTGAGTAAGCGTGGAAAATGTTGTGGATACCATCTTTCATTTGATAAAATAGGGATAATGTAATAAAATCTCATAAAATAATTTCCTGCTGCTTGTTTCAATATTGGCAATATTAAATTCTTTTGTTGACCCATACATTCAAGATACTTTTCTTATTTCGTTCGTAAACTAATATATGGATACGGTCTATATTGATGTGTACACTAGCAATAAAAATTGCAAAAATCAGCTTTGGCAAGTCAATTGCACAGTATAAACATTCACGGCAAGTAAATTTCAGCAAGTTTTACATACCTATAGGCAGACTAATTTGACTTCTACAAGAATTTGCATGCTTCGAGCTTCTTTAGTAAAATAAGTGACGATAATTTGACTAGTGTTGTTCTATACAACCTCTAAACTAAACATTTTTTTAACCCAAGCTATAAGTATCTACTTGACTAATATTCTCCTCTCCCCTCCTAATAAGCGGAAAGCTTGTGCTAGGAGTGGGTACGACAATAGTGCAACGGGTCGGGATCGAACCTGCGACCTTTCAGTTTTCAGTCCGCACCTTCATCCGTTGCACTCTTGAGGCGTTAAAATTGTCAGGTCTCAATCTAGAGCTATCTTCGGCAAATTCAAAATTATTTATTTCATGTAGGCCAACAAGGTAGCTCTTATGACACGTCATGACTCTACCACCGGTTCGGAATGCAGGATTCCGCAGGATTCAGCATTATGAAAGGAATTGCACGAGATTCAGAACTATCAGTATGGCTCATAGAATGTGTACAACAGATTTAACCCATTCTCTAGAGAGTCTGGAGGACCGATACGGTATAATGGGAATTTCTGGGCGATTTCCTCGATAAAACGTTCCTAGTATAACCCTGATAAGCATCGGTTTTATTCCATGCATGTTCCAATAGAAGTTCGATTTACGTAGGAAGATAAGATAGTGGGACAACGTTCTAGCAAGTACAGTTGTATACATCGAACTATAACGCTTAATAGCGCAATAGTCGAATAGTCGATTTTTAGTAAGCCTTTAATTAAAAGAGTTGGTCTATAATGATGTGTCGACTACGCAGTATTGTCGCGTTAGTACGACGAACTCGCAGAAAATGATAAAGAATGACGTACTGTGCTTTAAAAGGTGCATTAATTCATCACAATAAATGTCAGAAACGTAATTATCTGTATCAGTACAGAAAATAAGCCTCAATAGCCCAACGGTTAAAGGTGCGGACTGAAAACTGAAAGGTCGCATGTTCGAACGCCACCCATTGCACTATTGTCGTACCCATTCCTAGCACAAGCTTTTCGCTTATTTGGAAGGGATAGGAGAATATTAGAAAAAAAATGCCCTACCTTCGATTTAACTCTATTAGCATATATTACAAAGCCGAGTGGATTTTCTGTTGCTAGCTAAAAGAATTTTTTTGCAAACCTTTATGTAAATAAATAAATAAATAGTTCGGGGAATAAATAAATAATGATTTTGGCTGAAAAACGTTTGGGAAATTTCTTGGTGGATTTCATTCATACGAGTATTTCCACGCACGTCTGTTTTGATGGGAAATGAAATAAGGATGTATGTTACGCCTAGCACTACTAACACATTGGCATCCGAAGTACGTACATACAGACAAAATAAACTTATTGTCTTTGGAACACAATGATTAGGCCATGGATACACAGTAAGACTGTCAAAATTTGTTTACAGTTGGTCAAACATGCGGAAAAATATAATTGCTGTATGAATATTCGGGATTTTATAAATTAGAACTACGTATAGAAAAAATAATGTTCCCATATCTTTCAGAATGATCAAATGCAAAAGCTACGTCAATCATTGCTACAGTTTCAATTGTAGTGATTTGATGATTTTATAGAGTTCTTGCTGCAACAATACCTTTAAAACAATTTTTAATATCAAGAGAAGATCAACAAGTCAGAGAAGATTCCAGCCGTCAAACTACTGTAACAATACATTGCAGTGGCGCGATACAGCAACGGCAACGATTTTATGAAATTGTCTAATTTAAAAAAAAAACATTAAGTATAATTTTAGGTTTCTGTTTCCGCAAAAAAATTGATTCCAGAAAATTCACAGACACAATATTATGTGGATATTCTTCAAACAAAACGTTTAACATTAACTGTGGCCTTTAATTTTTTTTTTTCACTTGTTTACGAACTGAACATTATTAAGAATATTCTTAGTTACAAGGTCCTTCCATCCATGGTTAGCCTGATCTATTACTAAACTATTAACTTATACTTAACACTACTAATTTTAGGATAGTACAGTGAGAGTAAATGGGAAAAACGAAAATAATCGGTTTTTGTCACATTTTTTACCATGGTGTAGCTATAGTGTACACCCACCTTAGCGTTTTTATAGTTACTATTGTAAAATCTTTGATTCATTGCAACTGGTTTACTATTAGTTTACTTTGGTGTCGGTTATCGTTTAGTCGTGCTCGAAGATCTTAAAAACAAAATTTACGAAAAAGTGTTTTTTTATAAGTGATTGTTTTTGCCCTTTTTCGAAACCGTTTGCGTTTAGAGTTGACTGATTCTCGTGCAGTTTTTGTGCACTCTCGTTTTCACTTGTGGCCTTTAGATTGACTTTGAAGTTTGCAATCACTTTAAAAAATTAGAGAGTGTGGTGTGTTCTTATTCAAACTCAAATGCAAATATATTTCATTTAGGCTACACAATAACTCTAATGACAATTCCAGACTACCACCGGTTCGGAAAGCAGATTCTGCTGAGAAGATCTTATCTGAGAATGCTTATATTTTGAAGTTATATTGACTTATCATTTCACTCATCGTAAAATGTTTCAAACTCTTTGAAAGTAGGTAGTACAAATATTATATTTTTGATTTGTCTTAGTCGTAGAACTAACTATGTATATACGTCATGGCTACATAGATTAATCTCCACTATATATCTTTTTCTTTTCAATTGGTCACTCTTCAGAGTGGCCGTAGCTGCTGGGATGTGACGTCAGTCATAATCAGTCTCCTTTTTTTGGATCGATTCCCTCCTACCTGTGTGGTTGATATCTTTTTGGGATCACTCTACCACAGTTATCTGAGTGACCGCTTTAACTAAATCTTTCCATCGAATGGGTGAACGTCCTTTAGTTTTTTTTCCCTTCTACCTGGTAATGTATCAGCAAACAATATTTAACGATCGAGAGTAAACAATTTGACGGTCGGTCGTCTTGCTACTGTTAGTTTCTAATATATTTACCGCCTTTTTGTTTATAGTCCTATTGTCTGTCTGCTTAGTCAATTAATATGCGTAGACATGTAATTTATAGCCATATGCACGGCTCGGACGAGGAAGAATGTTGTCACACAGCGAGAGACTACCAAAGTCTGAGGCGAGAATCGAAAATGCTATTGTTTGGACGATCGGTAAGGTTCTAAGGTTTAGTAAACTAGTAAAGCATCTCGGTTTCACGCTTACCTTTAAAAACGAACTATTATTTCTTTATGCTACTAACTAAATTTTGCCACAGAATACTCGTATCACAAAAACATTAAATTTTTCTACTATAAAATATTGACATCGAATTTTTTTCTAAAAGATAGAAGATGGCATTGGAGCCAAAAATAAATTAACTTAAACTTTTATAGTTATTAGAAACATCATGCATTATGTAATGATGTACAACGCGATGGCCACTCAATTAGCTAATGATCCATCAACGTATGAACGCATCAAAATGGATGAGGTTCACTATGCGCCTTAATTTGAATGGGGTGTTATCAAACAGGGGATTAGTTAAAGGCGGTCATAAAGTCATAATATAAACAGGAACTGACTGACTATCAACGTAAAGCTCAAATGGACACACACTGATGGACGGATTGGTCTGGGCATACAGAGATTATAGTTTGTACTAGCTGATGACCAGTGACCACGACTTCGTCCACGTAGATTTAGTTTTTAAAATACAATTTAAAACAGGAACTTATCGATATTCCGAGATAAAAATATCCAATGATGCACGAGACTTTGTCGATTGAATTAAGTAAAACTTGTTACTTAACTTTAAATATGAAACGCAGCTCACGTAATTTAGTGGAAAACATTTTACAAAAATGTGTTTAAAATTCATGTCACTTTACGAAAATGTTCGCAATATCCTTGCTTGCAATAACTAGTTCAATTATATTATTAGCTTATAAGAATCCTTAACTAAACACACAAGGAATAAATAATTAATTAATATCATCATCATTGACGTGTCACTACCGAGCGTAGGTTTCCGACCCAACTCTTCAACCCTGAAGCTACAAGAAAATGCATTTCTGAACCAGCAAGTTAATATTACGTACGTAGGTACTTATACCTCGAAACCGGAGTAAATTGGTACGAATGATAGATTACTGCAAAGTGTCACGGCAAATAAGTTAATGATTAGAAAAAACATTGTATGCCGATTTAACGCAGTTGGTCACGATCTCTGAACCAGTAGGTATCAGTTGGATCTACCCGTCGTAGTGTATTGTATTAAATAAAATCTACATACTAGGAATACTTTATTGCTAGTGAGAAGTGTTTTGAATACTATTTCGGTTTCGGATCGGTGTAAAGTCATTTATTTCTCAAAAGAACACAAAAAAAATATTTATCTTCACTGGAATCTATCTTTAGAGAAAATACTCAAGTACGATTAAAAAATTTAGACTTATTTCGTTTATTTAATTATGTATAAAAGTATGCCAAACTATACCACAATATTTATTTATTACTTGCCGCTATTTCGATACAGTTGTATACGTATCAATTACCTAGTATCTTAACCTAATACCTAAGGGTGTAATTAAATAACATGTGTATTTGACGTACTTATAAATGTGCAGTTTGTAATGACACTTGACCAAATATTTTTGCGCAACTAGTTGATGAATTTGACTTCGTTCACGTAGATTGAGATTTCGAATTCCCGCCGGAACTCTCTTATTTTCCGGTATAAAAAATAGCCTATGTGCAAATGTGTATAATGTAGATTCCAAATACGATGAACTTTTTCACTGATTTCTTTCCGTTTTTGTCCTCAGTTTCACTCCGTAACGGACAAGAGATCTCAGAACAACGACTGCGGAGAGAATAGCATGACAATCGTTACAGAGAAGAAGATAGAAGATGACGCGTCAGAGTCCTCTAGCGGAGAGAATGTGGATATAGAAGGTAAGAAAAAATAGAAAACAGTAATCTTTTATACCAATAACAAAAAATAACTGTATAATACTGTATAATGCTGTAAAATAAATTAAAAAATAATCAAAACAATTGGACTTTCAAAGGGTTTTTCAGACAATGATGTACGAAAACTTTTGGAAACCAATGCATGACCTGCCTTTATATTACCTCAAAAAACCGATAAAATTAATTAATTAACTTATAAAATTAATTATAGAAGAGATTTCATAAAATTTGTTTAGAATTTGGGCAGCGATCCAAAATAGTCGGGAGTCGACGATCAAATTCTATTATTGAGAATCAAAATAAAAAAATCATAAAAACAACAGTTATCAGCGTAAATAAACTAAACACCTCTTAATATTCCACTAATCAACGTTAGTACATAAGCTTGGTGTTCCGGTATGAACAAGTTTAATTAAACGTGTGACATACTAATTCCCAGAATGGTAAACGGTTGGTAGACATTCCCACTAGCATTACAAATAGGCGTCAAAACAAAGCTGTCAAGCCTGACACACTGTCAGTTTGCTAGTCTATGTCTGTTTGCGAATGATAAATAATCTTCTATACTGTGGGCTTATTTGATACTAGTTTTTTCCGCTACTTTGTTCGCATTCTCGTTAACAATTTTAACCACAGGTGGACTAAAGCTTAAAAACCCTATTTACTAATATTATAAAGGCGAAAGTGTGTTTGTTGCTTTGTCCTTCAATCACGCAGCAATTTAGCAACAGATCTAGGTTTGAGATTGTTTGCAAGTGAGGATCCGGAGAGTAATTTTTTATCTCGGAAAAACAAGGAGTTTTAAAAATCTAACTCCACACAACTCAACAGTGATTGATTTGTCCTTCAAACACGCAGTAACAGAGCAACATATTTTGTGTGGTTAAAATGAAGACCTAGAGTACCCTATGTCGTTACATAGGTACTTTTAATCCCGGGAAAACCCTCGGATTTTTTCAAACCTTAGGAAGTAAAAACTTATAAGTTATAAACTCGGAGGAAAAAAAATTTTGTGTTTAAGCCTGGAAATACACGTCAGGTTTTTTCATCCGATTGTCTGATCCGGTAGCCTGATCAGGCTACCGGAAGGCATTGAAGCCATTACTTTGTATGAACAGTCAATACACGTCCGATCCGGTGGCCGGATCGGACGTCCGAGTCGGAAACGGGCGCGAGGCGTTTCCGATTTTACTGTCGGTCCGATTGTCTGAAGGCGCGGTCTACATACTTCTAGTATGAGACAAAATAGACATCCGGTTACTCCTTCCGATTTTGCCAGTCAGGGTTCCCACCTTAGGGCTTTTAGCCCCAAAAGGGCGGAATTTTGCTTATTGGGATTTTTTAGGGCCCAAAAAATCTAGCGCTGACACTGTGTGGACGCATCGTTGCGGTTCGAATAATGGGCGAAAATTATGAAAAAAAATAAAAAATAAAAAAAAATAATTCATAATAATAAAATTATTATTATTATGAATTATTTTGAATGTTTTAAATAGAAATGACTCTCAGTAAGTCTTGTCAAATTGATTGGATGAATACAATAGCGACGTTTTTTCTTCTTTCTCTTTCCTTTTTTTAATTTTTTATTGAAGTGTTAACCTACACTTAAAGGAAATAACCTAATAGATTTATAAATACATATCAAAAATTCCGGGGCCGGCGGGATTCGAACCCACATCTCTCTGGGAATCGCGCCCGAGTGTGTTAACCGTTACACCACGATATGTATTTTTTAAACTTAATTTTTTTTTTGTGGAATTTTTGATATGTATTTATAAATCTATTAGGTTTCTCTTTCCTCTCTTTAAAATTTCTGTGGTGGTGTCGTGTGGTGCGGGTTGTTACGTTCCCTCAAATATGGTTGAGCGAAGCAATGGCTGGATTCTGCGTCATGCTCGTGAACGGGTGCCACCAACGGGAATGGGTCTGCTTTTGCCTGCCTGTCTTAACATGCATTGGATTGTTTTGCATTTTTGAAACTTTATTGTGGAAACACTGTATACATAGCATAGTTTTGTTACCAATTGTAAAAAAAAATTTGTTTGAAAAGAGCGACCGCCGAGTTTATTGCTGGCTCTTCTCGGCAGGAACGGCATTCCGAACCAGTGGTAGATTCATTGACGATTCAAAAGTACTTGTAAAAGTTTATTTGAATAAAAAATATTTCTATTTCTATTAACTCGTCATCCATCTTCTTTTCTTCTGCTTTGCTCCAAACGCAAGCACTCGGGATGATAGCTCGGGAACGACTGAGTTCAGAAAAAGCCTGACGGAAAAATCGGATGTGTATCGAGTAAATACGATCCGGTAGCCTGATCAGACAATCGGAAACAAAATCGGACGTCTATTGCCAGGCTTAGATGGAGACGCCTTGACGTCTAATTTCTTTGCAAAAAAATCTGTCAATTACGGTGCGGGGCGAGGTAGCACACATAAACAATTTCTTACTACAGGTGCATTTTTCAAACACGTCGCTATGCACGCACACGACAAAACTACCAAACACAACCTTAAAGTATACGCACACAACCAAATTCACACACAGGGACGTTCTATCCTTACACGAAACAATCATGTCATTTATGTAAGCAATTTTGGGCTGCGACACTATCGATTATCGACTTTCGATAAGTTCTAAATGAATTAATGAATGAATGAAGTTCAACTAATAGTATAAATTAAAATATTGTTAAATCAATTTAGCAATCAATTACTGTTCGTTGGTCTGGCTAAGACTTAAAAAGTTTTTAATGAATTGTATAAAATGAGAATATAAATCTAAATCGAATGTTCTGAATCTAATATATAGGATACTTTTTATGCTAATAAACAATAAGGTTCATCCGCGATAGGGGATGAAAGTTTTTGAAAAATACTATTTTATTCAATTTTGGTGAAGATCTAATAAATATTATCGGAGATAGAGGACATACCTTCTCGCGGATAGTAGCAAGTTACTCTAAACTACGCCACGCGGACGAAGTCACGGAAATCAGCTAGTAAATAAATAAATTTAAGAAATGCCACATACAATTTTGTAGTCGAGTTTATAGTTTTTAAACTTTTATCCATGTTTTATCAATGGATAGTAGACATTTGTTGGAACACTAACTGGTTCTATAAGAAAATTAAAAAATACATGATGTACCTATACCATACACACCGAAAATATCAATATCGATATAATTTCTGCTTTCAGCCCTAATTTTCTTGCAGTGTGACCAACTTCTTTAAAATAAAATCCTCATTTTTGAACAAAAAACTACCTTAAAAATACTGTTAATGATAAGCTTATCCAACTTTATGAATGGGTACAATACCTATTACAATTTAATTTTTCATAAACCGAGGTGGCACGAGGGCATTTAATTGTGGCGATTGAATATTAATAAGGCTTTTTAATCACAAATCTGTGTATGTTTGTAATGATTTTTGCGCATGCAATTATATCGGTTACTTATATTATACTAGCGGCCCGTCCCGGCTTCGCAAGGGTGGATATTTATTTTTTAATCATTTTGGCATAAACGCACAGTAAATGCAGGACATACTTACCTAAATAATAATATATTTAGCAATAGTGTATCGCTGGCTCCCTTTGGGTATGGGACTTGATGATTGAAAACAAAATGATAACAGAATAAATTACATCAATGAACTCGTAATATCTTTCGAATGGAATGTCCGATTTTAATAAACTAAAAAGTAATTTGCAGGTAACAGCCTTGCTTGAAAAAACATTTATTTTGGTAAGGATTAAGGCAAAGGTATAAATAACTTGGTCTGATTTTGGTCGGATTTCTATTAAATTTTAAAATGTTAAAAAGTAGTTATAGTGACATAGCTACAATAGTAGCTCAGTTTACTAGTAAGAGTTTACTACAGATAATGATATATTTTTACTATGCAAGACCAACAAAATCTCAGTCACACGACAAGAAAATATTATAAAATGTTAACGAATATTCTACTTAACTCAGTTTTGACGAAATGTGTGACTCGTCCTTTTCAAAATAACCGATTAAATTGTTTGCCTAAAGTTTATAAATTAATATAAACATAAACCCCCAACCTTTCCTATTCGATCGTAATTTTAATTGTATGTAATCAAATCATTATGCAGTTCATGATAAAGGGCTCCAATCGAGTAATAAGTAGATTGGTTAATTTTTTTAAATTTCCCGAAATTATTTCTTGTACGATTCCGTAGCAACATTTTCGGATCAACAGTATTTTTAAGTTTTCTCCTTAAATAGTGCATTAATTGGATAAAAGAATATATCAGGAGAAAAGTAATGTTATCCTTTCATAAACTGGATATTTTTGGTATTTTTTTTAGAAGGAAAATTACTCATAGTCGGCATATTATACCGGAGCTCATCCTCCGCTAACCATACGTTGTTGACAGGCGCGTGACGCGAGTCAAACAGTTTTATATAACGGGTATGACCGCTGGGCATACCCGTCAAATAAAAACTTACAGAGGGGTACGCATCCTATGGCCACTCCAGAGCTTAATCCTCCTAGGTTATAAAAGATACTTTGTATGATTTTTCCATACAACATTTCATAGTTTATCTGATAGAATTGTTATACTTAAGTTATTTTATCTTTCAACGCAATCCTAGTATCTACTCGTACCTGACTATGCAAAGAAAATTGTTTATGCAAACCAATATTTGATGAACTCCTTGGCGCAGTGGTGAGCGCTGTGTTCTTATAACTTGGAGCTCTCGGGTTCGACTCCCGGCGTAAGCAATTTGGGAATTTATAATTTCTAAATTGTCTCTGGTCTGGTGGGAGCTTAGAGGCTATAGCCGTGGCTAGTTACCACCCTAATGGCGTGTAGAAACCGATTAGGGGATATGGGTTGAATCTACACTGCCATACCCGTTCTATCTTAGACTGCATCGTCACTTACCATCAGGTGAGATCGCAGTCAAGGACTATCGTGTCAACGAATAAAAAAACCGTTTACACTGCTAGAATACAGTTGTAACATAAACAAAATACTTGACAAACTTGTTAAACTCTACCGTATCAACACAATACAGGAAGCAAAGCGGAGGTGATGGCGTATAAAAGGTCAATGATATTTGTTTGTACAATTTAGTTTTTGTTCCGTTTCACATGTCAACAACATAAATTAGAATAGTGTGGCAAATATTTATTGAAGTCGATGATAAAAAAGGAATTAATTATAACTCTAACATTATGAAACCGGGTTTAGGTATTATAAAATTTAAAGTCAACAAGAAACTCTTCCTGTTTCACCAGTCCCATATATTATACCTAACAGGAAACAGCCTATACATTGAAAATACGATTTTATAAATCCTTTTGTGATGATGCAAAGTCATGTTGTAACATTTTTTGTTTTGAAAAGAGCAACTGCTGAGTTTCTTGCCGGCTCTTCTCAGCAGGATCAGCATTCCGGTGGTAAATTTTCGACTTGTCATAAGAGCCACAAGATGGCCTACATGAAACAAATAATTTTGAATTTTGAATTTTTTTTTAAAGTCGTCATTTTGTTATTTTTTTTTTTTATTGCATCCACGATAGGCTTGGCGCTTGACAGAAATCAAGTTTCATCGTGATGAAAACTGAAAAGCAAAAAATGAAGTTTATGTTGAAGCGCGCTTGTCTAGGAGATGCCTATTAAGTTCTTCTTCTTCTTCCTTTGAAGAAGAAGAAAAGGAAGTTCTCTTCCTTTGAAGTTACAAAACCTTTCCAATTTCCACGAAAACTTGAAGGCATGATGCCTGTTTGATGACTGTCTTTAATCATCAACACGTGTCTTTGTTTCCAATAAGATTGCGCGTATCTTCGTCATCTTCTTTGTCATAAATATGACATAAATAGTTCTACATCATCGTTCAAAAATGTTATTCACGATAAAATATCACCATAGCATTTTCCTTGTACATTCAAATTTAAACTTTAACACTTCTGTATTAAGACTGATTTTCAGTTTCACAAACTAGTATAGAACTTCCGTTACCCGTAGGCCATAGTAGGTATGTGACGTCAAGTTCACGAACGTAATGTGGGTCTGGCAATGAATCAGTGAAAATTTACGCTAAATGCGTCATCACTAGGTCATAGGAGATCAAACTCACGCCCACAAAAGGATTTTCTATAGCCAAACACTTTTCCGTTATTTTGTTGGGATTCGCGTTTTAGTAGGTACTTACCTACCATCGCAAAAAAAATATACAATAGCATCGAATTATAAGGTTTAGAAGCGCAATAGTCGATGTGGTAATAGGCTTTATTAAAGGCCGACTACGCAGTATCGTCGCTTTACGACGACCTTACAAAAAATGAAATGCTGTGAAAGGGTGTTTTAATTCGTCACAGTAACGATCAAAAACGTAATTATCAGGATCCAGAACCAGAAAGTAATTACATATGGCACTCACACAGTCATTGCTTGTTTTTTTAAATTTCTGCTCTAATAAAGTTATAGTTCGATGTATAATAGCTTAAAAAAACAGACGATTCTATTCACCGTCCTAAAAAATTGTTATGGCAAAGGAGGTGGGTTGATAAGGCAACAAAATCCGCCCCTCATACACTCGAAAAAAAAAGTTCCAGATTTCGACAAATTGTAAATGTATTTATATACTTGAAGATATAAACTTTATTGTAATATAAAGTTTAGGTGATAAAAAAAATAGTAAGTTACAGAAAATATTACCCAAAAAGAGAGTGTTTTCGGCTTTTTCATACATTTTGATCGTTTTTTAAGCTTTGATTTAATATTTTAGAATGAAGCGCTCCATGAACCATGGTAAACGTAACTGATAATGATGCTCCTTTTTATAAGCTTTCATATGAGTATTAATTTATTTTGGTTCATGGAGCGCCTCATTCTAAAATATTAAATCAAAGCTTAAAAAACGACTAAAATGTATGAAAATGTAAGAAAAGTACAAGAAACACTCTCTTTTTGGGTAATATTTTCTGTAACTTACTATTTTTTTTATCACCTAAACTTTATATTAAAATAAAGTTTATATCTTCAAGTATATAAATACATTTACAATTTGTCGGAATCTGGAACTTTTTTTTTCGAGTGTATGAGGGGCGGATTTTGGGCCTTATCAACCTACCTCCTTTGAATTATGTATGTTCACCGTTGATTTTTTCGATGACAAGATTTTTACAATTGTGATAAATTTCAACGGGACTTATTACTTGCAGACCCATAAGCCTCAATATCCCAACGGTTAAAGGTGCGGACTGAAAACTGAAAGGTCGCAGGTTCGAATCCCACCCGTTGCACTAATGTCGTACCCATTCCTAGCACAAGCTTTACGCTTATTTGGAGGGTATAGGAGGATAATATAAGTCGACTTCTGCTTGGCTAATGTTCTTTAAAAAAAAGACCTAAAAATAATTCAAATACAATGTAGACAGGCAATTTACAAGAATGCACAAAAGTAAAGCGTTTTGCACGAAGGGGAATCTCTATCTAGAAAGAATCTATATTTTTCCAAGGCTGTCCCGAAATCACGCAGTTGCATGTTAAAAGACCTTGCTTCTATGTTGTTTTGTTCTTTTTTTTACAAGAATGCATTTTGTTACCTACTGTATTTTATCGAACTATATCAAGCGAACGAAGTCGCGGGCATCAGCTAGTAAAAGAGTAATTTTAATAACACCGAATTCGAAACTTTTATCTATCACATAACAAATATGACCTACATAACATAAATATCAAAAATATCAAACCACGCCTAAAGATTATTTTTATTTTTAGGTTATTGTTTTTATTTTTATCTTATAAGTATACTTATAAAGATAACAACGAAAAATATAAAATTGTAAAAGTCTTGTCTCCCTTTGTTTTTTCCACGCGCAAGTATAATATTTTTTCTTTGAGAAATCGTGAGTGTTGCGCGTTTCATCTGAATAGGCTGGATCTCAACCACGTACTCAGACGAAACGGTTCAGTTCAATTTTTCTGAAATAACCCGGTTAAAAGTGGTCGGTACGCACTTCCGCAGTCTGTTTCCGGCCACGTACGTCAATTGTTAGTTTTTAGAGGGGAAGAACCCTTTTTTTTACGTTGGGAAATGCCTTTACGCATCCCGCCCATCTTGACAACAGGCGGGTATGTGGGACTCGTTGGCACTGCCAAAATACCCACTAAAACCCAACGGGCCCGTCCTCGCTTTTATAGGAAAGCCACAGGATCGCTGCTCGCATTCAACTGTGGCATTCCAGCGGTTTCGACCGATCATCCCGCCATCCTACGGAGCTCCGGGGGGATGAAGGCGCGCATATTGGCGCCTTCTAGAGGGATAGAACCCTACTCTGGCGAAAATTTTCACGCTTAATATATAAAGCTTAATATTTCCCAAACAGACCCCTAAAACGAAAAAATTTTCATAACGTACCTCAAATTTATTAATTTAGATATGTATTATTTCTTGGGTTTTTATTGCCTGAAATAAATAAATTCCAATGCTGTTGCGGATAGACAGTCAGACGGACGGTCTTGGCGAAACTACAACGTAGATTGTAGACGTTCCTTGTAGATTTACTACGGAACCCTAAAAACATGATCGCTGATCATGAATCAGACGTTGCCTAAGGCTAATCCGTTATTTTCCATTTACGTTTTCTCGTGATTACAAAACTCTACGTCACAGAATGTCAAGAGCATTTTTCGACGATTTGCCACGGTTTCTACTTTTTGCTGCTTTCTGGTGACGTTTCCGAACCGCAAAATGTCAAAACCACGCTGGAAACGCGATTTTAAAACTGCTTATTTTATATTTTTTTCAAGCCATAGAGGCCGAATGATGGTAGGTATCTACCATCCAACCAATAAATCTTCTTAAGTATACTAGTACTATACAAAAGGAAAAGGTGACTCACTGACTGACTGATCTATTAATGCACAGTCAATGCAATGCAATATATGTACATATTAGTAATCTCTAAAAAAACTACAATTTTTCATCAGAATGGACGTGTTATTGAAATAATTAATTAATAAATCTATATAAAATTGATTTTTCTTTATTTATTTTTTGATTAATGCACCGCTATAAAAATCATTGTGATAAATCGTAATGAGGAGTAATATAAAAAACTAGTAGGGCGCGTGGGTGCGCGGCTCGCTAAAGCGAACCGCGTGTTTTCTGTTCACCAAGTAGATGTTCGGGTCTTGATCATCTTTTTCCAAGAAACCACTCTTCCATCTTTTATAGTCTCCGAGATAGACACCGACGACATTTGTATGGCCGCCATCTTGAATCCGCCATTTTGGTATTTTTCTTCAGCTCATTGCCAATTGGATGATGTTTCGAGTGATTTTTGTTTGGGCACCCTCAACCTATCTTCAACACCCTGACCGTGCTCCTGACCCGTCTCCAAAATCCTCAATCATCAGATCCCTCCATATTTTTCATCCAAATGAATTTTTGTCCTCTTTACGAAACCATCAGCGGAAAGGAACGCATATATTTTTTATGAAAAAAAAAAAATCCGCCATCTTGAATTTTTTTCTATTCATCACGTAGACCATCAGATCCTGATCATCTTTTTTCAAGAAACCACTCGACCATCTCTTATAGTCTCCGAGATAGACACCGTCGAAATTTGTATGGCCACCATCTTGCTTCCGCCATTTTGAATTTTTTTTCAGCTCCCTGCCAATTGGATAAGGTTTCGAGTGACTTTTGTTTGAACACTCTCCACCTATCTTCGATACCCTGGCCGTGCTCTTCACTCGTCTCCGAAATCCTCAACCATCAGCTCTCTCCATATTTTTCCTCCAAATGATTTTTTGTCCTCTATACGAAACCATCAGAAATTTTGAAAAGGAACCGTATAAAGTCTTGCATATATTTTGTATGGAAAAAAATAAATTCCGCCATCTTGAATTTTTTTTCTATTCATCAAGTAGACCTTCGGGTCCTGATCATCTTTTGCCAAGAAACCACTCTTCCATCTTTTATAGTCTCCGAGATAGACACCGACGAAATTTGTATGGCCGCCATCTTGAATTCGCCATTTTGGAAATTTTTTTCAGCTCTCTGCCAATTGGATGAGGTTTCGAGTGACATTTGGTTGAACACCCCCCACCTATCTTCGATACCCTGACCGGTGCTCCTCACCCGTCTCCGAAATCCTCAATCATCAGCTCTCTCCATATTTTTGTTCCGAATGAATTTTTGTTCTCCATACGCAACCATGAGTGAAAAAAAATTTTTTCATACAAAATTTTACAGGAGAGGTGATCAATGAGTCAGTCAGTGAGTCAGTGAATCAGCACGAGTAGCTATATATATATTAATAAATTACTTAAATAAATTATACTTTATTGATATTTATATTACTATGAGAGAAATGTTGAAAACCTAATTAATTTGATAGTAAAATGATTGGCTTTTATTGTTATAAAGATGAATGGGTCTAATTAATGTTATCTATAGTCATTTAATTGAAACAAAGAAACTGCTACTTCATTGTTTTATCTTATCATTTTACAAATAAACAAAGTAATAATAATAATAGGTAATTAATCAAAAATATTTACAAACATAATAAAATTATGAATGCCACTAGTCTAATGCATATCTGCAAATTATATTTTATTTATTACTGTAAATATTTTTTCATACATTGTGTTTCATTATTTTGCTTCTCAAAATCATTACAATGTACAAATTAAATAAAAATAGGTACCTAAGTAAGAAAGACTTAGTTTGCTTAGGTACACTGTAAATGTCTTAAAATTAAATAGTTTATCAAGAGGACTGGAGTTTATAAGTAAAATAGGTTTTGCCCACGAATTATTTCTGTTTTTCCAGGATACATTTTATTCATACCACCACCACTTTCCGTCATGGTTCAGATCTTTTCCATCATAGTTCAATCGTATTTCAGGGCTATCTTATCATTAAATGGCATACTTTTTAAGTTTATTTGAATTAAAATCTATTCCATTGAATTTTTCGTTGAAAGAAAAAAGCGACAAAATTAAACAGCGAAACAAAGAATAAATACAGATTTGTAGATAGCTAGATAGTAATTACTGCCTGAAATAATAATAAACTCCAAGTTAAATACGATGACAGAAAAAACAAAACAAAATTCATTAAATATTGAGCATCGAAAAAGGTAATTATGAATGTCCTCGCGCCAGTAAACGAATTTTCGAATGGCCTGAGCTTCTGATGGCATTGAGCTTAAAAGATCTGGAGTAGGAAACCCTATAGTCATATAAGGCGCCTAACAAACGCTCCTATTGTTATTATTTTATTTTTATTAGCCATTTCCCCCAACTTCGTCTGGTTGGAGTTAGGTTTTTAATTTTACGAAATCCTTCGTTTTTAGGGTTCCATACCCGAAGGACCCTATTACTAAGCCTCTGCTGTCCGTCCGTCCGTCTGTCCGTCTGTCTGTCAGCGGACTGTATCTCACGATCCTTAATAGGTAGAGACTTGAAATTTTCAGAGAATATTTATTTCTGTTGTGTATTTCTGTTGCCGCTATAACAACAAATAATAAAAATAAAAATAATTAAAAATTAATGGGGGTCTCTACTAGAAATATGTTTTTTTTGGCGTTCTTTGGTACGGAACCCTTCGATGCGAGTCCCACTCGCATTTGACCGCTTATTTTGAAATAACAAGTATCCTATGCCCTAAGATAATCCCACAAACGAAGAACTTCTCGGCTTTAAAAATTTCTCATCGTGCAGGAACTAATTACAAAATTGCAACCTGCTCAATTAGCTGTAATTACCTGCCATTCAGCTTTTTGCATACAAATGACAATCAAATTTTAGTGTTAAAATATGCACATTGTTTGTTTTTTAATACTCTTCCTTGCGAGTGCGTGTTGACCGAGCGTAAATATTAAGAAACACTATTGATTTTTAACAACCTAGGGTTTTCCCATGGCATTCGTTTTAACGAGGTATTAACTATAAGGTAGGTCATTGGCATTCTTTACTTTCAGTATTTTTTTGTAAATAGCAATTTAGTTATATTAGGGTCGATTTCAACAACGTAAAAGATATTTTGGCAAATTTTCCATACAAAAACTGTCAGAACGCCCTATTTATTCCTCGGTTAAACGTCACTCAACGCAGGTGAAAACGGCACAAAATAAGCATTAGTTGCAAATAACTTTGCTCACTGTACGAGTATGGTATTGTACCATGCTTTTAGTAATTAAGAACGTGCATAATATATGACTTAACTAACTCTCAGCTACGGAACCGAAATTTCATAGAATAGAATAGAAATATTTTTTATTCTAATAAACTTTTACAAATGCTTTTGAATCGTCGATGAATCTACCACTGGTTCGGTATGCCTTTCCTGCCGAGAAGAGCCAGCAATAAACTCGGCGGTTGCTCTTTTCAAAAAAAATTTTTCTTACAATAGGTAACAAAACTATGCTTTGTATACAGTGTTTCCACAAGGAAGTTTCAAAAATGCATATCTACATACAATCTAATACATGTTATACGGCAGACAGTTGGTGGCACCCGTTCAATAGAAAAAGAAAAACACTACAAACACTTGGACTTGTAGATAGTTGTAAAAAATCTATCTATAACTGAAGTATTGTATTGTGTGTAGGTAGGTATTTTTAGAAAACATTTACATTTTTTCTCGTATCAAATTATAATTATCTACCTATGAAAACTTTACGTAATACCCGATTGACATTATTCCAGTGCCTATCTAGCTGGAACTAGTGAGCCTATTAAAATGAACGATGTCTCATCATCTAAACAATTCCAGTTAATAGCAAGCCCTTGAGTTGAAGAGGGCGGGATACCATAGGACAGGATATTTGAATAACCGATAGGTTTTAGGTTCCCCCCAACTAAGCACCGGAATGCGCAGTAGACTTACTAAAAATAAGTAATAAATTAATGAATGAATGAATGAAATATATTTCAGTACACCATAAATATAAAGCGAAATATATCACAAGACAGCAAAACAAATACAATAGGCATAGATATGGCCTATAATTTCATTTGATTCAAATCAATACACTCTCGACATTTTTGCAATAGTATATTAACAGTGGATTAAAACTTTATACTGGATATCTACTGGTACAGTGCAAGTCAGGAACAGAGGTAACAGAACTACAAATTGAGTCAACTGGATTTTTTATCTTTTCAGCAAAAAGTAAACTGTGCCAATGAACTAGATAAAAAGAAACAAGGCCACGCGTTGCCACAATAAAATATTAATTATGCAAAGATAAGAAAGAGATAACAAAGAGTAATGAGTTCAGTGACTTGGAGTCGAGTTTGTCTCTTGCGAGGTATTTACTTTTGTGCAAGTGCGTACTACAAAAGAGTTCAATAAACAAAGTACTATAAATGTCATACGGATGGCCACTTTACGAGTAAATATTTAATTAATTATTATTAGTACATATTTGTTTTGTCTGAGCCCGTTGTAGCTCTTTCTTTGAATAGCTATTAAAATTGGTGAATAGTAAGCTTTGATGACAGCTGTAGGTTTTAGTACTTCATCGTCATTCTACTAGCTAAGAAAGGGATTTTGAAAATTCAACCCCTAACGGGATAAAATAGGAGTTTGAAAACTCGGACTTAACGTGAGCGAAGCCGCGGGGCAAAAGATAGTTACGTACTCGTAAAAGTCAGAGATGCGTGCCTGATATCTAGACTTTCACACTTTCACACTCTCGGAATGCCATAAACTCGGCTAATTACTACAATTGAGACTGTAACAATGATTGATGCAGCTTTTAGGTTTAGTATAAGTAGGTACAGCTACGATGTAGAATTCAGTGGTGGCACCACTGGATTCTACGATGTAGAATTCAGTGGTGCCACCACTGAATTCTACATCGTAGAATCCAGTGGAATCCAGGGTCCTGGCTGAAAATCAGCGTTGTATGCTTGATGTGTGGCACAACTTATAAAATTAACGTTTCTTTCTTTCTTTCATCTTTTCTTTCCGCAATAAGCTTGCTAGTCCTGACTCCTGTTTGCTTGGATTGCTGTTGACATTTTCTCGACAGAAAGACGACAGCTTTGACCCGACACAGGAATCGAACCGTTCCGGAATGCGTGGAACCTTTCAGACTACAAATCCACAAGTATTTCAAACCAGCGCAGGCGCAGCGTCGAGAGAACAGGTTGTGGGTAACCTCGAAACCTTTCTCTCGACACCATTCTTATGTAACATTGACGCGACGACCGGTTGCGACATTGAACTTTGAGTATTTTTTGTTGGTACAGTGGGAAAAAAACATTGTTTTATTTTTGTTGTTTTGTACTCAGGGGAATTTTATCCAACGAGAAACACACATTTGTCTTTGGTCCGCGACTTTATCTTCGTACCCCGTAATCTAAACGGGTTTTCTTTTTTCTATGACAAGATAGCCCTTGACTGCGAACTAACCTGATGGTAAGTGACGATGCAGTCTAAGATTTTAGCTTGCTACCCTAGGGTTATAGGTATCGGTTTCTACACGCCATCGTGCCGGAACACTAAATCACTTGGCGGCACGTCTTTGACGGTAGGGTGGTAACTAGCCACGGCCAAAGCCTCCCACCAGAAAAATATACATTTTTATAGGATAAAACGTTGCTTACGTCCATTGAATTATTATGTACTAAAGTACTTACGTCTCTCGATAAGACATCAACTGTACCAATGTAATTAAATTACGTTACCCCATCGCTGTGTGTTTGTGGGACAAATCAACAAACCTTTCCCCTTTCGCCTTAATTATATTAGTGGGGATAACGAACTAAGGAAGAATTTTTTTTAAAATTCAGCCAAGTACCTAAAGCTACAAAGCATTTATAGCTATTTATCAGAGAAAAAGTTTCACAATAAGAAAAATGTAGAGCGCTTAAGTTAGCCTACTTTAATTTTAATTTTTATTCATGCAACCAGCAACCTGCCTTATACAGGTCAGAGACCTTCAATACCTACAGATTCTTTTAAGCTGTTTCACAGACATTTACTTATTGAAAAACACTGTTTTTTAATAAAAACTATTCTATTCATAAATCTTATGAGGAAATAAATTATGTCTGATTGCTAAAGTCTAGAAGGTAGGTACAGGAAAACCTTTTTTATCACAATACTAATAACTTTTTATTTAGACTAAAAAACTGTTCAAAAATTTTATTATTTTTCAACTTTAACCTGTCTGGCTCGTTGGTCTAGCACTCTACCTAACCTAGTGCCAAATCAGGCCAAAAAATGGTCTGTTGAGAAAATCTATGGCATGTGAAAAGTGGCATGAAGTTTGGAAGTTGTTATATAACTTGCCTTACATCCCGAGGGAACACCGTTTTTTTTTTTTTGGATAAAAAGTAAAACAAACCATGGAAAAAACCACGTCGATCTTGTAACTCCATTCTTGCACGAATGAAGGACAAGCCAATATCCAACAAACAAACATACTTTCTGATTTATAATATTAGTTTTTGTATTTTAATTTGTTATTGTGTTGTTTGCGAAAATAATTTCAATGACCAAAATCCTCGTCGAAAACCGGCTTAGCTACGTATGAAGAGTGTAGATACGTCATACGTGACGCAATCAGGCAAATCAGATGACCAGGGACTAGGATTGCCAGATTTTTTTTCAGTCTATAAGGGATAAATGGGTAAATGGAAGAAAAAATACGGGATTTCAGTTTTTTACCCGGGACAATTAAGAACAAAATTATTTAGTGTCATTTTTTTGATATTTTTCCGAGGACTGAGTCAGTTTAAACATATTTTTATTCGTTTTAACATATCTGTAAAAATCAATAGGTACAATTATAATCGTAATTAAAAACGGTCATCAACTTTCTTTTTTACGAGCGTTGCGTGTGTGAGTAGTTGGATCGATTTTATAATGAAAAACTAAGTACGGTTCAAATACGGGACAGAGTCAGTCCCGCCGGGACATTTTAAACTATGCCTAAAATACGGGACGTCCCGGGAAATACGGGACGTCTGGCAACGCTACCAGGGACTGTTGTCTTCAGAGATATTAATTATTATACCCGCATGAATGCCAACGTCTTTGTCATGAACTTAAGGTTGGAAGGTAAATACAAGTATAGCTAACGACTTCTGTACGTTTTTTTTAATAAGTTCCTCAATTAGAGTTTACTAGTTCTTGCCCGCAACTTCATCCGCGATGAGTTAGGGCTGTTTCAAGTCTAGTGGAAACCCGCGGGGGAAATTTTCCGGGGTAAAAGGTAGCCACTCCAAAACCTAAGAAAAATGTATATACCCATGCAAAAAATCACGTGGATATTAAAGTAGCAATGTATTTTAATACGTGGTTGAAATTCGATTTTTCAACAACAATCATCATTCATTTCATTTTCAGTTTCATTTTCATTTCAGTCGCCTTTTCCTTTTTATATATTTAGAAGATTTACTCTACCTAATCGTCTGAGGTTGTACACTTTTAACTCTGTATCTAGCTGAGATATTGAACCCTATCATTTTTGTTACAGATAAATCTCTGCCCATAGTGGAGGCGGCGCTAGAGTCAACAGACGAAGGCCATGCTGCCCAGTGCGCCTGCCCTAACTGTGATGAAGTCCTCTCGAGGTTCTCAGAGTGCAGCATATGCTTGGAGCCGCTGCAGGTAAATCTCTACGCAAGATTCATTTGACCCCGATTTTTTTTTTTTACTTTTTTTAATAAAGAATATTAGCCAAGCTGAAATTAACTTATATTCTCCTCTCCCCTCCAAATAAGCGGAAAGCTTGTGCTAGGAGTGGGTACGACAATAGTGCAACGGGCGGGGCTCGAACCTGCTACCTTTCGGTTTTCGGTCCGCACCTTTAACCGTTGGGCTATTGAGGTTATTGAGGTTTATTATTTACTTGTTAGTACCGTTGCCCACGACTTCATCCGCGTAAATTTTCTTTTTAAAATTCCGCGGAATCTCTTTGATTTCCGGCGTTAAAATGTCGTCAACTATAGCCATGTAGAAAATGACATCCATCCATCCGCTTTTTTGCAGCTTGATTGAAGGACAAATCAACAAACAAACGTCTAGTATATTTCAAATTACTGCTATAAAAACTATATTATTATGTATTACTATTTTAAAACAGTTCGACGATAAATAGATGCTACGTAAAATTAACAAAACTATATGTAACTAAGCTTTTATCATAATAAATAACGCACAAAGGATTTAGCTTCACTCCACGTGCGCCGCTATTTGCATAAAACCTTTGAATGTGGTGTTTTATAACTATTTTATATGCAAGGACAGGCAACTTAATTTGAATAGTTTAGTTTATTTCGAGATGATTCTATTTACTTGATTAAAACAATATAATATAGGATTATGTCACGGGTAGAGAAGTAAAGGTCCCAGGATTGAAGACTTAAAAACAATTTATATTAATTCCACTCTCACTCATTTTGAACTCTTTTTGCTCGGTCAGCCCATACTGCTAGATTGTTTAATGGTGAAAGTGCTTGTGTGTGGTGAAGTGAATGAATTAATGAATGAGTGAATTTTCATTCACTCATTCATTAATGAATGTGCCGTTCCGCTCGCGGTGGAAACCTCGGAGTTACCAAAACATTTTTTTAAATTAATTAATGAATTTCACTTTAGAATAATACCTACCTATTAATTCTGTACACAGTTCTACTGTGCCATTGTTAATGTACGAGTAATATCTTTGAAAGTAGGATGGTAAGCTGGTAACTAGCCACGGCCAAAACCTCCCACTGGACCAAACCAGAGACAATTCAGAAATTATGAATTTCCAAATTGCCTCCGCCGGGAATCGAACCAGAGACCTCCCAGTTATAAGACCACACTCATGAGGGCAGGGAGGCCGTCAAAAATTAAACTTCGATGAATGAATGAATGAATGAATGAATATATTATTATTGTACGCCATACATAATATTAGAATAGACACAGTGATCTTAATAAATAGCATACAATTTGGCGGCCTTATCGCTACATATTCGATTTGTTTGGTTGCAGTGCTGTGGCCCGTGTGTCTGCCCCTGGTGCGGCGGCGTGTGGTGCGCGCGGTGCTCGCGGCGGATGTCGCGCTGCGCGTGGTGCCGCGGCAGCCTGCGAGCACCAGCCGCGCCCTGCCTTGCGCTGCAGAGGCTCATCAACGACCTCATGCTGCCGTGTCGGAACTATAGGTGAATGATCCTCCTTACACATCTTCTTCTTTATCAACCGACAGACCGTCTACTGTTGAGCAACTATGCTTCCGGGATCATACATGCATCCATACATACTTCCATTGAGGCAGACAAACCAGGTCAGTGTGGATATTGGAAAGCTGCGCCGCGCCCTTCCTTGTGCTGCAGAGGCTCACCAATAACCTCATGCTACCGTGCCGGAAGTATAAGTGAATGATCTTCCTTATATACGTCCATTGAGGTAGAATATACAATGCTGTCAGATAGTCCAGGTCAGTGTGGACATTAGACAGAAGCTGCACTGCGCCCTGTCTCGCGATGACCTCATGCTTTCGTGTGGGTACTGTATGTGAATGATCTTCCTTACACACCTCCTTCTTTTTTATCACGCGATAGATGCCCATTGTTGAACAAGTCCGCTTCCTAGTGCAGGATCATACATCTACCTATGCTGTCATGCAGCCCAGGTCAGTATGGCTAGCAATTCTAGCCAACACGCTAGAAGCTGCAATGCTCTCTGCCTGACCAACTGACTGAGACTGACCAACGACCTCCTGCTACCGTTTCGATAGTATAAGTGAATTTTGAATTTTGAATTTATTTGTTCCAACTACCTCCTCTCCTTCCTCTATTTTACAAAGATTTTGAGCACTTCCACCGAAGAAGACTTTCTCAATTACTTATCGTTTACCCATTGCACTGGATGAATGGCAACATTAAGGGTATCTGTATCTAATATTAATTGCGCAGAATATAGATCTGTATTTTCTACGTCTATACTTCCAATTTGCTAGGCTAATATACACTTCGATTAACTATCGACATTATCGTCAGAGATACCAAATCCCTTAATAAGGGCGATATGTAATTAATCTTCTTGTAAAGCCTTATCTATCTATCGATCAAGATTAATCGTATTATGCGGATAAGGTCATACAAGATCATCTTAATACATACAGAAATTACATACAGACGTCTATCATTACGTGCCCACAATATAAAATGGCATTCTTCGATAAATGAATTCGTTTGGGATGATTTTATTTCCGTACCGTAATACAACCTTTCCAATATACATATTATATCGTTTTGTATAATTTTGTTTGATCCATCGCATCCTATACAAACCAAAGTTTATTGGGCTCATAGCTTATTGAAGCCTTTGCCAGGAACTTAATATTATGAGATCCTTTGTTCCACTAATAAGTCTGAGTTTTTTCAAATGCGATAAAATTATTTTTATAGACGTCAAGAGAATTCACACAAAAACTTCAATAAACCAAACGTAGACAGATAATGATGCATGGGTTTTAATAAAAGTTAATAATACACTCAGATAACAGTTTATTGATGGGCATATTTTGAGAAATACTACAAACAGTTCTTGTTTACGATGATTTAATAATAATAACATATCTAGATAGGCCAGTGAAAAATGTCAACTTATTCTTATCTGAATACATTAGAATGCAAAACCAAAATAAACAGATAGGCTGATCTAATCTATTTTCATAAATAGAAACTAGAATGTGTAATTTCACTGACGTGTTTGCTGTTATCTACACTCTACAGTCTTCGGAAATGCTTTGCAGACAATATTTAAATTACCTACTATCACGAGAGTTTCACAAACGCTACTTCTAAATAAATTCTTTCGTCATCGTTGTCACAAAATAATTTTTATTATTAATCCTAGATCTTGATGCCTCCAAACATAATACTAAATAGATTTAAAAATATAAATAATATAATAAAACTTCAAGAAATCAAACGATTTCCTTCGTCTTACCATGCCTTATGCTATTTTAAGTAATTTCATAATTTTATACTTATGCTCTTTCCATAAGTACCTCTTTAATTGAATGCTAGATCTCCAAATAAGTTTAAACTAACTTCTAGTGCTAGATCTTAAAGTTTTATTACAAAGCTTGCTCCACGAATATATTCCATCTGCTGGGGGGCCTATTTATTTATTAGTCTTTCAACTGCTTATAAGCTCTTATCCTCTGTGAAGCTTGGTCATCGAGAATGTGTATATGTGAGGACTCAGCATGACTATTCTCTTCACAATTTTACCCCACCCCCTCTCCCCCTCCCCCTTCTACCCTCCCCCCAACCCTGTGTGTTGATCGCTTTAATAGCTTTAGTCCATCTCTGGTTTAAATCTCTAACATCTGTCGCAATCAATAGCAATAAAACTCGACATGAAAGTCCCATTTCTTCGTGGTATTGATAAGGCTGATCGTACACTGGCTGCTTACTATCGCTTAGCCTGGCAATAGACGTCCGATTTTGTTTCCGATTGTCTGATCAGGCAACCGGATCGTATTCACTCGATACACATCCGATTTTTCCGTCAGGCTTTTTCTGAACTCAGTCGTTCCCGAGCTATCATCCCGAGTGTTTGCGTTTGGAGCAAAGCAGAAGAGAAGAAGATGGATGACGAGTTAATAGAAATAGAAATATTTTTTACTAGATGATACCCGCGACTTCGTTCGCGTGGATTGAGATTTTTTATTCCCGCACGAACTTTCTTTTTTCCCGGGATAAAAGTAGCCTATGTCCTATTCCAGATTCCAGACTATAATCTATCTCTGTGCCAAATTTCAGCCAAATCGGTTCAGTTGTTGCGACGTGATTGAGTAACAAACATCAACACTTTCACATTTATAATATTATTAGGATTCAAATAAACTTTTACAAGTACTTTTGAATCGTCAATGAATCTACCACTGGTTCGGAATGCCGTTCCTGCCAAGAAGAGCCAGCAATAAACTCGGCGGTCGCTCTTTTCAAAAAAATTTTTTTTTACAATAGGTAACAAAACTATGCTATGTATACAGTGTTTCCACAATAAAGTTTCAAAAATGCAAAACAATCCAATGCATGTTAAGACAGGCAGGCAAAAGCAGACCCATTCCCGTTGGTGGCACCCGTTCACGAGCATGACGCAGGATCCAGCCATTGCTTCGCTCAACCATATTTGAGGGAACGTAACAACCCGCACCACACGACACCACCACAGAAATTTTAAAGAGAGGAAAGAGAAAGAAGAAAAAACGTCGCTATTTTGGATTCATCCAATCAATTTGACAAGACTTACTGAGAGTCATTTCTATTTAAAACATCAAAAATAATTCATAATAATAATAATTTTATTATTATGAATTATTTTATTTTATTATTATTATTTTTTTTTTCATAATTTTCGCCCATTATTCGAACCACAACGATGCGTCCACACAGTGTCAGCGCTAGATTTTTTGGGCCCTAAAAAATCCCAATAAGCAAAATTCCGCCCTAGGGCTAAAAACCCTAAGTTGGGAACCCTGACTGGCAAAATCGGAAGGAGTAACCGGATGTCTATTTTGTCTCATACTAGAAGTATGTAGACCGCGCCTTCAGACAATCGGACCGACAGTAAAATCGGAAACGCCTCGCGCCCGTTTCCGACTCGGACGTCCGATCCGGCCACTGGATCGGACGTGTATTGACTGTTCATACAAAGTAATGGCTTCAACGCCTTCCGGTAGCCTGATCAGGCTACCGGATCAGACTATCGGATGAAAAAACCTGACGTGTATTTCCAGGCTTAAGCGCTTATCGATTATGACTAGCGTCACGCAATCTTCAAAGACTTCATCTTAAGACGTCGAAATATTTTAAGACATCTCCAAGCTTAACGAACGCATTTGTATATTCCGTTCCCTTCTTTTCCTTGTATAAATTGATGTAAAAAAATTAATCTAATCTAATATTAACGACTCCTGCAGTAACTAAAGTTTTTTCATTGCAGCATGGAAAAGTCACTCTAATGTAACTTACATATATTAATTAACTATTGACAGAGACAGATAAAGATAGATAGAGACAATGTGTTGCAAAATAAGTTACATTCTATCGACCTGCCACCCGCACCATGCTACAACGAAAAAACTGTAGTTAATCTAACTAATGAGCGACCAAGCTAATAAATCCCAATTTTACTCCTCTAAGACGATAAAGTTTTACTGTGTGATGGCCGAATTCCATTGTAGGAAATTAATTCAAGGCCAAGGTTTTAGTCGGGTCCATAAAATGTATACTGTATCTGTATTGGTTTCTAGTAAATAAGTCGTAAACTTGCAATAAAGCTCTTATTAAATGGTTTTACGCTTTCGACTTGATTTGTCAAAAAGACCGACGCGACGAGGGTTTAATTAAAATCGGTAATTTCGTACTTCGAGAGCGTAACATAATAACAGACCGATATTTGAATTAAAGAAGAACTGATATTACCAGTTCCTTCTTAATTCAAAAAATCTTTGGAGTTCAGGGTAAAAAATCCTATACTTCAGGTACAGGATAATTTCTTTACCATGTGCTCTTTTACTTACATTATTTTTTCCTTCCAATAAAACATTCGAAAAATAAATCGCGAAATAGCGAAAATCTAAAATGAGTTTGAACCCAATTCCATCTATAATAATTACGTGACTTTTGCGAGTTTCGCTTTCATCCCCTAAAAAGCAATAAAAATCTTATATCGATAATAAATAATATTATAATGTATGCTACTTTTTAAAAATCCTAATAATATTTTCGAGAAGAAAAATTTTCCAATTACGATTGTAGCTATAATAATATTCCACATCTTTTTTTTATATATTTTTATATTAAAATGATACAATAAAACTTAAGTTAATATTTTTGAACATTTTATCATAGTGAAGATATCTTATATTAATGTATCCACTTTCCTTCATAAAACTCTGATAGGCACAAGGAAAATTAATTAACAAGTGCCTACATAACTCTTTAGATAAATTTTTTTTATTTTAACTACATAATTATATTATTACTAGCTGAAGCCCGCGACTCCGTTCGCGTGGATTTAGTTTTTAAAATCCCGCGGGAACTCTTTCATTTTCCGGGATAAAAAGTAGGCTATATCACTTTCCAGGTCCCCACCACAATATTATTATAGTCTATGCATGTCTATATTGCACCATAGACCATCATTGTTTATATCATTGCTTCCGCTCGGGCATGATTATTACCTCATTACTTGTTGTCAAGCATGCGCCATTTTGGGTTCTCTAAGTTTTTAACATTTTACCAAAACTTTGCCCTTAAAAGTTAAGTTAAAGACTGACTTGTGCGACCTTTTTGGTAGACAACTTTAATTTTAACGGTATTCGCTTGACATATGCAACTAAGTAGCCTTTACTCTATCGATTTCAAAGTTTCCCTCGAGAATAGCGAGTATGTCGACCGTTTCAAAGTGAAGGGACGTGACGTGACGGTCGAACGGCGTGACTTACGTACCCTGGAGACTCTAAACAGCTGCTTTCGGATATTTAGGCTGGCACGATTTTACTCCATATGTATATCATTAATTGTTGCGAGACCCATTTGTCCTTATAGCCTGTGTTTTCTGTTCGACTATTTTCCAACACATAAGGGTGAATAATTTATCTATCAGGTTGCTACTATCTACTCTTTTAATCAGATAATAGGATTGTTAGCCTATACCTTTGGTTAGGTAATGAGAAAGTTAAATATTAAAAAGACTTTGTACGTCCGATGTTCGAGGAAATAAAACAACAAAGAAAGAAATTCAAATTACAATTATTGAATGTTGTAATTTTAAAATATAAAGAAGGAAATTGATCTAAAAGTAATCCTGTAAAGTTGCCTAGTAGAAATCGTTACTAAGCGAT
This sequence comes from Hipparchia sbordonii, assembly GCA_038048805.1. NCBI lineage: Eukaryota > Metazoa > Arthropoda > Insecta > Lepidoptera > Nymphalidae > Hipparchia > Hipparchia sbordonii. The sequence goes on from JBBIWI010000007.1 coordinate 1,489,559, forward strand.
GCGAACACCTTTGTATTCTACTTCTTTCTTCTTGTATCTTCTGTCTATATCTTTATTCTTGCCTTTGTGCAGTGGTGTTCAAATTAAATCCTATTATCATATTTATTATAAATGCGAAAGTTTAGATGTATGTTTGTTACTCAATCACGCCGCAACGACTGAACCGATTTGCCTGAAATATGGCACAGAGATAGATTATAGACTGGAATAGCACATAGACTACTTTTTATCCCGCAAAATAAGAAAGTTCCCGCGAGAATCCAAAAAACCTCAATCCACGCGAACGAAGTCGCAAGCATCATCTAGGGTTAAATAATGTAAGGGTCAAAGACGAACAAAATAACTCATTTATGTTTTCCTTTTCCCAGACGAGGGTGCACAGAACTCCTGACTGCAAACATCAGAGCAAAACACGAAGAGGAATGCAAACACGACACAATGATCTGCCCCATCACACCAACCTGCTGTACCGTCCCCTTCGAAGAACTGTCAGCGCATCTCCAATCAAACCACAACATCATAGCCGTCTACTCCCAGAAAATCAAGATCTTGATAGAGAACTTCCAAACCAAGCTGAAGAAGACAGCGTGCTGTAGAACCAAATACAAAATCATACTGCTCTACCAAAAGAGCGCATTCATAATCAAAGTTTGCATATACAATTACCACGTCAAAGTTGAAGTCATGAGACGGAAGCTTGGATACATCGCTGATGTTAAATCAGAGTCGAAAAAGAGTGATTACTGTGCACTGATCGAATTCCAGAGTAAGGCACTGTGTACAAAATCAGCGATACTTATTGAGAATGAAGCGTATAGTAAGAAAGCTGAAGTACAATGGAACGATGTTATTCTCAAGTCTGAAAATGATGAAGCTATTACCATTCATGTAAATATTGGTAAAACTGATGCGGAACCTATCAGGAAAGAATTGCCCGAGTCATGATAAGATGTACAAAATGAATCTGGGTTGATACATGGAAATTAAGTTGGGCATGTGATACCTCGACGCTTGCATTTGAAGATGTTTTAAACGAACGTTTAAAAACAAACTTCGATGATTATTTAGAGGCCAAAAGAACTTAAGTCAGGTGGGAAATTAAGAAATCTGACCTATATTATATTTTTATTCTTAAAAAATCAACGATTTTTGTAATCATTTTTATAATTATCACGAGTTAATAAATGGGAATTTGGTTTAACGTTCCTGTGTATTAGATAAGAGAGGCTTGTGTAAAGTTGATATTTTAAGAGTGTTCCTTAATTTTAAAGATACTGTTCAAATGTGTGTACATTCCAATTGATTTGGATCATATTTTTGTGATTTTACTGTAAGATAATAACTGTGAGGATAGTCAAAGTTTTCATGTTAGCTATACAATGACTGATATAGGCTTTACTTTTAGATACGTACTTACGATATTGCGATTGTATAAATATAAGTTTTAAATAAACAGATTGAAATTTTTTGTCATTGTTTTATTTCTTCAAATTCTGAAGAAAAAAAAACTTGAGAGGTGTCAAGGGACACCCGGATGGAACGAAGTTCAATGCGAAATAGAAATGAAAATATCTGGCTTGCTTTCTATAAGAGAGAGAGAGAGACAGACAGAGAAACATGAGAGAGAACTATAGCAAAAAGTGTCGTGACAACTTTTCGTAAGAATTTTTTCCGTCTAGCCCCCTTTCACAACGCGCGATAAGGAACTTCGTTCCAAATACTTTACCTAATATTAAATTAGTCTTATGGTCGTGGTTAAATTATAAACTATACTTTCTTTTCTTTTTATCAATCTTGACGACCTTCCTGGCGCAGTGGTGAGCACTGTGACCTTATAACTGGGAAGTCTCGGGTTCGATTCCCGGCGGGGGATCACAATTAGAAATATCCAGGTTTAAATCCATTATCCTTTCAAACTAAACATCTACCTACGCAGATCATTATCTAGTTCAGGGTTCTGATTTAAAGTTATAAAATAAGTAATGTTAACGTTGATCCAGGCACGAGCAAAGCGTACAAAGGGGTCATCAATCTACTAATGTTTCACAGCCGGTAGTTTCAGCCCTTTCTCTTTAATTAATATTCCATCACGACACTGTTACGTGACATATTCGAAGTAATTTCAAAGAAAGCCTTTAAAGTGGGATTACTAATTGCATACCTTTCTCTTAGTATCATCAATTTGTAAAGTTCAGTTTTTAAATAAAACAAATAAAGAAGTAATCTTTGATACATACACGATAAATAATTATATAACATGTAATTTTTTTTTTTATTCGATGACAAGATAGCCCTAGACTGCGATCTCACCTGATGGTAAGTGACGATGCAGTCTAAGATGGTAGCGGGCTAACTTGGAAGGGATATAGCAGTGTAAATGCAATCCATACCTCTAATCGGTTTCTACACGCCATCGTGCCGGAACGCTAAATCGCTTGGCGGCACGTCTTTGACGGTAGGGTGGTAACTAGCCACGGCCAAAGCCTCCCACCAGACCAGAGACAATTTAGAAATTATAAATTCCTAAATTGCCACCGCCGGGAATCGAACCCGAGACCTCCCAGTTATAAAACCACAGCGCTCACCACTGCGCCAGGGAGGTCGTCAAAAAAATTAAATAAATCTAAAACCCAAAAATAGTAATCTTTTATTTCATTTATTTTAATTATCTAAGTTAGTTACTGCGCTTATAAATGTTAACATTTTTTCAAGAAAATAGAAATTATTAGGATTCGTTTTTATAAGAAACTATTTTTTTACCTCGGCAATTCTATAATGGACGCAATGTAACTTATTACTTAGCTATAGAGAAAAGAATTACCTATCTTTTCTCTCTGACTTAGCTAAGCTACTGAGTAGGTATCGAACACGACTTCGGTTCTACTCATACGAGTATAATAATTTATTCATCCCACGGGAACGCTTAATTGGATGGGATAAAACGTAACACTATCTGTATGTATTACAATAGGCAATTACATAGGTACAAGACGATTTAATCTAGATCAATTCAGGCGATAAGATAGTATTAATTCTAGTAAGATAGAAGATAGTAGCATAGATAAATTAATTTTTTCTCTATGATGGTAGGGTGCTAACTAGTTGAGAGATGGCCTCATTCTTGAAAGTATGAGAGATTAAGATTTAAAATATTTAGTACGTAAAAACGTAACGCGTGGAATCGTCATGTGTGAAAAATTTATCTCACTCATACTACTAGGTACAATATATATTGTTCTGGGAATTTAGGGTTATCGCGAGAATTTTAAAAACCTATATACACGGACGTCAAAAATGACGTCATTTATCCAAACGAATATGATAACTTTCGACTATTAATCATCAGAACATCCTTTCATCCTTTTTCGTTTAAAGTATATTGACTATCATATCCATAACGCCAAAAAAAAAAAAACCAAACTAAAAGGAAACTTATAAATATTTAACATAAGGATCATTTTGCTCTTTTTTTAAAGTTTACTCATATAGACTAATCGTTTTACTAAATAGTTAATCTAGAGTAGGTCATTAGGCTATAGATGGTCAGAAACTCAGAAATAACTTGCCAATGACAGACATATGATTTGTATTCGGTGCGTGTAGCCTTGAACAATGAACGCATTTCCATTGATTGACGATTTTAAACTTCTTGTACTAACGACATTTTTTTGGATTAAGGATAAGATTTTATCCACGACTGCCCGTGTGGATTTAGGTTTCATAAAATCTTATAGGAATCCTTAGATTTTCACAGGTCAAACTCAAACGTAGGTAATATATCCCCGGGATGCAAGATATATTTATTTTGTAGTATATACGTCAAAATAAGCTCTGCGTCCTTACACAATATCTTAATATCGCAAAAATATTTACTTTTTATAAAGGAAATAAATATTTCCGACATAAAATTTAATAATTTAGATCACTTCTTGCAAAATTCTTTAACTGCCTGAGAAAATCCCGATAAAATCAGTCAATCAGATCCAAAAATTAGCCCGTACAAACAAACAAAAAGTCCGATAGACCATCAAATATTTTATAAACTTGTGTTTTGGGTTCATACTTCATACATTCATGTCAATCCATCGCTGGGCCAGTTTAGGGTACAGGTCAAAGTCTATTACACTAGCCAGTGCGAATAGTTACACTTCACACAACATTCAGATCATTATAGAGAACACGCAGGCTTCATAATATTTATATTATCAAGATTTCCTATTATATATTATAACTTCATATAATATCTATGTGTTTTATTTGAAACTCTTCCCTCCGAATAAATAACACCGAATATCGTAACTTATATTCCTTCTCGTCATACAATGGAAACGATACAATGATTAGTATTCACAAAAGCGATCTGTGCCCATTATATTTCAGTCAGAGCGGATAATCGCTTTTCATTTAACAATGTCGCTTTTCACGGAAAATGAGGCGAAAATTGTGGTTAAATCTAGCTACGAGTATTTTGGATTCATCTCACATTTTTACATACATTCAGAAGTAGCAAATCAAAGTTGGATCTTTTTGCGGTGAAAGCGTTTGTAAAGAAAAAATAATGAGCACGTCATTTCATAACAGTACGTTTATCTCACGAAGTTACGGCGCTTTACTTGTGGTTACGTCGAGTACATGCACAAGGCGTAAGTGTGCGTGCCTGTCAGGAACCTAGGAGTGAGCGGTCAGGCACGAGCAAACTCTCGCTCACACTCATACAGATACGACACACACACAACCATGAGCCACGAGCCCTCGTGAAATGAAAGAACTATACGAGTACATACGTCTGGTTAGTAACTTTTCTCATCCAAAATTTGAAATATTTAAATATCCATCCATTCCTCTTCCTGTATGTCCAAAAGACGCTGCGGTTCGGCGCATCCCCTCTGCCTTCTGTCGGGCTTTAGAATCGTTTTTAGGGTTCCGTGGTAAAACTACAAGGAACCCTCATAGTTCCGCCAAGTTTAACGACCTCTCTGGCGCAGTGGTGAGCGCTGTGGTCTTATAACTGGGAGGAATCGGGTTCGATTCCCAGCGGGCGCAATTTGGGAATTTATAATTTCTGAATTGTCTCTGGTCTATACACTGCCATACCCTTTCCAAGTTAGCCCGCTACCATCTTAGACTGCATCGTTACTTACCATCAGGTGAGATCGCAGTCATGGACTATCTCGTCATCGTATAAAAAAGAAGTCAGTCCGTCTGTCCATCTGTCCGACCGTTTAAAAGAGCAACATTTTTTTTATATTATGAATAGCGGGCAAACGAGCTGGCGGGTCACCTGATGTAAAGTGATTACCGCCGCCCATAAACACTTGTAGTACCAGAGGCACCACCAATGCGTTGCCGGCTTTTCAGGAACTTATTGGTTTGCCCCTTAAATAACCCTATATTGTAATTAAGTGGGTGTCAAAGGGAGATGATTCCACAATTTGGTAGTACGTGGAAAAAAAGATCTGGAGCAACGGATGGTATCTTGGTGTTTACAGCCGGGTTAAATAACCGCATAAAAACTCTTGAAAGAGACTATTATGAAACCCAAACCAAAGCATCATGAATCATATCCATTATCTCTCACAGCTCACTTGCTGTGCAAAAGCGAGTGTAAGGTAAACAAAAGGCTCCGTTATGAGAAAAACATCCCACTTTATGAGCCCTGGTCACCTACTTTGTGGAGCAAACAGCCAATTGCACGATAATTTGACACTCACGTCCCGTAACGCTGTATTATATCCGAGAGTGTACATTTATACTATCCGATACATTATATTAAGCTATTGCATAGCTTCTATCGCGGGCCAGCGTGGAAACCGAATCCAGAAATTCCGTAACGAAAATAACCTGACACGGGACTCCTCTACGGTGAGCCGCTAGATGGCGTTGATAAAAAATGCTATGCAATAGCTTTACCGCGGCAGTCCCCAAGTGTCACACGTCTTTTTTTTATTTAATACAATATTTTTTTAAAAAGAATATTAGTCAAGCTGAAGTTAATTCATATCCTCCTATCCCCTCCAAATAAGCGGAAAGCTAGTACGACAATAATGCAACGGGTGGGGTTCGAACCTGTAACCTTTCAGTTTACAGTCCGCAACTTTAAGCGTTGAGCTATTGAGGCTTCTATAGTGAAGCAATACGACGATTCTATAACTAGAAATTGAGTAAGCAGCTATAAATTTATATTTATAGTAAACTGTTATGCTATCCATAAGTAAGTAGTATATCGATTTCAACTAGCCAGCGGTGGAATTTTCAAAATGATTGCTATTGTGTGACAATTACAATTACCTCTGATTGGATGAAGAAATAATTAAATTTGGTATAATTTCCTTCAAGGATAGGGCTAGGATTGAAAGGACAATATGAGCTAAAAAACATTTCTTTTAAGCTATTGCATAGCTTCTATCGCGGGCCTTGAGCGTTGAGACCGAATCCAGAAATTCCGTAACGAAAATAACCTGACACGGGACTCCTCTCACCGCTAGATGGCGTTGATAAAAAATGCTATGCAATAGCTTTACCGCGGCAGTCCCCGAGTGCCACACGTCTTTTTTTAACATTAAACCTCGATGAGAGATTCATCATTTTTAATAAACAATGTTAAAAATATTGTAAAAGAGCTCAAAGAAAGTTCAATATTTCCTGCTCTTGATATCACGACATCGTATCAATATCGTGTCTGATAGTGTAAACACGCTTAAAATATTTCAGCGAGGGTTTGGTTTGCTTATGACCTCAATATTATTATCATTTATCGCCTTTCCTTATCTTTGTGAATCGTTGATTCGTCAATCCTAATTTGTCAAGTGCAACTGGATTTAAGTATACTTACCTCAAAACCTGATTTTCACCTTGATTTTCCTTTGTTAAAATATCATGATAACATAATAATAATTATGATTAAAGTAAGCGGTGATAACCTAGTGTTTAAGATATCACTTCAATAGTTAGTTATTTAGTGCGCATGGAGTTAGGTTTATAAGAATCCCTCGTCTGATTTCTTTTTTTTTTGATTTATTGAAGTCTCAGTAACAGTATAATAGGTATAACTATGATTTATGAATTGTTATCAACGTGATAAAAAAAGCATTTTGTTGATTAAAAATTTTAAATTAAACAATTAAATTAAATAGAGAAAATTTTTTTTTTAGAGATAAGCTTCACCTGTCTACTTCTTCTAATATATGTTTTTGTATTGTAATTCCTTATATGTACATAAAAAATTAAAATAAATAAATAAAATCGGGATCGAACCATCGACTTTGTCCATTGACCTTTAACCATTGGGCTATTTGAGGTTTAGTAAATTTTTTTCAAACGCCTGGCTAAAAACCAACAGCAAACCTTTTAAAACGCGTTCTATCCAATAATTCTTTAAAAGGAATATTTATTTTCATGTAAAATAGTTATTTGTTCAACAAGATAGCAAAGTTCATTTTTGTTGCGAGTGCCTAGTTTGAATCCCGAGCGAACGAAGGATTCTAACATAGAATCACGAGCGTAGCGAGTGATTCTAAGTTAGAATCCTGAGAGTAGTGAGGGATTCAAAGGCACAAGAAGCAAAAACTTTGCTATCGTGTGATACATACAATTTTTCACCTCAATAGCGAAAAAATACAAGATGTAAGAGAAATATTTATCAAAACATAATAGACTACTGGCCCGGTCCAAAAATGGATGGGTCATATGAACCACCAGGTGACCTATATAGGACGATATAAGAGCATAAAATAATACGATTCAGCACTATGCCGTCACTTGTAAGCTGTCCAACTGAGTGCTGGTGAGAATTGAAAAGTGCAGGTAGAGGGAGTACATTTTGGTCATATATTTTTGTACGGCATTTTTACCATCGATAGATCCATGAAAAATAATAAGAAAGCGCGCAGTGCCGTACAAAAATGTGGATCCACAAAGTCGGTAAACTTTTTTGATTTTCTGAAAATTTCCAGGGTAAATTTGGTCATTTGATTCTGTACGGCATCAGCTTCATACTGTTTCAATACAGCTTCTAATCCATTATTCCGCAACGCCGTACAAAAATCATGCGACAATGGAAAAAAATCGAGGGTTGCAACCCCCTCTCTTTTCGTGGTCCAGGGGGTGATTTGATACAACATAAAATTAATTTATTTTGAAAGTATTTTATGCATAGATAATATTTTTTTACATGCCGTACATTTTCGTTGGTCCAAAGTTTTGTAGGGGAAAAAAAACTCAAGGACCTCAACCCCTACAAAACTTTGGACCAACGAAAATGTACGGCATGTAAAAAAATATTATCTATGCATAAAATACTTTCAAAATAAATTAATTTTATGTTGTATCAAATCACCCCCTGGACCACGAAAAGAGAGGGGGTTGCAACCCTCGTTTTTTTTCCGTTGTCGCATGATTTTTGTACGGCGTTGCGGAATAATGGATTAGAAGCTGTACTGAAATAGTATGAAGCTGATGCCGTACAGAATCAAATGACCAAATTTACCCTGGAAATTTTCAGAAAATCAAAAAAGTTTACCGACTTTGTGGATCCACATTTTTGTACGGCACTGCGCGCTTTCTTATTATTTTTCATGGATCTATCGATGGTAAAAATGCCGTACAAAAATATATGACCAAAATGTACTCCCTCTACCTGCACTTTTCAATTCTCACCAGCACTCAGTTGGACAGCTTACAAGTGACGGCATAGTGCTGAATCGTATTATTTTATGCTCTTATATCGTCCTATATAGGTCACCTGGTGGTTCATATGACCCATCCATTTTTGGACCGGGCCAGTAGTCTATAAAGGATATTTTAAAATTTTAAAAATTAGGTTTATTTATTTAAAAACTTTTCAATATCATGAGCGGTTAAAACTTTAGAGTTTTTGGATTTGTGCCCCTCCGACTGTCTTTTCAAAAATACAATAAGTTTAGGATAAGTTTCAATGTGAACGTCGCATTTCGATTTGATTGTAGCTTTTAACATGGAGTAAATACTCCATAATGTAGATGGTTACCTTGTTTTAGACAATTCCATGAAATATGATAAAATCACAGTCTCTGAATAGGACTTCGCACCCTTAGAAAGTCTCCAATCATTAAATAATTCATAGGCTAGGCTTTCAAGTATTTTTCACGAGACTATTCCGGAAGAAAGTTTAATTCGCGTTAGACACTAATTCTATTAATTCTGAATTATAACTAGATTCACTCATTTTGTTATTTTAAAATTCTTACAACAAATAACTACTAAGAAATTAGTACCTAATTAAGATATAGAATAGAGTTAATTATTTTTTTTTTTGCCGCCATTTTATATTACTCTTTTGTCTGCGTTCGGAATTGTGTCATTCATAAAATAAAATATATTAATTAAATAATTTTAATTTTCTTTTATGTTTCATGGTGTGTTACAGAATTATAAAGTCTAAAACACATTTACGAAAAGTAAATAGTTTAAATAATAAAATAGAGAGTTAAAAAATTTTGTCGAAATGTATGGGGTATGCAATATTATATACAAAATTTCTGAACGTTTCTTGAGACGATGAGTTGAAGAAACGCCAATCCAATGCGTTCTATATTCAAAACACTTTTTCTCACTGAGTGAGCAAAAACGACTTTTGCTCACTGGTTTTGGGCAGCAAAGGCGCCCTTTTTGAGCTAGAGAGGTGAAAAAGGTTTTGACGACCTTTCTGGCGCAGTGGTGAGCACTGTGGTCTTATAACTGGGAGGTCTCGGGTTCGATCCCGGCATTTAGGAATTTATAATTTTTTATTTGGTCTGATAGGAGGGCTTGGCCAAGGCTAGTTACCACTCTACAGTCAAAGATATACCGCCAAGCGATTTAGCATTCCGGCAAGATGGTGTGTAGAAACAGATATAGAATGTATGGATTTAATGTACACTGCCATACCCCTTCCATGTTTAACCGCAACCATTTTAAACTGCATTGTCACTTATCATCAGATGAGATCACAGTCAAGGACTATCTTATCATCGAATAAAAAAAAAGGTAATGAAGAAAATGTATTTTTATAGGTTTTGAATGGGTTTCTTGGTAAACAGTTTATTCTTGCTTGACTTTTATCACACATAGTATCTAGCCAGCGCCTATTGTAGCTCAGTGAAAGTTTTCTTGATTTGAAAAGTTTCATGAAAGTTGCGAGAGTAATCTCGCATAATCCATTAATCGCTGCTAGCCAGAAGGTTTTAATTAAAATTCATAATAGAAGTCCGTTTGTTCTGAAAGAAGCTTACCCTTTGTCTGCAAGAGGCTGCAGTTTGTAGATAATAATTATGTACTTAGTTGAAGTTTTAACGCACAAGGTACCGTACTACGTTTTAAGTTTTAACCTTTTGCAAAGCGGCAAAGAGCTTTTGCTATGAGGTTATTTTCTATTATGCCCGGGCTCCACCTGCGCCGTAACGCGTAAATTAAAACGATAGTAAAGGCATTACGCAGATGGGGCCAATATTTTACTGCGTTAAATGTATGTAATGACTTTAGACGCTAAGCGCTAGGCCACTTGAGCCCAGCCGTTAACACTAACATTAATGCAGATGGAGCAGTAGCATTATAAAGACTTGTCTCACTGCAATTAACTGATGTTGAGTGATGAATGATTTTGTCTGGGGGCTTTGGCCTTGCCTAGTTACCACCCACCCGTCAAAGACGTGCCGCCAAGCGATTTATCGTTCCAGCACGATGGTGTGTAGAACTCGATTAGGGGTATGGGTTGAATGTACACTGCCATACTCCTTCCAAATTAGTCCACTACCATCTTAGACTGCATCGTCACTTACCATCAGGTGAGATTGCAATCTTGTCAATCTTGTCAACGAATAAAAAAAGATTATGTTTGCTTTAAAGATGCCCTTTTCCTTTACTTATGGCCACGCCGTGAATATAAAGGAAACTCATTGCGCCTGAGGAAATAAGCACCAACTTTTGAACTCGCTCCTCTTTACTGTAAGTGTAGCTATTCCATAAGCTAGAGTATTTATAGGTACTTACTTATTTATACTCTAAGTTCCATTATAATAAAGGCAGTCGTCTGGGATTATTATTTCGCTACTTTGAACATCCTTCTAGATCGTCTAATGCCATCTATTTTATGTTGAATTATTGTGAGTTTTTGCTTGATGTGGATTATAACAATACCAATTACCAATGTCTGTTTAGGTACACCATTGTTTCCTTACTTTGACGGGCTACCTAACCTAACTTAGGATACACTTTCTGTCAATTTCGTGTTCACAAATCTTTAGGAAACACCTCTAAAGGTGGAAATTACATTTTTTTTTAATAAAGAATATTAGCCAGCTGAACTTGACTTACATTCTCCTTTCCCCTCCAAATAAGCGGAAAGCTTGTGCTAGGAGTGGGTACGACAATACTACAACGGGTGGGGCTCGAACCTGCGACCATTCAGTTTTCAGCCCTTTAACCGTTGGGCTATTGAGGTTTTGCTTACCGCAAGTGCCTAACAAGTACGCTAGACTTACCTCAGCAGCAATATACGCAGGTATGACGGAGAGTAGTAGGCTCTCCTGCTGTTCTCTCTCGCATTCGAGCTTCACGCGCTGTTCCAGGCAAGTCCTGGTGCCAGCGAACGTGTTCCGATGAGCACGCTCAGTCAGAGCGCGGTAGTACAGCCCGATACCGCTTGCCGAGAGGAGCAAGGATAGCTCGCAGATTAACTGTTGAAAAATATTTTTCTTTTAAAAGAAGACTCATCGAATAAAACTTATCTTAGAAGATCATTCGAGGTAGGGTCACTGAACTTAACTCCTAATATAGATTAAATAGTTTAGTAGTTTAATAAAGATATTACCTACATTATACATGGTGAAATTTTATTCGCTGTAAACTCTGAAGGAGGTGAATGTGCTCATGAAACTGAACAACTTTCCCCAAAGAACATAGGTCTAAATAGGAAAAAAAATTTTGGACCTCCCATAGTAAATCAATCAGCTAATCGTCAATTTTGTGTGGAGGGTCCATTTTTTTTTCGTATTTTGACCTATGTTCCTTGGAGAAAGTTGTTCAGTTTCATGAGGACATTCACCTCCTTCAGGGTTTACAGCGAATAAAATTTCACCGTGTATTAAAGGTTTATTTGAAATGGAAGGCACTATTTTCAGGCTTGTCAATTTAATCTGTAAACAACAGAATTTGTACCATCGTCTCCACTCGAGGGGATCGTAAACTTTTTTCCAACCCTCAGTAAAAATGAAAAACAGTAAAACTACCCTTTAAAACTTTTCAGCGCCTGATCAATATCAGCTGCCTCCGTGTACTTTAATGACACTTTGGCTTAACCGTGTTGGTTGAGGAGCAAACGGTTACTTTATTGAACTACCCGCAGGTGTCCTTTACTTCGCTGCGGTGAGAAGGTTCGGTAATTAAACCTTCCTTCCAGCGAACTATAACGCTTAGAAGCGCAACATTCGACAGTAATAAATGCCCATTGTTAGTAAGCCTTTAAAGGCTGACTACGCAGAATCGTCGCGTTAGAACGACTGATGCCCACGATTTCGTCCGCGTGGATTTAGTTTTTAAAATCCCGCGGGAACTCTTTGTTTTTCCGGGTTTAGCCTGAGTCACTCTCCATGTCCTTGCCTATACCCATGCAAAAAATCACGTCGACCCGTAGCTATATTTTAGCGTTATTGAAGGACAAACCAATAAACCGACACACTTTCGTATTTATATATTAAATTAGTAAGGATAAGGATAAGGATGACTTACTGTGCTATGAAAGGGATGATTAATTCAGCATAATAACCATCAAAACGTAATTATCACTACCAGTACCAGAAAATAATTACATAGCATTCACACATTCATTGGTTGCTTTGAGTCTACGTTTGGAGCTGAACTTTCTTAGAAACTTCGGTTCTAAGCGTTTAAATTCGATGCTTCCTTCCCATTGTGTGGTTCCTTAACAACAATTTGTTTTAACTGTAGGCCGTGTATCTACACAGGCCTTTGAGCAAAATTTATCTTAGATAGTTACTTAAATCTACATAGTCCTTTGAACAAAATTTGCTATTATGTACCTACTTACGAGTATGTGATCAGTGTCTATGTATCATGAGTGTAAATACCTCTAATGTAAATACCTGTGCTTGAAAATTTCGCATTATCATAACATTCAAATTCCAGATAAGCCTTCTGAGTTTACAAGCGCTCAAAAATGTATGGCGGGGATCTTTAGAGAGAACCTACCATAGTAGGTACCTTCTTTGACTTGTGGTGCTTTTATATCAGGTCAATGTGGCGCTTCATATTGATAATTAGGCTGTCACCTAGACGTTGCCCGCGACTTCGTCCGTGTGGATCAAGGTTTTTGAATTCCCATGGGAACTCTGTAATTTTCCGAGATGTAGCCTATGTTTTAATCCTGGATATGAGTTATCTCCATTCCAAATCTCAGCCAAATCGGTTCATTCGTTGTGGCATGAAGGAGTAACAAACACACACACACACACACACAAACTTTCGGCTTTATAATATTAGTGTGATGTGATGTATATGGACAGCAAGTCCAGTGTTGACCATAGATTAAAGATAGAGGTCAGTGCAGACAAGTAACAATCAAAGAACAAGCTCAGTCCAACCTGCTGATAAAATTGGCCTTCTTGACCTTGCGGCCCGAGGCCTATCGCCACGCCCATATAGGCCAGGGTGAGGGCTGCCGACATCCCCAGGGCGATAGGCCGCGCTATAGGCATCATTGTGTGCACCATCTGGAATTAAACAATCAGTTCAATACATAAACATTGGTTGCCTGGAAGAGATCACTATGAAGCGATAAGGCCGCCAAATTGCTGTGCCTATTCTTATATTGCAATAAAAGTAAATTCATTTATTCATTCATTCATTCATAAACATAGTTATTACTTATTATCGTAAGGTTCAACCAAACATAACAGATCTCTGTATAATAATAAACGTTCGGTCCGTATCAATCCTATAGTCCTACTTGTACTGGTTCGTTTGTAACAATAAAACAAAACATAATAAATTCAAATTTTATTTATTTCATGTAGGCCAACTTGTAGCTCTTATGACACGTCATAAATCTACCACCGCCGCGCCGGTTCGGAATGCAGATTCTGCTGAGAAGAGCCGGCAAGAAACTCAGCAGCAGTTGCTCTTTTAAAAAAAAAATTTATTACAATAGGTAACAAAACTATGTAATGTATACAGTGCATCCACAAAGAAGCTTCAAAAATGCATACGTAGATACACAATAGGTAGATAATAGTTATGTATTATGTATTACATAATGCATATACACTCCGCTCGCATCCGTCTATACAGACCGACGGAGGTAAGACATAAGATTATGTCCATGCATCATGACGGCTGTATAACATATTCAACTATCCTATTATTAACCTATTATTTCTTCTTAATTAATTTATTAATTATTAATCAACGCACAGCTCAAACTACTATACGGATCAGGCTGAAATTTTGCATGTAGATAGCTATTATAACGTAGGTGTCCGCTAAGAAAGGATTTTTGAAAATTTAACCCCTAAAGGGATAAAATAGGGGATTGAAAAATCTAAACTTAACGTGAGCGAAGCCGCGGGAAAAAGCTAGTTATTAATATTATAAAAGTTTGGATGGATGTTTAATGTTTATTACTCAATTACGCTGCAACGACAGAACCGATTCGGCTGAAATTTGGCACAGAGATAAATTATAGACTGGAATAGCACATAGGCTATAAAAATTCAGGCGGGAATAAAAAACCTTAATCACCAGCTAGTGTTATACTAAATGCGAAAGTTTGTGAGGATAGATGGATGTTTGTTACTCCTTCACGCCACAAGGAATAAGCTGATTTGTCTGAAATTGGAGATGGAGATAGCTCAAACCCGAAATTGACACATAGACTACATTTTGTACCGGAAAATTAAAGAGTTCCCGCGGGAATTAAGAAATTTTAAGCCACGCGGAAGAAATTGCATGCAGGTATCATTTAGTAATTTTATAAATGCGAAATCTTTAACAATTTCATGGCTTTTTTCGCATTCTGTAGACGAACACAGCAATACTATTTTATGGGTGAAAATCAGTGTTATTAAGGGAGATCTAAAAAAAATTTTAATCGACTCGGACGAATACTGAAAAAAAAAAGTAATTCTGCTGTAATCCGTCAAACAAAAAAATCTGTATGGCAATACACGCCGCCCGCGCGTACACCGTCGTTTCTCCAGAATAGAAGAGACACAGGAACAACACAGCGCCAACACGCAACGCCACACAAACTCCTTCAAAGCACACTTGACGTACGTTTCAAACACTATTTTAAAATATCACGAAAATTTTCTAAAGTGCATGTTCATCCCAACGCTCGACAATTACAAGATCTTGCAGAGTTTCTACAGCGCTTGAATCGCTTTAATCCCCCATTAAGCCCATTCCATTCGAAGCGACCCAGAGTTATGACACTTTAATGCAATTTCGTGATAATTCTTCCGTCCGGATATCCCCTCGGAAATCTCGGAAATCTTCTCTTTAATGCACTTAGTTTAAATTTCATAAGTTTGAGCGGGATTGTCTTCCTCCTATCTTTTATAGCATTTGTTTGAATCGATTGTTGGATTTTATTATGAAAATTCTTGAATTTAATTCGAACCTCGCTCAATCGAATTAATGCTGAAATCTATAGAGCGTACTCTGACTCGGCTCAGACTCAAGACAGAGATAAAACCAGACAGATTTATGTCGGAGCATATTTGTATCTCGTTTTAACTCTAATCTTGAGTCCGAGCTAAGTCAGAGCTAGCTCTACAGATCTCAACATTAGGCTATTTCTATACGTGGATTATGCTCATAAACCACGTAAGTAGAGCTTTATTGTCTAGGAGTTTAGATGATAGATTTCGCTCTCAGTTTTTGCCATAATCACTACATTGACCGACAAATAGAAATAGAAATATTTTTATTCAAATAAACTTTTACAAGCACTTTCGAATCGTCAATGAATCTACCACTGGTTCGGAATGCCTTTACTGCCGAGAAGAGCCAGCAAGAAACTCGGGGATTGATTTTGCAAAAAAAAAAATTTGACAATAGTTAATGAAACTATGCTATGTATACAGTGCTAAATATCCCATAATACCACCGAATAAGGTATAACACAAATTGCCGGTCAGAAAAATACTGACATTCGCCAAGAGGCACTCTGCTTATACGTTTTGTACAAGACTCGTGAAAGCACGAAACAAAGTTTTCTGTCAGAAAATTTCTGACAAATATGACATATACCCAGAGGCGTAACTATAGGGTGGCATGACGGCAAAATGCCACGGGCCCCCAGTCGGCAGGGGCCCCCGATCAGAGAGGGCCGGAAGCACAAGATGATCATAACATTTATAGCCATTCCTGTGACTACGGCTAGTGCCGAGCGATTATTTTCAAAATTAAAATTGATATAAACTAAACTCTTTGGGACAAGAAGAAAGGTTACGCACAGTGGTAGATTTACCAAATGGCTGATTTGACTGGAGTCTAGGGCAGCAGATTTTAGGGACGGCGAATTTGGGGCCAAAATTTTTATTTATGTCTCACAGAAATTAAAAAGATACATATTTGTAATACCTAAATGTCATTAGGTCCACAAACACATTTTAAAATAACCCCAATAACAATTACTAAATAGTTGGTAGGGCCGACCGGCGCATACAAACGCAAGGTCTCAAGCGCCAAAAGTACAGGACTAGATATGGCGCAGTGCAGAATAAAAAATTTCGCGCTCACTTCGTTCGTGAAAATGTCACTTTTCTGTTGCTATTGTAGGTGCCAAGAATGGACTACTAAGTGCCGTAATGCAATCATAAAAAATTTCACGCTAGCTTCGCTCGCGAAAATGTCACTTTTATGTTGCTATTGTAGGTACCAAGAATGGACTACTAAGTGCCGTAATGCAATCATAAAAAATTTCGCGCTAGCTTCGCTCGCGAAAATGTCACTTTTATGTTGCTATTGTAGGTGCCAAGAATGAACTACTAAGTGCCGTAATGCAATCATAAAAAATTTCGCGCTCGCTTCTCTCGCGAAAATGTCACTTTTATGTTGCTATTGTAGGTGCCAAGAATGGACTACTAAGTGCCGTAATGCAATCATAAAAAATTTCGCGCTAGCTTCGCTCGCGAAAATGTCACTTTTATGTTGCTATTGTAGGTGCCAAGAATGAACTACTAAGTGCCGTAATGCAATCATAAAAAATTTCGCGCTCGCTTCTCTCGCGAAAATGTCACTTTTATGTTGCTATTGTAGGTGCCAAGAATGAACTACTAAGTACCGTAATGCAACCATAAAAAATTTCGCGCTCGCTTCGCTCGCGAAAATGTCACTTTTATGTTGCTATTGTAGGTACCAAGAATGGACTACTAAGTGCCGTAATGCAATCATAAAAAATTTCGCGCTCGCTTCGCTCGTGAAAATGTCGCTTTTACGTTGCTATTGTAGGTGCTAAGAATGGACTACTAAGTGCCGTAATGTAATCATAAATACAATACGCTCCAAATTAAAGGTTATTAGAAAATCAAGTAATTGTAATTGCGTTTGTATGTACCTACTTCACGTAGTGATTTATAAAAAAAAAAAACACTATCTCATTGGGTGAGCTTCTTTATATTGGGCGAGGGAGGGCCCCATCCGATGAATTTGCCACGGGCCTCAAACGGTATAGTTACGCCTCTGCATATACCGCCTAATGCTATGACGTTTTCGATGACAAATTAAGCGACAAGGCAATGCGGGTGACGTATGGCTCAAGGGGCATCCACCAATCCCCTGTATCTGTATAACATCTGCTCCATCAATCATTCATCACTCACGATTGATTAATAACTGACTGATACAGAACCTATCTCTTAATGGATGCCTCACTCTAGCGCTGGCTGTAGGAAAACTTTCGTATAATCAGTTTTAATAGGACGACGCAGGAAGCGAACTAGCGAACGGTGCAATGATAAAAAGTTTACGCGAACTAAATAATGACAGTTTAACCTGCACTCTGCAGCCTCGATGCGATGTTCGCTTGGCTTCATCACATTTTGCTTCCAACTTTGCTTACTCGTTAATTTTAAAGCCATTATTTCGTTGTATACATCCTAGCCTTACATCGTAGCATGTTTCGATAGCCGAGTACGTTTAGTATAAGATTTAATTCGATAGATCGTATTCGTATTCGATTATATTAGTGTACCTACATGAACCATGGAACCCCTTGTTCCTTATAAAGCCTAATTTAACCATGGTGAAGTCGCGAGTAAAAGCTAATTAGGTAATCGACACGCGTACACGCGCGTTTACTGTGTTTTTAACCGACTCTCAAAAAAGGAGGAGGTTCAGAATTCGTCGGAAACTTTTTTTTTTTTTTAATTTTTTATGTATGTTATGATTACTCGAAGACGCCTGCCGACGACGATAAGGAAAATTCCTTTTTTGTTTGAAAGGGTATACTTCCCAGGTGGTCCCAGCCTCCCATTGTCATCAAGTCAGGATCTGATGATGGGATCCTGGAGAAATCGAGGGAACTCTTCAAATTTTATAGGCACTATTGGTATTCTTTGTAGTGGAGTTTGAAGTCGGTTTTGTAAAAATTATACTCCCTAGTGGTTAGCGTACGCGCGTCGTTGCGGTCGCGCTGTATATCCAACCCTACAAAATTTGTTATTTTCAAGTGTCATACTACACGGGCGGTTCTCCCGCCGCGGGAAACCGCTTCTGAACCGCTCTAGTCACAATTTAATATGAAAGTTGTATGGTGCATACTACACGGCGCGGTTTCCCGCCGCGGTTTGCAGGCGGGAGAAATACGACCGCCGCATGCAGCGTCAAACCGCCGCGGATAACCGCCGTTTTAAACTACACGGGCGGTTTCCCGCTATTACGTCATTCTGCGCGGGATCTTGGCGCGGTTTACCGCGCAAAGACAGCGGTAAACCGCGTAAAAGACAGCGGTAAACCGCGTAAAAGACAGCGGTAAACCGCGTCCCGTGTAGTTTGATGGTCTGCGGCAGCTTTGTCGAGCGGATTCCCGCAGCGGGAGAACCGCCCGTGTAGTATGGCACCAAGGGTTTGGCATAACTATACATTTGCTCTTGAATGACAAAGTTTGAGAGGGTAAGCTATTCAAATCGTGTCTAATTATGCCCGGTCAGGCCTCGAACTTCTAACTAATCTTAACTTTCTTTTATCTTTTAATAATAATCTTGTTACAATATCAAAATGACGTTTACGTTTTTAGTTCACTTTAAAATAGGAAAATGCTCGAGCTGGCAGAAAATGATCGAGGGATTTTTCTGGTGGGAGGCTTTGGCCGTGGCTAGTTACCACCCTACTGTCAAAGACGTGCCGCCAAGCGATTTAGCGTTCCGGCACGATGGCGTGTAGAAACCGATTAGGGGTATGGGTTGAATCTACCCATACCCATTCCAAGTTAGCCCGCTACCATCTTACCATCGTCACTTACCATCAGATGAGATCGCAGTCAAGGACTATCTTGTTAGTGAATAAAATAAAAAAAGATTTTTTTCAGTTTTTCGAACTTGACTCCAAATTGGACAATTGTACTGCATTGGGTGTGAAACTAGTGGGACTTCAGCGTAAATCACTGCGAGTCAAATAGTGCCTTATACTGACCAGTATTAAAGCGAACAGCGGCAAAGGAGCGTGATGGGTTGCCATCAGGGTCCCAGCGCCCAGGCTGATGGTGACCAGCAGAGAGCCCGACAAAGCCAACGCCTCCCACTCAGCGGCCGCTGGCAGTAGCGCCATCGCCAGCACCACTGACAGTATGAGTATTATCACTGACAGCACTGATATCGCTGTCACTTGCGCTGATAAATCCTGCAACAAGGGAAATGCTTTGATTGTTGTTATTTCTTTGCCCTGATACGACCTAATATGTGAGGCAAAACCTAAATGACGACCACGACCGAAGGCAGATGAAGGCGTATGTCGTTTAGGCTTGTATGTATGTACGCCGCATTGGATAGCCGCGATTGTAAGGATTTAGTTTTTAAAATCTCTGTGATTTTCCGGGATAAAAAGTAGCCTATGTCATTCTCTAGGTCCTGAACTATACCCTCACAAAAAATCATGCCAAACCGTAGCTTTATTGCAGCGTGATTGAAAGACAAACCAACAAATCAACAAACCAACACATTTTCGCATTTATAATATTAGTAGGATGTATATTATCCCGACTCGGTTTTTATTTCTGCTTACAAAAGTGGCATACTTGCGCCGCTTACTGTATTCAGCCATTTTAACAGCGACATGAACCCCGACAATAGATGGCGTTGCTTGGTATTACATCGCGATATCGTAGCCTTGTGCTGCATATATGATGAGAAGTTATGCGCATTTTTGCAGCACTGAATAAGTCTGCTCCGGCGACTATTCTAAATTCTTCTTCTTCTTCTTTATAATTTTTGTAACAGTACCAGCCTGGTACTGCAGAGTCTAGTGTACAAGCTTATAATGTATGATCGCTTCAGGTACGGACTACGGATCTAAGTAAGACCCAATTTGGAAATATTGTGAACCTTAACCCCAAATTGGTTGTCCCAAGTTGGCCCGCTTCTATCTTAGTCTGAATCCACACTTTCTACCAGGAGATATCGCAGAAATTAATATCAAGATGCCAAAGCTTGCTTTTGAATAAAATAACGAACCTAACTTGGTTTAAGTAATTAAAATTAAACGTTAATGTGTATTTTGTGATATGAGTTAATATAATGTATGTAGGCAAGCGTCCTGCATACAGTACCTTATGCCATATAAAGGTCTGAAGCGCAAAAACAAATAATAATCGAATTGTCTACTACGATAGTGTAGATTTGCCTTATATGCAATGGAATTCAAATTATGCATCTAGTTACTGTAGCTATGGAATTCGAGTTTCGATGTTACATGAATGTGTATGGCTTTGATGTGAAATTATTATGTCAAGAACTGCCATCTATAATTAATTATTATTATATTAATTAATATAATTATAGTCTAGGTACCTAAGGTATAGAGAATTTGATTTAATTCTGCAAAATCACCATCATCTCTACCGCTCTTAATATCTCAAGAAAATATATCGACAGCCAGGCATTTTGGGTCGTTATAAATATTCATAATAAAAGCTTCTGCTATCCTTGGTTATTCTACTAATATTATAAATGTGAAAGATTTGATGGATGGATGTTTGAAACTCGATAACGCCGCAACTGCCGCAACGACTAAACCGATTTAGCTAAAATTTGGCACAGACAAAGCTTATAGTCTGGAGTAATACATAGACTTTTTATCCCGAAAAATAAGAGAGTTCCCGCGGGAATTAGAAAACCTCATCACCCAGAAGTTGCGGTTATCAGCTTTTAAGGCACTTATGAGGCACAACATAATAGAAACTCATTCAAAAAATACATATAGAAAAATATATAAATGTTACATATATGTACATTGTATACGAGGAAATGGTAAAATTTCCACGACATATTTTAAGAATCTTAATCCATACGAAGGAATTCACGGGCTTGGCCTAATCCTTCACAAATGTTGAACACAAAAGCGTTAGTTTTTTCACACAACAGAAACTAAATTCAATCGCTCCCATAAATCGAAAACCACTAAGCAGACGCCGACGATATAATCCAAGGAAAAGGAAATATAATAGAAGTTATAACACAATAGAGTTCGGTCTATTGGACTTGATAAAACGCCGCCAAAAGGAAAATAATTTTGACCTCATATCACAACAAAAAGATTCGAAAGGTAGAGCTGATAACATGGATAATGACCATTTTTACAAAAGAGCAAAGAGTATTATAGCTTGCTTTTTCCCGCGACTTCGTCCGCGTGGAGTTATGTTTTTAAAAATCCCGCAGGATCCCTCTGATTTTCCGGGATGAAAGGTAGCCTATGTCACTCTACAGGTCCTCACACCTACCAAAAAAAACATCGATCCGTGATCGAGACCAAACAAATCTACCAAAAAGCACACTTTCGCATTTATAATATTAGGAAGGAATACACCAAATTGAATAATTACAACATTGTCAGGAGTAGTAGAATAAGGTACAGTTCTTGCAATTCACGAGAGCGACTTGTGGTTACGTCGTGTACATGCACATTGCATAAATGTGCATGCCTGTAAGGAGTCCAGGTGGGAGCGGTCAGGCGCGAGCGCTCGCTCACACTTGTACAGATACGACACACATACAACCATGAGCCACGCACCCTCGTGAATTGTAGGAACTATACCTTGTAGGTGGTTGACGATTCACAATATATTATAGTCAAATGGCATAATAATTGTAGTCAAATGGCCACTATTTTTGTGGCTTTTTCCGCCCATGTTTATATATCTTTGTCTCCCCGCTTTCCATTTCTCTTCATTTCCCCAGATGCTTCCGATATTCTATTATTATTCAAGGTAGGTACAATTGGAAATCAGTGAACTTTGATTAACTCTGATTAACTTAATTTTGGATAGAGTCAGGCGTTACTTTGCGGAAGTTCATGATTAACAGAAAATGTTAGAGTTATTTTGCTGTAATCCGCCAACAGAAAAAAATCTGTATGGTCAAACATGCAGTTATAAGCTAAGCACCGCTTACCTCCCCAACCAAGCAATAAAGCAAAGTTCCCAAGCAAGCAATGCCACCACCACTCACATGCACCACCACACAAGACTTTAATACTACTCTCGACGCACGTTTCGCCCCGACACCGGAGCATCCTCAGGAGATATCGACTTTACAATGCTGTATTGTCTAGTGACGTGTGTGTGAAATGTGCGGTATTATATACTATTTTTATCCCCACTACTGTTGCCCCGCCCACTACCCCCCGAACTCCCCTCGGACCCCCCCGGATTCGCCCCTTCGAATAAACGGAGTAACGGTGAATTTGAAACATTGACTTGTTCGTTTAGTAATTCAAACTTATTATTTTTATTATGTTTGATTATTTCTAATTGTTCTAACTGACTGTGAGCATGTTAGAACAATTAGAAATAATCAAACATAATAAAAATAATAAGTTTGAATTACTAAACGAACAAGTCAATGTTTCAAATTCACCGTTACTCCGTTTATTCGAAGGGGCGAATCCGGGGGGGTCCGAGGGGAGTTCGGGGGGTAGTGGGCGGGGCAACAGTAGTGGGGATAAAAATAGTATATAATACCGCACATTTCACACACACGTCACTAGACAATACAGCATTGTAAAGTCGATATCTCCTGAGGATGCTCCGGTGTCGGGGCGAAACGTGCGTCGAGAGTAGTATTAAAGTCTTGTGTGGTGGTGCATGTGAGTGGTGGTGGCATTGCTTGCTTGGGAACTTTGCTTTATTGCTTGGTTGGGGAGGTAAGCGGTGCTTAGCTTATAACTGCATGTTTGACCATACAGATTTTTTTCTGTTGGCGGATTACAGCAAAATAACTCTAACATTTTCTGTTAACTTAATTTTATTCTTTTGATAAAAAATTTAAACTTTTTGAATAATCATCCGCGAATCGCTTTAATTTAAACCGATTTTGAGGTTATTTTTTTTTTTCAGAATGGGTTTTACGTTGCTCTGTTATATATGTCCTTGACCACTTTTCTGAAGGTAGTTAAATAAACAATGCACTCCTATGCAGTTGATTGAAGCGAACTAACCTGTAAGGTTACCATCAAATAGCCATTAAATTAATGCCCATAAAAGGTTTTTACGAACCATCGTATCTATGTAGTTCCGAGTCGATTACGTCATCAACAATTATTATGAAAGGTTCCATTACTCCAATTAAATAATTATTTCCTTCTCTTTCAATATTAGTTAATCCATTTTTGATTTTGAAAAAATTTCATTTTCTGCTATGTTTTGTATTGAACGGGTTTTTTGATATAGTTCTTCCATTTCACAAGGGCTCATGGTTATGTGTGTGTCGTGAGCGAGAGCTTGATCGCGCCTGGCCGCTCCCACCTAGGCTCCTGACAGGCACGCACACTTACGTAATGTACATGTATCTACACGACGTATCCACAAGTAAAGCTCCCGTAACTTCGTGTGATAAACGTACTATAACAATGTACGTATATTAGGAACAAAGCCGATTTGCACATAGATTGTAACGGGTGGGCGAAGAAGAGGTAAGCAGAATTTTTGAACTGTCAGAATTGACTGTTTGTTTAAATTTTAATATTTATCGCGAGTAGAAGTGGTTTTACATTCCATCAAAATACTATTCAGTTGATTTATGAGTACATCAAAATGTGTATGATTTTTCGGAACATGTAATATAACGTAACTCATATAAATATGCTTTTGAAAATCTAAAGATTAATATCCAGGGTGTGAGGGGCATGCTAACAAAAACTTTGTGTAGAAGTATCTTTAGATACTACTAGCTTTTGTTCGCGACTTCGTTCGCGTGACTGGTTAGTGTTTTTACGTATAAGAATGCATACACGAAATTGAGCGCTAATAAAAGGACGTTATAGTACAATTTACTTTGACACCAATGTCATCGAATAAGAATACGATTAATCGAATTAAATTTTAGACTAACCCTACTGGACTATAGTTTCTCCCGGCACGTGTAATGTAGCCAGAATTTTGGACATATTTATCAAAATTGTAGAGCAGGTTACAAGCTTAAAGTTCCAATAGTGCATGCCTGATGCCTGCGAGATCACATTAGACGTGAAGCTAACTCGATCCCGCTTATGAGATTAGCATCCTAGGACAGGCTAAGGCGTACTTTGCTTAACATGCATGTAGATGCGTTTTACCTCTGTATTATTGCAATTAACCTAGTAATACCTGAGAGGGTTATTTGTGGCCCACTACATACATAAATCTCTAGCAATTATGGCATATTGGCTAAAACGTTGGCCTAGTTGAGTATTGGGTTCAATCCCCAGGCACGAAAAAATTAATTTCTCTCTCTGTGTGTGTGTGTGCGCGCGTGCGTACGTGCGCGTGTGTGTGTGTTTGTTAATCCTTCACGCCACAACGAGTGAACCGATTTGGCTGGACTAAAGTAGTAGTACTTTATTATAAATACTCACGCCCATTCCAACAAACGATCTCAACACGTAGTTGAGGAATCACGAGCCTTATTATGTTAAATTGTTAACCTATTTATGTTAATATAGTACAGGGTTTTTTTTAAAGAATATCACCCCTCCAAATAAGCGGAAAGCTTGTGCTAGGAGTGGGTACGACAATAGTGCAACGGGTGGGGTTTGAACCTGCGTCCTTTCAGTTTTCGACCCGCACTGTTAACCGTTGGGCTATTGGGGATTCAAAATAGTTTATACACTTACATGAGAATGTAGAATACACACAGCAATGAGCAGCACCATGCTACAGAACAATGTGACACAGAGAGCGGACATGAAGAGCGCGTGCTTCAGCCGCACGCAGTACCGCCTGTACAGGGCCTCCAGCTCAAGCTCTGTGCCTTCCTCCTCTGTGGACAAAACAATATGTGAATGAGGGTAGACCAACATCGTAAAGCTAGTGGCAGCCTATTGGTTAAGACTTTGGCACCCTTTCGAGGAGGAACAAATTAGCGCTGTGGTCTTATAACTGGGAGGTCTCGGGTTCGATTCCCGGCGGAGACAATTTGGGAATTTATAACTGTGTTGGTCTGGTCTGGTGGGAGGCTTTGGCTGTGGCTAGTAGACGCTATCGTCACACGTGCAACCAAGCGATTTAGTGTTCCGTAATGGCGAATAGAAACTGATTAGGGGTATAGGTTGAATGTACGCTGCCATACCCCTTCCAAGTTAGCCCGCTACCATCTTAGACTTCATCGTCGCTTAGATACCATCAGGTGAGATTGCAGTCAAGGACTATCTTGTCATCGAATATTAGCCAAGCTGAACTTGACTTATATTCTCCTCTCCCCTCCAAATAAGCGGAAAGCTTGCGCTAGGAGTGGGTACGACAATAGTACAACGGATGGGGCTCGAACCTGGGACCTTTCAGTTTTCAGTCCGCACGTTAACCGTTGGGCTATTGAGGCTTAAAAATATAATATAACCATATATTACCACTAGACCAACGAAGTTGATTTCAAAACTATTAGACTACCTGTTCAGTAACTTATCGAATTCCAGTGCTTATTCGCAACTGAGTTACCGCTGTGTGTATAGTACTTGGTGTTCGCAACTTCAACCGCTCCTATCGCTGGGAAAGTTTGCCCAAATCCGCGTATTTATTCACTCCGCGTATTGCGTCGGTTTGTATGTTTAACTATGTTTGCTTTGAGAAGTTGTGTTGACGATTCTAGAAGAACTCTCTCTAGCAAATTCTCTATAAAAAGGGGAAAGAAGATAATGTAAATTCTATCTATTCTATCTCGTTATATGTGACATCTGCATAGTTAGTTTGGTTTCATTACTAATGGGCAGTAGGTCCTTGATTATTACGCCAACATAGTTATTATTTGTTTACTTAATAGTTTTCCTTTTTTTTTAATTCGATGATTAGTCCTTACCTGCGATCTCACCTGATGGTAACTGACGATGCAGTCTAAGATGGTAGCGGGCTAACTTAGAAGGGGTAAATATTGTCTAGACAATACAGCATGTGAAGCATTGTATAGCAAAATAATTCTAACCTTTTCTTGCAAACATAATTATCATCAATAAACTTAATGAGATTAGAATCTATCAAAAATATCGATACGGAATATATCGATACTTTTGGCATTTCCAACATCCCCGGCAAATAAGCCGGCAGACCTTCAAATTCTATCTACGATACCTTAATTTCACAGAATTTTCTTTAACACTGATTAAGGAAAGGATAAAAACGTCAGGATAAAGGCCTAAAATAAGCCCGTTAGACAATAATTCGTATTAGTGACATTGAAAAAGGTATACAAATTATGACATTTTTCACAAATCCTTCGGCTTTTGTGAAGACAAGCGCGCTTATTCGTTGTAAACAAGCTTATTTTTTATTACCACTTTTTCGTAAAACATTTTTGAAGGTACTGCAGTTATATTATAGTTATTAATAATTATTTATAAAAGATACAAAATTATAGAAGACAGTAATTGAGTAAAGCTCGCTGCATACATAACGTGCACAGGACGGGACGGGACGTGGACGGGACGGGACGTGGAGTTTTGGAAATATCGTTTCATAGAAAATGTAAACGACTGTGCATACGTCACGGAGCACGGACGGGACGGGAACGTGCCACGCGCGGAACGGGAAAAATATCGTCGGCGACGATGTTTAGCACGTCCCGTCCCGCACGTGCCCCGTCCCGTCCGTGATTCCGCTGCGTATCCACAGTCGCCCCGTTCGCTCCGGAGAGCTAAGTAGTGATGTTTGTGTATTTACCTACCAAGCAAAAATGGACGAATGGAAAAACTAATCGAGTGTGTACGATCACATCCAGCTTTGTATAATTTTGCAATTCTTTCTTTAATAAATGAGGGCTCAGCTTATTTTCCAGTAAAGCAAAACATTCTTTTGTCATACGAAAATACTTATAAAATTGAGTCTCGTCATCCAAAAGTTCTTTGTAAAGAGTGTGGTATTCTCCTTCTTGTTCTCTTTTCTGCCATGTAGGATGTACAGAAAATCTTCTTTTCCTCTTGACGGCCGTAGCTTCTTCATCATCTAAAGCAATAGCAATTAAAGCCAATTCTTCAAATGAAAAATCCATCTTTCCTTGTTCACATCACTAGCACATTAGTTCTGAGTTATTGCCACGTTGCGTATGCATTAAAAATTCCCGTCCGTGTTTACTAACCACGTTCGGGCCCCGTCCCGTCCACGTCCCGTCCCGTCCCGTGCACGTTACGTATGCAGCGGCCTTTAGTGTTGGTTTCTAACGGGATTTTCAAAATAGTCGTGAATAAAAGCCTGAAATAAATAGCCTTTAGAGGATCACCGATACGCAAAATTAATTAATTCCCGCATAATAATACGTACTGAATTTGTTTAAAAGGCTTACGAGTAGATTATTTTACTAGTTTATCAGCTACATTTTAAACGAATTGGGTTCGTAATTTAATAATCCCAGCTTTAAATCCCTTTGGATCTAAAGTACATATATATACGTACATATGTATACGAGTAGTTTTATACCAATGTATAATTTCACCAAAAAATGGAACCCTGGTTTAGGTATTATACAACATGACTGTCCAGGAAGTTTTTTCTTTTGTATATATCTAATCGGTTTTGCACCGGTAAATATAATACCGGTAGGTACTTGCCTACGTTTTTTCAATGTCGTAATGTGATAAAACGTGTGATAATGCTATATAAAAAATAGCTTATAAAGTAAAAGTCGTTTTTTATGATAAAATTAACAGACCTTGCCTTGCACGTCACGAAATCCTTGTCCTAAGCCATTGACATTGAAGTAGGCATAACATACTCTTCCCATTAGGATGAAATTATGTCCACAAAATATTTGGAAGCTTTCCAAAAGTAATACGGAGTTGTGATGCGGAATATTTTCAGAATTTTTAAATCATTGAGCCATTGAAAGTTTATTCTAATAACGAAATTTTTACTCATGACGAATGGAGATGCTTTGAACGAAAGTGTTTGTCTGTTTGTTTGTGCTGTTTACCGGATATTTTTCCTATGTAGGTAGGTACTACCCGTTCACTGCAAGTTGGCCGCTACCTAACGCCACGCTTCCCCGCATCGCACCTCGAGTCAGACCCGCTTAGTACAGATAACAACGTACTGCTTGCGATTATCACTACCGTATTCTTTAAACTTGTGTTATTGTGAGATACGTTTTAAATGTTTTCGTTAAGTTTTACTTCGTTATTTATTTTTGTTTGCTTCCTCTTATCCGCATGTCGTTTTCTACGATGAGTTAAAAAGAAAATGTTTTGCATAGCGCATACTGTTGTATTACTATAATTAAAGACTTTCTTAAAGGGGAGAACAATTAAAAATTAAAAATCATGCCCTTCGGTACTCAAAGCGTCATTGCAATGAAAAGCATTGCTGGAAAATAAATCTTCAGTCACAGTCGTGGTTACAGTAAAAAATACAACTACTATTTTACTGTATGACGTCGTTTTGTAACTGTCAACGACGGCCAACTTGAAGTGAACGGATAGTATGTACGTGTATATGCTTTCTTTGACACGTTTATCACCGATTGCAGAAATTTTTCAATTTGCAAATACATATTGTAATGCCAAGCGTCCGTTATCTCACCATAAATATATCACTCAGATATCTAGTCCACAGCACCCCATTCAGTCGCCCACTTAAGTATTTTAGTGTCCATTACTTTAAATAGTTCACTGACCTCTGTGGGTGTAGAACCAATCCTAGATAGTTATTATCGTTCGGACTTATTGATGTAACGTGGTGCACGACTCTTTTTACAAACATATTGTAACAACGCTAACTATATATTACGCTAACTATTCACTCTTCATTATATATAAAATTCAAAGTCCTGACTGACTGACTGACTGAGATATCAACGCACAGCCTAAACTACTGAAGTTAGAAACTTGAAATTTTTACAGTTGGTTCCTTTTATTACGTAGGTGCACACTAAGAAAGGATTATTGGAAATTCCACCCCTAAGGGGTTTAAATAGGGGATGGAAGTTTATATGAAACTCCGTCATTTTTCAAGCTGTTTCCATCAAAGTTGGTATTTGAGCTTTCAGCTAAAAATAAAGAAGTACGTGTGTCACAGTTTTTGAAAATTCCACCCCAATACCTAATTCCACGCAGACGAAGTCGCGGGGGCAAAAGCTAGTTATCTATATTTTAGCACAACCAAGTAGCAAAATTATACTTATTTGTTTTCGAAGTTATGACCCGTCAATCTTCCCTATTTTGGAGCTTATAGACGCTTTGTACCTGAATAAACAATACATAAATAATAAAATACGAATTAGCAAAATTAACAACTTGATACTTTACTTAATAAGAATTTCAAATGTGTTTAATTTGTATAAAAATATTAACTAGTTTTGCATAAATTAACATAATAAAAAATGTTGATTTTCACTGTCGAAACATCGCGCCCATGCTTTTCAATATTTCCCGACATAAATGCGGAATGAAGTAGCATGCTTTCACACGAGACTTTTAAAAACAAAAATGTAAAGAAACCTCTTGCCCCGGAACACGATTTCAATTGCCTTAATGTCTTTCTGGGAGTCGTAAATGGCAGCAACAGCAATAAAGAAAGGGTAATATTACATGAAGGCGCGCCTTTTCTCTCCATGAAAAATGTGGTAGGTTCTGTCCGTTACCAGCTAGACGGTGAGCTTTACGGTAATTTTTGAAGTTACCGTCAGCTGAGAATAAAGTATAGTTTTCAATCCAGTACTTTTCAGTCATTTTCAGTGCAGTTCTTAAAAGCTTTGTTAATTGACACTGGCAAGCAATTAAATGGGTGATAGAAAAAAAATCGACGTTTGCCTTCAATAGTAGATTTATCTACTCTAAGCTTCAATCATGAGCCTTCTTCAAAATACATGAACTGAAAACAGATTAATTATATGTATAAAAAGAGAGAACTGAATATGAATACAACTTCGGAAAATATTGTTTTTAATCGACATAAAAAAAGAGGTTTACTCAAACGATACGTACTATTACTCAAAGACGCCTAGTCTAGACCAATTGTTTCAAAGGGTATACCTCCCAGGCAATCCCATGGTCATCAAGTCAGGATTTGATTATGGTATCCTGCAGAAATCAAGAAAACTTTTATTTTGATTATTTTTAATCAATAGATATACACCCGGGTATCGAGACTTCCTATATGAAGAATGGTTCTTCATATAGGAAGTTACCATTTAAATGATCCATTAAGACCATTTAAATGGTCTAAGCCGTACGCTTAGACCATTTAAATGGTCTTAGACTACGTGCGTCTATTCAAGGACCATTCAACTTTTGATCCCGTCTGTCTACATCTAAAATGACTCCGACACACATGAATCTTCCCTTTGACACTGCAATAGTCTCCCAAGGTGAAAATAGTTAATGAATAGAACAAATGACTTTGGCAGAAGACCAATATGAATTACCGTTGACTCTGCAAACGATGGTCTTTAAATCAACGTAATAAAGTTTAAACTCGTCTGGATTTTTGTGTAGTAGTTACTTATGTTTTGCTAGAGCTAATCGCTGCATTGTTTGGCTCTGATGACTGCGATTAATTGTTTTTGATACTACGTTTATTTCCTCGTACGTTTTATAGGGCTTTTAATGGTGTGTAATATGTTTTAATTGTCAGTTAGAGGGACAGGTAGCTACAAGAGTAGGTGGATACCGTGTTACTCTTGGTCCTTTCTAGTTATGCTTCAACCCACCTCGACCTTAGTGGTAATTTTTTTTTTATTGGATGACAAAATAGTCCTTGACTGCAATCTCACCTGATGAAGTGACGCAGTCTGAGATGGTAGCGGGTTAACTTGGAACGTTAACTTGGAACGGGCATAGCCCTAATCGGTTTCTATATACCATCGTGCCGGAACGCCAAATCGCTTTGCCGCACGTCTTCGTCGGTAGAGTGGTTAACCACGGCTAATGCCTCCCACAAGACTAGACCAAAAACAATCCAGAAATTATAAATTCCCAAATTGCCCCCGCCGGGAATCGAACCCGAGACCTCCCAGTTATAAAACCATAGCGCTTACCACTGCGCCAGGGAGGTCGTCAAAAAGCCAGTGATGGGTTGCTGATAATAATGATGGTGATGATGATATAAAAGATACGTTTCGATACCTTTGATGAAGCCGCTTCTATACCAATATTCTTCTGTACTTATTTATGTTTATCTATGTATAATAAATAATTTTGATAAAGATTAAAACCTCCACTAGACAGGTTTATTATAATGAAGGATAGTATGATCATGCGGTATTATGCGATATTTTCTTTTAGTACCTTTTGTTTTAAGACCCCACACTGACTGATGAAATAATAAAGATGCAATAGAATTATTAGAATGTCTAGGTACTTGTATTCTTCGTCATGCAATATGGCTTTACCTGTTCTTAGTAAAAGCTTACTGACTAAGATTATACACCTGCGAAAATGTGTTTTTTGTTGGTTTTCCTTCAATATTGAAGTGATAGATTTTTTACATATTTAATATGATATTTTAAAAAGAGCAACCGCCTAGTTTCTTGCTGGTTTTTCTCGGTTGGAACGGCATTCTGAACCAGTGGTATACTCAATTGACGATTCGAATGCACTTTGTAAAAGTTTATTAGAATTATTAAAAAAAAAATCTATTCTATTTTACTTTTTCCGACAAATCAAACAATCCCCGGGGGACTAAAATAAATGATATATATCTCGCGATGCCAAAAACAGTGCACACAGTCACACACCTTAGAAAAATCGGAAGATAAAACGCAGCTGTGTAGCAAGGACGCAGAAATCATTATCAGATGATTACCCTACTGTCAAAAATGTGCCGCCAAGCGATTTAGCGTTCCGGCACGATGGCGTGTAGAAACCGATTAGGGGTATGGGTTGAATTTACACTGCTATACCCCTTCCAACCGCCCGCTACCATCTTAGACTGCATCGTCACTTACCATCAGGTGAGATCGCAGTCAAGGGCTATCTTGTCATAGAATAAAAAAAAAAAAGATTCGATGCACCTGTGTGGGGGAGCTTTTATATGTTCCATAATTTCATTTTATGGTCCTTATTGCCCTACGGCTAAATACCATGTTATTATAATCAACAGAACACAGTGGTTGGAAAATAAAACGTGAATATTTTTTCACAAAATAAAAAACATTTCAAATTAATTGCGCCCGCGAGTGATATATTAAGGGCTGGCTCTTTTTTGCGCAACAAGTTAGTGTGTGAAAAGCAGAAAGCATTTTTGGCACAATTCCATGTATCTCCGTAGGGACCGAAAGCTAAACCCTTGAATATTTCACAGAAATGTTATTAAAAAAAACGGCCAAGTGCGAGTTGGACTTGCCTACGAGGAGATCCGTACCATCGCAACGAGCAAAAGCGCCGAAAATCGCGTTTCTTTTATGAGGACCCACCTTTATTTATTTTAGTTTTATTATTTGTTGTTATAGCGGCATAGCGGCACATTCTGTGAAAATTTCAAGTACGACCTATTACAGTTCATGAGATACAGCCCGCTGGCAGACAAACTGACGGACAGAGGGACAGTGGAGGCTTAATAATAGGGTCCCGTTGGCACTCTTTCAAACCCCAAAAACAAATTTGCCAATGTTATTACATACAATATGGTTCCGTACCCCATAAATCTTGTGTGACTTGTTACGATAGCAATAATGGCAAAACAGGTGGCGAACCTAGAACTTTTCAGATTTCAGCCCTCGTCTTACCTGTTGAACTACCGAATAGGGTAGGGCAGGGATGTAGGGTTTCAAATGCTTTTGAATGAAATATTTGATTATAATCTATGGGATGCAAATATTCAAGTTAGCAAAGTTTAACCTCTACGCATAAGCTACGATGTAGCACTTTCTCTACGAAAAATTCATTTGAACTATTACGACATTAAATTATGTATTTGTGATCTTTGTCGTTTAGCTGATAAATGTCCACTGTTAGATACATAGGTCTATTGTATAGATTCGGTCTTTATAGATTCTTTAGAATTTCTAAATTGTCTCTGGTCTGGTCTGGTGGGAGGCTTTAGCCGTGGCTAGTTACCACCCTACCGTTAAAGACGTGCCGCCAAGCGATTTAGCGTTCCGGCACGATGGCGTGCAGAAACCGATTAAGGGTATGGGTTGAATGTACACTGCTATACCCCTTCCAAGTTAGCCTGCTACCGTCTTAGACTGCATCGTCACTTACCATCAGGTGAGATCGCAGTCAAGGGCTATCTTGTCATCGAATTAAAAAAAAAAGACTTCCACATGACGTAGATTGCACCCCTTGTATCCACTCCTACACCGTCGTTGTATCAAGTGAGGGGTCTGCCGCTTTACAGTGCTATTCCAGCATTTTGAGACAACAGTATCCCTTACGAGGATATATCAGAAACGAGGAGATCCATAGACGAATCAGAGTTAGGTGCCGATATAGTTCATCGAGTAGCAAAGTTGAAGTATTATTGGATGGGGCACATAGTTTAAAGAGCTAATTGTCGTTGGGGTCCCAAGATACTGGAGTGGCCACCTCGCACCAGAAAACACAATCTTGGTAGACTCCCTACTAGAGGTGCCTATAAGAATGATCTAGACGATTTACTACTATGTCTTTCAACGCTCATGTTTATTTAGTGACTAGCTGATGCCCGCGACTTCGTCCGCGTGGGTTTAGTTTTTAGAATCCCGCGGGAACTCTTTGATTTTCCGGGATAGTCTATGTCACTCTCCAGGTCCTTGTCTATGCCCATGTAAAAAATCACGTCGACCCGTAGCTCTATTTTAGCGTTATTAATGGACAAACCAACTAACTAACAAACACACTTTCGCATTTATAATATTAGTAAGGATTATGGTACTTTTAAATCTAGACTTTTTACTAGAGTATTTTGAATTACGACATTTTAAGATCCGGACGTTTTGCTTCTAGGGCATTTAGCATTCTTGTCTATTTAGTAATTAAGACGTTCAAATATCTAGACATTGAATATTCTTATTGCAACCCCCACTAGGTAAGTCCCGGGTAGGTAGACCGACGCGATAGAGGAGTTGCAACGAGTCGTTGGATACTGGTGGCGCAAGACTGAGGCATGTAGATGTGTAAACGAGAGACTTACGTCCAGCTGTGGATATCTATTGGTTGATAAAGAAAAGATGATAAAGAAGGGACCACAGTTTTGAGTTTGTTAAAATTATAATACAGGAGCTTTACGAAGCACAATTAATTAATTTCATCCACCGCTGAAATTCAAATCCACAAAGCCTCGTTAACCAAAAATATGAAAACGTTAAATTAATTATAATTTCCTTAATGTTACCTTCTATACTGTCTTCCGTGTCCATTTCGGCCATTTTCACAATTATTTATTGACCTTCTATTAACAAAACTTTATTATCACAATACTATTCAAACTACATCATAATATTGTAATAAGTAAATTCAAATAATTCCTATCCACTTTACGCATATAAAACTTTTTTGCTCGCGATGTTTTGGAGGGAAAATCGCATCGACGCCACGACTGTTCCCTTCCAGAGTACAAAGCATACTGGCTAGTGGTTGGGGCATAAGTGGCTATGGGGAAAATGTTTTCAATGGGAAACAAAGTCGGAAAATGGTCACATCGTTAGGTGCTAAAAAAATTTAGAATTAAACTTTTATCCGCCCTTTCGCTCCCGTGGAATAAGAAATTGCGCCAATTTCGTGTATCCTATCCCGAGGGAAATTAGAAAAATCCGGAAAACAATTATTAGTGACTAGCTTTTGCTCGCGGCTTCGCTCACGTTAAGTTCGAGTTTTCAAATCCCTATTTTACCCCATTAGGAGCTGACTTTCCAAAAATCCGTAGCGAATGCCTACGTCATAGCTATTTGTATGACTTTCTGTCCGATACGTCAAGTAATTTCAGTTGTGCGATAATCGTAAATCAGTCAGTCGGTCACCTTTTCCTTTTATATATTTAGATTATAACCATTATTATTACAGAAGTAATGCAACGTTAAAGCTTTATATTTACGCTTTAAAATTGCATTATTTCCTAAATCCTCTCTTTTTCCTACACCGTGGGAATTTCGAATTCTGGCAATCTGGCATTTCCTTATAGGTATACATTATATATTGTTATAATCTCTGTGCATAATTTCTGCTTTCTACAAAAGTCTAATACTGAGATCTATAGAGCGTGCCTAGACTCAGCTCAGATTCAAGATAGAGGTTAAAACGAGACACAAATATTATGCTCTGGCATAAATCTGTCTCGTTTTAATTCTGTCTTAAGTTTAAGCTGAGTGGGAGTGCGGTCTATAGATTTCAGCCGTAGAATTTAGCTTGATGTTATGGATGTGGTAGAGTCAGTCAGTGGCTAGGACAGAATCGGAACTTTTATTTATATTTATAGACTAGCTTTTGCCCCCGCGACTGCGTTCGCGTGGAATTAGGTATTGGGGTGGAATTTTCAAAAACTGTGACACACGTACTTCTTTATTTTTAGCTGAAAGCTCAAATACAAACTTTGATGGAAACAGCTTGAAAAATGATGGAGTTTCATATAAACTTCCATCCCCTATTTAAACCCCTTAGGAGTGAAATTTCCAATAATCCTCTCTTAGTGTGCGCCTACGTCATAAAAGGAACCAATTGTAAAAATTTCAAGTTTCTAACTTCAGTAGTTTACGCTGTGCGTTGATATCTCAGTCAGTCAATCAGTCAGTCAGGACTTTGAATTTTATATATATAGATTACAGATAGATTAAACAAAATGAAAATAGATAAAATAAAATAAGGGATCTTGGTAATGGAGATTAGTTGAGTTACATTGTGATATTCATGTAACGTTACAACCATAAAACGACCTGTTCACACGTACTAAGATAAACTTCTCTGAGAGAGATATCTTGGGACTGCGGATTTCCTTTAGGTATATTTAGGCTAAAGCCAAAACGATCATTTACGCTCATGACATATGAGCGTAAATGATCGTTTTGGCTTGTATGTGTTGTTTTCTTAAACATATTAATATTAGTTACAAATGATTGTGTTAACTTTTACATAATCTTAATCACATCACAATATAACAAACATATGATATTACAATAACCAGATTCATGAGAGCTTTGTTACGTCATATAACAATCATCAGATATTTGAAAAAAATATCTACTCAAACTACAATATTTATAAATTACTATTGTAGCTAGTCTCTAGCAGTCTCTATCGTCGTCTATTTTTATTTGATTGTCAGACGCAGATGTTAGAAAAATACACGTGCATATTCCACAGATTAATTTCACCAAGAACAAAGATAAATCTTAAATACCAATTTCAATATCGCTGAAAAAGTTTCATTATATAATCAGCCAAAATTCATCCACCGTTGGACATAGACCTGTAGAGTTAGTATACGATTTAATTCGATTGGTCTTAAACGTATTCGATGACATTAGTGTCAAAGTAAAATGAACTTTAATTGTGTTGATTTAAAGTTACAAATTCAGTACAACCGATTTTAATTTGGAGTGTATCCGTATACGTGAAAGTATAAGAATGCATGCACGAAATTGAGCTCTAATTCAATAGAATTATGGTTCATTTTACTCTAACGTTAATGTTATTAACGATGGAATACGAATACGATCAATCGAATGAAATCTTAGACTAACCCTACTGTATTGGATAGAATCAGGCGTTACTTTGCGGAAGTTCATGATTAACAAAAAATGTTAAGAGTTATTTTGCTGTAATCCGCCAACAGAAAAAATCTGTATGGTCAAACATGCAGTTATAAGCTAAGCACCGCTTACCTCCCCAACCAAGCAATAAAGCAAAGTTCCCAAGCAAGCAATGCCACCACCACTCACATGCACCACCACACAAGACTTTTATACTACTCTCACTATTACTCTATTGGCAAAATAACTCTAACATTTTTTGTTAACCCTACTGTTTTAGGCCGCGTCAACATCGCCTATCCTCGGCCTTTTGCATCCAATCGATGCCTGCCACTTTCCGAATGTCATCGCTCCATCTAGCTGGGCGGCAACCTATACTCCGCTAACCGATAAATTATACTGAAAAAATGAATCGTCGGACAAAGTTTGCGATGGTGAAATAGGCCCTAAGAATCTCTCGTTTAATTAAACTGAAAAATGAGCCTGAGGACTTTCTTGGCAAAGCTTCTAATAATGAGATTCCTATCAATGACAGCTTATATAAAAGCTAGTTCCGAGAGATTGGATTTTTCCTTCCTTTAGACTGCAGACGTGTAGGCGTTTGAGCTTTTATTAGTTAATTAACTTCCATTTTTACGATTAATTAAGATTGATAAAAGTCTACTATCTTCCAAGCCTGCGTCACTTTCAGTAAAACACCGACGAGATCGCCGATTTGATACGATCCGGAGTGTATTAAAACGCGATAATTACAGAGTATTGGAAACGTGTATCGTGATCAGAGTAAGCTTTATGACAAGCTCTCTGCGTTCTTTGGTTTGTCCTTCAATCACGCAGCAACGGAGCAACGAATCTACGTGATTTTTCCATGGGTATAGTTGAGGGAGAACATGGAACCGCCTGCTCGTTTGCCCGCTATTCATATAAAAAAGTAACATTCAAAGAGCATCCCAAAATTTTTTTTAAAACCTAACTCCACACTGACGAAGTCAAGAGTAAAGCTAGTAAAACTTTAGTAGCCTTACGGTTAAAGGTGTGGACTGAAACTGAAATGTCGATGGTTCGTTGCACTATTGGCGTACTCACACCTAACACTAACTTGACGCTTATTTGGAGGGGAGGGAGAATATTAATCAAGTTCGACTTGGCCTAAAAAAAGAAGAGTCAGTCCTCACCTTTAACCGTTGGGCTATTGACTATAAACAGCTTGATACGATTACGATACATCACATAATGTCGCATGTATGTAATGGCTTGAGTTTAGGGTTGCCAACCTTACTGTTATATAAACAGTACAGGAATACCTAGTACATTTCATTGTATCACTTTCGTCCGCAGTATGTAATCCCCTTTCACCTCCCTACACATTACCCTTGGGTGGTTATAAAGAGGCGACCAACTTACTGGTGAAATAGGCGTTTTCTTCACATAGCTTATTAATTATTATTAACAAAATGATCTCAAGATAAGTTATTGCATCATGCATGACTGCTTATTATGTACCCAACTTAAAATATAAGGAAACATTAATAACAAAGCCAATGTAACATATGAAAATTGTGTACTAAATGTATCAAAATATCTTTTCCGAGATATATTCATATACTCGTGTACTTGCCGTGCTAGCGTACGAGAGCAGCTTACAGTCGTAATGTGAGTGACACGCACACATTCATAGCTCGAACTGATTCGGAGTCGGGTCGAAACTTTGGGTCGAAAAGTGGAGGGGGTATCCGCTCTTAATGCGACATATGTATGCAAAAGTCAATTTGAAAATATTTTTTGTATATTTTTATTCCTTTAATCGGAATTTAATATGATTCTTGTACAAAAGTTAGCAACCCTATTTAAGCTACAGAGGGGATCAACAAATTGCATTGGAGCTATAAGCTGAGATTATGTTTTAGGCTGACCTTCCTGACCCTAATGTCCACTGGGGAAAGGGTTGACAACCTTTTCCGGCTGAATACAGATACTTGCCTAGGATCGAATCCCAGACCCCTAGGTTTCAAGGTCGATGTCTTAAGCTTAACCCCTAGGCTATCGTCCCTTTTTACCCAACTACGGCAAAGCCAAAAGGGACTTTAGTTAGTTTTAGTCTATGTATGTATGTATGTGTCTATTTACGTATGTTCCACACACATATTAGCGCCTAAACTACTAAGCCGATTTTAGTGAATGAGGTGTCAATCGATTCGTTATTATGGTCAATCAATATGACGGATAAGTCGGGTTACAGCTTTTAAACTTTTTTCGTTATGTATGTACTAGCTGACCCGTGACTTTATACGCGTGGATTGCGACTTTTAGATTCCTGTTTGAACTCTTATTTTTCGGAATAAAAAGTAGCCCATTTTTTATCCAAATCGGTTCAGCGTGGCGG
The DNA here is from genome assembly GCA_038048805.1 of Hipparchia sbordonii. Lineage (NCBI taxonomy): Eukaryota > Metazoa > Arthropoda > Insecta > Lepidoptera > Nymphalidae > Hipparchia > Hipparchia sbordonii. The sequence goes on from JBBIWI010000007.1 coordinate 1,529,246, forward strand.
CGTGATTGAGTTACAAATATCCATCCATCTATCCATCCATAGGTACAATATGCAAAGATTCGCATTTATAATATTAGTGGAATGGATAGAGCTTCTGAGATATATCATTTTCGAACAAAAAGGTTAATCAATGCAGTTCTATTCTAAAATAGAAGCAATCATGACATTAAACAAAACAAGTTTAGATGGATAATGTGAAATTCATCTGCAATTCAAACTTCCCGGGCCAACATGGCAAGTTTGCGGGCTAATTAATATTCCACTTAATTTCTTAGCAGCCATAATACTCGTAATATTAGTAACTAGCTTTAACCCGCGCGCTCACGTTAGGTTCGATTTTTTAACCCCCTATTTAACCATCTTGGGGTTGAAATTTTCCAAAATCCTTTCTTAGCGGATGTCTACGTCCTAACAGCTATGCCAAATTTCAGCTCAATCGGTCCAGTGGTTAGAGCTGTGTGTTGATAGATCAGTCAGTCAGTCAGTCAGTCAGTCAGTCAGTCAGTCAGTCAGTCAGACAGTCAGTCACCTTTGCCTTTTATATATTTAGATTTTGCTTAGTAGTAACTAGAAGGTGTCACTGAAGCCCTGAGCATTTTACTCTTATTTCGGGCTTGGTTCGCAACTTAAGTTAAAGCCGATATTGCATATTTTACGAATAAATCATCGGGAAAATTTTCGCGACGATACTCTTTTGTGATTATTATTTAGGTATAATATAAAATTCAAAGTCCTGACTGACTGATTGATTTATATATCAACGCACAGCCTAAACCACCGGAGTTAGAAGCTTGAGACAGTAGGTTCCTTCTAATAGCACTCACTAAGAAAGGATTTTTTGAAATTCGTCCCTCAAGGACAACACCCTTGGGGGTGGAATTTCAAAGAACCCTAATATAAAATAAAAGTTTAGTGTTTGTATGAAAGTCCGTCATTTTTCAAGTTATACCCATGAAACTTGGTATTTGGACTTTCTATTGAAAATGAAGAAATACGTATTACACAGTTTTAGAAAATTCCACCCCCAAAGGGGACAAATGGGGAATTCATCCCCCATTTACAAACATTCATACAAGCATTCATGTTTGTATGAAATTCAATTATTTCAAGTTATATCTATAAAAATCGCTATTTGCCTTACGAGTCCAAATAAAGAAGTAGGTAAGTTTGTCACAGTTTTTGAAAATTCCACCTCAAAACCTAATTCCACACAGACAAAGTCGCTACACGGACAAAGTCGCGGGCGCCCTCTAGTTAATTTATACATTTTTATTTAGGAAGGTCGCTCGTTTCAGATGCCACCTGTGCGGACACCCTAGCTGCATCCCACTTAGAGGCGAACTATTATAGAGCCGAATAGTCCAAGAGACGCAAGTAAGAAAATCTTGATAGCAATTTCAATTTCATAGATAGAGTGTTCACTAATTCTGATATTTAACGCTTAGTATTTTCTGTTATTAAAAAAAAATACACGTGAAACAATTATTTTGATGCGTCGAGTAGTTTCGGAGATATGGAATTTTATAATGAGCGCTGGCAAATATCGTTTCTATGCAAGTCTCTAAGTGAACGAGCGAAGCATAATTGATGTCACAGGGGCTGTTAGCGGAACTCGATATACTGTATTTAGAGAATTTTGTCTATAAAATCACAACTGGGTACTTGGTTTTTGAATGTTTTTTTTTATAAGCTCTACTGTGATAAATCAAGCTATTTGGAATACCTAGTAGTTCTTGCAATTCACGACGGCGCGTGAGCTTTACTTGTGGTTACGTCTACGTCGTGTACATGCACATTGCGTAAGTGTGCGTGCCTGTCAGAAGCCTAGGAGCGGTCAAGCGCGAGCAAGCTCTCACTCACACTTACACAGATACGACACGCACACAACCACGAGCCACGCGCCGGGCGCCCCCGTGAATTGAAAGAACTATAACATTCTCCATTCCTTTTGGCTTTGAATGGTGTAAAAATGTCTGCGAGTGTCTCTTAGACTATCCTACTTGACATCTGGCGCTCGGATTCAAGGTACGCTGAACGAATTCAAGGGCAAGAAACTCAATAACAGCCGGGTTCCGTACATCGCACGATCATTATAGACACACTATTTATGTAACGATGACATCCGGGCATTCATATAACGCGAGATTCGTATTGATATACTTTATAGAGTATTGACGCAATAGCTGGCTCATATTAATTCCAGCACTGGTCTGGAATCAAATCGCTGTTCATTTTTCATCAACATGGTTGAGTTAAAAAGATTGCAAGAATCTTGTAACTAATAATAAATTTTATACATATTGTATATGTATAAAAAGAGATGTGGATATGTTACAAACATGCGGTAAATGAAGCGCGTAATGGCAGATAGTTGTCGTAATTTGTCATGTCATTTAACAATGAAGTACTCTATTTTACTCTTCGTCGTTCGGCACAATTTTTTCGCTTGTTTTATGAGTATGTAACTCATCCCTAGTATAAATAATTGCTATAAAAATAAAAATTCTCTTTAAAAACCAACTTCAAAATGCCATTTCAAAGTATATCAAGTATGTCTTTAAAATTTAAAAAAATCCCTCGATATCTCCAGAATCTCATTATAAGATACTGACCGTGGGAATACCTGGGAAGAATACCCTTCCAAACGAAAGAAGAATTTTCCAAATCGGTACAGGCGTCTTTGAGTAATTGTATCGACATAAATAAATGTATCCGGCGAATTGAGAACCCCTCATTTTTTGAAGTAGGTTAACGAGAATCATTATATAAATGGATTGGATAGTTTAAAAATATTGGCCATAAAATATAAACAGGCTGCCTTGGCCAGGAATAAAGCAGTTAAATTAATTAATTTCATTTTTCAATCGTCTATGAACTGGTCCCATTAATGATTGGAAAATGAAACGTATAATTAAAGAAAATATGGAGTAACGCTTCCATAAAATATAAAACTAACTACCTCGTTAACTACGTCGTTGGTAGTTACCATTTTCGATTGCGGATTCGATTCCCGGGTCGGGCCAAAATTCTCAGAACTGGCTCGGAGTTAAAATGTAAGTGGTGTGTCAACCCCCGTGCTTCGGAGAGTACGTAAAGCCTTGAATCATGTCGCATGCGTGTGATCGGATTTCCATCCCATAGGACTATGAGAGTGAGGGAATAGAGAGTGCACCTGCGTTTGGACATATTGCTATACTATCTCAATCTTACGTCTTTCAACCTCCAACACGCATAGAAAGATCAATGCCAAGACATCTCATGGGTATAACGGATATCTAGTAATAGATTTGCGGTTGATATCATATTTATTTTATTAGTACAGCGGGTGATGCGCGGATTCGGGGTACACGAACCAAGATGGCACCGCGTCCGGCGATCAAATCATTGGTAACTATCATTTAACATTTTTGTACCGCGCAATCTACGTTCAAGCGTGGGATGATGTTATCTATGTAACTACGGAGCTACAGGACAATCGTACCTAACTCTTCGAAGGGCCTAAATTAAGAAGGGATAAGAGTTACGTGATAGAAAGAAGAACAGTCTAGGTGAATAAGACGGTAGGTAAGTAGCGCTGTATCAACCTGAATTTCACTTTATTGTGTGGTAACAAAAGTTGCTATTTATTTAAATCATTTTGCGGAGTCAATCTTCTGTACCTTTAGGCACTAAGGTATTCTGTGGCTGGGCTTTATTTAGTTTCTAGCGATGTCCACAGGGCACGAACTTGTATCCAACAGCTCATAGCAACTTGCGTGAGAAATTACTCACCTACTTCGTTACTAATATTATAATTGCAAAAGTGTTTGTCAGTTAGTTTGTCTCTCAATCACGCCGCAAGAAAGCTACGAATCTACTTGATTTTTTCCTTGTGCATATTTGAGGATCTGGAGAGTGACATAGGCTACTTTTTACTCCGCAAAATCAGAGTTCTTTCCCGCGCGATTTTTAAAAACTAAATCGAAACGGACGAAGATGCGAGGTAGTATACATTTTTTATACCATAAAAAGAAAAGCTCATTCAATGCACGGTCATCTATAAGTAGTTACTGCTTTATATAGAGAAAATCCAAGATGTCGGTTAAAAAGGTACTTCCGGAGAAGCGATTCTCATTATGTCGGCGAGAGTTTCAACAAGTGGCCAATAAAACTGAACGACTAATAAACGCTTCTAGAGTCTCTCACTTCAAAACTCTTCCGCGAGCACATTTTTCATAGAAATATTTTTATCCCTAGTATAGTACATGAAATGAGTTGCAGTGCTAGCCAAGTATATTATGACTATGCTCTCCTATTCCGGGGGTAGCAGGTTCGATCCATTGACATATGTTCAAGCAGAAATGAAACCCTTTCCTAAACGCGACACTATTGGTCCACATATCGTCAATCAGTCGTCCAACGTCAGTTAACACGTCAAAATTGTCATAGTCTTCTTTCCATTCGAAATTATACGTTACCTATACGCACTGTAACTTAATATTAATACAAAGTTTTAACCGAAAAAAAAAAAAAATACTTCGACGAATTCAAAGCGCCAACAACATACCTCTGATTTTTCGGAGTTATATGCGTTTAATTAATATCACTTGTTTTACTTGGGGGTGACTCACTACCAATTTCATAACTCCAGGCTAGTACTGAGAATTTCTTGACAAAAAACCCCAATTCATTTTTGGCCCAACCCGGGAATCGAATCCGGGACCTCGTCATTCGCAGTCGAACTTGTTAACCACTAGACCAACAAGGCAGTCCTATTAATACTATGAATGCGATGGATGTATGGATGGATGGATGGATGGATGTTTGTTACTCAATCATGTCGCAACGACGTAGATTTTCATTTTTTGCAGTTAGAAGTTATTTTCAGCATATTATGAAAAATCATTAACCCGAAATCGTATAATTTTAACATTCCTGAAACTGAAAATAAATCTTATGCAAAATTCCAACTTTTCTTGTATAACTCTTTAATGCTAGTGCGGAGGCAATAAAACTGTCTGAAACGCAGCTGGCGTGAAATTACCGAACAGTCGCGAACAGAAAAACTGCTGTGTTTAGAAACAGTCACATGTTAGGTCGATACTCCACAGATACAACAAACAGGGACCATGCGATAAAAGATGCAGATAATAGGACCTTGGTAGATACTAAAGAAACCTTTTCTTTTGCACAAATCTTCCTTGTTGTAGTACAAAGAAAATAAAACACAGTGGTTGACAAATTACGGTGGATATGTAGACAATATAAAGGCATTCGAATAATACATAAAGGTATTAATGAATTTCTTTATAATCTCAATTTAAAATTTATTTATTTCATACACTAGTTGATAGTAAAGTTGATTGTCTTCTAAGTACATAAAAGGAAAAGGTGACTGATTGACTGACTGACTGATCTATCAACGCACAACTTAAACCACTGAACGGATCATGTTGAAATTTGGCATACAGATTCTAACATAGACATCCGCTAAGAAAGGATTTTTGAAAATCTACCCCTAAGGGAATAAAATAGAGGTTTGAAAAATCGAAGTAAACGTGAGCGAAAGCTAGTAAATGTTATATTTCATTAAAATTCAAAGTCTAGAACGATAATGTATATGTATAACAGCTATCAATCGATCGCGCTGGGTAAGTAGTTAAACAACCGGTAACTTGATGGGTGATTTTTCTTATCATAACTTGGGACATCCAAATATAGCCTTTTCGTTTCCTTTGTGCCTTGAATAACACTCGCTTATATTAAAACTAAGTACCGTTGAAATAACTTAGCACGAGTAAGCAGGTACTCTTCTCATCTCGTTTCCTAATCTGTGCTTCTCACTCATTACGTCTTACTGTGCCAAGAAAACCCCTACCTTGTACCTCCCTCACCGTTTTCCCACAGAACTTCGAGAAATCGTGAGCGATGGCACCCATACGTGGTTGAAATTCAACCTACTCGCACGAAACGCTTCAGTTCGACGTTTCTGAAACGAACGGCTAAAGTATGGAACGCACTTCCAGCTTCTGTGTTTCCGGCCACGTATAATCTGAGTACCTTCAAGAAAAGAGTGAACAGGCATTTTCTGAGCAAGCGCGCTCCAACCTAGACCTCATCAATGCTAGACATCATTGATTGTCGTCAAGCGCAAGCCTATCTCATAATAAAAAGGTGTCGTGTGGTGCGGGTTGTTACGTTCCCTCAAATATGGTTGAGCGAAGCAATGGCTGGATCATGCGTCATGCTCGTGAACGGGTGCCACCAACGGGAATGGGTCTGCTTTTGCCTGCCTGTGTTAACATGTATTGGATTGTATTTATTTGTATTTGTATTGTATTTATTTTTACTTGTATTGTACTCAGGAAAATTCATCGTGGAAGCACTGAATACATAGCATAGTTTCAATAACAATTGTAAAATTTTTATTTTTTTGAAAAGAGCAACCGCCGAGTTTCTTGCTGGCTCTTCTCGGCAGGAAAGGCATTCCGAACCAGTGGTAGATTCATTGACGATTCAAAAGTGCTTGTAAAACTTTATTTGAATAAAAAATATTTCTATTCTATTCTATTCTAAAAAATAAAAAAAATTAATGGGAAAAAATCTCCACTCTCAGAAATGAGGATCACGACGCAGAAAGAGATCACATTAAATCCCAGCGCCTTTTATCAACAAAAACAGAATTAATTACGTCTAGCTTTATACCGCACCTTGTGTTGACAGGAAAACTTCCTTTTCCGTCCGCATTTTCTATGACGATATTGTTATGATAAACAGCTGAATAAAAGTCACGTAACATTTATTTACTTTGATGGTAAAATATTTTATTGTCATGAATATATTTTTTTTTATTCGATGACAAGATAGCCCTTGACTGCGATCTCATCTGGTGGTAAGTGACGATGCAGTCTAAGATGGTAGCGGGCTAACTTGGAAGCGGTATAGCAGTGTAAATTCAACCCATATCCCTAATCGGTTTCTACACGCCATCGTGCCGGAACGCTAAATCGCTTGGCGGCACGTCTTTGACGGTAGGGTGGTAACTAGCCACGGCCAAAGCCTCCCACCAGACCAGATCAGCGACAATTTAGAAATTATAAATTCCTAAATTGCCCCCGCCGGGAATTGAACCCGAGACCTCCCAGTTATAAGACCATTAGATATTATTATGCTGAAATGGCCTATTCGTCAAACAGGAACAGAATATTATCTATGCTAAATAAGATTAATATCCCCTTTCCCCTCAAGCTGAGCATAATGCCTGTGATAGGAGTAGGTACGACAATAATGCAACAGGCGGGATTTGAACCCTAGACCTTTCGGTTTTCCGTCTGTGCCTGGAATCACTGCGCTATTGAACCGCAATTTTAGAATTCAACCTTACAATATACGATTAGTATTTTTTTTACAAAAAAGAATATTAGCGAAGCTGAATCTGACTTATATTCTCCCCTCCCCTCCAATTAAGTGAAAACCTTGTGCTAGAGGTGGATACGACACTAGTGCAACGGATGGGATTCGAACCTGCGACCTTTCAGTTTTCAGTCCGCACCTTTAACCGTTGGGCTATTGAGGCTTCAATATTGCAATTTAATGATGTAACTAACTTCACTCCTAGATTTTCCAGATTGCACAGACATCAAAAATGTTCATATTTATGTTAGCAATTATGTAGCAGGAGCAATAAACTAGATTTGCCTTGATGCAGTTTTATAATGGCTTGATCTATAAATTTTGCAGCTTGCTCTTTCAAGTCTAGAATTCATCTGGATAGTGTCTGTTTTATTGGTACACTAGCTGACTCGCCCGGCTTCGTACGGGAAATGTTAATGTATCTCACATATCGCGGTGTAAAAGATGAACGTATCTACAAAAAAAATCAAAAAATCGTTTTTTTTTTTCATAAAACTGGTCACAAACTACCAAAACGACAATACATATATTCAATATATCACAAATTCCAAAAAAAATATTATCTATTACTCATAAATTCAAATCATCCTATTTTTTACTCTCCTGTAAAATTGAGAAAATGTAGATACATTCATCTGACTCTTACACCGCGATATAGAACACATAAACTGGCAACTAACATATCATATTCGTATGACAGTTGCCAGTATGTCACTCTCCAAGTCCTCAACTATACCCGTTAAAAAATCACATCGATCCGTTGCTACTTTGCTGCATGATTGAAGGATAAACCAACGTGACACACTTTCGCATTTATAAAACTAGTAGGGACTAAGTAGTAAATATTTTTATTTACACACTTTAAACACCTACATAACATACCTGTTTCTTATTCTATAAATCGATCTAGTTTATTAATCCTATCCTATACTCAAAGAAGTCGGTTAGGTATATTTAAATGCGAAATTTTAGATAAATGGTTGTTTGTTACTCAATCACACCGCAACGTATGAACCGATTTGGCAGGGAACAGAGATAGATCATAGTCTGGAATAACACATAGGCTTTTTATCCCGGAAAATGAGAGAGTTCCCGCGGGACTCCAAAAAACCTCAAGGCACGCGTACGAAGTCGCGAGTATCAGCTATTTTTTTTAATATATAGACTAGCGCTTAACTGCGATATCACCTGATGGCGAGTGAAGATCCAACCTAAGATGGTGCGTGCTTGCCTAGAAGATGCCTATTCACTCTTGATTTAAAGATACCCAAGTTATAGTTTTGGATAGTGTAGAGCTTTAAGCGAATACACGGACAAGCTCGGATTAAGACTTTTCAAACTCGTTTGCTGTCGGCTTTGCGGGGCAAGAGGAAAGTCGGAAACCTATTTCAAAAGCTGAAAACTTTAACAAAAATGTGCTATAGTACGTTTATCTCACGAAGTTACGGGCGCTTTACTTGTGGTTACGTCGTGTACATGCACATTGCGTAAGTGTGTGTGCCTGTCAGGAGCCTAAGTGGGAGTGGTCAGGCGCGAACATGCTCTCGCTCCCACTTATATAGACAGGACACACACACAACCATGAGCCGCGTACCCTTGCGAATTGAAAGAACTATTTGAGATAACCACGAACTAAGACGGGCGTAGATATAGTTGACTTTACCACCCGGATGCGCTCGGATGCTAATTTTGGAACAGTTTTGAAGTCTTTATTTTTCTTGATGTATGTACAAACAAATAAATTACACTCGGAATACTAGTGAAGAGAAACGCTTCCCATACCTCACTCTATACTTTATGATTTAACGTGGCTAATATATTTTGTCTGTGATGTTGCCAGTTCGATTGAAAAAAATAAACATGTCGCTGGGTTTTTGGAAAATCATATGGTCGCGATAAATCCCTAAGGGCCATTATCTCGTTAAGAACAGAGACAAATCTAGCGGAATTTCGCTCGGGAAATTCGGGATTCCGCAATAATTTAACTGCGCGGACTAATTACGAAATAATAAAAAAATTTATGGGACCATTTCGCGAGCTTCCTCTGTCGATTTAAAAAAAATTGCGTGAATCGGTCCAGAAACCCCGGAGTAATCGGTGGACATACATAGAAAAAAAAAAGATACCGGCCGAATTGATAACCTCCTCCTTTTTGGAAGTCGGTTAAAAATACTTCATTTCTATATACGAGTAATATATACTTGAGAAGAATTATTTCAAGAAAAAACAATATGATCCCAGAAACGTGTTTTCCCAGCGTTTTTTGATACGGAACCCTTTCTATGCGCATTTGACCGGTTATTAAGAATTTTATCCGTCTGTCTGTTTGTTCAGGCCAATCCTCGGAACGGCTGAATGACGATGATGGTATGGAACCATCCTATCTGTTCTAATAAATATCCTGACACTCTCCTAAATCATTTTCGATTAAGGTTAAGTCTCTCTAATAAACATTATCAAGGCTAAAAGAGTTTTTATAGCATCCACTTAAAGGTTAATTCCCGAAGCACGAGGCAAAACATTAAATTATTTACGTTAAGTATCCATCATAAATAACGTAACACTATAGTTATTATAGATCACTCATAAACGTGGGTATCTACCCTTACTAATTTCTAATAAGAATAATCTTTTATTCATACCTGTTTACCAAACTAATATTTCTCTCTCTCTTCCAAAAAAAAAAAAGACGTGTGGCACTCGGGGACTGCCGCGGTAAAGCTATTGCATAGCATTTTTTATCAACGCCATCTAGCGGTGAGAGGAGTCCCGTGTCAGGTTATTTTCGTTACGGAATTTCTGGATTTGGTCTTCACGCTCAAGGCCCGCGATAGAAGCTATGCAATAGCTTAAAAGCTATGCAATAGCTTAATAAGCGTAAAAAATACAACAGGTGGAATTTGAACCTACGACCTTTCAGGTTTCAGTCCGTGCCTAAACTGTTGAGCTATTGTAGTTGTTACAATTGAATTATTTTAATATGCAATCATTATGCAAGTGTAAATAGTTGCCCATAATATTTGTTATGCAAATCTTTATTCACCTACTTATTCCTTTAACATATGATTCGTTCATTTCCATCCACAGCTCGAAAACAGGTCAAGCGGTGAATGAATGGTGTCATGTCGATAGTAGTGACGTCACAACAGATACATAAACAACAAAAATGTGACGTGTCCTATAAACTACGACGTCTACATGCAGAATGTTCAATTCATTGAAAGAAGCATCGGGCAAAACGGCACATTCGTAAGCGCTTTTAAACGTTGTGCTTTTTTCTTTAAACGACTTTTATACTTAACGCTTACGCTTATCGTTTTTCAACAGCAAAACACAAAAAAGATTTCTAAAACAACCAATCAAATTTGAGTTTGAAGTTAGTAGAAATAATGTTACATTTCAATCGTACAAAAACGTACATTTCAATCGTACGAAAGCAAAAGTTTAGTATAATTTATCCCGATAGCAAACTACCTGAAAATTAATCTTATAACAAAATATATAAGGTTACATTTTAATTGTACTATTGAAAGCATAAGTTCGATTGACCAAAAAGTCTAAACGAAATCAGCTTGTATTTATAAATATTGGATGCTTATTTTAAAAAGTGCTTTTTAAAAGTGTTTTTCGTTTAAACGCCTTCTAATTGAAAGGCCCTAAAACTTACTTGAGGTAAGTTCAATGGACGTGGAAAAAATTACCAACTTTATTTGCGGTACAAAACTGTTTTGTATTTTTAGATTGGAAAAATACATACATTGTTTTTCCGACACATCGTTTACAATGTAGGCACGATTTGTTTTTGGACTGCAAATAAAGCTGGCAATTTATTCCACGTTCAATTTGAACAAGGTAGCCCCCCCCCCCCTAAATATCTATAACATAGAGTTGCAACTCGAGCTAAGATGCTGCCTTGTGAAATGTTACGTCTAAATACAAAATTACTTTATTTTTGTACGGTTGCGAAACATAAACTCAAAAAAACCAACAAGTCGATTGCAAGCTTCCGAAATCTGGATCACATGAAACTACTTTCCACCAAATAGTAGAGTACTGGACTTGGTACACAAAAGGAGAGAACTCATTTCCTCATCATGCGAAGAAAAGTAGCTTTCTTTGGGCCTAAAACTCAATAAGTGCCGATTTTCATGTCTCTGATTTTGAAAACATAGGATTTTCATATGTCCTTCCAACCCTCATTTCACCCTCTTAGGGTCTCAGTTTTGAGAAAATCCACATTTTCTTAGCTGACGGCTACTCTCTAAAAGGAACGTAATTCTAAAATTTTAAGTTAGTGAGATTTCGTGATTTTAATGAGTGAGCGGTAACTCGCTTTTCACATAGACTTGTATTGTGACTAACTCTACGAGTTAGTCAAGTTAGTCACAATACAAGTCTGTTTCACTCACCCGAGCTTGTTCAGTATGAAATGATTTATTCAGAGGCTTCCATGACTCGGAAACAGGTCAGGTCGACGAATGGAAAGCGTTATCACCTCTAGCGGTTGTGTCGTTGCAACAAACGTAATACACAATACTATGTGGCTATTGTTATGAATTGATATGTGTCACTGTGTTATGTTTCCCACGCGTACCTACATAATAATATTGGTTAAACAACAAGCTATAATTAATTAAGAAAAATTGAATTTACTGAAATCCTATTATTAAAATATTATAAATGCGAAAGTTTAAATGTATGGATGTTTGTTACTCAATCACGTCGCTACGACTGAACTGATTTGGCTGAAATTTGGCACAGAGATAAATTACAGTCTAGAACAGGATATAGGACATAGGCTTTTTATCCCGGGAAATAAGAAAGTTCCCGCGGGAATTACAAAACCTCAATCCACGCGTACGAAGTCACGGGCATCAACTAGTAAAGAATAACTGAAAATGGAATGTCATGTCCATATCATAAAAACTAAGTTACCGTCTAAGTAAAAAAAAGTATGAAAATAAAAAAAATGATCCGAATTCGATTAGTAGTTTCGGAGAAGGGAATTGTTTAGTTAGTCAGTTAGAAATCGACAAATTCTTCATTTATTTTACCCACTTGTTCACATATCTCTCGGCTATGAATCACGCTTCAGTTGTAGCCCCGTTAGCCGGCAATTGACTCGACGTTTATATTCTAGCAGCAAATCGCGTCACAATAACATCATTTCACGCCGTGTTGCAGCCAAACTGTCGAACGATACCCGGTTATGACTGCCACGATACAATGATAGAGAGATCTACAGTAATTTAGCCTTGTTACTGTATCCTTACTAATATTATAAATGCGGAAGTGTGTTTGCTTGTTGGTTTGTCAGTATGTTGGTTTGTCCTTCAATAAGGCTGCAACAGAGCTACGAATCAACGTGATTTTTTGCATAGGTATAGTTGAGGACCTGAAGAGTGACATAAGCTACTTTTTATCCCGGAATACCCCTAATCTGTTTCTACACGTCAGCCTACCGGAACGCTTAATCGCTTGGCGGCACGTCTTTGACGGTAGGGTGATAACAGCTAGCCACGGCCTAGACTAGACCAGACCAAAGATAATTCAGAAATTATTATAAATTCCCAAATTGCCCCCGCCAGGAATCGAACCCGACACTTCAACTTTAGCAATAATAATTTTATGTATGCGTGTATGAATGTGACTATTTACGAATGTTCCGCTGTGGCGCCTAAAATACTAAGACGATTTTGATGAATGAGGTGTCAATCGATTCGCTATTAAGGTCCTTGCATACGAGTAAAATCAATATGACGGATGATATATCCAATTTTTCGTAATCGGGTAACGAGTTACTTACTGCTTTTACACTTTTTGCTTGTTAGATCAGTATAAATTGCCGCCGTCAAGGTATTATTAAGTTTTAATTTGACGGCATAATTTTTTGTTGTACCTACTATACTTAGCATTCTTCAAACATTATAATTTTAATTCTGTCTGATAATAATAATTGACTGATTACAATAATTAATTCAAGTGCTTGTGTCATCCTTCCTTACTAATATTATAAATATGCAAGTGTTTGTTTGTTGGTTTATTTTCTAAGTAACTGATGCCCACGACTTCGTACGCGTGGATTTAGTTTTTAATTTTTTTTTTTTATTCGATGACAAGATAGCTATTGACCGCGATCTCACCTGATGGTAAGTGACGATGCAGTCTAAGATGGTAGGTGGAAGGGGTATAGCAGTGTAAATTCAACCCATACTCCTAATCGGTTTCTACACGCCATCGTGCCGGAACGCTAAATCGCTTGGCGGCACGTCTTTGACGGATTCCCGCGGGAACTCTTTGAAAAAGTAGCCTATGTCACTCTCCACGTCGATCCGTAGCTCTGTTGCAACATGCAGCAGAAGGACAAACCACAAACTAACAAATAAACACACTTTCGCATAAGGATTACGTAGTGTAGTAAAAAAAAATTGTACCTTGTGTATCGAGAACTTCCGTGAAGTAAGTCTATCCAAGATGGGATACACTTCAACTCGTTAATATGTAACTGAACGGCGATCTGTTACTATGGCGGTATCCTGGCCGTCTGCCAAATGTCATATCCCGATTAAATTCTAGATGTTATTTCTGTAACTTACACTCCGGTGTAGCACGTGTAATGTCACCGTAGAATGAAAGAGTTTAGGAAATAAATATACCCGACGACTCGTCCCTTTTAGGGTTCCGTGGTAAAACAACGAGGGACCCTTATAGTTTCGAAAATTCCGTCCGTCTGTCCATCTATCCGCGCCTTAGCATAGAGACTATTGGTAGTAAAGAGCTGTTTTTGGCAAGATATTATTGTCTAATTATGCTTACAAAGTTGTATAATAAAATCTTGAACAAAAATTTTATTTTGGGTAACTCCCCTATACCTATAAAGCTGGGATTATATTTTTTGCCATCTTCTATAGTCAATAGTCGAGTCGATCGCGCGCGATGACTTTGCAAATCTAACGAAAGATGGCACAATGCTCACACTAATAGGTATTATGAACAAAAATAGTTAGTAACTAGTTATTAAGATTTCAATTTCATGTTTTCTTTTTAATCAAATTAAAAAATACCTACTACCTAACTTCATTTATCAAGAAGTATGAAAATGCTAGATCTCACAGGATTTCGTCAGTAAATAGTAGAGGTAATTGATTTTGAACTTAAAACAAAATAGTCCTAAGTACTGTAGGTACCGTCTTTTAGAAACACAAATCTCTATCTTCAAATAGCAACAGAAAAAGACCGCAATAAAACATGTTCCCCGCCAGTTAACTCAATGCTGATTGCTCGCCGTCGCCCATAAATCTTCTAATTGACCGATTTCCTCCCGATGTCAAGTTTACGGTCGCGAACTAAATCTTTCCGACCAGACGGTTGGGTCTTACGTACGTACAGTCTGATGCCTTAGAAATTTCCAATATATAGTGCATCGTTGACGTAATTGATGTTTCATAAATTGATAGACCCATTTCCTTCCATCCAACGTCAAGTTTATGATCGTGAATTATCCGACCAGGACAGACCAGGACTGATCAGACGGTTGGGTAAGATCTTACCAAACCGTCTGTACTTACAGGTATGAAGCCTTATAAATTACGAATTTACTTTATTCGCAAATATAATATTTAGTTTATGTTATGTACTAGACAAAGTTTTATACATCTGGTGATAGACCCATTTCCTTTCATCCAATGTCAAGTCGGTCGCGAATTAAATCTGTCCACCCCATGTCCAATCAGACGGTTAGGTCTTATCAGTAGTGTACAGTATATTGGCAATTTCCAAGGCATTTGCCAGTATTTTATTATAGCGCGTAACATTTACGTTTAATATTATAAACGAAAGACCCATTTCCTTCCGTCCAACGTCAAGTTTACGGCATTGCTCTCTGGCATAACAGTTGGAACGGAAATCAGTTCGATCCAATCAGTTCTTCTTTATTATCAACTCAGTTGATGCCATGCTGGACAAAAGTCTCTTGCATGGACTTCCACAGGCCTCATTGTGGTACCAGCCTCTGGAGGCTCCCTGGACTCGTCTCATGTCAGCGATCCATCTATAGTAGAGAGATCTCTACTCATATGTCTATTTCTGTACTGATGGAATTGTATGTTTTTGATAATCTGGATACCTATCGTGGAAAATTGTTTTAGATATGTTCTATATATAGCTATAATATATTGACACATAGACTACATTTTATCCCGTAAAATTAAAGTTTTCGCAGGAATCAGAAACCTGGACGAAACTCTAGTATTTAAATAAATAATTGGACATTTCTAAGAGACCGTACACTCGCAGAGTCTGATGCCAGACGTCTGTGTACCGAGCATCCGTACGTAGAACGTAGACGTATAAACAAACCGTATGCATACTGAACGTGTCAACGTAGCTCTTTGATGTTTCGAAGAGTTGGTGATCGTACTTCAAAGCACTCTGTCAGACGTATTTCGCATCAGACGTTTTGTAAAATGGTGTAATTTGATGTTAATTTTATTAAATACAGAACTTGGAGCCATAGTATACGACATCTTACAGCTAAAAACTCAGTGCGGGGACTGCTTAGGCCCCTACTGAGTCTACAAGAGGCCCCCTAGTGGCCCCACATATTTTTTGTGGATCCTACGAGAGATAGAAATAGAGAAATGAGGATTTTCCCGCGAGAACTCTTTAATTTTCCGGGATTAAATATAGCCTATGTATTAATCCGGGGTATGAGCTATCTTTAAACTACATTTCAGCTAAATCGGCTCATCCGTTGTGGCGTGAAGGAGTAACAAATATTCATCCATCCATTCTCACAAGCTTTCCCATTTTGAGTAGGATAAGTATATTGTATACGAGATGGAAACATGCACTAGAAAACGCATTTCTCTGTGATATAATTTCTATATGTATAAAAAATATAGTAGTTATATGTACCCCTTTCTCTATGATATAGTTTCTATATGTATAAAAAATATAGTAGGTATATGTACCTATAAAAAGAGGTGGATATGTTACAAGCGTGCGGTAAATGAAGCGCGTAATGGCAGATAGTTGTCGTAATTTGTCATGTCATAGTACTCTATTATACTCTTCGTCGTTCGGAATAATTTTTTCGCTTGTTTGTGAGTATATAACTCATCATACCTAGTACTCTAAATCCAAAATCTAGAAAGGACAATTGAATATTAATTCCAAAATTGAAATTTGTAAAGCGTATCAATATAATAGTTTTACACTAATCACAATTTAATATTGTATATTTGGACCAAATATTCAACTGAAAATGTTTAAAGTTTTGTATCAGATTGTTGAATCAAGCCGGTAGTCACACTGTTGCATCATTGACGATCAAGGTTACAATCATCAACTATGTAATTGTCTATTGTTAAAGATTATCTGGTCCATTTACAAGACAAATGCGATGATGAAATAATAGTGAGCATTTTTAGGGTTCCGTACACAAAGGGTGCCAATAGGACCCTGTTCTATGACTCTGCTGTCTGTCAGCGGGTTGTATCTCGTGATGCGTAATAGGTATAGATACTTGAAATTTTCCCGAAATGTGTATTTTTATTATTGCCGCTATAACAACAAATAAAATAAAAAGTAAAAGGGTACCCATGCAGGAAAAGTTATTTTTTTCGGCATTTTTTCTCAGCCTTCACAAACGCTGTTACGATGGTTCGGAATTCTTCTGGAGTTCGACTCCTATTTAGTCGGTTTTTTGTGGTTGACAAGGTAGCGTAGCTCTTGATATTTTTTTTTATTCAATGACAAGATAGTACTTTACTGCGATCTCACCTGATGGTAAGTGACGATGTAGTCTAAGATGGTAGCGGACTAACTTGGAAGGCGTGTGTCAGTGTAAAGTCAACCAATACCCCTAATCGGTTTCTACACACCATCGCGTCTTTAACGGTAAGGTGGTCACTAGTAACTAGTAATGACAAAGCCACGAGAAACTATTAAATTTTTATTCTTTTTCTGCTTATGGGTTTAATTAAAAACTTCAAGCTTACCCGCTACCGTGTCATCACTTACCATTAGGTGAGGTCGCATTCAAAGGCTATCTTTTCGTGAATAAAAAAAAACAATTTCGCTCGATCGCATTCCAAAGGTTATTTAGTACCCTATTATTAGATAAAACTTTGTCCTTTCGACCCTATCAATCCTTTCTTGAAAGTTGAAACATTCATACAACTTTCAACGTTCCCTACGCATACCTATGAAGAGGAATTTTGCTTTAACTACATAGTTATACCTACTATTGGATTCCCTGAACATACGTGTTACATTCAAAACAACTGACGACAGATTTAGTCTACCTACAGACATTGTTACATACAGCATACTGTATACATAATATTATCATCACTGGATTGTGTATTGGCAAACGGCCCGCCTATATCGGCTATTTGATACATCACTTGTGAACCAGCATCTGTTTTATAAGACGTATTGTACCTATGTGATAAATCCGCTAGATAAATCAGATTTGTTCTTATATAAATTATTAAGTATCCATCCATACCAATAACTATAAAAATACGAAAAAATTGATGTCCATCTCTCTGACACTAAGAGGACCTTTCCACCCAAGGAGAATATAAGCCTCATATAAACCATTCTGTTTTCTTTTCACCTTTGTCAATTTGGCAGTTTGTCAAAATGATTTGTTAGAGTTAGAGAGGGCCAACTATTAAATTTCCTATACTACCAACACTTAAAGCATTATGATTTCAATTTTCTTTTGACATGTCATACACGTCAATCTTATAGTATAAGGTTGGCACTATATGACGTCACAAAGAATCGATCTTGATGAAGTTAACCTTCAAGCAGGCGCGTGGCCATTTATAACGGCAGCGGTCGCGCGTAACCTAAAAGACCTATTGGAGATTTTAGGGATTTAAAATGACAAATCACTAAATTATCATTTATGTTTTATAATCAAAACATTTATCTTTTAGTCAGGAAAGTATTTAGATGCAGAAAAATATTGCAATCCAAGTAATTGCCTTTAAAATGATATTTAAAAGAAATATATATTTCTTTGAGTTGGGTCTCAATTTTAGGACATAAATCTTACTCATTTATTAAAATAAAATCAAATAAATATCTTTGAACACTTACAAAACAAATTAACATCGTATGTATTATCATTAGAAAACAAAAAAATATAATAAAAACTTAAAAAAAAAAAAATTTTATATTTTTAGCGAGCAAAAGTGAAGGCGGGTCACCTGATGTTAAGTGATTATTGTTGCCCATGAACATTCTGCAAATAATTTTTGGATTATAAAACAATTAGCAAGATAAATCCCTATAATTAGAGATCAAAAATCTGGTATATATTAAAGTTTAGTTTTCTTCCTCATCAGTCTCTTTTTCACTCTCTGTGTCTTCTTCAATTAGTTGTGCAATTATCTCGGATTCACTGACGAATCTACGAGTCATTTTTTACAAAAACTATCAATAAAACACAAATTTAGTTTAATACATAAGATAAAATATTTTCGCGCGTAACCTTTACGACGACGGGCGCGTGTAGTCTTTTCGACGCCTACGCCACGATTAAAACAAAAGCTATTTGTTAAATATGGGATGAGCGGGGAATGAAGGTATGTAGTTGTTTTTGTTTGTAATGAACTTAGAAGAGGGTACTTGAGACGAGAAATATTTGACACGAATATGTTTGAAATTATAAACAAAAATGTAACAAGTGCGGTCGATTCGACGCCGCGCGACCGCTTGAAGGTTAAGAATTAAAGAACAGGCTCTTTAAAGGAAATCCCCATTCTACTTAGACATGAGAATGCACTTAAATGTTTCATTGTGTCATGAATTTTATTGTGATTCTTCAACACCAGGTATTTGGGAACCTTGATGGATTCGATAAGTACGATTTCAAACTGCTTTGGACGGGAAAATGTATAATATATTACTACTACCAACAGAAAAAACTTACACGGATAAAGTGCCAATAAATATCAAAATAAACGTAAAAATTATTTTTACAAACCGACTTCAAGCACCACTACTAAATATAACATCAATTGTGCCTATAAAATTTGAAGAGTTCCCTCGATTTGCCCAGGATCCAATCATCAGATCCTTACCTGATAACCATGGGACCACCTGGGAAGTATAACCTTTCAAACAAAAAAAGCATTTTCCTAATCGGTCCAGGCGTCTTTGAGTAATCGGCAAAAAAAAGATTCAGTCGAATTGAAAACCTCCTCCTTTTTTGAAGACAGTTAAAAATCGCAAGCAACAGCAAGTAAAACATAATAAACACTGTGCAACATTTATAAATTGATCTTTTGGAATTCATAGAGTCGAACCTACTTGGCAGAATTTCCATAGCAGGTTTTTCAAGTTCTTAAAACGAGTTTTGGAATCATAAAATTATGCAATGAGTATTGTTCATAAGTCTGGGTAAGTAGGTACGTAAATCTGTACTAAACCATCCTTACTAATAATCTAAATATATAAAAGGCAAAAGTGACTGACTGACTGACTGACTGACTGATCTATCAACGCACAGCTCTAACCACTGGACCGATCGAGCTGAAATTTGGCATACAGCTAGCTGTTAGGACGTAGACATCCGCTAAGAAAGGATTTTGGACCCAACCCCAAGGGGGTTAAAAAATCGAACCTAACGTGAGCGAAGCCGCGGGTTAAAGCTTATAGGATAGGATTATATAAATGTGAAAGTGTGTTTGTTTGTTGGTTTGCTGATTTCGCGTGGGTAAGTATAGTTGAGGACTTAGAGAGTGCATAGGCTACTTTTTATCCCGGACACACAGAGAGTTTCCCCGAGATTTAAATAAAAACTCCATGCGGACAAAAGATAGATAAATAGCTTATTTAAGACACTGATGCCTGTTTTCACTAACGTTCCCTAACTTTTACTGACTTCAGGAGACGCCAGAGATAATTTTCTGTCAGTTTCATTTTCATGAACCTTTGCGTTCTCTACACATATAGGTGAAAATGACATTGGGTAAGGGTTGTATGGGGCCACGGGGCACCTACGTAAAAAGACTCCTGCTTAAGGAATAATTTAAGTGTGGTTGCTGAAAACGGGCATAACTTAGCTCCAAAAATGTGTAAACTAAACTGCGGGAGTACTGACGTCGTTGACATTCCATCTAAACACGCACGAAGCGAGTTTCGTTCGCGTTCCTTACGCATAGCTAGGGTTTGGAATGCTCTTCCGAATTCTGTTTCCAGATACAAAATATAATAATTCAAAATAATAGGCATCATCTGGGCAAAAGCGTTCCATCGTTCCGTATTAGGCCACATTATCGTGTTCGAGTGTTTATAAGCGTCATTTAAAAAAATATATTTTTTAAATATATTTTTATTTTATGCTGCTATATAGATTTAAATTTTTCGTTTTATTATATTTCAACGTACCTACCTTTTTCATTTTTATAATATTTTTGAAATAATAGTCTTTTCTTTACCTCGTCGAATAATAAGATAATATTTAGTACTTAGTAAGTAATTTTTTCGAACCATAATATTTAGATCTTATTTCATCAATAAGGCTGGAAGTATAAACTACAAAGAAAAAACGCTTAAACCCTACCTAAAGCCGTCTTCAACCACCCCTATAACGGCCCCTGTCCTCACGTCTAAACCTATTTAACCACAACACGTCAGACAAACCACCATCTGTACGTGAGGGTAACTATCAAACATATCTAAGTAGGTATTTAATTAATTACTCTCATCTAAACCTACGGGTAATATATATTCGACTAGGGCGTGATTGCTATCACCACCCGCCAATCAAATACAACGACCTAGACGCGGGAGCATCCAATAGCCGTATGAGTCTCTGGAAGAGACTGAATTAATAACGTCTAAAGCGCTGTATTTATACTAACGGCGCGGCACCAGACCGGCGCCTACGTCGTCAACAAAGTCAAACTACCTACTACTAATTTTATCAAACCACCTTCAATACCTACATTAATCTTTACTATTTCAATATATCGCTAACAGAAGGTCGTCAAAAAGAATCTTTACTTCCTTACTTATATTATAAAAGCGAAAGTATGTTATTTTGTTGGTTTGTCCTTCAATCCCGCTGCAATAAAGCTACGGATTGACGTGATTTTTTGCTTGTGTATAGTTGAGGACCTGGATAGTGACATAGGCTACTTTTTATCCCGGACAATCAAAGAGTTCCCGCGGGATTTTATAAACTAAGTAAATCTACGCGAACGAAGTCGCGGGCATCAGCTAGTAATTAATAATAGATTATTGTCTTTCAAGCATCGATATGTAACCTACCTATGATATTAACTATTTCATTTTGAGACTCGTTTCATTTTCGTTCACAATTTACCGTAAAAAACAGAAAATTCGTCTAATAGGTACCTGGAATGAAACTTTAACAACGAAGCACCTAAGTAGGTACGTCCATTTTTACTGATATAACAAGGTATGTTCGTTTATAATAATTGTAGGTAGGTACCTACAATAGGTAACGAAATAACATATTGTATGTACGTTACGTGATGGCTATACAAGGTTATATTATTATAATTTTATCTACTTTATTATTATTTATGACTTATAGACTGAAATCTACAGATGGTACTCTCAATCTACTCAGTCTTAAGACAAAGATTTTCCCTTTATTTATTTAGGTTTATTTTAAACTTTGCTAGTGGCCGTGACTTTGTACCTTTTAGTTGATTTAGTGTTTAAAATCCCGCGGGAATTCTGATTTTCCGAGATAAAAAGTAGCCTATGCCGTTTCAGGTCCCCCACTATCCCCATTTTAGATTGAATATAGATTGACCTATATTTAATCTATCATTACAGAATGATAGATTGAATATAGGAATACTTACTCAATGAATGTACTAAATTAATCATTTAATGGGAAGAGGTTATTATTCAGTTAGTCAATTTCTTAATGACAAAATTGCATGAATCGGCTTTGCTTGAGGAATTCACAAGTTAAGAAAAGAGCAGCTGGTTAGTTTCGTGTCTGCTCTTCTCAGCAGGATCTCCTTTAAGAACCGGTGGTAGAGTCTTGACTTGTCAAAAGAGATACAAATTGGCCTACATGAAATGAATTTTTGAATTTGAATTTGAATTCCACTAGCGGGTTTTCACTACAGGTATTAGGTATTAGTATTTGGTCTCATAATCGACTTCAAATCGACAAAAGAATGCAGTTATCTCGATTGTTTACAAGTCGACAAACCCTGTCGTATAATTAGTCTTCAAAATACCTACGCTATTTAAAACAATTTGATGACAGATTTTGTGTATAATCATGGCTGATAATTGCCGAAACTGGCAATTTGCCCGCGCGTGGCCATCCTCGCAGAAAATGATAAATAATAATCGCCGATGCGGAAACCACAAAAAGCTTGAGTAATAAATTATAATAATTATTATTAATTATTAATAATTATATGTTTTTTATATCTTACTCGTTGTATGTGCCTATACTTATAATAATTATGATGTAGGTACTTATTATATTATACACGTTTTATACGTAGGATACAGTGATAAACGCTTTTCTACCGTCCTGAAGCTATAACGTCGTTAACCAACATTTGCACAAATACGATTTTTTAATGTTCTCTTACTTATAGTTCGTTAATTCTCTATCGATCCATCGAAGCGGTATTCTCTTTAATAGGGGGAAGTCCCGTAACGCCGGACGGCACCTAGTACCGGACACTCGTACTATCTCGGCGACTAAGCAAGCGAGCGATTCAAAAACGAGTTAGAGGGGTGCAGGGGGATGTAGCAAAACTGAGTCACGGGACCCGGTTTGCCCGTGACGCGCGCGACAACAGTGGAAGTAGTTGGTTGCTGTTTTTGGCGGGACGACACTCCGTTACGTAAGATTCAGGTGAGTGTTACAGGTAAGCACCAGGTAAGTATCTGTTATTAGTTGTTTACTATATTTGTTTTTAATAAAGTAGTGTTTATTGTTGTTAGTAATCAATAAAAGTTTTTGAGAATTTTGATAATGGGTTTGATATGGAATATATATTGTGACCATTCTCTGTCCCTTAGTACCGGACACAAAGTAGTCCCTTAGCGCCGGACAGTGAATGAGTTATTATTTCTTCAGAAGAAGTGCAGAAGTTGCATTTTTGATAATTGATATTGATTTTATGTTTTGTTGACTAATATAAGACGTAAATAAAGTAATATTTTTCTAAACAGATTTTTCATTTTTCATAAAAACCTTAAGTGTCCGCCACTAGGGGACTTCCCCCTACTGATGTTTGTGATATAGCAATATGTATATAAAACGTCGTTTATTTAGTTATCAAATGGCGTCATTTCTTTATAAATTGCCGCTTTTTGGATCATACTCGTAGCTCGAAATATGGTCTTTTAGTACAAACTATCGGTATTTACCGTATTTACATGCAGTGGCGTAACTATACTGTTTGAGGCCCATGGCAAATTCATCGGGCCCTCCCTCCCCCAATATAAAGAAGCTCAACCAATGAGATAGCCCTTCAGGCTGGGGGCCCGTGACATTTTGCCGTCTTGCCACCGTATAGTTACGCCACTGTTTACATGTTACATGAACCGTTATAGTAGGGGTAAGTTCCCACTCGTTGCACTGTTGTCGTACCCACTTCTAACAGTAATTTGTAGGGGAGAGTGGAATATTAGTCAAGTTCAGCACTCTTTAAAAAAAATTGTTTTTCTAAGTTTAAACTGTATATTATTGCATCGCTGATCGCATGTTAGTTCTAATAATTCCTGACACTATTATGTTGCTCATACTACCACGAGTAGGTACTTGTTACTATCAAGATTAATTAAAATGATAATTGCTAGAAATATACAATGATTCTATGCGATTGGTGCGAGCTCCTAGAAATCAAGTTGAATAGGTCAATCTAACACTTGAATTGAGGAAAAATAACTAGGTATACTCGCATCATTCGTAGAATTATCGTGTTTGAATTAAATTATTTTTTATTATGTTTTAAACATATTGTATTATTAAGTATTCTAAACTATATAACGTTAACGTCATAATAGGGGAATCCCGAAATAAAACGTAACGATCAAAAAGAAGGTCGCGCATACGCTTGCAACTTTTGTCTCTGCGACAATTTTGAATGAAAGAACGCGCAACGCAGATTGGATTATAGCACTTTATACGCTGTTTACAATAGCTAAAATAATATTGTATTTATTCTATGAGCAATTACACACATTTTATTTTTAAGCCTACCGAAAGTAAATTACGTCATAAAAATATAGTTTTTTACATAAGAATAGGACGGAAGACGAGTCAATTTAAATAAAAGATGAAAAAAATACTTTAAAGTTAAATATTACATAATATTATGCTGTCAGAAGTTAAAAATTAAGAGCAAATATAGATCCGACTAATTCCACAATCCAAATGTTTATTCACCGTTGTTGCAGGTGACAGAACTTCTACGAATTTTTTTGCATTTAGATTGGAACTGATGCAGACGCCAATCTGTGACGAAAGGCAAAAGTTGCTCGTGTGTCGCGTGCCTTAAGACTGGTGAGTCAGAAAATCCAGGGTCATTTTCTGAATTTTATTGATCTTGTATTGGGCTACATAACAGTTAATAGGCTGTTTTCAGGAGCCTATCCCTGCCTATGTCTTCTTGCTCTATGTCTAACGTTTTTAAAAAAACCCAGAATTTCTAGAACGTTTTTTCTAGAATTTTCTAAGCCATAAGGTTGTCTGGAAGAGATCGCTTTTTAGCGATAAGACCGCCTTTTTGTAACATAGTATATTTTGTTAAGTTTACTTTTTTCTCATTGTGGTGCAATAAAGAATAAATAAATAAACGTAACAAAGTTCGAATTCATCATCATCATCATCTCAATCGATAGACAATAGATTTCTTGAAATCTTGTGTCGCTTGTATCCAGCAGCTGCCAGCAACTCGCCGGAGATCGTTCGTCCACTTAGTGAGGGGTCTACCAACACTGCACTTGCTGGTGCGTGGTCGCCACTCCAGCATCTTGAAACCCCAATACTCTACGCCACTCTACATTGTTTCTTCGAGCTATTTCGAATTTTGAAATCTTAAATTGAACTTCAATAATCTCGTAATCGTTGAAGGTAACTAGTTTTCTTCTCTCCCCTCCAAATAAAGCTTGTGTTTGGGGATTGAACCGTCTACCGTTCGGTGTTCATTCCGCACGTTTAACTATTGAGCTATTGAGGCTCTGTTTAACACACAAACGAAACGTACGCTTTTTTTCAGTTTATTATAGTCTATCATCCCAAAAATTAGTTCGCACGCTTAACAAATATTTCGTAATTCATTAATTAGGTATTATGAACGGGCAATGAACTCACGAATTACGTCATGTTAGGTAGCCAGAGTATAGGTAGAAGGTAACAGTTAAGTAATTTTTTCACGTAGAAAGTGTGGTTCAAAGTGGTTATTATTCAATGTACCTACCTAAACTAAAGTTAATAAATATAAATAGATAAATATAAAAGCGTATTGAGTTGACGATACTTTTGAAACGGGATGATAGTTAGATACTTTTTAAGGGTCTGTCCTACACACTGTCTGGCTTAAACCCTTCTCATTCAAGGGGAGTCCTGACTCCTGCGCCCAGAAGTGTGGGGGGGGGGGGATGAGATGAATGAAAATGAAGAAAATGAATCAACATCATCATCACCACACTGCAATGGATTGGCAGACTTCACACACCTTTAAGAACATTATCCTCGATAGCCCAACGGTTAAAGGTGCGGACTCAAAAGTGAAAGGTCGCAGGTTCGAATCTCACCCATCGCACTATTGTCATACCCACTCCTAGCACAAACTTTCTGCTTATTTGGAGGGAATAGGAGGATATAAGTCAACTTCAGCTTGGCTAATATTCTTTAAAAAAAAATTATGAAGAACACAGATGCACATATTTCCTCACGGTGTTTTCCTCCATTAATGATTAATGACGCGTGTGATATTTAATTGCTGAAAAGAAATTGAATGAAACTTCTACTCTGAGGTATAGGTTACTTGCTAATGATAGAACTGAAACTATGGAAGGTTCTTTAAAATGCATACAGACCTGGCAAATCATTTTCTGTACTTATTTCGATGTCATCCATTTTCAGCATAACTCACACTAAACTATCACGAACGAAAGAATATTATAGCCGCTATTTTTAAATCACCCGCTATAGATTGCCCCTAAATTGACCTTGTCACGCATAACTTCCCGCTAACATGCATATTAAACTCACGAATATAAATAATTAATTAATAAAAATTCAATGGATAGACACACGAAAACTAAAATTAACTCGAACGATTTTTAATATTGCAGAGGAACTTTGAAAAACCGCACTTTTAAAAAAATAGCTTTAATATTATTCACTGTGAAAACTTCGCGCCAATGTTACACGATTTTTTTCTGGACGTTAGAAAACGTCTTGACACCGGCGGCGTTAGTCACAAACTGTTCTATTTTTGTTCGGTAAAATTGAAAAAATTATGTTCATAGTCTTTAATTTTGTGGTTATTTATTGTTTACGAAATGCGAGATTAATTACACACATTACAAACAGATTACATTTCTTTTAAAGATAACTGTAAGGCTGAAGGTGGTCCCATTCTGAAAACTGATATAGGGTGATTGTTGCTCCCAATATAATAAAATATATGTTTGTGAATAAAACTTGGTGCGTTATTCGAGAATTCTAGGCGACAATGATCTTCAATTAATAAATCCCCACTAATAGGTTGTTAATTACGAAACGATGTTTGTTTGCTGATGTGGTTAGTCCTTCTATCACGCCGCAATAGATCTACAGATCTACTTACCTGATTTTTTGCATGGTTAGTAATTACTTACCTATGTAGTTGAGTACCTAACCCTGTTATAAGGCTAAGATACGCGCCACGAGAAAACTTTGTCTACACAAGGTCTACACGTTTGTTCCGGAATCTCTATAGAGATTCACATACAGATTGTGAGTAAACGTGTAGATAAAGTTTCCTCGTTAGCACTACAGCTGGTGCCTGCAGGGCTAAGGTGCAACGTTTATCCCCTCGCTCAGTTTTATCCACCCGTCGAGCATGGGCATAACGGTGGAAATAATACTCACAGTGGATATACTAATAGGTAATAGGAACATACTTCTCCTTGCACCTGTCGCCATGCTTAAGTATAGGATAAAATCGGGGATAAAAATTATAGGCGAAATATTCCGGAAAATAAAAAGGTTCCCACGGTATTTTTAAAAGCAAACTAACTCCACGCAGACTAAATCGCAACGAAAATGAGTACCTAAGTACCTACCTACTTAGTATGTGTATACTTAATAGTCGTGTGAATTTAATTGAGGAAAATACGAGTAGGTAGGTACTAAGTAGGGTAGACTGGGTACGGTTGTAACGGGGTACGGTTGAAACAACTCAAATATTTCCGAAACTATAAACAACACAGGAAGGGGTACAAGGAGAGAAATACGCGGATTTCAAGTGCCAACATGATTCAAAGTGCTGCGTCGCACTCTGCACACTTATAACGTTTAAACGAAGGCCTATTGTGTTTTGGCAACCAAAAGTAAGTATTTTTGATGAATTTCTTCACGATATAGCGTGACTACTAATATAATTTTCATATTTGAGTATTAATATATGCAATTGTTGTATTTTAGAGATTATAATGAGCTGGTTCGTTTTTATATACGTTATTAGGCCTCATGCCTGTGTCCGTTTTATTGCCAAAATAGGTGGTGGGTACGGTTGTAACGATTTTCATGGGTACGGTTGTAACATTAGTTTTACTATATTTTTGCATTGCAGATGCCTAGGAAACGCGTAAGAAAGACTTCGAGAGGTGAAAGCGATGTTGTACAAGAACGCCTATGATGAAATAAAACTTGGGGGCGTCTTTGAGGCAAGCTATAAAAAATAAAGTTCTACGTAAAATAAATTTAATTGTTGATTTCATTTTAAACTTAGATTTTATTGATTATTTAGTTTTGTTTTATATAATAATTAGAGATTATGTTCATTTGGTTGAGTACCGAAGTAGTTATAGCGGAAAAATTATCTATTTTTGTTAATTTATTTTTACTCTAAAAAATTACCTAAATAACTGTTAAAAATGTGCTTAAGATATTGTGATACTAGTTAAAGTACATTTAAGCGTTTTTAAATAATAAAGCTGGTTTAAATACTTCAACTCTGTATTATTTCTGCTTGTTACAACTGTCCCCCATCACTGTTACAACCGCCCCTGGTATGGGGTCGATTGTAACAATCGCACGCACTCAATAAAATTATTCATATCTGCTAAATTATTTCACCTGTGCATGTGTTTTTGACATTAATTTAAAGAAAAATAACCTGGCTTTCATATCAAGTGCTATAACAGTTGTTTATAGCAATATTGGCAGTGCTGTGGGTGTTCAAAGGGAAATTGTTACAACCGTACCCAGTCTACCCTACTCTCCATGACAAATGTAGAAAACAGCTTCTGTTCATAAAAGTAACTTTGTCGTAAAAATATCAGTGATAACTCTTGACCATTTATCGCATGTAATAAAGATTACAAACCAAAAATAAAGAAATAAAAAAAAATTATCTTTTATTTTAAGCTTTACTTAAGCTATAGCAATTAATAAAAATCGCTTGTTTTATTGGTGAAACAAAACATCGTGAAGAACTTGCATGCTTGAAAGTTTTCAATAAGGTTGTCAAAGGTGTGTGAAGCGTGCCTGCTGCATCATCCCTTAACGCTAAATTCACGCTAAATTGTTTGGTGGCAACTATGATATTCTACTAGGGATAAGTTATATACCTACTCACAAAACAAGTGAAAATCTTGTTCCGCACGACGAAGAGTATAATAGAGTACTTCATTATTAAATAACATGACACTAGCGATTTAGCGTTCCTGCACGATGGCGTGTATCTAGGGGTCTAGGGGTATGGGTTGAATCTACACTGCCATACCCCTTCCAAGTATTCGCTACCATCGTAGACTGCATCGTCACTTACCATCAGGGGCCCAAGTCTGCTATTGCAATTGTAGTTACATTACAGTTACATTGCCTATCAATGACATCCCAATTGCTACTTTTCGCAATTTGACTTGGGGCCCAGGGGTTCAATTGTCTATCAATGACATGACAATTGCTAAAAATAACAATTGTCATGTCATTGATAGACAATGTAACTACAATTGCAATAGCAGACTTGGGCCCCAGGTCAGATCGCAGTCAATCTTGTCATCGAATAAAAAAAAATGTCCCACCTGTAAATATGGCATGAAATAGCAACCTCTCAAGCTCGACTTAAAACTACTAAAGAAAGCCTCATAAATAACCGTATTGTATTCGCTTCGCTAACTCTTGCCGGATTAAGCTATTTCCGCTCTCGCACTCAACTAAGTTTCCTTGATAAGTGTCAAGGCCAGTCGTTATGTTATTGTACGCTAACAGCTTACATTACGTGATTTAGCTTATAAAGGGTTTAAATAAAGACGAAGTAATTCGGTACTTCCTTTTTAGGGTTCCGTAACCAAAGGGTGCCGACAAGACCCTATTAAATAGTCTCCGCTGTCTGCCCGTCCGTCCGTGCGTCTGCGGGTGGACTGCAAATCTAATGAACCGTATAGATATAATATTGAATCACAGTGTGTAGGTACCTATTTCTATTGCAACTATAACAACAATAATTGAAAATAAAAAAGTTAAAATTAAAGTGGTTATAGGAACCTAAATATATAGTAGGTAGGTACATAAAAACTTTTGTTTTTCTCGATCTTAATAATAGCTGGTATTAATTATTCATGTACGATGGTACGGAAACCTTCGTGTGTGGGTCTGATTCGCACTTGGCCGGTTTTCAACTTTTGACTCAACAGGTCTTCGACCATCAGGTAGTGTGAGAATTCGTTTCTCAAAACGTTTAAAATAACATCCTAAAAAATTTTGTTATAGCAATGTTACCCTCCTGGCCTCCTCTACCAGAATTTAATACGAGACAATACAAGAATATTTATTCTTGAATATTACTTTAATAACCACTACAAGTTTGGGGGCAAAAAGCAATGGGGTTGGCTGGCCAAAGCTCAACAAAGATGTTGAGTTTATGAAGTTAGGCCTTGTAGAGTTAGGACGTGTAGACTCTACATGAGATCTAATAACTTTTTGACAGTGCGAGGCATACTTATGGTCTCATTTTAGCTACATTTTACATGAAAACCACAATGAAAACCAATGTTTTTGGTGGCATATAAGAGACAGTAGGTACCTAGGTACCTATTAAAAACGTAAATTTTTTGGGAACTGGGTTTCGAACTTCGAAAGTTCGGAAAGTTCACTCGCATACGCAAATGCATTTATAATTTCTGAACGCAACTTTAGTATCGTGGATGTCAGTGTCAATGTCAAAATTTGTCAAAGTCAAGCGTCCTAAATGTCATTCAAGTACCTACACAATTTAATTAATGTTGTTTATTTGTGATTTATTACTATAATTGTATAAAAGTTCCACTATAAAGCTTAAAAACTTATCTATTATTGATTTTATTTCATTCAGTGATAGTTTTCCGTATTTATAATGGAGGATAGTGATGAAAACCTGCATCGTTTGGAAGGCAGTTCTTCAGACGCTCCTTGCGGCTTAATCATCAAAAAAAAGGAGAAACCGCCCGATTTTCAGTTCGCCAAGCCTTCTTTGCTTGGCCTTGATAAGCTGGCAGCTTCTAAAAGAAAGCAGAATCGCCTGATTTCGTTCCAAAACGAGGACAATGATGGGGAAGATTCTGAAGATAAAGATACTGCAGAGGTAAAGGATAGAAAGTACAGAAAGCATAATGAAGAAACGCCAACTTATACTGGAGGACTATCTGAACAAGCGCGGGAAAGAATGTTAGAACGTTTACAAAAGTAAGTTTCTAATATGTTAATTAATTATAGGAAAGTAACCCCCAATAAGTATTATAAAACTTTTTCTTAAAATAGATTCATTATGTTTAATATGCATGCCTTGGGTAAAATTAACTTTTAACTTAATCTAAATCTAAATTTTGCTTTTATTTCACAGAAAAGACAAAGAATCAAGGGAGAAAGGAGTCCACTACTCAACTCAAGAGGAAAAAGAAACACGCTCAAAGAATGACAGTGATGACCTTTTCTACCGCCATCCTTACGAAAGACGTGATCGCAGCAAGGACAAGAAGCGTGATGACCGGAAAGACAGAGACACACGTAGAGATAGGGATAGGAGTGACAGGGATAGAAAAAGGGATTCAGAAAGGAGGGATAGGGATAAAAGAGATCGGGATTCTGATAGAGATAGCTCTAGGAGGAGTTATTATGAGCCGAGGTTTAAAGATGAGCCAAGGACTCCAAGGTATGTTTAATATTTATTCAAATTGTTTAGTATTACAAAATATTATTTACAATCAAGCTAATCTGCTAAGTGCGAATCATACCTTAAACTTTGAAGATGCCACACTTTCAGTTCTTAATCTTTTCAGGATTATGAGACTAGCTTTGTTTTCTATTAGTTCTATCATCACAAAACTACAACATAAAAAGATAGTAGGAAATTGAAAAAAAAAAATTGTTTTTAGTGGATGAAAAATAAAGTTTTAATGTGATTTTAAACTAAGCGTCATGTGAATAATAATGTTGAAACATGGACAGTAATGTTGGCTAACAAAAAGTACAACTACAATTACAAGTATGTTTAGTTGGCTAGTTGAGTTTAGCCACTATAGGTTAAAATTAGGAGGTAATTATATCATTAACACAACAGTTTTTTATAATGTGTGGAATATTTATTTCAGCATCAAAGCTCTCAAACCAACCGACAAGACAGCCTGGGACGACGACGACGATGACCCGAAAGCTATAAAAAAGTCCAGTTGGGACTTCCCGACACCTTTGCCTAAAGATGACAGGCCAGACAGGTCAAGTCGAAGTGATCGACGTCCTACCAGGGACTTTAAGGGGCGACCGTACGATGACACACCGAGAGCTACACCTCATAAGTAAGTACTGTTACATAATGAGAAAGAGAAAAAAGTATCCTTCTTATTTAAATATAGTGAAAGTGTCACGATAGCATAGTGACTGTATCACATGATTAACACAAGAAAAAAAAATTTTTTGTAGCCTTTTTATGAAACAATAAGATGTAAACTACCACCAGTTTTCTTGGACCACATCCAAGGTAGTAGTGATGTGCCAACTCAGAAAAAACAAAACTCGATTTAACCCAAGTTAAAATCCACATAACTCGGGTTGAACTCGAGTTACGTAACTCGAGTTAACTGGATGGACAAGTGAATGCTTTTTTTGGATTTTTACCTGTTTATTCCATCAGCTTTGCATTAATAGTTTAAAAAATTCGAACAGACAAATGATATTTTTATCTGTTTCAATTCTTTCATTTTATATTATTTATTTATAATGTATTATATGTATGTATATGTAACTAACTAAAGTAAGAAAGAAAATTATTGTTTTAAATAGAATCATTTATTTATGTATTTTTGGCTTGAATTTTAATTTAAAAAAATATTTATATTTATTATCAATAAAACTATGAAATTATATAGCAGTCACTATATTTGAATGAATCTGAACACTGTTTACACGCAACACGTCCACTCACAGGCGATGCGAATACGTCCCAAACTAAAGATTTCTTTTAGGACCTGGCATTTTTCAAAAACAGAACATAAATAAAACACGAAAATCTACAACAAGAACCGGCAGTTTAAAGTTAACCTCAAATCTACATAATATATGTGACACTTGTTTGCTTGCTTTGTTATGAACTAGACAACACCTAAGCTAAGCAGATGCCTACAGGTCTACATTTACTTTTTTAATATGTAACTCCTAAGTCATGAATTGCCTAAGTTTTTCAACTTGTCTACAGATGGGTAAGCTCTCGACGTGGTGTGGACATTGATGATCCGGACTGGCAAGAAGCTGAAAAGAAACTCGATAGAGCCTGGTATAATATGGGCGAAGGTGAGGAATTATTTTACTATTTTTCATACTTCACTGACCTACTACTGGGCACACCGGCACATGTCTCTCAAATGAAAAGAATTTAGGGCATATTTTACCACTCTAGCTGGCTGGCTACTCTAAAAACAATTTTTTTTTTCAATATTCATCACCCCACTTCGTTTTTCATCACCCCACATTTTTATCAGTATTTATCAGAATAAAATAAAATTTCAAAACGGCATACATAACTTTAAAAATACAAAATAAAAATAAAATGCATGACTTCAACAACACCCATTTTTCTAATGTTATAAGAAATAACCGTATTTTTCTTGATATAGCAATAGTGTAATGCTAAAACTGTACACGATTTCTCAACGATTAATCAACTAAAGATTTTAGACTTGATTCATAGTTTAATGAGATAATTGTTATAAAACAATATGAGTACGTACCATGGTAATTATTTTAGTTGGGATTGTCGATATTTCGATACAATTGCATTCCAATTGTATTACTTTATAACAATTAAACAATTAATCAAACATGCTATTGAGGCATTTTATGTAAAAAAAAAAAAAAAAATATTGTAATGTTTTAGTGTGTTTTGAATAAAGGCTTTATTTATTATTATTTATTTATTTTTAAACGATATAATTCAATTTTCAAGGCGAAACTGACGAATCGGACCCGTTCGCTGGCACCAGTGCGGAATACGTGGCTAAGAAGGAAGAGCAGATAGAGAAGAGACGCAACCGCAAAGTGTCGGCCGCGCGCCAGCAGATAGACAAGGACAACGAGCTGTGGGAGCGGAACAGAATGCTGACCAGCGGCGTCGTGCACGCCATCAACATTAACAACGATTTAGACGAGGTAAGCAAAAACTGTTGGTATGTGTTGTTATAGTTCTTTCATTTCACGACATTCAATGCATGGTCCTCTATAAGTAGGTACTGCTTTATAGAGAAAACCCAAGATGTCGGTTAAGGTGAAGGTACTTCAGGAGAAGCGATTCTCACTATGTCGGCGAGAGTTTCAACAAGTGGCCATTAAACTAAACGCTTCTAGAGTTGAGTTTTGAAGTGAGAACTTCATCTTCCGCAAGCGCATTTTTCATACAAATATTTTTGTCCATATTGCATAGTTTTTTTTAAAGCAAGAAATAATGAGCTTTGAATTGAACTTGTAAAATGTGTATAATCAATATCCTTTTTCACAGGAGAGCGTAGATCGCGTACATCTGCTAGTGCACAATATTGTCCCACCGTTCCTGGATGGCAGGATAGTCTTCACCAAGCAACCTGAGCCTGTTATACCGGTAATGTATCTGCTGTTATACAGTATTGTATCTCCCGTTATAACTGTATTGTATCTGCTGTTATACCATACCAGTATTGTATCTGCCTCGTTGGCCTAGTGGTCAGCAAGTTTGACTGTTAATGACAAGGTCCCGAGTTCGATTCCCGGGTCGAGCCAAAAAATGTACTTACTGGGTTTTTCGGTCAAGAAATTCTCAGTACTAGCCCGGAGTTTGGAAGTTGGCGGTGAGGCAACTCAAGGCGGTCAATTTGGGATATTTGAAAAAAAAGCTAGTTTACAATAAAAACGACCTTTGACGACCTCCCTGCCGCAGTGGTGAGCCCTGTGGTCTTATAACTGGGAGGTCTCGGGTTCGATTCCCGGTCTGGTCTGGTGGGAGGCTTTGGCCGTGGCTAGTTACCACCCTACTGTCAAAGACGTGCCGCCAAGCGATTTTGCGTTCCGGCACGATAGCGTGTAGAAACCGATTAGGGGTATGGGTTGAATTTACACTGCTATACCCCTTCCAAGTTAGCCCGCTACCATCTTAGACTGCATCGTCACTTACCATCAGGTGAGATCGCAGTCAAGGGCTATCTTGTCATCGAATAAAAAATAAAAAAAATAAAAAATTCTGAGTAACAGTCCAGAGTTGGAAAGTTCGCGGTATTACACCTTTTTACTACATCATAATACATACTTCAACTTAGAGAACAGGAAAGATTTCATCAAAATCGGTTATTAAACATAGCTTGTTTATTTTTAAGGTAAAAGACCCCACATCTGACATGGCTATGAACGCGCGCAAGGGTTCGGCGCTTGTCAAGGCGTTTAGAGAGCAGAAGGAACGAAGGAAGGCCCAGAAGAAACATTGGAAATTAGAGGGCACTAAAATAGGTAAATATCTTTTTTTATGTATTTAAATAGCAAGCAAACGAGCAAAGAGCAACAGGGTTACCTAGTTAATTTAATTTACTATTGAATTTTTTTATCTGCCTCGTGAACCTATGTTAAAGTTCACCTGAACTGTTCACTTGAACTGTTCACCTGAACTGTTCACCTGAACAGATATCTAATTCTAGAGGTCTTAACCTTCTCTAGAATTAGATAAATGTATATCTTTAGGTTTCTTCTCAGCGGAATCTGCTTCGCGACCTAGTGGTTAAGTCTTAAACAACCAACAAGTTTGCTTATAAATGAATTAAATTCAATTGGTTTTTATTAATTTTATTGACTTAATATTATGAGCTTAATTGATTTGGAAATCTATAAATAATTCAGCATAAGATAATATAATTTAAGCAAGAAAATTGCTTCTATGTTTTCTATATTTAATTTAAGCTTTAGGTGTTGCCTATTTATTATATCCATTAATTATATTTTAAATAACATCCCATTTTTTTTTTCATTAAATCGAAAAGAATTATTATCAAAAACGAACGCCGTTTTTGATAATAATTCAACTTCACATCAAAACTTCACTTTTTTTTTATTGACGCATAATTTATATTCTAGGAAACATCATGGGTATCCAGAAACAGGAGGAAGAAATGGAGGAAGGTCCAACAAAGGAGGCGTACAAATATGCTGAACATTTGGATAAAGGTAAAACATATTTAGACTTATACTCATAGCACGATGACCTCGGAGAGATGTTACTTAAATAAGAACCTATACATTTGTAGCCAGTAATAATAATATCGATATTATAATCATATATTATGATGGATTTTCAACATTGTCCCAACCTCATTGATTTCAATCTGACAAATGTCACAAGCTATATTTTATCAACTATAAATGTCTCCTCAATTATCATGAACATCTGCAGAAACAAAGAAATTGTGAAATCTGTTTCTTAAATAATAATTCTCCGTGTTGTCCCTCGTAATAATATACAACTAACTCGAAACCGTAGAACCAGAATTACCGAAATATATCTTTTTTTTTTTTTTTTTTTTTTTTTTTTTTATTCTATGACAAGATAGCCCTTGACTGCGATCTCACCTGATGGTAAGTGATGATGTAGTCTAAGATGGTAGCGGGCTAACTTGGAAGGGGTATAGCAGTGTAAATTCAACCCATACCCCTAATCGGTTTCTACACGCCATCGTGCCGGAACGCTAAATCGCTTGGCGGCACATTTTTGACGGTAGGGTGGTAACTAGCCACGGCCAAAGCCTCCCACCAGACCAGACCAGAGACAATTTAGAAATAATAAATTACTAAATTGCCCCCGTCAGGAATCGAACCAGAAACCTCCCAGTTATAAGACCACAGCGCTCACCACTGCGCCAGGGAGGTCGTCAAGTATATTAGTATGAAGCACCGATAGTGGTTTGGGATTGTTGTAGTTGTTGGCAGAGCGCTGGATACAGAAGGCACAAGATTGCGGCATGAAGATTAAGGCTTTTGTTTCCCGCGAGAAATTTTTCTTATTTTCCGGGATAAAAAGTAGCATATCGTCGGGTATAGTGCAAATCCGCATAACTAGCATTAGTACATTAAAATCCATTTTCATACGTTTGTGGTCGAATCAAAACCGCGTAAGTGTCGTAGCGACTAAATTAATACTTTAAAAGATATCTATTTTTATCAATACATAGAACACATGAATTAATTCATGTGTCTCTATGTAAAGATTAGCCTAAAAGCCGTAGAAATAATAAAATAAAGTTTTAACCTTCCCCTGTAAAACTTGGACTAGTGTAGATCCGCGGTTTTTAGCTATTGTACATTCGCGGTTTTGTACTATCCCCGACGATATGCGATATGTGTTATTCCAAACTGTAATCTATCTCTGCAAAATTTCAGCCAAATAGGTTCAGTCGTGAACGTGATTGAGTAACAAACATCCATACATCCAAACTTTCGCATTTATAATATTAATAGGATAATAGGATTAATAGGATTTGTCATTTCAGAGGGTCAAGAACCAGAGTCGAAGTCAGACTTCGTGAAGAAGTTGACCATATCGGAGCAGCGCCGCTTCTTACCGGTGTTCGCGGTGCGGGAAGAGCTACTGCAGGTCATCAGAGAAAACAGCGTCATCATCATTGTTGGTAAGTGTCCTCAGCCTACGAATAAATAAAGTAAGGAAGTCTAATTCAGAACAAAATCCATTCAAAAAATGGCCCTACTTCAAACGAAAACGACGTATGATTCAAAATACGAGTCATACGAACTGAATCACTTCCGAGGTTACAGATAGACATGTTTGGTGATCGGTTCAAATTCAGAACTAAAGCAATGACAGCTGAGTCATTGGACGATGTTAGGAAAATTTGACGTGCAAAAAAAATGTCGAACTGTTGACGTGCTATATTTGTTTTTAATCCCCGCCTCTAAGGGCATAATTTTAATCTCCACCCACTTCAGCGCAATTTTTGTTGAGTTCATTTTTTTAACGCAGTTAGACTTCCTTACTTATTGTTTATTCGTAGGCCTCAGCGACATCTAACGTACCTACTTGCGCTAAACAATACATAATACTACAGGCGAAGGGATAAGGGTTACGCGATAGAAAGAGAGGCAACTTCTAGGTGAATATTACTGTGGGTAATTTGCGCTGTGTGACTTGAATTGCACTTTATTGTATGTTAGAAAGAATCGCTATTTATTTAAATGAGTTTTTGGAGTAAATCTTCTGTATTTGTAGTTTTGTCTAGTGGAAGGCTTTGGCCGTGGCTATTTAGCACTCTACCATCAAAGGCGTGCCGCTAAGCGATTTAGCGTTCCGGCACGATGGCGTGTAGAAACCGATTGGGAGTATGAGCACACTGCCATACCCCTTCCATGTTAGCCCGCTCCCATCTTAGACTGCATCGTTACTTACCATCAGATGAAGTCGCAAGGGCTATCTTGTTATCGAATAAATTAAAAAAAAAAAAAACAATTTGAAGAGCTGTCGTAACTTTCTTTTTATTTGCAGGTGAGACGGGAAGTGGTAAAACAACCCAACTGACCCAGTATCTGCACGAGGAGGGTTACAGCAAGTTGGGTATGATCGGTTGTACCCAACCGCGTCGTGTCGCCGCCATGTCCGTTGCCAAGCGAGTGTCGGATGAGATGGGAGTTAAATTAGGTAAGCATAGACAAATAATTACCTATAATTAGCACCATATAAGTTTAGAATAGGAAAGATTTTTATTCAAATAAACTTTTACAATTTGAATCGTCAAGTGAATCTACCACTGGTTCGGAATGCCATTCCAACCGAGAAGAACCAGCGAGATACTCGGCAGTTGCTCTTCTAAAATATATCATTTATATAATCTTCAGTTATATTATATGTTTTTTCATGAGAATACTTTTATTAATATAATTCTTAAACTCATGTAAAGCCAAGCCTAAAATTGACTGGAATTTCACTTTTATAGAATTCTACTAAAAGATTTTTATCTCTATTTGCTCTATTTCAGAGCAAATTGGGGGCAAATCACGTTTCATCGTGTTGCCAGAAATACTACAGCTTCAATTTACCAAAAATTTAGGGAAATCATTTCTCATCATACCAAAAATAACGTTAATCCGTTGCTGCGTGATTGGAAAGCAAACAAACACACTTTCACATTTATAATATCAGTAAAAAGTAAGATTTCTAAAAAGGATTTTTTTAGTAGATAAATGACGGATATTTCGATTCTTGTTTTTTTTTTTTCAATATATAGACTAGCGCTTGGCTGCAATCACACCGGATGGTGAGTAAAGATGCAGCCTAAGATGGGACGCGTTTGCCCAGCAAATGCCTATTCAGTCTTTATTTGAAGGTACCCAAATTGTAGTTGTAGGGAAAAACGGTAGTCGGAAGGGCATTCCAAATTTTAGCGGTGCGTATCAGAAACGAGGAAGCAAAGCGCTTAGTGCGCGTCCTTGGTTAGTTTTATAATCCTGTTTTTTATTGTAGGTGAAGAAGTAGGCTACGCGATCCGATTCGAGGACTGTACGTCGCCGCGGACGGTGATCAAGTACATGACGGACGGTATCTTGCTCCGAGAAGGACTCCGCGAGCCCGATCTTGATCAGTACTGCGCGGTCATCATGGACGAAGCGCACGAGAGGTCGCTCTCTACTGACATGCTCTTCGGACTGCTTAGAGAGGTTAGTGGTAACTTACAGTGTCGAGAACTGCACATCGCTGCCGACGGTAATCAAGCACATGACGGATGGTACGCAAGTCATGACGGACGATGTTCAAGTTATGACGGACGGTACTCAAGTCATAATGGACGGTATTCAAGTCATGACGAACGGTACTCAAGTCATGACGGACGGTGTTCAAGTTATGATAGACGATGCTCAAATACACGATGGATGGTATCTTGCTCCGAGAAGGTCAACGGAGAGTCATAAAGGATAGAGATCATTCTCTACTGACATGCTGTTCGGGCTGCTTACAGAGGTTAGTGGTATGTAGTCTTGAGGACTACGCAAGCCGCGAACGGTAATGCAGTAAATGATGGACGGTATTCAAGTCGTGACGGACGGTACTCAAGTACATGATGGACGGTATTCAAGTCATGACGGACGGTACTCATGTTATGGCGGTCGGTACTCATGACGTATGGTTCAAGGTATGACGGACGATATTCTCCTTCGTCCGATTTGGAACAATACTGCGAAGCGATGTCTCTAGGACTGCAGTTCACTACAGCAATGATCACGTATATGACGGACTGTATCTTGATCCATTGACCAGTAATGACTGCGCGTCATGACTCTCATGATGGATGAGACACACGAGAGGTCACTACGATTATTTCTTAACTTACACATATGCCAAAAGGGAAGAGTGGTTAGAAGGTTAATATTGCAGCTAAGTATAAACGAAGCTAAGCTAAAAAGACGATGAACAGAATTAGAAATTGCGTTATATCGGTATTATCCTCCAGACTAAGGCAGTACCTTACTAAGAGCAAACAGAAAAATATTACAGGGAATAAAAGTAAATATTATTTTGGTTGTGTGGGACTGAAAAAATATGTAAATGTGTTTGTAATAAAATAACAGTTAAAGTTCTGTAATAAAATATTATTTTATTACTGCCTCATTTTACAACCGATTTTGATTCTCACTTTACAAAGTTTTCTTTTGATAAATTATTTATTTCTGTGTGTAAAATAATGATCACGCAAACGTAGACAACTAGGTACGTAATTTTAATGCCAGATTCCACTCCTTAAAATTAATTCTAGAAATTTCTAGGGTTACGCAATTCATTCTGCTTTGTTTTTCTGTACTAAAATATTATAGGGAAGGAACTACAAATAAATAAGAAAATTTAATTTTATTTAAATCATTTATTTATAAAAAAATGCCTCATAAATTAAACATTTAACGTGTACGAGTCACTCTCAAACAGTCGAACGCATGTCATATAAACATTTTCTCATTAGGTCGTTATTTTAATTTATAAATATGAATACTTAACAATACTCGTCAACACATAAACTACGAAAAACTATGCGATTAAAGTTTCTATTATAGTAATATTCATATATAACATATATAGTCAGAATCAGTTATAGTCATATTTTATCAATAACTAAGTTAGATAAATATACCCAGTCTTACTATACATGTTAAACATATTTAACATGTTCAACTGATGACAAAAATGACATAAATCGAACTACAATTTAACAAATCTGTTAAATTGTAGTATAATTTGAAATAAGCAGTTGTTTGAATATTTTGTAGTAAGACTGAAAATTAATTATTAAGTACTTGTCCATTTATGTTGGTTTTTTGAAGTCATTATCTTTTAATTAATATATTTTTGTAGTCGGAAAAAATATTTCAGCCGTTTTTCGTAGTTTTTCAAATAACAGACTATGTCAAAAATAAAAACAGTCTTATCGAATCTTAAGTCATAAATCCATAAAGTTATAATAGACAACAAAATCTTCTCGTACAATTATCCTCTTAGATTTAAAAAATACGAAGGATAATTAAATTAGATTAAACATTGTACATTAATTTATTTTTTCATTTACACATTAATTAATGAAGCCGCAAAGCGCGTCTTTTCTCGTTTCAGGAATGTTGTTTTAATTTAATTAAACCAAATTCTAAGAAAAATTAAAGCTTCTCTCACATTATTACAATTTTTAAACTTATTACAAAAAACAATGAAACTTTGAAGAAAATTTTGGTTTTGTATGGAATTTTAGAAGGAAACTGAACATGCCTTTTAAAAAGAAAAAAAAATAGGACCCCTTATATCGCAAGAGATTCCAATTATATAAAGTACTTCTCTTAAATACATCCTTTCAACACGATTATATTTTAAAGTTTATTTAAACATTCATAAGTTATTCATAAGACGGAACTCATTCCTAAATATGTTGCGAGAGATTCCGTTATTTGTATTTTTTTTATTATAAAAGCCTTAACCTGAGGCACCATAGAAAAAAAATTTAAATTTTTCAACAATTTCTTATTTGGAATCCTTCTCCAATCTATTCAATAGCCTTTTTAAATTTACAAGAAATGGAATGATAAAGAACCTTATTTAAAAACCAATGAATTTCAGTAGACAAAGCATTCGCTTTTATTAACATAGTAATAGTATTATAAGACTTAAGCTGACATCGCGGGTGACGTCATTAACTTAGACAATATTAATTTACAGCCCAATATAAATGAAAAGGGTGGACTGAAAACTGAAATAGAACCCTCTCCTAACACAAGCTTTACGCTTATTTGTATGGGAGAGGGGAATATAATTCGGTATGGCTAGTATTCTTTTAAATTAGTATCATAATAAGATTATTGCCAAAAGCCGATGCCAGTCTACCTACTTCCAAAGTGTTGAGCTAGTATGAATCAGGTTCTTTTAAACGAAGTCGATGTTTCCGGACGTGGTGTGCCAGAAACAAGCGTAGCAAGTGCCGGCGCTGTGGCCGGCCTGCGACTCTCAGACGGACTTCGCCTTGGCGCGAGCGTTGCCTTGGCTTACGAGCATTACGCCCATGTTCATGCCAATGTTGCCCCACTTTAGCGACTCGCTTATCTGTAACAAGGGAGAATGTGGATGATTAGAATAGAATAAAATAAATAGAATATTATTTTATTCAAATAAACGTTTACAAAGTGCTTTCGAATCGTCCAATGAATCTCCCACTGGTTCGGAATGCCGACTATTTAGAGAACAATTTTTTTAAGAATAGCTTAGAGACTTTTATCACCGACACAGAATAATTTATCGACATTTGATTAATACGAGTATGAATAAGCTTTTGTCCGCAACTTCGTCCCGGTGGTATTAGGTTTTGAATATCCCTCGGGAACCCTTTGTTTTTCCGGGATAAAAAAGCCTATGTCACTCTCAAGGTTCTCAACTATGTCCATGCAAAAAAACTACGTCGTTATTATGAAGGACAAACC
This sequence comes from Hipparchia sbordonii, assembly GCA_038048805.1. Classification (NCBI taxonomy): domain Eukaryota; kingdom Metazoa; phylum Arthropoda; class Insecta; order Lepidoptera; family Nymphalidae; genus Hipparchia; species Hipparchia sbordonii. The sequence continues at coordinate 1,572,321 of JBBIWI010000007.1, forward strand.
AACAAACAATCACACTTCCATCTAAGCATATTCTACCTACATCATTTTGACATGGATGTAAAAAGAACCACTTTAAAAGCTAAATTCTATTCAGGACTCTTTTACTTTTGCTTGGATCATTCAAATCTTACTTCTTTTTTGATGCATACGAGAACTTTTTATTATTCCATTTTTTAAACCGAATTATACTTAGTTTACTGAGCAAGTAGGTAGGTACATAAATATGTATTATTAAATGGTTAGGAGTTAAAATACTAAAAAAAAAAATCTTTGAAACACTACTTCTAACGAAACTAAAAAACGGTAAATAGAAACAGGCCATTCCATGTCTAATCAAAAATATGCATTTCAAGAACATGCTAAAATAGTAAATAATGAACGCAACTCAAAATACTACGCAAAAACAATCGCGAAAATCTCTGTTAAATTCTCATGTGTGTGTATGTCTTTTGAATATTTTTATTGCAATAATTGAAGCAGTTGACCCCAGTCGCGATCCTTACCGCAATTAACCTAAATTAATAATTGGTAATGTCACTCAAGTTACAATTACATTCGCGGACGGTCCAACCTTGCTGTAGATTAAATTTCATTGGAACTAATGTGCTACTTCATAAATTATCATCTAAACAAAGAATAGAAATGTGAGAACATTGGATTCGATATCAGGAAAATTAGAATTTAATATTTATTAAGAGCGCGTGTAGTCGTAAATCTTCAGATGCAGATTTGATTTTTACAGCAGTAGATCAAGTTTTAACTATCCGAAAAAATACAGGCAAAAATTACATCATATTTTCAAGGGATGATACTAAGAAACATAAAATAGGTAATGTTTGTTCAACAAAAAAAAAAAATCCTATCCATATTTCTAAAAGACGATACAGCCATTTTTTTAAAGGAATATCTTACGAGTTATTAGAATACATGACGTATTTGGCGCTTACTACACTCGATCTGTCGCGTTTCACACGAGGTTTCGGGTATGTTTTATTTTGTCTATCGTGGAGATTTTTTTCAACTTTACATTTTCGCAAGATCCATCCATCCATACATCTAAACTTTAAAATATTCATAAGATTCACATTCAATTAATTCATTTCACCAGACGAAATCGCAGTCAAGGACTATCTTGTAATTAAAAAAAATAAAGCAAAGACACATAGAGCGATATAAAAGCTTTTCAACTGGACACTTCATAATATTTAATTTAACCAAACTGATTAAATAACATCGCTGATTATCACAACTGGCAACAGAGTCATTAATTAATGTTAAAAAAGAATTTGATGTGAGAACTCAAACATGTGGCTCTTTCGTTATAACCGATAACAACTGCTCTCCTATCTCTATAATGGAAATTTTCCACAGATATACTAATCACATATCTTTGGATAATAGAATTTAGACTACTTTCTATATAAGGTGGAAATAACTTATAACTCGATAACATAACGACCGTAGCAATTAACATAGTCGCATGTGAAAAACCACTACTCCAGGGCACGGCCGCTCAAAGCTTCAAATATGTGAAAAGTGAAAAACAGTCAACATATCCAACCCTTGCACTTGCAAAAACCAAAGATGGTTGGTTGATTCCAAAAGTTTCACAATTGGTGGGGGCATTGCTATCCCCATTCTAAGACCCTTAATGCAACAAAACGAAAATCGCCAAAATGTAGATCCGACACTGTTAATTGCTACGGTCGATAATATATCTTATCAAGTTATAAGCGGCGCTGGCGACTTCTTTCCAGCAGATACCTACGTATGTACTTAAATGGGAAATGTATGTGTACAGGGCACGGATTAAAATTGACGTCTTCTTAACTTCATTGGAATTCTACCATAGATAGTATTTCGTAAGTTGCATAATGACAAATAAAATTCATTTAAACTTTTTTCTAAAATAAGACACTAGCTTTTTTCCTATTTAGAGTGGCATACCAATGCAATAAAAAACTGAAAATACTATTCAATATTTATGAATACAAATTGCTTTCTCCTTTTTTATTTAATCTGTAAAGCTGTCAAGTTGTCACCGTATCTCTTCTAAAATGTCATACGAAAGGTTATTTGTAAAGTATTCATTCATTTCTTACTAGATGGCGCTAGTTGTAATCTAAACTGCGGTCTCTATTTGCAATAAGAACCGGTTATTGTTCGTTAGATTTTTATTACTGTTACAAATAATTTAACTAAATCAAAGCAAATTTTTTTCGAAAGTTGTACGAACCATCCATACAACTTTATTTAAGACAGAAGTAAATTCATGAATATTAAATCATTGACTAATTCTAAATGACTTTCAAATACTGGTTTTTTGTGAGTCATTACTGGCCTGATGAATACAATAATTTTATGTTAAAGGTAGGTCCCCTATATACATAATCGTAAAATTATTAATGTACTCCCCAACGCTTAAAGCAGTATTATTTCAATATTGTTTGAACATGTCATACAATGTCAACCTTAAAGTATATTACATAAAGACGTCATTGTATGACATCGCAAATCAATATTGTAATAAGTACTACTTTTAACGTTGGTGGTAAGTTTGACCTTAACTGCGCATTATGATCTCACAATAATGAAAAAAGTTTAAAGACCGAGAGTGTATTTTTTTTTGTTGCATTAAAACTTCATTATCATTCAAAATTGACTGAAGTTTCATTTTTTATGGGAAAATGCCTGTCCCGCAGCCCTTAGCACCTAACTGTTTTTTTTATGAATAGCGAAAAAACGAACGGGCCATCCGATAGTAAGTGATTACCGCCGCCCATAAACATATTTGTAGCACCAGAGGCACCACCAATGCGTGGCCGGCTTTTCGAAATTTTTTCATGGGATCCGTCCGTTTGTCACCCGGCATAAACAGGGGCTGAATGAATAACCCCATGTTGTAATTAAATGGAAACTGATAAAGCGAATGCGATATTTGCCATCCTTTTGATTGGTTGTTAATTAAACTTGTTACAAAATACACTTTTGGCAAAAGAGTCACAATTCAATCTTCTTCATTAACCGAGATACATTAGTACTAAATAGCCTTGCAGCCTCCTTTCATTCAGAGATCACAGGTTCCATCCCGGGTACCTCTGACTTTTGGGAGTTATGACCGTTTAAGCAATTAAATATCACATGCTTCAACGGTGAAGGAAAAAATCGTGAGGAAACCTGCACGTCTGAAGGTTCTCCATAATGTTCTTAATGATGTATGAAGCCCTTCAGGGGTCAGGGTGGTGCTCGTAACCCTTCTCTGAGACCTACGCTCAGTAGTGAGACGTATAGGATTGTTCATGATGATGATTCGAGAGGCTTCCACAGGCCTCAATTTTTCAATTTCTGTATCCAGCGGCTCTCTGCGACTCATCTTATGTCGTCGGTCTACTTTGTGGGGGTCTGCCAAAGCCGCGCTTTCCGGTGTGGAATTGCCACTCTAGCACCTTGGGACCCCACCGACCATCAGTTCTCAGAACTTATGCGTCAGTAATACACATATCCCCACCAACATACACATTACTCCCCACAAATATAGTAATACATATTAAAAGGTCGTTGCTAAGGGACCTGATTCGCTTTACAAATTGATAGATTCAAGCCGACCAGATTGACGAATTATGGTTACTAAATTTCTAAGAAAAAACTGCCTATTAAGCCTTAGATGTAAACTTAGATGAAAACGCGATAACCTAAAAAATCATCACATTTGTTGTACCTACTTCTTACCAATAGGAAAAACTATTTCAGAGTTCTATAGCTTCGACAGACTTAAGAAAAAGTAACACAGCATAAGCACGTATCACACGGTAGAGCAACGGTTAAACACACAGGGCACATTGAATTTCGATACATTACCAAATTAACATTTTTTTTTTCTTTTAATATAAAGGACCTCACCGGTATGGTTATGATGCCAGCCGTATGTCCAAAGCGCCTCAACGATTACCATCAAAAGATGATAATCATGGGTGTTTTCGACGTCGTTAAGCTGATCTGTAACAAAAGTGCTACTTTGTGCGTTTCTTGTTTTTTTTTTTATTCTTTTCCCATCGATGATGCCCATGTTTTCGGTGAATCTCCTCGTATGTCCAATGTCCTCCGGATGATTGTGAAAGCACGATTGCGGTAGTCCATATCGAAGTTTTGACACAGTGTATAGACAATCACATATAAGCGTTGATACTAAGCAATATCAAATGATAATGATCGAGATGATATGATAAAAATAAAATAAAAAAACTGCCTTTACAATAAAATTTTGTGGCTTAATGTTTCGCCTTTAATATTTTCATATTGAAGCGAATCTTTAAGCCGATATGCTTTTAAAAATCAGTGAATTCTTTTTACTAAAATAATGAACGATGCGGTCAGTCAACGAAAAATCAAGTTGAAATAACATTTACGTTAAAGCGGACAGTGGAGTGAAAATAAAAACAAGACAAAAACATTGTAAAGACAGAAACATGCATTATGTAAATAACAAAATACAATAATTCTAGAACCTCGAGTAATAAAACGACGAACGTGAATAGTCGATCGAACGATAACGTCGTTTGAAATACGAATAAAAATGTAAATTACAATACTACCAATATTGTGGTTTATTAAGCTCTAGAAATTTCTTGCAGGTGTTCGACTTTATGCTTATCTTTATCAAGTTCTCGTTTTCCTAGGGTTTCTAGAAGATTTTCTATATACTATTTACTTAGTAGCTGTATTAAGATGGTATTAATTTTGTCTTTTTACCTGTCTCATGCGAGCTTCTTGCGGAGTCTCCCCGTATCGGCACCAGTGGACGAAATGCAGTGTATTATGCCAGTTTCTTTCAAATCTGGATTTTGTGGCCATCTCGAGCTGCAATCAGTAGAAGCTCCTTAGTAGGTGTCCCCACTGTTCACTTTCCGAAAAACGAAAGCCCCGTTGAGGCTATCTGAAATGAGAGGTTTCCAATTCTGACGTCTATCCTGGAGGAAAGAAAATTTACGAAATGGAACAGCGACCTTTTAAGGTCAATTCAAACAAGATTTTATTGAAAGGCCCGTGTAAGAGCTAATTTGTTTTAAAGGGTTGAAGTGATAAAATAATCTAACTAACACTAGGGTCGAAAATAATGAGGCCAGACCGAATCGACCAGACAATTTTTGGCATGAGCAAAATTGTTGACAAAGCTATTACCTATCTGGGTTATGACTTTATTGGCAATCTTTCGCAAAATCGTAATGCATGTGGCGTGTCAAAACATTGTTCAAAGGTTATGTAATTCGTATCGAAACATTTAACGTTGATAAATTATATTTACGTTTTACTTACAACAAGTAAAACGTATACGTTCTATTTTGTCTACGATCGTAATCTTTACATAATTCAGTCTTTAAATTACTTTTTGAATAAGATTTAGATACGGTAATGAGTTCCGAATCCGATAATTCTAACAAGGTGAGTGCGAATTGGAAACTTGTGCCTCGTGCTTTGGTTTTTGGATGTACCTTTGCCCTGATGTCTTTTTCACTGTTGGGGGTCTCTTGCTTGTCGTCTACGTTGTTGATTCGTATGACGGAGTCTTTCTTCCAGAAGGCACTCAAGGTGGTCTTGATAATACGTTTGCGAACACCTTTCTGCTGGACCGTGTACACATCTATCTGTTCCGGGTTTTTTGTTTTTTCTGCAACGTGAAACATACTCGTAGTCATCATAATTTAATCAAGCATTTATAGGAGCTAGGCTATAGCGAAGCTAGCTGATACAAATATATGACGACATCCTAGACCGGATCGTAACTTATGATCAAGAAAGATCTCAATCAAGGGCTATCTTGTTATCGAGTAAAAAACTTTCGATTCTAAATCTTCAATCCTGAAGCTAGGTTAATGTAGTAAATGAATGCAAAATTAATATCCTTGGTGATATAAAACTGTTTTTAAATTATATTTTATCTACGTCTTGTTTTCGTAGGCAAAATTTATTAGAAAGTCAAATATAAGTAGAGTAGGTAGTACGATGCGCAAGAATTCAGGAAACCATTTACACAAATGTCGCATTCATAAATACGTAATCATTTCAAAACTGATACGGGCAAATGATAACTGTGACTTCTAAAGGAATATTTATGTTCTAGTGAAGAAAGCCTTGCTGCAGAGACGGCAAGGTCGCATCAGCTATTTATATTTAATTCGCTGATAAGAAATAACGCAAAGTACCTATCTAGATATTTTTAGCTCCATAACAATTCAATGCAATTATGTAAATCTTCAGAAATCGTTTAAAGTCTACAGATTGATACTAATTCTGATGTACAAAAATAATTTCTGTTTCTAAATTAAATTATCTGCTTCAAACTAGTGCTACCTTTTTCACAATATTCACTGTGAAAATGGAAAGCATTAAAAACCCTGTCAATTTAGTTTCGAGATTGGCACAACAGAATTGGTTTCATTGTTAGGTTTGATTGACGCAATTGATTTGCTATTCGCTGACGTAGATAAATCAAAAGTCACGGTCAAGCATACTTTACAATAAAAATCAATCATGATTCAATGATTTTATTCAAATAAAGCATCGTCATAAATTAAAAAAATAACGTTTATTCCATCTCCTAAAAATACCAATTTTTTTTGTCGTTTTATTGGTATTTGATGCATAGTTGTCTGCCTTAGCTTACTCTTCAATATTCTAAATTAAAGAGGTACGGTCGAATATATTATGTACTTTTTAGTAAGTACCTAATACAATCTATAGCACTGCGTCATTTTTTAAAAATCCTATTTGATCAATTTTCTAAAAATCATTGAATTAATTGATACCCCTATAGTAGGTATCAATTAATTTACTCTTGAACATTCTACGTCAAAAGAATTACGGTCGAGCATTAGTTTACGGTACGACGTATGAATTATTTACTAATCTCATCGTGAGCTCGTTACGATGCGCGCGGCGCCGCGACCGGTACCAAAGCTATTTACATTCAGTCCTACACACGGCCAGTTCAGTCCCATACAAATTTCCATAGCCTTACAAAATCTTTTCCACTATGATGCATGACAATTTTTACAGACATCTCTATATCTACATTAGGTACCTATATGTAGTATGAAGTATTTATAGATTTACAGTAATCTATGATTCTCCTGACGGCTGACGCCCAATCGACGCCATTATTATTGTATTTGGTTTTTTAGTTTAATTTTCATATATTTCTGTCCCAGAATAACAATTGTTATTCCAATTTATTGAAATATAGTACAAGTGTTATGTGCCCGTTATAATAATTCGCGTAAGGATGCTATTTTGCATAAGTTTCCAGTGTGAGAAAAGACAAAGTTTTATGGTTTATATTATAAAAGTGTTAAGGATCTTGTGTGTTTACCAGTGTGTTGTAATTTGAAAAACGTTTTGTGAATCGTGAAACAAATTATTAAAAATATGATGTCTTAGTTGGTGTAGGGTAAACCTACCTATTATAAACAAAATTAGGGCATATAATTATGTATTAGACTAGATCATAAAGACACCTGAAATTCCAAAAATGTGTATAACTAAAGCGATATTATGTTATTTCAAAGTGAATTAAACAAATATTGTTAAAAAATTTGTTTCTTTATTTCCTATTTAAAAAAAATTATAACCTATAATTATTATCATGGGTTAGCATGGCAATAGGTAGATACCTATGGTACATACCTGTGGTAGATACCTATGGTAGATACCTTCATACCAAAAATAAAAATTCATAGGCAAAAATAGAAAAAAAAATTGTTATTACGCTATTGGTTACAGCAGTTTTCCAAAATGATACATTAGCCAATCATGGGCCTTGATTTCGAGGGTTTAAAATTTGTAGGGCACTGAGCCATCTGATACGTAGTATCATAGTAATCTGTGGTCCTACATCACGCCTCCGCGCGCACTAGCGTCATCGACCACCGCCTATTTCTCAATGCAACACGATAACTCAAGGCTACTAATGAGACCGGTTATTTACATACCTTTACCCTTCTTCCACATGGCAATGGCGTACATATGGTAGTCTGGAGACAGCGTAGAGTCCGGCGGCAAGGGGTCCTCTGCCCTAACCTCCAAAACGAATCCCGACTCGAGAACTGCGCACAGAATATTTTGCTCGTCATGTTTGAACCACTTCGACTCCCTCAACTTATGAATGGCTACAGTGGAGCCGAATCGTGGCTTCTTCGGCGCGAACAAAGCCTGAGCCTGGCTTCCGAAGCGAGACAGCAGCCCCTTCACCGTCGGAGGCGGTGCTAAACTCTTCTCGGGCGGCTTGATCTGCTGGAAGCTCCGGCAGGTCACAAACCTGGCTTCCATTGAACTCTGTCTTGAATTCGCGAGACAATTCACAGCACTTTTAATTTTAATCGAGCTTATGTTCAGCCGGTACGGGCTCGGTTTACTCTCACTACCGAGAAATCGTTGCGATCGCACTTTCACAAAGTCCGTAGGTCCGCGTGGCTTAGCGAGTGATCGAGCACAGAGCTACACGGTGGCTTCGGAGCGTAAGACGCGGCGCGCGGGTCGTGCCATGCTTTATACAACTGCGGGGCGGGCGCGGGGCCGCGGGGGGCTACTACGGTTCCCCGCCGCTTCACTCTGCGCATCCAGTGAGGAGTCACGTACGATAGTATTTAATCATCGATAGCGTAACAACTTTAGCAGACCCGGAAAAAAACGGTAACGGCAAATTTTTGTTAATGTATGGTGATAAAAAGGGCTTGTTTTTCTTGAACGATTACAGTTTATCTTTCATATCTCACTGTGTATTGATTTCCTTATCAGGTTGTTTTCGTTAATCAATATGCTTAAAATCTTAAAGTCGGTTAGGGATTCCTACTTCATAATTAATAACGGAACCCTATGTGTCTGTTCGTGTTTCAAGGCCCTTTTTCTCGGAAATGTCTTGAGTTATTAACTTCATATCTAATACCTACCACCAGTTGCCGAAAAAATTGCAAGTTTCTTGTTTAATTCAGAATAAAGTTATAAACTTTTCAAAGCGTATTTTCTTACAAAAACTCTTGTCATCAAAACTAACAAGGTACTTTCCAATGAACTACAAATTACAATATAAGAATTAGAAAAAAAAATGTATTTTTATTAAAAAGAGACTGAAAATTAAAGCGAGTTTTAGGTACTACTTTATGAGGTCAAATGGGGTGCCACTCTTCACTTGGTGAATTTTCAATTTATCCTTCCGCCTGTCTGTCCTCTACTAAAGCCTTATAACTTCTGAAACAAAAAACTAATTACTAACTTAAAAAATACACAAATAGTGCATAGTGATTCCTGATATTATTAAGTGTATAAACGAAACTGTTTCTCTTTTTAATTTTAAACTAAAACCAAAATACAACCACACTTTCGCAGTTATGATATCAGTAAAGATATAGTTATACCGATATATCGATATCGATCGCTCACAACAATGCACTGTGTGGCTTCACTCGTCACAGGCTGTGGCAGGGCTGTAACTCACAACCCCGTCCCGTGAGGTGGCGCCAACCGGCAGCTATATTATAGGTCTCATAACAAAAAACCGTAACTTGTAATTGATAACCTAATATCGTTATACCGATGTATCGATATCGATAGTAACGTTACCGATCGCCCGCAACAATGCACCGAGTGACCTCACTCGTCACAGCCGTCCCGCGAGGCGGCGCCAACCGGCAGGTATGTTGGCCTCACAGCAAAAACCGTAACTTGTAATTGAACATTATTTATAAGTACTACTTAAAGCCTGTATTGAATTATTACTGATCAAAGCTTTTCTTGGTGAAAATTTTAAATTATAATAACCGGTTAAATTGGAGTTGGACTCGCAAATGAAGGGTTCCGTACCAAAAAACGCCGAAAAAATACGTTTCTAGTAGAGGAGTCCCTTTAATTTTTTTTTTTTTATAGCGGCAACAGAAATACACATTCTCTGAAAATATCAACACTGTCTGTCAGACAGCAGAAGCTTAGTAATTATTTATCCTTCACTCGGCTTGAAAAATCTTGATTTGATTACTAGCTGATACCCGCGGCTTCGTATAAAATATAGCCTACGTGCTATTCTCGTGTATTTAAGCTTATTACATTGCGAAGTTTCATCAAAATCCGTCCTGTAGTTTTTGCGTGAAAGTGTAACAAACATACAACCTTCCATCCATCGTCACCAACTTTCGCTTATACAAGGGTGTAGAATGTAGGATTTTCAAATAACTAGCCTTAACTTCATCACTTAATTGCTCCTGAAATACCCTGAAAATCTAGACACGCAACATGCCATGCCATTATACCGCCAAGACGTAAACGAAGAAGCCTCAATAGCTCAACGGTTAAAGGTCTCTCAAACTAAAAGGTCGCAGGTTCGAATCCTACCCGTTGCACTATTGTCGTACCCATTCCTAGCACAAGCTTTTCGCTTATTTGGAAAGGATAGGAGGATATTAGTCAACTTTAACGTGGCTAATATTCTTTATAAAAAAGACGTGCCGCCAAGCGACTTGACGTTCCGGTACGTTAACCTGTAGAAACCGATTAGGGCTATGGGTTTAAATTACCCTTCCCTCCTGACCAAGTTAACCTGCTGCATCATCAGTTACCCCGACCTTCCAAATGAAAGGCCATTGTGCGCGGCTAGGCGCGTTTGGAGCTATGACGTAGCTACCTTGATACCGTATTTACGGAACGTGATCTTTCGTCACGTGAAATGGACTTCGCACCTACGTGAATACGTGTATGCATTTTAAATTAAGTACTAAGTGTAAATAATCATAATTGGAATGTAACGATTTACACTTGAATGTTTGTACACCTGACTAATACTAAAAACCCTAAAAATACGAAAGTGTGTTTATTGTTGGTTTGTCCTTGAATCACGTTGCAGTCTGCTGCATGATTTTTACACGGGAATAGTTGGGGACCTGGAGAGTGACACTACTTTTCATCTCAGAAAAAAAAGGGTTTCCAATCCTAATATGGTACGTCGATTACAAATATTTATAAGCATGACACAACACTATTTACTTACCCGTAATGTTATATCACTTGTACATTTACGCCTTTAATTGATTCGAGTACGACAGACTCAGAAGAATTTCTCTGTATTTTATCTCTATAACTTCCATACGCCATATCAGTTAAACAGGTTACTACATAGTGCATACCTAAACGCCTCAGGATGTTCTTTTTGCTGCATCACACTATACCAGTAGCATTCCAGTACAGCGCTGTACCTATTGCATCTGTAATTATGTGAAAAGCGTTTTCATTCTAGTAGGTAAGCTAACCTAAGCATATTTTTTAAAGAATATTAGCCAAGCTGAACTAGCCTTATATTCTCCTCTCCCCTCCAAATAAGCGAAAAGAGTGTGCTAGGAGTGGGTACGACAATAGTGCAACGGGTGGGGCTTGAACCTGGGACCTTTCAGTTTTCAGTCCGCACCTATAACCTATAACGTTGGGCTATTGAGGCTTCAAATTTTTTTATGCAAAATAGACAAGGGCTTGTAATTAACACTTCTTATTATACTGTACCTTTTATACTAATGTTTGCCCGAAGCTTCACTCAGGTTTAGTATGATTTTTCAAACCCCTATTTTACCCCCTCAGGGTTTGAATTTTCAAAAATGCTTTCTTAGCGGATGCCTACATTCTACTAGCTACATATCTGTATGCCAAACAGCCCGATCCATCCAGTAGTTTGAGCTGTGCATTGATAAATCAGTCAGTCAGTCGGTCTTTCCTTTTATATATTTAGAAGATAGAAGATTAATCACTAGCACTATTTATCGACGCAAAGATGGACATAGATTTTTTGCATGGGTATAATTGAAAACATAGATCCTAGAAAATGGAAGGGTTCCTCTGGGATTTTTAAAACGAAATCCACACAAACGAAGTCCCGGGCATCAGCTAGTCAAAAACAATGAACTCGCAAAAAGTCGTTGCCCTTAAAACGGTCAAGGCTTGCCAAATTCCAAATATCGATTTCCAACGGCTTTGCAAACTTGATAAGGTCTCGTGATTATGCGCCAAGAAGCTTGCGGTATTATGTTGAGTCAGTAAATCCTTTTTTTTTTGTTGTTTTTTTTTTAATTATACGAGGACGATTCTTGTCTATGATCTATAATTGATAGTCGGTGACGAAGTCTAAGATCGTAGCGAGCTAACTTGGAAGAGGTATAGCAGGGTACAGTCGGTTTCTACATACCATCGTGCCGGAACGCTAAATCGCTTGGCAGCACGTTTTTGACGGTAACTAGCCAAATTCCTAAATTGCCCCCGCCGGGAATCGAGCCTGAGACCTCCCAGTTTAGCACTTACCACTGCGCCAGGGAGATCGTCGTGGTCATAGGTATCCTTACTATAAAACTGTAGTTACTTTCTGAAAAACCTGTTTCTTATGTTTTTCACATTTGAGGGCTTCTGGAAGTAATCTCTTACTTAAAGAGAAGTTGTTCTTGTGCTCTTCCTATAAATGTTTGTTTTAATCCTGCTATTTGTATAAATATGAAATTGTGCGTGCGTGCGTGCGTGTATGTGTGTGTTTGTGTCCTTCAATCACGAAGCAACTGATCGACGTGTTTTTTTTTCTATGGGTATAGTTGAGGACTTTGAGACTAACATATGCTACCTTTTATTCCGGATAAACAGGAAGTTTTCCGGGGATTCTTTCTCGAAAAACGTAGTCGCTGGCAAAGGCAAAAAAAGAATGTATTCTCATGAATAATCCGCTAATGGACCGGCTTCGCTTGACCCGATGTCCCAAATGAGTCGACTAGTATCAAAGGCGGCTATCTGACTTTTTATGAATTGTTGGTAAATGAAAAAAATAGGACTGTTTGATTTATATCGCTCGTGCGATTACGAAACCAATTCTAATATAATCTTATGTGCCTAAAAGGTCTAGTTAAAGTCCTAATATATCTTTAGTTAATATGCACTAGTCATAAATTTTGTTTCAATTCTAAAGATTGCCAGCTTTGAAGCCAAACTTTTAAGAATGCCGCTTTTGGAAATGATTAATGTGCAGATAGCCGTTTTTGAATCCAAACACTTACTTTTAAAATCAGGGCTATCACTTTAATACAAAAGTATGGAACTATTTATTTTATACTTTACCAACCCGGTTTCTGCGCACTCAGATGAGCTTACCTTATGTACCAAAGCCATACCTAATGTACTATGTTTAATTAAAAATCTACTTTTTATTATCATAGTACACTGATCACGATTGATGCGCTGTTCCTTGCTTAGGTTTCCCATTCCATCTTGGAACTATTCATCAGATCTGTATGAAATTTACATGAGAAAAAAAGGGTCGCTTTAGATTTGATAGACAGACACATTTTAATTTTGTTTTGGGGTAAATAAAAATGCTTCCTCTAATTAAAATTTTCAAAATATACTTAAAATTATCCAGTACAATATTATTACTACATATTTCTAAGTATAAATTATTAGATTACAAACAAAAATGAAGCAAACCAAACATTAAAAATGCCTTATTTCAATAACTTTATTATACTTACTTAATTATCTATACAAATAAATAAAATTGAAGTGTCTGTTTGTAATATAAAAAGAACAGCTTTTTACTAACTGCATACGAAAGTAAATACGGTACTTATAACAGGAAAACAATTTTTAAAATTTTTGTCTGTCTGTCTGTCTGTTTGTTGCCGCTAATCTCGGGAACGGCTGGACCGATTTTGACGAGACTTTCATTGGGAGATAGCTGATATTATCGGGCATAGTATAGGCTACTTTTTTAACCGACTTTCGAAAAAGGAGGAGAAGGAGTTGTGTTTTTCTACCTCTGTATATCAATATCTCCGTGATTTCTTAACCGATTTGCGTGAATCTTTTTTTTTTATTGAAACAAAAACTTTGCAAGATGCTCCCATAAAAATTTCGGGTTCCAACTCTTCAATCCTGATGCTGCAGGGGTACTGCCCTCCTAAACTGTGGGTATTTAGGAACTGCCGATTATGAATAGTTATATTAGGTATCAAGTAAAGACTACATCGTTGAATTCTAGGACCCAACTCCTCAATCCTGAGTCTGCAGGGGTTCTGCCAACCTAAATTGTGGTGATTTACCAACGCGGACGAAGTCGCGGGCGTCCGCTAGTATTTTATATTATTATGTATAAGAATTATATACGCAGGTCCTGAACTTCGTCCGTAGTTTCATTGCAATAATTTTCTTCTATTACTGGCGCAGTAAGAGACTCCTGCGCATTAAATATATCATTATAAAAAGACAAAACTGTAATATCCCTCCAATCCGGGCCGAAATGTTTCTGTAGCAACTTTTTGACATCCGTTAATTTTTGTTTATTCACGGGAACTATATTGGGTAGTTGTTGTGGTATTAGATTACGGATGGTTTTATTACGTTGACATACGTTTATAGCTTTTGCTATGTCACTTTTGTAATAAAGTTCGCCTCTTACCAGAACATTGCCTGGTATTTTTGAACGTCTTAGAATAAATCTTTTGCATTCCTTAAATGCCATAGACGACCACGACGTAGTGGGCTTTAAAACATTTTTAACAGCTTCCCTCCAGTTAAAAACTGGACAGTCACTGCCGAGTTTTATCAAAGTCGATGTTTCTCCCAAAACTTCTTTAATTATGTCAGGGTGTAATATGACATCCATTTTTCGCATTTTTTTTTCGGCGATGCCAAATTGTCTGTCGGCAGGCATAAAAGAATGCCCAGTCACTGGGAACACCAATTCAATTTCTTTAATATTTTGATGGTCCAACAGCCATTTAGAGCATGTACCTACCAGTATGCTGTTTTTATTTTGGCCGCCGCAGCCATCTGCAATCAAACGAATTTTGGTGATGTTGACCAAATCTGTATGATTCAGCCTGTGCGTAATGGCTGAAGCGACTAAATTTGAGTCTTTATGAAACTCATTCTCCATACAATGGTAGGTAAACACACGTTCCTTGCCAAGGGGAATATTGGAGGCACCTTCCACCACGGTAAAATTATAAAAATATAATTGTCGTGAGTAATACGACATTTGGTCAGGAAGCTTTGGCAAAGGGAGATTTTTCTGACAATCGAAGGACAAAATTTTGAGGCCATCCGAAACTTCCTTAAGCTTTTCATAAAAAGCTTTTGCTCGTAAAGAGTGTACTCTTTTCTCTGTTATTAATAAAGCTTTCTTCTGAGAATCATTTTCAGACGCTATTTTTCCAGCAAGCTCTAAGCATTTAGAACATGCATCCGTTTTTGGAGTTCCAAAGCCCAAATTATAGCAGGAATTAAATATATGCCGGAAATAGCTTTTCTTAACAGCAGCAATTGAATACTCACTATCTTTGTAGATGTTGTAAAGTTTGTTGATGTTTAAGTCTGAAGATAAATATTTTCGTTCTGCCGTTTTCGTTTTTCTGCAGTAATGTGATTCAATACAATTTAGCTTCTGTATAAAGTTGTGAATAGATTGTTTTTGAGCGACGTACATATGCTCCTTACGATTTCCACCTAAAATTCAATAAAGAGGTTATTCAAGTTGGCAAAGTTAAAGCCTAGCTAAGTAAATCTGTGATGTAGAAAATGTTTAAAAAAACAAGCGCTTACCTCGTTTTTCATTAATTATAAAATCTCCAGCATGAAAAAATCTGTTCATGACGTATGCCACTCTATGTTTTGTTATTCCAAATATGCTTAGAAATAATTTCTGGCAAATTGGCACTTTCTTATTATGCAGATACACAGCATACCTAGTAATAGTGGATTTTTTTCCTTTAAACCCTGCTCTACGCGCCACTGGTTCAATGGAACAATATTTTAAAATAATGGAATCTTGGTCCTTTTTGGTTTTGTTTTTATAAAACACCTCTTGTATATTTTTTAAATTGGCCATTGTAAGTGTGGCACACTTAAGGGCCTTGGTGTTGTGGTCACACACTTTTTCAGGCAACGATTTCGGTGAGTATCTAAAACAACAAGCAGTACTTAAGACATTTTAATTGAAAAAATGTAACTCGACTAGGGAAAAAATTTCAAAGTGCCCACTTTTATGGTTTTAAAATCGAGGTAAAATCTGCCGTATCGATTTTGTTCGGGTAAAGTGTAGCCTATGTCACCCGGACTATAATAACGAATCGATTGACACGTTCATCAAAATCGGTTCAGTACTTTAGACGCTATGGTAGAACATACATAAGTGCCAACATACAGACGTACATACATACATAGACTGCAAAAATATTAACCACCCTTCCTTTTGGCTTTGCCGTAGTCGGATAAAAAGAAACAAAGAATGTAGCCAATGATAGTTCTTTTTATATAATAACTAGCTGATACCCGCGACTTCGTCCGCGTGGATTAAGGTTTTTTATTCCCGCGGGAACACTCTTATTTCCCGGGATAAAAAGTAGCCTATGTCCTATTCCCGGCCATAATCTATCTCTGTGCCAAATTTCAGTCAAATCGGTTACGTCGTTGCGACGTGATTGACTAACAAACATCCACACTTTCACATTTATAATATTATTATTATATTATTATTATTATTTCGGATATGTTTTTTACTGTCACACCCACATACAAAATAAATACATATAAGGCCAAAGATTTAAATAATAAACATAAATATATATACAAATAAATAAACTTACATTACTATTATTATTATATTATTATATTATTAGGATATTAGGATTTCATTGAATACATCTTACACGCAACATGACAAAAAATGACAACCCTGAGGCTATACTTACTTCAATATCTTGGCCCGGTTTCTTGACCAATTTTCAGGATTTCTCTTGCGTTTTCGTGTAAACTTATTTGTAACAACGCTGGGGTGGATGTCCATGGTGATAGTTCCAGGCTATTTTGTTAGTTTTAGTAAGTAATTGATTTAAAATGCAATAAAATATACAGCGAGCAATGTTCCGTGAGCCGTTAAACCGTGCGTATGATTACACGCTTCTGATTGGTCAACCACATAAGATGGCCGGCTTTGATTTGAAATTTCGACAGATTGCTAGATTTGATCCCAACCTTAGATTTAGAAGAGTATTTTCAATGGCATAATGCCGGTTTTGATAATTAGAGTCAAAAGACAACGTTTTTATTCAAAATTATCTGTGTTGCCACACCAATAACTTATTTCAGACCAAAACGACAGATTGCCGCCTTTGAAACTAGTCGACTCAAATATTCGACTACTTATAATATGTAGGTATGTACGAGTATAATGACCACATCATCGCTAAAAATTAATATGCACATATAATTTTTTAAATAATATTATTTATTCACGAGAATATCATCGGGCCAAGAATATACTAGAATAGAACAAAGTAGAAATAGAATAGAAATGTGTTTTATTCAAACAAACTTTTACAAGTGCTTTTGAATCGTGCGTTGAATACCACTGCTGGTTCGG
Source organism: Hipparchia sbordonii (assembly GCA_038048805.1). Classification (NCBI taxonomy): domain Eukaryota; kingdom Metazoa; phylum Arthropoda; class Insecta; order Lepidoptera; family Nymphalidae; genus Hipparchia; species Hipparchia sbordonii. Next base: position 1,589,743 of record JBBIWI010000007.1, read on the forward strand.
AATGCCCTTCCAGCCGAGAAGAGCCAGCAATAAACTCAGCGGTTGCTCTTTTAAAAAAAATGTTTTACAATAAGGTAACAAAACTAGGTATGCTATGTATATTTCCATTCTATGTATACAGTATTTCCACAATTTTTTTCCAACAATTTTTCGCTTGGCGGCTTGTTTTTTGACGATAGGGTGGTAACTAGCTACGGCCAAAGCCTCCCACCAGAGTTAAAGCTTGTGTTAGCATTGAACATGGCAATGGTGCAACGAGTGCAATTTTGAACCACCGATCTTTGGAATTACATTCTGACCCCATGTCTGTTGAGCTGTTAAGGTTTTATAATTAGACAATTTTATTCATTGTACCTACTCGTATTTATCTGTTCTCGGCATCAGTAGGTACAGTAAAGCCGGTACAATAGATGGGTGCTCTATTAAAGTAGGTTTTTTATCAAGAACCATTAGTTGCTTACTTCCGGTTTTCAAGGAAGTAAACAGCGGCCTCCGAGACACCGATATGACCTTCGATGTAGTTCTACAAAGTTCTGAACTTCCATGCAATGATATATGAGACATGCCATCCTCTGTCGCACGTTGCTTGTATCCATATAAATAAAAGAAGTCAGGTCGTTATTTATGAATGTCCATATAGCTATAGCTAGTAACTGCAATCACCAGTCAAGGCCGCTAGAACTATGTAAACAGAAGTTCAGTTTGATACATCGACTAAGTTATACTTCTTGTGATTCACGACGGCTCGTGGCTCATGGTTGTGTGTGTGTCGTATATGTATAAGTGTGAGCGAGAGCTTGTTCGCGCCTGATCTCTCCCGCCTAGGCTCCTGACAGGCACGCACACTTATGCAATGTGCATGTACACGACGTAACCACAAGTAAAGTGTCCGTAACTTCGTTAAAGACATCAGTCTGATCATTTGTGAGATATAATAAAATCAAGAAATAGTAGATAACTTGGTATTATAATGTGAGATGTAAACGTCACTGTAGTCCTTTACAAAACTAATACGAAGATTGCTTCATTAATTTGGGTTTAAGATTGTAGATGATTTCAAGAAAAAAGTAGTACTAAATCCTGAAAAATGGCCCTGAGCCTTCTTATCAGGCCCATAGTTAATTGGGTACTTTATGAAGAAATATTTCACCCAATCGGTTTTTATGCGGGCCGAAAAGAGTTTTGCACCAAGTTTTTTCAACTAATCTACATGGCCTCGAGATAATTTTCACGTTGACATGTAGATAGGTATACTGAAAGACGTTTTATTTTCCATACCTTTTTAATAATCGAGTTATCAGTGCACTGTACAAGTCACGTTTTTAGATTTAGCACTTTTATCAGATTGGTGGCAACTGGATTTAATTAGCTTGATTGATTTTTGGGAGAATTTGTGTGTCGATCAGTCTTTTTTTTTAATATATAGACTAGCCCTCGACTGTGATCACGCGCTTCATAGTAAGTCACCAGTTTAAGATAGAGCGCTTGCCTAGAAGATGCATATTCACTCTTAATTTGGAGGTAACCAAGGTATACTTAGTTGGAAAAATGGAAGCCGGAAATCCCTGTGCGTATTAGGAACGAGGAGGCAAAGCGCTTAGTGCAAACTTGTGGAATTTCAACATGCATGCGTGCACAGTCATGCGTACACGGTTGGTTTTTTCCAATTGGATATAATCACATTAGTCGAGGAGTGGCTGATCAAAAACCAATACTTCCATTCTAAGTAGCTTACAAACTTGTAACAGAAAAAGGAAAAAAAATATTATTTCTGCACAATATTTCTGATAAAATTATTAGCTTTTGATCCAAATTAAATTTTTGAAAGGGGTTTTTACCATAGAAACTGATTTTTGAAACAAACCGAATGAAGTATTGAATTTTCAACATTTCCGTCGCGATCAGAGCAAAAAGTATTTTTTTTAGAAAATGGAATTATTGGTTTTTGATCAGACAATGACAAACACTCTGACAGACAGATGGACACATGGTAACCCTACGTAGCCTCTGAGACCTCCCCTAGATTTATCGGATTTATCAGACGCACACATAATTACTTCAAGTCATTGGACACCGATGCACTTTCATCGATACTTTACAATTGCTTATGTGTGTTTTCACACAGACAGTGAAAGACATTGTGCGTATTGAATGTAGGATTACTTGTGTGTGTTTCATTTGGTTACATACAACACGTTACTATACACGTGACAGGTCCTCAAGAGCTACTTTGCCAATGCTGCCCTCGTAATTGAAAACACAGTAAGTTCAATAGAAGTTACCTTCAATTTACTGTGTTTTCAATTACGAGGGCAGAATGTGAATGGAGCTTTAACTGGAATTTTAAAAGCTTTTCTTTAACTCGTTCCAGCAATTTATGAGACGGTATAATAACGGTAAACTGTACCTACAACAATATTGTTTTTGTACTTTTCTTTAAAATGCAACCGCCGAGTTTCTTAATGATTCTTCTCGATCGGCAGTTGGAACGGCATTCTGAACCAGTGCACAGTGGTAGATTCACTAGACGATTCAAAAGCACTTTGCAAAAGTTTATATTTTGAATAAAAACTTTTACATTCAATTTTATTACAATTAATATTCTTTCCGGCCTTAACGACTCTTCTTTCACGAACTCCTATCCTAGTACGTGTCGAATAACATAGACTAATCGACAATGTTAAGATCATTTGGCAGGCTATGGATTAAGCATATGCTTCGAATTACAAAAAGAAAAACGGCAGAATATACTCGAATTTTTTCTTAAACACTATAAGACTATCTGTATATTTTGTAGGTATTAACTCAACAAGCTGTGGCAATACATATAAAGCTAATCACTTCCAAATCTCAAGGAAGTCCTAGATCCTAAAACAAGTCGTTTTCCTGATATTGTCTCTCCCTATTGGTATATGATATCTAAATCCTACGAAAAAAGAGAAAAAAATTAAAAAAAATCCACGCACACAGTCGCGAAATCGGCTACTTACCTAAATAAAGCATGTACTACTAATCCTAAACTTCTCATAAATCAAATGTCTACTGTTGATAAATCTTCTGTCGTCACACCGAATTCATTTATCATGTCTTAAATCTTCCCTATATTTTCTAAGTATTTGATGCCTGCGACTTCGCGTGGATTTAGATTTTTAAAAATCCTGTCTGAACTTTTTGGGATAACTTTTCGGGATACTTTTTATCCCGAAAAGTTATCACGGGAAATTGTTGCAAACTAAACAGTACCTATAGCACTTTTTATCCCGAAAAGCTATTACTGGAAGTTGTAACAAAGACGCTTGAATTTTTTTCAGAAACTGATCATGGTTCCAAGACATATTTTCTATTTCACAAACATACTTCATTTATCTTTACATCACGTGAATCTTTCACCAATTCCTGACCTTTCTTATACCAAAAAAAAAAAACAGTTAAACCTTGCAAAATGTTTTATCTTTAGTATGCCACCCAGTACATTATTATAAACAGAGCTTTCGCAAAAGAACGTGTACAAACTCACTGCATGAGACTCATAGGCATTAAATTAAAAGCAATGACCTTATAATAGCAAGTGTTCACATAACGTACAATGAAGGAAAAACCAATGTGCTGCCAACCCATAAAAACGAATACACACGAGTCGAGAGTACAAACGATTCACATCATATCCACGCATATATTATCACTAGCTTTTTCCCGCGGCTTCGTTCACGTTAAGTTCGATTTTTCAAACGCCTATTTTATCTCCTTAGGGGTTGAATTTTCAAAAATCCTTTCTTAGCGGACACCTACGTTATAATAGCTATCTGCATGCCAAATTTCAGCCTGATCCATCCAGTGGTTTGAGCTGTGCGTTGATAGATCAGTCAGTCAATCAGTCAGTCACCTTTTCCTCTTATATTATACTAGCTTTAACCCGCGGCTTCGCTCACGTTAGGTTCGATTTTTTAACCCCCTATTTAACCCTCTTGGGGTTGAAATTTTCCAAAATCCTTTCTTAGCGGATGTCTACGTCCTAACAGCTACCTGTATACCAAATATTAGCTCGATCGGTCCAGTGGTTAGAGCTGTGCCTTGATAGATCAGTCAGTCAGTCAGTCAGTCAGTCAGTCAGTCAGTCAGTCAGTCAGTCAGTCAGTCAGTCAGTCAGTCAGTCACCTTTGCATTTTATATATTTAGACTAGCTGTCCCCTCGCGACTTCGTCCGCGTGGAATTAGGTTCTTTGAAAATCCCGTGCGGACTCCTGATTTTGTCCGAATAAAAGTAACCTATAACACACTGTCTGCAACCATACCCATCAAAGAATCACGTAGATCCGTTGCTCGATATTAACTTGAAAAATTATGGATTTTCATACAAACATTCAACCCCCATTCAACCCCTTTGGGACTAGAATTTTTGAAAACCGTGAAACACGTCCTTTTTTATTTTTAACTGAAAGCCCAAATACCGAATTTCATGGGTATAACTTGAAAAATGACGGACTTTCATACAAACTTTAACCCCCCCCATTTAACTCCCTTTGGGGGAGAATTTTCGAAAAATGTAAAATACGTAATTCTTTATTTTTGATCAAGAGCCAAAATATCAAGTTTCATAAACATAACTTGAAAAATAACTTGAAGAACGAAGGACTATCATACAAACATTCAACCCCTATTTAACCCCTTAGGGGGTAGAATTTTTTAAAAGTGTGAAACACTTACTTTTTTGTTTTCAATTTAAAGCCTAAATACCGAATTTTATGGGTATAGCTTGAAAAATGACGGAGTTTCATACAAACTTTAACCCCCCTTTTTACCCCCTTGGGGGGAGAATTTAAAAAAAATGTAAAATACGTAATTCTCTATTTTTAATCAAGAGCCAAAATATCAAGTTTCATAAACGTAACTTGAAAAATACCTTGAAGAACGAAGGACTATTATACAAACATTCAACCCCTATTTAACCCCTTAGGGGGTAGAATTTTTAAAAACTGTGAAACACGTACTTTTTTGTTTTCAATTTAAAGCCTAAATACCGAATTTCATGAGTATAACTCGAAAAATGACGGAGTTTCATACAAACTTTAACCCCCCTTTTTACCCCCTTGGGGGGCGAATTTCGAAAAATCCTTTCTTAATGCTCGCCTACGTCATAAAAGGAACCTACTGTCAAAATTTCAAGTTTCTAACTTCAGTGGTTTAGGCTGTGCGTTGATCGTCAGTCAGTCAGTCAATCAGTCAGTCAGTCAGTCAGGACAAGCCTTTTTATATAATTATAGATTTAGATAAACGTGGTTGTGTCTCTTTCTATCCATCTGAAAGTCGATTTTTTACTGCTAAGCTTTTAAACCAAAAAATAAACCACAAAGATTAGGCGTATTTGCTTTTATGTATGTAACTAGCTTTAACCCGCGGCTTCGCTCACGTTAGGTTCAATTTTTTAACCCCCTATTTAACCCTCTTGGGGTTGAAATTTTCCAAAATCCTTTCTTAGGGGATGTCTACGTCCTAACAGCTACCTGTATACCAAATTTCAGCTCGATCGGTCCAGTGGTTAGAGCTGTGCGTTGATAGATCAGTCAGTCAGTCAGTCAGTCAGTCAGTCAGTCAGTCACCTTTGCCTTTTATATATTTAGATTATTATAACTGTATTATATTAACAGTGTAATATAGGTGATCGATCATCATTTATCACTATGCTTTGATGATTACGATAGTTTACTATATAAACGCTTAGAAAATAGACTGCTAATATTGAAAATATTTTAAGTATCGGAAAATTACACAAAATTGGCTATCATCAAATATAATGTTAATGCAATTCATCAAGTGCGATAAAAATGACAAAATAATGATACAAAACCAGTACAACGAGTACAAGTAGGTAGGTACGTCTCGGAAAACACATTCATTTTTATTTTATAACCTTTAAGTTTCTGGTATCTTGTTTACACGTTCTAAATTCAACTAAACTGGCAATTCCAATGCAAAATTTTCCACAATTGCATATATACGTATATAACTAAAAATATATATTTTTTATATTGAATAATATTGGTAGTTAAGGATTTTGTACACATTTTGTCTTTTATGTGGTTTAATATTGTAACTGTACCGGAGCTTTTATATATATTTTCACTTTGATGCTTGTTCAGGATCTCTTTTGGTTCAACTCAGATCTTTATTAATGACGATTTAACTTGTATACGGTATAGTACCTTGTTAAATGATGATTATTAACAATTCATTCTGTTTTTGGTGTTTTCTTAAAATTACTATAATTCTAGCTTCACTATAATTTCCCTAATTATGTGTATATTTCACTTTCCTCTGTATATTTCTATCAAATGTTTATTTACGTCATAAAATATGGATAAAATTTTAAAACTTCGGTTACACCACAATTAGTATTTTGTCAACTCGATTGCATATTTCTATAACTTCTGATAAACATACAACTTATCAATGTCATAATTTTTTACCGCCGGTGTTTTTTTTATTTTTTATTTATCTTATCAATTCACGAGAGATAAAATTATTTGAATTTCTCTGTTACCATTTTTTTATCAGGTTGTCATCATATATATGTCAAGTTAATCTCACATGTTAGATAAAAGAGTTCACATTTGAATTCTGACGATGCATTTTAATAAGTGTCTACTATGTACATTGTACATTATGTTTAATTTTTTTTTAATCAATCTAAGTTTATGAAAAAAATGTAAGTCACTTGGTCGCCACTTCGTCACCGGTTTTTTTAATTGGGAAGTCCATAAACTCAAGAAATTAAAATATGTACCTATATATGCGTCTTGCATATATTGCACCTACTTATATGTTTGATGTCTACTAATAACTATATCAGAACTTCATAAAAGTTATTTTGTTATTATTTAGTGCTAAATAGTACATCAAAACGTTTACTAAACTCAATACAAAAATATGTAAAACTGATTATCTCTAAAACGTAGTTTATAGATTTTTGTTCTCATATCGCCGACTAATTTAATATTCAGAATTTCAGTGAAGAGTTTTGTTTTGCTCAAAAACTAATACGTGATAAAAAGACCGAGATAAAAAGACTGACAAAGTTCACCTGATTTACTTATAAGTTTATAACATTCGCTCAAATCCACAGAAGTGAAACACTTTAAAATTTGTTTCAAATCAATGTTACTTCGACATCTTTACTTGCTGTCAAAATATGTCGCGGGAGGCTACCACCTACCGTCTAAGACGTGCCACCGAGCGATTTAGCGTTCCGGTACGATGGTGTACTATATGTTCAAACCGATTAGGGATAGAAGTATAGTCATTAGTTATTTATAGATAAAGAATATTAAATCCTTTGTCTATGGTTTAGTGTACATACATGCCATACCCCTTCCAAGTTATCCCGTAGTTTTAGACTACGATGTTAGCGGGTTACTAACGTCACGTAGAAGTCAAGTTAAGGGCTATCTTGTCATTGAAAAAAAATACACATTGTGCTACGTTTTGTGAACATGATGTAGCAAAAACAACTGCAACACCTTGGTACAGGAACGCTAGTTATGGATCGTCTGTTTGTTGATGTTGTTTTGAAACAAGGTTATAACATTGTAAAAATATTAACCTTCATAAAGTGATTATGTTTACATTTGTCAGCAGTCATTACGCACTCAAAAAAAACCTTGTGTCTAATTCCAAAGGGCTCTCGAGCAGTTTTGACATGTAGTACTTCCGCGTCACAAAATTGAGATATAAGACAATAGCTGGTACAAATTGACCTTTAGAGCCATAACAATACGAACCATCTGCCTTAAATCCCTACCGTGACAATTCTTTCGTGCTACCAGTCACGTAAGCTATACCTTCTCTAACCCTTGATCACGTAAATCGCTAAAAGCAACCTTATGTGGAGTGCAATAAGGGTTATTTACATCGAATAATATTGATTAGTGATTCGTCAAAGAAAAGTAAAGATGAGCAGATTGAACTATTTATTGAATAGAGAACAAACAAACGTGATCAATTTTGTGTTATTCTATTTTTGTTTGAAGTCGTGATTATTTCGTAATGTTATAATATAAATGTTGATGTTGTTGTTCATTTTTTATCCTAGAAATTTTTTGACGTTTTTTTCGTACGACCAAAACGTTTGACGCAACTCCACAAACGAGCGATATTTGACAATCGCTGAATAAAGTTTAACCGAAGATTAAATTTTTTGACAGTTTTTGTATTAGTAATACATATTATGTCAAAATATCAAAAATCGTCGGTTAAGGTTTATACTTGGCCGTTAAGAAATAGACCCTAAAAGTTTTCAAGATAAACATTACATACCATTTTTTTTTAATATGAAAATAATATAAAATATTTATACTTACTTAAATTTTACAGTAGCGATAACTATGTTCGCGTAGATTTAAGTTTTTTTAATCTCGTGGAAATGCAGCGATTTCTTGGGATCTTAGCCTGGGATACAAGTATGCTAAGTCCGTCTATAGTTAGAATGTAAGTAATTTTTGTGCCAAAGGTTAAAGTTGCAGCAGAAAGGTAACAGACATAATTATAGAGAAACATTTTCTTATAAAAATACATAATATTGTGAAGTTGTACGGATTGTTTTCAAAGAATTATGACATCGTTTCTGTCGTGGAGGAGCAAAAATAAGCTCGCAAAATGGCATCTGCAGCAGACATTACTTTTTATTTGTTTTCGATTGTCTATGGTATCTTACCCGACCAATGTGTTTGTCATTCGCGTCTTCTCAATGACAATTATTTTTGCAAATTGAAAAGAAACCCTTAGAACTTATAGACTATGTTAAATTAGCATTTCATTTAGTTGGTAATTTTATTGTTTAGGTACGTTTCTATCATAAATTACCAAAAGACTTTTTAGAGATGTCTCGCAACAACTTCAAATTATACTAATTAAGTAGGTAGGTAGGCAAATGAGAGAAATTTCATCGACCAAAAAACTTGGGAATGATTTTGCTCTAACACTTCAAAGTAAGTTACTATTTGTAAGAATCCAAGCTATTTATAATATCGTGATAATAAAAATCCCGGGGTAGTTTGTTCTGGGCTCTTCTCAGATCAGGGCGCGTTTGGAACTAGTGTAGATTAGTTTTAACTTCGTCAACCATTTTATGATGCATCACCATTATTTCTTGCATAATGTTGCGTAAAATTATTGGTTGTCAAATAGTGTACAACGATTGTTTGATTAAAGAATTTAACTATAACCCCTCAATTAACATTAAAAGTTTTATTCACGTATACGGCGCTACGTAGTACGTAGTAGGTACGTGGAGCTACGTGACGAGGCTCGCGTCGGCTACGAGTAGGCAGTAGGTACCTATTTCGGGTCCGGTGAGGTGGGCACTCGACCTATTTCAGTTACCTGGGTCAGTTATGAACTTATGAAGTGGGTGCTTAGCTTTGAATAAAGGCTAAAATCTATAGACCGCACTCTCACTCAGCTCAGACTCAAAACAGAGCATATTTGTGTCTCGTTTTAACTCTATCTTAAGTCTGAGCTGAGTCAAAGCACACTCTAAAATGGACGCCCTGATAATCCATTTACATACATTGTTTTTCAGAAAGTTAAATAGGTTAAGATAATAATACTAGGAATCGATACATAGCGACAGTCTGACGCCATTGGTACGAGTAGCATAAAATAATTTATTAAGCTATTGCATAGCTTCTATCGCGGGCCAGCGTGGAGATCGACAGGGTTATTACGTATCTCGCGACAGGTTCGCGACAGGCGTAAATTGCGCAATCGTTGCTGTCAAACGTCACTTCTGCTGTCAAACGTCACTTCTCAAACGTCAAATTTCACTAGTGACAGCAGTAGCAACACGACAGCAATCACTACGCGATCGGTTGCAAAATGTCACTAAAATTCGTATTACGCAAGCCAATCGCACGTCTATTGCTCGCCTATTGCAAAATGTACTTTTCTTCTTTAGAGATGCTTGATGGAGAAGAAAGGAAGTCAAATACTTCGAGAGGGTTTTACCACAGACCACAACACAAAACAAATAAAAAATATAACAATTCAACCGCTGAAGATGATAAAAACTGTGTATTTTGTTTACATCTATTGCCGTCCTATCGCGAGTGGCGCTAGTATCGACCCGTGAGCAATAGACTTGCGATTGGCTTACGTAATACGATTTTTAGTGACATTTTGCGACCGATCGCTGTCGCGTTGCTATTGCTGTTGCTGTTGCAAATTTTTACGTAATCAGGGTGCGAATCCAGATAATTCCGTAACGAAAATAACCTGACACGGGACTCCTCTACGGTGAGCCGCTAGATGGCGTTGATAAAAAATGCTATGCAATAGCTTTACCGCGGCAGTCCCCGAGTGCCACACGTCTTTTTTTTTGTATACAGGCTGTTATTACTAATGGAAACTGTAACTAAGGATTCAGTATATTATAATTCTGATTCGCTCGGCGTTGGAATTTTCCATTTTTCCATCTGTCTTTTCATGACCGTGATGGCGGTGACCAATTTTTTTTTTTTTTTCGATTAAAAGTTCTATGAAGAAAATGTATGGAAACGTCTATGTAGTCTATCACAACTTGATTTTAATCATCTCCCTTACACTCTGTATAATACCACCAATTTGAGAATTTTAATATTTCAATCAGTTCTTTTCTTAACGATGAAAAATCTTAATTTTTAAGGATCGTGTATGAGTCTACATAAGTATCTTGTTCATTATTGATCGAAGAAATGTACCTAAAATAGCTGAAACGAGAAAAACTAAAACCTATTGTTTTCTTTTTCTAAATCACAATCCACAACAGAACGACAAATCTTATTAAAAGTATTTTCGGAGGGAATTGACCTGTCTCTTCCAAGTACCATCCCTATATAGATGTCCTTTTTTTGGCAGCCATTTTCTTTTACAAGACCTTATTTCTTGTCTAATCTTGCGGCCGTTGCCCTTTGTGTTATATAACCATAGCTAATATTAGACTTTGTATGGCTTTCCTCAAGGGAGTCGCGACTGGAGGCGTGTCAAGGATAAATAGTATTATTAGGTCTTACTAGTCTTAGGTACGTCTGAATTTAGTGTTTATGTCAACGGACATAAGGACGTTAATTGCGTAACCTTTTTTATATTATGTAATTTCTATAATAATAAGATTGAGATATTCTGGGACGTAAATATCTATAAAGAAAGTGGGCTAAGGAATACAATCTTTTTGCCTTTATGGTACATAATAAGAATTTATACCATTTTTAGTATGGTAACTTAGAACTATTAGGTCAACGACGTTCCTGTTAAGATATAATATGCTTTTTGACTCTTTAATCTAATTCCCTTTGAAATATTATAAATAACTCGGTAAAAAACTTTCCTAAACACTCTCCTCCAAAATTTTGATTCAGTCATAATTTCTCATAATTCGGAACCGTCATGATTTTTTTTAGTAATTACTAGCTTTTGCCCCCGCGACTTCGTCCGTGTGGAATTAGATTTTGGGGTGGAATTTTCAAAAACTGTGACACACGTACTTTTTTATTTTTAACTGAAAGCTCAAATACCAACTTTGATGGAAACAGCTTGAAAAATGACGGAGTTTCATATAAACTTCCATCCCCTATTTAAACCCCTTAGGGGTGCAATTTCCAATAATCCTTTCTTAGTGTGCGCCTACGTCATAAAAGGAACCAACTGTAAAAATTTCAAGTTTCTAACTTCAGTAGTTTAGGCTGTGCGTTGATATCTCAGTCAGTCAGGACTTTGAATTTTATATACAGGGTGTCCCACGGCGATGCCACATGGAGGGGAAGTACCTTAAATATTGGAGATGGAACATTTTACTGAAAGAAGACTTCATTTTAATTTAAAAAACAATTTAAACTGCATTCATAGATTTTTAAATAATTGCCTGGTTGAACCGGGACTCGAACCCGCTATACGAGAAAAAAAATTAACCTGTATCTTTATCATACCGATCGGAAGGTTTCATCATAAGGATTATTTTTTGTTAAATAACATAGCATGAGAAATAAAAGGAAGACCATGAATTTTAGCCTTTGATGTAAAATTTTGTTCAGAAAAATGAAAAGCTGACATTGGCGTATTCATTCAACATACAATTGACATGAACTATTACTAATGAGTACCCACTTGAGAAGTACGCATCATTTCCCGATCCTTACTATCCTTACTAATCCTTACTTAAGGTAATATAATTACCTAAAAATACGAAAGTGTGTTTGTTTGTTGATTTATTGGTTTGTCCTTCAATCCCGCTGCAATTCGTAGCTCTGTTGCAGCGGGATTTCTGAACAAAATTTTACATCAAAGGCTAAAATTCATGGTCTTCCTTTTATTTCTCATGCTATGTTATTTAACAAAAAATAATCCTTATGATGAAACCTTCCGATCGGTATGATAAAGATACAGGTTAATTTTTTTTCTCGTATAGCGGGTTCGAGTCCCGGTTCAACCAGGCAATTATTTAAAATTCTATGAATGCAGTTTAAATTGTTTTTTAAATTAAAATGAAGTCTTCTTTCAGTTAAATGTTCCATCTCCAATATTTAAGGTACTTCCCCTCCATGTGGCATCGCCGTGGGACACCCTGTATATAGGTGATTATCATAGGTTATCCTTAAAATGACTTAATGATTGTTTGCTATTTGTGTGTGAGTCATACACTTCGATGTTTCTGGGAATTGTATTTTTTCAAGATAGTTGTATAAGTCACTTCATAGTGACTGATAAGAAAAGGTAATATTATCTATTAGCGATACTCCCGATCACGTTATTGAATTAAATGTATACGGCTACGGATAGTTATTCTATACTATTCTACCTATTAGCGCCAAGAATTAGCAAAATTCAATGTTACATTAATACCTACTACGACATTCGTTGTCTATACAATCTATGCTACCATAAGATGTCCGTGTGAAAAACTAAACCTGTGAAAATTATTCAGTAAGAAAAGAAAGAAAGATAATTATAAAAGAAAGATATAATCCCGCTCTATCAATATCACCATCCTTATATGGTTGAAAGCAACGTTTCTGAAACGAATCGCTAAGGTGTGGAACGCTGTTGTGGCGTCCGTATTTCCTGCTACGTATAACTCGAGTATCTTCTAGGCAAGCGCGCTCCAACTTAGACATTGTCATTGCTTCCATCAGGCATGAAGGTCTTTAGCGTAAGCATTTACAATAAGTAAATAAAAATATAATCGGCCTTGCCTTCCTCTGTCACTCGTTTTGTCGCTTCGTGCAACATAGACCACGCTCTATGAAGCCAAAGATTGCCTACGTGTGATTTATTTACTGCCGTAACTACTAACTACTGCAATATATTAAATTGTCTTGAGGATTTTTTCTACATGTTTCTTATCAGTATAGATATTATACCTACAGTTGATTGAAATAGAGCTTAAATATCTATAGTGTTGTAAAAATAATAGTAATTTGGCAATGGTTTATAAACAAACCTTGATTAGATAGGTACCTACCTACATCAGTTTTATCAACGACGTAGTATAACTGGTAGGTACTGATCTATTGTGATAATTATATAACTCAGGGTCTCAAAGTTAAATGTATGCAGGTATTTTATCAACTATTCATTTTATTAGCTAAGCTTGAGACTTCGTCTGTGTGATTTTGGTTATTTTTAAACCCACTAGGAGCACTTTGATTTTCCGGGATTAAAAGTTTAGTTTTATTTAGGCCTATTATGCTCGTCTCGAAGCAAATTATCGCGATGACTAGTCTTCGATCACTTAGTACGACTTTACCAAACTTATTCTCGAGAATAACTACAGCAGTAATGATATTAATCTCCATATTTACTCGATTTACTTAAACATAGTTTATTGTTGAAATAACTGGTTATTTACTCACGAGTAAGACTTATTCCATGTTTGTGAAAATAATTTGAATACATAAATTGATTAAAGACTGATTAAAATAATATTAAATGATTAAAACAAATTCGGCATTATTTAGAATTCGTATAATATGTAACTTTTGACAAATTATTTATTTGACATATTTTCTTACAATTACTAAGTCTTATATTTTTTGATAATCAAAAACAATGTCTGTGCAAGATTTTCGTTGGATTTGACTCAAGCCTAGTACAGTGCGTAGTCTCTTTACTATATTTCGACTCGATAAACGAAGGTGTGAACTCTACGTTAAATAACATTATGTAAGACGCCCCCGTATTGATATTTTCATACGTACGGACTGACGTTAGAACTTTATCATTGGGGTTATCAGTTAATAATGTTTAATAACATCTTCATAATATTATGTATTTATAGGATTATTGGAATTCTCATCTACATAAATATTTTATGACAAGTAGCCCTTGACTAAGCATTCTTACCTTCAGTGGGATTGTCTGAAAGCGATTGCTATAGTGTTAAGGATCGTAATCACCTCTGATTCTTCTTCTTCTTAATGTGCCGTCTCCTTGCGAAGGTTGGCAACCATTAGGGCGATTTGAACTTTTGAGACCGCTGCTCTAAATAATGCCTTTGTGCTCTTCCCGAACCATTGGCGCAAGTTTTTCAGCCACGATATCCTTCTGCGGCCAGGCCTCCTTTTACCTGCCACTTTCCCCTGCATGATCAGTTGAAGGAGTTCATATCTTCCGTTGTTACGCATCACGTGCCCAAAATACTCCAATTTCCTCTTCTTAACGGTTGTAAGTATCTCTGTGACCTTCCCCATTCTTTGTAACACAGTGCTATTTCGTACGCGGTCTCTCCAAGAAATTCGTAACATACGTCTGTACACCCACATCTCGAACGCTTCCAGTTTTTTAGACATGGTTTCTGTCAGCGTCCAAGCTTCTACACCATAGAGAAGTACAGAAAAAATATAGCACCGCGCTATCCGTGTTCTGAGAGAGATGCTTAGGTTCCGGTCCCAGAGAACTTTTTTCATTCTTGAAAAGGCGTTGCGAGCTTGCTCTATTCTACATCTTATTTCAAGGCTGTGATCTCCTGTGTCGTCAACCATTGTGCCTAGATATTTAAATTTGGTAACCTGTTCAAGACTCTGACCATTTAAGGATAAAGACGTGTTAAGCTCAGGTGTTCGGCTTATTACCATGTACTTCGTCTTTTTGATATTGATATTAATACCATATTCGGCACTAATGGAAGCTACTGAATCGACTAACCTTTGAAGGCCCGCAAGACTATCGGCGATTAATATCGTATCGTCTGCGTATCTAATGTTGTTCAACACTTTACCATTAATTGATATGCCGTCTGGACTGTTATCTAGCGCCTCTGAAAATATGGCTTCAGCATACAAATTAAACAATAAGGGTGACAAAATACAACCTTGTCGCACGCCTCTTTCTATTTCAATGTATGAGGATAATTTCCCGTTAACCCTTATATTTGCACACTGCTTCCAGTATAAGTTTCTTATGAATCGACAGTCGTTAAAGTCTAAGCCAATCTTCTGAAGTACCTCCATCAATTTGACATGTTGAACGCGGTCAAAGGCCTTTTCATAGTCAATAAAACAGACAAACAGATCTTTATTCATATCCCAGCATCTTTGTACCAGCACTTGGTAGCCAAAAAGTGCGTCTCTCGTTCCCAGCCCGTTTCTAAAACCAAACTGAGTATATGATAGTAAGGACTCACATTTTGAGTAAATTCTGTTGTGAATTATTTTTAAGAACAGCTTCAAAACGTGACTCATTAGCGATATGGTACGATAATCACTGCATCTTTTGGGATTTCTGATTTTAGGTAGGGTAATGAATGTTGATTTGAGCCAGTCAGATGGAATTGTGCCAGAGTCGTAAATAGCATTGAAGAGGTTAACAAGATAATCTAGATTATGCTCCTCAATCACTTTTATTACCTCGACTGGTATGTCATCGGGACCAACAGCTTTTCTTGCTTTAGCATTTCTGATGGCATGATAGACCTCGCTCCTTGTAATGGCAGGTCCCGTGTCTTTGCAGACGAAATCCACAGGATCAGGTCGAGTGTCTCGAAAGAGCTCGGTTACATATTGCTCCCAAGTTACTATCATGTCATCAGTGCAAGAGGCATACTTGCCATCTTTGTTAAGAAGAGTTGCTTGTGTGCGGCCTTGATGTTTAGGGGCTATGAGCTCTTTAATCTTCTTATGCATGTTAAAACAGTCAAACTTTTTATCCAATTCTTCTATTTCAGAGCATAGATCCCCATACCACTTCTCTTTTGCCTGTCTTATTTTCTTCCGTATCAAAAGCTGTATTGAGTCATATTTTTCCTTATTCATTTTATTTTCACGTCTTTTATCCATCAAGTCTAAGATTTCGTCAGTAATCCACTTAGTTTTCTTAGATCGTGATGTGGGTGCTAAGACCTTATCACTTGCGTCAGTTATTGATGTTTTAAAATTATGCCACGCTTGCTCCGTGTCTGAGAAAACAGGATTATCATTCTCTTGCTTTAGCCTACACATTTCGTCATTAATGGCTAAGCGAAGTTGTTTTCTAGATACGGGGTTTTTCAATTTTTCAAGGTCTATTCTAGTAGTTTTTGTTGGCTGATGGATTTTCTTTAACTTAACTCTAATAACGGCCACAATAGGGTTGTGATCTGATCCAATATCGGCTCCGGGATATGACTTAGCAGATTTAATGCAATTCCTATGCCTTCTGTTAATCAACAAGAAATCTATTTGATTACGCACGATCTTCTCTGGACTATCAGCTGGTGAACGCCATGTATAAAGTCTTCTAGGTGGTAACTTAAAGAATGTATTGGTGACAACGAAATCTCGCTCTTGGCAGAACTGCACCAACCTTTCTCCACGATCGTTTCGGACACCAAGCCCAAAAGTGCCAACGACATCGAACACTGGACCTTGTCCGATTTTGGAGTTAAAATCACCCATGATGACTGTTATGTCGTGTTTTTTAATTACTTTGAGTGCTGCTTCAATGTCATCATAAAATGCCTCATTCAAATCGTCACTTTTGTCTGCTGTAGGTGCATACACTTGAACTATGTTGATATTAAAAGGCTTAGCTTCAAGTTGTAACAACATTACCCGGTCCGAAATGGGAAGAAAATTTCTGACAGTCGATCGTAGAGCATGTTTCACAATTATGGCAACACCGTTCCTGTGATGTTGACTATCATCGCTACCCGAATAATAAACTGTAGCATCGCCGGATGTTAAAATACCATTTCCCTTCCACCTTAATTCACTTATTCCAAGGATATCAAGTTCTAATCTGCACATCTCCTTTAACACATTTTCCAATTTACCATCTTCGTATAAACTGCGGACATTCCAAGTTGCGATCTTTATGGCTGACCCGGAGATTCTTCGCACCCTTTGACCACTTAAGGCCTGCCGGGGACTAAGGGCCATTGTTGTATTTGTCTCAGCCATAATGATTTTTCCTGGGAATAATAATGTGGTGGTTTTCCGTTGCCTTCCACATCGCTGTATTGTTGCCTTCTGAATCTGGGATCCATACAACAACAATGAGATTGGTGACTGTACAGGCTTGCCTAGCTCCCACTCATTCAATCTACCAACTACGCAGCTGCCCGCAATTGGAGGAGGCCAATGCTTATTTACTGGCGGCATCTCGCCATGTCGCAGAGTCTTCATTGGGTCTTTATAGTTTTTGCATAGAAGAACCTTTCCTAAGGGTTCTACACTACACCCTCTAACCCTGCCGGTGTGTGGTCGGGGACTGCCGAAGCAGCTAACCGTAATATCTTACGGCCGTTCCACTATCCGCCACCTGTGGACCCCGGTAGTAGCTCACACCTACGCCCTACCAAATTTTAATATTTCAATCAGTTCTTTTCTTAACGATGAAAAATCTTAATTTTTAAGGATCGTGTATGAGTCTACATAAGTATCTTGTTCATTATTGATCGAAGAAATGTACCTAAAATAGCTGAAACGAGAAAAACTAAAACCTATTGTTTTCTTTTTCTAAATCACAATCCACAACAGAACGACAAATCTTATTAAAAGTATTTTCGGAGGGAATTGACCTGTCTCTTCCAAGTACCATCCCTATATAGATGTCCTTTTTTTGGCAGCCATTTTCTTTTACAAGACCTTATTTCTTGTCTAATCTTGCGGCCGTTGCCCTTTGTGTTATATAACCATAGCTAATATTAGACTTTGTATGGCTTTCCTCAAGGGAGTCGCGACTGGAGGCGTGTCAAGGATAAATAGTATTATTAGGTCTTACTAGTCTTAGGTACGTCTGAATTTAGTGTTTATGTCAACGGACATAAGGACGTTAATTGCGTAACCTTTTTTATATTATGTAATTTCTATAATAATAAGATTGAGATATTCTGGGACGTAAATATCTATAAAGAAAGTGGGCTAAGGAATACAATCTTTTTGCCTTTATGGTACATAATAAGAATTTATACCATTTTTAGTATGGTAACTTAGAACTATTAGGTCAACGACGTTCCTGTTAAGATATAATATGCTTTTTGACTCTTTAATCTAATTCCCTTTGAAATATTATAAATAACTCGGTAAAAAACTTTCCTAAACACTCTCCTCCAAAATTTTGATTCAGTCATAATTTCTCATAATTCGGAACCGTCATGATTTTTTTTAGTAATTACTAGCTTTTGCCCCCGCGACTTCGTCCGTGTGGAATTAGATTTTGGGGTGGAATTTTCAAAAACTGTGACACACGTACTTTTTTATTTTTAACTGAAAGCTCAAATACCAACTTTGATGGAAACAGCTTGAAAAATGACGGAGTTTCATATAAACTTCCATCCCCTATTTAAACCCCTTAGGGGTGCAATTTCCAATAATCCTTTCTTAGTGTGCGCCTACGTCATAAAAGGAACCAACTGTAAAAATTTCAAGTTTCTAACTTCAGTAGTTTAGGCTGTGCGTTGATATCTCAGTCAGTCAGGACTTTGAATTTTATATACAGGGTGTCCCACGGCGATGCCACATGGAGGGGAAGTACCTTAAATATTGGAGATGGAACATTTTACTGAAAGAAGACTTCATTTTAATTTAAAAAACAATTTAAACTGCATTCATAGATTTTTAAATAATTGCCTGGTTGAACCGGGACTCGAACCCGCTATACGAGAAAAAAAATTAACCTGTATCTTTATCATACCGATCGGAAGGTTTCATCATAAGGATTATTTTTTGTTAAATAACATAGCATGAGAAATAAAAGGAAGACCATGAATTTTAGCCTTTGATGTAAAATTTTGTTCAGAAAAATGAAAAGCTGACATTGGCGTATTCATTCAACATACAATTGACATGAACTATTACTAATGAGTACCCACTTGAGAAGTACGCATCATTTCCCGATCCTTACTATCCTTACTAATCCTTACTTAAGGTAATATAATTACCTAAAAATACGAAAGTGTGTTTGTTTGTTGATTTATTGGTTTGTCCTTCAATCCCGCTGCAATTCGTAGCTCTGTTGCAGCGGGATTTCTGAACAAAATTTTACATCAAAGGCTAAAATTCATGGTCTTCCTTTTATTTCTCATGCTATGTTATTTAACAAAAAATAATCCTTATGATGAAACCTTCCGATCGGTATGATAAAGATACAGGTTAATTTTTTTTCTCGTATAGCGGGTTCGAGTCCCGGTTCAACCAGGCAATTATTTAAAATTCTATGAATGCAGTTTAAATTGTTTTTTAAATTAAAATGAAGTCTTCTTTCAGTTAAATGTTCCATCTCCAATATTTAAGGTACTTCCCCTCCATGTGGCATCGCCGTGGGACACCCTGTATATAGGTGATTATCATAGGTTATCCTTAAAATGACTTAATGATTGTTTGCTATTTGTGTGTGAGTCATACACTTCGATGTTTCTGGGAATTGTATTTTTTCAAGATAGTTGTATAAGTCACTTCATAGTGACTGATAAGAAAAGGTAATATTATCTATTAGCGATACTCCCGATCACGTTATTGAATTAAATGTATACGGCTACGGATAGTTATTCTATACTATTCTACCTATTAGCGCCAAGAATTAGCAAAATTCAATGTTACATTAATACCTACTACGACATTCGTTGTCTATACAATCTATGCTACCATAAGATGTCCGTGTGAAAAACTAAACCTGTGAAAATTATTCAGTAAGAAAAGAAAGAAAGATAATTATAAAAGAAAGATATAATCCCGCTCTATCAATATCACCATCCTTATATGGTTGAAAGCAACGTTTCTGAAACGAATCGCTAAGGTGTGGAACGCTGTTGTGGCGTCCGTATTTCCTGCTACGTATAACTCGAGTATCTTCTAGGCAAGCGCGCTCCAACTTAGACATTGTCATTGCTTCCATCAGGCATGAAGGTCTTTAGCGTAAGCATTTACAATAAGTAAATAAAAATATAATCGGCCTTGCCTTCCTCTGTCACTCGTTTTGTCGCTTCGTGCAACATAGACCACGCTCTATGAAGCCAAAGATTGCCTACGTGTGATTTATTTACTGCCGTAACTACTAACTACTGCAATATATTAAATTGTCTTGAGGATTTTTTCTACATGTTTCTTATCAGTATAGATATTATACCTACAGTTGATTGAAATAGAGCTTAAATATCTATAGTGTTGTAAAAATAATAGTAATTTGGCAATGGTTTATAAACAAACCTTGATTAGATAGGTACCTACCTACATCAGTTTTATCAACGACGTAGTATAACTGGTAGGTACTGATCTATTGTGATAATTATATAACTCAGGGTCTCAAAGTTAAATGTATGCAGGTATTTTATCAACTATTCATTTTATTAGCTAAGCTTGAGACTTCGTCTGTGTGATTTTGGTTATTTTTAAACCCACTAGGAGCACTTTGATTTTCCGGGATTAAAAGTTTAGTTTTATTTAGGCCTATTATGCTCGTCTCGAAGCAAATTATCGCGATGACTAGTCTTCGATCACTTAGTACGACTTTACCAAACTTATTCTCGAGAATAACTACAGCAGTAATGATATTAATCTCCATATTTACTCGATTTACTTAAACATAGTTTATTGTTGAAATAACTGGTTATTTACTCACGAGTAAGACTTATTCCATGTTTGTGAAAATAATTTGAATACATAAATTGATTAAAGACTGATTAAAATAATATTAAATGATTAAAACAAATTCGGCATTATTTAGAATTCGTATAATATGTAACTTTTGACAAATTATTTATTTGACATATTTTCTTACAATTACTAAGTCTTATATTTTTTGATAATCAAAAACAATGTCTGTGCAAGATTTTCGTTGGATTTGACTCAAGCCTAGTACAGTGCGTAGTCTCTTTACTATATTTCGACTCGATAAACGAAGGTGTGAACTCTACGTTAAATAACATTATGTAAGACGCCCCCGTATTGATATTTTCATACGTACGGACTGACGTTAGAACTTTATCATTGGGGTTATCAGTTAATAATGTTTAATAACATCTTCATAATATTATGTATTTATAGGATTATTGGAATTCTCATCTACATAAATATTTTATGACAAGTAGCCCTTGACTAAGCATTCTTACCTTCAGTGGGATTGTCTGAAAGCGATTGCTATAGTGTTAAGGATCGTAATCACCTCTGATTGGTCGACACTATTTTTCGACGAAAATGACTCATGCTGAGATCTATAGAGCGTGCTCTGACTCAAGATAGAGGTTAAAACGAGACACAAATATATAAATCTGTCTCGTTTTAATTCTGCCTTGAGGCTCTATAGATCTCAGCATTAAACTCCAGACACCACAGATCAAACAAAAGAACCAACACGATAATCTTATCGATATAATAAGTAGACGCACTTAAATATTGATTAGGCGTTATTTTCCAATCGATTCAAGAAAGTGCGATTCAGAACTGACGTACCTAATTGCAAATCGTGCCTCGGTGAGCACGTAAAGCCGTCACGCCTGATACGATGAGAGTGAGGGAATAGAGAGTGCATCTGTGTATGTGCGCACAATTGTGCACTATAACATCTTCTGCGCAGATGGCTTAGGCATCCTCCCCCCACCACCCGTCGAGTCCACCACGTTCCATGCAACTGGATCAAAATATCGACAGTTCCAACTGATGCATTTATCTTGGTACTCTTACTCGTATAACCATTGGTTATACGTGGTACTCTTACTCGTATAACCGTTTGGTTATACGTGGTACTCTTACTCGTATAACCATTTGGTTATACGTGGTACTCTTACTCGTATAACCATTGGTTATACGTGGTACTCTTACTCGTATAACCATTTGGTTATACGTGGTACTCTTACTCGTTTAACCATTTGCGGTTATATGTGGTACTCTTACTCGTTTAACCATTTGCAGTTATACGTGGTACTCTTACTCGTATAACCATTTGGTTATACGTGGTACTCTTACTCGTTTAACCATTTGCGGTTATACGTGGTACTCTTACTCGTATAACCATTTGGTTATACGTGGTACTCTTACTCGTTTAACCATTTGCGGTTATACGTGGTACTCTTACTCGTATAACCATTGGTTATACGTGGTACTCTTACTCGTATAACCATTTGGTTATACGAGTAAGAGTACAATACGAGTAAACTTATTTAAGTTTAAAATTTTTAGCTCGCAAAGAAAATTCGCATACATCCCAAACTCAGTAGTTTAAAAATTATACTTTGAACTCAAAAATCTAGATCTTTGGCTGTGAAATTCGGTGCATAAAAATGTTAAGCGCGAACAGTAATAAGATAAGATAACTTTAATTGACTGTTCTATTAATAAGAGATAATAATAATTGTTTAACTTCCTAAACAAAACACTCGTTATAAATTATTGGAATTACCTACTTATAACCATTATAGATACAAGTGAAAGTTTATAAGTAGGTATAACTTTAACACCAGGAGTGGGAGTTATTTGCATTCCTCACATACTCTAATGACGAAACATTCCCGACCATGCTCGCGCGATGCTCAAGTTTTGCGTCCTTAAGTGCGTTTATATGTATATCTACAGTATGTATGTACATCTAAGTATTATTTATTTATTTTTTGTTTATCTATTTCAAGCTCTTCCTGTCTGAAACGCACAGCAAAATAAATATAAACTTAACCGACCACAAATCACATGAATGTGACGCAAGATATTCTTGACAAGGCCAAGGGTATCCCCTCAGTATAATGCTGCAGCAGTGTAGATACACTCCTCCAGCGCTGATTTTCAGGCGACCCCTAGCAGCATTGGGTCTGACTAGTTGATTGAGTAATAATCCCATAAAATGTTTATTACATTTTTTTGTCTCTATAGACATTGTTTTTGGCAGATACATAGGCCAAAAACAATTCGTTGTCGGTGTTGTAGCGCCGCAACGCCCCGTGTGGCATTGCTGTAATAGAAAAGTGTATTAGTAATACTGGTTTGTTTATAAACAATAACACGTAATTTATAATAGATGCGACGGCCAATACACTGTCACGTTTCTTGGCAATGGTGGTCCATATATTGATTACAAAACCGTTTGTAAAAAGATACAATTATTATTAAATGTTTTACAAAATTAAATCTTTTACAGGCTGACCTGTCCCGGGGTTGCACGATTGGTCTCAAATTATTTTTATTAAAGAATATTAGCCAAGCTGAACTTGACTTATATTATCCTCTCCCCTCCAAATAAGCGAAAAGCTTGTGCTAGGAGTGGGTACGACAATAGTGCAACGGGTGGGATTCGAACTTGCTACCTTTCAGTTTTCAATTCGCACCTTTAACCGTTGAGCTATTAGGGCTTCAAACGTAAAATATGTAGTTTTTATCTTGGAAGATCAAAAATTTCCGCGGAGAAAGTCGCAGGCAATGTCTAGTTAGGAATATAATCCGCTCTGAACTTGTTTTGTTTGTTACCTATGTATTGTATGCCTTAACGCAGTGAGCCATTCGCATAACTTGGAAATGCTAATTTTATGCACTACCAATAATCATGTTTATAAAAGGTTACGTGCGGGAATCGGCAGTAATATTTTATGCCTTAGGGGCAGAATTTTCAAAAACTGTGAAACACGTGCTTCTTCGTTTATAATTGCCAGCCCAAATACCGAGTTTCATGTATGCAACTTTTAAAATAGTGGACTTTCATAATTTTCAGCCACTATTTAACCTCCTTGGGGGTGGAATTTAAAAAAAAACCCTTTTTTAGTGAGCACCTACATCATATGAAGAATCTACTGTCGAGTATTTTTATAAGTATAGATGATTGTCTCTAATGCCCGTTTTCACCAGCGATCCCAAACTTTTACAGGCTATCGAAGCTATGATAGGTGACGTTTTCTGTCATTTTCGTTTACAGACCACCTAAACGTTTAAATGACATTGGCTAAGGGATTATATTATTTAGGGGCTACCTACGTAAACAGGCTCTTACTTGGACGCACATACGCAATAAAGAGTCAAAGTACAACTTATCAATTGAAAAGTTAACTTTGTTCCTTTACATTATGTATGTATTTAATTTGACAAAGGTTTGTTGGGTTGAAAGGTTATTACGTATGTTCGTCCTCTTAGGGGACGATTTAGGTTGGTTGCTTCAAGGTTGGTTGGAAGGCATTTCCCAACGTTAAAAAAAAAAAAAAGGTTGGTTGGCATTTCTTAAACCACGATCTAGATAGCGCCGGCGTGTGAACGTGCTGTTAGTTATCTCTTTATTGCATTTTTCATTAATGATGTCATCGTGTCAGATAATGTGATGCTCGACGTTCGTCACATGCTATCGTTAATTAATTGTCGATTTCAATTTTAATCCAATTTATAAATCAATCTTAATATCGGTCACGTTTTATCCGGCACGTGTCAAGAAAATGTGCATAATATATCACCCCAGCTGCGGGAATTTCCAAAAATGATTGCTATTGTGTGACGATTTCAATAATAAGATTTTATAATCTAATGCTACGATCTATAGACTGTGCTCTGACTTAGCTCGAACTCAAGATAGAGTTAAAAAGAGACACAAATATGCTCCTAAAGTTTACACATTTTCTAATGTTGTCAGCTTTTTATCATCCAGACACACTTTGATTTGTTTCCAAAGTCCAAATCGATTTTATCTCCTACTAAGTTAATTCTGATGAAGCTAATAGGTTATCAGTACGTTTATAGAGAGGAAATGGTAAATGCGTAGAAATGTAACAAAAACAAATTAGTACAGATGTAAAACTGCCTAAACAAATGCAAAAAAAATTTTTTTTTAATCCATTGCTGTTGACAGTTCCATCCTCATCCGTTGTACTATTGTCGTACCTACCCATAACACAAGCTTTCCGCCTATTTGGGGGTAAGTGGAAAGTATCAGTCAAGTTCAGCTTGCCTAATAAATCTTTTGAAAAAACATATTTTATTTACATTTCAAAATGAATTGGTATAAATCACTATATATTACAACATGTAAACTTGTATCGCAAGCATCCACGTGCGACCTTAAAATGCGTAGTAGTAACTTTCTAACTAGCCAGTGCTTTGGTATTCGGATATCGGTATTTAAGATCTTCCTGCGCGGTAAGGTCAGCAAAATAAGTGTTACTTTGTAAGACTCTACGCACATTTAATCACGTGGACTTTAATTTCTCTCGTTCTCGTCTAGGGTCTACGCCATCGTTCCGGAACGTTAAACCGTTAGGCGACATTTCTTTGAGGGTAGAGACCAAAAACAACTGGGTATTTGACTGTTCTCATAATGTGGATATTTATTAATTACAATCGAAAATGTAATATGTAAGAATATAATTTATCAAAACAGAAAATAAAACAGTTAAAAAACAAATAAGTTATAAGCTGTTTTACTGTGACTGCATCTGTCTCTTTCTAAAACGAAATTTTCTATGTGAAGTTTTGACGTCATGATTTAGTAGCGCTCTCTTTGTCTAACAGGAAACTTAAAAGTTCTATAATATTTTTGAGATTAGTAAAGATATTAAAAAAAGAAAAATGGCATTGTGTTATAATATTAAAAATATTTAATCTAGTACTTACCCAATTTAACAATTACTTACTTTTTAACGCATCGAAAATTAACGCCGACATAAAACCATGTAAGTATATTAGAATAATATCTATAAATGTAACCCGAATTGGCAATAAATTGAGAAATCAAGCAAACCTCCATCCGATTCAGTACAAAGTCGTTATACTCGCTTAAGGTTACGTATATTTAAAAGAATGCAGTTGAGAAAATTTATATCTCTGCATTAAAACGAACATTGAATTCGTGCTAAATGTTACAATGATAGTACAGACATAAGACAATATTTTTTTAATAAAAATTAAAAATACAAAAATACAAAGTCTTGCATAATAGTCGTCAAAACTGTTAACTGTAAGTGTTTTAAATAAGTATTTTTCGGGCTTTTTTACCATCGCCATGTAAACCTTAACCGAAGAATAACATTGACATTTAAAAAAATTTGTAATGACAATCTGTCAAAATGCAAAATTTTTTCATCTTTCGGGTTATGTAGAAAAGAGTTATTGAAATCATTTGCGACTAATTAAAATTAAAGCTACGACTAAGGCTGAAATCTATAGACTGCACTCTCACTCAGTTCAGACTCAAAGCAGAGTTAAAACGAGACAGATTTATGTCAGAGCATATTTGTGTCTCGTTTTAACCTCTATCTTGAGTCTGTCAGAGCATGCTCTATAGATCTCAGTGCAATGTAACTAGAAAAAATGTAAAGTTTTTATAAATAAAAATTAATGTATGCTGTGTTCTGTTGTGAAATGCTTGTAAAATACAGCGCAATAAACTTATGTAAAGTATAAAGAACATAGTCGTTATCTACAATCGTTAACTAAAAATACTATAGCTAGCTTGATAATTATCCAGTAATAGTTTATTATTATTTATAGACACTGTAGCTGATAAGCTTAGTCTATCTTAAGCTTCCTTTGATAACTGCTCTTGAAAACATTCCCTTGTTTGTCTTCAAAACATTTCACACTTTCACATACCTATTTCATAAAATCTACGGGTATCTGTTTGTCTCATCAACTGTTTTATCTATTCGTAACTCATTTATTATATTAAAAAACGTTTTAAAATAAATGCCTTGTCGCTTGTCTACTTACTCTCACAATTTATTTTGTGAATCGACTTTGGACTTGGGTCTTTCACCACGGTGCATTTACCTGACAATTCAAAAGCAATTTGTAAAAGTTTATTTGAATAAAAACCTTCTATTTCTATCTTATCGTTCGTCTTACAATTTTACGTTATTATTATCGTCAAATTACGTTTAACAGAATAAATTGGAAGTTCTGACAGTTTTTCAATAGAAAAACTGTCTAAAGGTCATATCAGTTATTTATTATTTATTATTTATTCCACGATTAAACGTTAAATGGTCGTGAAATGCTAAAAGTGGCACTTTTACTCGTAATGCACTTTGTCAAGACCATTGAAAAGATACGTAGATACGAACATCAGAACATAAAACTTATATATCGTGCTGCGATGTTGTTATCTAATTGTTCACTAAGTCAACTATACCTTTTTGTTAATTACTTTAGTATTGTTGGCTTTCTTTAAGTAGGTGCCTAAGTGCTAAAAAAAGTTTATCGCATAGATAGCGCCCCAGCGCATCCGTTGAACAAGGTGAATGTTCGGAACGCCATCTAGTACGTAGTACATTTTATATCGATGGTCAAGACAGTCTGGTCGATTGTCTGCTCATGGCCATTGAATTGCATTAGTACCATAACGAAGTGGCTTTTTATGGCGTGTAAGTACTTTAAAGTCCTGTCTTGCGCCCTTCTACGGGCCTTCTACGGACTTACTTGCAACATGTTTGCAAGCTGATACTATTTTTAATCTCGTTATCGTTCCAATTTAGTTTTACTTACATACATATTTGTAGGCTTTATTCATATTTTAATTTTTAACTTCGTCGGAAAAGAAGGGCGTTATGAGTTTGACGTGTGTATCTGCGTGTCCGTGTGTTTCCTGAGCACCCTAACGAATGGACCGATTTTGATGCGGTTTTTTTCTATGTGAAAGCTAACGTAATCGAGATAGATTTTAGTTATAATTTATGAAGATCTGCTTTTTGCGACCGTGCATTCAGTTGAACAAGGTGAATGTTCGAACGCAACATCTAGTCAAATTTATAACATTTTTAACTAACTTCCAAAAAAGAAAGGCGTTCTCAATTTGTCGGAATCTTCAAATGTATGTTTCCCAATTACTCAAAGGCGCCTGGAGCCATTTGGCAAAATTCTTCTTTTGCTTGAAATGGATACTTCCTCTTCTCATGGTCAGCAGGTCAGGATCTGATGATGGGAACCTGGAGAAATCGAGGCAACTTTCCAAATTTTATAGGTACAATCGATATACTTTGTAATGGCGTTTGAAGTCGGTTTTGTAATAAGAAATTTTACGTTTATATAATTTATTAAAATCTCGTTGCGTTGGTACGAACACTACGAACGAGACACTGCACGGCCTTGGCCGACCGACCTTTGATTCTATTGATCCATATTGCATGCCCATACAAGGGGGCAAAGTTACCCTCCCTATGTCACAGCTACTTGTCAATATTCGCCTTATTTGAATTTGTTGTATCAAAATTGTTGTTTTCAATCATGATCATATAGCGTATCATGTATAAAAATGATAGTACCTACTAGTTGTGTGTATTGCGTAGCATTTATTTACATATATACATATATAAATATCCAGGCATATGTGGTTAAATTGAGAAACCAGACTATGGGTAGACTGACCACAACCAAGAAAGAATTATAGCTTTATAAAGGCTTCACCTCTAGAGACATTATAGAGAACCTCTCGAAAAGATATTTCGTGCTAGTTTTAATACTTCATACGTACACACACACACGCGCGATTTTTTTTAATTTTTTTATTCGATGACAAGATAGCCATTGTCTGCGATCTCACCTGATGATAAGTGATGATGCAGTCTAAGATGGTACCGGGCTAACTTAGAAGGGATATGGCAGTGTACATTCAACCCATACCCCTAGTCGGTTTCTACACGCCATCGTGCCGGAACGCTAAATCGCTTGGAGACACGTCTTTGACGGTAGGGTGCTAACTAGCCACGGCCAAAGCCCACCAGATAATTCTCTTATTTGTTATCGATTGAACTGATCAACGAGGTTTGATAGTTTGTTAGAGTTAACAAGTCTTCATTTGAAATCTTTCCTCGTATTCCGGTATATCACAATGAAAAGTATGCCTCTATTTGGAACTTTGGCAGTATTATCTGGAATGTTTTCCAATTTCCTCTTGTACCTATTGTACTCTCAGGTATTGTGTGTATTTTCACCGGCAGCACGGAATCCCCGGCGCCGTGGCACCTCGCCAGCGTGCCTCGGTTCGCACGTGATTATGCAGCTTTATTTTTTTTTTAATACGCATGATGGCCGATTTTGAAAAGCTGTTGGATAATAATCTTTGTAAGTATCCACTATTTCGAAAAAAAAAAGAAAAGGTTTGGTAAATAAAATTGCCATTTCAATTTTAAGTTTTGAACACGCAAACACGCTCGACGGTGTCATGGCGTCGTTCGTGACGTCACTTCTATGTTGTTTCATAGTTTGTCAAAGTTTGAAGATAGATGTGACGTTGAATAAAAAAACCTATTTTTAAAATATCCCATGGAAATCTTTTGTTTTCCGGGATAAAAAGCACTTGGCTAATATTCTCTTCAGTTCTCTCCCCTTTATAAGCGAAAACCTTGTGTTAGGAGTGGTAATCGAACCGTCGACCTTTAATCAGTTTTCAGTCAGCACTTTTAACCGTTAGGCTATTGAAGCTTCAAGGTTCAAGGAGGTTTATGGCTTATCCTTCGATCACGCAGCAACGGAGGAACACGCAATGGATTGACATGATTTTTGAGAGGCTACTTTTTATCTCGGAAAAACAAAACCTAACGCAACGCGGACAGTGACTCTAGCATGTTTTCAGTAACCAAAGAGTCCAAGGGATGAAGGTCGACAGAAAACTGAAAGGTCGCAGGTTCGAAACTGTTGCACTATTGTCGTACCCACTCCTGCACTTGCATAAGCTGTTCACTTATTTGGAGTGAAGAGGAGAATATTAAGTTAAGTTCAGCTTGGCTACTATTCTTTAAAAAAAAATAGACCTACATAACCTACGCATCAGGCAAATTAGATAGTCCATAGACTGCGCTACTACAATGTAATGAATGTTTATGAACTAGTGATTCTAATTTTGTTACAATAGAACGCAGTATCATGGCAGTTACGGTGATTGATGCGAGGATATTGGGAAAGGTTTCCGAACATTAATAGTTTAATACCAGACTGTAATCCTTGACTCAGGTCCAGGAAATCTGTTGACAACGTTTTGGGACATCCTGCTTCCTATAAGCTGTCTTCTTCCCAATGAACAAAGTCTAAAATCCTTTGCGTCCTGTAACACATTAATGTTTTGTTGTCTTCTTTAGATCCGTCGCAGATTACAGACATTTTCGTCTTTACATTTTTGTACAAACAAGTCATTTATATACGTACAGAAATAGTTGATGCCCGAATGATGTTTGTTATGGACGAATGGATGTTTGTTACTCAATCATGCCGCAACGACTGACCCGATTAGTCTAAAAAGTACTGTGCCAAATTTTTCAGACTATAATCTATATTATAGGCTGGAATAAGACATAGGCTACTTTTTATCCCGGAAATTAAAGAATTTCAGCGGGAACGGAAAAACCTCAATCCACGCGAACGAAGTCGCGGGTATCAGCTAGTTAATAATAATCTTAACTAAACCCCATTGTAAATCCCACGATCCGTTCTAATATAAGGAACTTTTTGTTCGTTGTGTGTTTCTTTCAAGCAGACGACAAAAAAATAGTTAAAAGACGTACGTTCAGTCGCTGTGGAAAAGCCTTAGTAATTACGAAATGCTGTTTATTATGAGCAATGTAGTACGCATTTTATTAGATGTTTACATTTTGGCAAGTATTTGGCAAATGCATTATGTTTCGTTTTAAGTGATGACAAATTAATCTCTAGTCGATTAAGATGTTTGTCATCTTCATTGACATCGTCTAGTAAGGTTGACATGTACTTAGAAACATTTCTGATGTGTTATGTATTATGTTCTAGAGTTATTTTAAAAGCTGTGATGTTATAATTTTACTAGGGATATTATAATTGCACGAACGTTTGTCAATCATTTCCATTTAAAAAAATAAAAATTTATTCAGCTCAGCACACATTAAACTTTTGATTTAAAAAAAAAATACAAAATTTGAGTAACACTAAATCTATGAAATATATTATGTACAATGTATATGTACCTACATTAAAAAAAAAATAAGGCTGAAAAGGCTATTGCCTCAGCATAGTGCAGCAGTAATAAGGCTGCTGTATTTCATACAATATGACGGGGCAATCTTAGTTAATTTCACAAATTATAAAACGTCTAATTTACTTACTTACTCAACATCTATTCACACTATTATATTTTGTCACACCAAAATATATGTGGACTAATAAATAGCGGACTAGACCCGTTCGCGTAATTTATTTTTGGAATTTGTTCTTATTTAATTGTTTAAGTGATTCGTGTAGTTATATTTAGACGAGGTCTTAATAGTTGCCAATTCTTGAATACTTAGGAAATTTGCCAAGAGAAAGTAATCGTACTCCACCTCACTAAGAGCAAAAAACAATAATTGGCGACTGTTTTATCGTCTTTGATTCACGTATTACCATGATGTACTTAATTGTAGAAAATTTGAAAAAACTTCTAGTTATTTTTGCACCTACCGAAAAGATTTTGCATCAGTCCATTACATCATCTGAATCATGATTAATGATTTGTTTTGACATGACATATGTTAACCCGGCGCGGCGGCGCGGCGCTTCTATTGCTTGAATGTTTTGGTCAAATGCCTGAGAGGTGGAAGTGTCGGGATAATGTACCTTAGTGTGGCACAATTTCTAAAATAATTGCTTTTTCATTCTTTCGTTTCCTTAAAAATCCCGCTCGCACTCTTTGATTTTCTGTGACAAAGTAGCCTATGTCACTCTCCAGGTTCTCAACGACACCCGTGCAATCATTTACATATTAAATTTATTCTTGTTCTTTAATGGAATATATCTGCAATGAAGGGAAAGGAGAATGCCGGAAACCCGCCCATATTGCGTCACTCAGCGTCTTGACGACGTGTCTTGGAAAAATCAACTTTTTAATTATAATTTCATATGTATTTATTTAAAGTCAAAAGCATAATGGCGTTTAAAAGATATATAAAAAAAAAGTACTGTATTTGTTTTGAACTATACAGAAACGCCATATTTTGTCATGGAAAGAACTCTGTGACCAAATGTTGCCAGGTCATTATAATTTCCCTTTTTAAAGGGAAAAATGGTGACTAATCGTCTGGAATAGAAGAATGAAAACCAAAAATCATAATATATTAAAAATCATATTCTTTTTCCAATTGATTCCTAAAAATATACTTACTATTAAGCGTATATAATATATTAACAATGTGACGAGTTGGATTTTTTGACTCGAGTTACTCGAGTTGGGCTACCAATTCGAGCCACAGTCCGAGTTAACTCGAACCAGTGCCTAGCAGTATAGAGCGCAGCGCACCAATGCAACCGACTAAGGCAAGGCACCGTGTCAATTCATGGCGCGACGAGTAGCACATCGAGTCGACTCGGTGTCTTTATAGCCGCTACAACAATGTAGATTATCGTATCGCAGCGAAGTAATTAAATTAATAAACATTTATTCACCTTTTAAACATAACAAAGAGGAAATAATACAAAAGTTAAAAAAAACTTAATTCACACTAAATATCTACATAATTATTCTATATTACAAATGTTAAACTGGTATGTTAGCTACTGCCTCAGCATAATTACGAATAAGATACAATATTCCAGGTTTATTCATGTAGGTATTGTTGTGAATAAAATATTGTTGGTTTAATTAATCAGAAATGTTTATTATTTAAGTATACTTAGAGGTAATAATGGCGTCACTTTTCAGTCTTTAGATAATAATAATTTGGCATTCCTAGACGTGTAAAAATCGTAAAATATACGACTGTATGTATGTATTTTAAGACTTTAAAAATATACTATAAAGTCTTAAAAACTATTCTAAATAATTAATAGTTTAACATTCTTTTAGTACTTCGTTCGCTCGGCTTTCAACGAGTGGAAAACAAAGAATTAGAGATAATCTTCACCTTTTTCCACTTGTAATATTATTTTTATCAATGTTAAAAATAATATTACGGTGTTGGACGATGTGGATCGGATAATCGAACCGAGTGAAATGCACGGCATGGGTCGTGACTCCTGCTATGCGAGTTGCTGTAGATCACGGACCAAGTTGAATCGAGTTGTTGAAAACTGAACTCATATTAACTCGTTTAAGATTTAATTCGTCAATTAACTTCTACTCGCACATCGCTAACATATTTTTTATTTTACTGGCAACCCTAATTGCATCTGTGTCTCTGTGTTATTTTTGACGACATTTGTTTTTGTTGTTTATTACTTCTTCTTTCTACTTGCGTTCGTTTCATTTGTGGAAAAGGAGTGTTTCTTTCCTTTTTATATATTAGTTATGTACTTACATGTTTTGGAAAGCTTCTTGTTTATATTAGATTAAAATAGGTATTTTAATACAAACTTAACCTTAAAATATCTGAAACATTAAAAGGGAGATTTCTAAAAATTGCCATGGAATATCTTAATATTTTTTTTTATCGTGTAATCCAGAGGTTATTTCCAATGTTTTACCAATAATTTGGTTAAGACGCAAGAATGGGCGAACTCTCATACAAAATTCGGCATTCTCCTTTAAGTTTAAGAATTTTAATATTGATTTGCAGTAGTTAGACTCTTGTAACAGTTGCCTTCCCTAAATCTAAAGAGGCTAGAACCACTGTACGACATATACAAAGTTGATATAAAACGCAGGTAGTAGCTCTGCTGAGGGTGATATGTTCATTATTATTGGACAAACCAAAAAAAAAGATTCAAAAATAAACTTTTCTATTACCTTTACCAGTAGTAAGTAGTTCTTAAATTATAACAAGTGCATCCTGTACGCTATCGCTATCGCCCCACTTTCACTCTCGTGTGAACAACAAAAATTTTTAGTTGTACAATCAATTTTGTGAGGAATAGGTACAATTCAGCGATATTTTCTAGTGTTTTTCAAATTGTCACGTACGCTGTTAGCCATGAACTAGATAGAGTTGACGGCAGCTTCTTATCTTGTCGGTACTTTGCGGGTTTTCAGTTCAGTCTGCTTACAAAAATATATAGGTTGACTAGCTTTTGCCTGCGACTTCGTCCGCGTGGAGTTAGGTTTTGTAGAAATCCCACGGAAACCCTTTGTTTTCCGGGATAGAAAGTAGCCTACGTCACTCTTCAGGTCCTCAATTATAACCTGGCAAAAAAATCATCCGTTAATCCGCTACTGCGTGATTGAAGGACTTTAGAGCTTAATGTTACAATGTCATTAAGATAGCTATTATAATGTAATTAATTTATTACACTAACTTATGTACAGCTGGATGAAAAGCCTTTTTCTCCCATCATGCTCTCTTTAAACATTTCTGTGGTGGTGTCGTGTGGTGCGGGTTGTTACGTTCCCTCAAATATGGTTGAGCGAAGCAATGGCTGGATCATGCGTCATGCTCGTGAACGGGTGCCACCAACGGGAATGGGTCTGCTCTGACTGCCCGTCTTGACATGCGTTGGATTGGTACGTAGGTACACGTATGCATTTTTGCATTTTTGAAGCTTTATTGTGGAAGCACTGTATACATAGCATAGCTTTCATTAACTATTGTAAAATTTTTATTTTTTTTTGAAAAGAGCAACCGCCGAGTTTCTTGCTGGCTCTTCTCGGCAAGAAAGGCATTCCGAACCAGTGGTACATTCATTGACGATTCAAAAGTGCTTGTAAAGTTTATTTGAATAAAAAATATTTCTATTCTATTCTATACAACTTTGTCATTACTGTGTAGTAACCTCGACTTAATGAAGATGTTTTTATACGGTTTAATGGCAAATCTATATGATTATTATTAGTTGGGGATGGTTTCTAATAAGCCGATTATATGTCACCTCTATCCCTTTTTTATCAGACTTCGTACGGTACGGTGTAGTGTAGTACACAAAGCTGACAATAAAATTAATTGACCTCGGATCGACCCTTGAACAAAAACATTATAATTATAACCCAAAAAGTAAACAAAGTTTAAGTTAAATGTAGGTAGGTATATATCCCGTCTGAAATACACATAATGAGGAGTATATCTCCCCAGACACATCCGTCCGCCTTGATATATTTACGCGTATCATTATACGAGTATATATTGTGTGGTATAAATAACACGCACAGCAAAATAACTGTACGCTCTGTTTACGGTCACATTTTATGGGACACAGAAACAAGTATAGGTATATAATTCCATGTAATACGTTTTCATAATGTAGATAGGTATCTACTTACTTGAATACCTATACACTTTGTGCTCTTTAAATTAACTTTTATTCTTCTTCCTAGACATCATAATATAGATATATATTATATAAGACTTTTAGCCTCCTTTTAGATGGTTCGAATAACAGGCACATAACTCCAACTTTTCGGAGTAAAGCAGTTAAATATAACTAATATATAACTTATTATATAACAGAGTTTCAAGCAATTAAATATTGCACGCCTAAGCGTAATAAAGTCTCTCTAAAGTAATAAAGTCACAGAATTAGAAAAAACTGTTTTTTTGGCAAATCAAAAAAACGTTTTGCATTTAGGACTTTTCATTCTGTGAAAAGAGCCGAGTTTGAGATAAGTTGAAACGAAGAAGATTCTAGTATATGGTCACGCTTAATCAATATGTATACCTCTGTTTCAAACGAAAGTTACAAAATCCTTATTAATACCTATTATAAATGTGCAAGTGTGCTTGTTTGTTGATTGTCCTTCAATCACGCCACAACAAAGCAACGGATCGCCGCGATTTTATGCATGGGTATAGTTGAGGACCGCGAGAGTGACATAGGCTACTTTTTATGTCGGAAAATCAAAGAGATCCCGCGGGATTTTTAAAAACTAAATCCACGCGAGGGAAGTCGCGAGCATCACGACAAGAAGTTCCCAAGAAAATACCAATTGAAGAAATTAAAATAGTTTATAGCTTTTTCTATAAACTTCCCGAACAATCTCTGCAAATTGATTATAATATGTCATTATCATTTGTTCTCTAATAAGAAAGTGGAGCGAATGACTGTTTAAGTGATTACATTGTTTTTGGTAAACATCCAATTAGTTAATTAATTAGTGTGATTATTGGAACACTTGTACTGCCAAAGTATACAGGGCATTATTACTTTTGCCCGTGATTTCGTTCGCGTGGAATTAGGTTTTTAAAACCCCGCGGGAACCTTTTGTTTTTCAGGGATTAAACAAGAAAAGAATTAAGGACCGATTTCACCAACATAAAATAAGTCTTACATTTTCAATAAAAACTCTCATAATATCAAAACGCTCGGATAAGACCTATTTTACTTTGGTGAAATCGGCTCGTTAATTGAATTTCATCCTTTTATAGAAATTATTCAAAATCCTAACATCGTCTTTGATTGCTTTACCTAGTTCAATTGAAACACGTTCAGTGTTAATAATACTAATTGATGTATGATTCTGCTCCTATGACCTCTGTTCAGTGAAATATAATACACGACTTCACGTGTATAGAATATATTATTATATGAAATCACGTGCTTTGAATAAATAAATTGCTATTTATAGATCTGCATTAGGAACTGCAATTCTACAATTTCCTGTTTTTTCCAACTAAGCACTTTTTACAATAGGTACAAGTTCTAAATAAGTATTTTTTAGCAATGGCAGCACAAAAATATAGGTAATAGTTTCAGATTAAGCACGAGCAAGGTAAAGGTGAAACCACACTAGCGACAATGCTTTGCAGCGGAGCTGCTTGGTAGGGAGCTTACAAGTATTGGATATATCGACTTGAATGAAAAAAGAACATTGTCGTCATCACTCAACCCACCACTGACCCAAAACTAAGTGTGGGTCGGCGGTGGATTCTGTTTCAAAGAAAGAAGGGCTCAAGCCACGCTGGCCAAGCCTGTAATCACAGACTTTACGCACATTTGAAAACACTAAGGAGAGAGCAACCCAGCAAAGCAACAAAGGGACCACCCGAAAGGTGGCCGAAGCCTTTTACGTTCTGACGCGGCATCGGGCTTCCGAAATGCGACTGTAAATCGCAAAAACGCCGATCGCCACTGCTCAAAGCATCGTATCTACCCTGGCCCTTAGGTCTGAAAGACTCTACGTAAAAAATCTATAATTTGTGCGTAAAATCTTGCAATATTGATGCGGTTAAATTAAATTAAGCGATAAAACGCTTTCGAATTGGATTAAGAAATGGCAGCGTTCGGCTTTTTGCGATTCTCAGTCATCGCAAAAGGCGTAAAATCGCCGAACGCTGTTGCTAAAAGTAGCGAGTCTGCCCTCTTCCTTATTCTTTGCCAAGAATTTTAATGCATCACACGATTCTTTTATTTTATTTATTTATTTTGTATCAAACAACGATACATAACCGACAAACAAGCAACCTTTCGCATAGTAATATTAGTAGGGATAGTATTCTATCGGCTGTTGGTCTTGTACATTGGACAAAAGAAACTGCGAAACATCGTAAATATGTAGATAATAGACATTCCACGGTCACGTACGAAGCAATCCACTTCCTCGTTTTCTAATACGCACCTCCAAGATATTTACGTGCCCTTCCGGCTTCCGTCTTCCCTACTACTGACTATTTTTACTCGACTACAGCAAAGACTACAAAAAAGGAAGTCAGTGAATGTTCTATTTCAAAAAATGCATCTTGACTTCACCATCGTTCAGTATCAAGTTCAGACTTCAAGTGTGACTGTAGTCAAAAGCAAGATTATACTCGTCTCATTATTACCAATATTATAAATATGCGAAAGTGCTTTGTTGCTTTGTCCTTGAATTACTTACAACAACAACGACTCGACGTGATTTCTGAAATGAAAAATTACATAATATGTACACATGCAACTACGGAGTATGGGCAACTACGGAACCCTATACTGCGCGTTGTCTAACACGCAATTGGCCGCTTATTTGCATGGGTATAGCTGAAGACGAACGGAGTTGCGGGCAACAGCTAATTTAAAATAATTATAATATAATTAGATTAAAAAAACCAAGGCGACAAAGCGTCGCGACGCCAGATGTGTGTAGTACATGCGACATGTGTCAGCCCCGGCGCCTTAACACTTCACAGATCATTTGCTTTGTTTGTTATTCGATACTTTCTTTTAGTGAATTAGTTATTTTTTACAGGCAAAAAGTCCCATCTCACTACTGAAGCTGAAATCTATAGACCGCACTCTCACTCAGCTCAGACTCAAGGCAGAGTTAAAACGAGACAGATTTATGTCAGAGCATATTTGTGTCTCGTTTTAACTTCTATCTTGGGTCTGGACTGATTAAGAGCACGCTCTATAAATTTCAGCATGAATGCAGTAGCCTAAGCACGAAAATTTTAACTTTCGAATAGTAAAGCACCCAGATTGGACATCTATTTCGGTTATCATGTTGAATTAAGCTTATGAAATACTGATCGTGAACAACCTTTCAGCAATGCGTTATACAAATGCATGTCATTGTTTAAAAATAGATAATAACTCTAGCCATTGTATACCTACTATTATCGTAACAAGATGTAATATATATTCACGGCGATATAAATACGTTACCGCAACGTTCTTTCGTTCCAATGCGGTATTTGTAATCGATACAAATGCCTTACGTATGATGGACAAGGTAAACAAACATACTTAGGTAATAGCACTTACTGAATGTGAGATAGGTAGTTCTATTCAATCTCTTTGGGAGCTGAGAAGGTCGCAGGTCGTGTCATGATAATGTAATGTAATGTCATGTCGATGACAAGATAGTCCTTGCCCGTGAAAATTAGAGGGAACTTTAGTGAAAATGGGAAATTGTTTTAGCCGTCACCTTTAACTAGCAATCAATTTTGATCAAGTTGCAGAAACTCCAAATAATGTAAGACTTTCGTAAAATTATCGAATCTATAATAATCCATCAATCAAACTAAGTTATATTATAACAAAGTTATACCTATTATTATCAGCTAAAATTTTGTGTTGTTCAAAATGATCAACCATTAATTGACCGAT
The DNA here is from genome assembly GCA_038048805.1 of Hipparchia sbordonii. Classification (NCBI taxonomy): domain Eukaryota; kingdom Metazoa; phylum Arthropoda; class Insecta; order Lepidoptera; family Nymphalidae; genus Hipparchia; species Hipparchia sbordonii. Next base: position 1,629,021 of record JBBIWI010000007.1, read on the forward strand.
TCACCAATATTTATGATGAACACTGCATCATCGATCTATCTCATCATCATCATCATGGAGCTTTACCAAACTAAAAATAATAATAATAAATTTTTATTTCAGACCAAGTATTGTCCATAATTTGTTAGTATAAAATTAACTTAAATCTATGTTAGTACCGAATGTGTTAGTAACAATTACTTATTCTACGTTAGTCCTTATAAACTACCTTAACCTAATCAGGGCCACCATCGAGGGTGGCCCTGTGGTCGCGTATGATTGCCGTTCCATCGGAACGCCCTATGAAAGTAAAGATTTAAAGGAATAGAACGTACACCTTTATTTGTGCACGCCCCTGTGCACTATAATTCTCCTGCGCCATTTTCTAGTCCCCGTTGAGATTCGATCAGCAAAACCTCATTATTATAATCAAGAGCATTTAAGAAACTACCCGATGAACTAGAAGTTGATCAATAGACGTCAAAATAGATGAAAATAAAAAGAACACAATGTAAACTTTAATTTGGCAAGAAGAGAGGGTATTTTCCATAAATTGTGTTTACAGACAAATGCTATCTATCGCACAACTCATCGATTATTTTCTAAAGATTAAAGTTCATGCCGACAAAGTAGATTCGAGTAGCTGACGTGAAACATTTTCTATGACGTCAATGATTGTGAAGAGGTGTTTTCAATAAAATTTCAATAACCTCTATAGGTATTTAATTAAAAAGTGCAGTATATTTTCCCAGAGTTTCCAGGAAAAAAAAATCAAATTTTAACACAATATTAATTATTATATTATCAACTATATTTTGTATGAACCGTGCAAAGTGAGTCATCCAGAATAAATCATCCTTGTTTTCCTTCACTTCTCGTGTTCTACCTTTCACGCTTACTTTGTCTGTCATTGAGGTGATAACTAAATTGTTATATAATATGTTAATATTGAAATTATATAGCTCCAAAATTTTTTTTTCTCCGAGGGTGATAACGAATAGCACAAAAATGAGCGGATAGTTTGTATATATTTTTGTATAAAACAGCTGAGAGATTCTAGGTCTAGGTCTAAAAATCATTGCATCAGTGTGACGATCACCGTCACCTCTGACTGGCTGAATTTATGACGTTCTTGCCGCATCAATGCATTTTAACCAATAGAATATCTGCCAGCCATCATTGCACTGATGCAATCATTTTTAGACAATTCCACAGCTGCAGTCTGGATGACTCGTCCACTCATCGGTTTGGGGAAAACATCTGGGGAAATGTACAAATTGGGTAAAACAAAAATGTAAAGACAATCTACACTCATCACTTTGGATGATTCATCCAAGATGAATTCAGATAAGTGAACACCAAAAAAAATCTTCCTATAAAAAATGTTATTGAAGTTTCGTTCACCTTAGCCTATGTAGAGAAGGTTGTATGTAGGATTGAAACTGTGGTTAGTCTATCCAGTAAATAATAAGATAATACGGATTGTTATGTAAATCAGTCGCTTTCTTCCAGGAAGTACTGAGCACAGCTCGCTAGAGGCAATAATTTGTGTTTATCGATTAGCACCAATAGCAATAGGACTGTCTGGGAGAAAGTTGGTTGGATAGTAATTCCAAACTAATGGTGTAGTTGTCTCATAATGATACGAGTCTATAAATTACGATTTGTATCCATTATTTAGCTAAGACTTATGGTCCTTGTTTATGAAAGAAAATGAGATAAAATATAGAGTTTTACATTTGCCCCTAGATAGTGGTCTATAAATTACTAGTGGTTCGCCCCGAACTGAGACCTCGCGATATCCCATAATTCCCAAAAGTTTTAATTATATATTGTAATAATTAACTTTTAACATTAGACGCAATAAAAATAATAATAGTTGACACAAAACTGTTTTACTGACACAGCGCCATCTATTAGCATTATTGTGAAGCTATTAGCATTTAAAATTAAATAATTTCGTTTCTTTATAACATTTATCTAATTTTAGTATTTGTTGTTCAAGTACAGGATATAACTGAATTTTCAACCAAGTTTCACGTTCTAATATTCAGTAATTCTTGACATATGGCTCAAATTAAAATCTCCACTTTGAAAGCCACCCATTTCGTCAATTTTAAGGGAAAATTAAAAAAAAAAATTTTTGTACTCTGATCAAAGTCGTCTTTAAAAAGATATATTGCAAGTCTATGTAACGCAACAAACAAAATTTTACTTCAAACACGCTTCTATGAGAGCCCCCCTGAAATAAAGCTTTTTATATTTTTTTATACAATGTTCGGCTGAAGGCCATCAGTTTACATATTATATTTAAATTTGAAGTAATTACGTTCAGTAATTCAGAAGTTATAGGGCTCTGACAGACATTTGGACGTACACACTTCTCTGTCCAGTACAGACAAGCGCCCTAGTTGACTCAGAGAACTCGCTTCGCTCGTTCAATAATTTAAATATCCATTATAAGGTTAAGTGTAGAAGTCCTAGTGTTGTGTAGTGTCCGACTGAAGGTCTGGCCGAAGCCGAAGACGATTAATCGGCTACCGTCACAAACTTCAGCCGAAGCCGATTTAGAAGCTGAAGGTTTAGTAATCCTAAGAAATTCCGTTCAAGATTGACTAAAAGTGAATAAAATAATAGTTTTTAAAAAGTTTCTGTTGACCGTTTTAAACAACTTAAAGGATGCTTAAAATTATCTTGCATCTTGTCAAAAATAGTAACAATGAAATAATGTGTGCTAAGCTGTGTAAGTATAAATAATATATTTAATAAAATTATTAACATTATCAAACATTTACACCACACTGTGATAGAATAAGAGCATCATTTAGTATGTACCATTTTGACTTTACCATGTTCACAAATTAATAAATGAATTATGAATGTCTTTGCTTAAGCTTTACTATGATTTGGTTACCCCGCCCCTCGCGCTTCGCCTCTTCTGACAGTTCGTTATATGTATATCGGCGCATGCTAGAAACCTTCGGCTTCGGCCAAAACTTCGGCGCATTTTGGCCGAAGCCTAAGGTTTGGCCAAAGGTGGCCGATGCCGAAGCTTCGGTCAGACACTAGTTGTGTGTTGTTGCATGTGGACTCACACTTTCAAAACCAAAATCACACCTCTATAATCATATATATTTCCTCCTTAATCATATATTATTGTAAAGTGAAAATCATGTTCTGAACAACGTCACAACATGTCGCCTCGCCCCACGTTTCGTCATTGACCCATATAGACTTCATTGAACTCGGCGCAGTTGAGTACTGACGTAGCCATTATGCAGGTCTTTAATTAGATAGATACTTTATCTCGGTGCCTATATTTATTCATTTCTAATACATTTGCTCTTTATCGCTGTCTATCTAAAAGCAGACTTTTTTTATTGGAACGAAGTTCCTTATCGCGCGTTGTGAAAGGGGGCTAGACGGAAAAAATTCTTACGAAAAGTTGTCACGACACTTTTTGCTATAGTAAGCTATTGTAAGCTGTGCGGCGTCGTATGTTTCTCTGTCTGTCTCTCTCTCTCTTATAGAAAGCAAGCCAGATATTTTCATTTCTATTTCGCATTGAACTTCGTTCCATCCGGGTGTCCCTTGACACCTCTCAAGTTTTTTCAAATTCAAAAATATTTATTTCACGTAGGCCAATCTGTGACTCTCTCTCTCTCTTGTCCCTGACAAGTCAAAACAAGTACAAAACATTAACAGTTGGGGACAGACGAAATCCTTGCGGTAAGGTACGGTCTCGGATCTCCTCTCAGGACAAAACGTGTTTAGGCTTTAGGCCACTTTTACTGTGGACGAAATAGGGATGAAAAAATTTTTCGTCCCTTTCTTGTACTTACCAAATTTAAGACATACGCAGAATTAACATAAGCTTATTTATTTATTATTTATTTATTTATTTATTAGGTATACTAACAATATACATATTATACATTCAAAAACAAACATACAAAAACATTGCAACATTGACTGATATGTATATCGATAACAAGCATACACAGCATTCATACAAAAAAAAAAGAGGCACCGGATAGACTAAGTCTTAAAAACAAAATTTCTAAATAAATGAGCAAACAATATTGTAAAATTATTATAGATAAAATAGATTACATACATGCAAAAAAAAGTAGAAAAATACAGAGAATAAGTACCTGCATACATGCAACCGAACGACTGAGACATATAAAACTAAATGTAGGTAACAGAAAAATACCGATTAGTTTTTAGAAGATGAACTCACTGATAGATGATCAGTGAGTTTCTTTTTAAAAACACAAAATGAGTCATGAAATATGTCAATGCCAGGTAGGGTGTTACATAGTTCGTTATATTTAGCGCATATACGCGAGATCGGAGCTTGCTTTCCAAGTTGGGTTTTAGTGAAAGGTATGTGAAAGATTTTCTTAGATTTACAATAACGGGGGTATTTACGCGGAACGGATATCGATACACGGCTGAGAAGGTTACTGCATTTAACTTTATTTTGAATAATTTTATGTAAAAAACATAGATCGAGTATTTCGCGCCTATTTCTTAAAGACATCATTTTGAACTCTGCAAGTCGCTGATAGTATGGTTGCCTGTGTGATATGCCACTCATATTGAATGCAAGGTAGCGAGTGAAAGCGCGCTGAATACTTTCGATCCGTTGGGAGTGAACACTGTAAGAAGGATTCCAGATGACGCTGGAAAATTCAAGGCAGCTTCTTGCTTGAAAACTTATAGCTTCTAACAACTCAATGGTAAACGTTACTAAAGTAAAATTATATTATGACTAGAAGAAGTACTTTAATGGATTATATTTTGTTCCTATTCCTAATTCACGTATGTTCTTATACGAGTACTAGCTTTAACCCGCGGCTTCGCTCACGTTAGGTTCGATTTTTTAACCCCCTATTTAACCCTCTTGGGGTTAAAATTTTCCAAAATCCTTTCTTAGCGGATGTCTACGTCCTAACAGCTACCTGTATGCCAAATTTCAGCTCGATCGGTCCAGTGATTAGAGCTGTGCGTTGATAGGTCAGTCAGTCAGTCAGTCAGTCAGTCAGTCAGTCAGTCAGTCAGTCAGTCACCTTTGCCTTTTATATATTTAGATTATGTCGCCGACCTTATACACAAATAGCTGATAGTCGTTCAATCGAAGCGTATTATAGGTTTCATTAAAATTATTCTTGTAATAGCATTCAAGGATACTAGGGCCGTCTAGTTATGCTTGATGTAATGTGCGTTATATTAATGCAATTATTTTATATTTACCTATGTTACGGTCAGAACTAAATGTGGTTAATATTAGTAGGTACCGGTAGGGTCTTCGCACATCTTGTATCAACTCGGATGAAAGTAAAATTCTAGTCCCGGATTGGGCCGAAAAAGTATTTGGTTTTTCTTGCAGCAGCAGCCTGGAGTTGGTAAGTTGGCAGTGTTCTACCCCCATGCCTCGGATAGCACGTAAAGCTGTCGGTCTTGCGCCTGTTCTTTCTCCGATCATGTCGAATTGCCGAATTGTGTCCCATTAGACTATCTTACTGGGGAAATAGAGAGTCCACACATATGCGCACACGCCTGTGCACTATAATATCTCTTGCGTAGATATCCACTGTTGATCTGCGCAACAACCTGACCTTACCAACAAATAACGTAATCGTCCAACAGAAGCGGATTGCGGGTTAAATAGAAAAATTGTCATCTGATTCCGAACAGCTGTTTATTCAATTTAACTCGCTCCAGAGGTTAGGTTTTTTTCCACCATGCCGTATCTCGACTAACTAGTCTGTTTATTTCGTTAACATCTAAATTTGTTTTTTCCTTCTGCATATTTTTATGGTTCTGATAAATAAAATCCTATTAATATTATAAATGCGAAAGTTTGGATGTATGGATGTTTGTTACTCAATCACACCGCAACGAATGAACCGATTTGGCTGAAATTCGGCACAGAGATAGATCATAGTCCGGAATAATAGTACTTTTTATCCCGGAAAGTAAGAAAGTTCCCGCGGGAAGTAAAAACCTCAATCCACGCGAACGAAGTCTCAGGCATCAACTAGTACAAAATATTTTTTTATGGCCTTCGAGATTAGGTCCTTTCCCAATCGGATTAATTTTTGAAACTTTCCTTGATGAGTCCCTCTTGCACGATTAAGTTCTAAAAAAATATGGAAATAAAATGGTTTATTATGCTGTTCCTTGGGTCATTTTGTTCACCCAAATTGGCCAATTATGTAGACCATGTTATAAAACAATATGATATTCGGATACACTAGTATTAGAGCCAAGTTTAATTTTAGAGCATAGGAACCTAAACACACGCAATACTAAAATGGGGGCGGGGCTGTAGAAAAAAAATCGATAGTGACGTAATTCTTTTATGAGCGCAGCTGTTCGTGACATTGATCACTTGCGGTTGAATGTTTACTTATCGTCTGATATAATGGGTTCTGTGTGTGTCTGGGGTATTAATAGAAGATTCATGTTGATGTGACTGAAAATAAGGAACATTCTCAAGTCACTGTCGACTTGAGAATGACCATGGCGATTTTTCTTTTTTTTATAAAATCATATTAGCCAAGCTGGAGTTGACTAATACCCTCATATACCCTCCAAATAAGCGGAAAGCTTGCTCGGGCACGACATTAGTTTTTGAGTCCGACCTTTAACCTTTGGTCTATTGAAAAACCCCATTTAATCTTAAGTGGTGTTTGAAGTCGCTGTTTTATAAGAATTTTTATATTTAACTAGCTGTAACCCGCGGCTTCGCTCACGTTAGGTTCGATTTTTTAACCCCCTATTTAACCCTCTTGAGGTTGAAATTTTCCAAAATCCTTTCTTAGCGGATGTCTACGTCCTAACAGCTACCTGTATACCAAATTTCAGCTCGATCGGTCCAGTGTTTAGAGCTGTGCGTTGATAGATCAGTCAGTCAGTCAGTCAGTCAGTCATAAAAGGCTTACTAATTGATGCCCGAGAATTCGTTCGCGTGGATAGAGATTTTTAATTCCCGGGGAACTCTCTTATTTTCCGGGATAAAAAATAGCCTGTGTTATTCCAGACTATAATCTATCTTTGTGCTAAACAGGCAAATCGGTTGCCAGTCGTTGCACCGTGATAGAGTAACAAACATCCACCCATCCATACATCCAAACTTTCGCATTTATAATATTAATAGGATAGTACTCTCTCATTTTCATGAAATGCGTAGGTTGCATCTTACTTTTACTTTTAAACAAGATTCATCGCCATTTCCCTCCAAATACGGGTTTACAAAACTTGGTCTGGTGGCGTCATTCATAACGATGACAGAAAGCTCACTTCTCTAAAACTGTATTCTAATGAGATTATATTAGTATCGGAACCAAAATTAAAGATGTAGGTACATAAAAGGAACCTTGTGAACGTTGTGATTCCGTCTTTGACTTTGACTCACGAACTCGTATGAGTCACGAGCTGGATTATACTTAAGCTTATTTACCAGCTTTCGCATGCGACTTCGTATGCTCCTCCATGTGAAGATAGGATTTTTAAAGTCCTGCAAGAGCAAATTCCAAATTGTGGAATCTTCTCACATCTTCGACAGTGTTCCCACTTACATAACAATATGGGGTTATTCAAGGGGCGCACCAATAGGTTCCTGAAACGCCGGCAACGCATCGGTGATGCGGGATGCCTCTGGTACTACAAGTGTTCATGAGCGGCGGTAATCACTTTACATCAGGTGACCCGCCAGCTCGTGTGCCCGCTATTCATATAAAAAAAAGAACCCTTGGTTTTAGAAGAAGCCTATGCGATGTTTGTGAAGCCACTCTCTTGGGGGCTGATTCTGTAACTCAGTGCCTACCCAAGTAACAATTTCTTGTCCTATAGCAGCCCATAGAACGTTTCCTCTAACACCACTTAAGCACTGTAAAAGCAATAAGAAGGTCGTATAACGCTGATTTGGCGCAGTTATATCTCTATTTAGAGACATAGCGAAACTATAGCAGTTGTGCTTGGGACTTTTTTTTTCTATAAATTTGATATATTGGTGCCTTGTATGACAATTTGTTGACATACGAGGCACAATAAAGCTTTTATAGTTCTTTTTTATTCTGTAGCAGCGTTCGTAATTCCATTATAGTGCTATTATACTCTATAGAAAAGTACGTGATTCTTTTACTACGCTTTTCATTTTAATTTTTCACGGCAAGGTGGTCTACGTGTGTTTATACAAAAACAAAAAAATAAAAGGGATAAGGATTCCATCTTGCTGAGTTTAATGTCATCTTTTATTTAGACATGGATAAATTCGACCAATACTATAAAAACCACTTGGAACCAAAGTTTTACTGATAGAATAGCATTAGTTTTACTTATTATTTTCAATGCGCCCTAAATTAATTGAGTTTTTTAATTAAAATATTAATAAAAATAAATAAAATTAACCGTAGTTTCTGCTACAGAGCCAAAAAGCTAATTTGGTTCTCTTTTAGGCTAACTATAGCACAAGTGACAAAAAATCTGCCGCCATTGACGTAAAATTAGGGTTCCTTATGACTAGTCTTGTCCCACATACTTAATTTTTGAATACATTTTTGTATCCAAGGAAGAAATAAAATAGGTAGGTAGGTAATCGTTGCTCATGATTGGTTTTCTTTCTCAGGTACTTATAATAAATATGCCCCTAGTAATGGATATTGATAAATTTCTAAAACGGGACGATTTCATGCTGCTTGCGGTAGCGGAATGGCCTTGGGAAATAACACATTTTATTTTGCGTAAAAAATGTTTTGCCTGTGGATTCAATACCGATTCATCTCTACCAAGTCATATCACCGTTCACAAAAAAAATATTTCTGTATTGTTATATCTTATAAAATGTTTCTGGTGCCTGGGCTGCAATATAATGACTATTGTGAGTAATATTTTCATTTCATGTATAAACATGTTTAGAAAACCATCTAAATCCGCAGATGGTTTGTCAAGGCCTGCATAAATTCCGACCACGATGGGTTGCAGTTTTGGTATCTCATAAATGTTGCACAAAATTGGCCATAGTTGAAGTTTTGAGCTTTTAAAAGCTGGCAATCCGTCTATGTTTACATTTATTGAAATAAGCGATAAATCGCAATCGACTTTTTGAAGACAACCTTTTAATGAATCTATCAATCCATTGTGCCAATACTGCCCAGTTACCACAGGATATGTGGTAATACTCGATTGTGTGTTTAGAAGCGTCCGTGGATCGGTAGGCAATATATTTGGCAATCGATTGTTAATTATTTGTATTAGGCTTTTAGTTGCTTGTTGAGATATATTATAATCAATGGCCCGTTTTTTTATTTCGTGACGCAGTTGCGTGTTTTTTTCCTCTGCTATATCATAGCTCGATGATTGTGTACTACAATCACTAATATCAGGATCACTAGAGTCTCTATTAGTTGCTTCATTAGAACAAACTACATTTTGTACGGAACCACATTGTAATGATTTGGCACGCACTTCACTTTCATTGTTAATAACTGATTTAGATCGTGATACTACTTGCTTGTATTGTTTTTGCACTGCTCTTCTGTACGTTCCGCTGCGTTTATATGCTTTCCACGATTTTAAATCCATTTTATATAGGTATACTAAATTTATACGTTAATTAGTTTCGTTGTAGGCAATATATAAGAAATAAGCCATTACTGGGCAAAACTCTCTAACAGTAACAGTTTACTTCCTTTATATGCATAATTTGTTCTATAAAGGAAATAAAGGAATTAGCTATATATCGCTGTTGTCTTAAAACAGAACAACCAAAACCATAATAGAAAACTTTGGTCATGTAATAGAGTCATGGTGACTTCTTCTTCAATGAGACTATAATAAACCCAACAAAGATAATTAAAACACTTTTTATTGTTATAAAAATGTCCCGAAAATCGTTTATAAAGCAAAACCGCTCTATAACAGTGTTGTTATGAGTAATTATGTACCATGTACTATAGCAGTGTTTTGTGGGACCATAATAGCGTCAAATTATTGTATTGTTGTGTCCTTCATCACTGCTAAAACGCCATACTTATAGCGGTTACCAGGAAAACTTTATAGTACTAATGGGGTACATAATAGTGAATTCAAACGCTGTTATACATTAATATAGCGCTATATTGTCTAAATTCGAGGTTTTTATAGAACTTGCCTATAACGGCTCTACAAAACGGTTTTGTAAACCTTTACATCCCCTGCTAAAAGGATAGTTTGGCTATATAAGCTTATAGAGCAAAAAAGTCATAGCAAATGCTTTTATATAACGGGTGGTTATCGCTACAACCTTTACACGATGTTAACTCAACCTTTTCGTGATGAATTCTTAAATTATAGTACCAAAATGTTACTTGGGTATCAACGACGATAGGCATTTTTAATCCATTGAAGGTTTGAAGAGAAATGTCATTTACTATTTCATAGTAAACCTTCAATGGATAAAAAATATATTTCAGTAGCTTTCATTTTTTGATAGGCACTGAGTTACAGAATCAGGGGGCTGGTCTCCATTTTTACTAAAACCTCAATTCCTGGGCAGATAAGCAAAGGTTCTTAATAACTTATTTATTACTACATTAGCAAACATACACACACATACAAACTTTCGCCTTTATAATATTAGCGTGATGTGATGTGATTGTCAGTCTCAGTCTGCCCTTCGCTCAGAACAAGTTTGATTGTGTGTGTCATCCAGTTCACCATACAAATATAGATATAAATAAAACAGGTATGAATTGCGAACGTAACAATTTCGTCAACGGATGTTCTTATGACGTCTTGTTCTGCACGGACGCTTAAGTTTGGCCCAAAATGGTTGCTATGATATCATTGATATCAAGTATATAGGTATGAATGAATGAATGAATGAATATACCTTTATTGTACACCACACATAATATTAAAATAGCTAACACAATGAGCTTAATAAATAGTATAGTTAGGTATAGGATCAAACGAACTTTTGAACGTTCGTTTCGAACGTTCGATAGCTATATCTTCAAATGAAGCGACTAATATAACATTATAATATTACGAGCATTATATCCTCACTATATAAATATTTTTTTTTTTTTTTTTTTTTTTTTATTCGATGACAAGATAGCCCTTGACTGCGATTTCACCTGATGGTAAGTGACGATGCAGTCTAAGATGGTAGCGAGCTAACTTGGAAGGGGTATAGCAGTGTAAATTCAACCCATACCCCTTATCGGTTTCTACACGCCATCGTGCCGGAACGCTAAATCGCTTGGCGGCACGTCTTTGACGGTAGGGTGGTAACTAGCCACTGCCAAAGCCTCCCACCAGACCAGACCAGAGACAATTTAGAAATTATAAATTCCTAAACTGCCCCCGCCGGGAATCGAACCCGAGACCTCCCAGTTATAAGACCACAGCGCTCACCACTGCGCCAGGGAGGTCGTCAAAAAATATGAAAGTTTGAAGGTTTGTCAATTTGATGGTTGGTCTTTCAATCACGCAGCAATAGCGCAACGGATCGACGTGATTTTCTGCATGGATATATCGTTTTTTATTCCGTAAAAAAGGGTTCCTCCGGTGTTTTTATAAAGCCTTACTTCACGGAAACGTAGTTATGGGTAAAAGCATGTGATTACATACAATTTTTATTTTTCAACACGCAGTAAGTAATAATAAATAAACAATCGATATGTATGCGTATCTTTTCTTACAATTTTTATAGTTCTCGTGACTTGGCTCGAGCTGGCAGTAAATGAATAATAAATTACAATATACCGCCCGCCCACCAACACAGATAATATTTACGTCTTTTCTTTTACGTATCACTTAGGCTAAGAGCGAGTGGCCGAGGATTGTTGTCAAAATCTCCTCCCCCTCTCGAAATTATTACGACTTACAAGACTTAAATTTGGTTTTTCTTAATTAGAAACACTCAAAAAATAATGCTACGGCCTAATACACGTATCTCAGCTACTAGAAGAGAAGTTCAGAAAAGTAAAGAAATTCAACTGTAAACTGAAAGTTTTTGAACTTTCTGCATGAAAAAATTACAAAACAGACACTTAAAATATTCCAGGTGTCAGTTGTTGCTTAGATAGATAATTTTCACTATTCGGCTGTTAATATGCTCTAAAATAGTGAATACATGTTACCTTTGAAAATTAACTGTTCAAACCATTTGCATTAGTTACTAGCTCTTAGCCTATATAGACGTCATTCTTTAAACTAAGTATTTACGTGTTTGACAAAGTATGCCGTGTCAAATTACACGACAAATGATTTCATATGAACTTTTTGACCCTGAAAGTTCGATGTATTCTCACGATGCGTCATTATGAATTCCATTCATGGTCAAGAATTGCCATAATCCCCTATTTTTAACCGACTTCCAAAAAGGAGGAGGTTATCAATTCGGCCGGTATCTTTTTTTTTTTCTTTCTATGTATGTTCTACAACTAAGTTGCGGTCGACTCTAACATTTAAAAAAAACAGAGATGAATGCGATCGTCTGTACACTGTAGTCCAATCATTGTAGACAGTCGTCTAATAAACACCTAAATTAAATCCTACTTTCTACTATTCCTACTAATACATAATGATAAATGCGAAAGTTTGAATGTATGGATGGATGAATGTTTGTTACTCAATCACGCCGCAACGACTGAACAGATTTGGTTGAAATCTGGCTCAGAGATAGATTATAGTTTGATATAACACATCGGCTACTTTTTACCCCGAAAAAAAAAGAGTTTTCGCGGTAATTCGAAAAGCTTAATCCACGCGTACGAAGTCGCGGGCCTGCCTCAACTAGTAAGCAAATAAAATAAAAATATGAACTGGCGCAGAAACCTTGGTCGGTACATCTATTTTAAGAGTCATCATCATAATATGTTGTCATCATTAAAGCAATTATTGTAATCACAAATTAGTCCTTGAGATTTGATGATTCAGATAATAAACATGTATCTACCTTTTTAATATAATTCTATATCACTCAAGCCTGTCCTGCGCCGCGTCACGCCAATCGGGTGTATTGAGGGCTTGCAGATCTTGTCACTTCGTTCACCCAGCGATACCTGGGTCGTCCAACGGGACGCTTTCTTATTGGGCGACCCAAGTATGGTCTCGCCATACTTGGGTCCCAAGAACTACTTGACCCAAGCACGATCCTCTCCCAAACAATCCGAAAAAAAAAAATTATATTGCAAAGCTAAATAAAGATTAATATTGGCAAAGAAGTGATACTTGCACAGGTGTAAATAAATAATTTGTATGTAGCACGTATATCGTACAATCCAATTAATATCCGTTTAAATGAAACCAGACGTTATCATTATGTTTACGAGACAATGTCGCGACTATTTTCCACTGTCTAGACACCCAGATCGTCTGACTAGAGTCCGTAACGAATTTTCCTACGAAATATCTTACCAATTTAATATTGTGTAGGTACCAACTTATGTGCTTGGAGTTAGGTTTTTAAAAAACCCCGCTGGAACCCTTTTTGTTTTTCCCGAATAAAAGTAACCTATGTTACTCTCTAGGTCTAATACTGCCCTCGTAATTGAAAACACAGTAACTTAAAGGTAACTTCTATTTAACTTACTTTGTTTTCAATTACGAGGGCAGAATAGTTATGGTAAATACTGATGGCAAACCTCACGTCGTTACTCGTTGCTGCGTAATTCAAGAGGAGCGGTGGTAGAAAAATCAAAAACCAACTATTTCTAAACTACTTATACCTATCTAAAACTTAAAACAACTCCAAATAACTGGGTCCACATCGTCGCCATAATGGTAATGTCCCCAGAAAGCTGGCTGCATTGGCTCTTTGGATGCAAATACGAGTACTTATTTTTTGTCCAAAGTACGAGCCAGCGTAGCCAGGCGCGTAGTTTAACTCTTTATAAAATTGTAAGGTGTAAACTTCTAATTTCATGCATGAAATTAATGCATGCATCATAAAATTAGAAGTTTACACGTGAAATTTTTAATGAAATTCATGTCATGAAACTAATTTCATGCCACTAATTTCGAAGTATAAATTCGGCTTGAGCCGTTGCTGCCGCCGCACTTGCTAACGCAGCGGTTGCATTGATGTGAGATAGTGCCAGTGAATCAATTGAAATTAAATTGAATTGAATCATAGCTATAGCAGCTTTTATTAAATTTGCATAGTCTTTTGATCTAGAAACCATAACGGTGCTACTCGTTAAAGTCAAAATAATAAATAATTAGCCAGTCATCAAATCCTCATCCCATTTTCCGTCGGTCGTTAATAACTTTCCTATCACACGGCATGCACGCGACGCGTTTTATTGTTATTGAAAACTCAACCGAATCATCTGAGCCATTGGGTATCAATTGGTCTGGAGATAATTTCGCGTGCGTCGTGCAGATATCTTCGTGTTTCAAGTGAACCGCGATGATGCTGCGTCATCTAGTTTTAATCAGAGCTTTTGCCGTGATATTCGTGTTAACAACGCTTTTGTGGGCGATATAACTGTACACTGGTGTGAAATAGGAATAACTCATAACTTCAAAGAAATTTTTATGTACCTACAGACATCTTTATATCGTTCAAAGAGCATCGCACGGCCATTTTTATCTCGTGTCGAAAACGCATCGTTTGTTAGTACGATCGTTAGCCAATTAAGACAACGTCTTACACGTGTTTATTGAATAGAATAGTTTTATTCAAATAAAAATTCAAAAAAACTCCAAAATAATTCACTTAATTGGAGGGGAGAGGAGAATATTAGTCAAGTTCAGGTTGGCTGATATTCTTTATTTAAAAAAATGATTTATTTCATGTAGGCCAACCTGGCTCTTATGACACGTCAAGACTTCCGCAGGTTCGAAAGGCAGCTTCTGCTGAGAAGAGCAGACAAGAAACGCAGCAGTTGCTCTTTTCAAAACAAAATGTTACAATAATATTCTTCTCATCAAAAATATCGAAACACTTTCGAACTAAAAGGCATTGCGAGGTGTTTCGATTTATATTCATATATTCATATATTCATATTCATTTATTTGTTGAATTCCAATGTCATAGGTACAATGATTCTTAAAACTAGAGACCACCCTTTACATTGGAACCCCGTTGGGGCACAGCAAAATATTGGCTTAGTAGAGAGACGGGCGCCAAGTTACTCATTAAGGAAGTCATTTATTTTATAGTAGGCTTTTATTTGATGGGAAGTATAATATTTCGGAGCTATCACAATGTACCTAATAAGTTATTACACTATCTTGTGGGCAGCTGGATGACAAGCCGATTGTTCTCATGCAGCTTTGCCATTACGAAATTCATTAACTTTGTAATAACCTCGACTTAAAGTTTTACAAACAGCTTTCGAATAGTCAAGTGAATCTACAAAATTCGGAATGCTATTTTAACGGAGAAGTACCTACTAGAACTTGTTAAGAAGCGATAGGTGAATAACAATCATGTTCAGCCTGACTAATATTAATTTTTAAAAAGAATTCAAGGACTATACAAATTGCACGTAAGAGGGGGGAAAAAATTACAAAGCGGTGCCGATACTATAAATTACTATAAAAACCCGATAAAAACTGAACAATAGAAAGTCGAGTGGCTAATATATCTGACAGTAAAGCGCGATATGCAAAATAAACTTCAGTATAATACATTCTTCTCGTTACAAAAAACGATTACTTTTAACTTACAAGTAATCGGTTTTTTTACGTCTCTATATAAAGGAGCGAGTCATAGAGCGCAAAACGTTGCTAGATTTTCAGGGAATTGTTCATAAAAAACTGTAGTCTGCGCCGATCTCATTGATTGTCGTCAAGTGCAAGCCTATCTCGCAATGAAAAAAAAAAACCTTCACTGTATTATAGTCTGATGGATGGATCGATGCTGGAAAGCGATATAAGAAGTATGTGTACTGAAACAGTGAATCAGTTAAAAAACCATTACGACGACGATCTGAACTTTAGAAAGCAAAGAGCTGTATCCAAAGAATGTGACGTAAATCCCCTTTAAAAGACATTCAAGGGCGCGTGGGCGATATTGGAAATGTAACGTAGCGGTAAACAATGCAATCTTCCACACAGCTGCGGTGTTCATTCGCTTGAGAGCCTTATGAATAGCCTTTTAGTATCAAAGGGAAAGCGTAATCGGCTTATATCCGACGATATCTCTCTATCATGAACCGTAATAGGTAGATACTTGAAATTTTCACGGAACAAATAAAAAAATAAGGGGAGGGGCCCATACAAAAAATATGATTTTATCTGAAACCCTTAACAATCGTTGTTACGATGGTACGAAACCCTTCCTGTGCGAGTCCGACTCGCACTTGGCCGGTTTTTTTTTGAAGATACCTACCCCATAACGGCAAAGAGGTGCCGCCAGTTTCTTTGGCATTCCGGTACTATGTTATGTAGAAACCAATTAAAACTGCCAACCCCTACGAAGTTAGCTCACTTCCAAGATGAAAACTGCACAGTCACTTACCACCAGGTAAGAGGTTACTAGTAGGAGAATAAAAATAAAACAATCGTGGTTATTTTCAGGTGGTCGCCCGTCGGTCAGACCTGAAGCTGATCGTCACATCCGCAACCATGGACTCTTCCAAGTTCTCCACATTCTTCGGCAACGTGCCAACATTCACCATACCCGGGCGGACCTTCCCCGTCGAGACATTCTTCGCGAAGAACGTCTGCGAGGACTATGTGGACGGCGCTGTTAAACAAGTAAGTACCTAATACTGCCACTTCTTCTTCCTAACACTCTTGGCAGTGCGGTCGTGGTCATCGTGAAGTGACGTCTTTAGTGGCAGATATGATTTCTCTCACGAGCATTCGCCACTTCTCTCTGCTGGCTGATAGCCTGGTACACTCGTGCAATAACCGCCCACAGCAGACTTCATTTGGCTGGTCCATCTCATGGGCGAACTTCTTCGCCCTCTGGTGCCCTCCACTTTGCCCTGCACGTCACGGCGCTCGATGTACTCACTCACATCAGGAAACATGTCCGAAGAACTTTAAGACGCTACTCTACCGGTTGAAATTTTAATGGTTGTACTCCCTGAAAGAGGTGAATGTGCTCATGAAACTGAACAACTTTCCCCAAGGAACATAGGTCGAAATATGAAAAAAAAATTTGGATCTCCCATAGTAAATCAATCAGCTGATCGTCAAGTTTGTATGGAGGGTCCAATTTTTTTTGTTTTCATATTTTGACCTATGTTCCCTGGGGAAAGTTGTTCAGTTTCATGAGCACATTCACCTCTTTCAGGGAGTACAACCAATGAAATTTCACCGTGTATACTAACGCCGATAGGTGCTATTTTATGCCGCGTTCTTGAAGTATAGAAACGTTGGTGCGAAACATGGTCCATCAGACTCCCAGCATTTGTCTCCAGTACCACATCACCTGAGCATCGATTTTCTTTTTCTCGACTTGTCAGAAAGACCACGTCTCCGCAGTATATAAAAACATGGGAAAAAAGCGACGCAGTAAATCTGCAAACCACCGCACTAGGTCGCTGACGGGTGGCTCCCTATATTCAATCTATCTGTAATCTCTCGTTCAGTTACCTGGCAACGTTATTAATAGTCAAAACTTATATGGACTTTTAACCGACGAAAAAAAGGAGGTTCCTTTGAGTATATAACCAAGGGAGGTTCTCAATTCGTCGCGTATATATTTTTTTATGTATGACCATGCATAACTTTTTTGACAAATAGCAACGTTGCCAGGTCTTCAGATTACACACAGATTGAATATAGGATCCGGACGTAAAACAACACGCGTCGTTTCGTGCGAGTAAGTTGGATTCCAACCACATAACATAATCATAAAATTATATAACTTTAATGAAAATCTACTTCGCGCAATTTCTACTTTACTTTAATCTGAGATACTCGTATTTATATAAATAGGCACCTCGAGAAATAAATTAAAATTAATAAAACATCAATCACGTTAGTCACGTTGCATTGCCGTAAGTTACATGATCTAACGCCTCTAAATATAAACGCAATTAAATGAAAATCTATAACAAAACAAGTTTAATCCTGCGTAATATTCTGCTTGGAAGTCTATTGCTCCTAAAGCCTTTTACTTAAGATCGATTATTGCATATCATAGAAAGGGAATATGGCCATAGTCTAAGAACCAGCAACACAGGTTTCCTAAGGTTTTAATACACGAACGAGAACGAAAAATGATCTTATATATTACATCATAAAGCTCCAGGTTCTAGCTCCTTAATCCTGATGTTGCAGGGTTGAAGGAATTACGAACTGTCGCTTTCGAATTGATATTTTTGGTACCAAGCATGGACTACGTAATGTAGCTCCTGGTCCTAGCTCTTTAGAAATTGTGTAAAAGTACTGTAGGTACCAAGTATAGACTACATTAGTACCGTAGCGTTGAAGGGAGGGGAGAAAGAGAGCAGGAACAAGCTACACTAAAAAGCTTAAAATAAAAATTCTTTTCAAAAAACCAACTTCAAACGCCACTACAAAATCATAAAAATAGTTTTAGTTTGTACAATGTACACGTTCAATATTATTTTTATACTTTGTAGTGGCGTTTGAAGTCGGTTTTTTGGAAAGAGTTTTTACTATTACTATAAACAAATTAGCAAGAAAAGGATTAGGAAGAAAGGAGGAAGGAAGGAAAGGAAGGAAAAGGAAAGGATTAGAGAAGGATTGATTCTATCCAATATAAACAAATTGTTCACAGTCTCTTAGACTACAAGGAATGTAGACAGTGCATTTTGCAAGTCTAGCCGGTGTCAACGAACTGCTGCCCTGAGACGGTTGGCTTTGTAGCGCCAACTCGCACTTTCAAAATGCTATAACTAAGTTTGGAGTAGGGTGATCACGAGCATTGCTCATTACAGCATTTACTTAGCGTTCACTTCAAGTTGACCGCTACAATCCGTCGCGCTTCCCCGCACCGCACCTCAAGTCGGACAGTTAGTACAGAAAGCAGCGCTACCGCTCGGGATCGTGGTTTTTCAACTTTAGTTATTATTACGTTTAATTTTTTTTTTAGTTTTAATTTTTTATTTAAGTAATGTTATTTTGTTACTATTGTTCGCGTGTCATTTTCTAGGATGAATAAAGAAGGAAATGTTTTGAACAGCGCAGACTATTAGACCTTAATTGATGACTTTCCTTGAAGAGAATAAAAATAAAAAAATTACGGATCACGCCCTTCGATATTCAAGACGTCAACGCCGTAAAAAACATTTCCAGAAAAGAAAACTCCGATAGCCGTGATTTTTTGCTTGGGTATAGGTGAGGACCTGGAGACTGACATAGGCTACTTTCTATCTCGAAAAAAAAGAGTTCCCCGGGAACATTAATCCACGCGGACGAAGTCGCGGGCATCGTCCAGTTATTTAATAGTTTTAAAGTTATGGGCTACCGAAAGTCACATACATTTTCACTAAGCTTTTCATTCTAAAATAGGCCACAAAGTGAGCTATAGAACATCTAAATACGTAAGTAGTTATATGGAAACAAAGAAGTACATGAAACACTCTGTTTGAGAGAAATATGATCCAAACCACTTTGGCTTCCCAATTAAAAAATGGAAGTGTACCTTTAATCAGTTAAAACATTGAAATTGAAACGTCCAATTTACTAATGGAATCCAAGTTGAAAACAGTAATTTACTTGATCACTAGGGTTTACCCATCCATTTGCTAATAGTGTCTGTTGCAATAGGTACATGTACATTGTACATATCTGTTAGGTTTCACTTTGATTAAATGGCACTTCGCCGTCTGTAGCATGCTGTATTATAATCAGCCCATAATATCGCTCATTTGCGACAAGGGTGACATAATTCAAAATCGACGATGAAAGAATTCTCTCGTTAGAGAGTAATGTTTTGTGGATGCTATGATCTCGAAACAACACAGCGGCCAACAAAGCGACAGAGCATTAAGTCACAATCTCTCTCGCTCTTATTTTTTTATGCTTAGCGTAATTGTTTTTGTAGCAAAAAGTATAAATTTTCGACACTAAAATTGGTGAATTTTGAATTATGTCACCCTTGTCGCAAATGAGCGATATGTAGGGCTGCCACCTGTTACCACGGAATCTAAATATATAAAAGGAAAAGGTGACTAACTGACTGACTAACGCACAGAACAAAAAAACTCACTTTCGCATTTTTAATTATTAGGTAGTAAGAATACTTAAGGAATACCGATCTTTACCGGTATGTTACGGATAAAAATACACTGATAACTTTATTTTTGATGGAAGGTCAATTGCTTATCGGAACCACAAACTCTATCATTCGTTAAACACAAAGTAATCTCTCGTCATAGATAGTATTCATTGTTTTAATATTTAACTTTAATTTATCATAGTATGGAAGATTTTCTGTATGATGCGCTATTCTTAAACTTCAAACAAACATTTCATTATTATTTTAGCTTACTCTCTTATATTGTAATGTATGTTGATTTAAATTAATGTGAAATGTCGTGTGTGAACGACTATAAATAATGAAAATGCCTCAATAGTCCAACGGTTAAAAGTGCGGACTGAAAATTCAACTGTCAACGGTTCGATCCCCACCAATTGCACCACTGTCGTACCCACTCATAAAATAAGCTTTCCACTTATTTGAGAGGGTACGAAGAGAATATTAATTTTCAAAATTAATCTGTTGCAGCGAACCGTGTGAAAAGGATTTATATATTTTTAGACCTGCCACTTAAATAAAGATTGAGTGCCACTGTTTCCAAAATATGTTCTTATAATTCTTAATGCTTTATCCACAGGCGCTCCAAATACATCTACAACCAGATGAAGGAGACATTCTCATATTCATGCCGGGTCAAGAGGACATCGAAGTCACTTGTGAGGTAAGGTGACCTACATACCAATGGCAGCTATTTTGGTTTACTAACCCTTAAACCCTTCTACTTAAGGCTTATTAACCTTAAGTAGAAGGGTTAAAGCCACAGTCCACCATCTTGACCACGTGCGAATTAGCAGACTTCCCACACCTTTTGAGAACACTGTGAGAACTCTCAAGCGTGTAGTTTGCTTCACGATGTTTTTATTCAGCGTTAAAGCAAGTATGTTGACAACTTAACTCCGAAAAGTTAAAGGTGCTTGGGTTTCGAACCCCAGATCCTCAAAAAGGAAACTGAAGTCGGTGGATTGAAGGTCTATGAAAAGCTTTCCGCTTATTTGGCTAATATTTTTTACAAATACATCCATACCATCGCTAAAGCTGGTGACGGTAAGTATTTTAGGTATATATCATTTATCACAAAAATAATAAATCATCAGACCTTTATTAATATATTTAAGTATATTGATTTAATTCCCCATCTAAGGATTCATCATACCTTGATAAGATTACGGAGAACTCTGAGACATGCAGATTTACTCACAATGTTTAATGGTAACTATTAATTTATTGATTTATTTATGGTCCCAATCCTCAGGTGCTAGCAGAACGCCTGGGCGACCTGGACACGGCGCCGCCGCTGACAGTATTGCCAATCTACTCGCAACTACCAGCTGACCTGCAGGCGAAGATATTCCAGCGCGCGCCGCCGGGCCAGCGGAAGTGTATCGTGGCTACCAATATCGCTGGTGAGAATAGAGATATGCCTATGTCAAACATTTCTTAGTAATTACTAGCTATTATAAGTTAGATTTTTCAAACCCCTATTTTACCCCCGTTGGGGTTGAATTTTCAAATTTAACGGATGCCTACGTCATAATAGCTCAGATAGCTACTAATAAGCCAAGATAAGCCAAATTTCATCAAGATCCGTTTGAGCTTTGCATTCATAGATAGTCAGTTTTTTTTTTCTTTTATACTATATTTAGATGAGATTAAATAGAGGGTCTTCCAAAATATGTAAATCCACGTCTATCTCGTATTCTTTAAGTTTGACAACCATTTTAACTATAGATTTGGGGCGGAGCAACTAATATTGAAACTTAACTTATAATGCAGAAAAGAGACACCAATCAATTTATATTCTAGACCAGTCATAAAACCATAGCTTAAGCATGGCTGAAGTTTTAATTTCATTTCAAAGGTTTTCTGGAGTCTCCAAATGAAATGTAGAAGTGGTGCAATTGACACTCAAGTATGAATTCAAAAATTAATTGCACCACTTCAATTGAATTCGTAAATTTCTTACATTTTGCTGTGTTATTTCAGAAACATCTCTTACCGTTGACGGGATAATGTACGTGATCGACTGCGGATACTGCAAACTGAAGGTCTACAATCCGAGGATTGGTATGGACGCTTTACAGGTCAGTGCTGAACAATCATTCAATTTTTCTTCACTAAGATCTCTTGCCTAAACTTCCACAGGCTTCAAACAGGTTTGTGCAAGAGCACAGCCTACGTTTCCTGATTTGATACCGTCGATCCATCTAGTGGGGTCTGCCAACACTGCGTTTTCCAGTGCGGGGTTTCTTTTCAAAGAAACTGAAGTGGAAATGGACGGGACACATAATTCGAAGAGCTGATGGTTGCTGGAGTCTCAAGGTGCTGGTTTTTTTTTTTTAGAAGACTAGCGCTTGACTGCAATTTCACCTGATGGTAAGTGAAGATGCAGCCTAAGATGGTACGCGCTTGCCTAGAAGATGCCTATTCACTCTCGATTTAAAGACACCCACATTATAGTTAGCTGGAATAACGGAAGCCGGCAGGGCATTCCAAATTTTTGCGGTGCGTATTAGAAACAAGGAAGCGAAGCGCTTGGAATTTCGACCACGTAGCGGTGCAGATTCGTACAATATCTTGACATGTCACCAAAAAAATGTAAGCACCAAATTTTATCATCCCTTAAAGATATATCCAGTGAGTCAAGCCAACGCACGTCAAAGGGCCGGCCGAGCTGGCAGGACAGGGCCGGGCAAAGCGTTCTGTCTGTACACGCAGAGGCAGTTCCAGCAGGAGCTGCTGCCTGCCACCGTGCCGGAAATACAGAGGACGAACCTAGCTAACACTGTGCTGCTGTTAAAATCACTCGGAGTTGAGGATCTCTTGGCTTTCCACTTTATGGACCCGCCTCCACAGGTAAATAACGTCCTTTTGTTTCTTTTTTCTCCCTGGGAATTATTTCTCGTGTTGCATAAAATAAAATGTTTGTATGTAAATGTTTGTATTTGTCCTCGATGCGCGTAGACATTTTCCAAGATAAGGGATCTATGTCCTTCAGTCCAGGAGGCAAGCTATCTTGGTGATAAACTTCGTCACCGATTCAGCGTTTAAGCCGTGAGAGGTATATGCAGATTAGAATCTTCTAGCTCTAGCTTAATTAAATTAAAATAAATTAAAGGTTCTAATTTTTCACATAGCCCAGAATTTCACTTTAATTACGTATTTTCTCTTCGAATAACCAAAGATACCTACATTCGTAATAAGAACCATCGGCTTACGGGGCACGGAGAAAAACATCAAAGTCGGTCATCCATCCATTTCCCATCTTTGGTCAACGTAAACTGCTGCCTCAACATCGCCACATGCTCCGTAGATAGAGAATCAGTGTGCCCACTAAATTACAACATGGGGCTGTTCAAGGGGCGGACCAACTTTCTGGAAAGCCGCAATACATTGGTGGTACCTCTGGTGCTACAAGCATTCATGGTCGGCGTAATCTTCTGCGGTTACTAGTGATATAACCGGTCGGTGCAGGACACGATCCTGAACTCGATGTACCAGCTGTGGATCCTGGGCGCGCTGGACGGCACGGGCGCGCTCACGGCGCTGGGCCGGCAGATGGCGGAGTTCCCGCTGGACCCGCCGCAGTGCCACATGCTCATCGTGTCCGCCGAGATGGGCTGCAGCGCCGAAGTGCTCATCATTGGTGACCTACTTTTTTATGTATTCCTCCCTTTTTCCCTTAATAGCGATCAGAGATGATGGCGTCATAGATGGACGGCTTTTTCTGTCATACATATTTCCTTTTTAATTGACTTATTACTTTTTTATTGAGCGTACTATCATACTATGGATCATAAGAAAAAGATACCGGCCGAATCGATAACCTCCTCCTTTTTGGAAGTCGGTTAAAAATATTGCTCGAACAACTAAACATTGTTATTCAAACACTATATAAAGATGCCTGATGTCTAGGTCTTCGAACAGTGCGTGATTTCAGTGATGTCTTATGGATCCGAAACATGGTCGCTAATGCATAGCTTCATAAAAAGGATCAGGGTAATTCAGCGGGCGATGGGAAGAGCTATGCTTCGAGTATCCTTGCGGAATCAGGAATTCTTTTAGTCACCGACATCTCAGTTAGCCGTGATGCTGGAGTTGAAAAGTGCGAGGCACATAGTTCGAAAGACTGAAGGTCGTTGGTGTCCAAAGATGTTGTAATGGCGAACTAGCACTAGAAAACGCAGTATTGTGTATTGGTTGTGGATGTTTTTTCTAATGTTTCTGTTAGTGGTACTACACGCATAACCATACAGATCACTACTTGACAGATTTGTCAATACTGTCGAAACCTCAACTTAATTCGTCAGCTGAACACTAATCGGAGATTGTAAAAGGCCTTTAATATTTGTCTTATTTTCCAGTGTCAATGTTATCGGTGCCGTCGGTGTTCTACCGACCGCAGGGCCGCGAGGAGGAAGCGGACTCCGTCAAGGAAAAGTTCCAAGTGCCCGAGTCCGACCACCTCACGCTGCTGCATCTGTACAACCAGTGGAAGGCCAACAAGTAAGATCTGCTACTACTTATTTTCATCCCCTATTTTGCGCCAACATTTGGACTAAGATTTTCTCAGGAGTGGCCCATCATATACGGTGCTTCATCGCCCCTATATTAGACTGTTTTGGGCCAACTTTTCGACAAAGGTTTTCTTAGGAGTGATATATACGGTCTTGACATAAAATGGTGTCATTTTCAAACTACCGAGCTTTAGTCTCAAAAGTTGCTGGCAGTCATAGACAACTTCCTTTCCTGTGCCATTTTCTTCATCACAGAGTATGTTTGGTCCCGTCCTATCGTCAAACCCATTCTTTCTTTTTCTCCTTTTCCGGCTATCTTACCATCGAGAATCAATCAAATTTTTCAAATTCAAAATGATTTGTAGGCTAGCCTGTATCTCTTATGACACGTCGAGCAATCTTTGAGAGGATCTCTCTAGGAAACCCAAAAAAGGCATCTTGTTAAGCAATTATCAAGAAACATGTTTCAGCCTCATCATTTCAGTTATATTCTAAAACATTTTCCTCCCAGTTACTCAAGTTCCTGGTGCACGGAGCACTTCGTCCACGGCAAGGCGATGCGCAAAGTGCGGGAGGTGCGGCAGCAGTTGCGGGACATCCTCACCGCGCAGAGATTGCCCTTGGTTTCGTGCGGGACCGATTGGGACACCGTACGGAAATGTATCTGTTCCGGTAAGAGGCACTATACTAATAGAACTGCGTTTTTGGGTATGTTCGGCTGCGAATGACGAGGTCCCTGGTTCAATTCCCGGGTCGGGCCAAAAATGTATTGGGTTTTTCTGACAAGAAATTCTCATTACTAGCCCGGGTGCCGCCATCGGGTGTGGGTCTGCTTTGTCTGCCCATCTTGACATTCTTTGGATTGTGTGTACCTACGTATGCATTTTTGAAGCTTCATTGTGGAAGTACTGAATACATAGTTTTGTTACCTATTGTAGAAATTTTTTTTTTTGAAAAGAGCAACTGCTGAGTTTCTTATCGGCTCTTCTCAGCAGAATCTGCATTCCGAACCGGTGGTAGATTTATGACGTGTCATAAGAGCTACAAGTTGGTCTACATGAAATAAATAAATTTTGAATTCGAATTTGAATTTGGAGTCAGGAAGTTGGCGGTGTGTCACCCCAGTGCCTCGAAGAGCACTTAAAGCCATCGGTCCTGCACCCGATCTCTCTTCGGTCTTGTTGGGGTTTTCCATCCCATCGGACTATGAAAGTGACGGTAGGGTGCACCTGTGTTTGCGCACTATTAAATCTCCAGGGCTAGTCTCCGTTAAGATTGACCGCCGTGGCCGCCATCGGATTCAGTCGGGAGGACTATTATATCATTATTAACAGAATTATTCTCTTCTCCACCGTTAACGGTGAGGGAAAACTTCGTAAAGTAACCTGAGAGTTCTTAATGCTCTCAAAGGTGTTTGAAATCTGCCACTTGCATTGACTATGGCCTGTAACCATTCGATGAGAATGGCCTGCATTCACTAGGAAGCCATTGATGGGTCGATAATATTCATTCATTAATTGCATTCCAATGTTATTACAATGATTTTTAGAACTAGAAGTCATTTTTTCCATTGGAACCTCGTTGGGGCACAGCAAATATTGGCTTAGTAGAGAGACGGGCGCCAAGTTACTCATTAAGGAAGTCATTTATTTTATAGTAGGCTTTATCTATAAGAAATTTTTTTAGGGAATTGATAAACGCCGTATCACTTTTAGTTTCTCTTATGTTACTTGGGATTTTATTATATATGGCTGCCTGCACTGTACTGTGGACATAATTCGCAGCCTACTTCCAACAAGCGGCTCGCCTCAAGGGCATAGGCGAATACGTCAACTGCAGGACAGGCATGCCGTGCCACCTTCACCCCACTTCCGCCCTGTTCGGCTTGGGCAACTCCCCGGACTACGTGGTGTACCACGAGCTGATGATGACGACCAAGGAGTACATGCACTGCGTCACCGCGGTGGACGGCAGGTGGCTGGCCGAACTCGGACCCATGTTCTTCTCGGTCAAGGAGACTGGCAAGTAAGTGATAGTTCATGCTTTTTTTTTTTGGTTTCTTCATCACTGTACTATGCCAGGTCAACTATAAAAGGTCTAATATGTCGGAGAGGACACAAAAAATGTAATCCTGTTTAATTTGTGTGTTTATTAGTGTTATTGGAAAACGTGGTTCTCTTGCTAACAATCTCTAAATGAATCTAAATTGACAGGTCTAAATCCAGTGCTATCCTTTTATGAAAGGGATAGATAGCATAGGAATAGACAGGGATAGACAGATTTGGACCATGCACGAGCATGAGATTTGGTTTGGTTTAGAGATAGAGTAAACAGCAGTTTTGGAATATTGTATTTGTTGAAACCAAACAATATCTTGTGAAAGAAAACACCTTTTTAACTGCCTTCACAAAAGAAGGAGGTTCTCAATTCGTCGGAATCCTTATTTTTCTTTTGTTTATTTGCATTTCCACAGATAATTTTTAATATTTTAGAAAAAAATTCCCTATATTGCAAATTATTGGCTCGGTGCCCTGCCCAATTCTCCGTTCTGAGTAGTTTTTACTTGAAATATTTCTGAGGTATCGCTCCACCATTTTTTCTTCACTAATTTAAGCAACTTTCAGGTCCAACCGCGACAAACGCAAAGAAGCGGCAGTACACCTCCAACGCATGGAAGAAGAGATGAAACAAGCGGAGCAGAAGATGGCAGAAGAGAAGAAGATCAAGGAGCAAGAGGTTCCGGTCAAGCAAGAGATCGCCACGCCCGGCCTCAGCACGCCCAAGCGCACTCCGCATAGACTAGGCTTGTAGGGAAGTGTTAGTTTACTTGACTAGTTTTAGTTTAGTTGTATTATTATATAGGGTGTAGGAGACACCATAACGAAAAC
This sequence comes from Hipparchia sbordonii, assembly GCA_038048805.1. Classification (NCBI taxonomy): domain Eukaryota; kingdom Metazoa; phylum Arthropoda; class Insecta; order Lepidoptera; family Nymphalidae; genus Hipparchia; species Hipparchia sbordonii. The sequence goes on from JBBIWI010000007.1 coordinate 1,656,593, forward strand.
TTTATGGGTTACACTTAATGCCTATAATGAAATTACAATTCCCTTTCATCTCGGAAATTATGGATTACCGATATTGTAATTTTTGAGCACGCGTGTACCGCAAACAAACGCCGATACCTACACTCGCTGTAGGTACGGCGCGTTGCGAGCGGCGGTTTATAGGTACTTACGTTAGGAACGCGCATTACATTGCTGTTTTGTGTTGTATTGCTGTATTGTCATTTCTTGTTTTTTTTTTTTTCAATTAAAGTCAAGTTGACAAAGATTACAAGACTCCATATTGTAATTAAAAATATTTCAAAATCACGTCAAGACCGATGAAAAATTCCAACGCTGAGCAACTCAGAATCATGAACATGCAGTTTGGTTTCAATTTTCGTTACGGTGTTGCTTACAACTTGTATACGGGCACTTGTGGCATGAGATAGCGAAACGTAAACGTCAAATCCATAAAATGGATGGTATGGATCTTTTGCGTTATAACAAATAACATATCATATTATACGAGTATGTACCACGATAAATGCTTTAGTTGGAACTGTCGATAATTCGATCCAGTTGCATGGACCGTGGTCACGACGGGACTGCGGTGTTGCGAGACGACAAGTTGAAGCTGTCATGGGTAGAATCTATCTACCCGCGTTCTTGGTCATTTTGAAGGAACGTCATTTAAAATTCGGCAAAAAACACTAACAAAGTCACTTTTCAATTTTATTGCTGGTTTTTTTTTTGGCGCGCGTTGTTAGTGTTTTTTTTTTCGTAGAATAAAATGATACCAGCAAAAGCTTACAAGGTTTAAAATAAAAGGTTACCTTCACCCCTAGGATTGATCTCTTCAAGGCCATCTGTACTTAAAAACTTACATTTAAGTATAAGATAACGCAATACTAAGCAATAATTTACAATGAAAAGGAGGTCGAAGTAAATACTACGCTAAGTAACCTCCATGGTAAAGCAAATTTTTGGAAAAAAAAAAATTAAAGAAGCGTTGATGTGTCCATATCATCCCATCATCAATACAATTTATTCAGTGCTTATAATGTTATCTCAGTTAGTCACCGAAATTGCCCATTTAAAATCTAATTTTAACATGAACCGCGGGCAAAATGCTAGTGAATAATACATTAGCAGTGCTATGTACTAGAAAAATTAAATAAGATGTATTTATTTTAAACAGACAGGAGATTTGACAAATTTCTACTGCAAAAACTGTCAAACCTCAAATGAAGGCAGTTAAATCTGTGTTAATGTTCTAAAGTAAGATGACGATTATTTTGGTAGACACTTTTCGTAGTAGGTATACATCTAAATTATATAGCTACTGAAAAATTAAATAGATCGATACCTCCGACGTAAGTTGTTGTATCCCCAAAACGCTTACGTGACGCATTAATTGTTGTTAAGTTCAATACAATGGCTTAGGCCATTTTAATAACGATACAACTTTATACATCTTGAAAGTATGTTAAAGAATGCTGTTTTTAATTTTTTTTTAAACGAACATAAAATAGATACAAACAAATGATAAGTGCAACAATCCTATGCCAATTTTGTGGGATACAACAATTTACGTAGGAAGTATCGACATACTAATCTGTTAAGATTTTAAACAAGCAGGATAGAATATTATATTATGAGAGAAAAGGAAAGAGAAAGCAGGAGTTCGCTAGTTAAAACCTGCTTATAGAAAGGTCTTAAGAGTACATAATGATTAAAAATAAATAATAATTTTTGTATAATTAAGGGTTAATTCGTACAAAATAGAAAAAAATGCTAAACTCGGAGATTTATTTACGCTTAAAGGTTAGCTCGAGTTTCCACACAAACGTAGTTTTGTTTTAATTTAGAAACTACAATAGATTGATAGCAAACTTTGCAAATATATATTGTTTCTAAACTAAAGCAATTGTACATTTCTATGAAGACTGTAGCTGAAGAGAAACCTAAGGCCTGAGACAAATCTAGCAGGAAGTCGTAACCGCCGAAGTGATTTGGCGCTAGATTTGTCCCTAGCCTAAATAGAACACAAATCAAAGTTAATATTATTCAAATGTACCATACCAGAAATTGGCGCAATTTTTTACGCAAGCGCGTATAAATATAAGGATTCTAGAGAATTATTAGATCTTAGATTTTAACCAACTTTATAAAGAAGGTGCTCAATCCGTCTTTACATTTTTGGGCAATATTAATATTAGGGCTAAGGACTAAGGTTCGCGCAAATTATGGCGGGCCGGTATACTAAGCATTGCATATGCAATATATGGCATACTACGAAACCTCTGGCAGTTTAGATACATATTTAAGAAAGAAATGCTTGCTGTCAATGGGAGCGTTCATATCTCGGCAACTGTTGGACCGATTTTGACGGGATTTTCACTGGTAGATAGCTGATGTTACCGGGAGCAACTTAGGCTATGGCCCGCCTAGATTGTAATTTGAACAAACCCTTATACTCGTATATTAAGACCCCGAATACTGAAACGTTTATTAAAATTAAAACACATCTTTCATCAAAAAATCCGTCAAATAATGCGATTCAAATGACAATAGGAATGAGAAGCCGCCATTTTCTGTTTCTATCTCACTCATTGTAAACGTCAATGCGCAGGACAGAAATATAAAATGGCTGTTTGACAGTCCTATTCTCATTTGAATCGCATTATGATGTCGCTGTTGCTTCCTCGACGTCTCACATAGAAAATTACATGAATAAGACCCCGCAGACCACAGACTTTTTATCGGCCGATAGTTTGATCGGATTGGGCTGCTAGAGCGCACACTGGCCCAACCAAACAGTCGGGTTGGTGGTGAGTGGGCATACCAAACAAGTCGTTCGACTGCTCTCGAACGATTTGCTAGTAACTGTTAATAGAAAATTATCCAGAAATGTTATTATTGCTTTTATACGAGGGAGGAGAAGGATCAAGAAGAGAAACCCAGAATATTGGGTGCATCCCATTCACAGTGATAGATTATTAAATGGAAAATTTTATACGATACTTACATTCTAAATTACTAGATTACCCAAACAAATTTTTTGCCTATTATCGAATGCGCATAACCAGCTTCAATAAACTCGTCAAATTAATTAGACCAGCTTTTGCTTTGAACTAACGGCCGACTAAACAATCGGTAAAGTGCGCGCGTGGAAGAGCGCCATACTGATTTAGCAGCCGGTAGTTCGCCGACAGTTCAGTTTGAAGGCAATAGTTTAGTCTGTCAAACTTTTTTATCAGCCTATACTGAATCGTTATAATTTGCGCACTTGCATACATCTTCATACTGATTAAGAAACCGACTAAACTAGCGGCCGATAAAAAGTCTGTGATCTGCGGCGACTCTTAGTAAGCGGCCGACTAAACAATCAGGTAATGTTATGCCGATCGTTGTTACCAGCGCCGCAACGCACCATGATAGTGTTTTAACCTACCTCTCGAAAAGTAGGTTTTCATTTAGCTGTAGCATCTACATATATTAGTGTGTTCAAATAATATTATATTATAGTTATGGCGGACATTTTTAAACAATGGTGCTGATTTGTGTGTACAAAAATATCTTTACTGAAATAAATTGTACAGCTGTAAATGTAATGCTATCCTTTTCCGCACGGACAGGTATGAGAAGGATAGCACTACGTTTAGATATGTCAATTTAGTTTATTTTGGAGTCTGTGTACAACAAAATTAGTATCATTAGCAATTTGAACTTGGCCAAAACAAAACTGATTTAGTTGTTTTGAAAAATTTTAAGAACACATTTATGTTTGACTAACGCTGTCTTGACACTGCATCAGAATCATGCATGCATGCATGCACTGAATCATGATATGAGAACATCAGCGAGATAAAAATAATTCAATTTTTTATTGTATCATGAAAGCAAGAAGCAGTTGCTCAGGCGATAGTCGTCGGCATCAACCGATGGACCTAAGTTATTTTTAAGATCTGCCACACGCCGCGGTCTTACGCCGCTCGTATCCAGGCGATACCAATCAAGATCGACTTGCGTCAATTCAGAAAATATTATAAATAAATACCAGCAAATTAACAAAAAGTTGTACTAGATTTAGAATTGTCATTAGACAAAAGTTTTATTGTTAATTATATCTATATTATTATAGTTAAAATTTTACAATTCACTGTAATAGGGTAAGCGTATTTTGTGAAAAAAAAAATTAAATGAACTCTTTCGAAACAAATTACTTTTATTTAATAATCATAATAATTCCAAACTTTATTCTAAACAACTATAATAATAATAATATTATTATGAAGTTATTTTTTCTCTTGAGGAAACTAAGTGGTATGCACCTTAATTACGTCACAGTACGTTCGAAAGCATCGAAGATCCAATTCTAGCCAAATCGGTTATCGCCACAACTTTGGCCGAAGAAGCCGAAAGTATCGATTCATAAATATTAAATACATATCAAAAATTCCGAGGCCGCCGACGATATTCGTACCCACATCTCTCGAGAATCGCGCCCTGAGTGTGTTAACCGTTACACTACGGCCAAATTGAACCACACGTCAGCCACTAAATTAATAGTACTTACTTTTTGAGTCAGTTTTATAGCAATAAGTTGATCGACAACTGTAATATGTCGCTACTAGATGTTGCATGTATTTATGAATATATTCGGATATTTCCTTTAAGTGTAGGTTAAAAGTTTAATAACTAAGAAAATCCGTTCAAGATTGGTTAGTGAATAAAATAATGATTTTTTTTAAGTTTAGATTAATGTATTTAAAAAACTTAACGGATGATTAAAATTATCTTACAACATGTCAAAATAATGTTATAGCACTGAAATAATGTCTTCGCTTTGATTTGGTAACCCACGCCCACCTATTCCCAAAATCAGTGCAGAGATCAAACGAGTCGCAGATGTCGCTGGATACAAGCGACGCAAGACCAAAGCCTGTGGAAGTCCATGCACGAGATCTTTATCCAGTAGTGGACCTCTATAGGCTGATAGTTGTCGCGATATGCAAACTCGTACCTACCTACTAACTCTTTGATGACGTCATATATTTTTCTCAAGTCAAAAATTAACTTCACCACAATGGTGCTAATTCGGTATTACACAATCACTGAACTACATACGTTCAAAGTAAAATTCTAAAACCAGTGCTATCCTCTATCTACTTTCACAAAAAAAAATCCCGTTTATTTGTGAAAATGGATTTTCTTTCCCTACAGAAAAATATAGCAATAATTTTTAATTAAATTTAAAAAAAAAATATTTTATTGTGTACAACCGAATTAGCATCATTAGCTACGCTGGAAGCCATAGGGCAGTATTTTGCATCTAAATACTTCGGCGCGGCCTAACAACCTAACTAAAAATCGACGACATATTTTATATTCTACTAGTTTTTTAATTAATTTATACATTATTTTATAATATTACATAGAATATAATTATTTATATTATAATTTCGTATTATCATAATAATTGTGTAAAAATATATTTCAAGTGGCATCATTACATTACGTACCTATACTCATTAATAAAAAAGGTGATTATGTTACAAACTATGGTCTGGTAATAATTAAATTGAAACAAGGCAAAAATGGTTTTCAAATAAAAATTATTAAACAATTGAATTTGAATTAACTGTCCTAAGAATAAATTTAATGAATGAATAGACATACAATGAGATCTAATGACTATTTATAAGATAAATTAATTATTTATTGATTAAATTTAATTAACACTACATAGAATTAACAAAACTCGCGACTCGAGGTGGTTTTCCTGACTGAAAATAGTAGGTAGGTACCCCAAACAATTCAAGTAGGTAATACCTACATACGATTTAGCCAATATTATACTTTGAGCATGAATAGCGTTCAAAGTCAAACCCCACGCGATACACTATGTAGTATCGTTCCCATCATAACAAGCTTTAAAGAACATTTGGAGGGAAAGTGAGGGAAGAAAGTCTAGTGGAAAACCACCCTAAAATAGCACGATCTACTGGACCTAACCTAAAAATAAAACAATTCAAAAAAATCGAGGCCTGTAAAAAAACCTGTAAAAATCTTTATTTCGATCTAAACTAAATAAGATTTTTTATTGAAAATATCGTCATGATCGTAGAACAATGACGGATTTGCATAAAAATCCAAAAATGACCCTTTGGCATATTTGGACATTTAATTAACAATTGTTATTTGTTTACTATTTTAAAACTTCATTTCTGTAGATTTTTTATTTAAAAAGTTATGATAATAAAACTTTTTTCAAAATTTTTTCAAATTTTTGGAAATTATTTCAAATGGCTGTACTGTAAAGTTGATAAAATGTGTTATTCTACGATCATGACGATATGTTTTAATTTACACATATTGCTAAAAAAAAGTCTATACATACATGTATTTTTTTTTTCGGTGCGCACAGTCTATACACACATGTTTTTTTTTCGGTTCACCCAGTCACATAACATAACAAGTCACAACTCACATCTAATTTTAAACAATGGGGCGTGTTATACAAGTTATGTAACATGTAATATAATCCGGACGAACCTTTTCAAGTGTAATGGCAGACTCTTCTATTCTACAGTAGGTAAGTAGGCAACTAAAATAAAAAAACGTCAGATTTCTTTTTACATTTTTTACAATAAGTGCTAATTTCACCAACGCAACGTGTGACGTTTAACTGAGGAATAGATTGGGCGTTTTGACAGTTTTTGTATGGAAAATCTGATAAAATATCAAACCGCTCGGATAAAATTTATTATACGTTGGTGAAATCAGCCATATATCAACAAAATATATAATTTACGCCGAGACTAACGAGTAAAATTTTAACTATTATAGTCTTGCAATGACAAAAAGACAAGATACAGAGATCTGAATAAAAATATTTTTATTTAGGTAAGTATATTTTTTATTAATTTTAAGACACATTAAGCAAAAGTATACATATTTCTGTACTATCGTTTTTAAATTACTACGCACGTTGCCAAAAAGTAAGCAATAAAATTTGCCAGGACCCCTTTTGCATTGAACATATTAAAAATATGATTCTAATGAGATATATAAGTAGTATAACTTAAATAAAATAAAAGTACTTATTCGATTTTATCACAAAAAAAAAAAATAAGTAAATATTGTTAAACTGAACTACAATTTGTCAGATTTCCGAACAAAAACTTTTAAAGTCGTCTTCAAAGTTAAACTTAATTTTTTGTGATAAGATCAACAGACTATAAATACCTTTATTTTAAGAGCGCTTTTTAATGTGTTGCATATTACAGAGCCACAATTTTTATATAAAATTCCTATACATATTACCAAGAGATGGAACAGCCATTTTTTTTTTTTAATGAATATCTTACTAGTTTCGGTAGGTCGGTTAATAGGTTGTATTTTATTACAAAAAAAAAAAAACAAAACTTGTTTGTTACGTCTCAATTCGTTTTTTCTACAAAAAAAAAATATTGGAATTTGTTTACGCGGTTTAAGAATTTAAACGACGATATGTCAATGCAAAGAGGAGCCTATATGAAAACTCGAAGTGTATCAGTTTCTTTTTTACTATAAAAATATATCTTTTTATTTATATAAGTAATTTATGGGCGCAAATTTAAAATATTTTCACGCTTATCGAGTCTTTGATTAGCAAAGCGAACTTTTTAAAAGTATTTTATAGTCTATAGTATATTCTATTGTCTATGGTCTACATTAACGTAATTCTAATGCTCTTATTAAAAAAATTAAAAATCATGAAAAAAGACATTTATTTGCAAACACGGCGTATTTTTTGTAATCGTGCCTACACAGCAATTAAATATTGTTGTATTACATTTTTTGTAGATAACATTTAATAAAATATTGCAAAGTTATAAAATGTTCACCACGTTAATCAACGTAGTTTACATTAAACATAATATATATGTTTTATAACAAATTGCTACACGATAGCAATTAAGATGGAAAATACTACTTATACAGTTTAAAATGTTTTTACTGGTGTGTAAAGAATTGTAACAAAATGTTATTTACATTCGATAATGTTATAGTGTTATATAACCTCATAAACCTGCTGGTGAGGAAAGTATCATAAATAAAAAAATATGGAGGCATTACGTATTTAAAAAAGAAGGATTTGACAATATATTATGTACATTTTACTTCTTTAATAGCACTTTCAGCGGTGCTAGTATAATATTCTATTTTACATTAGCTGACCGAAAAGGTGATTGTCGTAGAAACGCGTAAGCGACGCGCTATCGACGGTGCATAAGACGTTCCCACCGCGAAGTAACAACATTAATTCAAACGAAATACGAAAGTTCTAAAGCGCCGAGCAAACAGCGGTGCTCACGCTTATCTAAGAGAAATGATTTGTGTACTTTTACTTCAGTTAAGAAATAATAGATTATAGAAATCTATTTGTCTAGCTAGTAACAGTGTAAGTAGTAATTTACTACCCGTCCACGTCAAGTTGGCCGCTACCCCTACCCGCGCTTCCCCGCACCGCACTTCAAGTCAGACCCGCTTAGTACAGATAGCAACGTACGGTACCGCTCGCGATTTTCACTACCAAATTTTTTCTGCCAAAAGTTTTGTTATTGATAACTTTTGAACGTTTTTGTTAACTTTAACAATAGTAAGTTACACTACTAACAATAGTAAAATAATTAACTAATTTAGTGTAAGTATCGTCTTCTACGATGAGTAAAAAAGGAAAATTTTTGCATAGTGCAGACTATTAATTGCTTTATCTAGGACTTTTTTCAAGCGGAAAAAATAGGAAATTCAAAATTACGGCTTTAGACTTTCAATATGTCATTGCCATGGAAAGCATTGCCAGAGGAAAAAAAAACTTCCGTCATAGTTATAACAATAAAAAATACAATTATTACTTTCTTGTCAACGGTACGGTATGACGTCATTTTGTAGAGGTCGGCGACGGCCAACTTGACGTGGACGGGTAGTAGTAACATGTTCTATGTTACTACATCGAATTTATGTACATAGACAAAAGTTTGGCCGCTTCATGATTGTGATATCCCAATTTTTAACCGACTTCCAAAAAGGAGAAGGTTATGTAATGATCGAAAATTCCTTGCTAGAAAATGTCTATTTAAAATCAATTTTTATTTTACATTTAAAAAAATCTGACATCGCCAAAATTAACCTTAGGGCTAGAACACACTGAGCGTTGCATTTCTCGTACTTCGAAGTTCTGCGCGCGTTGAATTTGCGTGTACATTAGTTTTAATGACGTCTATTACACATGGTAGTAAGTGTGCAGAAACAAGTTAAGGATTTATTTCGATTAACTCAATCAATGTCAATATATTTTTTTTAATACAAGAAGTGTTAACCATTCTGAATAGTTGCGATTACAAAACATGTTTTATAATTTACTAGCTTTTAAAAAAAAAAAAGATTTTTTGTCTGGAAAAAATTCAACACTCTGTTGCTGTGTGACAAAAAAAAAGAGTAAGAATAACCAGAATGGGTAATAGACGTCACAACACAAATATCGAACTACCCCCAAAACAACAAAAATCTCAAAAATCCACACTATCAACAAGCTATTTGTAGCCCATGTTTCTCTATATACCTCTGCCTCGCTTCCGAGATCATCTGGGCTTTCCTCTCCTGGAAGCTCATCTGCCTCTCCTTGGCAGTCTTGGGGAAGGTGCCCGTGGGTAGGGGCGTCACGTACTTGGGGGGCGCTTGCGAGGTGCTCGGCTGGGGGTCGGCGACTGTCTCGGCTTCCGGTGTGTAAGCGACCAGACCTTCGAGGAAGTTCGTTATCGTTACATCTACGCTGCGTGTTTTTTCTGGAACAATGGAAAAATGGATGATGATTTTTTTTTTTTAATATTATAAACTAATATTCTCCTCTTTGAATAAGCGGTAAGGAGTGGGTACGACAATAATAACAGCACTATTGTCGTATGTATTAGGTGGGGATAGAATGTCGACCTTTCAGGTTTCAGTCTGCACTTTTAACTTTACTACATGAACTGGTTAATTTAGGTTTATTGAATACTATCTGAAACCTGTAACTTCGTCTGTGTGGATTTAGTTTTTTATAAATCCCGCGGGAACTCTGATTTTATGGGATAAATGGTAGCCTATGGCAGTCTCCAGGTCCTCGACTATAACCATACCCAATTGACACCGGGTTCAAGGTCCGCTCACTCACCGAGCTCCTTCACGATGTCCTTGAGCGGCACGAGCGGCAGCACCTCCTTGACGTGCGCCGCGCGCCGCATCAGCTCGGCGTGCGCGGCGGCGCGGCGCCGCACGCGCGGCCCGCGGTTCAGCTCCTCCCACGTGTACTCCGTCACTTCTACCTGCGAACGAAAATATACTCTTTATATTATACACTAGCTTTTTGTCCGCGGCTTCCCATCAATCGTTCGCGCGGTGCACCGTCACGTGGGTGAAGATGATGATGATGGTGAACAGCACGCACCTGCAGCGCGTCGGCCACGGCCCGCCGCACTCGCTCGGCGAAGGCCTGGTCGCTGTCGCCGCTGCGCTCGAGCGCGGGCAGCGCGCGCAGCGTGAACACGGAGCACGGCGTCCACAGGAACCACAGCGCGTCCCACCACGGGAACACGTCCCACTTGTCGTTCGCGCGGTGCACCGTCACGTGGGTGAAGATGATGATGATGGTGAACAGCACGCACCTGCAGCGCGTCGGCCACGGCCCGCCGCACTCGCTCGGCGAAGGCCTGGTCGCTGTCGCCGCTGCGCTCGAGCGCGGGCAGCGCGCGCAGCGTGAACACGGAGCACGGCGTCCACAGGAACCACAGCGCGTCCCACCACGGGAACACGTCCCACTTGTCGTTCGCGCGGTGCACCGTCACATGGGTGAAGGCGCGCTCCACGGCTGGAAGAAAAACTTGAATAAACATCAAAATTTAATAGACAATACTTGATAGTTTTATTTATATGTATGGGGATTAAATCAGAAATGAGGAGATCAGAAATATTATGATGCCAAAAAACATGTAAAGATCATAAAAGTTGTGTTTTTTTTACTTTCTTTATGTTCAATAAGGTATTTCTATGTATCTCAACTTACTGATAGCAATAGGCTGGACTCTGTTACCAATAGGGAACGACCAGTCAGTGAACTTGAGGAGCCCCTTGCCATTAGTGGGAACCCCTTCCGGCTGGAGTAGCACCGGCTTACTGGGATTCTCTGTGAAGTGTTCTCTGAAACAATCGAACTTTTATATGGTTTCCGTTTTTTAGATTCTTTTATCTATTAAATTGATAGATAGCATTACATTTAGAATGTTGATGTAGTCTACTTTTTAATTTGTGTACAAGCAGATTAGGAGCATTACAACAATATTGAGGGAGTTAGATACTCACTTTCTGACGAATTGAGCAGCATTCTTGATACCAAGAGTGGATGCAAAAAACGGTGGGACCTTCCATTTCCTTAACTGTCAACAAAGACGAAACACCGATGATGTGGTAATAAATGTGAAAAAAACTTAAAATACTTTGCTAGTGACTACTGCACTGGCAAGTTGTAAACCTGTTATACCACTTTTTTTCACAGTCATTAATGGGTAGAAAGCGTTCTGGTACCAAGCTGTGTGATTCCAATTTATGGAATGGGTATAATAAAAACTGCTGTAGGTAGCCTTCCATCTTAGGGTGGAATTTATAGTGGTTACACTCTACCACTTCCAGGTAGCCTTCCATCTCAGGCTGGAATTTTTAGTGGTTACACTCTGCTCAAACTCAAAACAGAGTCTGAGGCTGAAATCTATAGACATATAAAATGTGGTCTGTTACCCTGACTATCATAAAGAACCAATTGTTCCTTCATCAAAATCGGCTCAGTAGTTTATTAACTACGGTGCAACACACATACAATACATATTATATCGTACCCTTATTGCAAAAACCGATTATCTGCACCAAAATTTGAGCGAAAAGTTTTTGAGTTATAAGCATTTGAAACTTTAACGACTTAAAAATTAGTTATAATGATGTCCATTTTTAAACAATAATAATTTTTATAAACAAGAAACTATTCAAGAAATGTTAAGTAGGTTAATAATTTAAAAAAACTTACTATTTTTTCAACAAAAAGAAGAAAATAACCGGTAAGGAGCTCACTTAGTTAGTTTTTCCTGAATGTAGAAAAACTACCAAATTTTCAAATTTACCGTTCTGGTAGCTCTAATGGCATTTTTTATTTAATCACTTGTTTTGAATAGTAATAATCATCAAGACAAAAATCGTTTTAGTTCAACTTTAGCCAGTACAGGTGTAAAATAAATATCTTTAGTCGCTTTTGGCTGAAGGTAAAGTAGATTTCATTTAACTTTGTACGTACTAACTGCAGCGCCCTATGGTTTTACCCGAGGAGTTCCCGTTCCTGTGGGAAATGGGCAAGTCTACATTATTTCTTATAATCTCAGCTATCTTTAAAAGAAAGTTTCGTTGAAATCGGTCCAGCCGTTCTAGAGATTAGCTCATTTAAATAAAAAAACTATTTCGTTTTATTATATTAGAATAACTAGCTGTGCCTTGCGGTTTCACCTACATTTGTCCCGTTCCCGTAGGAATTTAGGGAAACACTATAACTGTAAACTTTCCTCTCGAATCCCTCTATCTACTGATGAAAACTGAATTAAAATCCGTTGCGTAGTTTAAAAGATCTACGCGTACATAAAGAGGGCCAGACAGCGGGAATCGATTTTGTTTTATACTATGTAAAGATAACATATACAGCAGAGCTAAGTTTGCCCGCAAGCGTTGCTATATGGGTGCCCCATTGTAGCTTTGAATCCAGGGTTAATCCCAAGAACACTTTGGAGTCCTCAGTTTTCAAAGGTTCATTATTTATCTTTAAATTTTTACTGACAGTTCTCGGGTTAGGTAATAAAAACTCAACACACTTTGTTTTTTTAGTATTTAAAAGTAGATTATTTGCCGTAAACCATTCAGAAACTTGAGATAATGCATTATTTACATCGTCAAAATTGTCTTTTATCCTATCGACTTTAAAATTCAAAGACGTATCATCAGCAAATAGTACAATATCGCAAGTATTGTGGACAAAATGTGGTAAATCATTTATGTAGACCAAAAACATGAATGGACCTAGAATATAACCCTGGGGTACACCCATTACTGAGGCTGATCCGGATGATTTTACATCATTGACACATACTCTTTGGACTCGTTCACTGAGATAAGACGCAATGAGACTAAGTGCAAAATCTTTAATGCCATAGTGGCTCAGTTTAAGCAAAAGTGTCTCGTGATCAACGCAGTCGAATGCCTTTGACGACAAATCACAGAAAATACCAATGGCACTCTGTGAGTTCTCCCATGCATCGAATATGTGTTGTAACAGCCTTGCGGCTGCATCGGTTGTTGATCGACCCTTTGTAAAACCATACTGCTCAGTGTGTAGGATTTTATTTAAATTAAAGTGTAAAAGCAGTTGGTTGAGCATTATTTTTCCGAATATCTTGCTGAGAGTTGGCAAAATTGAAATTGGCCTGTAGTTATTCGGGTCACTTTTGCTTCCCGATTTAAAAAGCGGTATTAGCTTACTACATTTCATAAGGTCTGGAAAAGATCCAGAATCTACTGATTTATTAAAAATTAAAGCAAGATATGGCGCAATAATATCAATTATGTTATGAATTATTTTAACTGATATCCCCCATAGATCTGCTGTTTTCTTATTTTGTAAAGATTTAAATGTTTTGACTATGTCATATGGGGTAACGTGTTCAACCCTAAATAACTTATTGCACTCAGAGACATTGCTCCTTAGAAGACGATATACTTCTGCTGGCGAGGAATTCAGAGAACTGGTTGTAGTAATTGGAATATTTTTGAAAAAGTTCTCAAATGTATTTACAATTACTGTATCGGAGTTAATTACATGATTATCACTTTTAAGCTCCAATTTATTATTATTATGTACCTTATGTTTACTCATTTCATCGCCGATGATGTCCCATGCTGTTTTAATTTTATTATCAGAATTGGCAATTTTTTGTTTTATGTGAAGTGACTTTGCTTGTATGCACACATTTTCAAACAATTTAGAATAGTTTCTTACATATTCAATAAACGCGGGGGAATAATTATATTTTTTTCTGCATATAAGTCAAACAGCTTATTTCTACTTTTATAGATTCCGGCAGTTGGCCAGTTACTAAACTTAAGATCTTTAGACAGTCTTTTCTCTATCACCTTAAAGATAGAGTTATATTGTGAGCTTAACAAATCAAAAAACTTTTGATTTGTGAAGATGTTCAAAAACCCTCGTAGCCCAGTTATACAGTAAAAGTGAACTTAAGTTCTTTTACCTGCAATAATTTTAACAAAATATTGAGTTCATTATTCTGCAAAAAGCAACTAATGTTGTTTAGTTCGTTTTTCTTTTTAGATACATCAGCAATTTCTAGTATATTAATAAAAGCTGAAACCTGTTAACGCAGGTTAACATGTATTAACAGAATAATATTGACATAATGATAAATCAAGCAACTACATCTGAAAAGTATTATAATACAATACATTGTTTTTGTGGTATAGATTTATAAATCTAAATTATTTAAATGAGTTTAGTTCTTTTTTTAAGAAGGTAATTAAATCATACCTGTAGGTAGTTGCTTTTAACTCTAGCTATCTCCGTAAAAAAGCGTCGTAGCAGATAATGGGTTTTACCTACAGCTTCGCCGTGAGTTGAGGAGTCGATTGATATATTTAACCTAATTTTGGTACAAAAATGCAGATAATCGGTTTTTGCAATAAGGGTACGATATACATAGACTGCTAAAATAAAAACATTTCCCTTTGACTTTGTCATTGTCGGGTAATAAAAAGAAGCTTACACTAATAGTTCCCAGCGTATGTGCAGCGGCTAGCGAGTCCAAACACGACACATAGTTGGCGACCAGCACGCTGCAGCGTGGGTCCCTGCTGCCCTTCACCTTCACGTACACCCCTGGAATACAAACCTTAAATATCGCACACCTAGAACTCAAAGAAGGTCTTTGTTAACTAGATGAAAAAAAAATCTTTCTGTATCTTTTTTTGGTAAAGTCATGAAATTCAATTTTATTTTAGGTCATGTTTTACAACATTATTTATAACATTACAAATTTATTTATCCTGATTAGAATATAAAAAAATTCAAACAAAAAATAAAATATAATTCATTTTTATAGCTAAAGTTAATGGTAGTTTAAACATTTAAGACAAGTTTAAAAATGATTCTTGAATTGAATTGAATTGAACTTGACACAAAATTTTCATATTATTTTTCATTACAGTGAAGTATTAGTCATACTATGTTAATATTCTTAAGCAATAGTACAAAAAACTTAAATAAATTAGATTCATTGCCAGCTAGATAGATGACCTAAAAGTTAGACCTTGCAAAATTCAATTCAATAGTATTATTTTAATTTAGCTCATAAATCAAACTGTATACTATTGTAGAACAGTAAGAACCTAGAAATTAAAATATCCAGCTAAATTTCTTAGGCAACTGATAAGATTTATGTTTTGAAATGATAAAAAAAAAGATTTTTCACTATCAAAACCATAGCAATATTTTATCTTACCAAACGTCCAACATGCAAGGGTAGACAATAGCTGCCTCACAGCAGATTTATTTGGCAGTATGATTGAGGCGATCCATAATACCAGCGCTAGGGCTACTCGTAAGGCCGTCAAGAGTAGCCCTAGGGGCAAATATAGTAAAAACTGTAGTATATTGTCACCGCTAAACCTGTAAATAACATAAATACGATACCGTTACTGATAAGTAATGTGTTTATATTATATGCTACAGCAAGTTCAGCCAGAATTTTGCAACAATGTGCACTTTCTCTTGGCACAACCACACAACACACAAAAAACACAGCTAGGTATGCCTTACCTCTCGTCATTGGTGAGTTTGTCCAATGTCAGAGCCATGGCTTCATTTAACTTTCATCAACACTTGTGACTACTACAATAAATTTTGTACCAGGATTGATTGGCTTTAAGAAATATTTTTGAGGAAAATCATAAAAATTTATAAACGAATACGACACCAATCACAGATAACTAAATTCACCAAAATTCGCCATTTATTTTGACATATTCTTTGACATTTCTTTTTTTTTTACGGCCTCGATTCTAGTCCTTTGAGGCCTTTCATTAAAATATTACAAGAATTTATTCACTAGGAACACATAAAAATAAATTTTAACTTGATCTTAACCCTAAGCTCTACGATTCTCCAAAAATGTTTGGTCTGTGCTGTGGTCTGTGCCATGATGATGATGTGATGATGACACGATGATGACCAAATAGGTAGGTACCTACCTACTCTGTTTCTGTGATTTGACGTTGATTTGACGATTTGACATTAATAAAAGCCTTGAGTTTTTGACATTTCAGTTTTCCTTTTCACTTGCTTGTTCCTTGTTCGAAAACAATTTAACAACAAAGGAAATAGTTAAAATACCCACCTACCTACGAAAAAATGTAATTTGTTTAGTTTTCTTATTTTTAATCAGTTCAGTTCAGTAAATGTTCTTCCTGTTCGTGGACTGAAGAGTATTTTCAAGTTTAAATAATTTGGATTCTCATTTCAAGCAGTGACAGAATACATACAACTTAAAAACATGACGTCTCCGGAAGGACACCTCAACTTGGAAGACGAGCCTAAGGAGGAAGGTGAAACAAATAATGCATCCACCCACGACAACTCTCAAAGCACGTCGCGATCAGCGCCAAGCTCCTCAACGCTCAGCCAAGTCGAAGAAAAAATGCGACGAAAACTCCAATTTTTCTTCATGAATCCTATTGAAAAATGGCGAGCGAGACGTAAGTTTCCTTACAAATTCGTTGTGCAGGTCATAAAGATAGTGCTGGTTACCCTCCAGCTATGTCTATTCGCGCATAACAGGTACAACCATGTAAACTATACTTGGGATAATAGAATTACGTTTTCACACTTGTTCTTATTGGGCTGGGATTCCACACGAGAGATCAATGCTTATCCCCCCGGCGCTGGACCCTTGGCTGTATACAAAGTTGATGAGTTCTACAATAGCTTGGATTATGCTTATACTGGTTATTCAAACTTGACTAATGCGATAGGCCCATATTCATACAATGATGAAAACAATATGAAACCAGAACCTGAGTTCTGCCAATACTATTACAAGAAAGGAATTATCAACGGTTTTAATGAAAGCTATGAATTTAATGCTGAAATTGAATTCAACTGTGTCAACTTCACAAATGTGGAAACAAAGGGCTTTAAGTCTCAACAATATTTAAAAGATGCTGGATTGGAAGTTGACTTTGCTGCTTTGGTACGAGCTGAATTGAAGTTTTCTTTGAAAACTATTAACTTCAGAGCTGCGGGACCAATAACACCACCTGATTGCTTCAGGTTCGATGTCAGCATTGTGTTTGATAACGAAGATCATGACGGACAAATGTTGTTGTATTTAGAAGCTGAACCCCATAAATTAACTTGTAAAGGTGATAAGACTTATATCACAGATAATAAAATTGACCAGATTCTGAGAAGCATACTCAATGTTTTGGTTATTCTAATATGTAGTGCTTCACTTATTTTATGTAGCAGAGCTATTTATAGAGCTCAGCTACTTAAAGGCCTAACATGCTCATTTTTCAGAAGAGCTTACAATAAGGAGCTAAGTTTAGATGGCCGTTTAGAGTTCCTCAATATCTGGTACATTATGATCATTGTCAATGACATGTTGATCATTATGGGTTCAGCGATGAAAGAACAAATAGAACGGAACCAGTTCACATATGACGAGTGGAATGTGTGTTCTCTATGTTTAGGTATTGGAAACCTGTTAGTATGGTTCGGTGTTTTGCGATACCTTGGTTTCTTTAAAACCTACAATGTCGTTATATTGACTCTAAAGAAGGCTGCACCAAAAATATTTAGGTTCTCCTGCTGTGTTTTGTTACTCTATGCTGGTTTCACTTTTTGTGGATGGCTAGTACTGGGTCCTTATCACATGAAATTCAGATCATTGGCAACGACTTCTGAATGTTTATTCTCACTCATTAACGGAGATGACATGTTTGCAACGTTCTCTATCATGTCAAAGAAATCACCAATGCTGTGGTGGTTCAGTAGAGTTTACCTGTACTCTTTTATAAGTTTATACATTTATGTAGTGTTAAGTTTGTTTATATCTGTCATAATAGATGCATATGATACTATCAAGCAATATTATAAAGATGGTTTTCCTAAAAACGATTTGCAAATGTTCATTGGAGAAACCAATGTTGAGGAAGTGTCATCTGGGTTGTATAGAAGGCAAAGTGCATCATCGTTAAACACAGCTATGAATTCTCTTTTCTGTTGTAATCTTTATAGACGAGCTTATTCCAAAATTGGTGGTGAACAATCAACAGTGAACTTGCTCTAAAATCATATCAATTAAAGCCACAGTTTAAAAAAAGATTTGTGTAGACCTCACTTACATTATTTTCTTTAAAAACCTGTTATGCCTTAGAATACAATAGAATCCTTACCTTAATACCTTGTATAATATGTATTTACTTTTATTTACCTCTGGTATTCTACTGTCTTTTTCCATTAGTCAGGTATATCATTACAATGATAGCAAAAATATACTCTGGTAAAT
Organism: Hipparchia sbordonii; assembly: GCA_038048805.1. Classification (NCBI taxonomy): domain Eukaryota; kingdom Metazoa; phylum Arthropoda; class Insecta; order Lepidoptera; family Nymphalidae; genus Hipparchia; species Hipparchia sbordonii. The sequence goes on from JBBIWI010000007.1 coordinate 1,675,261, forward strand.
ATTTATAGTTACGCTCTTAGCTGATAGAGTATGTTTATTTTACGAAAACGGTAAATGTAAATGTTGCAAATAGTATGTAGTGTAAAGATTAAGTTTTAATAAAATTTAGTTACCAAAGAAAAAAAATATATTATATCCAAATTGAGTCATTCAGCTAGTTTCTGAATGTTTTACTTAAATTTCAAATGTTTGTAAATTTGGCATGTGATACTCTTATGTTATGAATATTTATTATTGTTCCATATAGGAATGGTACATAAAAGTATTATTTTTTATTACTTTTTATTATGAACAGATACTTTTATCAGTAAAATAATAATTAAGATAGGTATGATGCATGTGTTTACAATAAAACTGTTGATTCTTAAATAAACTGATTTTATCATTATTTGCTATTCGCCAGACATAAGCTACTGATGAGGTATTATGTATAAATATACAAATAAATATCTCTTTTCGCTTGTTTTGTATGGAACTAGTTAATGTCCGCAACTTCGTTCGCGTGGACTGTTATTAAATCCCGCGGGAACTCTTATTTTCCGGGATAAAAGCTAGTCTATGTGTTACTCCAGACTATAATCTATCTCTGTGCCAAATTTCAGCCAAATCGGTTAAGTCGTTTTGGCGAGATTGAGTAACAAACACCTTTCCATTCATTCGAAACTTTCGCATTGATAATATTAGAAGGATTTGATACTGAACCTGGAATATGCCCGATCATATTTAATTTTGTCAGGTACCTACGTAAATTATAAATACTTCAAGTTTATGGGTGGTTTCGAGTTATCTTGTGTTATGATAAGAATTGCAAGGTCCCTATAGTATAGTTAAAAATGATATCATTTTTAACCGACTTCCAAAAAAGGGAAGGTTATCTTTTAACAGATATGTTTATGTACCTACATAATTAGGTACATATAGTAAACGACAAGGCAGGTGTGTCAGCGACGCGACGTATAAGGCTAGATGGGTTGCTCCTGTTAGTCGCAAAGGGCGGGACTTTAACGCATGCGGGGGACTACAACAGCTCTGCCGTCATAAGGAAAAAAGACGCATCTGTCATTTTTTTCGAAATAGAGTTAGACACATATTTGGCATCAAAACAAAAAAACGCATCTACCAGTATTTTTAAATTTTGTTTAAACTTATTCCTGTGATATGTTTAAACAAATTTTAAAATTCTGGTAAGTACTGGTAGATGCGTTTTTTTGTTTTGATGCCGAATATATGCCTAACTCAATTTCGAAAAAAATGACAGATGCGTCTTTTTTCCTTATGACGGCAGAGCTATTCTACGCATGCGAGGAACGAAGAACTCGCGTAATATACCTAACTAAGTACCCACCTGCAGTTTTTTAGTTACTACCCTTCATTAAGCTGCTTGTGTACAGTAGTGATAGTTTACGGGTTCGATTCTCGGGTCTGTAATTTGCATTTAAAAAGTGCGAAACAGATGAACTTGCGCTTGAGGAAGGTAGGTAGATACCTAGGTGACATTCGGATGAAGGACATCCACTCGGGAGCATATTATAGAGACTATTCAAACCCAATAAACCCATCGTAACGTCTTCTTCAAACTGGGCAATATACCTATTCTGTCCAGTGTGTAAGCGAGATACTTAGCTAATTAAAATAAAATTATAATATAAGTTATTGCTAAAAAAAAATTTCGCCAGAATACTGAGAAATGCAGTAAGAAAAATACACAAAACCTTTAATAATATTGCATAGGTATCTGCGTTGTAGTATAAGTTCTAATCTGTACACATAGTAGGCAGGTATACTTAATACTGACTACTTTGTACCTACCTACTTACCAGCGCAAAGCTCAGACTTCGGTCGTTCGCTGACCTATTATCTAGAATGGTAGTATAGTACCTAGCCACTGTAGATACCTATCTACAGAGTAGTGAATTGAGATATTTAAAAATTCCCAGTAGATAGGTACTTAGGTATAAAAACCAGATTTAGGTACATATACATTTTTTCAATTTTACAAGAGGGCTCAAAAACGGCGAAAATATCACCTCTTCGAGCTAGTCCTATTAGGTGGCGCCAACTGTGTTTTGTGCATTGCGTAAGTACCTATTTATCTTGTTTTGTGTACACTCATGGAAGTAGGACGTGCTTAAAATACAGAGTCCGATCTATAGTAGGTTAGGTAATATATTTGAACTAAAATAACCGGGTCAAATGCAAAAAAAACACGTTTTTAGTAGGGGAGCCCCCTTCAATTTTTAATTTATTTTTATTATTTGTTACAAGCAACAAAAGAAATAAAAATTCTGTGAAAATTTTAACTGTCTACCTATTACGGATCATGAGATACAGACTACAGTCCGCTGACAGACGGACGGACGGAATGCAAAGGCTTAGTAATAGGATATTAGGATCCCGTACGTTGGTTACCCTTCGGATACGGAACTTCAAAAAGTACCTACGTCGAGGACTGTCCCACAAGGTAGGCACCCAATATTATGGTGGGTTTTCGAATGAGTGGGATAAAAAGAACAATATTAAATTAAAACTTCACATTTATTATCACACTATAAAAACTTATTTTAACAACAATATTATATACCTACTCGAAAAATGATGACAAACCGATTATTTAAGTATTGCACAGTTTGGAAAAGACTATTTTGCGAAGGGAAAATAGTTACTAGCATGTAAAAACATGCACATTACAATTTTCAAACAAGTTTTTTTAAGCTTTCTCTACAGGGAAAGCTTCTTAAAAAAAATGTTTAACTAAAATAGATTATAAATATTCACATATAAGCATAGTGATATGATTTTAGAATCTCTAAACAAATATTAGTGTTGCCTTTCACATAAAATAAATCATTTTAAAGCAAGTCAAGTAAAACATTGTTACAGATACTATACCTTGTGCATTTAAATAATTCAATTATTACAAATAGTTTTTTATTTTATTAAAGATTTAACATAATTTACAGTCCACAGGTAGACTATCTTTTGCCAGATTTGACTAGTAATACAAAGTTTTTTTTTGCAGGCAAGCCACGTTAGCCAAAATATAGACAGTGGTTTTTTGACAGAAAATCAAGTAGGTAATACAGTTTGATTAACTTTGATTTGAAAGGTATCACATTGCCATAAACAACTATGCAGTTTTTTTTTATTAAATGCATTTAGAGATAATTATGCCTAATTCAAATTATAAAAACAATTATTATAAATACATCTGAATTATATAAATTAAATTAATATTTACTTGGAACAATAACTTATGCATAAAACACTACAGCCTTATTTTATCAATAGGTATATAGGGTATTTATGTTCAATAAGTATGGCAATATTTTACTACGTCATAGAAAATTTAGTCTATGTGACAACTTTGTACATCCAAGTATATTTTGTCTAGATAAATAGGTATAAAACATTTATTAAAATTACATTGATATAATTTACCATAAATAATTAATTTATAAATAATAATTTATAAATATTAATTCACAAAACTTAATTCTAGTAATATCGATACATTTATTTTAATATACATTAATTTTCTAAGAATAGGACAATTAGTGCTAATTCGATTGAACACAAATCTAAAATAAAACAACAGGTCAAAAAGTATTGTCATCCCTTTCCTTCTTTTTCGCGTTAGTACGCAGATATTTATTTTCCACAGAATGCATTGCGATATACATACTATAGATAGACCAGTCATTGTAAATTATTCAAGATTTGTGTATAACTGAACACAAGTGGTTCTTAATTTGATCACAAATCTGGGAACTAAATTGATCCCCTTACCTTAATTATATTGCCTCCTAGTAACATTGTATTTACAAAAGGACGACACTTTTTTTTTCTGTGATCGAAGGACGACACTAATTCTAGACCTGCCAATGACGAGTTTTCTGTACAACCGAATTTACTGGTACTATGTCAATACTTATAAAAAATATTAGCTGCCGCGACCACTTCCTTGTTTTTTTGTAAGTAGTCATCAGTAAAAAAAGATGGCGCCGAAAGTGTCTTGTAGTTTTTACTCTGTGCTTGCTATGCCCCAGCATCCGACCTCCGAAAAGTCCCCTATTACGCTGTTTCAACGATCGGTGTACATTTCATTTTTTTACATTCTAAAAATATCTTAACACTAAAAAAGTCGACGAACCAACAAATCAAGACAATTAAATCTTTGGTATAGGAGCAGTAACTTTAGCTTACTAAACAGTTAGCACACTATGACACCAAAGATAGCTCCAGAAGATTTACTTCCAGTTCCTATATTCAATCTATCTGCAATCTAGATTTTTTTCATTGATGTTATTATCAAAATAGTATCAAATAAAAATGTTGCTATAGATCAATTTATCGATAGATAACAGATAGATTGAATATATAGCAACCGGGCGATATCCAGCCACTACATAGTGAGACAAATATCTTTATAAAAGAAATACTTCATCAGTCTCTATGATCTATACTTTTGCATCTACATTTGTGACCGCCTGCGGTTCTGCACCTAACATCAATTGAATTTCGTCGACGCTTTTCCCCTTAGTTTCAGGTACAATGAAGAATATGAACACAAAACCTATAAGCATAATACCAGCGAATACCCAGAACACTTGACCCGATCCTATTGCAGCATTTAAAGAGTTGAATGTACTTGTGACTGTGAAACTTAGTAGCCAGTTAAAAGTACCCGCGGTTGATCCAACAAACGCTTTAATGTCAATTAGACACAGTTCACCCGCCATCATCCAAGGAATTGGTCCGAAACCGATAGAAAACGCAATAATGAATAGAGACAAAGATAACAGAGGAAGCCAGGATAATGATTCAATTATTGAGGAGTTTTCACCATGAGTGTCCTTTAAAAAGAAGAAAACTCCCAGAGCGGTTGAACATAAGCACATAACAAGAGCAGAGAACAACAAAAGAATTCTTCTACCCAATCTATCGACTACAACACTCGATACAAAAGTCGCAATCACTTGAATAACTCCTATTATAATGGTGGCTATTGCGGCTGGAATGGTTGCGCCAGCGCTGTCGAAGATTGCGGATGTATTGAAAATGACAGCATTAATACCAGATAGCTGTTGGAACAACATCAAAGCGTAGCAAATTAAGAGAGCTTTCAGAGCGGATTTTTTCGTAATCGCCGATGCAAACGAAATGGGTTGACTCTTTGCTAAGTCAGCCTTCATTTGGAGATTGTGTAGTTCGCTATCCACATCGTAGTTTCGACCCCGCAATCTGATCAATGCGTCCTTGGCTTCATCCGACCTGCCTTTTATGACTAAATAGTTTGGACTTTCTGGCATAAAGAAGAATACGAAACCGAAAATAATAGGGATTAACGTACACAAAATATTGAAAACGAAAACGCTCGTGTAACTACCCACAGCGTAGGCGAACAGTATACCGACAGTTATCATTAATTGGAAGAAGCTACCCAATGTTCCTCGTATGGAATCTTGAGCGATTTCACTGTTGTACGCAGGAGCTGTGACACAAAAAGCACCACCAGCTACACCTGTGATAAACCTGCCAGCCATCAACATTCCAACACTTGTTGCGAAAGTAATAAGTAACCAGCCCAAAGTAAATGGTATGACGAGTAAAAGCATGGTGTTTTTCCGGCCCATGGCGTCCATAATAAGGCCGATAGGAAAGCAAACAGCGGCCGCTCCTAGATTGATGAGCGAGGAAATCCAATCACCCTGGGTTGGTGACACGTCAAAGTCGTATTCGTTGGTGGTATTCTGGGTTATTCTGAAGACGACCGGGGAGGACCATCCCAGCATGGCACCGGCTGCTAGCGCACCCAGGGTAGCTGGAAAAAAAAGAAAATAATAAAATTATTTCTTGCTTTGAATTCAACACAAAAAACTTGTACAAATAATTATTTTTATACTTTCTAGTGATGTTTAAATGGCATATTCTACAACCATGTCAATTATTGGCGCAATATAAATATTGAATCGCCATTTTCCATTTTTAGAAATAGACAATTATTATCTATCGAAAATAGCTTTTTTATTTTCTACTTTTTATTCCAGAAAATAAGAGTTTCGGCGGAAATTAAAAGACCTTAATCCACGCGAACGAAGTCGCGGGCATTAACTAGCAATATTATAAACGCGAAAGTGTGAGTTTGTTACTCTTTCATTCAAAAACTACTGGACAGATTTTGATGAAAACCCCAAATCTGCACAGACAAAGTTGCGTTTCTGTAAATTAGGGTAACTAATTATAATGATTAAATTAAGTTGGCGTGAATACTTCTTCTTGAGAGCTTTGATGTGAAGAAAAACCTATAGAAAAGCTAACACATGTATAGCAGGGGCAGAATAACTTGTAAATCAAATTACCTGACAAAGCTGCAATGTACTGCGGCAGCTTCCTTCCCATGTCCGCACCGGGCTCCACCAACGCTGACTGGGACACTCCCACATCTGCCATCGCACCGTTATTCCCTTCTTGTTGCTGGAAATAAGGAGAATATACTATAAATTGGATGCAAATCATCATCATCATCGGCAACCGATCACCACAAACTACTGAGCACAGTTCTCCCAGAGAAGGGTTTATAGACCATAGACAATCACACAGGCCCAATAAAAATTGGTCGACTTCACACACCTTTAAAAACATTATGGAGGACTCTCAGGTGTGCAGGTTATCTCACAATGTTTTCTTCACCATTGAATGTGAGATTTAATTGCTTAAACGCACATAACTCCGAAAAGTCACCAATGTGTGCCTGGGATTGAACGTGTGACCTCCCCAATAGGAGACCACACTAGGCAACATTGCCTAAGCAGTGTTAACTGCAACGTGCCAACATTGCCTAAGCAGTGTTAACTGCTTAGGCAATGTTGGCACTACTGAAAGGAGGCCTACGTCCAACAGTGGACATGCTCTGGCTGATGATAGTATAAGTTTAAGTATTTTTTATTCAGTGATAAGTTCACCCTAGGTTAAAAACTCCCTTGGTGGTTGAGTATAATATTTTTGACGCTGGCAGACCAACCTTTAAGGGTTATAGTATTTTAAGTAGACCTAGTTATTCTGTTTCTAAGCAGTGGTGTAGTAAAATGCAAAACTTGGCATGTTGGCAACACATGTTTGAACATAATAATAACTTTCCAACTGTATCTGGTTACGACAGTCAATCTCCACTGAAGTTAGCCATGTGTGAGGGAGATATTATAATAAACAAGTACTGCAAGTACATACACATTTTATTCCTTAATATCCGTAGGTAATTAAATTTTTTGGTCTGAAAGGAGAATCGAACCCACGACCTTGTAATTTGAAATGAACATACTAAAGGGTTAGCCCCTGGACCCAAAAGGCTTTGACTAGTCACAGCACAAACCTAGTTTTTTTTGAGAAAGGAAAATAATATTTAAATTTTAAACATGGAACATTTTTTCTCTTTATCAAGGCATGCCTAGGCAATCAAATGATAACTCAGATAACAGCACAATAGTTTTTTATTGTTGTTGTTGACGTCATTATCTGTAGATTCAGAGAGCTATTCTATCGCTTTTTTGCGTTGCTAATTTCTTTTATATAGGCAGGTACCTAATTAAAGAACAAACCTGTTCATCTTGACTCCGACCAGGAACGGCGGGAAGCAAAGGTTCAGTTTCGGAACTGTCATAGCGTTGACGACGATACAAAGCAGAACGCATTATGTTGGACGTAATTCACAACCAGTAAACACGGCTACACAGTAATTTAAAGTCATTACGCTTTGTTCAAACAATCATAAACACAGATCCTAATAATTTGTTTTGAAACGCGCAAAAAAATAAACACGTGACATGAGCTGTCTTCTGTCAGTGTCATACTCAACTTAAGTATGACACTGACAGAAGACAGCTCCTCAAGTGTCAAGTTCTGTCAATGTCTAAGCCACAACTCGGTGTTACCATTGATAATAATGTAAGTACTATCTTTCCATCTCAAGTTGGCCGTCGCGTTTTATTATTTTCTTGTCAACGATATGGTATGACTTCGTTTTGTAACGGTTGACGACGTGATGGCTAACTTGAACCGACCGACCGACCGGTTAGATACCGACACCTAAACAAACCGTGCTAAATAACCGCTACATTTAAAAGACCTAGCAGACTAACTATAATGTTTTTTAGATGTTAATAATATACCCTACCTATAATATTATTATAGAGAATAATTTTTTTGTAAGTACTTTTAGGTATTCTGTGGTACAACACAAAAACCCAAATACCTAAAGTAGACCACCACACACGCATTATTATCGAAAATTACCTTATCGAAAACATGAATTGCACTTAACTACATGATTATTTTGTCATGTGGTCAATCATGCAGATTACTGGTCGGCGAAGCGAAGCTTGTAATTATATTATATTTCTAGCTATCTACCTACAATTTGACGAAAACGTGGCCGGACGCACGTCTTTTTTTTAATGTTAGCAAATAAGTGGGTGTGTCCCGTACATGGGTGGTCAAACGCTACGGTATCAGACTTTTTGCAATTTCTGGCAGTCTTGTACATAATTTATTGTTGTAAAACAAAGTTTCTCTCTGTTCGTGGTCTCAATAATTTCAGTCTCAAAAAACTAGGTAGGCTCTAGGTACTGTACTAGAGTATTAATTCATGTTATCACTTATCTCAGATCTGATCATTGCGGTCAAATGATATCTATTCCAAGCAGTCAACAGAATATAACAAAAGTAATAAAATACAGGCCAGTTACCACTAAAAAAGTAAAGCATTTTAAACAAAACATCTCAGCTGGATTGCCGACGCTTGACCTTGCACAGGATGATCCGGATGAAATTTATACAAAGTTTTTTGATTTGTTAAGCTCACAATATAACTCTATCTTTAAGGTGATGGAGAAAAGACTGTTTAAAGATCTTAAGTTTAGTGACTGGGCAACTGCCGGCATCTATAAAAGTAGAAATAAGCTGTTTGACTTGTATGCAGAAAAAAAATATAATTATTCCCCCGCGTTTATTGAATATGTAAGAAATTATTCTAAATTGTTTAAAAATGTGTGCATACAAGCAAAGTCACTTCACATAAAACAAAAAATTGTCAATTCTGATAATAAAATTAAAACAACATGGGGCATCATCGGCGATGAAATGAATTACCATAAGGTGCATAATAATAATAAATTGGAGCTTAAAATTGATAATCATGTAATTAACTCCGATATAGAAGTTGTAAATACATTTGAGAACTTTTTCAAAAATATTCCAATTACCACAACCAGTTCTCTAAATTCCTCGCCGGCAGAAGCCTATCGTCTTCTAAGAAGCAATGTCTCTGAGTGCAATAAGTTATTTAGGTTTGAACACGTTACCCCATATGACATAGTCAAAACATTTAAATCTTTACAAAATAAGAAAACAGCAGATCTATGGGGGATATCAGTTAAAATAATTCATAATGTAATTGATATTATTGCGCCGTATCTTGCTTTAATTTTTAATAAATCAGTAGATTCTGGATCTTTTCCAGATCTTATGAAATGTAGTAAGCTAATACCGCTTTTTAAATCGGGCAGCAAAAGTGACCCGAATAACTACAGGCCAATTTCAATCTTGCCAACTCTCAGCAAGATATTCGAAAAAATAATGCTCAACCAACTGCTTTTACACTTTAATTTAAATAAACTCCTACACACTGAGCAGTATGGTTTTACAAAGGGTCGATCAACAACCGATGCAGCCGCAAGGCTATTACAACATATATTCGATGCGTGGGAGAACTCACAGAATGCCATTGGTATTTTCTGTGATTTGTCAAAGGCATTCGACTGCGTTGATCACGAGACTCTTGCTTAAACTGAGCCACTATGGCATTAAAGATTTTGCACTTAGTCTCATTGCGTCTTATCTCAGCAACCGAGTCCAAAGAGTATGTGTCAATGATGTAAAATCATCCGGATCAGCCTCAGTAATGGGTGTACCCCAGGGTTCTATTTTAGGTCCATTCATGTTTTTGGTCTACATAAATGATTTACCACATTTTGTCCAAAATACTTGCGATATTGTACTATTTGCTGATGATACGTCTTTAATTTTTAAAGTCGATAGGATGAAAGACAATTTTGACGATGTAAATAATGCATTATCTCAAGTTTCTGAATGGTTTACGGCAAATAATCTCCTTTTAAATGCTAAAAAAACAAAGTGTGTTGAGTTTTTATTACCTAACACGAGAACTGTCAGTAAAAATTTAAAGATAAATAATGAACCTTTGAAAACTGAGGACTCCACAGTGTTTTTGGGGTTAACCCTGGATTCAAAGCTACAATGGGGCACCCATATAGCAACGCTTGCTGGCAAACTTAGCTCTGCTGCTTACGCTGTTAGGAAGATTCGACAGTTGACTGACATAGAAACTGCAAAAATTGTTTATTTTGCATATTTCCATAGTATTATGTCATACGGAATCTTAGTATGGGGTAAGGCAGCCGATATTGGAAAAATTTTTGTTTTGCAGAAGAGGGCAATCCGCGCAATCTATAATTTGAGGCCGCGGGATTCCCTTCGAGAAAGATTTAAAGAGATAGGCATTCTTACAGTAGCTTCACAATATATTTATAACAACATAATATTTGTCAGACAAAACATTTTGAGTTACAAAAAAAAGAGTGATTTGTCCGATAGACCAAGTAGAAATCCAAATAGGCTCATGTTTCCTGGGCTGCGCCTCAAGAGGGTCCAAAAGACATTTGTGAGAATGGGCGTGACGTTTTACAATAAAATTCCACAGTCAATCTTAGACTTGCCTCTACACAAGTTTAAGAAATCAATTAAATCTGCTCTCATGAAAAAAGCATATTATACAATTGAAGACTATGTAAATGATAAAAAAGCGTGGATATAATTCGCTCCAGTGATTCATAAGACAGTAATAACTATCCTGTGTTCAATAACAATTGTAAATTTTTTATTTTTTTTGAAAAGAGCAACCGCCGAGTTTCTTACTGGCTCTTCTCGGCAGGAAAGGCATTCCGAACCAGTGGTAGATTCATTGACGATTCAAAAGTGCTTGTAAAAGTTTATTTGAATAAAAAATATTTCTATTTCTATTTCTATTTCTATTTCATGTGTTCTATGTATTGATAAAGATAGAAATCTTTTAAAGTGATTAATTTAGTCGCTACTCGCTACGACACTTACGTGATTTTGACTTGACCTTTCTAATGCTAGTTACGCGGTTTTACACTATACCCGACGATATAATATTATGTTATTTTCTTAGGAAATGTTGGCGTGCTTTAGTTTTTTATAGTTTAACATATCGTTTAAGTAGTAGGTAGGTATAATAAAAAACTCAATTTAGTTAAAAATGTCGTTTACGATAAGTTGGCAGTCATGGCCGAATCGATTATAACATATATAATATACCACAGTGAAAAGTTGGCAAGGCAGAAGCAATTGATTAAAGGACGATTTATGGATATTGGTTTGATTAAACTGCCAGACCCGTTCCATTTTAGACTGCATCGTCACTAACCACCTGGTAGAAAAACCGTCAAGGGCTTATCACCGAATAAACACAGCTCTATAAGTATTTGTTTTGAATAGTAGGTACCTATTCGCTATAATTATGTATGGACATACTATTCGTCGCTTATCGCGTCTTCTATGTTTACGACCTTGACTTTGACTTGCACGTCATTATCTGAGTACATCAAAATATACTTAGCTATTCAACTAAATATACTTTCGTGAGTGCAATTTTGAACCCTATCCCCAAACGCTAAAACCTAAATTCGTTAATTTAAGAGTTACTCTATGAGTAATTTAACATAATTGCAGTAAACTGAATAGCTGAAAGACTGCCTGCCTGTACAAATAATGTAAGTACGTCGTTACATGAATATTTATATTTTTGAATAGATAGTTGTTTAGCATGATTTTGTTTGATGAGTGGTGACAAATAGAATGTACCTAGTGAGTTAATGATCGTTTGTAAATATTATTATTATAATGCGCTGGTAGACGTCGTCAGCCTTCACTTTGGAGGACCGAGGTTCGATGTCAGGTATGCATCTCTGATATTTCTGAATTATGTGTAGGTGCGTTAGTACATATTAACTAATTCAATGAGTTATGTACGTTTTGAGCAATATAACTTGCTTTATCGGTAAAAGAAAATATCGTCAGGAAAACTGCTTGCAGGAAACCATAAACTCGCACTGACGAAGTCGCGGACTAAAACTAGTAATAAATTAAAAAAGATATCTAATCATTTAAACAGATACACATATAATATTTTATAACAAAGTAGGTAATATATGAGATTAATGGAAATTCCACGATAAGCTTTCAATGGTTATTACGGTTAGTTTATAATATTACCAAGAATACTCGTAACCTACGTACCTAATAAATATACTTACCTACTCTACATTTTCCAGCATTTTTGTTTTCATACATTTTCAGATAGATTTTATTTCGCGTCGCGTGTTTTGAGTATGTCGCTGCCCTCATTGAGATAGATTTATCTGACAGGTTCAATCCTTAGTAAATTGACTACATATCAAAGATTACATAAGAGATATTATCGATTACACTTAGGTATATCTAAGGCTAGTAAAAGAAATAGATAGCTAACTCTTTGTATGAATCAATATTACGCTAAAACGATTCTAGATGTCGTTGCCAGGATTGTAAGTTAAGTAGGTATATTTTCTTGTTGAAATCGTATTTCTTTGATTTAGTTCGTCATATTTATTTATTTCTGGGATCAAAAATTCAAAATACATCTGAAAGATAGAAGTCACTAGATTTACGAGAGCTTTGTTATAATAGTAAATATACGACGACGTTAACAATCACAGATGAATAATATGTAGATTGTAGGTTGTAGGTATTGTCGGGGATAGTGCAAAACCGCGTATGCACCTACCATTGGTAAAAACCGCGGATCTTCACTAGTAACAGTTTTACAGGGGAATCTTTAAACCTTTATAAATTTCTTATTTCTACGGATATTGGGCTAATTTTTACACAGAGTATTAATTCATATTGTGTTCTATGTACTGATAAAAATAAATAATCTTTTAAAATGATTAATCTAGTCGCTACTCGCTACGACCCTTAGATACGCAGTTTTGATTTGACCAAAAACGTATTAAAATGGATTTTAATGTACTAATGCTAGTTACGCGGATTTGCACTATCCCCGACGATATAATTTATCTATGTTACCAATCTGCGACTTAACTAGGCAGAATATGATAAGAGGATAAAACCTCCCAAGTAACTAGGTACCTACGTAAGTTATCTACTTGTCGACAAGAGAACAATACAGTAAGTACAACTATGACGTCTGCGTCAATCCACTCAGTTTTTTAATAACACAGGAAATCGTCTCAAAACAAGCCAATTCATAAATGAAATTACCTACCTGTGCGCGAAATCCATTTTTTGACATACCTACCTATCACACTAATATTATAAAGGCGAAGCTGTGAATGTGTGTGTATGTATGTGTGTGGGCGTGGGCATGGGCGTGAGCGTGTTTGTGTGCTTGTCTTTGTATGTGTGCGTGCGTGCGTGCGTACGTGCGTGCTTGTACGTGACCGTATCATAAAACTGATGTGCGATATTATGTTTTTAGTGTACACAATTACACATTCTCTGACCGCGAGCGATTTGGTCTTATTAATTAATTTTTTTTTTTTATTGAAATCGGTCTAGGTTTGACGGGTAACAAAAAAATTAAAAAAAAAATTCGAAAACGCGTCGAATTGAGAACTTCCTCCTTTTTTGAAATTGGTTAAAAATATATTAGGTAATAATAATATTTAACACATATATCAAAAGTTGAAATCGCCTATAATGATCAACCTTTGCAAGGAGACGCCATCCATAGTAAGAAGAAGAAACACATATTATATAGATATAGGTACCATGTAGTAGCCTCGGAGACTCGGAGGCGGTGGTCGAAACGGTATTGACGTGTCCATAGAGTTGGGTATGCTCGCAAACAAATTAGCCGTCAGAATACCAGCGGCCAGCGGTGGGCTCACCGGGAACACTCCTATCGCTATACCCGTGTTCCAACGACACGGAAACATGGTCAACACTGAACCCGACACTAATGAAAAATTCACTCCACGGTATTAAACGAAATGATATTATATTTTGATCTTATTTAAACCATAAAATCGTTCTTAGATAACTTATAGCTAGATCCCAAACTGATGAACCGATTTCTTAATAAGGATGAGGAGGAACTATGAAAAACCTTGAGAAAAAAAGCACGGAAATCGTCATAAACAAAATTCACGGCTGAGTATTTAGTATGGCTGGGTGAGAGAGGTCACCCATGGCGATTGTTTAGCAGCGAATCAATAGCGATATAATCGCTACTTGAATGCGATACAGTCGCGATGCTGTCGATTTTTCAATTTGCACCGCTACTATCGCGATAGCATCGATACATACGCGATGCAGCAAATTGCAGCATACGATCCTCGCGAACGAGCTCACGAGCTACAGCTAGTTAATTATTGTCAAAGCAACAATTTACGATTGTCGTCATATGATAGTGACAATTTCGGTAAGTAGTTTATTATTATGCTCCGACTAGGTGAACAAAGTCCGACTATGTCACTCAGTTATTACATTAAAATTGGTCCATTCGTTTGGGAGCTACTCGTATGTTGTCACAAACGCGTCAGAAAAACGAAAACAAAACCCCATGTTATGTGGGTGTTTAGTTTACATAATAGATCAAAAGCACTTTATAAACCAAATTTTGATTACCACACAGTCACACACGATATTTCGAGTAGGTACTTCAGAACTGTCTAAAGATATTAAGGGAGTTACCAAATCTTTAGAGAAATGTCACATTTTTTTTTATCAATATTGCAAGTCAAGATACCCTGCACTCAGTTTAATCTTGTTTGATCATATTTTGGATAGTGTAAGTGTTTTATTGTTTTCCTCAATATTGAAACCAAAGATAAAGATATTTTTCACAGAAAAGTTTTAAGAATAGTGAGAGCAACACGCATGCCAACACTGCAATATATGTTTTAGTGCAACAGTTCTGAAAAGAAAATGAAATGATTTTAAAAACCCGTAAAAATGCTACCTGTATACCACTCAATAGCCTTTAAGTAATGACGTGGGTGTCTCATAGACGGCGTGCAAATAAATTTGAGTATTATTTCGTCGTGTTTAATGAGACCCCCTCGCCCTTTCCGGTAGCTTCGGGATTTTTCGCGTTGATTGGTCAGACGAGCGTTCAGAAGCGGTGCGGCAACATGTTCGGCTGTGGAGCTTGGCAGTGTCTCTCAGACGTAAGGTCAGTAGAGTCTGTTGAACATTATTACTGTATATTTTTCTAAGTGTCAGACCCTAATTTTATTCATGATACGGAATCAGACCAGTCAGAAGATGAACAAGATACGGAGAATCAGAGTCAGCTACAAAACAGACCTATCACCAATGTCAACCAAACTACAAGATCTGAATCAAATTACATGTTGCTTAAATAAATGTTGATTAAACATGAATATTTTGTTGTTTTCTTATACATTCTTAGCAAATATATAGTAGATGATATATTATATTATTATATTTGAAATAATTAATGTGTTTATTATTACATAATCATACTATTTATTAACTATTTCTATAGCCGTCTGAGATACGTCACGTCACCATTTATGACCTGGCATAACCACGTCAGTACTTAAAGGATAGCTTGAAAATTGATCTCAAAAAGGCATTTTCGTCCGTAAAGAAATGTTTTTTAACAAAAGCAATATTTTCAAACAAGGATAGCGTGGTTTTGTCCAGAAATATCAGTAAAACAGTGGTGATAATCGATATATTACAGTTACTACGTAAGCTACGTATTACTCCTTACATAGCTTGCCCGGTAGAGATCACTCTTAGGGTAAAAACATGCCAAAGATGCGATACCTCGCGGTCGCGGTTTAGCTCGCTACCTCGATGCCACCTCCATGTAAAACAAATGTATGCAAACAGACGAGCGCGAACATGCCGAAGAATACCTCACTGCGATACATCGCGGTACAGCGAGGTATCGAGGTATCTTGGTTTTTACCCTAAGTGATAAGTTCACGTTTTGTATTGTACGTATATGATTTCATGTACTAAATTATCAATTGCCATCGAATAAGAAGATAGGTAGGCATTAAATATTATACTGAGATTATATTTATTACTCCCCAGTCTCCACATATTTGATTCTGTCGTACATTACACAAAACAGACACGAAACGTCGCCGTCGCGCGCAAACGCTGCATCGATATGCCTTGAGCCTTACAAGCAGTTAATTTAAACATAGTGTTTTATATTACCTTTCTCTGTAGAAATTCGATTACCTATCGATAATAAAGCCGGTAGTTAAACAGGCGCTATAACAGTTTTATATCGTTAGCAATCTGTTTTATCTGTTTTAATTATGGCGATACAACTTCATTATCATTAAAGTCTCTCAGCTATTCACTATTATAATAAACAATGTAATGATTGTTCTGCGTCACTAGTTTAAATTACTTTAAACTAGAATGAGCACTATTAGGAATAAGCAGATGGCCATATGATTTTGGCCCTGAAAAAATTTGCCATAAGTAGCCTATAGAGACTATATTTTAACCGATTTCCAAAAAGGAGGAGGTTATCAATTCGGCCGGTATCTTTTTTTTATTTAGCAATGCTAAACAACCTTACTGACCACAATAAGGAATCGTAGGGAGCCGCTGAATACAGGCGGCGCAAGACCGAGTGCCGTATAAGTCACGCAAGAGATCTTTGTTCAACGTGGACGCCTATCAAATCATACTCATATTATAAAGTTGAAAGTTTGTATGTATGTGTGTGTGTGTGTGTGTGTGTGTGTGTGTGTGTGTGTGTGTGTGTGTGTGTGTGTGTGTGTGTGTGTGTGTGTGTGTGTGTGTGTGTGTGTGTGTGCATGTGTGTGTGTGTGTTTTTACTCCTACATGCCACAATGAATGAACCGATTTGGCTGAAATTTGGAATAGAGATAGCTCATACCCAGAATTAACACAGGCTACATTTTATCCCGGCCTATAGTACTAAAAACCTTAATCTACGCGAACGAAGTCACGGGCATAGTCTAGTCGGTTTATGAAGAATATAAACAACTTTAAAATTTTACAATGATTTCGAAATAAAATGTGCCTTTTATAATCACATACGTATACATAATATTAACTGCCATGAAGCAAAAAATTTACTCGATGAAATTGCTTTACCTTTTTCGTCGCAAAATTATGCGACACTGGATTCTTCGAAGTTGTTAATGTTTACGTGATGTTGATGATAAACATAATAAGTAGGTATCGACTATCGATAGGTACAATTATTTGACGTTACGTTTTTTAATAATTAATCTGTATCCCTCTCTAAATCTGTGCTGTATCCTATTACATATTATAAATGCGAAAGTTTGGATGTATGGTTAATTTTTATCCCAGAAAATTCATATTTTCCGGGATAAAAAGTACTCCGCGGGAACTCTCTTGAGTTCCCGCGTAGTATTTACTGCCTACCTACCTAATAAAAACATTTTTCATAACCTCAGAATACATAACGCTGAAAACAAACATAAATAAATGAAATGTACTTGTGTACCAAGATAATTATTATCATTGATTGATTAATTTTTTACAGATTTTAGCATTAAGATACGTACGTTACTTCGATATGTATATTTAGTTTGTAATTAGTCATGAATAGCTGGACGGGATTTTTTAATTAAAAATTATTTTGTAAATCACTATGCCTATTAAATATCTATTAAACTGGTAATAGATATTTGTATATTCAGTAACCTTTTGAACCTTCCGCAGGTACCTATGTGCGTCGAAGGCGATTAAATATCACTTGCTTAAACGTTCACCGGAAAACATCACGAGGAGGCCTGAGAGTCTTCCATTTCCCAAAGGTTTGGGAAGTTTGCCATTGTGGTAGACTATGGCCTAAAGTTTAGGACCTAGACCCATCTCACTCTGAGAGGAAGCCCATACCCGTAGATGACGGCGATGGGTCGTGAATTCGCGATGTATGAATGATTGAATCAGCAACGTGGATGAACCACTGTTGAACCTATATGTGATGACTGTTGAACCATGTTTTGTGCAAAAGGATTTAGGTAATGGCGGCGAGTTAGCAAATTTACCGATTTTCAATTATTTTTAATTTTAAAGACCAAGCAAGGACCAAGCTTATTTTAATCTGACATATTCACTTCTCTTACCATCTAAGCCTATTTATATCTATAAGATATCTATAGGTAGAAATAAAATTATTATAATGCACAAAAAAACTGATACGTAGGTCAGTACCTAATTATGATTTAGAGGGTAGATATATAATATATAGGTAAGTTGAGAGCATTTTGTAAATAATGATCATTTCACATATAAAAGGTGCATTTTTATCATGGATTTCCATGTTGTTAATATTTCACGATAACTTTATTAAATTTTCACTAAACTTTAACTTAATCTTTTTATCTTTTAGATTTTTTCACATGCATCTTATTCAAACATCAAAAATATCTCCAGAAACTCACCAATAAATTATTAGATCTCCGTTTTCAAATTTCAAATCCCCAGTAAACAGCACAAGGGACTTATTTATTTAAATTAAATTATTTATTTATTTACTTAAATATAAAATAAGATTTAAAAGTGTATTTATTTAAATTTAAACTGCGTTTATTAAACGGCCGCATGAAACGTGTCGATCTAATCGGCCATAGATAATTTTCGATTTTCTCTTTTCTTTTTTTTTCACGATCGCGTACAGGCAACGGCCTATTTTTCCCGTCAACGTATACACACTGGCCGCTAGTGCGGGACTTGGTTCTACCGCTTCTACGGCATCGATAGTAGCGAGATATAAAGCTGAATACAGGAAATACTACGGGTTTGCCATATTGAATTTGTGCTTAGGCTAGTACCGTATAAATATGCCATGATAAACTTGTAGATCAATCTAATTGAATGGTTTTCTATAAAAATGATATTTACAATCAACGAAAATTTTTGTTAAAAGCAAAGCTGAAGCATGTATAAAATATTTTAAATCCTAGAATCTGCGAGTATGTACTACCTGTTATTATGTATTTTCAAAAATATATAGATAGCTCGTTGTCTACGACATACCTACTCTGTAGCAAAGATATTTTGGATGGTTATACATATTTGAGGACTTAGAGAATGACATAGGCTACTTTTTATCCCGGAAAAATAAAAGAGCTCCAGCGGGATTTTAATAACTAAATCCACGCTGACAAAGTCACGGGCAATAGCTGCTTTATAATATTGGTAAGGATAAAAAATAACAACTACTCTCGTGTGAACAAAGCTTATACTAACTATGCAGTGATCTGTCACCGGTTCCTCGTGCTGTTTTTGCGATCTCACCTTAATGATGATAATGCTATAGAGGTGCGTGTTTTGAAAGTGCATTATTACACAAGTGTGAGACATGCAGTACTACAATTTTATATAATTATGAATTTTTAGCTTTTGCACACGTATTTCCCGGAAAAAATGTAGCCAAATGTGTCACTCTTCAAATCTTAAAAAAAAATCATGTTGATCTATGGTTCTGTTGCGGCGTGATTGAAGGACAACCAAACACACTTTCGTATTTATAATATGAGTAAGTAAGGAATCAATTTTGTATCTTTTTAAAATGAAGACACATCCATCGCCCATCCTAGCAAAACAACCTAGCAAAATACTTAGTTTATTTTTTTCATTTTCAGTGGCCTATTTGATGATAATTTCTATATTTTAACTAATTAGACAGATAAGATCATGATTGGATAGCCAAATTTTTGTTCACATTTTTTCAAATAATCATCTAATAATATCCAGTATCGAAAGATAAAAAGATATATTAATAGTAAAATCATTTGTGTTATCAATAGTTAAAATCGACAAATTATTATAATTTGAAATGTACGAAATAATATTCTTTAAACAAAGGAAAAGTTATTATAAGCACTTATATTGTTATCTTTGACAGTTTATTGTAAGTAAAAAATATTTATGTCCTCATGGTTAGATAATAAGGTTTATTAGGCTCTTGTAAACATTTAATCATTAGTTATATACCTGTTATCTTTAAACATGTCAATAAAGATAGGATTATATTCGACGTTTTCACCATATTATTGTCTTAAATCAACGACGGGTATATTTATATTATTTTTATGCTTTTTTTATGTTTATTCCGGTTAAACTATGTCATGGACTGAGAAAATTAGGAGTATGGACCAGAAACCTTATAAATCTAGTTTGTGTGCAGAAATGTAAAAGCGTCTATTTTAAAAATACTTAGAATATAATAGAAAATACTTTATTGTACATTAAAATAATAAATAACAAGAAAATTAACCCAATAAAAATAATAGTATTAGGTAATAGCGTGTATAGGCGGCCTTACAGGTTAGGAAAAGTCATAAAAATATCAGGATAGGTACCTATAGTGCAAAACTCATACATATTAATTAAATTTATTTTAAATACTTTTTTATTTAAATACCAACATAAAACATAATATATTATAATATATCATGTTTTATGTTGAATGTTGTTTAATTTCTGATTATAAAAAATTATATAACTTTTTTCTGATTATATAAAAAAGTGTTAAGTGTGTTTAGTGATTGTTAACAACCTAATCCTGACGTTAATAATTTTGATTTCTGGGGGAGTGTCTCTCCTACTATGTGATTATCTCTCTGTTTTGATTTAATCGATATCGATAATTTCTCAACCTAATTAAGCAACCCTAAAACAAACAAATGTTTTACAATGCTAAAATTAATTTATTTAGGTATGCATCCGATATGATACCCAAATAGGATAGGACCGGGAGTTTTCTTTTCACTATTTTTTTTTTGGGTTCCGTACCCAAACGGTGCCAGTGGGAGTCACCTGGGGAGTGCCCAGAGTGCCCAGAGTGGGAGTGGACCTTCGCTATCCGTCCATTCGTCTGTCAGCAGGCTGTATCCAGTATCTCATAAACCGTAACAGGTAGAAACTTAAAATTTTCACAGAATAGGTACGGCGTGTATTTCTATTGCCGCTATAACAACAAACGTGCAAGAAACGTGTTTTTTCGGCTTGTCTAACTTGTCTTGCTCGACTTGATGCTTTTACGATAATACGGAATCCTCCGTGTGCGAGTCGGGCTCGCACTTGGCCGGTTTTGCTTAACGCATTTTTAATCATCAGCTGGACGCTACAGTCATTGGCCACGATCGAAGTCGCGTAGTGCACAGGGTCCCTTATTGTATAGGTAAGATATGATGGTTATACTATATCAAGAAAGCGATGATTTTCCTCAATCATATATCTGGTTACTTTGATAGTGAACAAACATGCAAGGGGTAAACCCTGCTAAACCACTGCGCAATCGTACTGAAGGAAAATATTTTTACGAGTATCTATCTAGTATCTACCCATCGATGTAACTACCTAATAACATCCTAATAAGGAAAAGTCAAGCTTATATAAAATTCAAATTTTCACAAAATAGTTGTATAGGGAAAAGTCAAGACGATAAACTAAAATCATTATTCAATTAATTAATTACTTCAGAACTTGTTTAAAACACGAACTTAATAATTAATTTATGGTGGAGGATACATCATACACTACTGAACATAGCTTTTGCCCCTGTGACTTTTTCCGCGTGGATTTAGGTTTTGGTGTATTTTCAAAAACTGTGAAACACGTATCTCTTTTTAATCGAAAGGCATCATACCATGTACCTATCATGTATTTACGAGTAATCTGAAAAATTACGGACTCTTATGCAAACTTTCACCCCCTATAGGGATATATGTGTGCGTTCCCTCGTAGCTTCCTAACGAATGGACCGATTTTGATGCGGTTTTTTCTATGTGAAAGCTAACGTAATCCAGGTGAATCTTAGTTTTAATTTATGCAGATCTGCTCAGGGCTTTGATGTTGATCAGCTCATTTGCTATTCGATTAGAGGGTCTTACATTTCACTGGTGCGATTGATTTGACATTTGGGGTCTACTGTTACTTCGGATCATTTCCAAGATATGGTAACCTTGAGCTGATGCTGCAGCATCAAGTAGTCTGCGGGATACCCAAGTCCTCAACGACTTACAGCAGATATACTGTGTTTGGGCTCATTAAAATGGTCTCAATGAGTTGTTGTTGGATAGATGATGATCGAGGATCGAGAAAGATCTGATCATGGAACAGAAAAATGGGTAACAGGCTAACATAATATCAGATATATAATACTAGGTAATATTGTACATAATCCGGCCATAGCTTTACATGTCGGGAGTGTTTTAAATTTTTAATTTGTACTTGTTATAAGTACCTAGGTACCTATAGAACTATATCACTTTAGATCTGTTGAAAGTTTGTCTAAAAATTATTGCCGTAGAACAGTGTGTCGATAGCAATCACTTTCAACTGTTTAGTACTCTCTCGCTATTGCTTAAAATGCATGGATGAAGTGAAAATGCCATAAATTCAGCTAATCAGAAGTTATTGCATCACATTGTAGCATCAACTTTTAGACAGCAGCTTAAATTATTATGAACATAAAAACAAACCTCATCATCGCCCAAATCCTTATAATATTTTAACGACACAGTCACAATATTATTCTTCATTTTGCACAAAAAAGCACATCAACAAACTTCACTTATAGAAAAACGGTTCGTAAAAAATTCAATGTGTTCCAAAGTTTCTAGAAAAAGCTCGATTAAGACACTTAATATTTACACTTTCTAAATAAAATAAAACCTAGTTCGAGAGTTCAATAAAAATAACACTTTTTTCTACAAAAAAAACCCCGGGTCAGTTTTCGACTGCGCAAAAATTATGATACTGGCAACGATTTATGTATATTATTAAACGTATTGATTGATACTGTCCTAATTTTAATGGTTTAAGAAAGCTTTAAATTGTGATAAAGGATTTATTTTTCATAGATCCATGGATCCTTGCGGCCGGACAACATTAAAATAGCAAGCTCGATTCGATCTAGCTGTTTTTATATGACAGGGTATCTAATATACATATAGTACCTACATAAAATTTGAACGTTTTCCGCGTAGATATTATTTTCCCAGCGTTATTTATGTTTCACCTGAGATGTACTTAAGTGAGAACTGCGATGTACTTGATAAAAACCCCCGTGTTAGAGATACACAAATTGTAAATGCACCTGAATAAATATTTTTGTGTTAAAACAAATGTTGTAACTAGCTTTTTCCCGCGGCTTCGCTCACGTTAAGTTCGATTTTTCAAACCCCTATTTTATCCCTTTAGGGGTTGAATTTTTGAAAATACTTTCTTAGCGAATGCCTATGTCAAAAAAGCTGTCTGTGTGCAAAATTTCAGCCTGATCCGTCCAGTGGTTTGAGCTGTGCGTTGAGAGATCAGTCAGTCAATCAGTCAGTCACCTTTGCCTTTTATATATTTAGATAATAATAATATCTTGTATTTCTTTCTAAATTCCTCATCTTATACAGGTATAAGATGAGGAATCTACTTTTATCATATTATAGTAAGAAAATAAGTAGTTTAAGGACGACATTGAGTCATAATATCACAATATGCTTACAAACCCTGAGAAGAGAAGGCCTCTTCGGCCTTTTCCGCCATTTTCTCGCATCTGGGCCTACTACATAATATTAGGTACATATTAATTAAAAAGATTAAACGAATTTCCAAGTGAAGTTCGATCGATATTATATGAGTCGCTTCATTTGAAGATTCTATGCTACCTACTTACCTACTCGAATGATTTAAATTAGATTTTTTATTGATACAATTATGTATATAAAAAACAAAAAAAATTTTTTCCAAAAAAAAATGCATACAAAAAATAAAGTCAATGAATTTATCATTAGGTACATAATAGATTATATTACCTGCCTAAGGCCCATATTATACTAAGTATACTATTTAGTATTTATAGGATCCTATTTCGTACCATAGATATTCTATAGAGATTATCATATTATATATTTTCTAGGATGATAAATAATAATATAATCTATGTATCACGAAATAGGATCGTATAAATAGTAGGTATATGACGGGCTAATTCGTTAAAAAAAGACATTGATAGGATGCCCGTGTTACAAATACACAGGCACAAAAACAATATTCCCAAAAGAGAAAACTTCTCAGTCCATTCGATATGCCTATAGTAACTTACTTACATAGTGGATACATGTCTCACGCTTTTCACCTTCAGCCTATTTAATATTCTAGAAACAGACAGAACATTACTGTAAAAAGTAGTCAATTGCCAATAGCCTCAATTCCAGTTTGAATATTGCTAAAAATAAAATAATAGCAAAATATTTGCAGAAAACGTGTTTGTTGTCGCCAATGCGTAGCGCAAGTATTGCGGGTTGTAATTCAATTTACATATCAATAAAGAAGGATACGTAATTAAAATCTTATTTCTTTCACAAAGGAACTACCTGTATGGAAATCCCGACCGCGAATTTTCTGAAGTAAAGTATCTAAAAGTTAACCATGTTAAGTTCAGCCACGAGGAAAAACTAGCTATTAGATAAAACAGCCTAGAAAATATTAGTTTATACGGGTTTAGGCAAAAGACTTTCGACTATCTGATTCCAGAGCTTTTTAATTCACCACTGCCAGTTACTAACGAGTATACATACTTTTAATGAAAATCTTTTATTTTGTAACTGCCTCGTTGATCTAGTTCGACTGCAGATGAAAAGATCCTGGATTCGATTCCCGGGTGGTTTTTCTGTGAAGAAATTCTCAGTACCAGCCCGGAGTTAGGAAGTTAGCGGCGTGCCACGTAAAGCACTCTCCAATCGTATTTCCGCCCCACCGGACTATGAGAGTGAGGGAATAGAGATAGCACACACACTTGTGCACTATAACATCTCCCACGCAGATGGCTAATCTCTGAGGAGGTTAGCCGCCGTGACCGAATGCGAATGCGACATTATTTTTATAATGAATGAAGTATCTACAGCCAACAAGGTATTTGAACTGCATGTTGACATTAATTACTTACGCATACAATAAATAAGGACAAAATACATTCTTGTCACGCAATTACATGTCAGTTTTCCGAAATCAAGATTGTGATAGAGGAAACAGGAAAGTTGCGTACTGACGTCATGCCTATAACTCGGGCTACGTGATATACGGAACGTAAATTATAGATACTAAATCTGACTCCTTATTAATTTATACTCACTCCCTACTTAACCCATACTTATATATCTCTATAGCTTTTCCCGCGGTTTCGCTCACGTTAAGTTAGATTTTTCAAACTCCTATTTTACCCATTTCGGGTTTGAATTTTCAAAAATCCTTTCTGAGCGAATGCCTACGTCAAAAAAGCTGTCTGTGTGCTGAACTTCAGCCCGATCCGTCCAGTGGTTTGAGCTGTGCGTTGATAGGTCAGTCAGTCGGTCACCTTTACATTTTATAAGAAGAAAGAAGACTATATTCGTGATGTGATGTCTATAGACATTCCTACAAAATATTATAAATGCCAAAGCTTGTTTTTTTTATTCTATGACAAGATAGCCCTTGACTGCGATCTCACCTGATGGTAAGTGACGATGCAGTCTAAGATGGTAGCGGGCTAACTTGGAAGGGGTATAGCAGTGTAAATTCAACCCATACCCCTAATCGGTTTCTACACGCCATCGTGCCGGAACGCCAAATCGCTTGGCGGCACGTTTTTGACGGTAGGGTGGTAACTAGCCACGGCCAAAGCTTCCCACCAGACCAGACCAGAGACAATTTAGAAATAATAAATTACTAAATTAATTGTCCCCGCCGGGAATCGAACCCGAGACCTCCCAGTTATAAGACCACAGCGCTCACCACTGCGCCAGGGAGGTCGTCTTTATTGTTGGTTTTCCTTTTAATCGCGCAGCAGAAAGAACGGATGAACGGATATTTTTTGTATAGGTAGGTATAGTTATGTGATTAATGAAAAGAGGTTAAAAAAAAAAACAAAATCCAAAATACCCTCAACAATGAGGAATACACAGATAAGACGCAGTGTGAAACGACTGTTTTACTCTGCTTACTATGTTAATCTATATAATATAATTTAATTAATATTATAAGTATAATAATATTAATTGTTATAAATGCGAAAGCGTGAAGAAATAAACAACATGGACCTGTACAATTGAGGACCTGGGAGAGTGACATTTAGACTACTTTATTTTTATCCTAGAAAACCCAAGGTTTCTCGGGGGATTTTCCAGAACCCGACTCCATGCGGACGAAGTAGCGGACGAAAACTGGTTCGGAATAAAAGTACTTTTAATTATGTAGAGTCCTTCGTAGTCGAAAGCAGGTAGGTAGGCCTGGATACAGTAAGATTTGCGTTTGTAAAAGCTACGACTAAGAAAAATGATTTTAAATAGGTACCTTGAGGTTTAATTTGTTACTCTACGTGGATATTTATAACGTTGTAATTAAGTGACAATCGCGTAACTTCTACCTACCTACGTGATGTGATTTAAACAAAAATAACAAATATCAGTATAGTATTGAAAAAAGATATCAAAATATTCGTCATTATAAGATCGTAGATTAAGAGCGAGGTTATTTGATTAAAACAAATTATAAACTAGCAAGCACCTTAATCTGAGTTAACCTAAATACTCAGGGAAATGTCTAATGGTAGGTCAACTTTTAGCTCGCTAATACTGCATCGTCATTTACCATCAAGTGAGATCGCAGTCAAGGTCTATCTGGTCATAAATTAAAAAAATCGGTCAGTACTTTGGTATCAATAATGATAATTTTCTACCACAGTTCAATTGATGTCAAACATCAAAACCTTTGTCGAACTCTGCTCTCGTATTTCAAGGCATTCTGTCTATAAACCTATTGTTGTCTAACTATTTGCAATAATTTTGGAAACTCTTAATGATAAAGGCTCTGTATTGTAGAGAGAGAGAGTTATAGCCATTGCGTAGTTGGGATTTTACGTTTAATGTAATAGGTAGGTCCGACTTGGTTTGGAGTACCATTTTCATTTTCATTGTAATTTGTTTTTAATGTTATAAGTTTAGGTTAAAGTAAAATTGCTCATTAGCCGTATTTCGGCTAGATTGTAATATTAGTGAGTAAACATTGTAGTGTATACTTACATTACTGAAAAAAAAAAAAAAATGTAATTTGTAAATTGGATGCAATGGCGTCAAACGCAAACGCCGCAAATACCCCAACGCAAGGGTAAAACATGCGACAAGTATCCAGATTATATTTACTTTGATCTAGTAGATGTAACCAAATCACATCACATCACACAGATATTACAAAGGCGAAAGTTTGTACGTGTATGTTTATTGTGTATAATTAAAAAACCTTAATCCACGCGGATGAAGTCTCAGGCATCGTCTAGTAAAATCGAAAATCGAAATAGGTAGTTTTTAGTTTCATAGAACAAGAAAAATTCCCAAAACCATGGCCTCGTCACTCGGCACGTCTATGTTTGGTTTTGTGAAATCAACATACCTAAGTGCCTGGTGGCAAATCTGGCGTCCAAATATTTGATATCAAAGACATAAAAATATTTTTAAGCTATTGCATAGCTTCTATCGCGGGCCTTGAGCGTGGAGACCGAATCCAGAAATTCCGTAACGAAAATAACCTGACACGGGACTCCTCTCACCGCTAGATGGCGTTGATAAAAAATGTTATGCAATAGCTTTTCCGCGGCAGTCTCCGAGTGCCACACGTCTTTTTTTTTATTTCTGATTGAAGTTTACTCTCTATGGTTAGCGTCTTCTCCGGAACTGCAAGTCATCACAACATTTACCTTGGCATTGGCTACAGGTCACCGGCAATGCAGCGGTTGTGTTGGCCTTACGTGACCTGAGTTTCTCGACAGTTTGGCACTTATTAATATTAAATACTTGCTCATGCTGAGGAAGTCGCGAAGAATTCCTTAACTGATCAAAAATTATAACTCCTTGTGCTTTTAAAATCAATGTAATCTCAACTATACTAAAAGGACCACAAGTTCGCGTATTACTATATATATAGCTACTCGTGCTGATTCACTGATTGACTGACTGACTCACTGACTCATTGATCACCTCTCCTGTAAAATTTTGTATGGAAAAATTTTTTTTCACTCACGGTTTCGTATAGAGGAGAACAATTCATTCGGAACAAAAATATGGAGAGAGCTGATGATTGAGGATTTCGGAGACGGGTGAGGAGCACCGGCCAGGGTATCGATGATAGGTGGGGGGTGTTCAACCAAATGTCACTCGAAACCTCATCCAATTGGCAGAGAGCCGAAAAAAACTTTCAAAATGGCAGATTCAAGATGGCGGCCATACAATTTTTTTTTGTGTCTATCTCGAAGAGTATAAGAGATGGAAGAGTGGTTTCTTGGCAAAAGATGATCAGGAGCCGAAGTTCCACTTGGTGAACAGAAAAAAAATTCAAGATGGCGGAATTTATTTTTTTCCATACAAAATATATGCAAGACTTTAATACGGTTCCTTTCCGAAATTTCTGATGATTTCGTATAGAGGACAAAAATTCATTTGGATGAAAAATATGGAGGGAGCTGATGATTGAGGATTTCGGAGACGGGTGAGGAGCACGGTCAGGATATTGAAGATAGGTGGAGGGTGTTCAAACAAAAGTCACTCGAAACCTCATCCAATTGGCAGAGAGCTGAAAAAAACCTCCGAAATGGCGGATCCAAGATGGCGGCCATACAAATTTCGTCGGTGTTTATTTAAGAGACTATAAAAGATGGAAAAGTGCTTCCTTGGAAAAAGATGATCAAGACCCGAAGGTCTACTTTGTGGACAGAAAAACCGCGGTTCGCTTTAGCGAGCCGCGCACCCACGCGCCCTACTAGTATGGAATATAATTATCATTATGATTTTTTTAAATCCTTATATATTATTCGTTACTTATAAGATAAAGTCATTTTCCCAAAATCTGTTTAGTGTGTGGGCCACAAGATAACACTTATTGATTTATGTTTGTCTTTTCTTTTTGATGTTTGTAGATTTAAATAAAAATAAAATAAAATAAAAGGTAAATTTCGTATTACAGTTATTTTACTTTAGAAATAAGAGGACGATTTCATTCCAGACCAGAACCAAAAATTTATCGAACACAGAACTTGCTTGGCTTTGAAACTATCATAACACTATACTAAAGGTGTAATAATATATTGAACTTTTGCGAAACCAGTTGCTCTTCCAAGTTCATGGTCGCATAATATCGACGCTCAATAATATTATATGTTTTTAAAAAAGGCGCTCCGTCCGGTTATATTGGCCTTTTGTGATGAAAATATTTATCTACTATACTTTTTATTATTAATTTGATTTTTTTCAAACTATAATTTAGTCAAAAGAAATTAAATGCAATTCATAATGCATGACAGATAGGACAGCTAAAATATTATTGGTATATTTATCGATAAACAGTTTAGAAGAATCATCAAAAAGCACTTTAGGTACATATTATAAAGGCATCGTTTTGAGGCAAAGAAGGCAAGTGTTTAGTTGATCGTAAAAGAAGGTCTGGAAACTGGATCGTTTTTAGCATTATAACTCAGATAAGGTAGGATATATTACTATTCTATTATTAAGGAAATGGACCATATAATTTTTTATTCGTTATTTTACTTTTTTAAATGTACTATGTGTGTATATTTCCATTATGCTACTATTTAATTTCAACTGTCACTTTAGGTCGTCTCAAGATCGCAATAACAACCAAATTGGACGTGCTATATTTACAATAATGATTACCACGATTTAAAGAAACAAGGTTTTATTTAGATCCGTGTCGATAACTGTTTTAGTTAGTAGACAGTTGATCTTCATGAATGAGTTATATTTTAATGTTGATATTTGGACAAATTTTGGAAAAATATTTCAATTTTGCTATTATTCTGCTCTACTACTATGGAAAGTTTTTACCGCGCTGTTTCTGTGTGTTATATTTAAAATGCATAGCTACAATGATTTACCGAGTTTCATATTAGTACGAGATGATGCCGGCGAATTTGTCCGCGTGGATAAAAATTTTTCCACGAGAAATCTTTAATTTTCCGAAATAAAATGTAGCCTGTGTTAATCTTGGGTATGAGATATATGCATTCCAAACAGTCAAATTGATTCATTCGTCGACGCGTGAAGGAGTAACAAACATACACACACATACACACACACACGTCATACACATACAAACTATCGCCTTTATAATATTAATGTGTTGTGAAAAATCACGATCTAATGTTACAATTGCTATAACAGTATTAATGATGTTAATATTTTTTCAAAAAAAATTAAAAACGAATAATAATATTCATACTTTTAAGATACAGCAATAGGAGATACCTTAAGAAATAAGGAAATATACAATTTTTTTCTACTAATGTATTATATATAGAATGTACGAGTAAGTACGAGTAGGTAACTACTAGATGAAACAAGTAGTTAGGTACACGCCTTCAAACTACACTGGTGTGGTTAGGTAAGCAAAGCTACATCAACATCATTTTCTTATTGCAATATGCAAAGATGCTATCAACATAATGTGTTATGCGACCACTTATTTTGCATAGAAAATACGTCGTCAAGTTTCTACTTCGTAATTACTAAGGTATTGCTATCAAGGCCTCCTTGGATTTTTTTTCATCAGTGTTTCTGGAACCATGATATTTTTGATGATGGAGTTAATTTTATTATTATATTTTCATAACAATAAATTGTTTTAAAATATTTTTGAGTAGTAAGCCAAGGGGGAGAATTTTCTAGAATCTAAATATGTATAATATTATCATAGAACGTAAATATGTAATAACATAATGATAATTTAATTACACATTCTTTACCTAACAATCGGCTAAACCTAAGTAATATAATATATGTAAGTGATGATAATATGAGTGATGGGTTGTTAAATGTTTTCCGTCGGTTATAAATAACAGTAGATATTCGAATTAAACATATAGTTACGCCGATGCTTCATAAAAAAGTTTCATTAGCTCAACAGTTTAATCATTATTAAATTTGAGTGAATTACTATATGAATAAAGTATGGCAGCTTTTTTGGCAGATCATAGAACCAAGAAGAGAGACCAAGAATTGCAACTCATGTCTACTATTAGCGTTGACCAGTGACTAAAAGAATAGCTTCTGATCTCTTTAGTTCATAAGTATACTAATCTTAAGTTATTCTGTAAAAGTACAAATAATTTGTAAACGAGTGGTAATGCTTTAGTCAAGACTGGTATGACTATAGTTACCTATAGTGCACGATGTTACAGTATATCCATTTAATGCACTAATGTGATTGCCGGCTGCAACCAACGCGTTGTTTGCAAACTTGAAAACAAATAAAATCCTAGCTTGAATAGGGCGGACGATAAAAACCATTTTTATTTTCATTTTATGATCACAAAAATAAAAGAGATTTAGGTACAAAAATAAAAACAATATGAAAAATCACGAAAGGACAAATATAGATGTGATAATCGAAAATGCTTTAAGTAATAAGCATGAACATTTTTGTATTTAATTAATTTTGATGAAACTGTTTTTCCATTTTTAGAACTCGGCATGAATTTACAGTAGGTACTTACTTACTTTACTTTCTCGATTGTATTAGCTTTCAAACAGTAAAAGCAGCATCAAAATCGGTCCTTCGTTAGTGAGCTACATGGGACCAGTTACGCAGATCTATACAAAGATACACAATACATGTAAAACTTATGACAACTCTCTCTTTTAAATGATTGTGCTACAGTTTGAATATTAAGCTATTGCATAGCTTCTATCGCGGGCCAGCGTGGAGACCGAATCCAGAAATTCCGTAACGAAAATAACCTGACACTGGACTCCTCTACGGTGAGCCGCTAGATGGCGCATTTTTTATCAACGCCATATAGCGGTGAGCCGCTAGATGGCGTTGATAAAAAATGCTATGCAATATCTTTACCGCGGCAGTCCCCGAGTGCCACACGTCTTTTTTTTTAAAATTTATTTTCAGTTTAGAAAGTGTTTCACTATACCTAGTTGTAAATAACTTACACTGCATTACACAATCCTGATAGCAGCTAAAAACTTGAATTTCCTAGCGCTTACGCATTTCCTTATAGGATTAGTTGATATAAAATAATAAGGAAGTGAGAAATCACAACAAATGCCATAAAAATGAATAGGAAGAAATATAATTCATTTATTCTAGTCTGCTAATATAGAGAAGTGTAACGCAATTTTTTTATAATAAATTATAAAATCAATACGCAATATTGTTGATAAATAATAACAAAGAATGTAGTCGACATTGGTATTTTATAATTATATACTTAAGTACATTTTTAATATTCTATAATTTTATCTTATTAGAATAATTTATATCCGATACCTAAGCTAATTAGGTCTGTCGCAATTTATTTATTTTATTTTATTACATTGTTAACTAAAAAAAAAGAGATAATCCTTACGAATATCCTTACTTCCTTACTAATATTATAATTTATGCGAAATTATGTTTGTTTGTTGGATTGTTGGTTTATCCTTCAATCACGCTACGGAGCTACAGATCGATGTGATTTTTGCATGGGTATAGTTGGCTACTTTTTATCCCGGAAAATTAAAGGGCTCCCGGGGGAATTAAAAAACCTCAATCCACGCGAACGAAGTCGCGTGCATGAGCTACTTATTGGATTTTTAAAATGGCTGCCGCCTTAGTTTCCAGCCCGATGTTAATTAATGATGTAAATTAGTTTATATATTGATACAAGCCGTCATGCATGGGAAGCCATGCCAACGAGGTTACACCTAGTATTAGATACACTTTCAACAGTTTAATATTTCTTGTAAAAACATACGCATTAGATAAGCGGTACCTATCTGAAAAAAACTCAAGAATTCTTTCCCTGCCGTGAAAAATCATTAATAAGTTTCCACTAGGTAACTTATTAATGATGAGCGATTATTTGGGACTGAAATTATTGTATGGAAACAAACACTCATAACAACAAGTGAATTTTTGCAAGTTTTAGCTGGTCTGGTATTCTTCAGCAATAAAATTAGGAAATTCCCATTTTAGCATAGTAAGGAATGCAAACTTTTAAATGTAAATTACTTGTCAGTTGACACATTTTTTTCGATTACAAGTTTGCCCTTGACTGCTATCTCACCTGATGGTAAGTTAGGATGCAGTGTACGATCCTTACTAATAATAAATGCGAATGTTTGTTTGTTTGTTGGTTTGTCCTTCAATCACGCTACAACAGAGTTGTGGACCGCTGTGATTTTTACATGGGTTTATTTGAGGACCTAGAGAGTCATATAGACTACCTTTTATCCCGGAAAATTAAAGAATTCCCATGGGATTTTTAAAAACTAAATCCACGCGGGATTCAGCTAGTAGAGTATACGACTAGGCAAGTGTTGCTTGATGGTAGCGGACTAATTTGAAAGAGCTAAACGCTAATAGCTTGGCGGTCAGCCCTTGACTGATTGTCACAAAGAACCACGCCCAAAGACAACCACCAGACCAGACCAGAGACAATTCAAAAATTATAAAATCCTCAATTGCCCCCGCCGGAAATCGAACATGAGAACTCCCGTTAATAAGATCACAATGCGCTACACTGCGCCAAGAAAGTCGTCTGAACTCTGAACCTAAAAAAATATTATATTTATTAATGAAGAACCCCAGAAATACGAGGTAGGTATCTGCCTAAAATTTCAGCTGTACTAAAAATACTTAACCACAGAAAAGAAAACATACCTTTTTGGACAGCCGAACATTTTTCTCCGAGAGGACAAAGCCTCCGTTGTCATAACAACGCTGCTTATTGTCCATTTTCCTTAATAACTACCTAAAAATGAAGTTTTTATTTTCCTTCCTAGTATAAAACACCTTCTCTCACTTATCGTTATCACACACTGCACAATATAAAACACCTTGAGATTATTGCATGCAACTGGAGAATTGTTAACAACTTTACATTTAAATAACCTTCTTTGTAACAAAAGAAAATTATTATAGTCTATGGTAATAGACTACTGGCCCGGTTCAAAAATGGATGGGTCATATGAACCACCAGGTGACCTATATAGGACGATATAAGAGCATAAAATAATACGATTCAGCACTATGCCGTCACTTGTAAGCTGTCCAACTGAGTGCTGGTGAGAATTGAAAAGTGCAGGTAGAGGGAGTACATTTTGGTCATATATTTTTGTACGGCATTTTATACCATCGATAGATCCATGAAAAATAATAAGAAAGCGCGCAGTGCCGTACAAAAATGTGGATCCACAAAGTCGGTAAACTTTTTTGATTTTCTGAAAATTTCCAAGGTAAATTTGGTCATTTGATTCTGTACGGCATCAGCTTCATACTGTTTCAATACAGCTTCTAATCCATTATTCCGCAATGCCATACAAAAATCATGCGACAAGGGAAAAAAATCGAAGGTTGCAACTCCCTCTCTTTTCGTGGTCCAGGGGGTGATTTGATACAACATAAAATTAATTTATTTTGAAAGTATTTTATGCAAATATTTTTTTACATGCCGTACATTTTCGTTGGTCCAAAGTTTTGTATGGGTTGAGGTCCTTGAGTTTTTTTTCCCCTACAAAACTTTGGACCAACGAAAATGTACGGCATGTAAAAAAATATTATCTATGCATAAAATACTTTCAAAATAAATTAATTTTATGTTGTATCAAATCACCCCCTGGACCACGAAAAGAGAGGGAGTTGCAACCTTCGATTTTTTTCCCTTGTCGCATGATTTTTGTACGGCGTTGCGAAATAATGGATTAGAAGCTGTATTGAAACAGTATGAAGCTGATGCCGTACAGAATCAAATGACCAAATTTACCTTGGAAATTTTCAGAAAATCAAAAAAGTTTACCGACTTTGTGGATCCACCTTTTTGTACGGCACTGCGCGCTTTCTTATTATTTTTCATGGATCTATCGATGGTATAAAATGCCGTACAAAAATATATGACCAAAATGTACTCCCTCTACCTGCACTTTTCAATTCTCACCAGCACTCAGTTGGACAGCTTACAAGTGACGGCATAGTGCTGAATCGTATTATTTTATGCTCTTATATTGTCCTATATAGGTCACCTGGTGGTTCATATGACCCATCCATTTTTGGACCGGGCCAGTAGTCTATAACTTTCGCGCGTAAATTACAGGTGGCAGTCTAGACCGCGGGAAAACCGTTCAGCAAGTAACGCTGGAGTGTACTGCGATGATTTTAAGGCTTTACCGAAATAAATACAACATTGAACTGCACTAACCGCTCCGTAACTGGAATGGAAAAAAAATAATTCGCGGGGTTCGCTTAATTAAAGCCAAATTTGGTACATTTCGTGTACCTTCGACATGATTTTCTGGACTCAGGGATTGCTTTTTTTGGTTGAATTTCGAGATACAGATGCGATGCAATGTGATTGTATATCGATATTAAAAAGCGGCTAAAGTTCGATTACTATAAAACCAGTAAGTATAAAATAAATATTATGTCCCCACAATTTAAGGTTCCATCAAGGTTCCCTAGTAAATAGGTAATAAGGGTTATAGTCCAGTCTATCTTTACCTCATTTTTTTCACAGAAAATATTTTTTTTTAAAGAAAATCTACAAAAGTTGCATGCACTAAATGATAATACGGCGGCTTATAATGTATGAGCATTGAGCGCTGATCTTTATCAACCGAAAGACGTTCACATGGTTTCTTTTAAAGACTTCCTTAGTGTTGTGACGCCCTGTATGCAGTAGCTCTGCCTGCAACTCATCTGATGTGGCAATGGAGCAAATAGTTCGGAGAACCGATTGTCGTTGGAATCCTCCCAAGATGATGGAGTGGCAATCTCACACGCGAACCGCAGTGTTGGCCGATCCCCCACTGAGTAAACCGACGACATTGCAGACGATCGCTGATTTAAAACTAATAAAAATACTTATTTTAAATAAACTCTGACAAAACTTTGCCGCGTGCAAAAATCAATAACATTAATAGAACCATGTAGAGGAAGCAAATCGCTTGCCGCTATTACCTTCACAGGTCATTGACCGTATGATTATATAGCTTAGAAAAAAGGTGAGGAAAATGTTTTAAGTACCTAGTACGACTTTAATAAAGCATTCTAGAGTCAGGTTCAATTTCAATTCGTATTATTTCTGATTATGTGATGGTGAATGATGCAGGTGTTCATCATTCATCATCACAAATGACGAGAGTTTTATTTCAATGAGAAATATCTCCCGAAACTTATTGTTTTCACACGTTACATTACCTACTTATTATTTCAACAGGTTATTTTCTATGTTTCAGATTTTCTATAGTTTTAGTATTAATTTAGATTCATTATTTATATATTCCTCCGGTGACCGGAGGGCTGAAAGTTACCTCGGCCAACATATAAGTTTGGCCCACTTGGCCATTCAGCGGGGTTACGCAGCCAGCGTTCTAAGCACATTTTCCTCTTTCCAGTGGTTTAGATGGGTTTAGACGATATTTCTGATATTTTGAATTTTATTTTAATTTAGATTTTAGTTATGTTGTAGATATTACGATTTAATTTTATTTTAAAAATTATTAAGTCACTATTTACGTTTAAATTGTGTAATTCCTTTGCTAAACAATAAAGTAAATTATTCTAGGCAGGTTTTATTTTTAAAATTATTATTTATATTTTATTATCTTCTTATCTTATTACACACGCTTATAATTATAAGTTTTATTACAGAATAAATAAATCTGATGATTTTACGTTTATTATATAATATCCTTTGTACATTATATAAAAAAAACTAAAATACATACCTACTTACTTCTAAAATAATGGAGCCCCGTGTCCCACGGAGCCAGGGTCAAAATAATATTAAATTACTATCGAGGTTTTATATTTTCGCCTCTTTACCTCTTTTAATTTATATTCGCATGTAATTTGCTCATTAAAACTATTGTTTTTACCCATAACCTATTTAAATAGCTCATCACTACTTAGGTAAGTTATTATAATTAATTTATCTCAAGTTGCCGTACAAATAAAAAAATACTTATATAATTTGGCTATAATTTGGTCATTTAAATGGGAATTTAATTCAAATGTATTGTAATCTAATTTTAATAATTAACGCCAAAAAATGGCAAATATCATACGAATTCGTTTTAAAATTAACAATAAAAATATTGAAAAGATAGAGTTTTTATTTTCACCGTCGATTAGGTAAAAACCAGATTAGAAGAAGCGTTAGTGAGTTATTATGCACAATAATCGAAACATAATTTAAAAATCATTAAATGTCATTCAAATCATAAAATGACAATATTACAGGATGTAACACTTCTCTACGCTCACTTGCCTATAATATGTATCTATAGCTGATGTTCTAGGTCAGTGAGGGAAAGGGCCCTAATACCCGACTAAGTAGGTATATCTACGAGACTGCCTGCATAATGGATCAATGTATGGCTGCTTCTTCGACCAGTGTGCGTTTGAAACCCTCGTAGAAATCGTAAGACTTGACGAAAATAGTTAAGAGTTGGTATCTAACACCCTCACCATGCCACCGTCAAAATACGTTTTAAGTGAAAGCTGAAAACAAAATCCTTTCGCATGGGGCCTCTTTGTATCTTCTTCTAGTCGATATAAGTCGATAGACATTCGATAGGGTGCCAACACTGCGCTTTCTGGAGCGTGGTCGCCATACCAGCACCTTGGAAGCCCAACGGGCATCAGTTCGCCATTTTC
Source organism: Hipparchia sbordonii (assembly GCA_038048805.1). NCBI lineage: Eukaryota > Metazoa > Arthropoda > Insecta > Lepidoptera > Nymphalidae > Hipparchia > Hipparchia sbordonii. The sequence continues at coordinate 1,713,103 of JBBIWI010000007.1, forward strand.
CCTAAGCTTGGGGACACGCTGAGCTATGTTGGTAACTTTGGTTTTCCTACGGATCTCTTCGCTTCTGATATATCCCGTAGGGATACTCTCATCTACACTGCGGGCGATAGAGATAGCTTTCTCTGTTGCCTGCTGAGGCCTGAGTGAGCCACCTTCGTACAAGACCCATTAAGACCCATATAGCATAGCAAAGTCGCTTACTATGCATTCGGATCCATAAATCAGTTTTATAATCACTATTTCTCTTCTTAAAGAAACATGTAATTCTTTTGCAAAAAACAAACAAGATGAGTATCCTAGAGTATTTATTAGATACCTAACTCTAGGGCAAGCATATGATTCTAGTTCTTGGGTTTGGAAGCTTATAGAAACAAGAAAGTGGCAGGGAAATGATCGCAGTAGGTATTAAGTAAACTTGCAATTACGTGTACAGTTACCTATTTTTCACGAGCAGCAAATAATTTATCGAGTGCTGACACGTGATCATTTATCTCGTAGAAACTAGAAAGTAACTTGTAACGAATACGTTGAAAACTTCGGTGTCCAGTGAAAATTGTGTCAATACAGAAAACTATTATAAATACTATAAGAGTTACAGTAGGTACCTAGTCAGTTACAAGTACTGCATACTTACTTAGTGATATGAGTTGAATACTAGATTTCGTTCGCGACTTCGCCCGCGTGGTTTGACATAATTCCTCAATGTGGTTTGAGCGCGCGCGCATTTTGAGCACTGCTTTTTTTTTAAAAAAGAATATCAGCCGAGTTGAACTTGACTGATATTCTCCTCTCCCCTCCAAATAAGTGAAAGCTTGTGTTAAGAGTGGGTACGACAATAGTGCAACGGTTGGGATCGAACCTGCGACTTTTCAGTTTTCGGTCTGAACCTTTAACCGTTGGGCTATTGAGGCTTCGATAGATCAGTTAGTCAGTCAGTCAGTCACCTTTTCCTTTTATTAATCAGATTAAAAATTAAAGTACACTTAATTTCAATTACTTGGTAAGGCCTACGTCCTTCGTGACGTAGGTATAACGTACCTAAAAGTTTTATCATCATCGGTCCAGGGCATAATTCGGGCAAAAATATTATTGTGACCTTAGGGGCTACCAAATTGGTAGAAACATAATATACTCGTAATTTACAAGGAAGGTGTTCAGACTCAACAGAGATATAAAATCTCGTAAAAAATTATGTAGGCACTCCGGACAAGATACAACGCACTGTAAATTGGTATAATTTATGGCAAGATTTTTATGTTCAATAGCCGTAATGGCTTTGCAAAATAAGACCATGGACTTAAAAGTTGTTGATTTTGGAAACTTTTGATTTTTTAAAGTAGGTACGTATTTACTTACCGATATTTACCGAAATAATTGAAAAGGTACCTATAATATAAGGAACGCTTCGACAAAAAATTTACATTTTAAAAAGGCATAGATAAGAAAATCAAATTCAAAAACAGTTTAAAATAATTGTATATTATTTTTAGTAATTTAAAACAATCTAAAATAATAAGTTTAGGTCGCAGCTTTAATTATAAGTTTCAACTTTCATGGAAATATTCATGTAAGGACGGTTTCCTTCGGTCTCCATAAAAAATACCTACTTACTTTTATTATTACGGTTAGTAAAAACATGTTTCTAGTTCAAGTAAGTAATAAAATTCACTATATTTATGATATCAGGCGAGATTATTAACACGCCATGTAATTTTATAAAAAACTAGCTGTTGCGCGCGACTTCGTCCGCGTCAATTTATGTTACTATGATCGCGATTAAGAAGTTTTTAAAAGAATATAATATATTCTTTTATCCATATTTAAAACAAGCTAAACTTTTATTTAACAAATCGTTGTACGAATTGTTTGGATCGCCGCGGCGGAAACAGTCGTCAACATGATAAGTGCATTAGCATTATTATCTCGATAATTACTCACTTGCATTTGGCCCGAAAAACTCGGTCACTTAATGTCTTACATTACATTCTTCTGCAATACGAATATTATTTTAAATATGGATAATTTTCCCCGTTTGTGCAACATTTTTCACTAATGCTTCGCTCCTATTGGTCGCAGCGTGATATTATATAGCCTAAAGCCTTTCTCGATAAATGGACTATCCAACACAAAAATAATTTTTCAATTCGAACCAGTAGTTCCTGAGATTAGCGCGTTCAAACAAAAAACTCTTCAACTTTATATATTAGTATAGATATGAGGAATAAAACACAATTTTGAATTTTTACGTACTAATTGGAAAGACGGTGTTATAATTTTTATTTTCCAATTTGACCCTGATCTTTCTTGCCAGTGCAAGAAAGATCACATCAGTATGTGATCTGCGATTACATATATTATATCTACTGTTTATCGAATAAAAAGTTCATTGGTTGAGTTTGTGTAACTAAACTTAAAGTTTACTAGATGATGCCCGCAACTTCGTCCGCGTGGGAAAGGTTTTAAATTTCCGCTCTTTAATTTTCCGGGATAAAATGTAGCCTAAATGTTAATCCTGGGTATGAGCTATCGCCATTCCAAATTTCAGTCAAATCGGTTCATTTGTTGCGGCGTGAAATGAAACGGGAATGGGTCTGCTTTTGCCTGCCTGTGTTGACATGTATTGAATTGTATTTATTTGTATTTGTATTGTATTTATTTTTACTTGTATTGTACTCAGGAAAATTCATCGTGGAAGCACTGAATACATAGCATAGTTTCAATAACAATTGTAAAATTTTTATTTTTTTGAAAAGAGCAACCGCCGAGTTTCTTGCTGGCTCTTCTCGGCAGGAAAGGCATTCCGAACCAGTGGTAGATTCATTGACGATTCAAAAGTGCTTGTAAAAAGTTTATTTGAATAAAAAATATTTCTATTCTATTCTATTCTATTCTAGACTTAATTACTAGGCCAAGAAAAGCGTGCTTGTTTTATTAACATAGGATTAAGGAAATCGCTTGGTCGTTAATCAAATTCTTAAAGGCGCGGTGCATTTTAAGTAAGGAGGTAAATCAAAGACTGATTGGAGTTCAGAAAATTCCCGGAAAATGGGTGTTCTTATGAACCATAATATCAATGATATTTTTACGAATTGAACCCAATTGAAAATGCTAATTTGTATGGGCACATCTATATAAGTTGGCTAAATAAATCGCTTTTTAGGTACGAAAAACTAACTTCAAATACCTATGCACCTTTAATAAATCCAGCGAATACCGACGCGATACACAGTGGCGTAACTATAGGGTGGCAAGACGGCAAAATGCCACGGGCCCCCAGCCTGAAGAGCCTATCTCATTGGTTGAGCTTCTTTATATTGGGGGAGGGAGGGCCCCATCCGATGAATTTGCCACGGGCCTCAAACGGTCTAGTTACGCCTCTGGCGATACATGTCGTTCGCTCTCCTACATAGACTTATCTCCTATTCAAATCGAATAGCAAATTATTTAAAAATCAACAATATCCACTATTTATTCTCATTATTCTCAAACAAATTATTTTCTATTATTTTATATTTATCCTTATCAAAATTATAAATGCGAATGTATGTTTGTTTGTTGGTTTTTCCATCAATCTACGGATCGACGTGATTTTATGCACTGATATACTTGAGGACCTGGCGGGTTACCTACTTTTTATACCGGAAAATCAAGATGATCCTGCGGGATTTTTAAAACTAAATACATGCGGGTGGACGAAGTCGCTGGCAGCAACTATTTATTTGTTAATATCTGTATGGTATAAAGCGTGAATATTAAATTATTATATAGTAACATCGACGCAACTTAATTTATAATAACGTAATATTTAATGTTTTACAACATATACCTAGGATTTCTTTATAAAATTCGGAGACCCATTCCTAGATGATGATAACTCAGCGTTAGAAGAGCTAGTCTCCTTGCTGCAAATATAATTTATTTTTGACCCAATAACATCAGGATAATTCCCTGACCGGAATCTCTATGCTAGGCTGAGTATAAAGAACAATTCTGTACCACCAAACAATGCACAAAGCTATGTTGATCCAAACAATAATGTCATTGAGACGGATAGGCCAGTTAAGTCCATCAGATGGCCCGCATCCGGTTGATATCACAGGATAACTTCCTACGCAGAACAACTGTTTATCGCTCATCATAAGTATTAGAATCGTTACATTCATTCCTTCAGGTTTAGAGAAGATAATTATCAGGTATCTCCACTATAAGCCCAGTGTGTCGATACTCGATTCTCCTAAACATGATTGCATCAGTGTAACGGTGGAAATACCCTCTGATTGGCTGGTATCCCCTCTTTTTTTAATATTTTTAGCGAGCAAATGAGCAGGCGGGTCACCTGATGCTAAGTGATTACCGCCGCTCATGAACATTTGTAGCACCTGAGTTTGCGCCACTAATACGTTGCCGGCTTTTCAGGAATTTGTTGGTCCGCCTCTTGAATAACCCCATGTTGTAATTTAGTGGGAACACCGTCGCAGGAAATTGATTCGACAGTTTCAAAGTACGCGGAAAAAAAGATCTGGCACAACGGATGGTCAAGTGCTCCAGGCACCCAGGTGGTGAGGGTGAAATTGTGTTCGGTGGTGAGCGGTACTATTGTAGAAGAGAGAGAAAAGAAGAAAAGTTTGTTAAAAAGTTATTATTCATTTAAAAACAAAGGCTCTCAGTGCATTGAAAAAATCCTTTGTAACCTATGATGTAGTCAAGATAATTACATCCACGCGGTCTCTGAAATCGATGGTGTTCAGGAATTGCGTCATTTCATTGCGTCATTCCCGAAAACCGAACCCGGAAATGCGTAGGGACGCTGTGACGTCAAGCCTCAAGATCGTTTTTAGTTATGCAATCATCTCCGGATATTCTTTTAGCAAGAAATCACCTTTGCAACAAAATTGAGATGAAAAATGGCTAGAATTAATAGACGATCTAAAAGAAGTAGAGTTAAAAGAAAACGTTGACGCCGTAGACAGTTCAATTGGGCCCAGGGTCTATTCTATGAGGTCTATGAAAAAATGAACTTTAATTACTACACTTACCTACTTTAAACCTTCGATTAGTTTATTGATCGAAGTTTTAGATTCTAAAGCTTAGATCGAGGGTAATAAAAATGCGAAAACCCCAATAGGATATCATAACTTCAAAGATATATAATACTACCTATGTGTCTACGCCATTAAATTGAATAAGTAGATTGGATTAAAACCCGAATCTAGCTGATTGGCCGCGATTCCGTCCGCATGGATTAACGATGATTTTTAAAAATACCGTGGGATTATCTAAGATTAAATATTCCACTAATAAGATCTAAGATTTAATATTCCACTTTCGAATTGTAAGCTATCTCTGTGTCAAATTTCGTCAACATCAGTAGGTACAGTGATTGAGTCGTAAAACAATAACAGACGGAAAGAGAGAGAGACAAAGTTTTCTCATTTACAACATTGGTAAGGAAGTGTGGCTTGAATTTTAGGAAATTTCCCCGACGATGGCTCAAACAAACCGTACTGAACAACTTCCTTATGAATGTTTTTATGATACTCGCAGGATATTATTTCTGCTTCATCATTGTCTTCGATTTCCTGTACATAATAAATTTTCCAACGCCTTGGTAAGTTCTCCAAGATAAACTGTCTAAAAGATTCCATCACCATAAGTAATTGCATTATTTCATAATTTTAAGCGTACCTACCTAGGTTTTTACCGGAGAAACAGTTAGGTAAGTAACTACCTACCTATTTAATCTTAGAGCAATGCTTTTTGGAGGACAAAATATCTGTAACATACGAGTAAGTACCTATCTACTTAGTAGGTTTTAAGAAATATTATTTTCTCCATTAAAAATAGTGCAACAGCAACACAAACTTAGGGCAATAGAGTCAAAGTATAAAAAGTTATTTGTTAGTAGGTATTGTTATGACTTATGGTAGTAATGATTACATGTGTATGGTCATTACCATAGATTTGTGATGATGAAGAAATTACTTGGAAATACAAAAAAGTTCTATCTTAATTCTTAACCTAATAAATAACAGTAGGTACCTACCTACGCAATGTAGCCAAGAGATGATAATTAATTTTATTATTTAGGATGATGGCGATAATCTAAACAGCAAACTTCGAGCTATTATTATTTATCTATTATTTGAAAATAATTATGATGAGTGTCCGTAATTTCGTATAATTTATCAAAACGTAGGTGTTACTTAGGCGCTATTAATTATGACCTACCGTTGAATAGTATTTTGGTTTTTCTTGGCTAGAATATCTCAGATGCCTTGGTGGGTAATAGATCTTAGTTAAAAAAATTGCAGATATTGAGTCATAAAATATTACTTAGTTCTCCCATCTCCGTCTGCCCATTAGGTACATTAATATTGGTTATATCTGCATAGTGGTTGCTAAGGCAAAGTACTTAATATCTACGTATTTAAAGTTGGCCTAGTTTGGAATAACTAATGAAATTATTAGATTAGTTGTGTAATTTCGACATTGCACAATCAAGGCTTGAATTATCTAAGTCTGTTTAGTTACAAAATGGTGGGAAATGTTCAAACCTCGAAAACATTTCTGCGCAGGTTAACCTGTGGGTAATTTATACCTACTTAATTAGCTAAGGGAAGGGGACGGGGTAGTATCTCAGGCCACGTGGTGTTCATACGTAAAATAAGTAGGGTTGGAAATTGAAATAGCTTCGAAAGTTTGTAAAAATTATTTTAAATTAACTCTTGGTATCTATAGTATCAAAACCTAATATTTTCTGTAAACCTACTCGTAGATGTAACATTGGAAAATGGGCGTAAAAGTCTAATTAAGTTAAAACAGAAAAGAAACCAAATCTGGCTGCAGCAAATTGATTTTTGCCGATACCCTAAATAAGCTACTAAGCGATAAGACCGCCTTTTGTGACCACCTTTTGTCATTGTTTTTTTTTTTTTTAATATATTTTTTGTTGTTGTTTTGGGTGGTGCAAATAAAGAGATAAATAAATAAATAGGACCTTCTGACCTTCACACACAACCCCATGAGGAAATGACCTTTACATGACATTACATCACTTTAATAACATTAACTTACCTTTTTCTCGAGGAGTCCTATCGTCTCCGCACTTGAGGCCTTCTTCTCCGTCATTGTGCACTTATTCGAATGAGCACGAAATAAGTTCAATTCAAAGTAAAGCAATAGATAATGTTCCCGGAGTTCCGACGCGATGTTATTCGTATCTGCGACTGACAGACACCCCAAAGCGACGCATGCGTACAGCGTCTCTATTATGGACCCCTATTATACAGGGTGAGATCTAAGCAGCGGTCAGTGAACCTAAAATATAATTTATTTTAATTCTTTCGATGCTGACCTGTGCTGCATAATGTACCGCAGCGAAGCTCGTAACAAATGTAAACGTAGTAAGATGGGTCTTATCAAAACTTTAATTGAAGGCAAAAGAATAACTGGTTTTCTTTATAGGTGACTTGCTGATGCCCGCGACTTAAGGTTTTTTAATTTCCGCGGGAACTCTATAATTTCCTGGGATAAAATGAAGCCTAAGTATATGTTAATTTTTGGTATGAGCTATCAGCCTATCTCCATTCGAAATATCAGCCAAATCGGTTCATTCGTTGTTGCGTGAAGGACAAACATCCATCCACACAGCCATCCTCACAAACTTTCGCATTTTTAATATAAAGTAAGGAGAGTTAAGGAAAAAAAGATTACTTATATACAATCTGTAAATGCATCTTGCTTGATAAGGCATACCTAACACTTTCATCAAAATCACTGACTAACTTTTACCCGCGGCTTAGCTTCCGCAAGGCTCCCGCAGTGATGCATCTTATTTTGTGATTTTAATTTTTTCGATTTTTTAGCCCTTCTTTCGTCGTTTCCTATCTTTATCGGTTTTAAACCACCATCTTTTTTTGTTTTATTGAGGTGAACAAAACAAAAAGTAATTATTCAAATCGGTCAAACAGTTTTCCAGTTCTAGCCAGACTAACTAACAGCAATTGATTTTTATATTATTATGTATGTATCGCTTCGCACTGACCGCTTTTATAATCTCGCCCTGTATAAGATGCGTCGTTATTGTACAGATGAATTGCTGGGACTTAGGAGGCGGCGTGGCACGTCTGTCTGGAGCTAGACTGTTGCTATTTAGGTATTGTTTATCATTCAATTCTGACGCAACTTGGGTCAAAATAGACATTAAACTATAGGACGTTCCTAATTTATATTGCGAATTAGCTATAGGTTCTTAGTTACAATATTCGACTGAGGACACCTAACGTTCCCGGGTCGGGCCAAAAATGTACTTATTGGGTTTTTTGTGAGTCTGTCTGGTTTCTTAGTAGGTAGGTACCTACTAGCCTGGAGTTAGAAAGTTGGCGGTGTTACCCCCGTACCTCGGAGGGCACGTAAAGCCAGTCCTGCACCTGATCTCTTTCCGGTCGTGCCGAATATCCGTCCTATGAGAGTGCAGGAATAGAGAGCGCACCTGTGTTTGCGCACTAAAATATCTACCTAGTCTCTGTGGAAATTGGCCGCCGTGGCCGGATTCGGTCGGGAGGACGTTATTATTATTTTAATACATAAGTTTTAGTGAATTTTAAAGTCAAATAAAAGACTGGGGGTCGTGGGTTCGATCTGGGCGCGCCACTCTGACTTTGCGGAGTTATGTGCGTTTATGTACCTACATATAACTCCGAAAAGCTATCACTTGCTTTATCTCTGAGAGGAGATCTGCGCTCGGTGGTGAACCGTTAATTAGTTGTTGATGATGCGTCATCATGCTTCGACTTTTAACCTAACCTTGATCAATCTAGAGTTGTTTATTACAATTGCGCGTTTTATCTTATCATTGTAATAGATGTGACCTCTTATTGCAACTCTGATAGGTAACTAAGTAATTAGTACTTTGAGTTAATTGTGTGCTCTTCTTAGACCAAAGTGCGTTTGGAACAATCGTAGATTTAGTTTTAAATTCGAAAATAATATACGTCGCTTGCATCAGCCCTATATACAGGGCATGCATGGAGGGCGACGAGACACCGGAACACGTACTGCCTAAATGCAGGGGTGTATCCAACCAATGAGAAAGATTCACTGAATTTCCAAATTCCAGTATCACTTCCTGAAGTCCTCGCCGACCAGGGAGGTCTACTTGGATTCTGGACTGAGCTCGACTGGCTGGAATGATTCGACGGCGGGGAGCCGTACAAGCGAATCAAGAAGATATGATATATTATATAATATGATATCTTGCTTACAGCGTCAAGATGGCGTCAATTAAGTAGGTAGGTCCAAAAAAGAAATCAGAGCAGCGAGTTCAGAGTTAAACGTAGATGGTTGAGCGAGGCAATGGCTGGATCATGCGTCATGCTCGTGAACGGGTGCCGCCAACGGGAATGGGTCTGCTTTGTGTCTACCCATGTTAACATGTCTTTGGTTGCGGTAGGCGTACATTTTTGAAACTTCTGTGTGGAAACATTGTGTGCATTGCCTAGTTCTTTTTAACAATTGTAAAAAAAATTTTTTTTTTGAAAAGAGCAACTGCTGAGTTTCTTGCCGGCTCTTCTCAGCAGAATCTGCATTCCGAACCAGTGGTAGATTTTTGACGTTTCATAAGAGCTACAAGTTGGCCTACATGAAATAAATAAATTTTGATTTTGATTTTGATTTTGATTTTGATTCTATTATTATAGATAAGTACTTAGATATCTTTGTAGGTACTATCTTAAGTGATTTAGATCATGTGGAATCTATGATCGGTCAATGAACGATATATCAGACATCCTCTACCAATTTGTCTAACTAGTTAATACCTACCCACCCATTGAGTACAAACTCGCTTGGCCTGCGTTTGTTAGAACGCTGTCGTACTCTCTAAAATTGATTGCATCAGTGTAACGATCGCAATGATCTCTGATTGGCTGATGCTATCCAGCTATTGGTTAATATGCATTGATACAGCAAGAACACCATAACATGGTCTGGTGGGAGGCTTTAGCCGTGGCTAGTTACCACCATATCGTCAAAGACGTGCCGCCAAGCGATTTAGCGTACGGCGTGTAGAAACCAATTAGGGGGTATGGGTTGAATCTACACTGCCATACCCGTTCCAAGTTAACCTGCTACCATCTTAGACTACATCGTCACTTACCATCAGGTGAGATCGCAGTCAAGGACTACCTTGTCAACGAATAACAAAAAAGGCAATCAGAGGTCATGTAGGGAATACCACAGCCAAGTTCCTGTGACCACCTACCTTCTCCATCACAATCTACATATCAACTTCTCATCAGGACTGAATCAAGGAGCACTTAGGGGGCCCATACACGGTCAAACATGTTTGTCAAACACGTAAAATTTGTATGTGTTTTTGTTACGGTTTTGTTTGATCAAGGTCATCAAATACCAGCGCACCCAATCAAACACCTCCGATTCCGTTTGTTTGACAAACATCTTTGACCGTGTACGGGCCCTCTAACACGTACCTATGTCTGCTGTAAGTTGATGAATAGTTGGGTAGGTCGCAGACCCAGCGTGAACTCTGTATTTCCGGTATAAGGACAGTGGCCTAGGTCCTCAGCTATATCCATTGTAGAATACTACTACAAACTGTTTCGTTTGTCTGGTAGTTAACGAGGTCCCGAATTCGAATTCCTGAGTTAGGAAGTTGGCGGTGAGTCCCCTCCGCCCCGTGCCTCGGAGAGCACGTAAAGCCGTGGGTGCTGCGCCTGATCTCTCTCCGGTCGTATCGGATTTTCCGTCCCATCGGACTATGTGTGTGAGGGAACTGAGAATGTATCAAGTTCAGCTTGGCTATATTATTCTTTAAAAAAAAATGACGGATGTTTTCCGTAGTTAGTTTGTTATTCTTATTTTACTCATTCAATACAGGAAGAGTATTTGCAAGAAAACTTCAAAAATCCAGTATTAATAAATTTATTTTACAATCAAACTTAGATCTGGGGCCGAGTTGCGCCTTACATTACGATAGACATTTAAATTTCTAATTATAATATTACACTATTAATTAATTAATCGAGATGGCATTGTTATAATATCAGTCAACATCACAACTGCAATTTATTCAACTATCAGTAAATACACATCATATAATTAATAATAATCGATATTATTATAATAATATAAATATATAATAATATCCCACGAACACCTATATTTTTATTTTAATAATTATATTTGAAGTCCCATAATAATATATTTTTTGCGACAACTCTTACCTACTGCAAAATCAACAAGAAATTCCTTTTTTTTAATTGCAAATAAAAAAAATATAGTTAAGAAAGTTAAAAATACATAATTATTTTGTTAATAAATCTCAATTCAAACTTTTAATATGTTATATAATAATATAATAATAATAATTTTTCATAAAATATATATTTCATCTGTAAAAAATCCAATTCAGATATAAAATAATTTTCAATTTTTTTTTATAAAGCTATGCAAATCTTTCAAAATGAAGTGCTAAAAATAATAAGTGTCTATAAACTATAACAATCGTATTATAAAAAGCTTAAACTAAAACCCAAATTTTGTTGTAAACTAAACTAATTATTTCACATATACTTATGTGTTCTAGTGAAGTGCAAATCTTGTTACAAAGTTGCCTGTAAAAAGAGACTACCGTGACTTCAACTCTATTTAACTATAAACTAAAGTCGCTCCATACTTACAGGAGTAAGAGCGTCTTACAAGAAAAGACCACTTTAAGTTTTTGAAGCCGTCACAAAGCTTAATAAAGTTTAGTCTACAACAAAATCAGTACCTATATCAATATAAAATTCGCGAATCCTTAATTTTATTTTTTAATATTAATATTATTCAGGTATTTTATTAACCGTGGGGCAAGATCTGTACAATATGACATCGACTTAAAGCTGAATGCGGCATGGTGTAAACAGGCAACCTGCCCTGGGATGGTCTAAAAATCACTGCATCGGTGTGACGATTGTAATCAATCTCTGATTGGCTGGTACTGAGTCGCTATTGGTTAAAATATATTGATTGACGGACAAGAATGTTATAAAATCAGCCAATCAAAGTCGATTTTTTCGGCAATCCCACGGCAGTCGAAGAAGAATGGAGAAGACATGTGTCCGCGCCATATCGCCAATCGCCATTTAAAGGCGGCTGCATTTTATCAATAAAATTCTGTCAGAAACTCTTGCTGGAAGGCCCTCCGCTTGTACATTTTGTACTCAAACTCCATCAGAGTTTTGCTTGATCGTGCATTATTATTTTTCTTTCCTTTGTTGCTTTTTGGCTTTTATTAGTGCTAAGTTAGCACATTGCTTTTCAGTAGGGTTGCAAAGCAAAGCAATGTGCTAACTTATACTAGCTTGTAGCTACAACGGAACTCAAAAGATGATACTATTCTTATTATATTAATAAAAGGATCTTGTTAATATGTCTCCGAAACAGTTGTGAAACAGGAATTTCTGATAATATACATCCAGCCAAACCATGCCTAATAAATTTAATATATTGTACATAGACATATCTGACGTAATACAGATTACGGACATAGTTATGTTGCTGCAAAATTTATATATCCACTTTGAGTTTGAGGCTGAGATCTATAGACTATACGCTCTATAGATCTCAGCCAATTTTAAATGAGACATATTTTTCTCACCTTCAGTCTAGTATGAGTTCGAAAAACGTTTACAGATATGTTGAGAACGCGATGTACTCTTAGGAATAAAGAAGTTTTACCAGGCGGAGTTTTTTTCATAAAATGCAAACATCAGTAGGTGTTCATCAATCTTATAAGGTCAATAAAAATCTGTTTCATATAAGTATATTTGCATCATCCTCTATAAAAAAACATACCTTCATACAATTTCTTGCTCCTTAGTGTTTGTATGATCAGCGATCATAACGTTTAACGAAGGAAACCATGATTTATCATTTTACATGGGTAAATAATTTACACTGTGGACATAATTCTGACAGTTCTTGTACGAAAAGCATTTCAAGCGGGCTATTTTTTTTAATTATGCAGCAACATTGAATACAGTACACAACAAATATTGACGTTAGCTAAAAATTGGACTCCAAATCCGCGATCAGCGCGAAATCGAACCATCATATACCATCGAACTGTAATGCTTAGAATCGCAATAGTCGAAGAGGTAATAAGCCAAGTTTTAGTAAGCCTTTATAGACTACGGATAACTCATCACAATAGCCAACAAAAACGTAATTATCAGTACCATAGTCAATTAAATAATTACATGGCACTCACACATTTATTGGTTGTTTTAAGCCTACATTTGGAGCGGAACTTTGTTAGAAACTGCTGTTCTAAGCGTTTATAGTTCGATGCCAGTAACAATAAATAGTTATAATTATTACAATAGACGATAACTAGAATTAAGATTAGGTGTCGAAAGATCCTTCGATTCATTTAACTATTAGGCCGGTCCTACTACTCGTTGGTTAGTTACATTATAATTAAGAAAATATTGTAATTATTAATTAATTATTTATTAATAATAATAGCAAATATTTATATTTTAATTGACGATTTTTATAATATTTCGTTTATTTACAATATATACAACACTGGACTCAAGGCTGGTTCACATTATTGATAGAGTATTTTTTAGATAGCCCTAGAATACGATCTCACCTGATGGTAAGTGAAAATGTTGTCCGAGATGGTAGCAAGCTAACTTGTAAGGGGCAGTTATAATTTAATCCGAACCACTAATCTGTTTCTAGGCGTTCCGGAACGCTAAATCGCGGCAGCACGTCTTTGACGGCAGGATGGTAACTAGCTACGACCAAAGCCTGCTACCAGACCAGACCTTTGAAATTTTGAATTGTTCCCCTCAGGAATCGAACTTGAGACCTGCCGTCTTGAAGACTACAGCGCTACGCCAGAGAGAATAATGTGAATCAACTTTAAAGGAAAGCTTAATGTAATGAGAAAATTGTTTATTGAGTTTTATTACTGGTATTTTGATAAAATATCAGATCATTTTTTGTGATGTCGAATATAGATTATACTCTAGCGGACATTTAAGAATTAAACTATTAATTTTAAATTTATGATATGTTTGCAAATGCTACTTTTATTACTGTAAAAGTAGCTTTATTTTGTATAACTATCTATTTCAAGTAGCTATCTAGATTATTTTAGTACCAAAACATTATATTATTTTTAAAGACGTACATTTCGTATTTTAATTATATTTACACACAACTTGTATAATTATAGACATGAAATTTAACATTATTTTAAATAGACACAAGAGAAAATTTTTGTTAGGTAGTATAAATTACATTTTTAAATAGATAAAAGATGATTTGAAAAAAGTCCAATTAATATTACCTGATATTTAACAGTAATTTCTAGTTATACATAAATAATTATATCAATAAATAGACCTGAAAGACATAATATGATTAAACAAAGAATAAAAATATATGGAAGTGAAATATTTTAGACTCGTATTAGTTTAGTGGAGTAAAGAATTACTGTTTGCCATACCAATGGACAACATTTTAATAAACAAAATTAGTGAAGTTCAATCTTTCCATTTATCTACATAAACGAAAAGATTTAACTTCACTATGTAGGCTTTAAGAAGTGCCAAAATCTGTGGGAACAAAATTTTGCAGGGAATATCCACTAGTTATTATTTTCCACGAGCTTCTTTCTTATGGCGGCTCTCCACCGGAATTGTTGGCAACTTCTGTGTTTGCAACATTTAGGAACTCTACTAAAAGTTAGAAACTTTTGTTTCACTTGTGTCTCCACTGAAACGAAAAAGTCGCCAACAATTTGAGAAACATTTTTAGTCCACAACTAGCTGTCTCCCTCAGTGACATCATTACGTCCAGAGTCAGACATGTTTCTGTTTCAACTAAATGTTTACAACAAGCGTATCCACCGAGCGCATGAATGTTGGCAACACGCTTTCTTTGATGTTTACCGCCAAAAACTGAAACACGGTTCCCCACATTTGTTGCCGACAAAAGTTGGAAACACGTCGTCTCCACCAATTAAAGTTGTCAACTTTTGTCACCAACACGTGTTGGCAACACAAAAGTTAGCAACTTTTCTTTGGTGGAGACCCGCCATTAGGCTAAGCCGGCAGTCGCTATAACCTCCAAGTGGATGTGAGGTGAAGTAAGTCCTCCCAAAGTTCGCCGGCATAGTATCATAACCTTGCGCTGACGTCATCGTCTAGACTGCAGCAGGAGACCAGCTCCTCGAAGGACATACCGGCCAGGGTCATGGACACGGAGGAGATGCTTCTGAAGAGTGCCTCCGGGTCGAGGTCCTCCGGCAGCTTGGTGAGGAACTGCGCCGCGGCGATGAAGTCCATGTCCTTCAGCTCGTCCTGGTATAAGTGGAGGATGCCTGTGGAGGGAATGTTAAGTTAGTTGAGTCATTGTATTTCTTACTCGGGCATTTTTCATTTGATAATTTCGATATTTATAGAATAGTTCATTTTTTAGATTGAGAATTTACAAATTATAGATTTTGAAGCTTTTGGATGAAGTAAATGCCAATGCAAAGGATAGGGGTCGCAAAATTTCGAAAAAAAATTGAGAAAATAAAAAATAATAAGTTTTATCCTAAAAAATTTGCTCGTGCAATTAGTTTTTAAAATCCCGCGGGAATTCTTCCGGTCCTCAACTATATCCATGCAAAAATCGCATCGATCTGTTGCTTTGTTGCGGCGTGATTGAAGGACAAACCAACAAACAAACTTTCGTATTTATAATAATTAGTAAGGATTTTTTACGCTATCTGCTCTCTAGTTACGTGAAGCCAATTTCAATATGGCGAATTACTTTTTATTCTGACTATAAATGGAAAGAGACGAACTAATTTTCAAACAATATACAATATTTAACAGAAACTATCAGGATGTAAAAGTGGGTCGATTAATGGCACTTTGTGTCTGGACATGACCTTGGCAAACGCCGCTTAGAACCACTATACAAGTAAAGCTCAGGAACTCCCTGAGAGAGGGCAGGTTGTGGTGTACTCACCCAGGGCCGTGTTGAAGAGGAAGGTGTCTCCATCTCTGAGGAAGACATCCCACACCCGGCACGCGGCGTCCAGCGGCATGGCCTTGGCGAACGCCGTGTACAGCCACTCCAGCAGGTACAGCTCGGGAGCTACCACGTCCGCGAGGGACGGCAGGTTGTGATGCAGGAGGGTTCCGTAGGCTTTCCAGAGACGCTGCGAAATATGTTATGGGGGATAACCTACACATCATTTTCAAATTTTCAACTAATGGCCGAATGCGGCTGTATTCGGTTACCTGAATCACTTAACCTTTCAATAACTTTCACACTATCGTTTTTATCAACTTATAGATGTCCACTGCTGGACATAGGTCTCTTGCATGGACCTCCGCAGGCCACGGTTTTGCGCCGCCTGAATCTAGTGGCTCCCTGCGACTAGTTTGATGTCGACGGTCCACCTAGTGGGGGGTCTCCCAACACTGCGCTTCCCAGTCCGGGGTCACCACTCCAGCACCTTGGGACCCCATCGACCATCAGCTCTTCGAACTATGTGCCCCGCCAATTTTCACTTCAGTTTCGCAACCAAATATTGCACTACGCGGTTTCAAAAACTTTTGCATGATTAATTTTTTTGGAGTTTTATTTTACGTAAATGATGGAATGTGTAAAGTGGAAAGAGATCTTCAAAACTTAAAGGGTAAAATAGCAAAGCAAATAAGCATAAATGAAGTTTACCTGCATAGTATCACCGTCTCTAGTGAACGCGGCCCTCAACACCGGTCCGTCCAGAAGGTTCGCGAAACAGACGAACGCTTGCGGCGCCTCCATGTTTAGAATCAGCACCGCCGCTATGAAAGACATACCCTGAAACAATTCAAACATTTTTTGTTAGGTCTAAGCAAAGTTAACTGTTTTTTAGTTATTTTTTCTTCCCAAAAGGAGTCATGCTTTGAGCAGTTCTTCTGGGAGAAATTGAAATTGCTTGAAGACCTTAAAGATACCAATTCACTCTTGGCCTCAAGGTACTCAAAATAAACGACAGATTTTCCACAGCGCTGCAGTTCATTTCAGAAACTTTGAACAAAAGCGTTTCGTGTCTTTGGGTTGGATACATCATCATCATCAAGAGCAACCCATTAGCGTCTTACTTTTGAGCGCAAGTCTCCTCTTAGGGAAGGGTTATAGACCACTGCATTTGTTGGGTGCCAAAGGCCAAATACAGGGGACGTTGGAGCAACAAAAAAGAGGCTTACGTCTACAGTGGATACATTGACTTCCGACTTCTTCATTGCCAATTTTGGTAACAGCGACTGGACTTCTGTTAGTTTAGAAGAATTAAATAAGGGCTTCGCTCCTGTGCCCTCCTTTGATATATCAAACATCAGGGCAGGGTATTCCCTATTATTGTACGAAATAACCGCGCGGTGGGGACATGATAGATTATCGACGTAATTGTAGGTTATACTGGAAGGTGATCTACTCTTCAGTAGGATTCGGAAAACATCCACATCCACCCCCTTTCTCTTCAAAATCCGTGATAGCCTGTTGAACCAAGCATTATAGCCGAAATGGTATAGATACCTGAATATACCCAATATCGGGTCTGTAGCACACATATGCCGCCAGCAGTTCGTGCAGCACGTCGAAGTACGGGCCCCCTGGCTGGAATATACACAGGTGTGGAAACGTCCGCGCTATGTCGAGCTGGATCAACTCCATGGAACACTCGTCACTATAGTCCAGTAGATTAGGGTTGGATTTCGAACAGCATTTCTTTGGCGGATCGACCGTTAACGTCTTTAGGTTCTGCTCGCTGAAGTTTCTGGGCATACCTGGGAAATATGAATTTTATTTTATGCCTGTTTTTGCTTATGTTTTAAGAAAAACAGAGAACATATTATCGTCATACACTTGCTCAAATTTAAATTCATAATTAGTTATTTTACATAGGCCAACTCATGGCTCCTATGACTATCACAAAACTCCATGGCCTCTAATTGGCTAAATCTATGGCGTTCTTGCTGCATTAATGCATTTTAACCAATAGCAGCAGAGTATATCCGATCACATCTCATTGAGATCGTTACGTTTGATGTAATCATTTTTAGAGAATAGACATACAGGGTTGCCAGGATAACGAAATGAACGTATGGGGAGCCCTAATTGAGGCTGTTTCATTGGAGAGTCCAAATAAGGGCTATACAAAGTATAATTGGTCTGGTGGGAGGCTTTAGCCGTGGTTAGTTACCACTCTACCGTCAAAGACGTACCGAAAAACGATTTAGCGTTCCGACACGATGGCGTGTAGAAACTGATTAGGGGTATGGGTTGAATCTACACTGCCATACCCTTTCCAAGTTAGTCTGCTACCATCTCAGACTGCATCGTCACTTACCATCAGGTGAGATTGCAGTCAAGGACTATCTTATCATCGAATAAAAAAAAATTACTCCGCAATCGATTAATAGTTTAATCTAATACAATACCTAATCTCTGTTTTTCGGGTTTCTCGTCTCTATCGTCGGTCTTGGAAGATCTTTTCGACGATCTCTCGTCGGACCTCACGAACTCAGCTGATAATCTGTCTTCACCTTTCTGGTCTTCGTTGTTATCAACTTTTTTGCAATTACACGAGGCTTTCGAGTTGATTTTTAATCGTTTTCTTCTCATCTGGGCCTCGTGTAGTTTTTGCTTCGCCTTGGTGACGTAGTCCTGGTAGTGGTCGTGGGTGATTTTGAGTTTGTTTTCGATGGCCAGTTGCCACACTCGTCCTCTGATGGCCGGTGGAAGCCCGCTCCACCATAGTTCTAGGGTGCGCTTGTTGTTCTTCCTGTGGATAAACAAAAATGGCTTAAATATAACAAATTAAATCACTCAGCGGGTGGTTTAGAAGGAGAGAGCTATTGTTGGCGTATCCCTTCGGGTTCCGTAGGAAAACCGAAGTTACAGACATAGGTTTTAGGACAATGCTGAAGTGGCAATGGGCGGGACACATGTATCGAAGAAACGAAGGGCGTTGGAATCCCCAAGGTGCTAGAATGACGATCTCGCACCGGGAAACGCGGCGTTGGTAAGCGCGGTAAGCCGCTGACAGCCGCTGGATGCAGGCGACACAAGATCGTGTTCTGTGACGATCATTTCAAAAGACTTACGTCCATGACTGGACATCTATCGGTTGAGATGATTGTAGAACAAACGCAGCAATTCCGAAAGAAACAAAACTATACACACAGCTGTCATAAACAATGAACAGATAAATAACGGAAATATACCGCGACAAAAACATAACGCTGCTGCAAAAATTACGTATGCATACCCATATTAGAAATGGGCACAGTTCGAACAATAATAACAATAGGCAGGTGCGAAGAAAACTGCAAAAACTAAAAATAACAATAGAGCGGTGTAGAACCTCGCCATTGTTACGCTTACAATACACATAACCTGCTTCTATACGCGAATGAGGTATTAGTAAGTAATTTATAACCACTCGTTACCATTAGTTCAACGATTGAACTAATCAGTTGTACTAGTGGGAATGACTCTACATAACGGAGACACTAATCCACGGATTCCCCTCTCCCCTCGGACACCCCTTACAGTATCGTCCGATACTGTAGGGGGAGTCTCCCCTAGACCTTATAGCATCTCAATCCATCCACCGATCCACTGAACTGGGCACAGATTTCTATGTGGTAATCAGAAGAGGGCCCCAACATAAGCTGAGAGCTACCTTTTGGTAGCGTTGCATTGCTGTACAAAGTAACGATATCTAATACCTATCATAGCTGTGTTTTTAAAGTTTGATTTATTTTGTACTTTTGTGTGTTTATAGCTGCCAATAAAGATTTTTCTGATTCTGATTTCTGATTCTGATTCAGAAGAGTTTAGGCCACAGTTTAGGCCGATGTTTTCCTTCACAGTTAAAACATTTGTACGATACACGCCTCTATCTATTAATCTCACATAAACCTGGAAAAAGCAACCGTTGACTGGTCTAAAATAGATCAAAATTAAGCTTATGTAATAAAAATACTTTCAAATTAAACCTTATAAAGCGACTTTTTAACTTTTTTTCATACACAGGCTCAAGGTTGACTTAGAATACTCGTATTATCAATTAAAAAATTCACAGCACAGATCTGGTAAAACCCAGTATTATTATTTAGTAAGACATTTTTGTATAGGTCAGCGGTAAAATCACTATTATGTATTCTGCGATAAATTCTTCGTGGGTAGTGTTTTCCTGTTTTGATTGTCTGGCAGGAGTCGATCTATTTTTGTTGGTTACTCACTCACTTGTAAGTGTGCTTGCACCTACTGTTCTATTTCTGCTGATGATTGCTGGATGATTATAATATATGGTATTTATATTTTATGTTGGTTACCTGCGATCAGTGTAGACAACGTGCAGAGGCAAATGTTCAGCAGGAAATCTTTTTTTATTCGATGACAAGATAGTCCTCGACTGCGATCTCACCTGATGGTAAGTGACGATGCAGTCGAAGAAGGTAGCGGGCTAACTTGGAAGGGGTATTGCAGTGTAAGTGTACATTCAACCCATACCCCTATTCGGTTTCTACACGCCATCGTGCCGGAACGCTTAATCGCTTGGCTAACTATAACTTAGCCACGGCCAATGCCTCCCACCAGACCAGACCAGAGACCAGATATTATAAATACCCTAATTGCCCACGCCGGGATTCGAACCCGAGACCTCACCCCAGTTATAAGAGCACAGCGCTCACCACTGCACCAAGGAGTCCCCGGGGTAGCCAGGTAAATTATGTATTTTATGTGGCCTACTTGTCGATCTTATGACGAGTCAAGACTATAGAGAATTTGTTAGCAGAGTCTACTTTCGGAGTAGTTGGTAGACTGTCGGTTTAGGAGTGGGTACTACAGTAGTGCAACGGGTGGGAATCAAACCGGCGACCTTTCAGTGTGCATCTTTAACGTTTGGGCTATTGGGGCTTAAAGTACGTATTTCTTAGAAGCTGTGACATGATGACTTACATGTTATGCCAATCAGGTAATATGTTCTGGGTCCACTCTCGCGCGTGCCTCGCGAGGCGTTCCTCCATACGCAGCGACTCTTGCAGCCGCGCGTGCCTCGCGGCCGCCTCGCGCTCCACCCTCCGCCTCGCTGCCTCGACCATACGGGCGTGTTCTGCTTTATGCCGGAGCGCCTCTTCTGTGCACTTTGCTGGGAGATTCGATGGTCTGAAAATAAATAATAATAATTATTATTTGAATAGAAAATATTTCTATTATATTTTATAAGAACAGGTGCTATTTAACGATGCAAGCAGTATAATATCCTCCCGATCGATTCCGGTCACGGCGGCCAAAGCCCACAGAGATAAGCCATCTACGCGGCAGATAGTATAGTGCACAAGTATCTTATCAAACACGGGTGCACTCTATTCCCTCACTTCCATAGTTTGATGGGATGGAAATCCGACACGTCAGGAGAGAGTTCGCTGGTTCGGCTTACAAGAAACGTGATTTTTCGGCATAAAAAGTAGCCTGTGTTATTCCAGACTACAATCTACCTCTATGGCCAGCCAAATCGGTTCAGTCGTTGCGGCGTGATTGAGTAACAAACATACATCCATCCATCTATCCATACATCCAAACTGGCATCATAGATGGCTCTGTACACTTTTACATCGCGTTGTAGACGTCATCCAATCACATCGCAATACACAGACAGTATGTTAGAGACATTACGAATGTTTATGTTGCCTAGTGCTGTTTAATTTTTGAGAGAAGGTACATTTTTGAAGTGCCTTATATAAATTTTTATTTTTATTTAATTTTAATTTTTAACTTTAATCTATATTATTGTAGCGTACCTATCTTATCTCAAGAGTCTCTACCCATCGCTCACTACTGGGCAAAAGACTCCTCTCGATTGAGAACGGTCTAAGCCAGTATGGGTTCTGCCGGTTCATCAAGTTCATCAAGCGTGGATTGGTAGACTCCATACACTTTTGAGAAAATGAAATGAAATGAATGAAATGAATACACTTTATTGTACCTACACCACATTACACAGAAACAATTTTTTTTAAATATATAAACTAGCGCTTGACTGCGATCTCACCTGATGGTAAGTGAAGATGCAGCCTAAGATGGTACGCGCTTGTCTAGAAGATGCCTATTCACTCTTGATTTAAAGACACCCACATTATAATTAGTTGGAAAAACGGAAGCCGGAAGGGCATTCCAAATTTTTGCAGTGCGTTTTAGGAACGAGGAAGCAAAGCGCTTGGTGCGGGATCGTGCAATTTCGACCACGTAGCGGTGCAGATTCGTACGATGTCTTGCGTTTTGGTGGTGGAAAGGTGAGGGAGGAACTAAATCGAATAGTTCTTGGGCACACTCTCCGAAATATATCGAAATATAATATCATAAAAGATAAAATGAACTTAAAATCAATTGTAAAAATGAGAGCACAAATGGCGGCCTTATCGCTAAGAAACGATCTCTAAGATCTCTAGGAAGATCACCAAGAAAAGAAGTTTATCCTATAAATGATAATAATACGAAGGTGTCATTCGTAATTACTTCGTAGATGAGTAAAGGTTTACAGAGAGCTCTTGGAATTAAGGAGTCCTAACATTTACATTCCAACACAAAGCAATTAACATAACTCATAGCTGATCGCTTCGTAATCGGTAAAGTAATTAGCGAATAACGTGTTGCCACTGAATCGATATTAAATGAGCGCACTGGTGTAAACAAATAATTAACAGTAATTTGCTAATTGTTTCATCACTATCGTAGAGGCGTGGTAGGACTATTTTGTCAGAAAAAATTATTTTCAAAATACCGACTTCAAACGCCATTACAAAGATTAAAAATAATTTTATTTTGTACACGCTTGTTGAAGTCGGGCGGCTTAAATAGAAACGATGAAACTGATACGCGACTCTTATCTTATGGTAACTAACTTCCTCTGTCGATTAAAAAAAAAATCGCGTGAATCGGTCCAGAAACCCCAGAGAATTCGGTGGACATACATTGAAAAAAAAAAAAGATTCCGGCCGAATTGATAACCTCCTCCTTTTTGGAAGTCGGTTAAAAATGGGTCATCGTCACACAATGGCAAATTTTCATTAAAACGTCGAATGCCATGCATTCAGCAAACGGATTTGCATTCAAGAGTGTTGCGACTTGTCAATGAATATACTAAAAAGTAGCCTGTGTTATTTCAGACTATAATCTACCTCTGGGGCATGACAAATCGGTTCAGTCGTTGCGGCGTGATTCAATAACAAACATACATCCATCCATCTATCCATACATCCATGTTGCCATCATAGATGGCTCTGTACACTCTTACATCGCGTTGTAAACGTCATCCGATCACATCATAATACACAGACAATAGGTACGTAATCACGACAGACATGAAGTATGTTACTTCGCGTTGTTCAATTTTTGTGAGAAGGTACCCTTTTGAAGTACCTTTATTATAAATCTTTATCTTTATTTTATTTTTAAACTTTAACTTTAATTAATAATTTAATCTTCCTCTCACCTCTTTGTCCAGCCAAATCGGTTCAGTCGTTGCGGCGTGATTGAGTAACAAACTTCCATTCCATCCATCCATCCAAACTTTCTCATTTATAATATTACTAGTTGATTCCCGCGACTTCGTTCGGGTGGATTGAGGTTTTTTATTCCCGTGGGAACTCTCTTATTTCCCGGGATAAAAAGTAGCCTATGTGCTATTCCAGACTATAATCTATCTCTATGCCAAATTTCAGCCAAATCGGTTCAGTCGTTACGACGTGATTGACTAACAAACATACAAACTTTCGCATTTATCGTTCGGGTGGATTGAGGTTTTTTATTCCCGTGTGAACTCTCTTATTTCCCGGGATAAAAAGTAGCCTATGTGCTATTCTAGACTATAATCTATCTCTGTGCCAAATTTCGGCCAAATCGGTTCAGTCGTTACGACGTGATTGACTAACAAACATACAAACTTTCGCATTTATAATATTAATAGGATAAAAGGATTAATAGTTGAGTAGTTGATGCCCGCGCCTTCGTACGCGTTGATTGAGGTTAATTCCAATTATTCCAGACTATAATCTACCTCTGCGCCAAATTTCAGACAAATCGGTTCAGTCGTTGCGGCGTGATTGAGTGAGTAACAAACATCCATCCATCCATGCATCCAAACTTTCGCATTTATAATTTTAAATAGATCTATGTATCTATTTTTAATCTGAACACAACAGTGTTCTGACGGGATTATTTTTTTTATTCGATGACAAGATAGCCCTTATCTGCGATCTCACCTGATGGTAAGTGACGATGCAGTCTAAGATAGTAGCGGGCTAACTTGGAAGAGGTATAGCAGTGTAAATTCAACCCATACCACTAGTCGGTTTCTACACGCCATCGTGCCGGAACATTATACCTAGAAATGCATATAAAATGCACTCAAATCATTCACTCCAAGTGCAAACCGTTCGTTACTGCGCACTCGTAAACACACGAGGCGATGGGTAATCATAGAAAATTCCCATCTAACTACCGATCCCTTTACAGTTCGTGACTTGCCATAAACGTGAGCTGTTTATTCAGTCAAATTGGATTTTGATTCTTAACCCAAAGATAATAAAGGCTATAATGCATTAATTCATAAAAAAGGGAAAAGCGCCCTACAGCAATTTTATCAAGGGTGATGAGAGCAAAGACGTAAGTATGTAATTTTAGGTCTAGCAATGTTTCTATAAATATAATGCGAACGTATTTCCGATTGCGTTCTTTATTTAAATGTTCGCTATAATGTTTTGTTCGTACCAAATCTTCCAGTAAGAGAAGATACAACAAAGTTTTTTTTTTTATTCGATGACAAGTCTGTGACGGTAGGGTGGTAACTAGCCAAGGCCAAAGCCTCCCACCAGACAAAAGCCTCCGAAAAAAAAGAAGAAAAGTAGAGAGAAATAAGTGGAAACTCCAGAGAGAAAACACTGAAGAATGCAGTTCTCAACTTGATGATGCTGATGATGTAAGTGAGATTTATTCTACGCAAAGACGAGTTTAAGATTAAGTGGTGATCACTGAAGGTAACTGGACAATCTTTGATTAATGGTCAGGTATAATTCTAAAACCCTTGACAGGAATTCTAAAGACCTTTACAAGCCTTCAAAAAGCACCGATTAGAAACAGTGGTTAGCTTTGCAAAGTAAACATGATTGAAAAGAACAATTTAAAATCTATATGCAGACAATTCATCAGTAAACATCTAGTCTAATCGATAGATAGTATTTGTGATAGATGCGACAAGTTGTTTACATAGTAGATTTGCCCTTCAATCTAAATATATTCAATCTTATTATTATTAGAGATCACTGGTAGGCTTCTGGTGCGGTGCCAATTTTCCTCAGCATCCAATGGAGGCCAATGACATACCGAAGGTTAGTCTCGTCTATTAATAAACGATTAGCAAAATCAATTGTTATTGTTGTCTAATAAGATAATTTGAAGCTATTAACTCAAATGGCTGCTGCTACAGAAAGGGTTAGTAGCTTAGATAGAGCAACGAAGTGAATTTTGAATTCGGTTCTCCTGTTTTTTATTCATCTATGTAATGCATCTACCAGGAGAACAATGTTGAGCGATTGATTAGTTTGAATTACGTATGCAATGAAAGCCATATTTAAATACTTTGCGGGAATTTGTGGATTTTTTTGCTCCTATTTCATGATCAACTGCATACTTATACATAATCAATAACGCTGTAAAAAATTTAGTTTGTTGCTTCGTTTTGTTTTTTGTCCGTCCATAATCGATCATTTAAGATTTAATTTAATTGATGAAGTGAAGGATGTCGAAGAGTGAAGGTTATAAATATTGTTTTTAAGATACTCGTACTAATATTTCCCGGTAAGCCTTTGAAAAATAAAAGGTCCAGCAATGGTTCGAAAACTTACTTGTTTCAATGAGTTATACAGAATCGCAAATTACATAAGGCAGGATGTGATCAAATTCATTATTGATTATGTAGTTAGCCGAGCATTGGCGAGACTGTAATTTCCAACAATGGCGTCTGTAGCGGAAGCGACGACTAGGCGGTATGCAATTTGTTGGACTGTGTTTTAAGCCCTACCTGTATTTATTGGCCTTTCTACGTCTGCCTTATATATTACTTCGCGTCGTCAGCCACGAAAGTTGTAATTTTCTACAAATGTATCTACTGGAATTACTACAGGTTTGTTTTCACTTATATCTATTTCATATTTCTCTCTTTTTTTGCAGAACTTTTATGTTGATATCTATAGAGCATGCTCTGACTTAGCTGGGACTTAAAATAGAGTTGAAACGAGACACAAATATGCTCTGACATAAATTTGTCTCGTTCTAACTCTGTCTTGAGTCTGAGCACAGTGAGAGTGCGGTCTATAGACTTCAACCTGAGTCTTCGTCCTCACTAATCTACCATCAACCGCTTTAACTATTGCTTGGTTTCTTCAAGCGACTTCTAACAGTCTACATGCCGCGGTTCTAAATTAAATACTACTAGTCGCATACGATTCTACATAAACATCATATTTGATAACGTGTTACAAAATATACTGCCTTGAAGAGGTTATTGTTCGATTTTAGATTATGTCTAGGTTTCTTAACTAGCACATGTCTTCGACTCAATGATTTAGCTACAGCCTTATAAGTTAGAAATAAACAAATTATTTATGCATCAGTCAAGACAACACACGCGATATCCAATCAGGCTAAGGTTTCAGTTTTTTTAACATTTATAAGAAATACGATAAAGAATTCATTGTTTCGTTTGCAAGACTATGTTGCAGGATCTCAAAATACATAATATATTATGTAAAGCTCCCAATATCCGCTCAGCTCTACTGCCTTCATCGTCCTTGAATAATAGAGTTATCCTATTAATACTATTTTTAATATTATAAATGCGAAAGCTTGGATGTATGTTTGTTACTCAATCACACCGCAACGACTGAACCGATTTGGTTGAAATTTAGCACAGAGATAGATAACAATAATAGAGTCTGGAATAACACATAGGCTACTTTTTATCACGGAAAATAGGAGAGTCACCGCGAGAAATAAGAAACCTATAAATAGGCCATAAATAGTTTAATAGCGATTAGTATTATTGACTTATAGAGCAGATAATTATCTATTTATTAGTCATCTCACAGACTGTAGGTTATCCGTGATAGGGAACGAGCGCACTTGGCCCAGTGCCCGAATATTCGGCTCAAAACAACGTATAGTAATATGTGGACTCTGGCCACATCACCACTTTTGAATGGCCAAATAGACGTAGCCGTAGACGAAATTTATTCGCGAGAATATAAATGATATCATCGGGATAGATAAGTTTGGCGGGCCTATCTATCACAACTCACAGCAAACTGCGGCAAAACCTAGCATCTTGCTTGTTGCTACCTTAGTAGAGAACCTTCTTCGTCAGAGCATGCGGTCTTCAACCAAATTCTTTAAAGTACTCTCAACCCTTTTAATATAATGCTTGTTCGGTTAAATGGAAAAGATGGAAAAATTTACAAAACATAGTTATATTTTTTATTTAAAACATTAAATTAGCCAATAACCATTGTCAATACAAGACTTAAACTCTGAGTAAGCCTGCGATAGCAAATCAAAATGAGGAGAAGAACCAAAGCTACCGACTATACCGCGCGAGTCGCAAAGTTGAAGTGGAAATGGGCGGGAGTCGGGACACATAGCACGAAGAACTGATGGTTGTTGAGATCCCAAGGTGCTGGAGGTACGACCCGCACAGGAATGCGCTGTTGACAGACCTATAGGGGTTTCGCTAGTTGGACCGATGATATCAGACGAGTTGCACAGAGTCACCGCTGGATAGGTACGGGAGGTGCAAGAACGAGACTTGCATTAGTCCAAGCAAGACACCTTTGTCCAGCAGACGTCTATCGGTTGATGAGAAGAACGACAATTTTAAACATGGAATACGAAGTTTCGTAAAATAGCTGCCCTCCGTTAAGGGTTCCCATTCAAATTCCACTTGTAATCTTATAAGGGGTTATGAATTATTAAATTCCAATAAGGATATTCAAGTATGCGTCGTTGTGGGTAGTTCAATAGCCCGGATCGGGGCCGCGTTGTGCTTCAACATGAGGTCACGGTGGGTGTGACTGACCGACATACATTACAATAAATTGGTATTCCGATAAATAGGCACATGCTTAACCTGTTGTAGATGGATTTGATCGATTACATTTTGGACATTAGGAAGAAACTAAATGGATTGTAACACTGTAGGTGCTATTTTTTTAACGCTCTGTAATCTTTGAAAGATTTTTTTATCAACAATGTTTAGCCTTTGCCCGCGACTTTATCTGCGTGGCGATATATTTTTAAAAATCCCGTGGGAATCCTTGTTTTTTCGGGATGAAACGTTAAACAACGCTAAAGTTGATTGTTACAGATGGCTATCAAATCAAGGCCTCTTAATATTATGTGAGTTAATATTCTTTGCTAAGGGGGAGGAAATCACTTTATTACGATAATAAATCGTTAATTAGATGCTCCGATTCGTAAAATCTCTGAGTCCACGTTTGCATAACGAATGAGGGGGAAAAGGATGAAAGAGTTGCTATAAATAAAATAGTAGTAAGTCATAGTAATTTTAGGAGACTCAATTAGGGGTCTTCTTAATAATTACGGAATGTACGAAAATGTCAGAGATCATTTCAATCTCACGATCTAAGATTACATTCCAAGAAATGCCAGCCCGTTCTCTGTAAAGGAACAAACACCGGTCGTTGTTTATGTGCCTGCAATCTACATAATGCGTGATGAACTCACAGTCTAAAGTACAAAGTACGAGTAAAATGTATAAACGGAACGGAGTATTTAAAATATAAACGATTAAAAGTAATGTAAGAGCTCAGCTGGTCAATTGCAGAAAACCTGATGCAATCACTGCTACAGTCTCGATTGTGGTGATTGGCTGAATTTATAGCGTTTTTGCTGCGACAATGCATTTAAGCCAACAGCGAGACTGTCGAGATAGCAATCGTCACAGTGAAGCATTATCACTGTAACAATAATTTGTAAACAATCCCTGAAAAAAGAAAAGTCCGAAGATATAAAAAGTATGAGTGCCTCACCAAATGGCTGGATGGAGAATAGAAATCAGAGGAACTTTTGTGTAGGTACGCTTTCTAAAATGCTATAATCACATTATACCACGCATTGGGTTTGATGATACAAATAGGTTCCTCTTTTTCGATATTTGTCTGAAAGGAGTGGAGTCGGATAGTATAACAACTCCCTAACCTTAAGGGTATCTATTGACAATAAGGAAAAAATATTTGTGCATTAGAGCAAAGTCCAAGCTTACCTGTCATGTTGTATGAGAGCTATAGAACTGGCGACCAGATCATCAAACTGCTTCTCGCTGGCCGAACTCCCTTGTCTCCTGTGATGATGGGGAGTGTTTGCAGCCGATGACGCAGGAGTCAAACTCTTCTGTACTTCAGTGCTTAGGCTCTTATCCAGGTTGCATGTGGATTTGCTCCCGAATAACCGCCAGGTTGAACCAACATTTGACTCTTGGTTTTTGGATGAAGAACTGCTTTTCCATGGGAAGACGCCTCTGTAACAATAAAACAATAAATTAAGTAACTTGTTAAACGTTATGAGCAGTGACAGCCTAGTCATTAGGATTGCGGTTTCCTATTAAGAGGGTCGCGGGATCGATCCCTGGCACGCACCTCTGACTTTTCGGAGTTATGTGCGTATAAGCAATTAGATGTCATGCTTAACAGTGAAGGAAAACATCCTGAGGAAACCTGAACGCCTGAGAGTTCTTCATAATGTTGTCGAAGGTGTGTGAACTCTGCCAATTTGCATTGGGCATCATGGACTGTGGCCTACCCATTTCATTCGATAGGAGACCTGTGCCCAATAGTAGGCCGACGCTCAGGTGAGATAATTGAAACGCGTATATTTGAAATAAGGCAAGTACACGTATTTTTGCCTTATCCTAGGCATCTACACATATGTACTTTGATGCCCCTTTTCCCAACGTTCCCCAACTTTTACGAGCTACCAAAGCTAAGGTTAGACTTTCTAACAATTTCGTTTTCACGAATCTTTAGGGAACACCTAAGGATAGAACTGATAAGGGATTGTATTTAAGAAATACCTAGTAAAGAGACTCCTACTTAGGGGATGATTTAGATATGGTTGGTGAAAAGAGCAAGAGATCTAACGACACAATAAATTAGGTAAAGCTACGTATATAACGGTGCACGAACATAGACGTTTGTCCGGAATGTCATTGTGTGATAATTTGATCTCGACGAGACCGTGGGTGGAGTTGGCGATAAAGTGCTTCCTTCCTCGCGAAACGTTGCTATTCAATAACCAGTTTTCTACGTATAAACGTTTGAATAGGAATAGCTGATTGTTTTGAAGATATTATGTATTTTGTAGAACTCAGTGCCAATTTTACCGTTCCACAGTATTGTAAACCTGCCAAAACATCAAATTCATTCCTCGGTTTAACGTTACTCGCCAATGGTATAACTGGCACTTAGCGAAATAATAATTTGAAGCCTAACTGAAACGATTACAGGTGCGGACTGAAAGGTCGACGGTTCAGACTTCAGTCTCCACCTGTTGCATTGCCTAACACGAGATTTACGCTTATTTGGAAGGGAGAGGGTATATTGGTCAAAAAAACATTGCCATTGCACAAGGTACACTACAGAATGTGTAGTATGTATGATTAGATACTTATTCAATAATTTTCTTTTCATATTAAGTAACGTTGTTTTCGATACTTTGTAACCGAGTACCTACTGAGGGCCACTAAACGACCTACTACTGTGGGCTTCGTAAGATGGCTCAACGTAATGGCCTGTGGTTTGCGTGGTTGACGCCACAATTTATAATATTAGTTTATAATTTTTAGTAATAATATAATATTGTGATGTTGTTTGTAAACCCAAATAAAATAAAATAAAATAAAATAAAACGTAATTTCAAGAGACGTATCCAGCAGTGGACGTCTGAGATGATGAATCCTGAGGATGACAATATAAACGTAAAAGTTATTTTTGCAAAAAAGCGACTTCAAACTCCACTACAATGTAGGTACATTAAAATTTGAAGAGTTCCCTCGATTTCTCCAGGATCCCATCATCAGATCCTAACCTGATGTCAATGGGATCACCTGGGAAGTATATACCCTTTTAAACAAAAAAAAGAATTTATGGAATCAGTCCAGGCGTCTTCGAGTAATCAAGGAACATACATAAAAAATTCCGACGAATTCAGAACCTCCTTTTTTGGAAGTCGGTTAATAAATCGGTTTTTTCTTATACAGATGCAGTAGAAACCATCGCGAATATTTTTTACATTTCTCGAGCACCTTTCGGCCTTACGACGTGTTATTTTCGAAAGAAACCGCCACAACAAAGCTTCGAGAAAGCGATTATCGAGACGTCACCTCGGAATTTTTTTTTTGTGAGCTCATTTAAGCCGGACTTATTTACGCAACTAAACAAAGAAAAAAATATGAAACTATTTACTTGTTTCTAATTATTGTAATCCTTAGAAGAAAAAAGTTACTAATACGATTATTAAGTTTATGTTTCCCATACACTAGAGATCTATTAGTTAGAAAAGTAAATTGCTAACACTTTGTATAAGTAAATCAAAATACACTAAAAATTATCTTAATAACTAAATAGATTTAAGTAGGTAATAATGTAAGTATGATTCGAATCAAATCGAATTCGCTAATCTTTTTTTGTTGAATTTATAAAAATGAAGCCTTTGAAATCTCAAGCTTTGAAATTCTCTTTGTATTCTCTAGGACTAGACCTGAATCGATAGCGGACAAGTATAATATAGCTCGAACTTTCAAGTAGAACTTGAAAGTTCGAGCTATATTATATATACTACCACTAGCCTATAAGCCTTATTAAACTAGAGCGTATCTTGATCCGGGTAGAGAAAGGAGTGAAGAGGGCTTATACAAAAGATTTAAGAGGATCAAAGAGCACTCCGCCTTTATTATAATAAGCGATATAACGTAGTTCACAGAAACAGTATTGAAATCTAGCTGATGCCCGGTATCTCGTCCCGTGATTTAAGCTTTTAAAAATCCCGAATTAGCTGCTTTGCTTTTTAGATATAATAATTGCCTACATCTCCAAGATGCAACCTATCTTTGTACCGATTCTCTCAAAAATGGATCAGCAGTGAAAAGGAAACAGACAGAGAGACACAGTCACATTCTCGCAATTATAATATTACTAGCTTTTGGAGGAGGGTGGAGTATGATGGGAGGTTTTTAAAAATCCCGCGGGAACCTCTGTTTTTCCGGCATAAAAGGTAGCCTATGTCACTCAGCACTCTCCAAGTCCTCAACTACATCCGTGCAAACTCATGTCAATCCTTTGCTCCGTTGCTGCGTGATTGGAGAACAAACCAACAAACAATCACACTTTCGCATTTATAATACTAGTTTAGATTATGGATTTTGTCAAAAGAAAGTCATAAGAAGAATAAAATTAACATGGATTTTTTTTAAGAAATTCAGCCAAGCTGAACTTGACTGTTCTTCTCTTCTTACCTCCAAATAAGTAAAAACTTGTGTTAGGAGTGGGTACGACAATAGAGCAACGGGTGCAACCTTTTAAGTTTTCAGTCTGTACCTACGTGTAACCGTTGGGCTACCTATTGAGGCTTATCATCTTTGTATCATTTTCGCATTATACATACAAGCTGGTGAACTAATTAACGTAATTTTAATTGGATCCAATGCTAATTAGCGAAAGTCTGATTATTATTTAATGCTTACATTATGCAAGTAGACCCACTGAGTCGATGGACGATGGTTACACGCATAATCGTAAGACGCACTAATTTTACTTTATAAAATCTCTAGTTAAAATAAAATAAATAAAAAAGCCTTTTATTTATCCTTAATCAGTTACATGAATATTAATACAATACATATAATTACATTTTAAATTTTTACATTTGAAACATGCATTTAAATCTAATTAATTAATAAAATAATTAAGTTATTAAATTTTTAAATTGGTCATTTTATGATTAATGTTATAATTAAAAAATTAAAAAAATTGTATTTTATATGTCAAAAAAAAAACTTTAAATGTCAGGTCAATATACTACAAAAATAATTAAGGATCTCTCATTGAGTAAAGGCCTCCTCCAGATTAGTCCAAATTTTCCTGTCAATAGCCTTTTTTGTCCAGTCAATTCCTCCGATTTCTTTTATTTCTTTGTCCCAAGTTTCTAATGGTCTGCCTCTTTTTCGTTTACCAACTGGACCACACCATTCTGTAACTGTTTTTGTCCATCTCTTGTCAGTATATCTAATTAAATGGCCTGCCCATTTCCACTTTAGCTTCATAGAATGTTTTAGAGCATCAATAGCTTTGGTTTTCTTTCTTATAGTAACATTTCTAGTTTTGTGTACTCTGCGCAGACCAAGGAGGCTTCGTTCCATTGCTCTCTGAGTAGTTTGGATCTTATTTTTCGTGTATTTGTTGAAAATCCAGGTTTGGCTAGCATAAGTAAGGCAAGGTAGTAAGCAAGAGTTCATTATTTTTGTTTTTAAATTAATCGGTAAATCTGACTTCAGCACGTACTTATATGCCCAAAATTTGTTCCATGTGATTTTAATGCGTCTTTCCAGTTCGTCTCTGCGTCTTGATTTTTTAAATGAAATTTGTTTGCCAAGGTATATGTATTGTTGAACATATTCTAGTAGAGTATTTTGTACGCGTATCGGTTTTTCCACATTGTTAGTCATGACTTTTGTTTTGCTAGTATTTAACTCAAGACCTATTTTGAGACTGGCATAGTTTAGATCATTTATCATTGCTTCGAGACCTTTTGCTGTTTCCGAGAAGAGAACAATGTCGTCTGCGAATCTCAAGTTGCTTAGGTACGTTCCATTGATACATATTCCTTTATGAGACCAGTCTAGGGTTTTCATTATACTTTGGAGTACTATAATAAAAATCCTCGGAGACATTGGGTCACCTTGTCGCGCGCCTCTACCTATTTTGATTTCAGCTCCTTTTCTGTCCAGCTTGACTCTACTTACACTTTTACTATAAATATCTTGTATTAACTCTATGAGTTCTATAGGTGTGTTATTTTCTTGTAGAGCTAACCACATGCTTTCATGTGAGATAGAGTCAAACGCCTTTGCATAATCAATAAAGGCCAAATCTCTAGTTAGATAGATTATTTATTTATTCACCAAAATTCAGGTACAATGTGATGTAATATGGAAAATCGAGCCTCATACATTTTACCAGGACTGGCGTGAAACGAAATATGAAACAAAATGTCAGTCAAATTCTTTAAAAATTGCAATAATTGGCTGAATTTATGACGTTCTTGCTGCGTCAATGCATTTTAACCAATAGCAGGCGGGTACCAGCCAATCAGAGGCCATTGCGATCGTTACACTGATGCAATCGTTTTTAGAGAATCGATACGTAGTATTAAAATTAATAATTTTAAATGTCATAGTAAAAAAAAGTTTAAACTTTGACTAAAATTGAATAAGTAAATCACACTTAATACTATAAAGGCGAAAGTTAAGTTAATGGGCGACCTTTCAGAATATATTATACCGGAAGTATTTTTTCCCAAGCCATTAAAAGCTGCGAATTCAGTATTCGCAGCTTAACTCGACTAATATTATTATTGTGTGAACTTTCATAAAATATTAACTTGTATTTTTGCGATATTTCGTCTAGACCACAGAATGCCTAATGGTACGTATGCCTAGACATTAAACCTCAAACTTACTAGGTATTTTGTAGGGCCCTCAAATATGAGTGCGTTTTAGTAATGTTAATGAACGTTTTCATTTCCCTTTCGACGTCTGACGAATGGAATCTATATTAACGTGATATAACAGTCAAAACAGAAAATATAGTTATTATTTTGTGCTTAGCAAGAAAATGTGTACAAATCCGGTACTTTCCATTTTCTAGAGCATAATGACAGTCTCTAATCTCCATGGAGACTCCATTTACAATCGTACGTTAATATTACACAGTGAGTTAGTTGTATCGCAATTTTTTCATGCCTCTATTTTTTTTATGACAATTTAGCCCTCAATTGCGATCGCACCTGATGGTAGGTGACAATGCAGTCTAAGATGGTAGCGGGCCAGCTTGGAAGGGTATGGAAATAAAAGATATGACGTTGTATAGAAAGCTAAGAGAGCGTACAGATGACTAGTTATGAAGTTTACACAACATAATATAGACAAACATCCTGAGTTTTATATTTAGCTACGTACACATTGAGAGAAATATTTAAACATTATAGGTACGTCAATGCATTTGTCCTTACAATTTGCGTTCAACATAAAATAATATAATAGATACAATATTGACTTATTAACAGCCAGTACATCGGAATATAAATCATATTACAACAGCAATTGGAGTTATATTTGAATTGATTAATTTTAGTATATCTGTATGAACGAGACAATAACAAGCGCAGATTTAGGGTTGCCAATTTTTGATGAAAAATAACATTTACAGAAGAACTTAGTATGTAAAACATTAAAGTATTCAGTTTTCGTCACAAAAGTTGAAACTGTGCCAAACTCTGAAGTGGAAATCTATGCAAGATCTTTGTCCAGCCGTGGACATCTATCGATTGACAAAGAAGAACATGAAGACATCACCACTTCAAATATTGCTTGATTTAACACACAGAGACACAGTACCTAATCGTTTCGACAAGCCAAGAAGATAAAATCATAATATTTTACTAGAAAGTACGTAATTAAGATTGTTGGATTGGCTAGCAACTTTCTATCTGTCTAATCCACCTTTCGTATTTAATAAAAACTATGTTCTTATCGCAAGCAGTAAAAGTAATGTATTTATTCTTTTTTTAATACTTATAGACTAGTGGTTCGCCCCGAACTGAGACCTCGCGGTATCCCATAATTCCCAAAAGATAGTTTTAATTATATATTGTAATAATTAACTTTTAACATTAGACGCAATCAAAAATAATAATAGTTGACGCAAAACTGTTTTACTGATACAGCGCCATCTATTAGCATTATTGTGAAGCTATTAGCATTAAAAATTAAATAATTTCGTTTCTTTATAATATTTATCTTATTTTAGTATTTGTTGTTCAAGTACAGGATATAACTGAATTTTCAACAAAGTTTCAGGTTCTAATAAGCAATACTTTTTGACATATGGCTCAAATTAAATCTCCACTTAAAAGTTAAATAATTTCGTTTCTTTATAATACTTATCTAATTTTAGTATTTGTTGTTCAAGTGCAAGATATAACTGAATTTTCAACAAAGTTTCAGGTTC
The DNA here is from genome assembly GCA_038048805.1 of Hipparchia sbordonii. NCBI lineage: Eukaryota > Metazoa > Arthropoda > Insecta > Lepidoptera > Nymphalidae > Hipparchia > Hipparchia sbordonii. The sequence continues at coordinate 1,749,528 of JBBIWI010000007.1, forward strand.
TAATATGCAACACTTTTTGACATATGGCTCAAATTAAAATTTCTACTTTGAAAGCCCCCCATTTCGCCAATTTTAAGGGAAAAATTAAAAAAAAATATTTTTGTACTCTGTTCAAAGTCGTCTTTAAAAAGATATATCGCAAGTCTATGTAACGCAGCAAACAAAATTTTACTTTAAACACGCTTCTATGAGAGCCCCCCTGAAATAAAGCTTTTTATATTTTTTTATACAATGTTCGGCTGAAGGCCATCAGTTTACATATTATATTTAAATTTGAAGTAATTACGTTCAGTAATTCAGAAGTTATAGGGCTCTGACAGACATTTGGACGTACACACTTCTCTGTCCAGTACAGACAAGCGCCCTAGTTGACTCAGAGAACTCGCTTCGCTCGTTCAACTAGCGCTTGAGTGCAATCTCACCTGATGGTTAGTGAAGATGAAGCTTAAAATGAAGCGCACTTGCCTAGAAGACCATGCATCTCCCCATGAAACCACCTACGTCCTTGATCTCCATCAAAACTCTTTCCATTCAACAAATATGATTTGAAATGGATAAAATTAGCTTTTAAATCTAATACACTCCGAATGTATGTTGATTAAAGTTTTGTTCGCTTATACAAACTACATAACATAAATATAGGATAGAATCAGGCGTTAATTTGCGGAAGTTCATGATTAGCAAGAAAAGGTTAGCATTTCACACGAACGTCACTTGTCTAGTGCATTGCATGCATACAGCATTGTAAAGTCGATATCTCCTGAAGATGCTCCGCTGTCGGGGCGAAACGTGCGTCGAGAGTAGTACAAAAGTCTTGTGTGGTGGTGCATGTGAGTAGTGGTGGCATTGCTTGCTTGGGAACTTGGATTTTTTGCTTGGTTGGGAAGGTAAGCGGTGCTTAGCTTTTAACTGCATGTTTGACCATACAGATTTTTTCTGTTGGCGGATTATAGCAAAATAACTCTAACCTTTTATTGCTACATAACATAAGATTATACTTTAATCTCTTAACTTATATCGGAGTTAATACACTTTAATCTATTATTCCTCATTAATACGATACATACTTTTTTTTACATAATTATTTGAAACATAGTACATATAATTTTTTTTTTTTTGATTAAGAAAAAATTGACAACCCTACTCGCAGCTGATGGTATCATCAAACACGACTGTTGGTATTTTAACGATGGTATTCGTACAAGTGGTTGTATTGTCCTCTTTTTCTCTTCCAATCCACCATTGTGATTTTCAATGGCGTGCATAGTTTTTACTGAAGGTAGGCGGAGTGTAAGGTTTATAATAACTTAATTAAATTCATTAATTATAAAATTAATAGCTTTTGGCCGCGGCTTCGTCCTCATGGAGTAAGGTTTTTAAAAATCAATCTTCTGGTCCTTTTAAGTGTATCCATGCCTAAAATTACTTCAACTCGTAATTTTAAAAGAAGGAGAGACCAACATTCAGAAAATGTCGAAATTATAATATTAGTATCTAGGAATAGTTTTTTTTTTGTCGTTTTTTTTTTCTTTTTTAAAAATGAATATTAGCCAAGCTGAACTTGACTTATATTCTCCTCTCCCCTCCAAATAAGCGGAAAACTTGTGCTAAGAGTGGGTACAACAATAGCTCAACGGGTGGGGCTCAAACCTGCGATCTTTCAGTTTTCAGTCCGCACCTTTAACCATTGGGCTATTGAGGCTTCTATAGTAAGGATTTCATCTTAATAATGTGATCTTTCTCATGGCTCTACAATCCGGGCCTAGAACTAAAATTGCTAAGGAAATGAGTATTTTTGGTTTTCTTCTAATCCGTATTTTTTCATAGTAAACTACTAGGTACATTTCCTGCTCCTCTCACTCGTCCTAAGTGATCAACAGGAATGAAAAAGACAAATGATGATTGATGCTTAGCAGGTATTTAAAGCATCCGACCGTAATTAAGTGCACGTGCAGCGGAAGCTATAGCACGTAATCTACTATGTTTATGAAGCTGTGAGATTCTTCCCCTATTATTACCTACTATTAACTTGTTACAACGGGTTATGTAACAGAACATACCGACTAGCTTTAATTTTAATTTTAAAATAGAGCCTTGTTGTATGACCCTAAATTCTCATTTACATATTTTTCAAATAAGCACTCCTTTGTCTTTGACATCCCACGATTCGGTACCTTTGGCTTCCTCATTCCTGATACACGACGCTAGGTATACTCATCCGGCTTCTGTTTTTCCCTCTAAGTGCAACAACCTTCAAATCAGGAGTGAATGGGCATTTTCTAGACAAAAAAAGGCAAAGGCGCGTTCCATCTTAGAATGCATTTTCACTCACCACCAAATCAAATTAAATCAATTTATTGCAAATTTTGGGTAGATAATGATACTGTGATACCTACATATTACAAGTATAAATTGAAAATTTAAACACCCCCGACATGTGAAATATGTAATTGGTCATTTTGTGGTGGCGGTCATCTCAGATTTGAAATTTATCGTATGTGTACTCTACTAGTCAAGCCCTTTCATTTGATACCCATATAGAGGGAGTTGTGAAAAAATATGTAAAACACACACACACACACGTCGGGGTTTAATAAAATGTCCGGCCAAATACCTTGCGGTAGGTGTGACCGCAGTCAAGCGACGGTTTTGCGATAGTCTCTGGCCTGAGGCCTCTCTACAAGAACGTGGTATGGACAGAGTCATTGTAGATGGAAACGAGGATAAAACAATGGATTCCCATCACATCTCTTCAGTGCCAGTACGAATTTTTAGATTTACTTACTTAGATGGATTACGAGGATAATAGTAACATAAGAAGGCCTGTATACTTGACGGTTAGAAGACTCTCGACGATGTAAAGCGAATCACTGACACAAAATTAGGTTCTGCGGTAAACCTTGCAAGAGACCTATGTCCAGCAGCGGACGCCAATCAGTCGAGACAAGGACCGACAAAGTGAACTACACATACTTAACTGTAGCTAATAATGTAATCCTTTCAGTTGTGCTCGAGCGCTAATGTTAATTCGAGGTCCCATGTCGACGTAACAAAAACGACGCGCGCGCGGTGCCGGCCTGCGCTTGGTACGACGCGGGCGCTTGCGTTCAATCGAATTTATGAGAACATACGAGCATTATATGACATGTACTATTGAGATACAGAGAATGGTATTTCAGATTATGTTACAATGATTCTCCTAATATTATAAATGAGAAAGTGTGTTAGGTTGTTTGTTCGTCCTTTAACCATGCAGCAACGGAGCAACAAGTCGCCGTAATTTTTTGCATGGATATAGTGAGGACTTGGTTTGTGACGTATGCTAACTTTTATCCTGGAACACTGTCTACGCGGACGAAGTCGCGGGCAATCTAGTAATATAATATGTCAATGTGACTTGATTTGATAACGTAATAATTATTAGTTTTTATAGTGTGAAAAAATATAAACTATTAAGTTTCTTGATTATTAATTTGCGAAGCTTGGAAAGTGTATGATTCCACCAAATAGAATAACTGCATTTTGAAATCTTGAGGGTGGAAAGTGGTAAGATAAGATATGAAACTAAATTGATTTCTTAAACGAAATCTCGAAATTTAAACGCATCAAAAGAAATGATAATTGTGATGCGAGGAAATAAGATAAAATAGTGTGTGAATACTCCGCTAAGCATCGGCACTTACAATTCACGAATTAGGTATAACGCTTTTGTACAAAACGCATACCTTTAGGCACTCCACATCGTAAACTATACACAATTAACTACAAAACTGGTTCCCACGAGATGCTAGTCGATAAGAGCATTTTATAATGATAGCGTACTCGTAGGTAGGTACGCTTCGTGTAACCACACGTAAGTATCCTACTATTATTTAAACATAATCTATTATGGTAACGTAATTGGTAACAACGGTCATGGATTCGCGACGAAGTTTGCTAAGTTTTGTGGACTCAATAAAAAAAAAAATGTGGTAAGAACAGCTGTCTTGTTAGCAACTGATCCTGATCCAAAATACCAAAAAAAAAATTGATTAGGTATGTTATGTTTTTCAAATTGATCGACTCAAAATTACTTGCGGTTAGACGGATTTACGCCAAAATAAAATTCATTTTAAGTAAATATTTTTAAATGAATTATGAATTCAGAAAATACCGTGTTATTTAATTAGGGTTAACCATTTTTACGCTATTACGTGTTGAACATTTTTTCCAACAGAAAAACTATAAAACTCCATTGCATCACTTTGAATACAAAGTAGGTACCTACTTATGAAATTACTCAATAAGAAATATGGATGAAATAATAACTCGAAGAGCTATGTATTCGATTGAATCGATTCGAAGTAGACAGCCATCAGTTCTCATTATTGTTAAATTAAAGAGTTCTTTCGATGTTCGTTACGACCACAATGGCATGAAAAACTCTCCATCACGACTTAAGACTTGCGAAAGAAATAAAAAGACTATATTATAAAAAAAAACATTTACCACCCAAAAAAGTGTTTTCGAATCTTTTATTTAATTTTATATAATTTTCGCACCAAAGAAAATATAATTAAACTTGGACTTACGACAGCAAAAAAGTAAGTATTTGCTGTATAAAAAGTGTTTGAGAATGGTTTGAAATCTTTTAGTTCGATCATTTCTAAAGCGTGGCCGCACTTACGAAAGTTTATGGAAGGTGCGTGAGCAATAGAAGAGTAGGTACAAGTAGAAAAGGCAGGCACTTTGCCAGATAGAAACTAAAGTGAAATTCCATTCAACGGAATCACCACACCAATCTAAAAAGGAAATTGAAACGAGAACGATTTTCATACATAATAAGCAGGCTTACTTGTTAGGTTTCTATTAGATTGCCCATATCGATTTTAAGTTCGATCTTTCAGTCAGTACGATAGTAAAATAAACATAAAACTTCTTTTAAAAAAACCGGTTTCAAACGCCTCTATGAAGTAGATCAAGTAAGCCTATAAAATTTGAAGAGTTCCCTCTATTTCTCCAGGATCCCATTTGATCCCATTCTGACCCCTTTCAAACAAAAGAAGAATTATTTTCCAAATCGGCCAAGCCTTTTTGGAGTACTCGGGGAACATACATAAACGACGACGAATTGAGAACCTCCTCCTTTTTTTGCAGTCGGTTTAAATACTACTATCTCGGTATTGGTTAAAATGCGGCAAGAACGCCATGAAGCCAGTCGAGGTGATTGCAATCGCACCGATGCAATCAATTTTACAGAGATGAGCGCTCTACCAACCAACCCGAAAACTCGTCGGGTTGGGCCTATTTGGAAGCAATCGTGCTGGCGATTTGAACTTCATTTGCTCAGTTTTTGATCGCCGCCTTTTTATCTGTCGAACCAAACATTCTGCAGATGCCACGGCTCTCCAGCCACCAGCAAAGTTGGTCCGGCTTCTAACCTTTTGAAGCCGCCAAGCTAACCCGCTGGATTTGCCCCGCACTCAACTTAATCTTGATTCTTGAATAATGTCAGGTTCATCTCACAATAAATTCATTCCAATGATACTAATATGGATGGCCTCGTCTACTCTTTGTCTGATGACTTTGTTAGGTCGATTTTGGAAAAGCTATATCAATCATTGCTTCAATGCCAATGTGATGATTGGCAGAATTTATGGTATTCTGGCATAATTAATTTTAGCTAATACCAAGAGCATCCGTCAATCGGAAACGATTGCGATCATCACAATGTAGCTATCAATACAGCACTGAATAGTTTCTATAGAGGGTAGTTTTCCTACAATAGATCAGAAGTAGGATGCGGAACCAAGGCCACAAGAGTTACATTGGAATATCCGGTATGGCTCGCTTTTTGAATAGCAATATTAAAATCTCTTATAACCTAGGCTTATAAAAGGGTTTTCATGTTTTAATCGAAGTTATTATAAGAGAAAAGCACATAAATACGGTACACTGTGCATGTTAAAGGCATGAAGTTGTCCTCGCGCGACATGCAGCGCTGTGAGGTCACGGAACAACTTAGTTAAATGACCCCGGAGCTCGGAGGCGATGCGAACGAACGTTTTAATTGCTTTATCTTTAACGCCTACTTTATATTAGTCACCGTTCTAATTAAGATTGTGGATCAGAAAGACTTATGGCGAAAAATTGCCACTTCAACGTTTAGCGGTTCACTTTATGTGTGTTCTCATTAAGACACCAGTGACAACCAATTCGGTGGCGGCGACCGGAATCACCCGCCGGTGGCGCAACCATTACTATATATTGAGCTATTTGGCCTCTTATTCATTCGACCACCATTCGACTATCAGGGACGCCCTTTCCGCACACTATAGATGTCATAGTATATAAGCTATATTATGTTACTTCGGCTACTATTTAAACAAACAGCTTCGATGGTTACTTAAGGATGCCAGGCACTGTGATCTAAGATCAATCAAAACAACAAATGGCAGACACATAAACACAAAAATTGATATCTTCGTTTAACATTCAGACGAAATCAATAACCGTCAATTCCGCAATTAATAACTAACGTACGTATTTAATGTTAACTTAAAATTACAGTTTCGTAACTTTTAACGATTGCATACAAATCGAATGCAATTATGTAACGTCTTCCTCAATCTAGAATGTTTCAGAAGCTATGGAAAACAACGGAAAGTTGCTAAGAACTGTCCAATCCGCATTTCGTAATACGGGTGCCACAAGACCGAGACCTGTGGAAGCTCATGTAAGAGAGAGTGGAGTTCTTCATCCAACAGTAAACCTGTATCGGTTGATAGACAAATATGAAAAGTAAAAAGTAGATAAACTCGCAATTAATCGACTGGTTTAATATTTGGAATCTCTTTCACAGACAAAGTCGCGACCTGCCTTTGTATTTTAACCAACAATATCGATTGGCACCGAAAACAATGTATTCAGAACACGATTGTAGTGTACACTTATTGTCGGTATCACATTCCGTATGTACGTGACCTTCTATTAATAATAAATTATTATTTATCAAAGCGTTGTGTCTTGACGTCAATATGCGAAAGGTTCTTAACAATGAACATTTAAAATCGCTTTTGATTTTTCTATTTTTATTCTCTGACTAGTGATATACGACCAGCACACAAGCTCTGATAGAATTCAATTATATCAGCTACTATGTGGGAGGGCATCGGTGTCGTGTTTACCCGGATTTGGTAAATGTTGCTACAATAGGAAGCGTCTGTCGATAAAAAACAAATGTAGGCAAGTTGAAGAATAACGTTTAACGCTTTTAGGAGTACTTAAAGGGAAAGATATTTTAAGAGATACAATTACATCCATAAACATAATATTACTACCGTAAGATAAAAATTCGACTCGATAATGAATGAAGCATTTTTGCACCGAAAAAACTGAGACTGATATATATATTTTAACTTATTTTTAATCATAATGCTCTCTACGTTGACAAGTTTTTTTAAATTAGTAGCTGGTAATTTTTCGCTATTGATTAAAATAGATTCATACAGCAAGAACGCTATAAATTCAGCCAATTAATGAAGTGGGCTAAACCTAAAGCAATATTTAATTGGGAATCCGAAACTATCAATATTGATGATTCAAAACAAAAGGCCCAAAAACTTTTCCCGGAAGACTAGTCGAAACTTCACAATGGTTGAAATCGTGATCATTTAGAATGAGGTATTTGAAATATTTTATGAAGCGTGAAGGCAGACGGTAAGATTAGACTGCGCAGCGAATTGGCGAATTGGTATTGTAATATTAGTAGTTCCATTCGTATGGATTATCATAACACTGGTCATAATATAATATGTGTAACTGATACAGCTTGAAATATTGTTAGAATACACAAGGATGTAAAATTTAAAAAAAGAAAAAGTATTAAGTCCACAAAAACGTTTGAGTTGAGTTTCATTGAAAAGAACTATAAGTCATCAGTCATCAGTTATCAATCAACACTGCTTATCAACAATTTGGGTGATTAAATCTATCCAAAAAAAATTTAAAGACTTTCATGGTGCATGGTGGTTCAATTACAACTAAGACTGAAGACGGAAAAAAATCTAATTGACTTGCTTAAGCTTCATGAACATTGATCATGAATTTATAGAAGTGTGCGTGAATTTTTTATGGATGAGACGTATAAATTTTGTAAGAGCAACTGAAATAAATAGCTATATAAAAAGTCCTCCGAACAGAAATATTCACGGTTCTACTAAACAATTAAATGACACCTATCGTTTAGAAACCTAGAAATAGTCCAGAAACTTCCTTGGTAAGTCGGTACTATAAAGAAGTTCTCCATCGATGTATTTGACTAGATTACAAGGTCTAGTCCATACTCAGTAAATATAAGTCAATGTGTAAGTCCCATATATAAATAAGTCGGTGGCAGCGGAGTTACCTCGTCAAAAAATATATTCCCTCGCATACGTCAGTGCGGAATGACAATTCTATATTTTACTCAATGATATATGGCCAGGGAAGGCGTCAGTCGATAACAAGGTCTACTGAAGTTCCTCCTTTACATACATACTCGTATTTCTTTCAGATAATTGTTATCCATCTTAAGATTCTCATGATCATCACTAGTAGTTGTTGATATTATAAAGTAATAGAAAACATACATACATGAATCCTGAAAACATATACCTACTCCTTTTTTCAGGCAGTCGTATAAAAAGAAGAAAGAAGACAAACGTCTCTTGCTTGCCTATACATCATACTGTCATACACCCCCTTTCGGATCACTTAGCCATCGGAGATATTTTAATAATTCAAGGAATGAATTCACATCCTTCGCATGAAATTACTATGTAATCCTTGAGAACCATTTCAAACGGGTAGCCGTTTTTGGTTAGGCGTAGTTTCGCAATGGTTATGGCAACAGTTTCTCAACAAATAACCAACCTCCGGCGTCAATCACGGAGTTGGGACGACACTTTTAAAGCGTGAGAACCGAGCACTGTGCAGTTGCAAGGTCTGACGCAAAAAACGTGAACAGCGTTGATGGAAAGCCGGTATAGTGTGCAACTTTATACAACGCAGAAATAAAGGTATATAGTTAACGTTAAATCCTTTGACATTCAGTAGTACCAAAGCAATCTCCCTACGATCTTCCTACGTTTTATTTGCACAGGCATACTCACACATATTTGCAAGACCTACTTACGAACCCGCCCGTCTCCCAGGGTGTCCCTTTTCGCAACGATTTGCGAAAAGATTTTCGCAACGATTTGAACGTCAACAAACATTTGTTTGCCTGTGTTTCTCTTTTGACGGATTTAGGTCAAAGGAGTCTCACAAACAACGATGATGTAGAATTAGAACAAGAACATTCGCTCATCCATAAAATTTAAAATGTTGGTATTTAATGTAGCTAGTAGAAGCTGATTTTTAATATGAGGATGATTAAAATACTTATATTTTAGGTTAGGTATTAAAACAAAGAAGCCGCTTTATAAACGCACAATAGTCATTCTTCAGAACAACAAAATTCGGAAATAAAATTTTGGGAAAATTAGCTTTTTATCTATGTATGTCTAGTTTTTATAAAATAAATGTGTGTGATTACATCATATCACTTTTCAGAGAAACAACGATATTCGCACCTTGAAAACAAAAGTGGCGTTTTACAAAAATTGTAATTTTTCAGTATGACCATTTAAAGTTTTGACGCAGCATTTTTGTTCAATATCTTAGCAAATAACTGGAAGAAAAGAATCCAATTAATTTCATTTATTAGTTTGACTATCTAATTTAAGTTGTGTACTGAAAACATGCCAGTAAATTATGGAGTTAATTTAGAAAACATGGTTTTAAAAAAAAGTTCAACATAGTGCCACTTTTGTTTTCAAGGTGCGAATTATGACGATATCACACCGAGGATAGTAACTTCGGTCAAAAAATGAATTTGCATTCGGGTCCAAATTATATGCTTAATTAAAATGATTTTGATACCATTATCTGCCACTCTTGTTTTGTGACATCACTATAGAATGAATAATTCTGACGTCGTTTTCAACGCAGTAGACTAATTATTGTGGCTTTATAATTATTTAAAAAAGATAATGGAAACTATTTTAACCCAATGCAATTATAGAAACACTTTATAAACACACTGTTGTTAACCTTTGAATCTTAGACTGATATGAAAATTTAGGCCAACAATTAATTATAATTAACAATACCAAGTACCAACTCACATTGTATCAGCAGACATTATCTTCTAAGAAGGTAACAGTACGTGAGGTCTATAATAATAAGACAGATAAAATAACAATTAATAAATAACTGTATGCAAACTTCGAAACACTATGTTTATACAAGACGAGAATATGACTCTGACTGGTGAACAGGTGGTGATAATACTACATTTATACAATAGCTATCTTTAATAATTTTAACAATGTCGAAAAGAAGTAAGTATATCAGTAAAAAGCGAGATCAATAACGAATTATATAAGACGTAAATATATATGCAATATGAAGAAAATATCATAGTAAAAACTTCGAAGAAGGTAATAGGAATAGGTAATAAACGCTGACTATAAACGAGAAACTAATTTAACAGCAGAGGAATTTCTCAGAAAATACACAGAATCGTTAAAGTTTATGAGAAGTTATTTTCAGAACTATCAATCAATAGGAATATCGGAAACAGAAAAAACAGAAGTTATTATATAAAATCAGTACCTATTTAAGCGTCGACTGCTGGATTAGACCTCAGACCGAACTATCTCTGTTCATTTAATTAATTTTGACTTTAGATTAAACATATTTTAAAGGTTAAGTTTTAGCGTTCTAAGCGCAAGTGTCTGCTTTTTGACATAATATGTTATCTATATCAATATATATATAAAAATGAATTTCTGTTCGTTAATCTGGCTTAAACTCAGATAGTGTAGATGTAAGTTAAATAAATCTTGAATACTAGAATTTTCATATATGCATTACAATTTATAATTTAAGTGAAATAATCTCAAAGGGTAAAGAAAAAGAAAAAAATAAGAATAAGTAAGTTTCCCAGGTTCTTACAATTCCACAGCGATGTGATAACAGCCTATAGCCGTTCATAATTTTAATTAGAAGATAACACATAAGTTTAAGTGCGTTGTTTATTCTACGATAGTACAAAAATTCAAGTAGCATACTTGAAAGCACTTATACTATTGTGTAACAATAACTGATAGATAACAAACTACCTTGAAACGTTCCCAAGGCACTTGAAACTAGTACCAATTTATCAAATCAAAAGCTATAAGCAATAATATTATATGGATATTTTATGATTAGATTTCATTAATTAATAGTTTATTGACCAATCTCCGAAATATAGATCGAGATAACTTGGTCGAAGGAGATAACATAATTGAATTAAAAAAACTTTGAGCGGTAAATACCTATCTAAACAAGTAACAATACACCTATATTATAAAATCAGGATCAGGAAATTATATTATATTTTAAGTTAGGTCAAGTTTGCATCTTCAGTTATTTACATTCCACCATCATTCAGTACATGTTCTATTGATACTAAAACATTCTAACTATTTTTTACGAAGAGACTTGAAAAAACATATATATGTGTGTAATAAATATATCTATTGTATTGGTAAGTAAACACTTTAAAACACAAGGAAGTGTTTCAACAAAGGCGCAACCAAGGTTCGGGAAAAATACAATGGACTGTGTATCTCGTCATATTCGTATTCGAGTGTTAAACTTAGATATTTATTTTTCTAATGGCGTTTGCCCACGATTTCCTCTGCTTGAAGTTAGATAATTTAAAAATTGCATTGTTTTCCTGATGAAAAGTAACTTATGTCTCTCTCCTCAACTCTATATCTATGCAAAATTGAATACTACGTGATTCAAGGACATACCAACAAACAAACACACTTGCGCATTTGTAATATGTATAAGTAAGGTCTACTTTGAATCAAACAAAGAAAAATACAAGTCAGAACTTATATTCTACTAGATAGCATGCAAATATTCAATACTCATCAGTATTACTCGACTTATTGTTAAAGCGATAGAATCATAATTTTATCACATGCTGTTTAGAACTGCAACCAGTGCAATTTCATTTGCATGCTACTCTTTAAGTTATTTCATTTACGGCCTTTGTGTTGTTGCATTTTTTCCATAAAAAAAGAAATGAAACATTTTCATAGAAAAAATCCACATAGAACGGTGCGGAGTATTAATTTTCCACTGCAGATACTACAAACAAGAGTCCACTCGAGTACTGCAACACTGGGGAATAGAGCTTAGTGGAAACTAAACACAACACAGTTTTAGAATGAAAAGAAGGCATACAATAAAAAATATGTAGAACGAATCACAAACTAGATGTGGTGTTCAAGATTCTAGATACAATAGGGGCGAGGAAATTAGTAAAACGAAGGTTTTTCTTCTTCTTTTAATTACGTTAGCTCCTGACTGCGAGCTCACTTTATGGTAAGTGACGTAAATCCCATACCACTTCCAGGTTAATGTTCTACCAATTTCTATGAACGCTACAACTCTTGTCGGCACGACTTTGCCGGTAGGGTGGTAACTAGCAACGGCTGAAGCCTCCTAGACCCGATAATAGACAAGTAAGAAGTTACAAATTACTAAATTGCCCTTGCCGAGGAGAAAAGGTCATAGATTAATAAACCAATCATCCTTGCTTCCTTACTAATATTATAAATGCGAAAGTGTGTTTGTTTGTTGGTTTGTCCTCAAATCACGCTGCAACAGAGCATCGGGTCGAAGTGATTTTTTGGATGGGTATAGTTGAGGACCTGGAGAGTGACATAGGCTACCTTTTGTCCCGGAAGATCAAAGTGTTCCCACAAAATTTTTAAAAACTAAACCCACACGGACGAAGTCGCGGGCATAAAGTAGTATTGAATAAAACATACATAAACTAGTAATGCAAAGTTTTTTCGGAAAGGTCGCGATCTTTTTCCTTGTAAATAAAATTCAACCGGTTGAATGGTTAAATAAATAATTCAACGATTCTCCAAACTATTCGACTCTACAACGAAACAAAGTAAACAAAACATATAAGGCAGTTTCGCTTTCAATATCCTGAAAGCCTTTCACAACTTGAAAAGGTTTGCAATAAAACTAAATAAGTAACTGTTTCACAAAATTCAAATACAAAATTATTTATTTCATGTAGGCCAACTTTTCACATCTACACATCGACATCTACCAGCGGTTCAGAAAGCCGATTCTGCTGAAAAGAGCTGCCAAGAAATTCTTTTAAACTCTTTTCTTGTGGACAGTTGAAGCAAAGCAGATAGCTTCCAATCCAAGCAACTTTGGAAGTAAAATAGGAAATCCCATTTACGCAATCAAGCAAAGACTTACAGTTATACAAATGTAAAACACAGATATATGAAGGAAACATGATCCCACGACCTTGCGAACCGACTTTCTTACATCGTTTCGTATTATAGATATCATGTTCAAAATTTAATATCCAAATGCAATCGATACAGAGCGTGTGCCGTCATAAGTGAAGTACTTTTCGTCATTTCTTGTTGTTTACAAAGCCGACTTCGCAATGTGGAAAAAAACAGTCTCGGTATTACGAAACTTGTGATTAAGTTATATTAAAACAATACGATCGACATAATTAATGTTTTTAATGAGCAGAATTTACTGTATACATTAGAAACCCGTCTCTTATGTTGTGGTAGAAACTAGAAAAAAAATCAGTCCTAAAGGGGAACCCTGGAATTAGACAAGGTAACTTTAATATAAGTAATATGAAGAACATAAATGGCGAGAACTTTGAAAGTAGAGAATTTGTACTGAAGTCAGACCCAAGAAGCCCATATTGGCACCCGGAATATCTAGAGACAAGTGGCTTATCCGAATAATCAGCTGTGGGATTATCTAAAACTGATTACTAGTTGCTATAGTGTGACGATCACAATAACTTCTGATTGGCGGAATATAAGGTTTTTAAGATTTTAATCGTCAGCGAAAGTGTACCAGCCGATTACACGCCAATCAGAGATGATTGTGATCGTCACACTGTAGTAATCAGTTTTAGACTGTCAATAGTGGTAGAATTCCTGAATAGTAGAGGTAGATTCTTAGTCATTGTTCTACAAAATCATATCTACGTAATGGTGGTAATCAAATACGGTGACGTAGGTGCATTAAAATAACAATGCAGTGCTACAATAAACGCGTTTTAAAGTTTCGCAACTGTTTCGCACAACTCCCATAATATGAACACAGTAGAACAGAGTGAAACAAGCAGATCAAAAAAGATTAACGCAAAACATTCGACATTTGACACACATTCACGCGGCATTGTCGCCAGCTTTTATGTAACAACCATCGATATATTAGAGAGAAGTTGTGCACGTCTTTTATATTCTTATGTTTTAAGTCCTTACGACTAACGTATTGGTTATTATCAGCCGAAATCGTTTAGTGACACAAATTAGGCACCGCTAACATAATATTGTTTCTGGAACAAAAAATCCGACCGTTTCTAACGTCTGTAAAATCACCGTATAATTTTCTCAACACCGACATTCACCGGAGGCGAACGATCCCTACATCCTATCCATTTTCCGACTCAGTAAACGAGAACAATAGAGACGGACACTTCATCACCTGTACCCAGGAATGGACAGGAAGGTCATGCTTGAAACAACGCGGAGGGAACTGGTCGTGGTCGTGCGCCTTGTATAAACCCGAAAGTGTACAAGTGACCTTTGATATTTAACACAGCTACAAGCAATGCTGATAGTTGCAGTCTCTTCCGACTGGCTGACTCTACTAACATGGAACTAGTATGTGCTGTCTAACTTCCACAGTTTTGTCAGTAAAACTTATCCGAACGCCAGGCTTGTAAAACATAGAGCGGCGACGAAGAAAGACATGTGGCATAAGAGAGCGTCATGCCGTTTGCCATCACGCTATTCGAGTCAGTCTTACCCTCAGGTGGCGCCTGTAGATGTTTCACATCCAAAATGAAGCAGAGACGATCATTATAACGGTTTTGGTGCCAGAGCTATAGCACAACTATTATTTCCGTATCCAATACATGAATCCTAATATGTAATTGTAATGCGCAGAAGGTCGGTAGTTGTGATGCGGTTGTCAGTTTGTCACATGCAATAGAAATGCATGCAACATTCTGCAGTCCATCTGCAGTTTGTTTGACTGTAGTACAACTAGGTGAGACTGCAGTGACACTCAAAACTCCTCAGATAAAACATGTTTACAAAATTGTATGAATTTTCCTATCAACTTGGTTTTACCCACAGTGCTAAATTTGTTTACTACTCTCCCACAGTGCTTATACACGTTTTTAATGTTATACAAGTTATTTAATTAGCTTCCCATAGTTTTCCTACACGTATAACATCGTCTGCGTAACTTCCGTGAGGAAACGTATGTACATACACACATTCACCATCAACTGTGAAACTTTCACTGGACGAAATTTTAAATTCACATTCAGTAGATAGTGGTTACAAGTCAGCCGAAAATCGTGAGTTTCATGCTGTGCGTTTCGTAATTGATACGGCATCGAGAAACTTTCTTCTGTTAAATCATAATAACAGTATTGTTCTCGGTTAATACCTTTGCAATAGACCGGAGGCCAAATAAAAATCACTCAGTATAACAACTTGTAATTTGGCGTGTAAAGGTTTCTACAATTTGCACAGCGACTCTGCTAGTTTTTAGGTGGAAGAATTGAGACCAAAACAATCACAAAAACCACGACAAAATCAACTCTCCAGCAAAACTCCCTGAAGTCCTTGCTGCTTGAATTCTCGACTGAGCTCGGCTGGCTGGACGATCTATCTTATATCGCATACTTGCGGAAATAAATCCCAGAAACAAAAGAAAAAAATCAGCTCGGAAGAATGTTATAGAAACATTTCTTGGCGATATATAAAATAAAAAACCGCGTTCAAAACGGTCAAGCTAGATGCGAGAAAATCGCACACATATTATGTAAGTAGAGCAGAAGTAGAGCTACAAACATACTCGAAGATTGAACTCTTTTTGTTAAGCATGCGTCATTCATAAAGCAAGGCTATTTATGGAAAAAACCTCAAATATACCTGTTACGTTTTCATCATCTTAAAACAGTCACCGGTTTAGTCATCGGAAGTAGGCATGACTGTTTCAATCGGTGACCGGACATTTAATTATTGCCTTTATATAACCGAGCTTAGCTACTGCCAATACTGCCTTATCAAAACAAGCTTTGTTATGAATTCTCTAACTAATGACTCAAGACATTAATCATCGTCTATGGTGTATGCTACAATTGACGAATCGTAACATAATCCTATACGATGTATAACCGCAATTGAAATTACCTTTGTAATTAAGAACAGTTAGGAGTAAACTGATCCCAATTCAATGAGTACCTAATAAGTTGTTTACCGTCACTACCACAATAAACTGATCTTACTTGAATTTCCTAAAAATATACGAGTAACAAAAAACATGTACCTACTTGTTTGAAATTATTGGTTCTAGCACCTACTACAGACTCTAGTATACAACTATGCACACAGTCCGTTTGCTCTACTTTCTATTCCTGGAAATGCCAAGGATGGTATCTATGGGGCATGAAAAAAATAACGTTTGTTTTCGTATTTGTTTTTTTTTTTTTGGATTTTTGGAAAAGGTCAAGGGCAAACCTTGAGGAAACACTAGGGACAGCCTAAAAGAGCTCTTGGTTGTAAAAGAGCAAAAGTCTAAAAGAGCAAATGGTTTAATGAAGAACCCAGAAAAAAGACAATTGCAGATGACAGAATATGCAAAAAAGCATCCAGTCCCAGGTATATAGGTAGGAGTAGGTATAGTTCTAATATAATGAATGGAATGCTATTGTTGCAATGTTTGTATCCAAAAGAATGCACACGCTGTTTGTCACCATTGTCAAATCATCACAAAAGAATTGAACGTCAATTCAATTCAGACGATTCAGCTATTTCGCAACTTCTATATTACATATCAGGGATTAATGTTACATGATTTAATTCATAGGTTTCGCAATTACTGATGTATTATATTATGTAGTTTTGTTCTGTAAGGATTAACAGTCATTAAGGATTAACATCATACATTGGTGCCAATTTAGTAATCCCATTAGTTCAACGGTTGAACTAATTAATCAGTTGTACTAGTGAAAATGACTCAGTAGTTAGTCTATACACAAATCATAAACTATATAGTATAATAATATAAAAAAATATTTTAAAAAAACCGACTTCAAACGCCACTTAAAAGTATAAAATAATTTTAGTTTGTACACGTATGTTGAAGTCGGGCCAGCGTCGCGCATCGGTTTCATCGTTTCGTTCAGGCCCGTCCGTCTCACGGGCTAATTCAACAGGTATAACGGCCTAATTAGTATTTACGATTTAATAATTTTAGTTTGTAGGTACACGTATAGTAAATTCGGACGGGATTAAAATATAGAAACGATGATAGTACCATTGCGCAACGCTGGCCCGACTTCAACATACGTGTACAAACTAAAATTATTTTATACTTTTAAGTGGCGTTTGAAGTCGGTTTTTTTAAAATATTTTTTTATATTATTATTTTAAGCTTTTTAGTGTAGCTTCATGGGACCATTTGTTTTGCTCCTTAAAAAAAGTATTGAAATATATTATTCCAAATAGAAATTTAGCATATGTATGTATGCTATGAAGTTTGCATGGTTAAAATCCTACACACACTCTGATCACGAGCGATTTGCTCTTATTCAATGAGGAGTTCCATCCTATATCTCCGAAGATATTCATCAGATCTTCACCAAACTTAAATGGAACCAACCTGACGATATGCCCTTTTAAATAAAAAAAAAATTATTGAAATCGGTTCAGATTTGACAGAGTTATAGAGTAACATCGTCAAAAATTCGGTTAAAAAAAATTATATTGAAATGCCGAATAGAAAAGCATTATGTATGTATGCTATGAAGAATGCATGGTTAAAATCCTACACATACTCTGATCACGAGCAATTTGCTCTTATTTATTGAGGAGTTCCGTCCTCCATCTCCGAAGATATTCATCAGATCTTCACCAAACTTAAATGGGACCAACCTGACGATATGCCCTTTCAAATAAAAAAAAAATTATTAAAATCGGTTCAGATTTGACGGAGTTATGGAGTAACATCGCCAAAAAATAAAAATAAAAAAAAAAAACATACGCGTCGAATTGAGAACCTCCTCTTTTTTTTTGAAGTCGGTTAAAAATGTAAATCACAAGTGTTAAAGTTATACTAACTTTTAACATATTAAATATGAATTTGCACATAGCCACTACTCATATTTTTCGTTAACTAAGTAGATGATGCTCACGACTTCTGCGTGAATTAAGGTTTTTTGATTCCGGGATTCGCGGGAACTCCTTAACTTTCTGGGATAAAAGTAGCCTATGTAATTACGTCCTTATTAACCGACTTCCAAAAAGGAGGAGGTTATAATATAAGTGATATAAATAAAATTATACATAACCGTATAATATATTCCATTTATCAAACAAATTGCAAAGATGTTTAGCGAATAACGTTCACCATTTTTTTTCAAAGATCCACTCCATATAAATTGGACATAATGGGACCCCATTGCACTGAACTGTGAATAGATCTAATAACTGGAGATATCGAGTTATTAGATCTATTCACAGTTAATAGCATCGTGAGTATAAGTGCTTTCGGCTTATCATCGGCTATTTGATTTGTTACGTGGGTTTTTTCATCATGTTTCATTACCATGGCCGTGGATTCACTTTAACACCTGCTGCGATCTCGGTAGAAGCGTTACGTAATTTGTAACCGACCGGAAAAAAGTGCATTGCTATTAATACATTTAAAAACTCATCTGTCTAGGCGGGGTATTTTTTATCATGTGCTGCTAACTGAAGTATATATTTTTTTCCTTTTCTGTAGGAAATTATTTAAAAAGTTACCAAAGTTCCCAAAGATACCTGGCACATTATGGCACATGGATTTAGGTAGCGTATGCTTGAAATCGTTAACGTGGCCAGAAAAAAAATATACATATCCGGAAGAAACACTCAAAATGAGACAACTTGTTGGACTCTGGACCAATTTCAGTCTCGCTGAGTAACGTTTAACCGACGAATAGACTTTTTGACAGATTTTCAATACAAAAACTGTGATTAATTATCTTGCCAACTCAACGTTTCTCGGCGATGATGTAATTGGAACTAAAGTATGGCATTACAGTATTACAAGATAGAATGAGTATCTAAATAAAACATCCTTTATACTCAGAGATCAACCTAATTAATCTTTAATTTTATAAACGGAGATGTATAGGGCAGAGCAAATTCCGGTTTCATGTAATGGATGATAATAACGTGATTTTCAATATAGTTGAGCATCGATGACTGCGTAGTTAACCAGATGCATACAACTAGCATAATTAACACAAACGAAACAAAGCAAGACCGTGTCTTACTCATTATCAGAAACAAAGCTACTAATCACTTACACTAAATGTGCTTTGTAAAAGGACTAAAATAAATATAAAAGACCGTTGAACGTTTGTAGGTTGCTGTTCTTATCTTGGTTAAATGGCGCTTGTTAAAACAATTTAGGTATTAATTGCCAATTTTAGTTTATGTTTTATATTGAAACGTAAATAGTTTACTTTACTCAATATACCATTGCAATCATTTTAGCGCGAAGTCATAAAAATCTGGCCACAGTCTCACATGATTAAAACTGGAGATAGCAGGATTTGTGGGAATAGAAATAAAATTCGAAGTGGTTCATTTAATGTCGGTTCCCAGAAAGCTTTTAAGCTAGCTGAAATGGACCACGTGACTTCATTAACGTAGATTTATCTGGCCGGACGAGACAGGAAAATGTTTTACGATTTACTCTGATAGGTTTTGCGTGGTTTCACCACATGTTTGGAGCACATGTCAATTGACACAGTAGGGCGATTATTTACTTTGTAAATACGAATACATAATTACAATCAACTCTACAGGTTCATTTTTGGAGGTGGCTTTTTTGAAGTAGGTTAGATTAAAAAAAAAAAATCTAAACAAGGCGGAAGATAAAAACTAAAACGTGTAATATATAAAATAAAACCTGTTGCATACGGAAAAAATGGATCTTGTTTGAGTTGTTGTTTAAATTTAAGAAGTTTGGCACGGAACGAATTAAGTGCACAGAAGCAAAATGGTAAAGCAAAAGCCTAAATCAGAAGTGGGATATTAAGTATGTAGATGGATATATTCGTAACTTTAAAACAAAATGCAACCTTGAACGTGAATGAAGCATCTGTAAACCGATACAAGGTAAAAACTCAGCATCCTGTTCCATATTTACACTTGAGAAGAAAATTGCCCAACAACATTCCTGTAGCTATAGAGATGAAGCCAAACAAAATTACTTTATCGAAAGCCCTGACGAGGAAAAAATGTTTTGGAATATTTGTATTGCCATATTTCGCATCCATTACCTTGAATGTAGCTTTTGACATAAAGAAAACTCATTCACTATAGTGAGCGTATATGAAAGGACCGCGACGACATATTTGTGGGCTTCGTACTTTACATATTTCGATAATGTTAAAGTAAAAAACCCCTTTGTCCAACAATGGACGTCTATCGGGTAATAAAGATGGTTCAACAATGTTTTTTTAAAAAGCCTCAATAGACCGACAGGTCGCAGGGTAGATACCCACCCGTTACACAATTGTCGTACTCACTCCTAACACAAATTTTCCGCTTATTTGGAGGGGAGAAGAGAATATTAGGCAGGTTCAGCTTGGCTAATGTTCTTTTTAAATAAAATAAAAAGCATTTTGGTCAATATCAAGACGCGATCGTCTCACTGCACTGTACCGGAGCAGATTTCATTGAGAAGCCTGAATTGCCATGCAAATTGACAAATTGAACGAGGAGATTATTAGAAACTTGTCATGGGCAACTCCCATGACAAGTTTCTAATAATCTCCTTTCTCATAGCTCAGTATGTACAGTGACTAATTTTGTTCCGTATATAAAAAATAAACGTAGTAGGTATTACTGTCCGTAAACTAGCATCTTTGTTTTGAATTTCGATTATAAATCAGCAATGGACTTGTGTACAACATCTGTGTCCGAGTTATACGAATGTCAGTTGTTTAGCGCTGCCTCGGTGTAAAGATTGGCCAGGCGACTATTGTATTCCCGGACATGAATAACAAGTTTACTTTTATTATTCACGAAAACGTTTTAAAAAGCAGGTGTATTTAAATGTTCTGCAGAGGCAAATTTTATATCTGGCTTGACTTGATAATTAGTATTCTATAATTTATATAATTACATATACACTAATTAATTAGTTTACTAACTAGTTTTTCTGGGAGCTTTATAATGTATATTATAAAAAAGCTATTGCAATTATAAAACTGGAATTTATGGATTTTTTTTTGTTGTAAAAGTTATAAAAGACACATTCAATATTTATTGAATGAGCGAAGCGAGTTCTCTGAGTCAACTAGGGTGAATTTGCGCTTGTCTGTACTGGACAGAGAAGTCTGTCCGTCCGAGTGTCTGTCAGAGCCCTATAACTTCTGAATTACTGAACGTAATTACTTCAAATTTAAATATAATATGTAAACTGATGGCCTTCAACCGAACATTGTATAAAAAAATATAAAAAGCTTTATTTCAGGGGGGCTCTCATAGAAGCGTATTTGAAGTAAAATTTTGTTTGTTGCGTTACATAGACTTGCGATATATCTTTTTAAAGACGACTTTGAACAGAGTACAAAAATATATATTTTTTTAATTTTTCCCTTAAAATTGACGAAATGGGGGGCTTTCAAAGTGGAGATTTTAATTTGAGCCATATGTCAAGAATGACAAGATATTAGAACTTGAAAAATGTTTGTAAATTCAGTTATATCCTGTACTTGAACAATAAATACTATAATTAGATAAATACTATATAGGAACGAAATTATTTAATTTTTAATGCTAATAGATTCTATAGCTTCACAATAATGCTACTAGATAGCGCTGTATTTGCCATCGGTAAAACAGAATTATGGGATACCGCGAGTTCTCAGTTCGGGGCGAACCACTAGTTATATAATGTTCGTCATAGGAGGTTTCAAAGAATATAAGTAGAGATATTTTCCAAGAATATAATATGCAGATGGCTTGCTCCCTAGTAACGCTAGCGGCTACGTGTACGTATGTATACTGAGGAAGGAAGAACTATTCAGAAAATATTCAGCCATAGTTGAGGAATCTCGAGCCTCTTTTGTATAAGCTCAAACCTAATCTGCCCTTAAAGGTGGCCACCCTGGCGCGAACAGGTTTCCCGAGTATCAGGTTTAGGGCACCAGACGTTCCACGTTACGTATGCATCGTGTCCGCTTAATTTTATAGCGCATTGTTCCACGAACCGGCACTGACGCTGCGTTTATTTACTTTTCTTTTGCTTTCGAAGCTTTTAAAGTTATGGCTTGCACCTCGGACCTCTGTACGATTGTATGCACCTACTAGTAGTTTACGTATTTTTTTGAATTTTGAACCATGACCGCCGTCTTATCGTAAGCGAAATTCTTACCTAAATTACGTTTTTTATTACAAACGTGAAGGACTAGTGCACGTCGCCATATACATATAGCATATTAACTTCAAATTTATTATGTTATTTTCCTAGGTCAACGTGTCCTAGTCCTTTACAGTTTAAATAATAAATATATCGTGTAATAAAAAACTCAAAAAACTGCTTGACGACTTTTGTCTTTATTGTTCGGCGGAGGCGCCGGGACAACCTAATCTAGGTATACCTATTGGGTGATGTGTAGCACAATTCATAAAATAAATGTTTCTTTCTTTCTTTCTTATAATTTAGGTAAAAAGTGAAATTTTGATTTATGGTAGTTTTGTATTGAAGCAGCGAATTGTCAAATAAGCTACCAACGATTAGTTTTTGCTCTTAGCTTCGCCCGCGTCGAATTCTAATCGAGTTTTTTTTTCGAATTCTATTGTAAACCGATTTTCAAAAGTGAAGATCAGTATTAAAGATGACTACTTAAGTAGATAAATACCCAGATGACTACAAACTACAAAAAATTTCGTTTCAATTTCGATTTTTTTCTAGGTGCAAGCAAAACAGAATATTTTACAATAAGTAGAGAGTTGCACTACGATGGTAAGTAACTATTAAGAATATTTCTTATCAAATGATACTAGCTAAAAAGCTATTACTTAATGATTTAAATGACATCTTTATCAAGTTGTTTGCTTGATATGATTATAATTTTTCTGTTATCTGCAATCTAATCCTTTTATCTAACCCGATAACCCGATCTTTGCTTATGCCGAGCGCGTCACAGTATTTGAATACAAATGCATTTATTTGTTTACTTTATATACTAATGGGGTTTTTATCATGGGGCTGGGTTTACCGTTGACAACAATCTCTGAGAATGTATGATGCAGGCAGTTATAGATGGAATTTTTGCAGTAGTCTAACTAAGGATGGTCGGAGTGAAGCCATTAATTTGGTGTATTTGACGACCTTCCTGGCGCAGTGGTGATTAGATTTAGTAGATTAGGGGTATGGGTTAGCCCACTAACATCTTAATCTGCATCGTCACTTACCATCAGGTGAGATCGCAGCCAAGGGCTGTCTTGTCATCGTATAAAAAAAATTTAGACATTTTGCTATTTCTGAATAAGTGGGAAGGTAGAGGTTTGGTCGGTGCATAGGGAATGTTATCGAATTACAAATCGTCGTATGGAATTCCTAGGAAATGTATCCAATTGGTAAAATCAACGGGAAATATTTTGTGTAATAAATAAGTTTATCTTTTACATATTTCCGATGATCCTTTGCATTTATTAAACGGCACGGAAAGTTGGTAGGCACCAACGGGATAAAACGAATGATTGATATATTTCAAAGGGCTCCGCCAGAAGACTTCGTCACTATATTCAGTTTCATCATCTTCCGTTGAGTGACACAAACTTGTATTCATGATTTAAATAATATGATTTCGAACGGAATTTTATTATTCAGAAAATTAACATTCCAATTGCCTTTCTAAATGCAGTTGCAGCGGAATCAGAAAATCTGATCTGGCATATCGTCACGCGCCACTTATAAGGTAACAGATCATAGAACCATAAATTAGTCAACAAGTAACGGGCTTAGGAGGGGACATAATGTGGCTAATTCTGCTATCTCTAAACTATAATAAATTGTCAGGTTTAAATCTCGTGCTATCCTTGTCATAGTGCTCCCTGCGGAAAAGGGTAGCACTAGATTAAAGACCTGTCAATTTAGTTTAGAGATTGTGTACACAATTGGGTATTTGACTGTTGTCTAAATGTGGATATTCATTAATTACAATCGAAAATTGTATTAACATGTAAGAATAACATTTGTAAAAACAGAGAATAAAGTGGTCAAAAAACAAACAAGTTATAAGCTGTTTTAATGCGACTCTATATCGGTCTCTAAAACGAAATTTTATATGGAGAGTGTATGGAGCTACTGGATCGTGATGTCGTGTTCCAATAGCGCTTTCTTTTTCTAACAGAAAACTAGTTAAGGTACAAAAAAAGAAAATTGACATTATGATACATACAGTACATATTTTATTTCAGTTAATATAGCTGCATTGTAATTTGTAGTGCCGACCGACGACGTTGCAGTCAGCGTGTACAGTTCAGAATGTAGATCTAGTACCTACTAGAATTGCTTATGAACGTTTACTTTTAAAAAATAATGATTTGGACCCAGTGGTCTGGTGCTTTGGCACAGAGAATCGTAGAAAATAAGGTTTCCATTTAAAAGGGAGGAGCCGGTGCTTTTTGAATAATTAATGCACGGTGGAGTGAACTCTACAAAATGCTTAACACCGTTGAAGATGTGATATCTCCATCTTATTTCCACGTATGTATTAGAATATATGAGAGAGAAGGACGCAATGATAAATAAACGATGGCCGATGGGCGATGGCAGGTTCGGTGTTCGATTAGGAATGCGTTATGCGATTGATTTATATGTAAGCATTTTGATAAGATACAGTGGTTTATGCTAACGCCTTAGCTTATTATACAACTATAGCTGTAGCGTAAATAAAGCGAAGAAAGAGTGTTACGTAATAGTAGAACACGTAACGGAAAAACCGTGGTCATTTTTATAGAAGTGTGTGAATGTCTGAGTTAGCCTGTGTTCACTTTTATGAGTACACATTGTTTATTATTACCGGCGTGTGCATAAAACTAGCAAATAAATAAAATAAACAGATAAGTACTGATAACTAGTACCTATCTCACGTGATACGACACGAATTATTATGTTCCAACCCAAAATGATCGTGAGATAGGTACCTAACAGCTTAATGACTTAAATAAATAACTAACTTATTATCGAGGGTAGTAAGATATTTAAAAAAACGTTGGGCTTCAAAACTAGGCTTGAGGCATCAAGCCAGCCGGATTTAAATATAGCAAATCGTATCGTATTATAAACACATAGCCTACCTACATACCGATAACCTAGATACAGAATCGATTCAAAGGTTAACTTTACATAAAGCGTTTAGTAAATATTTGCCGACTAATTCTATATGGTTGGCGCATAATTGAAACGTCCGGTAGGACCTTGCAAATCAGTACCAAAGTTATTTAGCAAAGCAATGACGTAATGCGCATGTGGTATCGCGGTCTCGTCACACATAGTGGATGTCCAGTAACATTCCAACCTATTAACTAATCAGTATCTTGATGATACAAAAACTGGAATATGGAAGAATAAATTTTAAAAAAAACTGGTTTGGAAAAAACAGCTATTCAAACTTCTTTTATTTTGTCTAACATAATATTATTATGTTACAAAACAAAGAAATCGCTAGCTTAGTCAGTGTTTTTTTTTTTCGTTTCTAACATAAACGTATAAACAGTTAACGCGGTTCTGTACACAGTCAGGACTAACGGTACACAGACGCCGAAGAGAAAGCGTAGAGGATTCCATTCGAGTGAAAGCCGTCAGTGTGCAAGCCGCTTTGTATCGGAGCATAACCTCAAAGTCATAATGTTTGTGATAACGTCTGTAGCGATAACAATAACTGTTGCTACGGCTATATACTGGTACGTAAATAGACATAAACCGGTCAAACACATACTCAGTGAAGCGAGATGTTTTTTGGATATGCAAGGAGCCGGCGCGGGCGGATTAATCGACGACTGGATCAGTGTATGGTGGAATAAAATAGAGTTGCCAGATGCGAAAAACAAAATCGCCGTTATAACCGGAGGAGCGAGAGGTATCGGCACCGAAGTCGTTAGAGGCCTCTTAAAATCAAACATGACTGTTATTATGGGCGTACGAAACCCGGATACCGTCAAACCATTAGTAGAAACAATGGAAAATGGTAACAAAATACATGCATATAAACTGGATTTGCAATCTTTGAAATCGGTTAAAAACTTCGCAAATATTGTTTTGGAAAAGTTTCCCGAAATTGATTTACTGGTGAATAATGCAGGGATAATGTTTGGAGATTACAAGCTCACGGAAGATGGGTTCGAAACTCAATTGGCAGTCAACTATTTAGGGCACTTCTATTTGACACATTTATTGTTGCCAGCATTAAAAAAAGGTGGTAAAGTTGACCCAGCCAGGGTTGTGAATGTGACATCATGTGGACATTATCCAGGGAAGATACATTTTGACGATATCAATATGAAGGAACATTATGATACTACCGCTGCATATGCACAATCTAAATTAGCGCAGGTAATATTTTTAATGGAAAATTTTATACACTTGAAAATATTTCGCGGCACTTAGGTACTTAAACAAATTTTTCACATTAATACAGTAGGATTTTCTTGATGAAAAACATTTTGTTTTTGTAGCATTTAAACTAGTTCTCGGCTTCTCGCTATGACAAAAAATTCCAATTAAATATTCATTTGTATAAAAGGTGCTGGTGTTTTCACTACAGTATTTGCAAGTCAAAGGCATATGAATAAAAATGTTCTGTTCCAAAACTTGACGTTCTTGTTAAAAATGCAAATGTGACATATTTCAGGGAACAAAACAACTTATTCATGCTTTATAAATGCTATTTTAACCAGTGTTTTGCTTACAGATAATGACAGCAAGGTATGTCAACAGGCTCCTAGAACAGCAAAACCATCCAGTAAAATGTTTCTCTGTTCATCCAGGAATTGTTGATACAGACCTATTCGAACAATCTAACTTCTCCAAATTCCCTTGGATCAAGAAAATGCTTTTCAAAACACCAGAAAAAGGAGCTATTTCAGTACTTTATACATGTTTCAACAATGAGATTTTGAAACAAGGAGGTTTATACATAGCTAACTGCAAAGCGGGTTTCAGTAATAGGTTTTCTAAGAATGAAAAACATCAAGAAAAACTTTTTAAGTTGTCATGCGAGTTAGTGGGGATTGATGCAGAGAAATTTGGGGTTTAAAAAATTTTTTTAGACCCAGAAGTGTTACAGAAGGCATTTTTACACCAAATATGGATTGACTCAGTATCCAAAAGCATATTTTAACTAACATGCTCAAATGTTGGAAAATTATATTATTGTGAAAAAAATATATACTTATTTTTGTACTTTTTTTATATAATATTTTATAAGTATTTAACAGATGTAAGTTATTTTTCTTATTTATGGAATAAATTTTAGTAAACTCAGCCTTGTTTTTCCTTAAGTTATTTTTCCAAAGTATTTGATAATTACAGTATGCCCAATTCAACATTCATGATTTACAAAAGGAAACCATATAAGTTACAAAAATTAGGAAGAATTTCAGGGAAAATATAAATAAAAATCAAGATTAGAAAATCTTATCCTGAAACTCATGCAGACTTAGAATGAATGTCAATCATACTGATATTGGTTCGGGGTCTTATACAATCTTTGGATAGGGGAATTGGAGCCAAAAACTGTTCTACGCAATAGTGGATAATGGTGTAATGAGTTTACAGGGATAATTTTAAGTTAAGTAGCAATATAAATGAGTTTTTAACTAAACCAACCAAGCTTAAAATTAAGAATTAGGAATTTAATTTTTAAAATTTGTTACCAAAGTAGTTTACACTGTCAAAATAATCTTACTAAAGCCTGTCAAGTGACTATTTCATATTCACTGTATTGAAAGCGAAAGCTCTATTGCTATAATAACTAAAATCAACTAACCTGCTGAAAAATCCAGACAGTCCTTTCTTCTTCAGCTTTCCATGGTCTTGCACACCCGCCTCAGCGAGGTCGTCCTTAGACTCACTTGACCCCAAAGAGCACTCGGATAGACTTGACACAGTGCTAGAGAACGACCCACCGTCCTTGCCCCGCTTGTGTCCACTCACACTACCCCATTGCAGAGTGCTTTTAGGAGAATCACTGGTGTCACTTTTCTCACACGTTGATATCGAGAAGTTACCTTCATCACTAAAACTACTCTTCTTTGACAGCTTGTCAACTTCATCTGAGGATTCTTCACTAGTTTTTTCAACCTTGGGGCTCACGAAATGCAACTGTTTTGTAATAGGATTATAGGCAAGCTGTATGTTATCTAAGGCTTCACTCAGGCGCATCCCGCCTTTTTGGCACGGCGTCGACATTGCGAAGATTCGAATATCGAACAGCGTTCATAAACCACATCCATTTTTCAGGTAAACGCACATAACATTTTTAACGTTAACGTGGTTAATGCCATCGTTTAGCATAATGATAATGATTCGCAAACGTTTACCACTGCAACTCGTTAACTTAATTTGATATTTACTAATAACATCAGTTTAACAAACGAAAACAATCGTGAAAATAATTCATCACAAATAGAAAGCAAATATTTTCGATTGCAGTTCTCACGAAGAGATGATTTTAGTAATTTGTTTACACTAACTGCATTAGTTACTAAAAAATACTAGGACTAACATTATGTATGTTTTTATTACACTAAATTTTACGGAACTAAAATTAAAAAGCAAAGTAACACACCCACTACCTTTTCCTTTCTACGGTAAATAAATTATTGTTGACTGACATTTCACATCTTGACATTTTACTGCAGCGATTAAATTATAACCCTCCAAAGACGAGAGGCTTAACGAATGAAGACAAACTCTTTATATTCTGTATACGTTTTAATTTAGCAAGTTTATAAAACACTTGAGTGAATACCTACCTATTGAATGAAAATGATGAATGAACGACTTCCAAATTGTTATCTGTCACTGTCTCTGATAGAGCTGGGTCGTTGCGCGTTTTTGGAGCAAAACTCAACGTTATTGATATCGATAACGGGTTTTGATTATATCACTCGGTTGGTAGGTATTGTGGTAATCGGGGTTCGGAGTTACTCGCTACATTGCAGAGTACTCGCCAATACATAGTTTCGCGCAATAAATAATTGTCGTTAGAGGTTTGCACCGGAGCGGAATTTCGAGTACCGGTGAAAATCACCGGTGATTTGCCATTCTCCGGAGATCTCCGGTGAATCTCTCTCTATGGTACGAAGCTCGAAGTACGAAGTCCGGAGGACCGTTAAAATAAAACAACACTCACAATATGAAAATAATTTATTTGGTGTCTCATTCCTGTTACAAATATTCGTACAACGTCACGGCCCCGAGTTTATCACAGATCGGGAGCGCGGACAAATAACTAAACTATTACAAAAATATATTTATCAATAGTACAAATATTTACAATTAAATACAAATTATGCACGAAATAAACAGAAATATGGGTCAATCCGTCTGTCTCACCTCTTGTGACGTCACGTAACCCTAAGTATCCATAAATTATTATTATTATAAATGCGACTGTCCGTCTTTTTGTTATCTGTTTGCGACTCTCGTGACTAACTAATCTTTTAAGTTAGTAGTAAGTAGTCTAAGTAAGTAACTAACTGACTGTGGCGAAAGACAAAAACAGTTTGCATCAGGAGACACAGATGTCACCTAATATATCCCATAAAATCAAATAGCTCCCAAAAAATTCTACGCAGAACAAGTCACACTAATATAAATTCGAATGTCTGTTTTCCTGTTAACTTTCACAGCTCACTCGCAGAACCGATCTAGACAAAATTCAACACTATGTGGCGGACATTGGATACATTTTATCCCGGAAAATCAATCGTTCTCACGGGAATTTTAAGTGCTAAATCAATAAGGATGAAGTCTGGGTAACCGCTAGTATCGGGATAGAGGTATACACGAGTTTTGTGACAACTTAGCAATCTGGATCTTAATGCGGATCGCACATTACGAAATAGCGCGAATGACATCATCTCGCCGCACGAGCCGAAAAACCTTTTTGAGTGTATTTTGAAATCTTTTCCATTGATGAATTATGCCCAAGCGCTTTATTTGGAGGTGGTCACGTACTCGCCGCGGCAGGATAACTGACAAAAGTTATAAGCTAGGTTTGTGAGTCGCGCAAAATTATATACTCGCACGGAAGTAATAACAATGTCCACCGCATGGTGGCGTCGCGTAAGTAGCATGTGATATGTATCAAAAGAGATCGCTTTATGTCGTTTTAATACATTCATTATTCACAAAAAAATAACGTACAAAATACAATCGAGCTAAAGTAATTAATTTTTCATTTTAGCTCCTGAATTGTAGAAATTATGAGCAATAACTAAATCATATTTATATTAATTTATAATAGCTAAATTATCTCTTTTGTTTTATGGTTTCAAAATTCGTTGATTGCGGTGGGTGCTGGAGTTCTGTAATGTGCGATCAGCTTTAAGGGAAAGTTAAAAAAAAAACGTATAACATAAGTAACGTATCATAATACAATACTATAAGTAACTCGCTAATACTCGTAATTTACACAAAAGTAATAAATAATAAAAACTAAGGCTGATAATACTATTTCAACTCTTCTTTATATTTGACTCTGTGTTGAGTAATTCGGGAAAGAGCTCCATTATGCAGAGGTCTAACAAATTGTACACCAACTGAAAAGAATACAAAACTAATATTAGTTTTTTTTTTAATATGTACGGTCGGGGACTAAATATGTTTACCACTTTTCAAATTAGATTCTTCGTAACCCTGCGTTCAGTAAGGTCTATAATGCTATATCAAGGCATTTGTTACGTTATAAAAATTTCATGCATCGTTTTATCAAAAAAAGTATTAATGACTTTTCTATACAAATATTAGTAAAAAAACTCATTTCCTAAATTCAAGTTTGACACATTAGATCATTGCACTTGTAAAAGTGACAATTAATTATCAAAAATATTGGATTTGTTATTTGAAATTTAAATATACAAAATAAATACAAAATGGAAGCTTAATCATAATTCTAATGGTGAAGTTCATATTGTGCATTGAATCATAATGATGCTGATAGCATCCACAGTCAAAAACAGTCAAAAGGAGGTGGATGAGCTATGGTGATGCGTGGTGTTTCTGCAGCATTTTACATTGATGTTCTGCAGCAAAATTCCGACAACCTAAGTTCAAGATAATGCGCTGAGCTACTATTCCATGGTTCAATCTGCACGTGGCAGTCATCTCGTTCAATAGCCCGCTCGATCTGCTGATTTGAAACTGAAAATTTATGGGGCTTAGTGATTCAAAGGTGGGACTGTCAGAATCAAAGAAATTCTCAAAGTCTTGGATCACATTGCACTGGGGTATGGGATGATATGAACTGACTTATCGCCTTGTCGCGTCTATGCGTGTTGTCATAGCAGCGAATGGAAGCTAATTAAGCTAATTATTTATTTATACTGATATTGTTTAGTTTCTCAATAATAAAATTAAGAAATAAAGATTCTTTGAAATTTCATTAGATTATTACTTCCGTTTTCTCATTTTGGTAACTCGTGTCCTGTGCTCGTGTCTATATGAGATGATATCTATTTATTAAAATTACTAGCTTTTGCCCGTGACTTCGTCCGCGTGAAGTTAGGATTCTAAAATTTCCATGGGAACCCTCTATTTTTCCGGGATAAATGTCGCTATCCAAATCCTCAACTATATCCATGCAAAAAATCATGTGGATCTATTGCTCCGTAGCTGTGTGATGGAAGGACAAACCAACAACGAACAAACAAACACATTATTTTATAACATTAGTAAGGATTTTTTGTTCTAAAAAAGGTTTTCTACATCTAAACTATTTAGCAGTCACCTACTAAAGAGACCGCTAAAGGACTGTCTAAGCACCGCTACATGTTAAAAAGTCTATGATCTGTGGCTAATCAAATCACATATCGACCTTCTGACACAGATGTGTGCATGCAATTATGAATCTTAAGGTGGTAAACATTTTCTGTCCGCGACTGTATGTCGTGATCCTAAATATAAAATTAATAATTCTCAGTCCGCGAGTATGACCCGGTTTTAGTCGGTTATTTTCTATTGGATTTTTAAAATATATTAGCCAATTTGACTAATATCCTTCTATCCCTTATCCTTCTTCTCCAAATAAGCGAAAAATTTGTGTTAGGCGCAGGTACGACAATACTCGGGCTCGAACCTGCGACCTTTCAGTTTTCAGTCCGCACCTTTAACCATTGGGCTATTGAGGCTAAATATTGGGATACTACCTTTTGCTTGCGACCTCGCTCACGTTGAATATGATTTTTCAAACCCCTATTTTACTGCTTTAAGGGTTGAATTTTCAAAAATATTTTCTTATCGGATGCCTCCGTCTGTTTCAGCTGTGCGTTTATAGATTAGTCAGTCAATCAGTAAGTGAGTCACGTTTTCCTTTCACATATATTTAGATTCCTATAGATATTACTAAGAGATGATATTTTTCATTTTTTCAGGTTTCGGGTTTGTTTTATTGCGACGGCGCGCGGTTGAAATCTGATTTTTTCTGCCATTCTGCGCCTTTTTAACCGTTGGGCTATTGGGATACGCACCTGTTTGTTGAGGTGCGGGTTCTGTATAAGGTCGAAGGCCGTAGTCGCGGCGTTGGTTAGGCCCGGGCCCAGCGCCAGGGTGGCGGCGGGCGGGATGGCGCCCAGCAGCTGGTGCCGCGCCAGCCGCCGCTGCTGGTCGGGCTCCGTGCGCGGTGACGACTTCTTGCCGAATAGAATACCTGTTACATCCCTACTGATTATCATCGACTTACGTATACTTAGATTTAAAATATCATAATCATCAAAATTCAAAATTTATTTATTTCATGTAGGCTAACTTGTAGCTCTTATGACACGTCACAAATCTGCCACCGGTTCGGAATGCAGATTCTGCTGAGAAGAGCCGGTAAGAAACTCAACAGTTGCTCTTTAAAAAAAAAAAAAATACAATAGGTAACAAAACTATGCTATGTATACTGTATACACGTACAGTGCTTCCACAATGAAGCTTCAAAAATGCATACATAGTTACACACAATCCAACGCATGTCAAAACGGGCAGACAAAGCAGACCCATTCCCAACTCCCAATTTGACAAAGGTTTGTGGGTTGAATCGTTATTGCGTATCTGCGTCCAAAACTTATTATTAGCTATTAGTCATCTAATTTTAAGTGTAGTATGATAAGCTGTTGGTTTAAAAAAAAAAAAAGACGTGTGGCACTCGGGGACTGCCGCGGTAAAGCTATTGCATAGCATTTTTTATCAACGCCATCTAGCGGCTCACCGTAGAAGAGTCCCGTGTCAGATTATTTTCGTTCCGGAATTTCTGGATTCGGTCTCCACGCTGGCCCGCGATACAAGCTATGCAATAGCTTAAAAATCTTTATAATATTAGTTTAGATTTAGATACAAACCTATTATTAGCTATTAGTCACCTAATTTTAAGTGTATTTGATATGATTAACAGTTGGTTTTCCAAAAAAAAAAATGTAGTCCTCACCGTGTCCCAAACGTATCAAATGCGCAAGTCGCCTCTCGCTGAGCAACGCGCGCAGCCCTCTATTCAGTAAGGCGTTAAACATATCATCGGCCACGCGCCGCGACGCGCCCACGAAGTTGCCCACGATGCCCGTCACGAAGCCGCGGCCTTTTATCACTTTTGACACTGGAAAGAAAAGTAACAATTTTTTCTCAAACATGCTCGGAAATGTGAGCATTATTTTGACAACCTTCTTCGAGTTAAATCGAAATTGCCGTACTCAGCCGGCAATTACCATAGCGAGCCAGGTTAGCTGTCAAATAGCGAGTTTACTATGTAATAATTACATCTGTCGTGTTATTTAAAATTGGCATGGTAACCATGGCAACCAAAGAGGTAACTTATCAAAGGTTTTATTTCAGTTTCGATCTAGCTTGCAAATCTTGTTGCAAATATAGAAAACTGTTTTAATTTTCCGCGCATTACTTGAGAAAAATACTATACAAGCCTTGGCCACAACTAGGCATTGATGGACTAACGTACCAACCGTACTGGCTTCGCCTCGGCCCACATTTACACGTTCATTCATCAATGCCTCTTTTGCTGGCCGCGGCAGTAATGTTATTGTTATTGGCCGCCGCCACAAAATGATGGATAACATATTTTCCATAACTACCTCAATGTGGGTATCAAATGAAAGGGCTTGACTAGTAGAACACTATACACTATGATAAATTTCAAATCCAAGATGGCCGCCACCACAAAATAGCGAATTACATATATATTTTTTCTTTCACATCTCAGGGGTGTTTTCAATTTACACCTGTTTGCATTCATTATTCACTTACATTTCTATTAATATAACATGTTAACAATTGTGAGTTAGATTACATGAAACCCAGGGCCTTGCAAAGTTACATTATTAAATAATTAGATTAGGTGATTACAATTTTAGATAATTAATTCGTACCGGAATGCTAGTTCACACTTCACAAGTGCATAATGGTGAACTCTCTATTCCCTCACACTCATAGAACGATGGAACGGAAATCTCATAGGCAAATACTAGACCCATACCTCTAATCGGTTGCTATACGCTATTGCACCGGAACGCTTTTCACATGTGCACAATTGTTCGACCAAATACTAGTGCACTCTCTATTCCCTCACTCTCATAGAACGATGGAACGGAAATGTCACAAGGAAAGACCAATGTCCAGCAGTGGACAACCACAAAGAAGACTGCAAAATACTCACATAAATACATGAAGCACTGCGAGAAGCCGACAACGGCGTCTTGATACTCCATATCGCGTTTCATCACCACCGGTTCAGCATCGAAGTTGTTCTGGAACACGCTGGTGTGTATGTTCCGCACGTTGGTGGGACGTTGGGTCAGCTCCGGTTCCTCCACGTTCACTTCCTGAGCTTCGTCTATATCGCGGAATGTTCCGTGTTTTCTAAACAAAAAAAAAACAAAAAACTTTACATAGTTTCATAATGAATGAATGAATGAATGAATGAAATATTCTTTATTGTACACCAAATAAACACTTACACTACTAATACATATAAATCATTCAGAGTACAATGTATTCATACCATAATATTACCAATTTAGCAAACCAACAACTCTTTGTTTAACTAGGTACAAAACGCGCATAGTTTGGGAGTTTGTATTGAGTATAATTCTTGCAATTCTTGCCGGCTTGCCTCACGGTTGTGTGTGTCGTATCTATATATATTTTTTTTTAAAGAACATTAGCCAAACTGAAGTTGATTAATATCCTCCTATCCCCTCCAAATAAGCGGAAAGCTCGTGCTAGGAGTGGGTACGACAATGCAACTGGTGGGATTCGAACAAGCGACCTTTCAGTTTTCAGTCCGCACCTTTAACCGTTGGGCTATTGAGGCTTAAAGTTAACATTACATAGTTTCATACCAAATATGGGATAGAACAGTAATAGGGATGTTGCCAATTGAGAAAATGAATGAAAATATACTAAAGTTACTTCTAAATGGAGAAGTAACTTAGTAGTCTATTTTAGAAAATAGTAGTAGTATATAAGAAACAAAATGTATCATTGTACTAAGGAATTATTGTGTCTGAATAAAGGCTTTATTTAATTATTTATCCTACTACTAATATTATAAATGCGAAAGTTTGGATGTATGGATGTTTGTTACTCAATCACGCCGCAACGACTGAACCGATTTGGCTGAAATTTGGAATGGAGATAGCTCATTCCCAGGATTAAAACATATGCTACTTTTTATCCCGGAAAACTAAAGAGTTCCCGCTTAATCAAAAAACCTTAATCCACGCGAACGAAGTCACGGGCATCATCTAGTTTATCATAAAGTTACTTACAAGGCTTGATATCGTTCCTTATCAGAGGAAATGAGAAAGTTTCTGAGGAAGCTTTCCAAATGCTGTCCCTTTTCCTTTCGTAGTTTGTGGGCGACCGACTGGTAGATGTTGCCGAGGTCGGAAGCCGAGGCGTTCAGTGTTGAGGCTTGCACCAACTGTGGTATGTAAATATTCATACTTTTATAAATTCCTTATGTGGTAGAAGTCCAAATAATACGAACGAAACGCTTTAATTCAACGTTTCTGATAAAAACCGCTAAGGTGTGGAACACTCTTCGATCATTTAGCCAGGACTTGGCAAGCGCACGCATTCGCCTCTGCCGAAGTACATGTACAAACGTACGTGTCAGTTTATGAGTGTGACAGCTTTTGAGTTAGTGTGCGTTAATAGAGACATTAACTTTTTTACAAGAGTGTGCGGAAGTGAGTAAATGTGTGCTGTACGTGATTACCTCATCTCCCGCAGAAAGTGGCAGAATATATTCTATTTCAGATAAAAAAAGTGCACTAGGTATTTGTCTGTCTGTTTGTTATATTCTAATAGGTTATCCGCGGTGCGATTCTCTAAAAATGGTTGCTACAATGTGACAATTGCAATCTCAATTGCAAATGAATTTCTTAATGATCAAGTTGCATGAATGCAACCGACCTTGCTTCACATACCATAGAAAAGTCTCCGTCGACGGTAAGGAATAAGTGCAGAAGCTCGCTGGTCTGCAGAAGGTTTATCTGTATCAGCCGCTGCAAGAAGTCCTCATATTTATACCGGAGGGTCTCCAGAGGGCTGTTGTCTCTGAAATTGGCAAAAATTTTAATTCGCAGGAAGAACAAGTGTAAATTAAAAATTTAAAACAACCAACATGTTACAACATTCTAATCGCTACTCAGTAATCGTTAAAATGAAAATATGTAATCCGCCATTTTGTAGCAGCGGCCATCTTGGACTTTCATCAAACAAAGCTAAGAACACTCCCGACTAATTCACCTTTCAGCTGCTACGATGCCAAAGACAGATATATGTACACACACAGACACACACACAGACATTTAAAATCATAACGTCAAAATTATAACACCCCGTCGTTTTTGCGAGAAAAGAAAAAAAAGAATTAGTCAAGTCAGCACTGCTAAAATTCTTTAAAAAAAACGTTCTCTTCTTCTCTTTTTTTTTTAATTCCATGATAAGATAGCTCTTGACTGCGATCTCACCTGATGGTAAGTGACGATGCAGTCTAAGATGATAGCGGGCTAACTTGGAAGGGGTATTCCTAATCGGTTTCTACACGCCATTGTGCTGGAACGCTAAATCGCTTGGCGGCACGTCTTTGACGGTAGGGTGGTAACTAGCCACGGCCAAAGCCTCCCACCAGACCAGAGCAGAGACAATTTAGAAATTATAAATTCCTAAATTGCACCCGCCGGGATTCGAACCCGAGACCTCCCAGTAATAAGACCACAGCGCTCTTACCTTCTAGAAGGCAGAGGCAGGTCCACCAGCAGCGCGTCGCCGTGGAACTCCAGCAGCTTGCTCCGCAGCAAATGGAAGTCGTGCTCGCTGCGCTCCACGCTGAACAGCGCGGGCGGCAGCGCCTCGCGCACGCGGTGCACGGTCAGCGTGAACACGCGCACCGAGCCGCGCCGGGGCGCCGGTTGCTGTGATAACACCGAAATTAAATCTCTTTTGCACCTCACTAGCTCAAAAAGCACGCCTTTACTGTCTAAAACCAGTGAGCAAAAGTCGTTTTTGCTCACATAGTGAGCAAAATTGTTTTGAATTTAGAACACTCTGTCCCAAGAAAAGTTCGGATATCAAAATTCAAAATTTATTTATTTCATAT
Source organism: Hipparchia sbordonii (assembly GCA_038048805.1). NCBI lineage: Eukaryota > Metazoa > Arthropoda > Insecta > Lepidoptera > Nymphalidae > Hipparchia > Hipparchia sbordonii. Next base: position 1,787,569 of record JBBIWI010000007.1, read on the forward strand.
AGGCTAACTTGTAGTTCTTATGACACGTCATAAATCTACCACCGGTTCGGAATGCAGATTCTGCTGAGAAGAGCCGGCAAGAAACTCAGCAGTTGCTCTTTTCAAAAAAAAAATTTTTTTTACAAAGCTATGCTATGTAAACAGTGCTTCCACAATAAAGCTTCAAAAAAAATGCAAAAATGCCTACGTAGGTACACCAATCCAACGCATGTCAAGATGGGCAGCCAAAGCAGACCCATTCCCGTTGGTAGCACCCGTATAGGATTTGTACCCACTAAAAACCCCCCGATTGGAAGGCTCCCCGGAGCCTATCGATGATTCTAGCTATTTTTGTATATTATTAATTCATTTTGACTTTAGACTTTGAATTTTAAAAAATTATATCAGTTAGAAACAATATAAACGATAAAAAGACAATTCCAGATCTTAGGAATAGTGTACATAAATTATTCATAAAAAAAACATCTTTTAGGAACAGTATACATGATAAAAACTAGAAAACATTTTAAAAATTGTAACCCAACTACAGAGAACTACGAGAGACTTTTAACAAAAAATTGAACCAACGATAGAAGAAACTAAAGAGGGAATAATAAAATGTAAATCTTTTTAGTCTTACTAATAACTAAGCTCCTAAACTAATGTAAGTAACTAATTTTGAGACAACGACAAACAAACATACACTAAAATCATAAACCTTCCTCCATCTTAGTAATAGTCTGGTAAAAACAATTCCAGTTATTAGGAACAATAACTTTAAAATTTAAAGTTTATATTATAAACAATAATATATATATATATAACAAAAGCTTATTTTTCAGATGAAATGTTAATATTTCCCCTGAAAAATAAGCCTATTTTATTTCTAATTCAATTTCATTTTTTTTTGTATATATTAATTGTATTATTATAATTGTAACATTTTGTAAGTACCGATGGGGCTGACATGAAGGTCACCTTACAAAAGTCCCTTATTAAAAATGAGAATAAAAATATAAAAAATAAAATTTCATTTTGATTGACTATTTGACATAATGACATGAATGAAAATAAGATTTCTTACCAATCTGGTTTCAACATTGGTCAGAACAACTTTGTATGTGCTCAAATCTTGGTCCATAGAGTCATCTGAAGCTAATGAGTCTAGATATTTCAGAATATCCACATTATCTAGACTTTCGCCGTCCTCTAGCTCCGCACTAATAGACTCTAAAATCTGTCCGTCTATCACTTGAGGTTTTAGAACATTTTTTAATTTAATGCCTAGTTTTAACATGTTTAATTTGTCTTGCGGTCTGAAAATGAGAAAAAAAATGTCAAAATATACGATCCGCGAGGCATAAGCTCAGTTTTGAATTTGCAAGAATGGAACCCTTCTTTTTAGCTTAGCTAATTAAAAGAAACATAAAAAATATACAGGTGTAAATTAATCAAGCAATCTTCTATGCTACAATGAAATAGAAATTCTTTATTTGCAGAGGATACGATAATAAAAACGTAAAAATTATTTTTACAAAACCGACTTCAAACGCCACTACAAAGTATATCCATTGTGCCTATAAAATTTGAAGAGTCCCCTCGATTTCTCCAGGATCCCATCATCAGATCCTGACCTAATGACAATGGGACCACCTGGGAAGTATACCCTTTCAAACATAAAAATAATTTTCCAAATCGGTCCAGGCTTCTTCGAGTAATCGGGGAACATAGATAAAAAAATTAAAAAAAAAAAAAGATTCCAATGAATTGAGAACCTCCTTCTCTTTTGGAAGTCAGTTAATAAATAATTAATGAGTGAGAAAGGGTTTTGGGTGTGTTATTCATATGACACACCGATAGTCTAAATATATAAAAGGCAAAGGTGACTGACTGACTGACTGATCTATCAATGCACAGCTCTAACCACTGGACCAATCGAGTTGAAATTTGGCATACAGGTAGCTGTCAGGACGTAGACATCCGCTAAGAAAGGATTTTGGAAAATTTCAACCCCCAAGAGGGTTAAATAGGGGGTTAAAAATCGAACCTAACGTGAGCGAAGCCACGGGTTAAAGCTAGTGTAGTATAAACCGGACGAAAGCGTAATGCATCCTATGAACGATTTGAACAGGTTTATATGTTTTGACACAAGTTTTACACTATTGTTGACAAATGTACAATGCCTTACACATAAAAATACACAAGTTTCGTTTACTTTACCTTTTGGTCATTTGTTTTTGATACCCAATGGGTATTCTAGGTCCAATGTACAATTTGTAAAACTGAAAATAAGATAACAAGTTTTTAGTTTAGTGAAGATGAGTACACACAATTTTTTTTTTTTTTTCAATCTTTGAAGCCTCAATCAACTCGTCATATTTCAGACACTGAAAGCATTTGTCTCTGAGACAAGAAGGAATATAATAAATGCGAAAATATATTTGTTTGTTGGTTTATTGGTTTGTCCTTCAATCACGCCACAACAAAGCAAAAGATCGACGAGATTTTTTGCATGGGTATAGTTGAGGACCGGCAGAGTGACGTAGGAAACTATCTAGCACTGCTTTTTGTTTAGAGAAACTTTATTAAAAAAAAAATTAAATCACTTACTTCTTCGCTATGTAAAAATCTAGGCAGCATGATTTTTTCCAATGCTGAGTGCGACTGTCGCGCCGCTTGGTACAAAGCTCGGCTCGTTTGTAATCTGCCAATGGAACGGAATAGATTATATTTTTTCAAAAAAAAAATTCAAAATTCATAATTATATCTATCCAAATAAATTTATAAAAAATGATTTGAATCATCAAGTGACTCTACTACTGGTTTGGAATGCCGTTGAATAAAAGATATTTCCTTCTTAAACATATAAAAGAAGAAAGTGACTGACTGACTATAACACTGCACAGCTCAAACCACTCAATGGATCAGGCTGAAAGGCATATTATGACTTGAAAATTCAACCCCTACGGGGACAAAATAGGGATTTTAATTTAAACTTAAAGTGAACGGAGCCACAGGCAAAAGCTAAGTAATAATATATTTTGAAAGGCAATTTTTTTGGAAATAAAAATGCTACAATAATTAAAGTAGTAGCAGTTTTTCTGGTGGGAGGCTTTGGCCGTGGCTGGTTACCACCCTACCGTCAAAGACATGCCGCCAAGCGATTTAGCGTTCCGGCACGATGGCGTGTAGAAACCGATTAGGGGTATGGGTTGTATTTACACTGTACCCCTTCCAAGTTAGCCCGCTACCATCTTAGACTGCATCGTCACTTACCATCAGGTGAGATCGCAGTCATGGGCTATCTTGTCATAGAATAAAAAAAAAAAAAAAAAAGTAGACAGATTCCGACAAATGTCTTTGAAAATAGAACACTCGAAACCTAGTATGAAATTTATAGACCTCGTAACACCTTCAGGGCCCGCTTCAAGTAACTCCTCCAGTTCTGCCAGTAGAGTGTCAGGCAATTCTACTCTGGGCACTTCCGAAGAAATATACCGCGAAAACAACTCGCGAGCTTCTTGGTGCAACGTTGCTTTCTCTTCCGATGTTAGCTCGGGGTTCAGTATGCGAGTTTGGAATGATTCTGAAAATAAAATATATCTATCTATAAAATGAAAAGGTGACTGACTGGCTGACTGATCTATCAACACACAGTTCAAATCACTGGACGGCACGAAATTTGGCATACAGATAGCTGTTATGAAGAAAGGATTTTTGAAAATATAAAATCGAATTCAATGTGATCGAAGAAGCGAGCAAAAGCTAGTAAAATAATTTTGTAAAATAAACATCGTAACTAATATTATAAACTGACTTTTTCCCGCAACTTAGTTTTCGTGGAGTTAGGTTTTGAAACCATAGAGTGCGGGCCGCATTATGCCCCCGGCATGTGAAATTAAAAAAAATCGCTATTTTGTGGTGGCAGCCATCTTGGATTTGAAATTTATCATAGTGTATAGTATACTACAAGTCAAGCCCTTTCATTTGAGACCCATATTGAGAGAGTTGTGAAAAAATATGTAATCCACCATTTTGTGTTGGCGGCCATCTTGGACCGCTTTTCAGCAAACATAGCTCAGAACACTCCCGACTAATTCACCTTTCAAACAAAAAAATCTTTGTCATCCATCAAAATCTTCATGTGTGTGCCCACATTAGAACTCACACTCCAGCAGTACAAAACACTTACAAAATAAGCGTTTTTTTTTATTGGTACAATATAAATAAGTATAGAAAAGACAGCTTACTTATATCCTTATAGAATTGCAGCAAGTATATGTCAGTAGTGGTCTTCAAATGGTGTAGTAAGGCATAGAAGTGGTCCTGATTGTTCAGAAGTAGCTCCAAGTCAATTCTAAGCAATTTGGCTCGAGCTCCATATACTGATTCCGTTTGACGAACAAAGTTCTCTAGAAATTCTACCTGTGGTGGTTAGAGTTTGAATAGATTAATAGCTTATTTTATGAGCATTTACCATTAATTTGTTCATGTGTTTTATTTACTTGTAGACTAGTTACTGTAGTCCTAATCATTTGATTTTTAGAAAAATGTGAGGATTTATACTGCCTTAGTGTATCAAAAAAGAGATGCAAGTTTCGTTGAGCAAATAATAAAATGTGTTCATTGAAAATTGTTCTTATCTACACATAACCTCCTCCTTTTTGGAAGTCGGTTAAAAAATGAAAAAATTCACCACCATTTCCGATTAAAACTGAAAAATTAAAATTCTGAGGCAGTCAGTCGGAGCATTACAATGGAAAATTTTTAGTTACTAAATATGTATTGTAGTTTTCTAAATATGTTCGGTTTCTTAATTTTTTTTTTTAGAAGAAACATACCTTATAATTTGGTGTAGCGGGTAAACTGGCCATAGTCTCATCCCCTGTTGCCAACACTATCAAAGTGTTCAGTATGTACGGATCCGCGAGCACGTCGGTTAGCGATAGCAGAACCCAGCCAGCGAATATCTCTCTGATAAGCACTCGGAACACTCTGGAATGAAAGAAAAGTAAAGAGAGTAAATGAAAGTAAAGTGAAAATGAAATGAAAAAAAAGTTGAAAACACACTAGTTAAGTAGGAAAAACCTAAGGCTACCAAATGCAAAAGTATTAAGGCCTTTTTTTAAGACAGACATTCGAGAATTTACAAGAATAGCTAAAGTAACAAACTTATTCATTTTGCCATGCACAAGCACATATATGACGAGATTAAGGGCATATACAAGAGGAAAGAGAAGTGAAAAAAAAGTGAACATGAAATGAAACTGGAGTGAAAATAAAATGGAATGAAATGAAAAAAATTGAGTAAAAGGCCTGACTACTTTTTTGAGATTAAAGTGTGAGGAAAACAAAAATATAATAGAAAATGGTGGGAAGATAAGCTAATGTCAGAGTGAAACAAAAAAAAAATGTGGTAAATTTTAAAATTGAAAAAAAAAATGAAAATGTAGTAAAAACATAAATAAAACCAGAGAAAATGAAACAAAATCAGGTATAATAAAATTTAAATTGAAAATAAAATAGATGGAAACTCACTACTCACTACTCATTACGCATTTACCTATTTTGACACTCGACACTTCTCAGAAGATACGGCAGCAGCGCCTCGGTGACGCAACGCAAGTAGCGCAACTCCGCAGTGCGGTTGCTGGCCGCCACGTGCACTGTCGGCCGACCGCCCGCCGTCCACACCGAGTAGTGCCGCAACGCACACGGCACTAACCGCGAGCAGATAAACTGTGCATAGTTTATCTGTGAACAGCATACAATATAAGGTGAACGGTATACAAATATAACATTCTTTCTGTTAATAGAAAAGATGAACCTATTGTGCACATAATTTATATTTATAATATTAATAAGGATGTGAAAGTTTGTTTGTTTGCAGCTAAACAGCACTAGTTCATAGTGATTTTTTGGCATGGATAATAAATAGGGTGTCCCAAAAAAATCTGTCGTTTTTAGAAATAGTTAAAAATTAGAGGGTATACATGTCGGATTTCGCGAAAAAAAATTTGCCCCTTATGTCTTGGGATACCCTTGGGTATAATAGACTTGGAGTGACATAGGCACCATTTATTTTGGAAAAACAGAGGGTTCCCATGGGATTCTTAAAAACCTTACTCTGAGTAAAAGCTAGTAAGCTATATTATTATAATAATAGATTTATTTAATATGCTTTCTGGACTGGTAGCAAAATCTTTACTTGTCATAAGAACCACAAGTTGACCTACATGAAAAATTTTTGATTTTTTTTTTTTGAATTTATAATTTACTTACTTTAAGAGCTCTTCTAAGTAGAGAAGCAGATGCAAATCTGAGTTGTTGACGTAGCTCATCCACAAAAAATGGCTGCAAGGTAATCTTGCTGTACCATGTGTTAATAAATTGTTCTAAAATTGTATTGTAAAACTGGAAATAGAAGAATACAGTAATATTATTTCATCTCTTCTACTTATCAACCGAAGGGCGTCCATGGAATTCCGATAGACTTTCACAAGCCTCTGTATCCAACAATTACCTGCAACTCGTCTGATATTGTCGGTCCAGATTGAGAGTCACTACATCAGCAAGTTGCAACCAACTCAACACAAGCCTATCAAGTAGTGAGTTTTGTTTCCTCATTAGAAACACTGACTTCAGCTTTGGTTAAAAATATTTATTTCTCAAAAGAATAAGAAGTATTTCAAGAAAAAAATTTACATAATGCCATCCCCGGGGACTATGGCGATTACCATTTTATTCTCCAGGGATGGCGGATTAACCCCTACTTGTGGAGAAAATTCCCAGGAAATGAAGATGAAGTATGTACCTGAGTACATTACATCAATTACTAGTGTCACAACTATAATATTAAAAGTTACATAGGTAGTAATAGAAAAATAGTAAGCGATCAATTATAAAACATCTAATATTGGGCACAGGTGATATAAAGTTTGAGATTTTTATTAAACTTCATATTGGCTTTTTCTTAAAAAAAGGAATAATTTTGACTTACATCTTCTATGGCCTGGTCCAATTGTTTGTGTATCTGCAGGCCGGTCCATGGCTCTGCAGATATTTCCGGATCATGTCGGTCACATCCCTTTGAACCGCACGTGTGGCAGCCCTTTAACATAAAAAAAAAATCATAACTATTACGCTTTTGCCCCTGATTTGGTCCACTTGGCACTTAAAGTTAAGTTTTTAAAATCGGGACTTTTCAAAATGTAGTACTCAAAATGCAGCATCTGAACAGTCTGAGCAGACCCTTACATGTTTCATTATTTTTATTCTATTTATTATATTAATTTATAATAATAATAATATACTATTACTACTACTAATTATTATTTTACATAATGTAAATTATATTATAGGGTTCCCTGTTTTATTATATAAATAAATTATGGAACCCTAAAAATTGAATTAAATTAATTAAAGAAAAGAATTGGTTTTGATGCTAAATTTTCTACAATATGTGAAAAGACAAATAAGTAAATAACTGGAAAAATAGCTAGAATTCTTAGAAAATAATAATAACACCAACATGATAACTTATCATTTACTAATGAAGGCATTAGTTAGGACATTAGTGCAACTTCATGCTCAATTATCATCTTCATTTCAAGCAATTAATTTTATTAATTATTTTTTTAACTTTTATTATACACAACATGACATGAAATAGTACAGTTTAACTAGGCCTAGGTACTATTTAAAAGATAAACATATAGGTATAGTACTTTGGTACTGCCTTTACTATTGCAATGTATAAAATAATAAATAGCCAGGCTTATCTCAAGTGTTAATAGGTTAAATATAATATCAAATTTATTATTTAAATGTATAGTACTTTTTAGTAGTCTATGTATACATTACTAGTGGCAAGTTGCTCTACAACGTGCAATTAGTTTACTAACTAGGGCAGTGTTTATAAAAAAAAAATATCAATACAAAGTAACTTACTTTGACAGGTGCTTCGCCTATATGGTCTTTTGGGAGTTTTTTTATAAAATGGCATGTTAGTTGTTCCACGAACCTTTGCAAAATGTTCAAATTCAAGGCATAATAACACGCTACACAACCGAAAATATAACTAACAAATATTGTGACCAAGTGAAACCTGCAACAACGTCAAACATTCTCAATAATTTATGAACCACACACGCTTGCTTCATGACGATTATCACCAATATTTATCACACCTGTAGAAATATAAAACAGCGAAAAATGCAATTAGAATTCCTGCGCAAATAATATAATTTCTATTATCAATTTTTTCTATAAACTTCGTTTGACATCTTTCAGTCATGGTTAGGCGAACAATGACGTTTTTTGTAAAGGTGACCAACTTAAAACAGAAAATCCTACTAAATAATTCCAAATCCTACTCAAAAAATAAAACCTCCAGTACTTGATTTTTTATTTTTTTACGGTTTGAAAGAGCGCTTTTGCATAAGATTCGTGCAAATCAAATGCCAATCAAAAGCAAAAGCAAATCTAGAAAAATCTTTTTATCTTTTTCGATGAATAATTTAAAGAACTAATAACCATAAATAGTACGGTGAAAATTTTCACCCCTTCTTTAGTAATGTGATGTACCTACAGTTGTAGGTTCAATTTCACATACATATTTCATCATATCTGCCAAATATTGAAAAGAGAACTACCAAATAAGCAGAAAATTTATTCATGTGGTAACATTTTTTTCTTTTGATTTGACATATAGTATACTATGTTGCCATAATTTAATAAAGTACCTACCTAGGTATTTTTAACCGACTTCCAAAAAGGAGGAGGTTATCAATTCGGCCGGTATCTTTTTTTTTTTTTTTTTTTCTATGTATGCCCATCGATTACTCCGGGGTTTCTGGACCGATTCACGCGATTTTTTTTTTAATCGACAGAGGAAGCTCGCGAAATGGTCCCATAAAAATTTTTACCTTCAACTCTTCAAGCCTGATGCTGCAGAGGTACTTTCCGCCTAAATTATGGGGTTTTAGGAACTGTCATTTACGAATTGGTATGCTTGGCCTAAGCATATACTAGATCTTAGAGCTTCAGGTCCTACTCCTCAATCCTGATGCTGCAGGGTACTGCCCACCTAAACTATGAGGCTTTAGGAACTTTCGCTTACGAATTGATATTATTAGTATTAAGCATAGTCTACATCGTGGAGCTCAAGGTCCTAGCTCTTCAATTCTGATGCTGCAGGGTACTGCCTACCTAAACTGTGAGGATTTAGGAACTTTCGCTTGCAAATTGATATTGTTCGTATTAAGCATAGGCTACATCGTGGAGGTCAAGGTCCTAGATCTTCACTCCTGATGCTGCAGGGTATTGCCTACCTAAACTGTGAGGATTTAGGAACTTTCGCTTGCAAATTGATATTGTTAGTATTAAGCATAGGCTACATCGTGGAGCTCAAGGTCCTAGCTCTTCAATACTGATGCTGCAGGGGTACTGCCTACCTAATCTGTGAGGATTTAGGAACTGTCGCTTACGAATTGATATTGTTGGTACCAAGCATATACTACATATAAAATTCAAGGTTCTAGCTCCTCAATCCTGATGCTGCAGGGTTAGAGGGATTACGAACTGTCGCTTCCGAATTGATATTGTTGGTACCAAGCATGGACTGCATCATGGACCTCCTGGTCCTAGCTCTTTAGAAATTGTATGTTGTTAATAAGTACTGTAGGTACCAAGTATAGACTACTTTAGTACCGTAGTGTTGGAGGGAGGGGAGAAAGAGAGCAGGAACAAGCTACACTAAAAAGCTTAAAATAAAAATTCTTTTCAAAAAACCGACTTCAACGCCACTACAAATTATAAAAATAATTTTATTTTGTACACGTTTGTTGAAGTCGGGCGGGCTTAACTAGAAACGATGAAATTGATGCGCGACGCTTACCTTATGTCACATATAAGAGTCACGCTTATTGAAATCGGGTGAGCATCGCGTATCGGTTTCATCGTTTCTATTTAAGCCGCCCGACTTCAACAAACGTGTACAAAATAAAATTATTTTTATAATTTGTAGTGGCGTTGAAGTCGGTTTTTTGAAAAGAATTTTTATCCTGTGGTATTTTCACTACCTATTTTCACAGGGTACCTACCTATTTTCCTTCCTAATTTCATGTTTTGAATAGGTAAGTAGGTAGTAGAATACTATACCTACTTTATAGCAGGTATCACTTACATTACACAATGATATCATCTAGATTTTTTTTTTGAGAATATAATATTTGAATTTACTATGGTGTTTTAAATAATTTAATAATAAAAATGTACTTTTTAGTGCTTTGAAGGACCATGGTACATACTTAATTTAAAATAAAATAATGTCACTGACCTCTATTTTATCATTGAGAGGACCTCTCGTCACAGACATAGTGCCTCTCGTGAACTCTCGTTAGAGAGTGGAGTTTTATAACATAGGTATTCCATGTTCAGTTTTTAAACGAAAGCTTACCTGTTAACCTTAAAATTTTTAAATGTCAAACTCAATTCTCAAACAAAAATAACGAATTTGATCATTTGATTTTTGGTTTGTTGATAAAATTATACGAAAGTAAGACAGAAACCTACCACAAGGTGATCACAAGTAAAGAAGCAAAAAGTCTAGAAGAATTTTAAGGTATTTTTTCTTACATAAAAATCACTATACTTGATATTCAGTAAATTCTTGAAATATATATTTATTTTCATTCTTGTTGCATTTAAACGATTAATTTAGGATTCAAGTGTTATTTTTAGTTATCAAATTACGGACTAAGCAAGTATAAGGGCAAATTATTGTTCGCTTATCACTCATTCGTATGTTTACATAGTTCAGGGGTCACCTGTTTATCTCATAGAATGTTATCATATTTACGCAAGTAATCAACTTATTCTCATTAAAATAATAACTTTCTTTATGTATTTTGTTCGTATTTAAAGTATATACTTAAATTTTGTGATAATAAAAGGTTAATTGGTTTTTTTTTGTACAATATTTTGTCAATTATATTTCGAAAGATAGTTTCTTTTGTGCTTACTTTGTAAAGATACAATCGTAAGTCAAGTGTTTGTGTGTTCAATAATTATAGAAATACATTGTGGAACAATACATTCTGGAAATAGATATATTTCAATTCGAGGCCTTTGCCTACTGTACAAAAGTTTGAGATGTAACTTCTTAAAATTAAGTAATTTTAATTTATTCAATTTAAAAAGTAGTCTAAGTTAATCCCGATAACCTCAGCTATCTACCAATAAAAGTCCTGTCAAAATCAGTCCAGCATAACCACAAAAAAGTAAAGCTCACATGCCCTCGTTAGTTGAAAGAACTATACAAAGCTACATCTGTCTACATTAGAAGTAAGACGAGTATACTATTATTTTCTTCCAGATAGAAATGATGCTGCATAGGTACCTCCTGCAAGTATCGAAACAATGTTTCACAAAAAACTACATTCTGCAGTCAAACTTAAAGCAGTCATACTGCGAGCTGAGACACAGATACAGTACTAAGGCCAAAGAAAGGAAGTACACAGACAGACATGAGTGGGTGGTGGTGGAAAATAATATAGGCACAGTGGGAATTAGTAGCTATGCACAAGAATCTCTCGGGGATGTGGTTTTTGCCCAGCTTCCTGAGCCAGGTAAGGAATATTTAGGATTTAGCAACCCATGCATGCAAGCAAGAACTCCATAAATTCAGCCAATAGGAGGATATTAGTCAGCTACAGCTTGGCTAATATTCTTTTAGAAAAAAAATTCTTACACACAGGTTCGTTAATAATTTTTGTGTCTAATATTTAAAACAATATTCTGGATAATCAGGATATAAAAAATTGACAAATACAAGTCTAAAAGTTTTTACCATGTTCCAAGAAATGTAGGTAAATTGGCTTTGTAATACCAGTAAATAATAAAATATCACAAATAAAAAAATTGTAGAAATGTTTTTATTGCAATAATACACCTTATAATGAGCTATTTCACTATAATTTCAAAAACCTTCTTTCAGGTACTGAAGTCAAGGAAGGCGATGAGTGTGGAGCTTTAGAAAGCGTTAAGGCAGCAAGCGAAATATATTCACCTGTCAGTGGCACAGTGACAGAAAAAAACACTGAAGTAGAAAAGAAACCCGCTTTAATTAACACATCATGTTATGATAAAGGATGGTTGTTCAAATTAAAGATCTCTCAACCCGATGAACTGAAAGAGCTCATGACAGAGGTTGAATATGAGAAATTTTTGAAAACAGATGTTGATAAAGATCATTGATTTTTTTTTGTTGAATAGATGTTTGTTATTTATGATTATGTTGTTGTTTAGTTGTGACATGTATTATAAGCTACTGGAGTGATCAACTGATCATTTGGTTTTTTTAATTTGATGAGAGTCCTTGACTGCAATCTCACTTGATGGTAAGTGACGATGCAGTCTATAGGGTATGGCACTGTACATTCAACTCATACCCCTAATCGGTTTCGAGTTCTTACGTTTATAGGCAATAGTGAGTGACTTTCGTACAATCAGAGGTGATTATACTGTAGCAATCATTTTGTAGGACCCGTGAATTAACCACCAAGCTTTGCATGAAAATTGGCACAGACAATTTAATTCGGGAAAATTTCCATGGGGTTTTTAAACCTAACAAACTTAGGCGAAAGTTATAATTTAGTCATGTTGTAAGTTTTCAAAATCTGGCCCAGATAAGCATCTAAAGGGTATTACAATACAAATAAAAAGACAAATTGTGCAATATAAAGTTTATTTCAGTGCATTGTACAAACTAATTTGTATCACAACACGACCAGATGTGGGCTATAAAATGTTATTGTAATAAAAGCAACAAATCACATTCATGTTTCTTTATGTTTATATAATATCACAAATCAATTCCTTATCAAATATTAAGTTAATGGCATGATCAGACCACCAATAAAATACATATTATGCGTATAACATGGTGCTTAATTGGTTGTACACAAATCTCTAAACTGAATTGACCATAGAAAAGGTATTAAATAATTGCATAAGCAATTTCATATAGGGCACATAATTCATATAATTCATCGAAGTATATAATTTGACAGCAGTGTTCACAAGTAAATAGTAATCGAAAGAAAAAACTTTTTAAATCTCATGTCAATTTCACTTTAAGATTTGGGTTCAATTAAATTAGCACCTTTATCAAATCAATGACAACTGTCTAAATCTTTCCAATCTTATAATATGCATACATAAACAACACCCAATGTAATAAAAATGATATAAATAGAAAAGATGAAATCTTAAGCCTGTTCACTAAATAGTAGGTACCTATACTATAATACATATTCAGAATGGTTTACAAAGTACTCTTAATTTATTACCTACATCTAATTTTGCACATATTAAATGTACTAAGTATATTACAATTTCTTTTAATTAAACCTTTAACTCAGTATATTCTAATACTGTGCAATCTTTACAACATAACAACTTTTATGAAGATTAATATTGATTGATAAATATCTATGTAGTATAATTTCATATTTATTTGAGTATGAATTATATTTTTATACGGCAAGTGGTTGCAGGAATGACCAGGAAGACATTTTTAAAAGCAGGAAGGCTGTTTATAGTTATTACATGTGATTTATGTATTCATATACAAAACATAATACACATAAATGTCAATGATAAAGCGTTCGGATTCATTTATTATTTTTTATTAGGTTATAAATAAAAAAATACTCTGCAATCTTATCATGCTAATTTTAACGTTATTCAAACTAAAGTGTGAATATTTATTAAAATTGTCTATTTTTGTACGCATTACCATTCCATATAAGCACCAAACACTACAGTAATTCCATCGTAAGTATAACAAAATAGAACTAAGTTCAAAAAAATTAGTTCAAAACTGAAAACCTTCAAGATACCATCGCAGACGAACAGCCCCCTGATTCTGCAACTCAGTGCCTATCAACGACAATAGGCATTTTTTATCCATTGAAGGTTTGAAGAGAAATGTCATTTACTATTTCATAGTAAACCTTCAATGGATAAAAAAATATATGTCAGTGGCTTTCATTTTTTGATAGGCACTGAGTTACAGAATCAGGGGGCTGATCATTCCATAAATATCGTGGCTTTTTGTTAACAATCTCTAAACTAAACTAAATTGACAAGTCGTTTTAGTGCTATCCTTTTCCACAGGCAGCATTATGAAAGGGACAGTATGAGTTGTACGTATATGTCAGTTTTCACCAACATTCCCTAACTTTTACTGATACTTTCTGTCAATTTCGTTTCTAAGAACCTTAAAGGAATACTTAAAAGTGCTACTGACATTGAATTGTGTAAATATATTTAGGGGCTACCTAAGTAAAGATACTCCTACTTAGGGGATGATTTAGTTTAGTTTAGAGATTGCATATAACAAAATCAGTCACATTGCACATAGTTTTATATTTTCGGAGTCTTCAGCTTAAACCATAGAACGTACACTTATTTCAATTCCCACGGATACCTGAAACTCGCGATCTGCGCATCGTTAACTCATTGATAAAATTCATTCCAAATATCTTAATATTAGTATTAACTTTAAGGTTTTCTATAATCATAAACTTTATTATTAATAAATATTATTAATTACTACAATTGGCATACTTTCTCACTATATTTAAACACATAATCTTATTGAATTTAACTAAAGATGAGATTTTTCTTACCTACTTCAAAAAAGGTTTACAGTGGTGTTAATTCTGTTGTGCCTACATAATTTCTAAATAGACAGCTCTATATGGCATGCTATCCTTTTCAGCGGGGAACTGTGTGAAAGCGACAGCACTAAGGCTGAAATCTATAGACAGCACTCCCACTCTGCTCATACTCAAGTCAGAGTTAAAACGAGAAAAAATGTCAGAGCATATTTGTCTCGTTTTAACCTTTATCTTGAGTTTGAGCTAAGTCAGAGCAGGCTCGAAAGATTTCAGCATTAGAGATCAAGTACAACAACAGAATTAGTACCACTAAGCTTTAATTTTAAGATTAATAACTTTTTCATAGAGTGAGTATTGTGAAAAAGTTATTCTTAAAATTAAACAATAATAATATTATAATAATTAATGTTAATTATAAAATGTTTGATTAGTATTAAATATATTTCATAATAGTTCGACATCACTAACATTCATATATTTTTATTAATATTAAACAATATCGATCTTACCACTCGTTGGTCATCACTCATCAGTTAACTTGTTTGAATTTATTAAGGTTGTCTGTTTTTGAATTATACGTCACGATTCAATAGTTCCATATAAAAATCTCGTTTTAGAAAGAGACGGATAGTGTCGCAGTAAAACAATTTATAACTTATTTGTTTTTTGCCCAATTTGCTTTCTATTTTTTAAATTTTTTAAATGTTATTCTTACATGTTACACTTTTGATTGTAATTAATGAATAACAAGATTCACGCGCGATTTCTAAAAACCTAACTCCATGCCTATGATATTCTACTAGGGATGAGTTATATACTCACAAAACAAGCGAAAAAATTGTTCCGAACGACGAAGAATATAATCGAGTACTTCATTGTTAAATGACATGACAAATTACGACAAATATCTGCCATTACGCGCTTCATTAACCGCACGATTGTAACATATTATCCACCTCTTTTTATACATAATATACTATATCGTAGCTCCATGCGGACGAAGTCGCGGGCAAAGGCTAGTACAAAATAAAATACACTTTCGAAAATACGAGTCACTCAATTCACTTAGTAACCCATTTAACAGTGAAAGGTTTGTCTAAGGCTAGGTTCACACCAGCGATTGTCAACACTTTGTGTTCGTTGTACGTGAAGTTGGTGACCACGTCGTTGACTGTGACGGTTTTGATGGGGTTTTGCCCGAGGACGCGTACAGCGTTGATGGAGGGAACCCCGTAGCCCCACCATACTACTGCACTGCTCAGCTGGTTGTCTTTGACTGAGAACTGGATGTGGCTGTATTTCTTTTCCTCGTATGTATCTGTAAATAATAATAAATTAAGAATTAAGTATAACGAAAGTATAGAGTTACTGGCTTCCCGCGACTTCCGTTCATAAAAATCTTCTGTTTTTCCAGCCTAAAAGGTAGCTTATTAAGTAACTCTCAGAGTCCTCAAATATACCCATGCGAAAAATCAGTTGATACGTTGCTCTGTGATTGAATGATTGAAGGACAAAGGGGTGATTCGTTGTTCCGTTGTTGCGTGATTGAAGGACAAAGGGGTGATCCGTTGCTCCGTTGTTGCGTGATTGAAGGACAAAGGGATGATCCGTTGTTGCGTGATTGAAGGACAAAGGGGTGATCCGTTGCTCGGTGATTGAAGGACAAAGGGTTGAACCGTTGTTCCGTTGTTGCGTGATTGAAGGACAAAGGGGTGATCCGTTGTTCCATTGCTGCGTGATTGAAGGACAAAGGGTTGATCCGTTGTTGCGTGATTGAAGGACAAAGGGTTGATCCGTTGTTGCGTGATTGAAGGACAAAGGGGTGATCCGTTGCTTCGTGATCGAAGGACCTAGAGGTACGATCCGTTGCTCCGTTGCTGCGTGATTGAAGTACAAAGGGACAATTTGTTGCCCCGTGATTGAAAGACAAAGGGGTGATCCGTTGCTCTGTTGCTGTGTGAGCTAATTACGTAAAAACTTACAGGTGTAATTATTGTAGCCCTACTTAGAATAAAACCAGATACTTACTGATACTGTCCCCATCGTCCCAATACAGTTCTCCTTTGGCTTGTCCATCGATGTCCGGTGCCACCAGCAACTGTAAGGGCGCGCTTCTAGTGATGGCAGTGTTGACCGGACCTTTGGAAGGCGGCTCTTGTAACGGCAGGACCGCACCACCCTGGGAACAAAGTTATTTTTTAACCGACTTCCGAAAAAGCAGGAGGTTCTCAATTGGACGGAATCTTTTTATTTTTTATGTAAGTATATTCCTCGATTACTCGAAGATGCCTGGACCGATTTGGAAAATTATTTTTTTATACTTCCCTGGGGTCCCATTGTCATCAGGTCAGGATCTGATGATGGGATCCTGGAGAAATCGAGGGAACTTTGTAGTGGCGTTTGAAGTTGGTTTTGTAAAAAGGATTTCACGTTTACATTATTTTTACGAGTTATTTTTGGAACTTTTTCTCTATTTTTATCACTTGAAGCTAACAGTTGCTTAAACTGGTTGATAGTTAAATCCGTATCGTTTAATTTCTGACCCGAGTGTAATTACACTCAGGTACTCAAGGTGTGATCCCAATAAAAATTAATTTTTGATACATTCTTATTTAAAGAAGTTTTGACTTTGGCTTAATTCAGTAGTATTTTTATAAACAAAATTAATATAATTTATTATACACAAAGGCCATTCAAATTAAAAAAAAATAGAACATAATATACGTGAAAATAAACATCACGTTGACACCTTGCATTAGTATGACCGATATTCGGTTTTGATTTTAGTCATGACTGATGGTTAGTTAGCAACTTACCCTTATAGCCACCATATCTTCATCAGTAATGTCCTTCGTCTCGTCCTTGGCTAACGTCCGTCCGTCCGTGAAACTGTACCACGGATTGCTTCCCGGGAACAACGCTTTGGTCGTGTTGGCACCTTGCGTCATTATGGCTGATATTAGGACGTATGGTCCTATAAGGAATTGCTCGTCTATTGGGTATACAGCTTTGTTTTCTGGGAATCTGAAAACCACACAATAGGTCGTTCAATGGATGCACATAGTCTATAATATATAAGCTTACATAAATTGCTTAATACCTAAAGCCCC
The DNA here is from genome assembly GCA_038048805.1 of Hipparchia sbordonii. Lineage (NCBI taxonomy): Eukaryota > Metazoa > Arthropoda > Insecta > Lepidoptera > Nymphalidae > Hipparchia > Hipparchia sbordonii. The sequence continues at coordinate 1,805,345 of JBBIWI010000007.1, forward strand.
CATTACGTGAATAGAAAGCGGAAACATATAGGTATTTATACAAACAAGTGTTCGATGAGTGAGCAAGTTAAATGGTTATATTTGAATGTCAACCTTTAAAAACAATGCTTGTTTTATTAAGTTTTTATTAGCAGTTTCATAGACATCTAAAAAAACTAAAAAATATATTTGTCTCATTCTTACACTATTGTATACCATTAAAGCATGTAGCATAGCTTTTCCAAGACCCCATATTGTAGTAGAAAATGGAAATAGATCGACAACTGTAATGTGTCGCTACTATATGTTGCTAGCAGCAGCTAAAAAACTGATTGAAAAAGTAGATACAATAATATTAATTTCGTGGCTCACACGTCAGCCACGACTTGGCTGTATTGTAAAGGTCAACATACTCAGGGCGCAATTCCTGAGAGATGTGGGTTCGAATCCCGCCGGCCTAGAAATTTTTGATACGTATTTAAAAGTTTATTCGGACATTTCCTTTAAATGGAGGTTAACACTTTAATCCTTACTAATATTATAAATGCGAAAGTATGTTTGTTTGTTGTTGCAACAAAGCAACGGATCGACCGGCAGAGTGACATAGGCTACTTTTTATTCTAGAAAATCAAAGAGATCCCGAGGGATTTTTAAAAACTAAATCCACGCGAGCGAAGAATCGGGCATCAACTAGTCAAAAATAAAATAAAATATTTTTATGATTTTTGAAAAAATTTGAAATGAAAATTTTTTTTTTTTTTAAAAGAGCAACTGCCGAGTTTCCTACCGGCTCTTCTCAGCAGAATTTGCATTCCGAACCGGTGGTAGATTAATGACGTGTCATAAGAGCCACAAGTTGGCTTACATTTAATAAATGGATTTTGAATTTGAATTTGATTGGTTAAAAATAACTTACTCGAAGAACAGTGGTCGTGCAACGGTCTCGCCGTAGAGGTGTGCTCTCCAGAACAGCGTGTAGTAGTACGGCAACAAGCGGTACCGCATCATCAGCGCCGTGCGACTCGCGGCCACCACTTCTGGGCCCAGGCTCACGGGGTCTTGAGGCTGGAAAAGAGAATTTTGAAAATACTGTTGTCTTTTTGATCTCGTTTTTTTCCCTCTAGAGGCCTATCCATATACATCAACTAGCTTTAACCCGCGGCTTCGCTCACGTTAGGTTCGACTTTTTAATCCCCTATTTAGTTGAAATTTTCCAAAATCCTTTCTTAGCGGATGTCTACGTCCTAACAGCTACCTGTATGCCAAATTTCAGCTCGACCCGTCCAGTGGTTAGAGCTGTGCGTTGATAGATCAGTCAGTCAGTCAGTCACCTTTGCCTTTTATATATTTAGATGGTCGTATTATATAACTACAAGTCTTTTTGTAAGTATAGATGTTAAGTCGAGAAGAACCTGCCAAAAAAGCTGCTCTTTAAAAAAAAATACAAATGTAATTAAAAAAATGTAATGGCCAACGTTGTGTACAATTTTCAATTATTGTCTTTATATTATATTGATTAGATTTCTTAAACATATTTCTGAAATTTTATTTATTTCGACTTTCAGATTTTTTTGAGTAATCGAAGAAACACGAGCCTAATTTTTTTAAGCGCGGTTTTCGTAGACCCCCTCTTACTAGGTGGAACGATGACGACATTAAACGAGTCACAGGGACAATAAAAAAAGCAATTTGAATAAAAACATCAGACAGGAGTTCGTGGTGGTTGATCGTCGTAATATTCTTAAAAAAAAAAAAAAAGTAACCTTCGCATTAATAGTGTTGTGGTTCCTGGAGAAGGGATAGAAGGCCCCCAGCTGCATCCAGCGCTTGCACAGCTCCGCCGTCGTGTCCTCGTTGAACCCGCAGATGTCCGCACCCATCATCGGCACCCCGAACAGGCTGAAGCTGAGCAGATCTGGGGGGGAAATGTCCAATTGTAACTCCCTACTAATCCCATCCTTACTTAATTTTTTTTTTTTTTTTTTAAAAAGAACATTAGCCAAGCTGAAGTTGACTAATATCCTCCTCTCCCCTCCAAATAAGCGGAAAGCTTGTGCTAGGAGTGGGTACGACAATAGTGCAACGGGTGGGGTTCGAACCTGCGACCTTTCAGTTTTCAGTCCGCACCTTTAACCGTTGGGCTATTGAGGCTTAAATATTGCAAAAGGGTGGTTGTTTGCTGGTTTGTCCTTCACTAAAGCTGTAACATAACTATCATAGCTGTTATAGCGACGTGATTGTGACCGCCAAGCGATTTAGCGTTGTGGCAAGATAGTGTAGAAATCGACTAGGGGTATAGGTTGAATGTACACTGCTATACCCCTTCCAAGTTAGCCCACTACCATCTCAGGCAGCATCGTCACTTACTATCAGGTGAGATCGCAGTCAAGGACTATCTTGATATCAAATAAAAAAATTTGAAAATGTGTTTGTTTGATGGTTTATTGGTTTGTGCTTCAATCACGCTGCAACAGAGCTACGAATTGACGTTTCTTGTAAGGGTTCCCTCGGGATTTTTAAAACAAAATCCACGCGACCGAAGTCGCCGGCATCAGCTAGTACCATAATTTTTTTTTTTTCAATATAGTGTTTACCCGGTATGGACATGCGCAGGTCGTGCCAGCGGCTGAACACGTCGCCGCTCCAGTGGCCGGCCCAGCGCCCGAGGCCCGGGAACGACGCACGTGAGATCACGAACGGCCGCTTGCCCCGGATCTCGGCCAGCGCACTACACCCAAAATAATATGTTTTTTTTTTTAAAAAAAGAATATTAGCCAACCTGAAGTTGACTAAAATCCTCCTATCCCCTCCAAATAAGGATTACATATTTTTTCACAACTCCCTCAATATGGGTATCAAATCAAAGGGCTCTAATAGAATACTATAGACTATGATAAATTTCAAATCCAAGATGGCCGCCACCACAAAATGGCGAATTACATTTTTTTTTAATTTCACATGTCGGGGGTGTTTTAAATTTTCAATTTACACTTGTTCTATAGTGCTCGAGCACTCTACAGTAGATAAAGTAACGTAGCCAAAAGAAGACTATCTTAAAAGACCTTGAAGTATCGTAGAAAATATCAACTCACCCGTAAGTCGGTATGGCCTCAGTAAGTCCGTAAACGTTGTGTATATCGTAGTGTTTCCCTACGTAATGCTTGGCGTCCATACACAGCGTCTTATACTTGAGGCCCTCTTCCGGAATGGCTATAGGCTTGTAGGGCAAGTCTTCTGGTTCGCAATCCCCGTACATCGAACCGGAGAGGAAGTTTGACGGTTCATTCATGTCCTGGAATAAGGGTTAAATTTTTTTTATTTATTCAATGACAAGTTAGTTCTTGATTGCGATCTCACCTGATGATAAGTGGTGATGCAGTCTAAGACGATAGCAGGCTAACTTGGAAGGGCAGTATACATTCAACCCATACCCCTTAGTCGGTTTCTACACGCCATTCGTGCCGAAACGCTAAATCGCTTAGCGGCACGTCTTTGACGGAAGGGTGGTAACTAACTACGGCCAAAGCCTCCCACCAGAACCAAAGCCTACCACCAGAATTTAATAAGGTCCTAACCACTAACCACTAGACTACTGGAGCAGTTTCATTTCTTAAATGTAATATAGTTGTAAACGACACGACTTACGATCCAAGCGCCGTCGTATTTGACCTTCTGGTGAAAGTCGGTCATCATCTCGCGCCAGTACGCGGAGGCGTTGGGGTGCGTGAAGTCGGGCCACACCGTCGACACTGGGTTCCATACCTAGTTGAGAAAGCTTTTTTAAACAACAAAATCTCGCACCAAGCGCTTTCAAATCATCAAATGACACTTCAATCAGCAAAATCGGCTCGATAATTTAGGCGCTATAGTGGAACATTCGTAAAATCTTACTAATTCCTACTAGTACGTACCACGGTAATTATTTTAGTTAGGATTGTCGACATTTCGATCCAATTGCAATTGTGGTACGTACTCGTAGTATTTTATAACAATTATGTCAGTAAACCACGAATCAAGTCTAAAATCTTTAATTCCTACTAATATTATAAATTCGAAAATTTGGATGAATTGATGTTTGGAAACATTAGCTACTTTTTATCCTGGAAAATAAGAGATTTCCCGCGAGAATTAAAAACCTTAATCCACGCGAACGAAGTCGCGGGCATCAGCTAGTAGCCACAAATAGAAAGCTGAAATCACAAAACTTATTTGTGATAAAATTGCACGAGTAATTTTATCACAATTATGTCATTAAACCACGAATCAAGTGTAATATACCTACTTGGTAGTAAGAAAACTGGAAAAAATAGCGTGGTCTCACCTTGCCAACAAAAGGCTCATCCGTGGAGTTCTTGATGAAGACGTCCATTTCAAGGCCGCGATCGAAGGGGGGATATTCCCCAGGCTTCTCCGCCGCGCTCACGCCAGGGTCTAATAATTTTATTTATTTATTATGAAATGTTGTTTTCTTCCCGCGGCAGAACGATATGCCCTTAGTAGTACTATCGAAATGTAGAATTAAAATCAAAAAATATTTTTTTTTGTTTTGAATAAGTACTTAAAAAATAAATCATCAACTCGTATGAGAAACAATATAGTAAAGGGCATAACATCACGAACCTACCTTCTATTATAGTAGGTAGTTCTCATCAAATCGAACTGCCTAAGTGAAAATGTTTAAAGGAAAATAAGCTCTCGCGCGTAGTGATAGGGCAAAAAAATAGCCTGTACGCACGCGGCCAGCGTTGTTCAAAACAGGCCGATAAAGTAAAAATGTTTACAGCAAAATAAGTTCTCGTGCGTCGTGATACGTCATAAAATAGTCTGCACGCAACCGGTTTGGTCTGCAGCGTAGAATGAGTATCCTCTAGAATCCTACCAAACGTGCCGTCGAAAGGGATAGGTAATAAAGAATATACAATATTAAAACGCTCAACGCACCATTGTTTATGTTCTAGATCGGCAGGGTTATTACGTATCTCGCGACAGGTTCGCGACAGGCGTAAATTGCGCAATCGTTGCTGTCAAACGTCACTTCTGCTGTCAAACGTCACTTCTCAAACGTCAAATTTCAGTAGTGACAGCAGTAGCAACACGACAGCAATCACTACGCGATCGGTTGCAAAATGTCACTAAAATTCGTATTACGCAAGCCAATCGCGCGCCTATCGCAAAATGTACTTTTCTTCTTTAGAGATGCTTGATGGAGAAGAAAGGTAGTCAAATACTTCGAGAGGGTTTTACCACAGACCACAATACAAAACAAATAAAAAAATATAACAATTCAACCGCTGACGACGATAAAAACTGTGTATTTTGTTTACATCTATTGCCGTCCTATCGCGAGTGGCGCTAGTATCGACACGTGAGCAATAGACGTGCGATTGGCTTCCGTAATACGATTTTTAGTGACATTTTGCGACCGATCGCTGTCGCGTTGCTATTGCTGTTGCTGTTGCAAATTTTTACGTAATCAGGGTGCAGTTTTAATAACTTACAACACTCTTTTTTTTTCGGATTAAAGACTTTAATTAACACTAAAATTTTCATAACACTGTGAAATACCCTGTTTTGTACGTCTTGTTGCTCACAATCACCTTACAATGTATTGTGAGCAACAGCTCAAAACGTGGCACGCAGTGAGGGACGGATATAGACATCGCTGTGTCTCATTCTATCTTGTTTGACATCACTATAGTGCATCTCTTTCGTGTGGGAGTGAGAAGGAGATATCATTAAGTCTATAGTACTTATCTGTCTACGGTCTGTAAACTACCCTCCTTTTTTTTTTAATATTTATTGCTATTAATTTCTGTTGTTATCTCATAATACAACATCTTTTGTTTTACATCTATTTGCTATTTTATTTCTATTATTATGTCTATATATTATCTTACTATTAGTATGTTTTATGATATAATGGATGCGGTGGTGGTTTTTTCTGTTTCTTGTGAACGGTCTTTTCTTTTAAAAGGGTTTTTTCACCTCTCTAGCTCAAAAAGGGCGCCTTTGCTGCCCAAAACCAGTGAGCAAAAGTCGTTTTTGCTCACTCAGTGAGAAAAAGTGTTTTGAATATAGAACGCATTGGATTGGCGTTTCTTCAACTCATCGTCTCAAGAAACGTTCAGAAATTTTGTATATAATATTGCATACCCCATATATTTTATTTCGACAAAATTTTTTAACTCTCTATTTTATTATTTAAACTATTTACTTTTTTTTAATGTGTTTTAGACTTTATAATTCTGTAACACAACATGAAACATAAAAGAAAATTAAAATTAACTAGATGATGCCCGCGACTTCGTCCGCGTGAATTTAGTTTTTAAAATCCCGCGGGAACTCTTTGATTTTCCGGGATAAAAAGTAGCCTATGTTTTAATCCAAGGTATAATCTATCTTCATTTTAAATTTCAGCCAAATCGGTCCAGTAGTTTTTGCGTGAAAGAGTAACAAACATACACACACACACACACACACACACACATACAAACTTTCGGCTTTATAATATTAGTGTGAAGTGTGATTAATTAATATATTTTATTTTATGAATGACACAATTCCGAACGCAGACAAAAGAGTAATATAAAATGGCGGCAAAAAAAAATAATTAACTCTATTCTATATCTTAATTAGGTACTAATTTCTTAGTAGTTATTTGTGTAGTTATTTGTTGTAAGAATTTTAAAATAACAAAATGAGTGAATCTAGTGATAATTTAACACCTTCAGAATTGAAAGAATTAGTGTCTAACGCTGAATTAAACTTTCTTCTGGAAAAGTCTCGTGAAAAATACTTGAAAGCCTATGAATTATTTAATGATTGGAGATTTTCTAAGGCTGCGAAGTCCTATTCAGAGACTGTGATTTTATCATATTTCATGGAATTGTCTAAAACAAGGCAACCATCTACATTATGAAGTATTTACTCCATGTTAAAAGCTACAATCAAATCGAAATGCGACGTTCACATTGAAACTTATCCTAAACGTATTGCATGTTTGAAAAGACAGTCGGAGGGGCACAAATCTAAAAAATCTAAAGTTTTCACCGCTCATGATATTGAAAAGTTTTTAAATAAAGAAACCTAATTTTTTAAATTTTAAAATATCCTTTATGTTTTAATAAATATTTTTCTTACATCTTGTATTTTTTCGCTATTGAGGTGAAAAGTTGTATGTATCACACGATAGCAAAGTTTTTGCTTCTTGTGCCTTTGAATCCCTCACTACTCTCAGGATTCTAACTTAGAATCACTCGCTACGCTCGCGATTCTATATTAGAATCCTTCGCTCGCTCGGGATTCAAACTAGGCACTCGCAACAAAAATGAACTTTGCTATCTTGTTGAACAAATAACTATTTTTTGTTAAACTACCCTCCTTTTCGTGCCGCAGTCGGGTACAAACTCACCAATAAGTATGACATAATGCATCCCCTTGTCGTGCAGGTGCTGCACGAAGCGCGGCAGGCCGGCGTACTTCTCCGTGTCGTACGTGAAGTCGTTGGACGTGCTCATGTAGTCGATGTCGTTCCACTGCACGTCCTACGACAAATCACACAACACTATTACACTATACTATATATAGGATACTATATGTTGTATCATAGATTATCATCCTAGGGAATAAGTAGGAAAATTTATATTATGATGATCTATATAGAATGTGTATGTGCGCATGTGTGTGTGTGTGTGTGCGTGCGTGCGTGCGTGCGTGCGTGCGTGCGTGCGTGCGTGCGTGCGTGCGTGCGTGCGTGCGTGCGTGCGTGCGTGCGTGTGCGTGTGCATGTGTATGTTACTGTTTCAATTATAACATAAAGCTAAGTATAACAGTAATCCTAAGTTTCATTAACTTCACAAATAACAAATTAAAACTTACAAGAGGAATAACTTCTCTGTTCTTCTCCATAACTTCTCGGGTGACATTCAGGCTGCCGTAATTGTACCTTAAAAATAATAGTGCTTTTAGAATATTATAAAGCAATATAATATTGAATGTTATATTATTATTCATAAACAATAAAACAAGTGGAAGTGTGGGCTGCAGTGCTGTGTCTACACTAGTGTCTCACTTGCACAGGTGGAAGCCGAGCGACCAGTACGGCGGCATGAAGGGTCGGCCGATCACCGCGGTGTACTGCGACACTACGTCGCGGGGCGTCGGGCCCAGGAACACGTAGAAGTTGAGCATGCCGCCCAGCGCTCTGTAGGTGATGGCCGGCGTGGGCTGCAGTGCTGTGTCTACACTAGTGTCTCACTTGCACAGGTGGAAGCCGAGCGACCAGTACGGCGGCATGAAGGGTCGGCCGATCACCGCGGTGTACTGCGACACTACGTCGCGGGGCGTCGGGCCCAGGAACACGTAGAAGTTGAGCATGCCGCCCAGCGCTCTGTAGGTGATGGCCGGCGTGGGCTGCAGTGCTGTGTCTACACTAGTGTCTCACTTGCACAGGTGGAAGCCGAGCGACCAGTACGGCGGCATGAAGGGTCGGCCGATCACCGCGGTGTACTGCGACACTACGTCGCGGGGCGTCGGGCCCAGGAACACGTAGAAGTTGAGCATGCCGCCCAGCGCTCTGTAGGTGATGGCCGGCGTGGGCTGCAGTGCTGTGTCTACACTAGTGTCTCACTTGCACAGGTGGAAGCCGAGCGACCAGTACGGCGGCATGAAGGGTCGGCCGATCACCGCGGTGTACTGCGACACTACGTCGCGGGGCGTCGGGCCCAGGAACACGTAGAAGTTGAGCATGCCGCCCAGCGCTCTGTAGGTGATGGCCGGCGTGGGCTGCAGTGCTGTGTCTACACTAGTGTCTCACTTGCACAGGTGGAAGCCGAGCGACCAGTACGGCGGCATGAAGGGTCGGCCGATCACCGCGGTGTACTGCGACACTACGTCGCGGGGCGTCGGGCCCAGGAACACGTAGAAGTTGAGCATGCCGCCCAGCGCTCTGTAGGTGATGGCCGGCGTGGGCTGCAGTGCTGTGTCTACACTAGTGTCTCACTTGCACAGGTGGAAGCCGAGCGACCAGTACGGCGGCATGAAGGGTCGGCCGATCACCGCGGTGTACTGCGACACTACGTCGCGGGGCGTCGGGCCCAGGAACACGTAGAAGTTGAGCATGCCGCCCAGCGCTCTGTAGGTGATGGCCGGCGTGGGCTGCAGTGCTGTGTCTACACTAGTGTCTCACTTGCACAGGTGGAAGCCGAGCGACCAGTACGGCGGCATGAAGGGTCGGCCGATCACCGCGGTGTACTGCGACACTACGTCGCGGGGCGTCGGGCCCAGGAACACGTAGAAGTTGAGCATGCCGCCCAGCGCTCTGTAGGTGATGGCCGGCGTGGGCTGCAGTGCTGTGTCTACACTAGTGTCTCACTTGCACAGGTGGAAGCCGAGCGACCAGTACGGCGGCATGAAGGGTCGGCCGATCACCGCGGTGTACTGCGACACTACGTCGCGGGGCGTCGGGCCCAGGAACACGTAGAAGTTGAGCATGCCGCCCAGCGCTCTGTAGGTGATGGCCGGCGTGGGCTGCAGTGCTGTGTCTACACTAGTGTCTCACTTGCACAGGTGGAAGCCGAGCGACCAGTACGGCGGCATGAAGGGTCGGCCGATCACCGCGGTGTACTGCGACACTACGTCGCGGGGCGTCGGGCCCAGGAACACGTAGAAGTTGAGCATGCCGCCCAGCGCTCTGTAGGTGATGGCCGGCGTGGGCTGCAGTGCTGTGTCTACACTAGTGTCTCACTTGCACAGGTGGAAGCCGAGCGACCAGTACGGCGGCATGAAGGGTCGGCCGATCACCGCGGTGTACTGCGACACTACGTCGCGGGGCGTCGGGCCCAGGAACACGTAGAAGTTGAGCATGCCGCCCAGCGCTCTGTAGGTGATGGCCGGCGTGGGCTGCAGTGCTGTGTCTACACTAGTGTCTCACTTGCACAGGTGGAAGCCGAGCGACCAGTACGGCGGCATGAAGGGTCGGCCGATCACCGCGGTGTACTGCGACACTACGTCGCGGGGCGTCGGGCCCAGGAACACGTAGAAGTTGAGCATGCCGCCCAGCGCTCTGTAGGTGATGGCCGGCGTGGGCTGCAGTGCTGTGTCTACACTAGTGTCTCACTTGCACAGGTGGAAGCCGAGCGACCAGTACGGCGGCATGAAGGGTCGGCCGATCACCGCGGTGTACTGCGACACTACGTCGCGGGGCGTCGGGCCCAGGAACACGTAGAAGTTGAGCATGCCGCCCAGCGCTCTGTAGGTGATGGCCGGCGTGGGCTGCAGTGCTGTGTCTACACTAGTGTCTCACTTGCACAGGTGGAAGCCGAGCGACCAGTACGGCGGCATGAAGGGTCGGCCGATCACCGCGGTGTACTGCGACACTACGTCGCGGGGCGTCGGGCCCAGGAACACGTAGAAGTTGAGCATGCCGCCCAGCGCTCTGTAGGTGATGGCCGGCGTGGGCTGCAGTACGATATCTAGAACGTTACGAAGAAAAAAAATTGTTATCCAATGATGAAAAATTGGATATAACATTAATGTCATATTCCGAATTGATAGTAGAGTCATGACATGTGACAAAAGCTACAAGCTGGCCTACATGACATAAATAATTTAAATTTTCTTTTTATCACGGGAAATCAAAGAGTTCCCGCGGAATTTTAAAACTAAATCCACGCGAACTAAGTCGCGGGCATGAGGTAGTACTTTAAAAATAGTTATTTGTTCAACAAGATAGCAAAGTTCATTTTTGTTGCGAGTGCCTAGTTTGAATCCCGAGCGAGCGAAGGATTCTAATATAGAGTCACGAGCGTAGCGAGTGATTCTAAGTTAGAATCCTGAGAGTAGTGAGGGATTCAAAGGCACAAGAAGCAAAAACTTTGCTATCGTGTGATACATACAAATTTTCACCTCAATAGCGAAAAAATACAAGATGTAAGAAAAATATTTATTAAAACATAAAGGATATTTTAAAATTAGGTTTCTTTATTTAAAAACTTTTCAATATCATGAGCGGTGAAAACTTTAGATTTTTTAAAATGCAATAAGTTTAGGATAAGTTTCAATGTGACCGTCGCATTTCGATTTGATTGTAGCTTTTAACATGGAGTAAATACTCCATAATGTAGACGGTTGCCTTGTTTTAGACAATTTCATGAAATATGATAAAATCACAGTCTCTGAATAGGACTTCGCACCCTTAGAAAGTCTCCAATCATTAAATAATTCATAGGCTTTCAAGTATTTTTCACGAGACTTTTCCGGAAGAAAGTTTAATTCAGCGTTAGACACTAATTCTTCACTAATTCTTTTAATTCTGAAGGTGTTAAATTATCACTAGATTCACTCATTTTGTTATTTTAAAATTCTTACAACAAATAACTACTAAGAAATTAGTACCTAATTAAGATATAGAATAGAGTTAATTTTTTTTTTTGCCGCCATTTTATATTACTCTTTTGTCTGCGTTCGGAATTGTGTCATTCATAAAATAAAATATATTAATTAATTAATTTTAATTTTCTTTTATGTTGTGTTACAGAATTATAAAGTCTAAAACACATTTAAAAAAAGTAAATAATTTAAATAATAAAATAGAGAGTTAAAAAATTTTGTCGAAATAAAATGTATGGGGTATGCAATATTATATACAAAATTTCTGAACGTTTCTTGAGACGATGAGTTGAAGAAACGCCAATCCAATGCGTTCTATATTCAAAACACTTTTTCTCACTGAGTGAGCAAAAACGACTTTTGCTCACTGGTTTTGGGCAGCAAAGACGCCCTTTTTGAGCTAGAGAGGTGAAAAATTTATTTGTGCCCCTTATTAATGAACCGAGTCAAATATGGCTTACCCATCGCATTGGTGTTGAGAAGAAGCACGCCGTGGCTTCGCCCGCTGTTTTCCAGCGCCAAGTAAAACGGCTGAGAGCCGTACAGGTTTACCTGGAAGCAAGGTTGTCATGAATAAATCATTGGATAGAATCAGGCGTTACTTTGCGGAAGTTCATGATTAACAAAAAAATGACTGAGACTTTTATACTACTCTACTACTACGACGCACGACGTTGGCGGATTATAGCAAAATAATTCAAACATTTTTTTGATAATGAATAAATCATTTTGATTTAAGTCACGATTTAAATCAAATGATGTTTTCAATAAAAATCAATGATTTAATCAAAAATCAGTAAGAATTTGTTGAATAAAGCCCATAGTCAGCCATAAAAGCCTCAATAGCCCAACGGTAAAAGGTGCGGACTGAAAACTGAAATGTCGCAGGTTTAAACCCCACCCGTTGTACTATTGTCGTACCCACTCCTAGTACTAGCTTTCCGCTTATTTGGAGGGGATATGAGGATATTAGTCAACTTCAGCTTGGCTATATTCTTTTTTTTTTTTTAAAGTTACACTCACGTTTTCCGTCGGAGCTATGTCCCTGTTAAATAATGTGAAGGTCTTCCAGTTCAAATCGTTCAAGAAGGCCGCCTGCTTCTCCCCAAGCCCGTACACGTGGTCCGATGGTAACAGAGACGATATTTGTAAAAACTTATCCGACAGAATAAGTCCGCCGACATTCTGGGTGTCCATACTGGAATAGTAGTAAGAAGAATGTTTTGCAAAACATGACAATAGGGTATATGTATGTAATTTTCTCAAATTTTATCACCATAATATAAAAAAAGCATAGAAATAGAAATAAAATAGTAGTATTTCCCGGCGGCTTGAAAATAATTCAATAGATAGAACGTTATGTACAATTAAGGCCGTCGGGATCCATCTTTACTTTTTATATATTATATTGTATTTTATGTTTGTGTTCTTTTCTGTATTTTTTCTTATGTGGCTGTTTTTTATTCTTGATTAAAAGACTATTTATTTATTTAAAATAATCACTAATGAAAATGTTTGTTTTTTAATATTGCCATTTGATTTCGAGGATTTAACAAAATACTGTGTTTTGCTTGGATATCCATCACAATTTTTTTTTGTTTTAGTTCATTAAATTATATATAAATAAAAATTTGATGGTTTATTGTTTCGTGTCAATAAAGATCACAAAAAAAAAATCGAATCGAATTTAAACCACTACACGCATATTCCTTATCGATGTTAAGTTGAAGAAATTGGAAATTCTTTCTTAAAAAAAAAAAAAAAAAAGTAACTTACAGTGTGACGTTGTCAGAGTTTCGTATGACTTTGAACCCCACGGCCGCGCTGTCGACCTGCACGCGGTACTTGAGCTGCGACAGCGGCCCTGACACCATGGGCACCTCGGGGTATGGACTCTCGAACCTCTTGTGTTCCGCGTCGAAAATCTGTTACAGAAACATTTTACAATCTGTATCTCAAATTCAAATTCAAAATTTATTTATTTCATGTAGGCTAACTTGTAGCTCTTATGACACGTCATAAATTTACCACCGGTTCGGAATGCAGATTCTGCTGAGAAGAGCCGGTAAGAAACTCAGCAGTTGCTCTTTAAAAAAAAAAAAAAAAATTATAATACGTAACAAAACTAGCTATGCATACAGTGTTTCCACAATGAAGTTTCAAAAATGCAAAATAATCCAATATATGTTAAGACAGGTAGGCAAAAGCAGACCCATTCCCGTTGGTGGCACCCGTTCACGAGCATGACGCATGATCCAGCCATTGCTTCGCTCAACCATATTTGAGGGAACGTAACAATACGTAACGTATCTATACTAATATTATAAAGAGGAAAGATTTGTATGTACGTATGTTTATAACGAATTGGCTCAAGAAGTATTGGAGCGATTTGGCTGAAATTTAAAATGAAGATAGATTATACCCTGGATTAAAACATAGGCTACTTTTTATCCCGAAAAAAATTATAGTTCCCGCGGGATTTTGAAAACTAATTCCACGCGAACGAGGTCGCGGGCATCAGCTAGTCTTCAATAAAGTAGATCATACAGCACTGGTAGCATGGGCATACAGATAGCTATTACGAAATCTGCTAAGAAAAGATTTTTGAAAATCCAACCTCTAAGGGGGTAAAAGAGGAGTTTGAAAAATGAAAAATAAAACGTGAGCTAAGCCAGCCACGTGCAAAAACTAGTAATTCGTAAAAGGGTTTCATTTTTATTTTCAAACTACCCTCCTTTTTCCTTCACGCATTATCTTACCACGTGTTTGCGTTAAACGCCAGCATTGGTAGCATGGGCGGGAGAAATGTTATCCCTGGGAAAAGGATAAAACGTTTATCCCCTCGCTTAGCTTTATCCACCCGTCGAGCATGGGCACAGCGGTGGAAATAACACTCAGTGGATATACTTATAGAAATATACATCGCTCCTCTGTCGCCATGCTTTAGCATAGGAAAAGATAATTTTATCCCCTGTCAGTGGATAAAATCGGGGGATAAAACTTTATCTCCTGCCCATGCTACCAGTACAGGAGTAGGCTAGCGCTGAGTTGTGATGATGAACTCACCTTAATCTGCAGCACGTCATCAGAAACATAATAAAAGTCCAGTTTGACGGTGTCGAACTGGCCGGGGTAGCCTGCGTCCCGCCCCCTGCCATAGTAGACTCCCATGCCATGCTTGGTCTCCGTGCTGTTCACAAAGTGGTACGTGTCGTACTGCGGCGGGTAGAAACAGTACGGCGCGCCCGGGATAGGTGTGGATTTCCAGCAACAGCCTGCAATATTTATAAATTACTACAATAATATTTGCATGCTCATGAATTACGTTTTTTTAGCTTTTTACTTTTTTTTTGCAGATACAAAAATAGCTTTCTACTCAAATTCAAAATTATTTATTTAATGTAGGCCAACCTGTGGCTCTCATGACAAGTGGAGACTCTATCGCCGATTCAAAATGCAGATACAGCTGAGAAGAGCCGGCAAGACTCAGCCGTTGCTCTTTTTACTAAGATTTTAAACCATCTTTTGGGTAGCTGGATGCAAAGCCAATTCCATGCAACTTGGTTATTATGAAAGTCACTAGCTTTGTAATAACCTCGGCTTAATAAATGTGTTTAAGTGTAATGTGTAATTTGCTCATGAAGTTAGCACCACAAAAAAAGATACCGGCCGAATTGATAACCTCCTCCTTTTTGGAAGTCGGTTAAAAAATGGAAAGGTGTGCATTCAGCTGGCAATTCTAGTACTTTAGTCTTTCTTTATATAGTAGGGTAGTTAAACAAACCTCGTTGAGCGTATGTCTCCTCACTAATGCTGCATTGCAGGTGGCAGTCAAAGCGCATATTGTCCACCGAGCTCTCAGTTTGTGCACTCTTTATGCAATCCTTCTTATATAAATTATATAAATTGGTCATGATCATAGAACAACAACAAATCTACATTTTATCAACTTTACAGAACAGCCATTTGAAATAATTTCTGAAGTTGTGTTATCATAACTTTTGAAATAAAAAATCTTTAGCAAAAAAGTTTCACGTTTGCCCATTAAAATAGTAAACAAATAACAATTTTTAATTAAATGTCCAAATATGCCAAAGGGTCATTATTGGACTTTTTGCAAATCCGTCACCGTTCTACAATCATGACGAAATAGTAGGGTAGTTTTACAAACCTCGTTGTGCGCAAGTCTCCTCACTAGCGCCACCTTGCGGGTGGCAGTCAAAGCGCATATCATCCACTTGTTGCGCGCACATTTCGCGCAACACTTCCACTGGTCTCTCGGTGTAAGCACTTTTTTTATTGTAATCCTTCTTTTTGTTGACTTCAGACATGTTGATTTTGTTTTTGGTTGACAAATTGTTATGGTCGTGGTACCGATTTTCAGTTGGTATAACCTGAAAGAAGAAGACAAAAATTAAGAAAAAAAAGCTGAATTTTTGTAGGAAAACAATCATGGTCAATTAGTAGGTACATTTTTAGATCTACCTTTTCAATTACTGGTGATAACGGCTTTTTGACATCTTCAGGATGTGCGCGTTCCCATAGTCTCCTAAAATAGTAATAGTTATATAATAGACTTTTTGCGGAGTTCACGTTTTCACATACAATATTTTTTCTTATTGATTAAAGTTGTATTTCTTTATTCACATTTAAAACTTATCAGACCTTTTCCCTTTATTAATATAGACAAGGTTAAGTTTAACTTTAGTTTAACTTCCTCCCAATTAAAGATTTAAAAAAAAAAAGTTTTATCCCGGAAAATTTCGGAATTTTCGGAAAGAGACTTTCTTTCTTTTCAAAAATGAATGGTGAAAAGTGCACCATCTAATTTACCTATATTATACTACTTACCTATAGTGATCATCGCCCCAGCCCCCGCCCAGAGCGCCGCCTACCGCCCACCAGGCGCCCACGCACAGCGCGCAAAGCAACGCTGTGGCCACCATCCCAGGAAACAGACTCGATGTAGTCTCCCAACAAACTCTCATCCAGCCGCGGCTAGGCGAGAATCTCTCGTATCTGAAATGCCACAAAAATTGTTCATTCCGATACCTTGGCAGACAAGTTATTCAAGTAACCTTTTTAAGTTTCGAGATAGTGACGTAAATTCGGCAAACTATTAATAAAAATCTCATGTGCACACAAGTAGTCGGGAAGGTAGGTAGGTTTTCAACTTTTCACTAGGTTACAATGGAGGCATATATGATAGAGATTGCTTTGCAATAGTGCAACCAAATTGTACCTTTGTGTATATTTTTTTCAAGTATATTTTATTTCTCTGATATTTATTTGGTGTACAGTAAAGAAATACCTACAGTATTTAATTTATTTATTGTATTAAAAAAACTATAGACCTTATTACCTATATCAAGAACTTATTGATGTACTCCTAACCACCACCTGCTATATTTAACAATATTAATAATTAATACTAACACACAATAATTATGTTTGTGTTAACTGTAAAGCAAATGAGCAATGACTAAGTCTAGCAAAGTATACAGTATATAAATAGAAGAATTATTAATAATAACAACATTAATATAATCATCTTAAGTTCTAAGACCTACCAAAAGGTTATCAAGGGTCATTCACATTTTATTACAGCATAAATTAAAGCTGAAGCCACTCTAAAGTAAATTCAGTAATCATTTTGTATTACTTTATTTATTTTATTTATTTATTCTTTACTGCACCACAAACAGAAAAAAGTAAACTTAACAGAATATACAATTACTCTATATTACTCAAATGTAACAAAGGATTGTTCTTTATATCAAGGTTCAATGTACTTTTAATAATAGAGATTAAAGGTCAACCTTTAGAACAAACAAATTAATCATAGTTTTTAGATCAATAAATGTTGAATCATACAACTATATACTTAATAATCATACTAAAAATATGCAAATGGGACAGTATGTTTGTTTGTCAATTTGTCCTTACATCATGCAGCAACATTAGCAGGGATCAAACTTGATTTTCTGCATGGATATGGTTAAAAACAGAATCTTTTTAAGTCCGGAAAACAGAAAGATCAACCAGAATTTTTCAAAAATATACTATCTCACAAAGTCACTGACAGAAGCTAGTTCATATATGAAGGTTTTAAATTTAGCAGTTTGTAATTTTTATTGTTCAATAATGCATTCCCTCATAACTGTAACATTTTCGTGCCATCAATCTCATCAAATCATCATCTGCCGTGTTTGTTAATTTGTCCTTCCATTGTGGGTAGGTATAGTTGAGAACTTGGAGTGACATAGGCTACAATGGCTACAACTTATCCCGCCAAAACAGAGGGTTCTCAAGAATGGTTTAAAATCCAGCTCCACACGGATGAAGCTTTGGACAAAAGCTAGTTAAATAATTTGAAGTATCTATATAATTATATACCCACCTATGTTCCCTCGAAGATTCCCCTTCATTCCGGGGCCTAGGTATAACACCACTGAAAAGGGGCGCACGATTTGTCTTGTCCCCTTTTCCAAAGGGAGCGAAAGACAATTTTCTCTTGTAAGATGCATTCTTTGGACCATTTAGTGAGGTCTCCGTGTGCATACCAACATCACGAGTCGACGGTTCACCAGATTCAGCGATATTAGAAGCTTTCTCACTTTCATAGAATAGTCGGTAGTTAATATTATCGTTAAGTGTTAATAAATCCGCCTTAGAACCTGGCGACTTATCACAAAAATCTTCAAAAGAGACAATTTCATAGTCTTCATCGTCATCCTGGCATTTTTCAGCTTTATAGGGTATTTTCGGCATTTTATTTTTGTTGACTGTGATGCGTACTATTCAAAAATTCAAAGTGCAATTGCTTTTAAGTGTATAGCATTTTTTTTCCTTGTAATGAACAGAAGATAGAAGAAGAAAACACTTTTTATGGTATTCAACACGTACCTATTCAATACCATAACATTTTCAGTTTTCATCAATCTTGATTCTTATTTCTTGAAAAAAAATTTTCGCAAACAATTATTATTTTCATAAACAATAATAGAAAGTAGAAAAGTAGAAACCACAGTAGAAACAAGAAAAAACTAATGAACGACCATGAACGACTGAGTGAACGAATTAGACACAGATAAAAGAATGCTGGACATATATTTAATACCAAAGTTTTATTATTCCCACATAAACTTTTCACGTGCATTTAATATGAAACTACAATAGTTAGATATGATTATTTGTACAAAAATAATTTCCTTGCATTATGTAATTAAATACAGAATATCACTTTCCATAAAAATAACTAGGTATAATTCTAAATTTTAATAAATAGGTGGGTAGTTTGAACAATATGTCAAATGCGTGACTATCATGGTGGAATATAAGCAGTGAAAGTTTTTGTGTAAAATAAAATAATAAAAAGAGGCTAAAATGGATTGGAAAAGTGCGAAGTTTCTTTTAGCGTCTACAGCTACTGTTGTAGTTGCTTCGCAAGTGTTGAAAAAGTTGTGTAATTACTTTAAAAAAAGTTCTCCACCCGAGGTCGCAAGCGACGAAGTATGTAGTGATGTGGTGAATATTAGAAATCGTGAAATAAATGACGTGATATTGTTTTCGGATGATGTTATCCGTCCCACTATAAAAGTACCATCAAATAAAGACGTTACGATATGTGAGAGTAGAGAGTTGAACTGCTTCAAATTGATAAAGTATATTAAATCAGCGCGTGAAACCTTGGACGTATGCATGTATCTTATAACCAGTCCTGAAATCGCTGAACAATTGATAAGGTTGGGACAAAGGCACGTTTTAATACGAATTATTGTTGATAGTGATATGGCTTTCACTGCACCATCTCAAATTAAGAGGCTAAAGGAGTACAGTAAGTTCATTGTTTTAGGATACGTTAATTTAATGTTCATTAAAATGGTAAGGTCGATAAGACATTTTGCTTTTGCAGGCTTTATTCAGGTGCAGACGAACAAAAAATCTATCTTAATGCACCATAAATTTTGCATAGTAGATGGACCAAAAGCTATTAAGCGAAAAAGTATATTAAGAGCCTATGCGGAGAAATTAAATATTCATGCACAATTTACAAAACATAGTATACAACAAACGAAAATGAAACCTTGTAAAGGATTCGTTATGTCTGGATCATTAAACTGGTCTACCCAAGCAATGGTTTCGAACCACGAGAGCGTCATTGTAACTTCCCATCCCAACATCGTCAGTAAATTTGAAAAAGAGTTCGATAGCTTGTGGATAGAAGATGAACCAGTGAGTAATTGAGTATTAAAATGTTACTTTTATGTATGAACTAGCTGATACCCGTGACTTCGCGATTAAGGATTTTTATTCCCGCGGGAACTCTCTTATTTCCCGGGATAAATAGTAGCTTATGTTCTATTCCAGACTATAATATATCTCTTTGCCAAATTTCAGCCAAACCGGTTCAGTCGTTGCGACGTGATTGAGTAACAAACATCCACACTTTCGCATTTGTAATATTAATAGGAAGTAGAAATAGATAAAGCTCGGGACTTGGTTCGCATGAATTAAGATTTTTTTTAATTCCCGGGGGAACTCTTTAATCTTCCGGTATAAAATGTATCCTATACGTTAATTCTGGATTCCATTCGAAATTCCAGCCAAATCGGTTTATTCGTTGTGGCGTGAAAGAGTAACATTCCACCCATTCATCCTCACAAACTTTTGCATTTATAATATCAGTAGGATTAGTATAATAGGATTTGTTCATCAAATAATGATATCTTCTGGCCATGCAAATAATTAAAAGAATATATTTTCTTTCAGGCTTTTCTTTCAATGCCATGACAAATAATTTTAAATCTAAAGACAAGAAACCAAATTATATATTAAGGTAAGTTTGAGTAACTGTTTGTAGTTATTTACAAGAAATTTAAGAAAAACATTTGAGAAATAGGCAACAATAGTAACAATATAAAAATTGCTTCTGATTCATTCACTCATTCATTGAGCCTTAGAGCATAAACCATAGGAACAAAGAGCTTAGATGACAGATGACATTTAGATTTAGAAGCATAGACAATTCCATGTGCACTTCAAAATTCAATTTCGATCGATCATATGTTTTCTTTGTGTAGTTTTTTCAGCCGCTGATATTCGAATTGGTTATAAAGTTACTATATAATAATTAATTTAGGATTACTTAGGAGTGTCTCAAGAGAGTAGATTATTCCAGTTAATCGTGTAGACTTGTGAAAACATATATTTTTCAAGTTTTTATAGGTGCAGTTCGAAGTGCACGTGTTTGCACTTTACAGTCATTTTCTGAAATTTCAGTCGGGGAAAGTGCAAGGCAAACTTTAAATATAACGTTGAGAATGTTTAAACTCCCATCATACGGCTTTACCGATGTTTATTTTATATATTTTACGCAAAAAGCGTAGTTTTAAGTGTACGTTAGTTTCATTTTGCTAATGCACTTTGGTTATTTTCTATTCAAAATGTTCTAAACTAAAACGTGTTCTTGGATCAGAAATTATTAGGATACAGTGAAAGTGGTATGTACCAAACACATTTACACGCTTAAATACCAAGAATTTTGAAAAAGTAGCTCATTTCAGTTAAGAGAAGGTCACTTTAGAATAAGCATGTTATTTTTTTTATAGATCATTTTTTGCGAATACTGGTGAGATTATGTGCCTCATTAAGAATATGTGTATTTAAAAAGCCTTACTAATAAGTATATTAAAGCATGAGCTGATTAAGATAACTTAATTTGATATCTTAAAACATTTTTGTGAAGACATACAAAACAACATGTTTACAAGTTATGTTTTTCAATAACTATATTAATATCCAATATATCCTAATATACCACATATTTAATAACTTGTATTTAAATATTTTTAAACATTTTTCAATACTGTCACATGTGATTGAAGATAAGTGTGGTTATCTAAATTTTTGGGCCCAATAATTGTGTGGCGGTTGATATTTGTGTATCTTATTTGAAAACAAAATAAAAAAGATAATTGCTTCAATAATTACATCATAGTTTAAAATATAGTTTTGCTCAAAACAACTTATTTTTCATTCATAGAGAAATATTATAAATTACTATTAAAATCAATGAATGATGAAAATATCATGTAGCTTTGGAAAACTTATAGACAAAATTGTTATATGTACATATAACAAACATGTACTATTTAACATATCACATGGTGAATCCATAAACAAAATACTATTTTTGAATATCGTCTAACTATATTTTTGTTATTATGATCATCAGTTTTATATGCATTTTAAACATTTTAAGAACTATTTAAAAAGATCATCTCATATCAGTCATATTCTAATAACCTCTTTCTTTGTTTCAGTTGTATGCGCCAATGATGCAACACCACATGTGCAAGTGTTTCTGTGCAACAAATTCTCACCAAGTGCAACAACATAAAATATACCAGAATAGCAATTTCAAAACGTGAAAAAAGTATTTTTATGTGTGTAAAGTTGCTAAAGAAATTGTGTTTTGTGTTTTGAAAATAGTGCAATTTTTGGATGCAGTGTTTCAACATAGATGGAGTTGTTATCATTGCTGAGCAAGTGAGGAAGTTCTGCTATTCAACGCTAGGTGGCACTGGTAAGTGAATATTTATTTTGGGTTTTTGTTAAGAACACTGCCATCTAGTGGCGAGTAGCGTTATCTGTAGTTTTAAGTTGTATCATAGATGGCGTTCTGTGTCTCGAATTAAGACCGCTTATAAGAAAAAATTTGATCAACTAAATTAGGTTTTGGTATACTATGTATTTGAAATCGATGTCTAGAAGTCAAGTGCTAGTAGTTTTTTTTACTCCATAGAATGGTACGAAAAACTTGCTATCTTCAGTCCGACATGTTTCGTAGTTTCTTGTCGTAACGTTTTTTTTAATTCGACGATTAGATAGTCCGTGACTGCGATCTCACCCGATAGTAAGTGACAATGCAGTCTAAGATGGTAGCGGGCTAACTTGGAAGGGGTTTACCCCTAATCGGTTTCTACACGCCATCGTGCCGAAACGCTGAATCGCTTGGCGGCACGTCTTTGACGAAAGGATGGTAACTAGCCACGGCCGAAGCCTCCCACCAGACAAACATGTCTAAAATTCTAACCTCTGTGACTCGTCACCGACGTTCCGCGCTTTGGATGACCAGACCTTTAGAACTTTCTTTTAATGCGTCACTCTTATACAAACAAAACGTTTTATTACAATAATACCCCCATTTTCCTGGAAGGTGCTATAAAGGTGGCAGCTACCTATGTCGGATCGCGATGGCATACAAACTGCGCTTATTAGGGCTTTTTAGTTATTTTAGTGTTCCGTGGACGAATGTTACCTACCTACCTATAGCGTGTTACTTTATAACGGTTTATACTCTTTTTTTTTTTTTTTTTTTTTTTCTGTAGGAGGGGAAATCCTCATGGACATCCGACATCCAAAGGCGACGGATAGTGTCGGACTCCTACCGACTAAAACCCCTCCTACCTCCAAGCAGTATTGTTCCTGCCCTCTAGCCAACCAACACTGCCGCGGTCTAAATCACGCTCTTCCCCCGCGTTCATCTTTCTCTTTTGTCTCCATTACGGACTCCATAAAATCCTGTACCAGGGCCCAATTTTTCTTACTTTCTAACATTATTGTTATAAGACTATCTACTCCTAAGTCACGTCCCAGTTCTCCCGTAACCCTCCTTCTTGCTTCCTCAAAATGCGGACAGTGAAAAAGGGTGTGCTCGGCATCGTCTGTGTGATCTGGGCAATACATGCAATGACTGTTGGGGCGTTTTTTGATGCGTTCAACGTATTCCATAAATGCTCCGTGCCCAGTTAAACACTGAGTCATTCTAAACGTTAGCACTCCATGTTTTCTATTTACCCAGTTCCTTAGGTTCCCAATCAACCTGTGCGTCCATCGTCCCTTCGTCGATTGGTCCCACTCCTCTTGCCATCTTACAAGGGTCCGTTCCCTAGCAGCGCTTCTTTCTTCCGGCTCTTTCAGCCCATAGCTTTCTAACCTTTCCTTTGCTAAGAGGTGAGCCGGTATTAGATTTGCTAGTACAAGAGCTGCATCAGTAGATGTTGTTTTGTATGCACAACATGTTCTTAGTGCCATCATACGCTGTGTACTCAAAACTGTCTTCCTGTGTACTTCCTTATCCATAGCCGTTACCCATATAGGTGCCGCATACATTACTGTAGACTGCATTGCCAGAGCTAAGGTCCTTCGTTTACGAGTACTAGGGCCTCGAGTATTGGGCAATATTATCGAGAGTGCCTTTATAGTTTTCTGAGCTTTATCACAGGCGTTCTTAATATGTTTGCCGAAATTCAGATTCGAGTCTAGTGCCACGCCCAAGTAGGTAACGGTTGAGGATGGTATTACTGGAGTATTCCCACATGTAAAAAAGATATCCCCACAGGGTCTCCTGTTAAATATAATAGCTACGGTTTTTTCTGGGGCAATTTCTAGTCGATTGTGCGACAGCCATAACATTATACTGTGTAAAGTTTCATCACTTTTCCTTACTAAATCTTCGGCGTCGTTAGCCGTCACAGATACTGCCAAATCGTCTGCGTAGCATATTAGTTTAACGCCTTCCGGGACTTCTACCGACATAATATCGTCATATAGAATATTCCATAGAGTTGGACCAAGGACGGAACCTTGGGGAACACCACCTCCAATTTCAACTCTAAATTCCTTCTTTAGGAGGACTGCTCTGTGCTGTAGATAGTCTACTATACTGTTTATCATATATTTGTTTACATTTTTCGCCTTGAGTTTAGCTATTATTTTCGGCCAGGATGCCGTATTAAATGCATTTCTTACATCCACCAGAATTAAGCCATTCCATTTATTTTTTAATTTTGCTTGTCTTGCACAGCTTACTACTTGTTTGATTGCGTCAACTGTCGATCTCCCCTTCCTAAAACCATACTGGTTTTCATTGAGCCCTCCAGATTTATCAATTTCTCGAATTAGTCTGTCGTTTAGAAGTCTTTCATAAACCTTAGATAAGACATTTATCAGACAGATTGGTCTATACTTGTTAGGCTCAGTTGGGGACTTTTTAGGTTTGTCAATAAGAATGAGTTTTGCTAGCTTCCAGCTCTCTGGGAACATTCCTTTCTCAAAGAGGCCGTTGAATAGCTGAACAAAGTAGAGAGGATAACGCAGTAATACCTGCTTAATTACCTCCGGCGGTATCGAGTCGGGGCCAGGGGCTTTTCCTAACTTAATTTTGTCAGCGGCATCTTTAATATCTTTCACTGAGAACCTTAAGTCCTCCAGATCGTCATCTGCGTCATCTACTTGCTCTTTTTTTAACTCTTCACACTTGGATACTATAAACAATTCTCTAAATACTTTCTCTTTATCGCTGAGGCATAAGGTTGTTTGTGGATTAGGTAACTGAAGTTGACTCTTAACTATTTTATAGGCACCACCAAATACGTCACCTTCTAACTCATTACAAAGATCTTTCCATTTCTGAGCTTTAGCCTGAATCAAGGCAAATTTCAAATCTGTTTTACAGATCCTGTATTCTGTCTTTAGCTTTTCTCTTTTATTTATCTCCTTACATCTTTGAAACTTTCTTCTCTTAGTTCTCGTCTCTTTTATTTTTTCTTGTATCTCTTGAGTCCACCAATAGGGTAACAGATAGTTATCATCGCATCTAATTACCGGTGTGCTTTTTTTGAATGCCACTTTAAGCGCACTGTCACACGCTTCATAGTTTATTTCCTTTCCTATTACTAAATCTTTGAATGTAGTGTTAAAAGTTTCTAGATTAGTTTTTCCAAACCTATATTTGTGCATACCACTGATTTTCTTTTCCATTATATTAGTTAATATTATCCTGTGATCACTCATAGATACCTCATCTTCTAAGACTGTCCAAGTGGTTTTCTCAGCCAATACTTTATCATTTACAAATGTCAGGTCAATGTATGATGTTCCGTTTGGACGGACACAGGTAGGTACTCTAGCGTCGTTAAGAATATTAAGTTCCAAAGAATGTGCCCATTCTAGTAGTTCAACCCCTCTTCTCGTGATAAGATTGCCTCCCCAACACGTATGTTTCGCATTGAAGTCTCCAGTAACCATAACTTTATTTGAAGGATTAGACATCGTTTTTATATCAAATTGAATTTCGCGTAAGTGGTTTAGGAACACTTCAGTAGTGCATCTGTTAGGGCTAATATATATGCTATAGAGTGAAGTATCTTTGGTCTCGATACAGATAAAACAGCCCGTTGTGCGGTATTTTGCCACTTCATACTTTCTGCTATAATTAATTATCATGGCACCAAAATCTTCACTTACGTAGTGGTGCTTGTTATTGGCTTTGCATTTGGCAATATTTGGCTCAGTTAGGGCTATAAAGTCACATTTTCTCTCCGATGCCACTACCATGGCCATGTCATGGGCACTTATACTCCTGTTTGCATTAAGTTGTAGAACAGTGAATGTTGTTATCTATATTTCATCGAGTCACTTTGTCTCCTGCTCTGTCTGGCTTTAGCTAGGGCTTGTTGGAAAAACTTGCATCTTCCGCTACCCGATGAGTGGCCTTCCAAATTACAGAGTGGGCAAAATGCTGGATTTGTACAGTTTATAGCTCTGTGACCATCTTTGGAACAGATATGACACTTTTGACTTCTATCTACACCTGTGCATTTTGCTGCTATGTGATCATGTGCCCAGCAACGATAACATTTTAACACGTCAACTCTTTGTTGGGCTTGGCGTATGCTTAATCCAATCCTTATTTTATTCATTTTTAGTAATTCTTCAGCGTCTCTGCCTTCCAGTACTATTGTAGCTGTCTGATTTCCATTCTTCATAGGTCTTAAGGATCTGACTTCTAGATCTTCCGGTGATCTAACTGTGTTTGTATCCAGTATAGCTGTTCTGACTTCCTCTTTCTCTGCCACGCTATCAATATTTTTAATATGTAACGTGGTTTTTGTATTTTTATTTAGTGTCTTTACTTTTTTATCTTCCACTATGTCTTTAATAGTTTTAGCCACTTCTGAAGAATTGTTTCTCACATTTAGTAGCACATCCCCTTTGTTTGATTTTCTAACGCCTTTTATTTGTTCTAGAACTTCGCTTCCTTTTAGTCCGTTCTTTAATTTCTTTAGTACTTGAGCATATGAGTCTGAATCTCTCTCAATAATTATAACTTCTTCATTTCTGTCTATATGTTTATCTCTTTTGTCTGTTATTTTATTCTTCTTTGCCCGCATAAATACAGTAATTTCAGATTTATGGAATATGACTTCCAGAATCTTTTTCATTATATCAGATGTTATACCTTGTGGTGTGATGATAGAGAGTTCAGTCATACCAAACTGAACTGCTATTTGCTTAAGTTCTTGACATAATTTGTAAACGTCATTTTGACTCCTCCCGTCCTGCTTGGTCGGGTCATGGAAAAAGACAACCACTTTTTTTACTTTTGTCTTATATCCTTCGGTAGTTAACAGGGTTACCGATTGTTCTATCATATTATAGCTACCACCGTCACAAGATATTCTATCTCCCTCCACAATGTCTGGGTATCTGCTAAGTATTCTTCTTCCAGTTCTAGATTGCATTTTTGTTTGGTCTTCACAGAAATATACGACATTGTTGCATAGATCTTTAAATATATCTCCGTGGTCAACTGTTACATTTGTGAAGCTGTCGGGAGTCCATTCCTCATGTACTCTTGTCATAAACTTGTCATAGTCATTAATTTCTTCTTGGTTTAGATTAAATTTTTTGTCTGGGGTATTGCTTTCCTTGTAACTATCTCCACTTCCATGCTTAAGTTCTTCAAACCGTTTTTCGTAGTCTTGTTTGACATCTTCTATCTGCTGTGCTAAGTCCGAAACTCTTTTTTCTTGAGTTTTTCTATATGTATTGAATTCTTGTTGTAGTTCATAAAACTTAGCCATATCGTATTTATATTTTGTGATCGTTTGTCTTACTAGACTAGTTAGATCTAATGCAAACTTTTTAATTTCATTGTGAACTTTTTTATTCTCTTTAGTGAATT
The DNA here is from genome assembly GCA_038048805.1 of Hipparchia sbordonii. Taxonomy (NCBI): domain Eukaryota; kingdom Metazoa; phylum Arthropoda; class Insecta; order Lepidoptera; family Nymphalidae; genus Hipparchia; species Hipparchia sbordonii. The sequence goes on from JBBIWI010000007.1 coordinate 1,832,745, forward strand.
TCGATAATTCTTCTACCTTGGCCTGTATTTTCTTAAGTTCTTCTGACGTTTCTATTTCATTTAGTTGTATTTCAGTCGGGCTGGATACCTTCTTCCGTTTTTTCGGGCGTCTTTCCTGTCCTGGGCTCATCTCTTTAGCTGAAGTGCTATCTCCGTCGCCTATATCAGTTTCACCTTTTTCTGTAGAAGCATCACTTTCCACCTCCATATTCATCTGTTCTTTATTTATATTCCTACTTTCCTGAACATTCGTATGTCCTGGGCCCTGCCCTGGTGGAGTTCTCCGAGTAGATGTACTTCTCGCAAATGGGTCTATCAACTCCTCCAACTTTTCTCTCCTCCTTTCTTCATCTTTGTCTCCTACTGTCGATTTTGGTGAGCGAACTTTGCCCCCCCCAGAATACGTGGGGCAACCTGACAAAGTGTCAGTAAGGGATTCTCCTTCCGCAGAGCGGTCGGTACCCTCCTGGGGTAGTCTATACTGTTTTTTTAAATCCGCCATCAAAATTTTCCCTATTTTAGGGGGGGAACCCCTTTTTTTTTCGTTTGCAGAGCGCCTGCCGAGTTAGCAGAGTAAACCCCACTCCTCCCGCCAGCCGCTGACATCTGGACTGACCTTTTCGGCTCCACGGAGGCCTTATCAGCTCCGCCCAGTACTGAAGATGCTGCGCACATACCATCCTCAGGAGTTTAAACGGCTCTCCAGCCGGTTTGCTAGTTTTGGTTCACGCCGGGTATTTGATTTCCCCGGTTCCACCCATATCTGGGAGGACTTCCCCTATCCACCACCTGGGGACGCGCCCGATGGGGGAGCTAGCAACCCCTCACGGGAACGGTTTATACTCTACACAACATAATATTATTATTTAAAAAAAGCAACCGCCGAGTTTCTTGCTGGTTCTTTTCGGTTGGAACGGAATTCCGAACCAAGCTAGATTCGTTTGACGAATCAAAAAGCGTTTTCTAAAAGTTTAATTTACAAAAAATTTTCTATTCTATTCAACATGGAGTGTATGTTAGATTATTTGTTTTAGCCGAAAGGCGATGAAGAGAAAATTATTTATTAAACTAGATTAATTTACTTAAAACTTGCCCGTTGCCGATGATGCCCCGCGACTTCGTATGCCTGGATTAAGGTTTTTTTGAATTCCCGCGGGAACTCTTAAATTTTCCGGGATAAAATGTAGATTAGCTGTCATTCCTGGGTATGAGCTATCTTCATTCCAAATTTTGGCCAAATCGGTTAATTCGTTGCGGCGTGAAGGAGTAACAAACATACATCCATCCATCCTCACAAACTTTCGTATTCATAATATTAGTAGGATAGGATTAGTAGAATAGGTTTAGAAAGAAAGAAAGAAAAAGCATTTATTTGAGACACACACACAACAGACCAAAACAAAAATGTGTGGTCCCAAAATGGACTCCACTCGGCATATGCTATCCCTGTGGAGAAAGCACAGGCAGGATTAGTAGGATAGGATTATATTGTACGGAACACAACTTTTTTTTTGATAAATCCATAAACAACATCTCGCATTTCACAAGCTTTGGCCCAAAGCGAGTAACTATGGGTCGTAAAGATCTTTATCCTTATAGGAGCGTGTGATATAGGTAGTTACGTCTAATTATGCTAGTTTTAACTGATTCCTTTCCTTATAAACATTTCTAGTTCTCGTAAAGTGACATGAGCGTTTTATTGTTTCTTGTGTTTTTTATGAAGATTTGCCGCGCTCGGGCGTGCTCGGCGTTGTTAGGCCGAAGCAATGTACCTATGCTTCTATACTCACGTAACACTGGCAGAGTTAATGTTTGAGAGCCTGTTTCGACGGGCTGGTCGATTGTGGAAAAGCTGAATCAATCTCAACCCGTAAGGGTATGAGTTGAATCTACGCTGCCATACGCCTTCCAAATTAGTCCGCTACCATCTTAGACTACAGCGTCACTTACCATCGTGTCATAGAATTTAAAAAACTCAGTTATAGTGATTGACTGAATTTATGGCATTCTTACTGAAGGTATCTACTCAAATTATACGTTACACACGCATTAAATGCGTTCCAAACCTTAGCTGTTCATTTCAGAGACGTTGAACTAAAGCGTTTCGTGCGAGGACTAGAGAGTTCTGGGGCAGGAGTATGTATATTTTTTAAAGAATGTTAGCCAAACTGAACTTTTTTATTCTCCTCTCCCTTCCAAATAAGCGGAAAGCTTGTGTTTATTAGTGGGTATGAAAATAGTGCAACGGATGGAATCGAACCGTCCACCTTTCAGTTTGAACACCTAGGTATTGAGGCTTCAACGCTTAGTTACTTTTTATCCCGGAAAATAAAACTACGGGATTTCTAAAAAACCAAGATCCTATCGCACGAAGCCGCACTTGAAACCAAGAACGCAATAAAAAACTCACAAAACTCATATAGTTATGACTTTACGTAGCCTCCTAAGCTACTAAATTACAAGAATAGCATAGCGCAGCTGTGTCCCGACCTTAACCCCTAAAGCCGTGTGACTCACGCACCGTTTTACATATTAAAATGTTTTTATATTTACAAACAAAGAGCCCTAAGGGTAACTGCACCGGACGCATCCAGAAATGGATACTAAGTAGAGGAAGTTGGGTTTATAAAGAGGCATTTTGATATGTGCGACTGATACGTCGATAAGGGGCCTCGACTACGATTGCCCGGCGGCGATGCTCGCGTGTCAATTATATCTTCATTATTATATGTATAAACATATAAAAGGAAAATGTGACTGAATGACTGATCTATCGACGCACAGCCCAAATCACTGGGCGGATAGGGCTGAAATTTGGCATAGAGATAGCTATTATAAAGTAGGCAACCGCTAAGAAAAGAATTTTGAAAATTCAACTCCTAAGAGGTATAATATAAACATAAAAAATCTTTTTAAAAACCGATTTCAAACGCCACTTCAAAATATATCGAGTGCGCCTATTTTGAAGAGTTCCCTCGATTTCTTCAGGATCCCATCATCGTATCCTGCATATCCTACAACATACCATCCCTGACTTTGCAAGTGGCAGGTGAGATCATATTCAAATGCTAACTTTATAGAAGAAGAAAAACAACATACCCTAGATATTATAGACGGACATATGTATTTCCATTTAGGTGTAGGTAGGTACTTACATAGTTCTGTGTATTGAAGTATAAGATTAAGTATTCAATCCCGAAGGCCGGTGCGATTGTATTGAAAACAAATGAACAAAGGCGATCGCAAGGCTGCGTGATTTCCAGATACATGGAAAGACGTAATTTTATCACTAATAATTTCCTTTTTTTTTTTTTGAGGGGGAAATCTTCTTGAAAGGTACCCGAAATCCTGGGGTAGGTAATCTCTTAAGAACACAACCGGAGCCTTCCTAGCGCGACGCCCACATCTACTACCTACCTAGTTATAACTTAACCGTGTTTCCTGCCAGGCCATCTTTAACTTTAGAACCTCCAGAGCAACAGTGAATCGACACTTAGGTAAGTCCATCCGTCCCTACAGTTGCTTTCCATCAAGCATGATTGTCTTTATCGTCAAACTTCAGCCTGCCCTAATACCTGTTATGAATGTGAAAGTGTTTTGATTTGTAAATTTGTTGGTTTGTCCTTCAATCGCGCAGCAACGGAGCAACGGGTCGACGTGATTTTTTGCATGGGTGTAGTTGAGGATAGTGACATAGGCTACCTTTTTTCCCGGAAAAACAGAGTATTCCCGGGGATTTTTCATAAAGCGGACGAAGTCGTGGGCTTCAGCTGGTATTGCATAAAAATACTTTAGTGTACTTGAAAATACTGCTTAATAAAATGCTTGACAATACTTCTTAACATTTGAAAAGTGACTTTAGATACTACTACAATCGATATATTCCGTCGAACTCTACCTTTATGGGCTAACATTTTGTACGATACTCGTACAGACAGTTTCTGCGAAATTAAAATGCTAAATGAAAAAGCATCCTAGGGCGCTATAAAATACATTTTATGACTTCCCAAGAACAGCAATAAATGGGCGTAACCACTTCAAATTCATATTATTCAGTTATTCACGTAATTTACGATCAATTTGTAGAAGTGCGTTATTGCGTACGAGGCGCCAAAACGTACCGAGGGGGTCCCTCCTTGGCAACGAGACTAAAGACGGCCATATTCTCCCTGTCAATAGGCGAATAATTGAATTCTACGCTTTCTATAACAGTAACATCACCTGCTTTTAAAAAGAAAAAAAAATCAGAGCGGATCCCCAAGCTCTATTTGACATATCGTAACTCAAATGTCTTCTCTTATTATTGAACATAACATCTTGAGATTCGGTATATGCGTCGCGGGCCCCGTATTAAGCAATTAGGCCTCTTATTTATTGGGGGACAACAGAGATTTACGATCGACACCATTAAGGCGGTTACGACCTTTTAGACAGGATATATTCAACCAGGTGCGACGAGCCGCTCCGATTTTTTTTTTCTTGAAAAGCTTTGTCCGCTCAGCCAGGTTTGGTTTCATTGTACAATAGATGTAAGATTTTGCACAAAAACCGTCTCGCAGAAACGGTACGGGGCTTTAGAAAAAAGTGCACCTTGAATGCAATATCGGGTGGGGTACCTACTACCATAATTCATCTCGCCGGGCGTCGAAATTGCATTTTCGCTTCTATACTTTAATGCATACAGCCTAAAACTAATGAATGAATGAATGAATAAAGGAAAAATGGCGTCATGTATTTTTTTTTAATCTATGGTTAACAGTCTCCCGTCGGTCTTGGACTGTTCTACTGCGGGCGCGTGCCATGTATTTGATGTCTATTGTTTTTTTAGCGTCTTGAATTTCAGTCTTAAGTAAATACGGCCCCAATTTAAATTGAATTCTCATTCAAATGTAGAACCAAGTTATAAACCGGCTATTAAGGTGCTGTCGTAAAGTGGGATAAGTTTTTTGTTCTCTCAACTAGATTAGATGCTGAAAGACCAGCGAAATGTTGACACGATGGCAGCTGCTAAGCAAAAGTAGTATCTATAGAATGACCAGTGAATAACTATGCTTAAAACCTATAATATATAAATATGTCTAGCAGTATATCGGTTTAAACGAAGTTGGCGAAATTTTCATTTATATATTATCAGTAACCTATCAACGGCTCATTACGTATATATACATATATCTAACGAAAGATAATAGGTAGAGTAGGGACGTAGCAAAAGATAGGAATTTCATTTTTTTCCTACCGCACCAGCTTCACAGAAAATGGGGTTTATTGAACGAACGATACACCGGCACCCTGCAGGCGTTGGACAATAATATTTTGTTCATTTTTGGACAGTAATATTTTGTTCATTTTCGATGTATCCTAAAATAACATTACTTTAATTTTCAGGCGGAAGGCGAAATTGGACGGACGTTTTTTTACACGTAGCTTTTTATAGCAAATTATATTTTTAAATTATTTATTTATACACGTACCTATTTTCGGGTTTATTAGAAACTAAATGTTGTCCACGCCTTTGTCTACGTGGTTAGGTTTTTAAAAATTCCCGAGGAATTCCTTTTTTCCGAGATAAAAAGTAGTACATCGACGATCAGTTCCTAAAATGCTGCATGATCGCCGGACAAACCAACAAACTCGCGGGATTTAAATACACATAAAATATTACCAACATAAATTAAACCAGTCACTTAACCGTAAAATAATAACAGCAAGATAAAAACAACAAATATGTTTTCAATAATATATCTACATCATAATATGATGTACCTAATGTTAATAGTATCTCATTTTATGCTCCCGCTTACTTTTTACGTTGTACTTATTACTGACTACAGACTAATGTACTTACACATATAAAAAATCATTGGATTATAACGAACTGTAGATTAATGGAATTAATATAAATTCACGATGTTTTATACGCAACGTATAATGCAATTACACAATTGTCGGCACGACTGATGGCCGTTACCATAACATAACGATGGCAGAGATCCACAAACATCGACATTCTATTTAATACGTTGTGTTGCCATAAATAGTAAGGAAATATTAATATATTTTATCTTTTTTCCTTAGTTTTTTTTAATCGGCTTCAAAAGAAAAAGGAAGTTTTCAATTCGACACGTTCGGCTTCCAAACAAATGGAAAAATTACTAATACTTTATGTATATGTGTGTATGTACATGATTGCATGTTTGTATGTAAGTATATTTGTCCACACATTTCTCCGAATCTCCTAATCGAATTAGAATTATTGTTTTTTATTTGCTTACATTTACTTCGGGGAACATTAAAGATTTCACCAAATTGGTTTAGTAGATTTTATGATATGTACACTTTTCCCTTTTCAGTTCTTCTTTATTTCGGAATATTGAAGTCGAATATTTCGAAATACTCTTTCAAACACAAGAAGAATTTTCTAAATCAGTCCAGGCGTCTTTGAGTAATCGGGGAACATAGTACCTACATTAAAAAAAGATTCCAACTAATTGAGAATCTACTTCTTTTTTGAAGTTGACGACTTAAGGTAAGGACTTAGGAAAGGTAAACAAGGAGGTGTTCTCTTCAGTAGAAGATTTAAAGCAATCAAAATACAGATTACACACGTAACAGCTCTGGCAACACAGGCAGCGCGCGCGCCGCTATTAAATATAATTTTATGTCCTCCAATAAAAAAAAACATATTTACGGTAAAATATACGCCTGAAGAAACTTTAAACGCTCATCGCAATTCCTATCGGCCATGCTTTAGCCGAATAAGGAATGCGTGGAGTTGTTAATAGCGCTTGTTTTTTCCTTTTCAATTATTTTGAAACGATGGAGCGGTAATAATTGTGAAGTATCAATTGTTTTACATGACGGTTTAATGATCACTGATTTTCCCATTTTATAGCCGCGTTGCGTAGCGAGCTTAATTGGAACAAGCTATTTTTATTGTCATTTTCGTTTTATAATATATTTATTTTTGTAAGTTTTTAAAATAAAATTTGAATTACATAATATGTATAATAATTATGTTGTGCATAATTAAATAAGTATGTGGTATAATATTGAATAAAAAATTAAGTTATTAATGGTATTTTTGCTGTAACTCTTCATTTTAGTTTATATATCAACGAAAAACATCCCAATCTGCAATAGAAGCATTTTACACGGGAGCGTTTCAAGACCATAGATTATTATATTTTTATATTTTTTCTTTTTTAAGAAGTTTTTGAAACCTGTTCTAAAAAAAGAAAAAAAAAATATTAACTTTGCCGTAGACGTATCGAATCGTCATCATAATATCTACGGCAAAGTTAGTATTAAGAAATTTTTTTGTTTTCATCTATTTTAATTTTAAAAAAATTTGGTGTGCCAGCTGCCATCGAGACAAAAGTCTGTCCCACTTATTTAAAACATTTTTTAAATAGGTGTGATATATTTATGTTCTTCTCGGTTGGAACGGCATTCCGAACCAGTGGCAGATTCATTTGACGATCGAAATTTCGAAAGCACTTTGTAAAAGTTTATTTGAATTTTGAATAAAAAATTATTCTATTCTATTCTGCGAATTGTACCTATGACTATACACTATCAATTTATATAAAAAAAAAATATATCTGTGTAAGTGCAATTTTAGTGTTACCGGCTCCTCGCCCTCCAGTGCTAACTCTGGTCTCTAGGTATGATTTTGAAGTGAACTAGGTACATGGCTAAAGCGTTGCAAGATCATGAAAATGGCCCGTTGCGGCACATTAATTTCGCGTGCCGCAGCGCCACCGAGCCGACAAAGGGGATTTCTATGTAAAAATCGAACATTAAATAACATATTAGCGGTAGGTAATGCACATCGTTATTACACGCGAGCGTCTAGACCGGAAACGAGGCGGTTTTCATGCTAAATATAATCTCTCCCCATGGATGGCCCAAGGCTTGAAGATATTGCTCGATACGGGCTCGATTTTGTAGATTTTTCGCAGCGAAAATGAGGTATTATGTGATTTCCTGTTTGTTGCATTTCAAGTGACTAATAATTCCGGAAAGAGAATTTAAAAATATTTCGCATTTAATGAACGAAGCGGGGACTGTTGACTGTACCTACGTAAAGGAACTCAAGTCGGATACAAGTTTGCCTAGGACAATTTTAATATGACTGGGACCTTTATAAACTAACTAGAAGCCCGCGCCGACTTCGTCCGGGTTGAAAATTAAATATTTGTTCTTGTGAGCTTCTTATAGGAGACGATTGTCAATAAGATCACCACAGGAACCACACGAATATCCCGCACTGATACCCGCCACCGTGCCCCGCCGCGCCAGCCGGCACCATTTTATTATTTTGTCGCGCGGAATTATTAATTTTCCGATAACTCCTAAGATATTTATTTAAATTGTATAGTGTAAAGGGCAAATATGTTCTAAATGAAATACTTACGATAATAAACATATTTATTTAGATATAGATTGACATCACATCGGTTAAAGAAGCTTCGAAAATAATTCATTATTTTTAATCAAAATTTGAAAGATAGAAATTGTTACTGTAAGTTATCCTTAGAGTATAGACATATGCTATCGCGGACTTTTTTTTTAGAAGTCTTTAAGAGGAACAATTCACCCGTACATCATTTTCATGCAATAACAGTATATGCCCCAGCGCACGCCTTGAAAACGTTTAAGAGTCAAAAAGATTTCCGACTTCTTTAACAAATTTGCACATAATATCTAGCCATAATACATTTATTAACATAATTATAGCCTATAACCATCTGGAATAATGTACCTTTGAAATGGTAAAAGAATTATTGTAATAGGTGCGGTGGTTCCAAAGTTTGCTCCGGACATACATACAAACTCACAAAATTCGCGCTCTCTCTTTATTATAATAGTATAGATAACACCATGAGCACTGAATAATTTCCTAACAAATACTTCGTTAAAACGTTAGTCGACCAAATTCTCGTAAACTATACATACAGTCGGCTAGTACACAATTGCCCCTCATAATCCTGAGCCATTCTCACAGTTTAACAATCTTTAGAAAAACATCACAGAAAATTGCTATTGGAAATCCCAGAAATCTCAGAATTCCCGACAATGGATAGCACAATGCAACAAGTACAATGCATCACAATGGACCGATCGCTATCGGCTCGGTGCAAAAAATGGTAGAAATAGTTAGATCGGGGCAATTGAAAGAAGGGAGCCTCCAGTGTGTGGACATCTGCCGCTTACGGCGCGGGCACCGCTTACTTATAGCCAGTGTGACTGTGTGCTTCTGAATTTGAGGGACTTCTCGAAAGAAGTCCCTCAAATTCAGAAGCACACGGTCCTAGGATAGTAGGATTCGTTCTACGAATAATTTAATTAATTTAACTGCATGTTTGATTTTTTTTCTGTTGGCGGATTATAGCAAAAGAACTCTAACATTTTCTTGCCAATCATGAACTTCCGCAACGTAACGCCTGATTCTATTCAAATTTAAATCCCACTTATATCCTACTGATATGATAAATACGAAAATTTGTGAGGATGGATGTTCGTTTGTTACTCCCTCCCGCCATCCACAACAATAAACTGATTTGGCTGGGAATAAAGATAGCTCATATCCAGGATTAACAAATCGGCTAAATTTTAACCCGGAAAATTAAAGAGTTCCCGCGGGAATTATAAAACCGCGGACGAAGCCGCAAGCACTGCGATTTCCGCCGTCCGTCTGTCAGTCAGTGGGCTGTATCTCATGAATTGTAATAGGCAGATACTTGAAATTTTCACAGAATGTGTATATCTATTGCCGTTATAACAAGAAATAATAAAAAAAGGGGTTCCCTATGAAAGAAACGTGATTTTTTCGATGTTTTTCGCTCGACCTTAACTATTACGATGGTACCGAAACCTTCGTGGGCGAGCCCAATTCGCACTTGGCCTGTTTTTTTATTTTATCGTTATAGACAGTTGAGAATCAGTCTCCAAACTAAATAAAGCTCATGGCCACCCTACTAAACTTCGCACGTTACGGCAAATCTAAACTATATCGAAACAGCCTGGCCCGTAATTTCTTCGGCAGCACGTGTATCTTCCGTGCCGCAATTTATTGGGCAGAGGAGAAAAAAACAATCCTCCCTTGTCTAGGGGACAAAACTGGGATGATCTTGTACAAATGGTGCTATTCCGATGCATTGTGTTGCGTGGATATGTATTTTTAGCTTAATCTGACGTAGGTAGATCGTTGTTTGACGTAAGATTTACGTAAGGTTGCTGTTGATATAGTTTGACGTAAAAAAAGGAGATTAAAATAATAATGGGTTCCCGCACACGTAGCCATAGGTTGTTTCAAAACTATTGCAAAGTAAAGAGAGTATTTTTATTTTAACACTCGCCTTTCAAACCATGCTTTAATTCTAAGGCTGAAATCTATGGAACACACTATCACTGCTCAGACTCAAGATAAAGTTAAAACAATACACACTTGCACAACTTGCACACAAGAAAGAAACAAAAGTGAATACAACTTGAAATTACGCATTCAAAGGCGGCCTTATTGCTAACAGACAACCATGACCGTGAGAGGAGTGAATCTGGTGTGAGGGTAGTACGGTGCACCATATAGATATATTTAAAATTTTAAAAATTTTATGTTATACCGATTTTAAGATAACCTTTATATATCTTGTATCTGGAAGGAACTATCCTCTGCAACACAGGTTTTCCTAGCGCAAAGGGTAGGGACCAATAGAAAAATGTAAAAACTTTCAAACATTTATAACAAAGCTTATAGACATTTTCAGACACTTATAACAAACTTAGTGTCTTATGCTGAGATCTATAGAGCATGCTCTGACTTAGTTCGGATTTTAAATAGATTTAGAACGAGACACATATATGCTTTGACATAAATCTGTCTCGTTTTAGCTCTGTCTTGAGTGAGTCTAGTCAGCTGAGTGAGACCGCGGTCTATAGGTTTCAACCTAAGGATATTTATGATGTAACCTACGACCTTGTGCCTCCAACATGGCGGACGCAACTGTTCAAAGTTGGTATAACCTTCTAAACATCACGAGATGTTCGAGCTGTTTATTCAGTAAATTGCCTACGAAGTTCTAAGAATTTTCTCTAACTGACAACGAGGAAAACGAAATTTTACACAAAAAGATTTTATGATTGTTATGGTAGAATTAAATTTTCTGTTTACATGTTTTCTTACTCCCGCCGACGCAAAAATATATCTATATATTATTATATTATATGACAAAAGAAATCACGGTCCACTCAATGCTTGACTCATTAACACCCAGCTCAAGCACAGAGGTTCCCATTATTTTGGACGAGGAATAAGGCAGAGATCGCTCAGTCGTGAAAAGGTTATCTTTTGTATACAAAATTTCATGTACACATAAGGCCAGGTCGAGATGGGAAAAACGAAATTGCCGCAATTTCTAATTCCATGCGAGCGAAGCGGCTGGCCAACGTTAGTGTGTGTTGTGTTTGATCGCTTCGTCTGTCTATCTGTATGAGTCGTAGGGCTCCAACAGAGAGACCGATTTGAATGCGATATTCTTATTCGAAAGCGGGTTTAATCGGAATGGTTCTTAGCTCTTCTGCGATCTTATAACAGTTATAAATTATATTTTCGTAATCGTAATAACCTACATATCATTAAGTATATAAATAAGATCAGTTTAAATATGTAAATGGAAACACCCTTAAAAAACTGAACCGAAACTTAAAATAAATATAAATCTCCTTTAAAAGAAAATGTAAATTACGTCTTCAACATTAAAGTCCTCGTATTAAAGTGAAGCTGTCATTCATGTCACTCTTGTCACTTGTCACTCAATGACAGTGCGTGCGTTGTGTTGGGAGTATTGCGTTTGCGGCGGCGGACAAGATTTCGCGCCGAAATTCGAAAAAAGAACGCGTGTGAAAGCGCCCGGGGCCATCTCGAATTACTTTCGGAACTCTTTTGGAACGGTTCGTGGAATTTTTTGGGTGGCTTTTTTTTGGGATTTTAAATACAATGAATTTGAAGTTTGGGCTTTACTTTGATTTTATAATTTCATAATCTGTGCACTAAGACTTGTCATTGCATCCTAGTGATAGATGGTAGGTACTTAGTTACTTACCTACTTACAAAATTAAATGAAAAACTTCGCTTCATAAAAATAAAAAATAAACCCGTAAAATACTATATTACATTATTCTTATTACCTATAGAAATAAAAGCTTGAAAATAAATCTCGGTAAAGGAGGCGTCATTACAATTATCCTATATATTTTTTTAATAGACACGCTTGAAAACGTAGAAAATCAGTGATGATTTTATTTTTTTATAATTATGTGTGATAACTGTTTCATCGCGATATATTTTTGTGGGCAATATCGTCCCAACTCACTTTTACCTAAAACGAGTTGTTAACGTAATAATTATTAGATACCCATCTGTCTATTCAAACATGACCTTCGGAGGGTTTTAACATTTTTTATCAATTCAACACTATATTCGACTAATAAATAACCGACAATTTTCCCACGTTACGATATAAAACTAATTAGTTATGTAAAGCGAGGCAACAAGGACGCGCCAACGACAGGGCTGCCCACCTTTTGCTATTGTTTCTCTATTTTAATTTAAACTTTGCCCATTGCGGTAATTGCGGTAAGTAGATTTTGTGTTTTTGTGTGATATGTTAATTCTTTTTATTTTTCTACGTAAGTTCTAATGTTTTAAATTACCATGTAAGGAAAATTACTTTAACTAGACATGTGTTTATTCTTTTGTTATACGTAATTACCGATATATTATTCCAGATTATAAACTATTTCAGTGTCAAATTTCAGCCAAATCAGTTGAGTCGTTACGGCGTGATTGAGTAACAAACATCAATCCGTACATCCAAACTTTCGCCTTTATGCTACTGCTCCATCTGCATTAATGTTAGTATTAACGGCTGCGCTCAAATGGATTAGCGCTTAACGTCCAACGTCATTACATGTATTTAACGTAGTAAAATATTGGCCCCATCTCCGTAATGCCTTTATTATCGTGTAAGTTTACGCGTTACGACGCACTTCGTATCTTGCTTGCGTTAGTGTCACCTTTTACTTCCTATAGTTACAACTACGATAAAAATGTATTTTCATTCTAATATTTTTGCTAAAAATCAGGATACTAGCCCGGCAACCATTGGCAACCCTGTAAGTGCGGCGTCACGTCGCGCGGTCCGCATAGCGACAATTAATTTACCATATTAACGAGCGCCGGAAGACAATATCTAGCCTAAAATATTGAGGGCCCACAACCTTAGCCGCCTAATCCACTGACATTTATTTTCAGCCAGCTAAAAACGAAAGTGAAAACTTAATTTTATTTTTGCAACAATGTAGGTAGGTACATTGGAGTTTTAATTCCAAGACCGTTTTTACACGGCTAGCTGTCCAAAAAAAGGAGTGTAATGTTTTCCATGATAACAGTAGGTACACTCCTTTTTTTGGACAGCTAGCCTTTGTGTTATTTCAGACTATTATTCTCCGTGCATTTCAACCAAATCAGTTAAATTGTTGAGGTGTGATTGAGTAACAAACATCCGTCCATCCATCCATCCTTACATCCAAACTTTCGCATTTATAATATTAGTAGGATTATTATTGACTGGCACTGAAACATAAATTTTTAGCGTGAATTAATTCTCGGATCTCTTAGATTTCCTAGCATTGTTTTCTTTTACCTTTGAAGTAAATTATAATTGCTCAAATAACTTCGAAGATAGAACCGCTTACCGTGTACGTCGTACTGTCTTCTAATTTGTGAATACTGAATACTGTTTACTATATAATATTTATAGCTATAAATTCATTAATTCATCTTCTTCTTCTATATATATATTCTATATAAATATATAAAAGGCAAAGGTGACTGACTGACTGACTGACTGACTGATCTATCAACGCACAGTTCTAACCACTGGACCGATCGAGCTGAAATTTGGCATACAGGTAGCTGTTAGGACGTAAACATCCGCTAAGAAAGGATTTTGGAAAATTTCAACCCCAAAATGGTTAAATAAGGGGTTAAAAAATCGAACCTAACGTGAGCGAAGTCGCGGGTTAAAGCTAGTATCGTATAAAAGCTGTATGGTATTAATATCGTATCACCTGTTCATACTACGAGAATATATTATATACTTAAAGTTCAATTACCACCGCGACACATAGGTACAGTACAGCTGGTAATAAAATACCTCCGAGGCATTTAGTGGTATACCATATCGGGATAAACAATTTCTTTATTACGACAATAGAAAATAAGTCCCAACTCTTTTTATTTTCAAATGACATTAGAATTCTTTTCATACTTAGGTCACCTGTTGTTCGGCCTGGTTATTAACCTCTTACCTTTAAGGGTAAAATATCACATGAACTATTTCCTTAATGTGCCATTTATAAGGCTGTGTATAAACTATAAAATATGAATCCGAAGTGGTAAATGCAAGACGAACTGTTAAAGTTCTTGCATTTCAAGAGTGCGCGTGAGCTTTACTTGTGGTTACGTCGTGTGCATGCACATTGCGTAAGTGTGCGTGCCTTTCAGGAGCCTAGGTGGGAGCGGTCAAGCGCGAGCAAGCTCTCGCTCACACTTATACGGATACGGCACGCACACAACCATGAGCCACACGCCCTCGTGAATTGAAAGAACTATACATTATAATAATGTCATGACTCTTGACTAATTCTTCTACTAACTAGTTCTTCCCGTGGCTTTGTCTACGTGGTTCCTCCACCGGTTTTCTAAAAATCCTGCAGAAACCCTTTGTTTTTCAAACTCAAACTCAACATTATTTATTTCATCTAAGCCTACTTGTGGCTCTTATGACAAGTCGAGAATCTACCATCGGTTCAGAATGCTGATTCTGCTCAAGTTCTCAAGTAAGTATATACGAGAGCAAAAATCACGTCGATCCGTTGCTCCGCCGCGTGATTGATAGACAAACCAACAAACAAAACATCTTTGGTAATTTCTATATTAATTAGGAGGATAGGAATACCTAGTAACAGATTTTCAGTTGGTGTTGCAAAAAAAATCTTATTTAAGTTGTACACTGCTTAGAGTTTGTATAGCCTACACAGTCTACATCATTCATTTGAACTCCCTTTCCTTTACCCATTCAACTAGTTTGCAGTAATAACGTTTAGTAAATCGTATAAACGCCTAAATTGGGTCCAAGCAAGGGTCACAAATGCTTCCGCCGGGCACATAACATTATCGACTGTACGTGATACGCTTCCCAACGATGCTATGTTGGACTTTAAATAGGAGATTGCTATACGATTTAAGGGAAACGCTAGTTTTGGGGACGTGTGTTTCCTTTTCGTTGTGTTGCTCCATCTTTAGATTAGTCATCTATGTTATCTATGTATTATTTCATTCATGAGATCACACTAATAATATAAAGGCGAAAGTTTGTGTGTGTGTGAGGATTAAAACATAGGGTACATTATTTTTATCCCGTTATTAAAGAGTTCCCGGGCAATCGAAAAAAACCTTATCCACGCGGACGAAATTGCGGCCATCAAGGTTATTTATATTTATACCTTTTTTATTGGAATTATGTACTTATGTCCAAAAAAAAAATCAACAGGCTGGGTTTAATGGATCGATTTTAATGTTAAGAAGTTTTAATTTGGAATCTGTTACCTATTTATTTTAAGCTATATGATTTGTCTTGTCGGTTTAGTTTTTTTGCAGGGCACGTAACAAAATAACAAAATGTAATAACAGCCTGTAGCGTATTTCCAAAAAAAATATATAAATTAAATAGTATACCTGTATTTTATCACTTATATATTCTTTCCACTAGGACGTCCGAAAATTTTCGGGCACTTGCTACTTGCTTTGAGAATTCCTTCATTAAAATTCAAGTCACGTGTAGACAATAGGTGTGAATCGAACAACGGAAGGTTTTAATCTTGGCGGAATGTCGGAAGCTCATAACGACTCCATTTTGTATATGGACCAATAAACACGACGGATTTGAATATATGGCGACCAGACGGCGACTAACTATCTCATCTCTTTGTACGTAAAGGGTACTCAGAAATAAGGAACTAGCGTCTAAAGAGTAGAATCGCTAAAGGATTCTTAATAAAGAGTAAAATTTTCGGAACAGTCAGCGAGGCCAAACTGTATTCTGTGCGTATTTTACTCGAGTAAAATACGCACAGAATACATACACGGTAACATACGAGTACAATTATGTTTGATTCTGATGCTAGAGCATTCTTAGAGGTGTTCCGTGGTTTGATTCATATATGAAGTCCTTGCCTTTCCTTCATAACTTTGGAATAGCTAGAGCGTAGGAAAATCGTCGTCGTCTCAACCCATACACGTCCACTGCAAAGATTGATACGAAACACTATCTCGTACCGATTTTATCCATCTGCTACCAGCAACCGCTTGAGATTGTAATATGTCTATCTAGTGGGAGGTTCCTTAACCATCCAATCACGTCCCTTGGCATTATGATGTATTTTTGTATGTTTTTATTTGCATAGTTAAAACTTGATCTACCACTGTAAAAATCAAATCTGCATCTGAAAATTGGGTTGCCATTCAAACGAAATGGGGTTGCCATTCAAACGAATAGAACCTGTGCTCCGCTCTTTACGGCTCTGAAGTTGTTATCTCAAGATACTCTGAGCATAACTCCCTGGCAACACACTTTCAAAGACTTTCGCTTGCAAGAATACTTTGATACATATTTAATACTCGTTGGTATTACTTCACTGACCGTTCCTGAATTTTCACCCTGTATAGTATATCCTAGCTCATAGCTGTTGAAGCGTGTTGTATTATTGAATTAACTACTGGCTGTTGAAAGGAAATAACCGTTTTATTGTGTTTTTTTCGCAAACTCTGAAAAGGTTAATATGTTCGACGCTATGAAAAAGTATTAACAGACTTTATTTGCTTATTGTAATTAAACTGGTTGGATATTGTGGATGTAAGTGAGTACTTACTTATTTATGGATTCGCTGTAATTACAGCCTAAGAACTATTAAATCACTGGGTAAGCGATGAGAGCTTCATTAAACGTTGATTAGGTAGATGATTGAATCAATTTCATAGAATTTTACGGTTTGTGCAGTTGTAACATATAGGTACCTACATATTATATGAATGATGTAAAATAATATATGGACGCAGATCGCAATAACGATTCAACCCGCAAACATTTGTCAAATTAAATACATACATAATGTAAAAGAATAAAGTTGGCTTTTTAATTGATAAGTTGTGTGGGTTGACTCATTATTGCGTATCTGCGTCCATATATATGTTTATAATACATGTATTTATATTATTAAGTGTGTATATGTGTATATTATTGTGTACCTACTTATTTTTATTGTATTACTAGGTAGATGATGCCCACGACTGTGTCCGCGTAGATTAATTTTTTAATTCCCGCGGGAACTCTTGAATTTTCCGGGATAAAATGTAGCCTATGTGTTAATCCTAGGTGTGAGCTATCTCCATTCTAAATTTCAGCCAAATCGGTATATTCGTTGTGGCGTGAACGAGTAACAAACACACACACACACACGCACGCACGCACGCATAAAAGATTAGTGTAATATGATGATAGCATCTATTGTAGATCTTATTACTGGTTACATAGCAATTTGCAGTGTATTGTAGTATCTCTTTGTTACGAGTAGGTACCTACCTTCCAACCTTCCCCAACAAAAAATTGTTAAAATACTTTATGTTTCACCTTTCCCCCTACAAGGAGATAAATCTACTAAATCTTTCTGTTGTTGTTTTTCTGACAAAAGGTTTGTCTAGACTTACACTTTGGGCAACATTTGCCACGGTATCTTTCACTTTGAGAGATTCTCAACGTGATATTAACCCGAGAGCTGATGGAAATTTTGAAAGACATTTTTTGACAGTTTTTCTGTTGATTGACTTCAACCACGATAGAAGCAATGGTAATCTATATAGCAAATACGTTTCTTACCATCTCATCTGAGGAGGATAGGAATATATTATACAAGTTATATTTTTAAATTTCATACGGTAATATTAATTTAAATTCGTCAGTAATTATCACCATTAACAACCAAATAATAAAAATGGATTGTACTTGAACGAACATCAATTCAAATCAATTGAATGGATATCGATGTCATTGATGCAAGATACATCGCATCACTTTGATAGAATGTCAATTGACTTGGGATCGTTGCAGAGATTCCAGAAATTATACTATTTCTTTAATTATTTTATTTGACCAGCTCTTCAATTACGAATTACGAGAGATATGTTATTTGGATTGTCTGCGGAGTCCCTCCTGAACCCTTTTGCCTAATGTCTGGATGCGCTCGCCCTTCAATGGCTTTTATAGCCTTAATCCCCCTCTAATAGTGCTTATAACGACTTATGTCGTTCAGACCATTGCAAATTACCGTGCCGCGACTCGCCATGAATTTAAATAAAGCAATAGGTATTTGAATACATAACTTTTAATTTTGACGTTTTCAACACATCTCCGTATGAAATTGTGGGACAATAATTATTAATTAAAAATCTGCGGGCGTGATTGTATTTTTAAGTAGGTATTTGACTCAGCCGCGGCTACCCTATTGGCAAAGCTAGACTATACAACAAACTTTATTCCATAGACTAGAAAACTGGAAAGATACCGCAAAATTATTGAACGTTTATATTATATTAGTATGGGTATTTTAAGGACGAAACTGATGAAGGGAAATAATACTTCTTTATGAAGAGCAATTTCAATTAGTATTTTTTAACACAGTCGGGATTTTTTTTGCAATATTTTACTTGTTTACCACGTTTCTTTGCCAAAAAATTACATATAAGTAATCTTACTTATTTACTGGATAACCCAAATAGCAGTTGTTTATATATCTCATAAATATCTCATTTCCAGCCCTCCATGGCTAGTATTTCTAATATGTAAAGATTACGTCATTGTAGTCTCTATAATCCCAGTAACTATTGTTGGAAAGAGCGTGTTGCTGAGCAGAACCTACTCTGTATCTAAGACATAATAATCAGGAAAATGGATATAAAGACTGAAAAACGACCTAAAATCCACTACCCTCGGATCCCTACGATGGGGTGCTTAGACATAAAAATATAAAAATTTTACCTTGAAATAAAATTTGTATTATGTTTCCTAAGACTTCCGAAGTCCATTATATGAAGAGTACATCGCCTTTTCCACGTCTCGTCGCGCTAGATGTCGCTAAATTCCGTCACGTTTCCGGTGTCACCCGCGCCGCCAACGGCCGTTCTGTGAACTAAACAACACAAGCCGCGAAAGCCACCACATTTCGTCATTGTTCGATTCATAATAATGTTAATGAAAGTAGTAGCACCAGGAAGACATTATCTGGACTTCGGAAGTCTTAGGAAACATAATACAAATTTTATTTCAAGGTAAAATTTTTATATTATGTGTTCCGTTTGACTTCCGAAGTCCATTATATGAAGAGATCTGTTTGTTATCTCCTGGTGGCTTGTGGCTTGTAGACAAGAAAATGCAACAATGTGATAGATACATTTTACTTGATTTAAATAGTAAATTGTGAAATTTAATTAATAGAACTATCTAATTAAATCAACTATAACCATACGATAGGTTGGTTGGTAGGTCTATTACTAATAATAGAAATAATTAAAAAGTTAAGTTTATCGATTGGGCAATCAATTAATATGGGCAGGTACATTGTAGTAAATAGCTAGAAAAGCGCGCCCGAACTACATGTCCACAGATCTACCAAAAATCCAATAGCAGCCATAGCTTAGCAACCTCCCAGAAACCTTTCATTATTTCTGGAAAAGAAAAGTGTTTTTAAGAAAAAATCATAACAAGGAGTCGACGCTATTTTGTTAGAATGGAAGGGGTGGCCCATAATCAGCAAAATCAGCAAAATATACTATAAGTCAATGAGTTGGTACCGAAACAATTCAGAACAGGAATTCTGAACGGTGAAAATAATATTTGAGCAAATTCGGCCACGGTATCCTACATCTACAACGATTAAATCATCTGCAATCTTCACGTGCTCGCGTGTCACTCGGCACGGGACGACCCAATATCAACCTCCCGATTTCGAGCTGGCGCTGAGATTTTTGATAATCTAACTCAGGAGCTCTTCATCTGCTAATGAATATACTACACTAATATGAATAAGGTATCGCAATTAATTAATTTATTAATTTTGAGGTCACTTGAGAATTAAAAGTACCTTCCATAGGTTATAAGGAGTACTTAATGAGAACTTGAAATGCATGTTGCATTTCAAGAATATTTAGGCAGCAACAGTCTAGCTAAAGGCACTGCTTTTAGATTCGAGACTTATATCGCGGTCCTACGATATACTGCAAAACTTGTCTAACGAGACCGCTCAGGACATTTTATTTATAATTTGATGAAATTCTAGTAATAATTGAAATTTTGTTCACACTTATTAAAAGCTACACTGATAGCTAGTATATAAGTGTAACTATGTATGGTAGAGTAAATTTAGCCATATGAAGCTTTTCATTTTTTACATGCTGCTAAAAAGTACACTATTTTTAGCTAGATTATCAAGTAAAAGAGGGCAAAAATCTATGTTACTTAAGCGCCACTTTTTCCAAAGTAGGGAAATATGTCTAAAGACTAAAAAGCTTAGGATAGCCATGCCATCCAACCTGAAACAGACAAAGGATATGTGAAAAGATCCCTGTCAAAGAGTAAAGCTTTCAATAGCATGGATTATTGAACACCCGAACGCAAGTTTGTGGACGCGCGTCGAGTTTGTATATTGACAATATCTCGTAACTTGACATGACGCGTTATGCGCGCATAAGCTCTTCAGATACAGGCGCCAAAAAGGTTTCATTTATTCGGATGCTTATATTATGTACATTTCTACTGCTGAGCTTAGGTGTTGCAGGGCTCGGGAAGATAGACCAGGTGGTCGGGGTGGTGAACTTCCCGACATATTCATACGTATATTCACACGTTTGCTGAGCTCTTAAAAACATTCCTTCAAGATGGGCAAGTCGAGAAAGAATAACTCGGAGCCAGATGAACCCTTTGAAATGCAAACAGAACTTGGGTATATCTATCCTGTGTTCCTTGTTAACTTGAACATGAACATAAATCCTTCTAGTAGATGCTACGATGCACGATAGGATCTTGGCTTCGGTATTGTTCACTCTCGGAAAAAGGTGAAAAGGAGTACAATATTTTGACTGTCCGACCAAAGTTCCTTTCCCAAAAAAAAAAATTTAACACTTTCTTCGCTCTACAAGACCACTGTTCAGTTCTTAAATATTAGGCCTTAATCGAGATGGTGGCAATCACAGTGTATCTTTTATGATGCATTATAATTTACTCAACTGTTATATTCATTGGAGCTTTCCATTGCATCTGATGAACACTGAAAAACTGATACTATCTGTGTCATGGTTCTTCTTACCATCATTCTCTTGTTTAGTCACACACCTCTTTTGACAGAAGTTCGGTGCGATACTGACGAAGATTATTGCTGAGAAACTGAATCGTCCGGCAATACAACCTTCCTCGATGGGTCATGAAGGTTGAAAAATTTTGATACCCCAACGGGCTTTGCACCTGTTTTAGGGGCCAACTGTTCTCTCTATGAAAAAACAACAAACTAGTAATCTTTCGACGCGTGCGGTGGCGGCAGCGCGTCGTCCCGCGTGTGCACGCTCACGCACGTTACGCGCACACGACGTAGATCGAAGCCACTCGCGTGCGCTCCGGCTGACCGGAGCGACGTGGTGCCTGGCAATGCAACCTTCCCCGGAGGGTGATGAAGGTTGCAAAATTGGAACACCCTAAAAGGCGTTGCGCCGTTTTAGGGTCCAACTGCCGATCTCTATGAGGAACAACAGACTGGTAATCTTTCGCCAATGCAACGGCAATGTAGACTTCCCCGGAGGGTGACAAAGTTTGCAAAATCGAAATACCCTAAAAGGCGTTGCGCCGTAATTAAGGGTTCAACTGCCGGTTGCTAGGCGAGACACAGTCTGACGAACTTTTCTTATTTTATATATGGGAGTAGGTAGAGACTTGATGTTGTGGTGTATGTCCCTTTTCACTCCCAAATACTCGAGCGTAGTGATCCCTTGGCTGTGTGATCGAATGCCCGAAAATGAGCCACCAACCTAGGCTAGTTAAGAATTTGTTAGCCAGTAAGACGTGAGCTCTTACAATTTTATTAGACTGGGCCGATGGACGGATGGGTAGTGGTGACAGTCATCCTAATACAATAGCTCTTGGATTTGTCATTAAGATTCTTACTGCGGCTCCAGAAGATGCTAGTCAAGTTATTTGTAGTCTGAACTTGATAACTGACATGTAAAATTAAGTGAAGTTTGATCATCCAGTTGTGAGGTTGCAATAGCCTTGGAAGTGACAAAAACTTCGTTCCGAACTTAGAATTTTCCCATGTTAGGTGTTATGAAAATTGGGGAAATAAACTATACGGATGGCTGAGCCGATCCTAAAACCTGATTTTGAATCATCCGCCGAAATTCGTACGGCGTTTGATACTCTGTTAGAGCATTGAAAGAACTTATGGAGATTGACTGAGAGCAATTAAGTCACATGATATTTAGCTTAAATCGTTTGTGACCGAAATATTTCTAAAATAACGAAACACGGTTTCCTTTTTGCACCCCCCCTTTTTATCAGAGGAGAAATAATCTTAGTTCGTTGAGAACAAAAGTCGCTTTCCCGAAATTCGATCTCCAGGGATTTTAGAAGGCTGGAATGCCTGCTAAATGCAATACCTTGGAGGTAGGTATATTTATTTATAAGTATTATGACAAATTCTAAGGACTGAAAATAAATATTGAAAAGAGGGTATTTTTCTAAATATTCATTTAGCAACACGTGTTGAGCCCGGAAAGTTTTAACAAATAAACAACATCATTACATTTGGAAAGAACTAACTGGATTAAAGGGAAATAGGAGATTCGTTTACAGGTCACTCGCAGCTGCATCCTTGTTGCATCATATGCCTATGTAACTACGGGACTGGGAATGGTTATTCTACGAAACGCTTTTACTTCTCATTCTTTTAACTCGGTGAAAACCAAAGATTTTATTAACATGAACTGATGTAAATAGGCTTGCGCTTGATGCCAACCAATATTGGAAAGAACCGATGAGGATAATGTTGGAGCGCCTCCGCGCAGTAAACGGCTATGCACGGCTGATGTGAAGGCACTCGAATTACACGTGGCAGGAAATCCGGATGCCGAAAGGGCGCTCCACACCTTAGCGGTTCGTTTCAGAAACGCTGTCTAAGGTATAGAAAGGTAATTCGTGCATACGAATAGTTCTTACTACATTTTGATCTTAGCCAAAAGACATAGAAGCGATTTCTGGGACTGGCAACTGAGCACATAAAATAGTTAAAATGACTCACCGATGGCTGAAGTCTCAAACCTTGTTCCAAGTCGCTGCTTGTTGACTTTCCAGGGTCAACCCTCTTCTGACGAATCTTAATCGCCCCTCCGTGTGCACTTCCTTGGACTTTGCCCCGCCGTCACGGAGGCGGCCGCGCGTCGTCCTGCGTGTACACGCCACGCACGTTTCGCGCACACGACGGAGATGAAACGACTCGCGTGCGCTCCGGCTGACCGGAGCGACGCGGTACCTGGCAGTGCAACCTTCCCCGGAGGGTGATGAAGGTTGCAAAATTGGAATACCCTAAAAGGCATTGCGCCGTTTGTAGGGTCCAACTGCCGATCTCCAAGAGGGTTCTCCTAGGGCACCGGAATCGCGAACACACGGAATAACCACTTTGTAAAAAACAAAAATAAATATCTACTATTTTATTATTATTTTTTTTTTTTTTTATAAAACTTTTTACTTCTATCTCAAAAGTTTTTTAAAATATCTAACGGACCTGCGTGGTCGAAAGACAACGCAACAATGACGAAATGTGGTGGCTTTCGCGGCTTGTGTTGTTTAGTTCACAGAACGGCCGTTGGCGGCGCGGGTGACACCGGAAACGTGACGGAATTTAGCGACATCTAGCGCGACGAGACGTGGAAAAGGCGATGTACTCTTCATATAATGGACTTCGGAAGTCAAACGGAACACATAATAACCTCGTTTGTCATTCTCCCCCAGAACTTGCAATTAGCTTGCGCAGTATGGAGACATATTGGCGTACTTTTCACCTTTTTTCGAGGGTCTGTAAATCTTTTTTATAACTACCCACCCTAAATAAGGCTAGACAAATTAAGTTCCAGTCGAATGGTCTCTTAACTCTATATGGGAAATAAAAGTCTGCATTCTCACGTATGTGACTTACCAACATGATTGCTTTATTTATGTGCTACTTAACTCTAAACTACCTCGTTAGTCTTATAAGTCAAAAAACCTCAAAAAATGGCCCAACCTCTGGAAAATTGCGAAAGTTTTGAAACTTTGCACATCGAATTATGGGTCCCTAGGGATGAATATACCAAAAGTCCTCATGCGTACGAGGCGAGCTCTAGCGGCAATTAGCGGAAACAGGACCCCTTTTTTGGTTTTTTGTTAATATCTCGAGAACCTTTGGTCAGAGGTAAAAGTTTACTACTACATAATTAAAGCTTATTAAATTTGCAACAATAATGATTATATACATTTTTCTTGAATTCCTAATAATTACTGAGTTTTAGGCCACTAAAAGATAGCTTTTTCGAAAAATCACGCTAGCGGCGCCCGGTACAATATGGCATTTGTAATAATATTTAACAATCATGGTTTATCATTTTTTTTTTGGGTACCAAGGGTGATTCAGAAAATAAACTTCACAGTTATGTACAAAAAAAAGACATATTGTTTATTAAACAACTAGCTTTTGCCCTCGGCTTCGCTCACGTTAAGTTAAATTTTTCAAATCCCTATTTTATCCGTTGTACCCCCTTAGGGGTCGAATTTTCAAAAATCCTTTCGTAGAGGATGCCTACGGCCTAACAGCTACCTGTATGCCAAATTTCAGCCTGATCCGTCCAGTGGTTTAAGCTGTGCGTTGATAGCAATTTTTATTGTTTCTGTATTTCATCTAAATATTTAAAACGCAAAGGTGACAGACTTACTGACTGATCTATCCACGCACAGCTTAAACCACTGAACGGATCAGGCTGAAATTTGGCATACAGGTAGCTATTAGGCCGTAGGCATCCTCTACGAAAGGATTTTTGAAAATTCGACCCCTAAGGGGGTACAACGGGTAAAATAGGGGTTTGAAAAATTTAACTTAACGTGAGCGAAGCCGAGGGCAAAAGCTAGTTGTTTAATAAACAATATGTCTTTTTTTTGTACATAACTGTGAAGTTTATTTTCTGAATCACCCTTGGTACCCAAAAAAAAATGATAAACCATGATTGTTAAATATTATTACAAATGCCATATTGTACCGGGCGCCGCTAGCGTGATTTTTCGAAAAAGCTATCTTTTAGTGGCCTAAAACTCAGTAATTATTAGGAATTCAAGAAAAATGTATATAATCATTATTGTTGCAAATTTAATAAGCTTTAATTATGTAGTAGTAAACTTTTACCTCTGACCAAAGGTTCTCGAGATATTAACAAAAAACCAAAAAAAGGGTCCTGTTTCCGCTAATTGCCGCTAGAGCTCGCCTCGTACGCATGAGGACTTTTGGTATATTCATCCCTAGGGACCCATAATTCGATGTGCAAAGTTTCAAAACTTTCGCAATTTTCCAGAGGTTAAACCTTGTTTTGACTGGACTATTAGTCTAGTGGTTCGTGCAGGCTCTATATCATAAGATCCTGGGTACGAGCCTCCTATTAGGCCAAATAGCTGTCTTCTCTCAAGATTTTTCTGTCAATTCCGTGTAACTGTTTAGTGAAGTTGACAGTGTTTTTTACATTTTTGACCATTCGAAAGCACTTTGTAAAAGTTTATTTGAATAAAAAATTATAGTATTCTATTCTTCTCCCCAGTCAGTTTGCTGTCCCGTCGGACTTTGAGGTGAGGGTACAAAGAGCGTATTTATATTTCGATTAACACCTTGATATATATCTCTTGCGGCTTGTCTCGAAATAAAAAAAAAAGATATGAAATTCGGCAACAGAAAATTATTATTATTATTTATTATTTAAGTATTTTGGTAAGAAAAGCATACAACCTTCATTACGTCATCTCTGCTGGTTTGGTCTCAGCGATATGGTATAAAATAAAATTATTTTCCACCCTCTTTATGGTCAAATATTGTTGTTTATTTTGTCTGTATAACCCGATATATTTGTAGTGAACAAATAACCAATTATGATGATAAACGATGGCAATATCTCCTGACATAGGCGGTTTTTTTATACTCCTACGGATTGAACAGCAATGAGGTGGATGGTTTTATGGAAATGTAACTAGGGCTGTTAGGATTTATTCTCCTCATAAAGGAAGACTTATGTCGATACACAAGACCTAAGTGTCTCATAAAAACTAGAAAAATTATTATAGCTGGGCAATAAATAAGCATTACACAGAAACTATCCTCACAATATAAAGACAGAATCTATGAACAATTACCTTAATATAATTTGTAGAATTAATAGAAAATAGTAGTGAATTGAAAAAGAATTAAAGAAGAATATGCACCAATTTGAGAAACTCTTTTTTATTTATAAGTCTGATAAATATAGCTTTAGTAGGTACTTTTGAAACTTCATCGCGTCGTTGAGTGCCCGCATTCATTCGCATTTTAGAAATATGTAATATATTTCAGACTTCACTTACTAAATATGAAACAAGTGCCAGCCCTAGTATTTATATACTTAGTAATAATAATCTATAATCGTGAGCGAGTAGGGCGGTCGATATTTTATCTAATTCTAAGACCAAATATTGATCGAACGCATATCTCAATACGGGAAGTTTGCTCAAGTCGAATTGGTCCTAATCCTTTGTTAATACAAAGTTCAGGGAGCTTGCTTTTTTTCTAAATTATTATTTGTTTCTTTTATTGATATTTTTGGTAAGCTCCATGCGCCTTTTTAAAAAATGTTTTTGTACAATTTCATGCCAATGCTTTGAAGCAGAATAACGTAGAAATTGTTTTCATCAACATGATTAAAGATCTCTCAAGGAAGTTTGACTATAGTAAAGCTATAGAAACGCTAGGACGGTGCCATTGCTCCAAGTAAAAAGTGGAGGAGCCAAGCAAGGCAACCAATTCTCACCCACATTTTTCAAAGCCGTTTTAGAGCTAACCTTTAGAAGATTAAAATGCGATTATCAGGAAATTTCTATCGGTAAACACACCATGATTTTCCGATGATATGAAAATTTACGGAGAATCCCAAGGAGTAGTACCTAGTACAGCAGATCAGTATTATAGAAGCCTTCAGCAAACACACATGATGATAAGAGACGTGTTTTCCCGAAAAATTATAGGTGTCACAACATATTTATTTATTCATTTATATTTCATTTTCAATCATATATATAAGAGATTTTTGCATGTTCATATAACTTTAGTATCCTTGGAATGTAGGATAAAGGAGTAGGATACTTTACTTAATAAAAATCTTCTTATGCATCTCAGTTCGTGGAAGCAATTATCACCTCGGCTGTGGCGCCGGATGTTTTGTTTGCATCTGATATACCAGCGTTTTGCGGACTACCTGCCCCGTCTACCTGCCTTTACATTTTTCTAAATTATTACTCCAGCCTGATACTAGAGATGGATGCATGCGAATGTTCTCATTAGTAGATATAGACAATTATTCGATTAAGCTTATGTTATTCCTATGTACACAGATTTACATAAAAACAAAACGGGAGTGCAATCCATCTACCAGATTTGATAACCGTTCGAATTGCCCATAAATCGTTGTCGTAAACCTCGCACTTACGTCTTACATTGTTATTAGGCAGTCGTTTGTTTTACGACTGCATATTAAATACAACTTCAAAATATTGCGACGCTAAATGCCGACGCTCACTTGAAATGTCTGTTTGGAGAGCCGGAAATGTCGGCATCGAAGTTGTTCAGGGATACAACTGCCTCGGAGAGATGATTCGGGATTCATTGAGTTAGTTTGAGCTGGATACTTTAGGGACTTAACTCTACAGAGTAGGGAATGTACCATGACATCCTCTATTCTATCCTGATAGGGTAAGGAATGTACTACTGTCAAGTTCTAGGTACAAGTTTTTAAAAGCCCTTTAGCTTTTTAAAAGTTCAAACGTCGCTACAAAGTATATCAATTGTGCCTATAAAAGAAGAGTTCTCTCAATTTCTCCAAGATTCCATCATCAGATCCTGACCTGATCCTACCCTTTCAAAAAAAAAGGTTTTTATTTATTATTTATTTATTAAAGTTATCGCTGTATATTTTTCGTAGACTGATATATCAATCCGAAACGTAACCTACTTATGTTAGCATCATTTTCTATGAAAAACGGACTCTATTTCGACTTTAATTTGACTCTATTTTGACAAATCATAAAATCATTTTTAGATAATTACAGGACAACATTATGATTTATGTGTGTTCGTTTCTAAAGACGTTCTCACGTTCAAAAATAAATCAAAGGATTCTAACATCAGAAGTGTCACACGCTCGAAAATTTATCGCACTAAATGTAAAACACAGATGATAATTATCGAACTTAGTTACTTTTCCGAGAATTAGGCCCACACGCGTTAGGGTTATCTAGTGTTGATAAATATTATCAGTTCTCAATATACTCGTAATTAAGTTGGGACATATTCAAGAGCGAAATGCGCTGCAATATGCAAATCAGCGTTTGTTTATACGTTTTTTTTTTCTAAAACTTATCTATATATTATAGAGTTGAAACAAGTCACCGAAATATGCTCTTACATAAATCTGTCTCGTTTTGGCTCTGTCTTTAGTCTGGGCGGAGTGGGGGTGCAGTCTATAGATCTCACTTAGTATTACTCAAACTCTGTACCTACTTTTAATTGTTGTGTGAGCTGAATAAATGTTTATTTATTTATTTATATAATTTATTAAACATTAATATTATAAATGCGAAAGTGTGTTTGTCTGTTAGTTTGTGGTTAGTCCTTCAATCACGCAGCAACGGAGCTACGGATCGACTTGATTTTTTATGTGGGTACAGTTGAGGACCTAACTTCCAAAACCAATAAAGTTTTAGTACCTATTTCCTTGCTGTATAGCTTAGATAATGAATACATAAATCGATATCAGGTTTACTTTTAAATATAAGCAATAAAAAAATGAATTATATTATCAGCTTAATACTCCTGTTCGAAAAATTGCGCGAGTAGCGTAATCTTTTGGTCTTCCGACAATTTCACAACAATAATGTTGGTCCATGCACTGAGTGACAGAAAGGGATAGGTGCATGGAGGCTTGATTAGTGCGACAGAGATGAAAGATTAGACAGAAAATATTAAGCGTGTGCTGGTTGTCAGACACCTGGAGCGTGAAGTGATTAATATGTCTAGGGTTGGCACCTTACACGTTAAATTGCAGGTCCGATTGTTATCTTAACTGGGCGAACGTGTTACTTTAATGCAAATACATGTTACATAGGTCTGCCGTCAGCGCATATTGCTGTACCCGCAATAAATCTCACTTACTTTACCTGACTTGACACTTAATTAAACTTATTTGTAACCTTCGCATCTTCAATTTAATTTTTTTGTAAAGCCTACGAGTACGATAAAGACGTCCCGACGCAATATTTTCAAGAGGCCGAATAAAAATAATAAAAACGTCCATTTTTTTATTTTTTTTGTTCATTTTCTTATTAAAATAATCCTGTGTAGTCTAGAACCAGACGGTATGAAATTCCAGGGCCTTGTTTAATGGGATATTTAATTCGTGATTACATTGCACGTCGGCAATAGATGTGCCATAACCATTTTATTATACTTTTAACAAGTCATTTTTTAATTATTATCCTTTCTAATCCGCACTAATAAACTAATTTTATATCTTAACAAAAGGAACAGATATAGTATAGATTACGTTTTAGAAACGAATGTGGGACACTTTTAGGGAAAATAAAGAGTTCCCGCGGGTTAAAATTTGATTTGACGTAGCATCAACTAAAAATTGATTATTAGGTTAGGGCCTTAATCATTAAGCCCTTTATTAGGTTCGTGGCAGCCCTAAAAGCGTTTATTTTTGCAGTCGAAGCCTGTGCTCAGTTTATGCAAATGAGATTTAACTAAGTCGTCTCAGACCCTCGGAGCAGCGGAGCGTCCAGCGCGCTTAACGGCAGGATCTCCGAAAACAGCCTGTTTTGGATTCAATAGTAAACAATCAAATATTCATTGTTTTGATAGGTTAAAAATATATGTTGTAGATTAATACACGTTCTAATTTATTTTGCCGTTCAAAAGTCCATATTTTGAACTTCACTCGATGAAATAATATTCCGAAAACAGTGTAGTTTTCAATTGGGTTTCGGTTGTATGTGTAGTATATCAAAGTTAAACTAAAAAAAAAAATTACAAAAAATAGGCAAAAGCTTCTAGAATAATATTTTGCCGTTAATTTTTCTCTAAAAAGCTTTCTTTTTTTTTTAATCATGACTGGTTTACTTTCTTTATAACAAAGTGGCTCGGGCGCCTCATTTCAGTAGCTCGCAAGGTATCATCGAGGGAGGACGTATCGCTCTAGCTGGCTCACTGCGATCCCCGCTGATCAGACGAACTATTGGAGTATTATTTATTTGTGTTCACTTATCATAGATAATCAAAATAAAATTAGTGTGTAAATATTATTACCTATTATCTTCTAGTGTGTAAATCTTGTTATGTATTATTAAATCTGTAAATATTAATGTAAGTTAGGTACTCTTATAGTAAATTAATTAATTAAGAATATAATAAAGTGAAAATATGGGGACTAAAAATAAACAAAAGAACAAAATATCCAGATTTAAATTACGAAAGCTTAGACAAAATATAAGGTAAGTTTGATCCTTCTAATACAAATGTTGTACCTATTCTGTACCTTACCTACTTTATTTTTTTTAATTCTTGTGAATCTTTGGACAGACTTTCGAAATCGATCTGGACTCTCGAATTCCCTGCACTTGAGAACCATTGCCAAAATCAGAAAAAAGTGGCAGCCATTTTCTTTTTTCTCGTTATGGGACCAATTCCTTTCAAAATCGATATCTGGAGATCCCTGTGCTCATAAAGGAGAACCACTGCCAAAATAAAAAAAAGTGGCGGCCATTTTCTTTTTTCTCGTTATGGGACCGATTTCTTTCAAAATCAATATCTAGGGGTCCCTGTGCTCATAAAAGAGATAACCACTACCAAAATTAGAAAAAGTGGCGGCCATTTTCTTTTTTCTCGTTATGGGACCGATTTCTTTCAAAATCGATATCTGGGGATCCCTGTGCTCATAAAAGAGATTACCACTGCCAAAATAAAAAAAAGTGGCGGCCATTTTCTTTTTTCTCGTTATGGGACCGATTTCTTTCAAAATCGATATCTGGGGATCCCTGTGCTCATAAAAGAGATTACCACTGCCAAAATCAAAAAAGTGGCGGCCATTTTCTTTTTTCTCGTTATGGGACCGATTTCTTTCAAAATCGATATCTGGGGATCCCTGTGCTCATAAAAGAGATAACCACTGCCAAAATTAGAAAAAGGGGCAGCCATTTTCTTTTTTCTCGTTATGCGACCGATTTCTTTCAAAATCGATATCTGGGGATCCCTGTGCTCATAAAAGAGATTACCACTGCCAAAATCAAAAAAAGTGGCGGCCATTTTCTTTTTTCTCGTTATGGGACCGATTTCTTTCAAAATCGATATCTGGGGATCCCTGTGCTCATAAAAGAGATAACCACTGCCAAAATTAGAAAAAGGGGCAGCCATTTTCTTTTTTCTTGTTATGGGACCGATTTCTTTCAAAATCGATATCTGGGGATCCCTGTGCTCATAAAAGAGATAACCACTGCCAAAATTAGAAAAAGTGGCGGCCATTTTCTTTTTTCTCTTTATGGGACCGATTTCTTTCAAAATCGATATCTGGGGATCCCTGTGCTCATAAAAGAGATAACCACTGCCAAAATTAGAAAAAGTGGCGGCCATTTTCTTTTTTTCGTTATGGGACCGATTTCTTTCAAAATCGATATCTGGGGATCCCTGTGCTCATAAAAGAGATAACCACTGCCAAAATTAGAAAAAGTGGCGGCCATTT
Organism: Hipparchia sbordonii; assembly: GCA_038048805.1. NCBI lineage: Eukaryota > Metazoa > Arthropoda > Insecta > Lepidoptera > Nymphalidae > Hipparchia > Hipparchia sbordonii. Next base: position 1,864,957 of record JBBIWI010000007.1, read on the forward strand.
TCGTTTTTCTCGTTATGGGACCGATTTCTTTCAAAATCGATATCTGGGGATCCCTGTGCTCATAAAAGAGATAACCACTGCCAAAATTAGAAAAAGTGGCGGCCATTTTAGTTTTTCTCGTTATGGGACCGATTTCTTTCAAAATCGATATCTGGGGATTCCTGTGTTTATAAAAGAGGTAACCACTGCCAGAATGGGAAAAAGTGACAGCCATTTTCTTTTTTCTCGTTAAGGGACCAATTTCTTTCAAAATTGATCCCTGTGCTCATTATAGAGGTAACCATTGTCAAAACTAGAAAAAGTGGTGGCCATTTTCTTTATTCTTGTTATGGAATTTATTTGTTACGTTCCCTTATTGGTTGAGCGAAGCAACGGCTGGATCGTCATGCTCGTGAACGGGTGTCACCAACGGGAATGTTTGTCTACTTTCTGGTTAGTACAGTAATGTGGAGCGGAGATATCGAATTTGAAAGAATTTTATCCAATAGTAAATAATGATAAGAACGCCTTTTTAATATTTGACTAATGTTTAACTATAGCAAAAAAAAATATTACTGCCACTTTTTCTAATTTTGGCAGTGTTTATCTCTTTTATGAGCACAGAGATTCCCAGATATCGATTTTGAAAGAAATCGGTCCCATAACGAGAAAAAAGAAAATGGCCACCACTTTTTCTAATTTTGGCCATGGTTACCTCATTTATGAACCTAAGGAACCCCAGATATCGATTTTGAAAGAAATTGGTCAATTAACGAGAAAAAAGAAAATGGCCGCCATTTTTTCTAATTTTGGCAGTGGTTACCTTTTTTACGAGCACAGGTATCCCCAGATATCGATTTTGAAATAAATTGGCCCCATAACGAGAAAAACGAAAATGACTGCAACTTTTTTTAATTTTGGCAGTGGTTACCTCTTTTATGAGCACAGGGATCCCCAGATATCGATTTTGAAAGAAGTCGGTCCCATAACGAGAAAAAAGAAAATGGACGCCACTTTTTTTGATTTTGGCAGTGGTTATCTCTTTTATGAGCACAGGGATCCCCAGATATCGATTTTGAAAGAAATCGGTCCCATAACGAAAAAAAAGAAAATGGCCGCCACTTTTTCTAATTTTGGCAGTGGTTATCTCTTTTATGAGCACAGGGATCCCCAGATATCGATTTTGAAAGAAATCGGTCCCATAACGAGAAAAAAGAAAATGGCCGCCACTTTTTCTAATTTTGGCAGTGGTTATCTCTTTTATGAGCACAGGGATCCCCAGATATCGATTTTGAAAGAAATCGGTCCCATAACGAAAAAAAAGAAAATGGCCGCCACTTTTTCTAATTTTGGCAGTGGTTATCTCTTTTATGAGCACAGGGATCCCCAGATATCGATTTTGAAAGAAATCGGTCACATAATGAAAAAAAAGAAAATGGCCGCCACTTTTTCTAATTTTGGCAGTGGTTATCTCTTTTATGAGCACAGGGATCCCCAGATATCGATTTTGAAAGAAATCGGTCCTATAACGAAAAAAAAGAAAATGGCCGCCACTTTTTCTAATTTTGGCAGTGGTTATCTCTTTTATGAGCACAGGGATCCCCAGATATCGATTTTGAAAGAAATCGGTCACATAATGAAAAAAAAGAAAATGGCCGCCACTTTTTCTAATTTTGGCAGTGGTTATCTCTTTTATGAGCACAGGGATCCCCAGATATCGATTTTGAAAGAAATCGGTCACATATCGAAAAAAAAGAAAATGGCCGCCACTTTTTCTAATTTTGGCAGTGGTTATCTCTTTTATGAGCACAGGGATCCCCAGATATCGATTTTGAAAGAAGTCGGTCCCATAACGAGAAAAAAGAAAATGGCCGCCACTTTTTTTTGATTTTGGCAGTAGTTATCTCTTTTATGAGCACAGGGATCCCCAGATATCGATTTTGAAAGAAATCGGTCCCATAACGAGAAAAAATAAAATGGCCGCCACTTTTTTTGATTTTGGCAGTGGTTCTCTTTTATGAGCACAGGGATCACCAGATATCGATTTTGAAAGAAATCGGTCCCATAACGAGAAAAAAGAAAATGGCCGCCACTTTTTCTAATTTTGGCAGTGGTTATCTCTTTTATGAGCACAGGGATCCTCAGATATCGATTTTGAAAGAAGTCGGTCCCATAACGAGAAAAAAGAAAATGGCCGCCACTTTTTCTAATTTTGGCAGTGGTTATCTCTTTTATGAGCACAGGGATCCCCAGATATCGATTTTGAAAGAAATCGGTCCCATAACGAAAAAAAAGAAAATGGCCGCCACTTTTTCTAATTTTGGCAGTGGTTATCTCTTTTATGAGCACAGGGATCCCCAGATATCGATTTTGAAAGAAATCGGTCACATAACGAAAAAAAAAGAAAATGGCCGCCACTTTTTCTAATTTTGGCAGTGGTTATCTCTTTTATGAGCACAGGGATCCCCAGATATCGATTTTGAAAGAAATCGGTCACATATCGAAAAAAAAGAAAATGGCCGCCACTTTTTCTAATTTTGGCAGTGGTTATCTCTTTTATGAGCACAGGGATCCCCAGATATCGATTTTGAAAGAAGTCGGTCCCATAACGAGAAAAAAGAAAATGGCCGCCACTTTTTTTGATTTTGGCAGTAGTTATCTCTTTTATGAGCACAGGGATCCCCAGATATCGATTTTGAAAGAAATCGGTCCCATAACGAGAAAAAAGAAAATGGCCGCCACTTTTTCTAATTTTGGCAGTGGTTATCTCTTTTATGAGCACAGGGATCCCCAGATATCGATTTTGAAAGAAATCGGTCCCATAACGAGAAAAAAGAAAATGGCCGCCACTTTTTCTAATTTTGGCAGTGGTTATCTCTTTTATGAGCACAGGGATCCTCAGATATCGATTTTGAAAGAAGTCAGTCCCATAACGAGAAAAAAGAAAATGGCCGCCACTTTTTTTGATTTTGGCAGTGGTTATCTCTTTTATGAGCACAGGGATCCCCAGATATCGATTTTGAAAGAAATCGGTCCCATAACGAGAAAAAAGAAAATGGCCGCCACTTTTTTTGATTTTGGCAGTGGTTCTCTTTTATGAGCACAGGGATCACCAGATATCGATTTTGAAAGAAATCGGTCCCATAACGAGAAAAAAGAAAATGGCCGCCACTTTTTCTAATTTTGGCAGTGGTTATCTCTTTTATGAGCACAGGGATCCCCAGATATCGATTTTGAAAGAAATCGGTCTAATAACAAAAAAAAAACTGAACAAAATATGTAGTAAGTAAAATATTAATCGAACTTACTTAATACCTTGTTTGAGCTTTAGCAGTTTAAAACTGCATGTTTTGTTCTTTCTTCAATATAAATATTTCATAAACCTTAGAACTGCCCTACTGTTAGGTATCATAAGGTTATTTAATCTATGACGTAAAATTTGCGCTGCGGCGGGGTTAGCGAGTTCATTTGACGAGCGCGAGCGAGACCTCACCGTGCGAGGAACGAAGTGGCTCTAAAATACCTACTGCGGCCGAAGATCGTGCCCTATCCCTCCTTACTTACCGCCTTGCCTTACCGCCTTATCAACGGTAAACCGGCTACTTAGTTTGTATTACAAACAAACTGCCTTCATTAATTTTACATTTTTATTGACAGGAAGACTCCGAGTTTTAGAACCCCCGCAACTAATACCTTGTTTCGAATCAACTTTAAAGCGATATCCAACTTTATTTGCTGTAAATAACAAATTGTGATCGTGGGCTAGTTGCACAAACCGTGTTGCATTGTGTATGTTAACATCGTAGAGCCTAAATTACCTACTGAGCTGATTTTGATTAACTAGTTGATGCTCGCAACTTCGTTCGCGTCGATTAAGGATTTGTAATTCCCGCGGGGTCTCTTATTTTCCGGGACAAAAAGTAGCCTATGTATTATTCCATACTATAATCTATCTCTATGCCAAATTTGAACCAAATCGGTTAAGTAGTTTATACGTGAAAGAGTAACAAACATCCATCCATCCTTCCATCCATCCATACTTACAAACTTTCGCGTTTATTGAACTAGCGAAGCGAGTTCTCTGAGTCAACTAGGGCGCTTGCCTACTAGACAGAGAAGTGTGTCCGTCTAAATGTCTGTCAGAGCCCTATAACTTCTGAATTACTGAATATTAGAACGTGAAACTTGGTTGAAAATTCAGTTATATCCTGTACTTGAACAACAAATACTAAAATTAGATAAATGTTATAAAGAAACGAAATTATTTAATTTTAATGCGCCATCTATTAGCATTATTGTGAAGCTAATAGCTTCACTATAATGCTAATAGATGGCGCTGCATCTATTAGCATTATTGTGAAGCTAATAGCTTCACTATAATGCTAATAGATGGCGCTGTGTCAGTAAAACAGTTTTATGTCAACTATTTTTTTTTTATTGCGTCTAATGTTAAAAGTTAATTATTACAATATATAATTAAAACTTTTGGGAATTATGGGATATCGCGAGGTCTCAGTTCGGGGCGAACCATTAGTAATATTAGTATGATAAGGTGTTAATCGATTTGTTATTATGACGAATATTACATCGGTTGTCAGGTTTTGTAACTTTTTCTTATCGAGTAAGCGACCGCCTAATTTCTAAAAATATATGTAGTTCTATATTAATATCGAATTTACGCCAGACACCCACACGATCTGATCAGGTAGTGTGAAGCAGTTGTTATGATAAATATTGTTTTAATTTTTGGACGTTTTAAACGGTTCACACGATGTCGGCTTTCGTTACTCGAGTTGAACATAAATTATGATTGTTTTTGGAAACCAGGTCCCGTGACAAAATGTTGAAAATTGGAATTAAAACGTTGTTTTAAATATTTAAATTATCCGTCAACTAGACTTCTATGGATTCTTTTCTTATATATATTACCTGCTGAGAATAAGACAATTCTATACGTATATGTATATATGTTTAACTATTTTTGAATGGATTTTTGTATCAACTCTTTGGGCTCGCTTCCCGGATCGGCCTAATAAATGTATTGAGGTTTTCTGTTAAGAAAATCTCAGTACTAGCTCGGAGTTAGGAAGTTGGCGGTAAGTCACCCCCGTGCCTCGAAGAGTACGTACGTAAAGTCGGAGACGTCGGCGCCTTATCTCTCTCCGGTCGTATCGGACTTTCCGGCCCATCGGTCTATGAGAGTGTGGGAATAGAGACTGCACCTGTGCTTCTGCACACAGTTGTGCACTATAATAGTCTCGCGAAGATGGTTAATCTCTGAGCAGGTTGGCTCCCGTGACCAGAATCGCTCGGGAGGACATCATTTCCTATTTCCTATTAATTCATATTATCCTATTAATATTGTAAACGCGAAAGTTGGTATATTTGTTACTCAATCACGTCGCTACGACTCAACCGATTTGGCTGAAATTTGGCACAAAGATAGATTATAGTCTGGAATAGCACATAGGCTGCTTTTATCCCGGGAAATAAGAGAGTTCCCGCGGGAATCACAAAACCTTAATTGACGCCAATAAAGTTGCGGACATCAACTAGTTAATAAAAATCGGTTCAGTAATTTAGGCTCTACGATGTTAACATACACAATCCAACACGGTTTGTGCAGCCATCCAACGATCAAAATTTGTTACTTACTTATCTTAATTTGGTACTTTTTGTCCCGGGAAATAAGAGAGTTCTCGCGGGAATAAAAAACCTCAATCCACGCGAACGAAGTCGCGGGTAACAACAAGTTAAATAGTATTTAATATTTCGTATTGTAATGAAGTATCCTCAATATATTCTGTGTAAATGTGTTTTAATATAGAAACTAGGTTATCACTAAGGCGAATTTCCCAATTTATCTCTTTATTCCGCATTCCGCTGGTTTTGATCCAAATAAAAGAGTCAGTAAATCGTCTCTATTTCGTCCAACTCCCACGTGATGTGGCGTTAAGGGGGAGCTATTCTGGCGTTAAAGTATTACAATAATATTATGTGTATTTAGCCATTGAATTAATCGCAGCAGAGGATAAAATCACCGACCGACTTTACAAAGGAAGAAAAGTTTTAATTATAACATGTTGATTTAGTGTTATTGAAATATTCAAATGGGATTGCACAAAATCTTATAACTAGGTCTGGTTACCGCAACCTTTTAAATGGGTTCAAAGAAATATTTATATGAAATCTTATCTTATACTAGCTTTACCCCGCGGCTTCGCTCACGTTAAGTTCGATTATTCGAACCCCTATTTTATCCCTTTAGGGGTTGAATTTTCAAAAATCCTTTCTTAGCGGACACCTACGTTATATTAGCTATCTACATGCAAAATTTCAGCCTGATCCATTCAGTGGTTTCAGCTGTGCGTTGATAGATCAGTCAGTCAGTCAGTCACCTTAGCCTTTTATATATTTAGATTTAACAGTATTTGTCTTTGATTGGTTGATATTAAAATTAGAATAATGCGTCGTTTTTTACGCGGTACGCTCGGGAGCGTTCGAGAAAGCCTCCCCTTAATCCGTGGCGCGAGTAATTGGGCCAGGATGTCGGGAATAACCGGCTGACTCACCACACACACACACCCACACGCCTACAGACACATTCTACTATAGTAATTACTATCTCCCATATTTTGACCTGGCGGTGAGCGCCGTGGTCTTTAAAAACGGGACGTCGCGGGTTCCGTTCACGGCGGGGACAATTTAGAAATTTATAATTTCTGAAATGTCTCTGGTGTGGTTTGGTGGTAGGCTTTGGACTTGGCTAATTACCACCCTATTGTCAAAGACGTGCCACCAAGCGATTTAGGGATTCTTTAGCCCGCTAGCTTAGACTGAGTTAAGCTCACCAGGCGAGAATTGAGATAGCAGTCAAGGACTACCTAAGTTATGAATAAACTAGCTTTTGCCCGCGGCTCCGCTCAGATTAAGTTCGATTTTTAAACTACTATTTTATTCCCTTAGGAGATGAATTTGCCCGAAGTTCGAACCGCGGACCCCTAAAAAGAAAAAAACGGTATTATAAGTGTGACACTTTAATATACATCATTTTAAATATTAATATAAGTAAAAACTGTAAAATCGACCAATACATACATTGCGTCTCAAATACCACCATCACGTAATAAAAAGGATTATTCACGACCTATTCATGCTAATGATTCACATAGGCACATATATTTTTGAATTACTACGTTGTTATGTATTTTTTACTGTTTTAAAATTCCGCTGTAAATGACCTCGACGGTCTTGTAAATTAAAAACGTAAACGTTTCGTAAAATATACGTCTCTCGACGCCCATCGCTGACAGAGTTACGATCGTTTGTATCATTTTTAGTTCACATAAAAATGAATGGATCCAGGCATTGTCATACCTCAATGCCGCTGCAGAGAATGTGCCAGTTTTGCTGGATTTTAGACTTGATTCGTGGTTTAAGGACATAATTAAGATAAACTATTCGAGTACGTACCACGATAATTGTTTTTTTTATTGATTGCGATCTCACCTGATGGTAAATGACGCTTTGGCAAGTCTTTGACGGTAGGGTGGTAACTAGCTGTGCCAAAGCCTCCCACCAGAAGAATTTGGAATTTAGTTTTAGTTTTAGTTGGAATTTGTAGATATTTCGATCCAGTTGCACGGACCGTGGTTTCGATCCAGTTGGGATCCAATTCCAACTAAAATACTTATCGTGGTATGTACTCGTATAATTTATCACAGGTCTTACTGATCTTACAAACTTTCACAGGTGTAATTGGTTTGAAATTTGGTGTACTCAACTGTTACTTCGGATTATTTCAAAAACATGGTAACCCTAAGTTGATGTTGCAGCATCAAGTAGTCTGCGGGATACCTACCCAACTCCTCGACAACATACAGCAGATATAGTGTGTTTGGGCTCACTAGAATGGTAAATTATTGAAGAAGTGTTAGAGAGATGATGATTGAGGATCGTCAAGGAGGATCTAATGATTGAGCAGAAAACTGAATAACAGGATGTCAGATATATCGTACATAGTCCGGCCATAGATTAACATGTCGGAGGTGTTATAAATTTTGTAATGTACACTGTTTATGAAATTGTTTATGAAAACGAGTGGTAAGATCGTATAATCTGTTTGGCATAAGAAAGCAATAACCACGCGCCTTAGTTATTGATGCGCGCAGAGAGAATAGCATAGTGGATTACTTTGTTGCAAGGCGTTAAAATGTCAATTGCTCTAGACGCCTCTATATAAATAGCCGCGGCATTCTGGCAAGTGAGTGAAACGGCCTGTCTGCGGCCGCGACGAAAGACATCATCATTTCAAGCTGAGATTGCAAAATTATGCTCTTTCCTCTAGATAAAGAAATCCCACTATAACCCACGGCCACGAGGTTCAACGCTCAAAGCGAATTCCCTATGCGCTACAAGCGTCGGCGTTACGAAGAAATTATAATGACCGGTCAAATGCGAGTCGGATTCGCATACCAAAAATCGGTTTCGTTACCAAAAATGCCGAAATAATCACCCTGTAGGAGATCCCCTTTTTAAATTTTATTAAACTTTAAAAATCAAAAGAAATACACATTCTCTGAAAATTTAAACTGTCTACCTATTACGGATCATGAGATGCAGCCCGCTGACAGACAGACGGATAAACGGACAGTGGAGAGTTTGTAATAGGGTCCCGTTGGTTACTCTTCGGTTACGGAACCCTAAAAACGAAAGATGGTGGTTATGATTTTAGCAGTCTATGGATGTATGGCTTTCCCGAAATGACATATCAATCACAACCTGTGGAAGACCAGGGATTAAATTCTGACGATATTTTCCTTCAACATTAAAACCAGTGCGTTTAGTCCGAAATGAAATGCTTGCCTGGCATCGAATGCCGGACGTTTCGAAAAAAAGCATGAAGTACTTAAGTACTACGGGCTGTCTCAGCTTACTAAGCTCGTATGCATTGCGCCTTACTTATTATCATTTAAGTAATTAAAACGTTTTATCTGTTTACGTTGGTTTCCCTAAACAAAACGGTAACGGGAGCTTATGAGCGATAATTATGGATCAAGAGCGCAGTTATTATTTGGTGCGGGTAATTAAAGTCGGCGTTTCCGGCCCCCATGCGGGCACCAGGCGCCATCCTGGTTGGCTGAGATATTCATGAGATATTAGGGTCCGTGCAGACGGTCTACGTTTGGATAGGACTGTCTACATTTGGACTGTAAGCTAGCTGAAAAATGGCAGCTTTGTAGCAGGGAGATAGACCATATCGGTACGTATCTTTACCAGTATACTACCGGCATCATACTGGTACAAAATATGTATCAAAATCTCAACCATTACAAAGAAAACCTTTCTTTAACCTGTGATGCAATTCTCTAAATATAATTGCTACGGTGTAACGATAGGTTGTCGCAGCGGCGAAGCGTCTCTATAATCTACATGCTAGGGACTAAATAACCTGAAAATCACAATAGTTTTGATAAGAGGTAATTTTCGTTCAATAAAGCAGTACATTACTTGGTAGTACCGATGGCCTGTACCTTTTTAAAAAATTGGGCAGCCGTCCGCGCCTAACTCTTCCATTTCGCACTGGTTTTTCAGTACCGAAATTCCTACAGTCTGCTGATTCTGTAAAAGCATCTTTCATCAACACACAACAACACGGGAGCAATGATTTTAAGAGAGTTATACAGCTGTGTGACGATTGCAATCACCTCTGCTTGGCCGATACTCACTAGCTATTGGCTAAAACGCTTTGTTGCTGAAAGAGCGCCTTAAATTCAACCAATCACCACAACTGAGACTGTAGCAATGATTGATGCAGCTTTTACAGAATCACAGTGGTGACAAGGATCTTCACACTGATGGAATAATTTTTTAACACACACACACGTTTTGCATGTCCATTCTCTACCTCAACTGTTGAGTCATCAAAAAAACTATAGAGTAGTGTTAAATGCTTTGCAAAAAGTAGATCGACAACTGTAATGTGTCGCTACTAGATGTCGCTAACAGTTGCTATAAAACTGATTGAAAAAGTAGATACATATCACTAATTTCGTGGCTGACGTGTGGTTCGGCCGTGGTGTAGCGGTTAACACACTCGGGCGCGATTCCCAGAGAGACGTGTATTTTTGATATGTATTTCTAAAACTATTAGGTTATTTCCTTTAAGTGTAGGTTAACACTTCAATAAAAAATTTAAAAAAAAATTAAAAATTAAATGCTTTGCTTTGCGGACCGCACGTATATGTATGACGGATCGGCACTCTGCCAACCTAGGAGGAATCATCACCCAGCCGCTAATAGCCTCTTGCAATTTTATGACAAATGGACATATGCAACATTAATTTCATATGCGAAAATTAACATTCATCCTTGTCCGAAAACTAGGATGATACGCAGATAATGGGTGGGATTATACGTCTGTTGACTGGAATACGGAAAAGTATAGTTTTTTTTTTTCATTATGAGATAGGCTTGAATATACTCAAATTATACGTTTATTGACTTTACTGGCCGTAAATAACTACTTTATCTTTCAAATAGACATAAAAATACTTACCTATAGCGTACTTTACTACATAAATTATACTTTCCCTCCAATTTCTTTAGATACTGATCATGTTGCGGGAAAATAGGTATTGTATGCAACGTTCAACTGCAGAGGAAGGGAGGGCCAATAAAGCTATTAGTGGGTGCTGCGATGTCCATTACCGATAACGCGTAAGGAGGGAGAGTTGCTATGGTAACCACGATTTGACCACGTGTCAGGATGTAGTTCGTAACTGCTAACTAATTCTAACTATGAGTACCTCACCATCACAACATGTAACAATTCGGTAGCTTAAATCCTTAAAAACCGCTTCATACCCTCTCCCTTTTAACCGCCCGTGTATATAATTTATGCCATGTGAAGTAGATAAGTTATATTTTGTAGCAAGTCTTTGGTTTCCCAGGGTAAAAAATAGCCTGTGTGACTCCTATAGTGAGGAATGAGGACCTGTCCTCAAATAGACGGTAGACCCATCCAAAAATCACATCAATCCATTGCTACGTTGCTGCATGATTTGAAGGACATAGGTACCAACTAGCAAACATACTTTCGCTTTTATAATGCTAGCTGACTAGCTGATGCGACTTCGTTCGCGCGGATTTGGTTTTAAAAGTCCCGAAGGAACTCTCCAGGTTCTCAACTATACTCATGCAAAAAATCATGTCGATCCGTAACTCTGTTGCGGCGTGATTGAAGGACAAACCATCAAACAAACACACTTTCTAATATTAGAAGGGATATTACCTAGCAGGGATTAGTGATGTACCCAATCTTGGAAGGGATTTTGTTCAATGGGTCACCCTACGTCTGAGGGCGTAGGATAACACGACCAATTTGCAGATCTAATATCTGTAGTACCGAAATTATAGTCACCCACACGAACGCCGGGACGGGGCGACCCGTGACGTGACGTGGCCGGAATTAAGCACACGCCGGTGTACGGCTGGAAACATACTTACATTTCTTCACGCAACGCGCCACCGACGAGTGTTGAGTCAACGCAGGTCATTGAATTCTGTATGATCAGAAATACATTACAAACAATCGCTTCCAAACAATCAGGGGCCCAAGTCTGCTATTGCAATTGTAGTTCAATTCACTTTTAGCAATTTTGGTAGTCTACTAATTCAATGGCGTCACAATTGTTTTCCGATGGTTTGCCACTGACGCATCTAGCTTGGAATCTAGCTTAAATAAACGTTTTTAATATGTAGTTTGGAAATGAGGATATCAGTAGTAAAATTAGAGATAAGTTGCTCATTGACTCGCGAAGCTGAAATGACAATGGGCGGGATTTCAAAGCATGAATAACTAATAGATGTTGAGCTACCAAAATGATCGATGATGAAAAACCTTCTGGAATTGTTGGAAGAATCCCCTCTAGGTTTACCTAACTTAGTAGGGGAACTTTATCTCGAATACGTAATGTACAAGTATTTGTAAAGCAAAGAAATTCCCATCAAATTCGCGAGCATCCCAAACGTTGAAGAGTTTCGAGGATTTTTTCCACACAATAATTGTGTACTTTCTGAAATTGGATCAAGTTTACTTTGAAAGGAAATTTAGGAGAATATGCGTTGATCGCTGTCTACGACTCCGCGCTAATGTGTCTTGAGTCTCACGATACGTCGCGTGCCGTCGGTCAGGATGGCGTGTTATTAGTATGTTTCCGCCTTAAGTATACTCGGTTGTTTTAATATTTGCCTGGAACAATATGACACTGTGATTTTTATTTTTGACACGTCGTCGCTTGATAGATGTGACACGTTCTGACAATGACGTCGGTTTTGTACAAACATTTCTGTACTCTTTTTGGGTGTTTCGTACAAAGTGATAAAATCGGAGAGGCTTATTTTACCACGTTCTTTTATGTACTTTTTAAGTTTATTCCGTCAGAGAGGTCATTGGGAGGTATTCACTTTTATTTCGTTATCTTTTCTGATATTATGTATGCGAAAGTGTGTTTGTTTGTTTGTGTGTAAGTGTATTGGTTTGTCCATCAATCACGCAGCCACGGATTTAGGACCTGGTAAGTGACATAGGATAGGAGGGATTTTTATAAAACCTTACTCCACGCGGATGAAATCGTGGGCAAAAGCTAGTCTAAATATATTAAAGGGAAAGGTGACTGACTGACTGACTGACTGATCTATCAACGCACAGCTCTAATCACTGGACCGATCGAGCTCAAATTTGGCACACAGATAGCTATGATGACGTAGACAGATAGGATTTTCGAAAATTAAACCCCGAAAGAGGTAAAATATGGGTTTAAAAAATCGAACTTAACGTGAGAGAGGCCGCGGGTAAAAGCTAGTCCCTAATAAAATTACAATACCAGTTGTAGGGGTCACGTCATTTGATTTCAACACACTGAGTTGTTCAACATCTAATGTCTGAGTATGCGAGTCTAGACCGGACGCTCGACAATTAATTGTACGACAAACTTTACTCGACTGAAGGACCCTAACAAATGAAATGGTTCGTTAAAATCCAGACGATGTTACTTTAAATGTTAAAATATCAAGTTTTGGGTTTTCTTGAAAACTTGCAGAGATTTGTTAAATAAAGTATTGGATAAATATTCGAAGTGAATTCTGAAAATTTTCGCCCCTTAAAGTTTTTTTAGTGAAGGATATCCAGTAAAATGGATGATGTTTTAGAATTTTTGCTAAATGTTTCGCTTTTTTGTCAAGGTTAAACTCGGACTTTCTAGATTTGAACAATATGAAATTCAAACTAATTTTATAAAAGCGAAAGAAATCTCGTCTCTCCGTCTTTATAGTTGAGGATCTGGAGAGTGATACGAACTGCCTTTTTATCCCGGAAGAATAAAGAGCACCTGCGGGATTAAAATTCTAACTCGTCCCGGATGAAAACGCGGAGAAAAGTTACTCGTAATAGTTTCTTTTCCCCAAAAAAGCTCAAATGTCAGTATCATAAACGGAATTTAGTTTCCTTTGTTAATCTGATTCTAATATCCAACCCGACCATTAGCGAACGATCCCGAAACGTTGATAAGGCCATCGAAATTGCCTTAACCCGATAATATGCTCGGCCGGCTAAATGGTCAACAAAGATACCGAAAGGGTATACCTACCGCTGATTCGATTTGGAAGTTCCTTACTTATATGCCTGTCATGTTCTTTTTGGATTTTTTTACCCCAAAAACGGGCATAACGGCGAAGCGAAGGTTAAAATTTCTTTATATATTTTACGGTTTACGGTGCATTGATATGGCGGCTGTAACATTCTTCCACCGATTTGAATGCAGTTTTCTTTGGTACCACAAGGATGCTAAGCGGACTCTATTGCTAAACCTCCGTTGTCTGTCCGTCTATCAAGGAATACAGCTTAAGTGCCCGTAGCTTGAAAGGATACGGCTACGTTAAATGCTTGGCAGCTCGTCTTTTTCAATAGCATGGTAACTGGCTACAGACGAATTCTCCCATCAGACCAAACCAGAAACAATTTAGTAATTATAAATCCCCAAATAGCCCGGCACCCTGATTACGTAAAAATTTGCAACAGCAACAGCAATAGCAATGCGACAGCAAAATGTCACGGGCTAGGAGTCGAACCTAGGACTCACTGATTGCCTCACCTTTTGAAGCTAACATAGTTTTAGCGTACAGCTAATAAGGGCAATATGTATAATCGTCCATCCATATCCAGCCCACGGGTATGGGTCTTCTCTCAAAAAAAGTAGGGTTTGGCCCTAGACCACAATCCACCTAGTGCAGATTTGCAGACTTCACACACCTTTGAGAACAATTACCTGCATGTCTGAAGAACGACTGACATCTACTCTTAGCATGCAGGTTTCTTCACGATGTTTTCCTTCAATATTATAACAAGTGAATTTTAATCTTTACTAGTTTGTTTGTCCTTCAATCGCGTCGCAATAAAGCAAGGGATCGACGTGATTTTTTGCATGGGTATAATAGTTGAAGAGCGTGCGAATGACATAGGCTACTTTTTATCCCTGAAAATTAAAGAGATCCCGCGGGATTTTTAAAAACTAAATCCGTGCGAAAATTTAGAGGTGCATGTCTGTCATATGAACTTCGGACTTACCGGGAAGCAAGCCAAAATCTTAGCCACGAGGCAACCACCGCTGTAGGGGGATATAATAACATTCATCGATGAACAACATGCGCACTAAAGCCGATGTTCATAGCCGACGTCGTTAATCTTTGTGCTGTTGGCACACTCTGTCTAATGGTGATTAGATCCTAGCTACTTACCTACGGCTCGTGCTGTATGATGACGTGTGGTCCAAATAATAAATTCCTAGCTCATAAAACGCAACTTCTTGCCATGCTTTTCATAAAGTTCTACATGGAAGAGGATGCCAAACTCAAATTCAAATTTCAAACTCAAATTCAAACCGGAAAGTTGTTCTAATTCAGCTTGCAAGATTTGACCTAAACATACAAACATTGCAAGTTAAATAAAAGCTTGTAAAACGACGGGAAAAGTGGCGCCAGCAGCGCTAATTCTGCCAAGTACAAACTCACGGGCACAGCGTAGATGGACGACAAGGCATTAATGCAATAAAAATCCCAATTCGCCTTAGCCCTAACCCCAAGCCAAACAATGTCACTTCCAATTTGCGAGTCTCCCTTCCGCGAGCCCAAATGACAAATGATGTGCGGTATTGGTAAAAAACGCACGTCTATTGTAATGCTACGCACAGCTCTGCGGCTAACAGTTTAACGACATTTTGGCACTGCCATTAATAATAATGCCGGTTCAGTGTTAGGAATATCCGTTCAATTAGTGACTATTGGCGATATTTTACCCTATTTTTACAAATAGTTTGAAAAAGTCCTAATACTGCATAGTATGAGTTGCTACTTGCTGTGTTACTTTGATTGTGTTTACTGGCCCTAATATTGTCTATGACTCTATGACATTGTCACTAAGATGTAGTCTACAGTCTTTGGTATCTCTTCTCTTAATAAAGAATTCTTGGTAATAAAGAAAATTAAACATTACCTGAATTTGCTCGGTAACGTTATCACCAGCGAAATGCACAGAAAATGCGACTGGGTTGTAACTTGTAATATGTAGTTATAATTTGATATTTATTTATATTGTACACAAACAACGACAACATAGTACGAGTATTAAATTAACTGGTCAAAGGTGAAGCTTATCACTAAAATAGAAATCTTTCCCACTCTTTCCCACTTATAAGGCAGCGTCCAGAACAGCACCACAGAGGTCATCGCGGTGCTATCAGCAAGATAATCCAACCATAAACGAAAGTTAATTGTTAACATACCGTTTGTACCCAATAATATTGCAAGCGATATCAATCTACGCACCGGCTCATTAAAGCATAATTAAAGCTATTAAAGCAACCGAAAAGTCATAACCCCTATACACAATTGCATACACAATGAGTTCCATAATAATGGCATAGTCATCATATAATATGCCAACTTTGATATAGGAGGTTTATTTGGAGCGGAGAGAACAGTCAAGTTCAATTTGATGGGTTCCCATAAAAGAAACGTATGTATATCACAGAATGTGTATATCTACTTGGAAGGTTTTTATTTTCTTCGTTTGTCCTTTCAAGACGCAGCAACAGAAACAGAACATGATGTTTTGTATGGGTATAGTTGGGGACGGATTAAGTAGAGTGACATACATTACCTGTTATTCCAAAAAAAAAGGGCAAAAGTTTAATATATAGTGGTCAAATTTATCAAGCAAGTAACTATTATAATGCTTTATTTTACTGAACTTGGAAGGCAATCAGTATTTCCCACAAATCTTGTATGCAACCCTCGGAAATTTCAAACCAAAACAAAGGTTAACTGATTACCGATTCCGTTAAAACCAATCTGCTCCAATCGAGGCAGATGCATCCTAAATAATTAACCGTGGTCCGATCAATCGGCCGCGTGTGGGGTTTTAATTACCCCATAATGCGGGCTCTAATCTAATAGGGGGATTTCGTTGAATTCAAATTGACTTTAATTTTTTTTTTTTTTGCTTATGTTTGACGTTCGTTAATTTTTGTTTAATTTTCTCTGTTGGTGCCTGATTGGATTGGACTCTGAATTCTGTAACTAAAGAGTGACTTTTCCTCTACGTGTGGAGATTCACGACATCAAAGGAGTCGCAATGAGCCCAAGCTTCACGTTTAGGTATAGTTATTAGGAGGAAAAAAACAATAACTATTATTTATCAATATGTTTAATTAATTGTATTTTTCTACCAATGGTAGAGTCTAATCATAAGAGTCACAAGTTAGCCTATATAGGATTTGGTTTCTATGGATTCTATGACATGGATATGCTTTGTATCTTTGTATATATAGGAGCGTAGCGACTACCAATCCTAATTCTATCCCTACGGAAAGTAAATAATTTTGGATTTTGAATTCTTTCTACCTTTGTTAAATATTGTGCCTATTGTAATTATTATATTAGTAGCCCAGGGTGACGAATTGTACACATCGATGTAAAAAATTATTCATCAATGATTGTACCACTTTAATGTCTAACATTACTTATACGCCTTCAAATGCCGCCATATTTTTTTACGTTTGAAATATCGCCAAGAATGTTACTTTACTTAAATAAAGTTGATAATATAACAAGATAGCAAAAAGTACATTCTTCGATATCGCGTAGGATGGATGGAGTTCGTTTACGGTTAAACAAACTTTTGATTATTCCGAGAACGTTACAATGTAGCTACAAAAATACACAATCAATGACTGATAGCCATCGAGGCGACCGTTTATTTACTGACTAAACTTTGATAGTAAAAAACAAGATCTAACCATTAAGATAGTCTGGCGAGAAAAAGCGATGCTTGATACAAAATTAAACTAAAGTTAGTGTCAACATTTAATTATTTTCACAGATTTTCATTAAAACTAATGATTTTTTTATACTACATAAACTTCGCAAGGAAACTACGCAAAATTTTCAAAATCCATCCAAAGTACTTTATATATCAACGCTACGAACGAAAAAAGAAACACCATTCTAAAACTTTATAGCAATTATTCTCAATGAAGCGACAATTTTTCTCACCCCCGATTTATCAAAACATACGGGACCATTCCGGTATGACTGGGCCAATTATGATGAAGTCATTATGAACCTACGAGTACAATGGTTGGTGGACGACCCGCATGGTCCGCACGCGCCTCCAACTAAATATTGTGGGGTCCCAATACTCCCATGTTTTTCTGTAAGCTACATAAAACTATATTTGGTTATGGTTGAACCAAATATACTGTGTTCAGTATCACGTGATTGTGCGTTGGATAAATGCTTTTCAATCAACGTTTATGGATGGAACATGTTTAAGAGCGAGATGCCCGATGTTTGGACGGAAATGTTGGATGGACAAACCCTTGGATGGCCCACGACTGGACACGGATATTCTCTCAGAACGAAAAGTTTTTAGGCCATAGTGGCTAAGTGGGGAATCGCAGACATCACACACCCTTGAGAACATAAAGAGAAGTCTCAAGCAAATGCAGGTTGATGGTTTCCCTCACCATTAATGCAAGTCGTATTTATTGATTAAAACTACCTAGGATTCAATCTCTGGATCCCTCGAAATCTTAGTTGTCATTTTCAGATCGAGCGATCGTTCTTGACCAGCCTGAAGTTGAGTCTTTGAAAGTCAAAAGTGGGCAATATACCTTTTTTACTACTTGTTGATTAATGTAGAGAGCGATAGCTTTTTAAGATAAAGTAGCGAAACATTTACGAAAACATCGCGACTTGTGACTAAATTATGTTTGGCAGATTCGAATTTCGTTTAAGGTACCTATTGTAAAATTCAGTAATGGAGGACATAAAAGGCTAGCAAAGAAAAAGAAGAAGTACCTATTATACAATAAGTCGCCCACTAGTCATTTGACAACGTGGGTGGCTGAGCCTTAGAGTACCCGTAGACTTACTAAATCGCAGAGTATACTATAAGTGTAGTTACTTATGGTAGGTAGGCTGCACATCTTGTCCAACTAAATCGGCGATCATTTGTTTGTCAAAATCCTATCACCAGTGGTTGCCTGGTAGAGATTGCTCTGTAAGCAATAAGGCAACCTTTGCATGCGTAGTTTTAAGATGTACTCAATTTTTATCTATCTATCGTCTCATTCGAATTCGTCGCTTTATCAGTTCATACACAAATACTTGTTACATGTAGGTACCTATTTAGTTGTGTATAAATATGATGTGTTTTAAGTAGCAGTTACGTATAAAATTTCGCATATTTTGCCCTGTCATTAAGACCAATTTGGGTGGGTAGCCGCGTGACTCAATTGTTTCTGTGAATTTTGGAATAAACGCCGCTTTTCGTGCGGACTTTAGACCGCCCGCTCCCAGCAGATGTTTTTCTTTTTGACTAATTGAATGTATGAATCACGCGATTTAATGATATTCCTACATTTGTGAACCTAGCTCTATTTACTTACTTGTCTACCTAGTTAAGCTATGATTGAAAATACCGAAATATTAATGAAAATTGAAAAAAGTAGGTAAGGCTAGGTTATAAACAGACCAGAACTATTTTATTATGTCTACTAATGTTTCAACTTGATATATTTTTGGAACTTACTAGTAATACATACTTACTTATCTGCGTTTATATCACACTAAAGCATTTGTCCCAAATGAATTAGTCAAATAGAGATTAGTAAAAAAAAAAAAAAGATAAAACCGGAAACCGTACTGTGTAAACAGGGCCTTCTGCGAAATAGGATATTGGTAAGGGCGACAAAAAGGTGTATTGTTCCAATGTAAATATTGCGACATTGCCAACCCTAATCTGTTATTGACTACAGACTGTTTCGTTTGTGAGAATTAATCCTTACTTCCGCTTAACGGGATTTACTCTTTCATATCAAAGACTTATAGCCCGCGGCTTCGCTCGCGTGGACTTAGTTCTTAAAATCTCGTGGGAACTCTTTAATTTTCCAGGATAAATATTAGCCTATGTCACTCTCCCGGTCCTCAACTATATCCATGCACAAAATCACGTCGATCCGTTGCTTTGGTGCGGAGTGATTAAAGCGCAAACCAACAAACAAATACTTTCGCATTTATAATATTTTAAAGTAAAGATTGGTGGAGGATCTTAAAAAGCGAATAAAAAGTTATTCGCTTTTTAAGATTTTGTACTTCTTACTAAGTAAATGTAGCTGTAGCTATAAATACATACCTACCCCGTAAGTTTCGCCCTGCTGTTGGTCGGTATGATGTTTCGCTCCGAAACTTTAAACTAATAGGGCTGCATGGCTGAAGTTTCATATATGTACCTATTGTACCTATTTATTGATAATAAAATAGTGGTATGGTATGTATATAAGCCATCCGAGTATACTGTCTATCTACACGAAAGATCTAATCTCTATAAAAACACTCTTCATTTAATCAAGTTTTCACCAATAGGTGTAATAGGTACTTAAGTAAAACTTTAGCAACCTTCTTCGAGCGCGACTTCATATGTATATATTTATCTAGATATATAAGAATTTGTATATTTTACTAGCTTTAACCCGCGGCTTCGCTAACGTTAGGTTCGATTTTTTAACCCCCTATTTAACCCTCTTGGGGTTGAAATTTTCCAAAATCCTTTCTTAGCGGATGTCTACGTCCTAACAGCTACCTGTATGCCAAATTTCAGCTCGATCGGTCCAGTGGTTAGAGCTGTGCGTTGATAGATCAGTCAGTCAGTCAGTCAGTCACCTTTGCCTTTTATATATTTAGATAAATAATCCCACTGCTGGGCTTCCCATTCTTATTACATTGCTTTTTGTTTTGGGTTTAGCTGGATAATAATTTTCCCATACGCTTCAATTTTATCTCTCCAGTTGAGAGATGTTCTTCGTTATTTCCTTTTTAGATGCCTTGGTAGACAATTTATCTGAACTAGACAGCTTATCATATTATATTAATCTGTACCAGAGCCATATAAAACTAATAGAAGATGTCGTAACCTCCCATATACTAAATTATTTATCAGCAGAGGCGATAAGTCAGTAGTTTATAACAACCGATAAGAAACACCATACAAATAACATTAACAAAACTTTTATGAGTCTGTTTCATAGTTTCCTCGGTTATTGACTCGGTTCTATCTAAAGATCTATCATGAATTCATGACGTATACGATTTTGCGAAAGATATAAAAGTTTATTGTAGTATTTGTTAATTTGCTTAGTTAGCAGATTAGGGGTAAGGGTTGGATTTACACTGCCATACCCCTTCTAAGTTAGTCCGCTACCGTCTTAGACTGCATCGTCACTTACCATCGGGTGCGATCGCAGTCAAGGACTATCTTATCTGCACTGCACTGATGCAGCAAGAACGCCATAAATCAACCAATCGTAGGTGATTGCAATCGCTACACTGATACAATCATTTTAAGACAATCCGAGCAGAACTTTACTTGAAAACATTATCTCTAGTGGTACCAGAATTTTCTTCCTTGCGTAATGCTTACCTACAGTTTTCAATTTAATATCAGTTTGGGTGGTACCGTGTCCTTACCATCTAATATCGTGCAGGAAAAGTCTCAAGAAAATTAGTTGCTTTCATAACTTAAGTTTGCTGGACCAAGTTTTTAATACAAGTGAACATATTGGTTAGAAGTTGTAGGAAGAAAGTTTATCTCCCTGATATCATATAGATTACTTTACTAACGGTTACTCGGGACTTTATCCCGATATTAGTACATGTATTATGTACGTAGTTTGAATGTAATAACGGCGCACTGTACTATCTACTAATATTATTATTAATGCGAAATTTTGTGAGAATGGTCGGATGGATGATTTTTGTTACTCCTTCACACCACAACGAATGAACCGATTTGGCTGAAGGGAATGGAGATAGTTCATACTCAGACTTAACACAGGCTTTATTTTAACCCGGAAAAGTAAGAGTTCCAGCGGGAATTCAAAATCGGCGGAGTCGCGACTGTCATCTACTTAGTTAGTATTTATGGATGTAGTGCTGCCTACGTAAGAATGAAGTATCTACTTGGCTAATCCAGAGCCCCAGTAAATAAAGTACAATTAGCCTGTAATGGTTGCCAACCTCAGTAGGGTGAGCATGGGCAGGAGATTTAAAATTTTATCCCCGACTATCCACTGACAAAAGATAAAGTTATGTCAAATTGTTGAAGAAGATATAAAAATATTAAGCCAGAGCTAAAACTTAAATAATATAGAGCAAGCAGTTGCATAAAGGGAAGAGCTTCTTGGTGGAATGATCTCCCAACTGACGACGCACTCATCTAATCTACTTATAGTTAAAAATTTTCTGATTGTAGAAGGCTGAAAAATAGCAAAAAAATAATATCAACCTACTTGCTTAAAAGCATTCCTAATGTAATTTCATAAAAAGAGAAAAAAAGGACTCCCCGCACTCGAATACATTTGATCAGCGCCGCTAAGTAATACGCTGAGGCTCTACACCTAAGTGCTCTGTGTGAGGGCAAGGGGCATAGACAAAGTGACTTCTATTCGCCTTTGAGGTGGGTAAACAAACTAATATAACGCCCCGTCGATGAGTAACTTGTTTAGAAGTAGACAAAGCTTCTAAAAAACTAAAAGATAGAGCATCTCATCTTCCTCTTTCTCATTCGCCATCAGAGTTATCGTTATTGTTATCTTTAACTTGCTGATGCTCGCGACTTCGTCCACGTTGATTTAATTGTTTTAAACGGAAACGAAATGTGGCACAAGTACAACTGTACACTAAGTTAGCACTAAGGGCGCCTTCAATTTATGCGTTTCTTGACGGCCTGCTGCGGTGCCGAAGCGGTGCGTTAGTCGTACTGCGCACGGACGTTCGTTTTTTTTCATACAAAGCGCGCGGTGCGGCTATAGCGCAGTGCCGGTACCGCGATCGCTCGACAACAAGACGGCAACGGCACCGAGCGTTTTGTATGAAAAAAAAAACGAACGTCCGTGTGCAGTACGACTAAGGCACCGCTTCGGCACCGCAGCAGGCCGTCAAGAAACGCATAAATTGAAGGCGCCCTTAGTTCGCTTTCGCGTTATAATTACGCTACTGCATGGTGTTGAGTATACACGCTAAAAATCGTAAAATATATCAAATAATATTATCTAAATCGCCGAAAATCCTACCTTAAGTGTCATACTACACGGGCGGTTCTCCCGCCGCGGGAAACCGCTTCTGAACCGCTCTAGTCACAATTTAATATGAAAGTTGTATGGTGCATACTACACGGCGCGGTTTCCCGCCGCGGTTTGCAGGCGGGAGAAATACGACCGCCGCATGCAGCGTCAAACCGCCGCGGATAACCGCCGTTTTAAACTACACGGGCGGTTTCCCGCTATTACGTCATTCTGCGCGGGATCTTGGTGCTCGCTGGTCGTTCGTGCGCTTGCGTGGCTACTGGCTACTGGCTAGTGTCGCGTCAAAATGTTCGATACGGAGCGTTTTATTGTAGAAATACAAGATCGACCAGCTTTGTATGATGTGCAGTCGAAGGATTACGCCATTAATAATTCTGTTAAAACAAGAGCTGCAAGCGCAGTTATCAATGGCGGATCCATGTTGAAATGAACAAAAGACAGCGGTTAACCGCGTCCCGTGTAGTTTGATGGTCTGCGGCAGCTTTGTCGAGCGGTTTCCCGCGGCGGGAGAACCGCCCGTGTAGCATGACACATAGATGCCGGAAACGTATTTGTTTTTTCGTTGGTTTGTCCTTCATTCACGAAGCAACGGAACAACTGTAATAAAAGTATATTATGTATGGTCATCAAAACACATTTGCAGAGTTCATATTAATTTTGAACACGCATCTATATTTTTTGACCTAGCGGCCCAATACTTTGGCTGAAGGAAACGTTGTGCATAGCTTCTTCCCCTCAAGACGAGGAGCTTCTTTTTTGCTCCCTACACATCGTTTCTTTGTGTTTCTGAATGTAACACAAAATTACCGGTTTATGGTATCTAATCTCGAAAGATAAAAATAGTTGCCTTATTAACCGCTAATTAAGACTTGTAATGTGTGGATGTTTAGTTGGTTAAATGCGGTCAACGCCTCGACTAATTATGCTATTTTGGTTGCCAATAGTGGTGGATCTAATACCGATACTGAATACCAAGAGATATTACAGTTTTTCCGATAAACCGAGCGATATTAGGTACTACTAAGTACCTACATTTAAAATTTCGTATAGCTGAGAGAATATTTTCAAAGGCCTAGTTGACTGGTTTCATATTCGAATATGGGTAATGCAACCATGGTCGTGCCCAAAAAAAGCTAGACATTGAGTTTTACTGTCATCAAAGTGCATGCCCGGAGCTGCAAAGTTAGCGTTGTGTAACTAATGTGCCTAGCAGAGTAAGTAAAGCCATTGGTTCTGTACTTGATCTCTCCGGTTGTGTTAGATTTTCGTCCTCTCGGACTCTGAGAGTGAGGGAATGGGAAGTGTATTTATGTGGAGATGAACTGCTGTGACATTTTCGTTGAAGATTTTAGGATTAATTAAAAAATACTACATTCCCTTTTTCATTCATTCATCACTTCATTTACATTAGGAAAATTTATCAGCCATAGAGATACGTGTGTGTGTAAGTATCGGTATTAGTATCGACAAAAGACCGTGTCAGAGCATCCCTAGTTCCCAGGATATGAACATACTGCGTACATATTAAGAATCATGTTTTGTTTGAGAAAACAAAATTATTTCAATAAAAACTCCGGTGTGGATTTGGATTAATTCTAGCACCACCTTTTTGTTCTTTGTTCAAGCAAGGAGAATGGAGTGAATTTAGTCATTGCATAGAGCTTTATAATATGCCTTCCATTAAATCATTAAAGCATTATACATCATCACTTTTATGAAGTTCTGAAAAAACATTAAAGTTCAATGAATGAGATTCGCCGACCAAGTTGCGAGATTTTTTTTTTTTAATTAAGTAATGACTGTGCGTTTTTAACGTTTTACCTATATAATACAAGGTTTTAATTAATACAAGCGATAATTAATTTTGTTCTGAAATCACGCAAAGCGTTACCGCTGAAAATATCTGGCGCTGACGCGATGATATGCAAGAGTCAAGACTAAGGACGTAGATTTCTATAGTGTAACGACGTTAAATTTTTAATTCGATAGATGGTGTTCCACTATAATATCTATACTAGCTTTTGCCCGCGACTTCATCCGCATGGAGCTAGTTCTTTAAAAATCCCGTGGGAACCCTCTGTTTTTCTGCGATAATTTTTTTCGATGATGAGTCCGTTTTGTGATCTCACCTGATGGTAAGTGACGATGCAGTCTAAGATGGTAGCGGGCTAACTTGGAAGGGTTTGGTAGTGTACATTCAACTTATATCCCTAATCCGTTTCTACTCGCCATCGTGCCGGAACGCTAAACCACTAAGCGGCACGTCTTTGACGGTAGGGTGGTAACCAGCCACGGCTAAAGCCTCTCACCAGACCAGACCAGAGACAATTCAGAAATTATAAATTCTCAAATTGCCCCCGCCAGGAATCGAACCCGAGAACTCCCAGTTATAAGAGCTCAGCGCTCATCACTATGCCAGGGAAGTCGCTGAAAAGGATCAAAGGCCAAGTCTTCAACTTTACCCATGCAGAAAATCACGTTACTGGTGCGGCATTCTTACGCCATTAAATATTTTGTTTTACAAAGCTACTTAAGATCAAGACATCAAAAACATCTTAAGTAATAAGAATTTCCGAGATAACTTTCTATACTCACTAAATTCTAAATTAGAAATAAAACACCAAAGCAATGGTGGGAATTTCCTAATTTATCTTAATATTGTCCCGAAGGTACTAAGAATAACAGCGAGAGGAGCTCTTTATAAACTTTTATTTACGGTAATATGGCCAAGCATTATGCTTTCGACAGGACTGTTCCGCAGTCCTGCAATTTTATTAAGGGCATTAAAATATCCAACAAAAGATAAAATATTAAGATGCACTGTGCAAAATCAGCACATGAATTCTATATTTACTCTAATTGTGTAAAAAAAAATACAAAAAATGCACTCGTCGTGCGCACAAGTACGTACCTACTAATTTATTCACGCTGCTTGTTTTTGGGTGGGTAACTTTAACCGCCTAACTTGTCAATCCTTACTAACATCTTCTGCTAGTTAAAAATAATAAATTAAATAATAACTAATCCTAATCCTATTAATCCTATTATCCTATTAATTATTATAAATGCGAAAGTTTGGATGTATGGAATTGATGGATATTTGTCTCTCAACCGCGCCGCAACGACTGAACCGATTTAGCTGAAACGCACAAAAATAGATTATATATAGTCTGGAATAACACATGTAGGCTATTTTGGTCCTGGAAAATAAGAGAGTTCCCGCGGGAATTAAAAAAACTTAGTCCACGCGAACGAAGTCGCGAAGTCGCATCAACTAGTTTTAGATAAATATAAGAAAACTAGCTTTAACCCGCGGCTTCGCTCACGTTAGGTTCGATTTTTCAACCCCCTATTTAACCCTCTTGGGGTTGAAATTTTCCAAAATCCTTTCTTAGCGGATGCCTACGCCCTAACAGCTACCTGTGTGCCAAATTTCAGCTCGATCGGTCCAGTGGTTAGAGCTGTGCGTTGATAGATCAGTCAGTCAGTCAGTCAGTCACCTTTGCCTTTTATATATTTAGATGTAAAACGTTCAATTTGAGCAATATGCAAAATGATTAATGCACAGAATTTCGTAATTACGCAGACGGCGGGCGTCCCGCTTTAAGTCGGCATAAGTCTGGTTACATTAATTTAGGGATTAGGACAACTTGGCGAAGCCAAACTGCTCTTAAGAGGCGAAAAGTGTTAAAATTGTAAAAGCTTCATGCAGCAAATCTTTTTTTTTTTCGCTTTAATAACAAATAATTTATCTAATTCGTGAATAACTGACATTGACCCGATTTGCGTCAATTTGAGATGCAGGTATACTGAGTTTATATCGCAAAACTTTTTTATCTTACATTATATTTTTTGTAAGAACGTAATTCCACGCGCATGAAATCGCCAGCAAAATTCAGGAAAAATTATAATAAAGGAGTAAAAAATTTATCTTTTAAAGTAATTGTCAAACATCAATCAGAAAATGACACTTTATCCGGTAAACGTACCTCTCTGTAATCTATAATTATATAAAAAGGCTTGTCCTGACTGACTGACTGACAGACTGACTGACTGACTGACTGACTGACGATCAACGCACAGCCTAAACCACTGAAGTTAGAAACTTGAAATTTTGACAGTAGGTTCCTTTTATGACGTAGGCGAGCACTAAGAAAGGATTTTTCGAAATTCGCCCCCCAAGGGGGTAAAAAGGGGGGTTAAAGTTTGTATGAAACTCCGTCATTTTTCGAGTTATACTCATGAAATTCGGTATTTAGGCTTTAAATTGAAAACAAAAAAGTACGTGTTTCACAGTTTTTAAAAATTCTACCCCCTAAGGGGTTAAATAGGGGTTGAATGTTTGAATGTTTGTATAATAGTCCTTCGTTCTTCAAGTTATTTTTCAAGTTACGTTTATGAAACTTGATATTTTGGCTCTTGATTAAAAATAAAGAATTACGTATTTTACATTTTTTTTAAATTCTCCCCCCAAGGGGGTAAAAAGGGGGGTTAAAGTTTGTATGAAACTCCGTCATTTTTCAAGCTATACCCATAAAATTCGGTATTTAGGCTTTAAATTGAAAACAAAAAAGTAAGTGTTTCACACTTTTAAAAAATTCTACCCCCTAAGGGGTTAAATAGGGGTTGAATGTTTGTATGATAGTCCTTCGTTCTTCAAGTTATTTTTCAAGTTATGTTTATGAAACTTGATATTTTGGCTCTTGATCAAAAATAAAGAATTACGTATTTTACATATTTCGAAAATTCTCCCCCCAAGGGGGTAAAAAGGGGGGTTAAAGTTTGTATGAAACTCCGTTATTTTTCAAGCTATACCCATAAAATTCGGTACTTAGGCTTTAAATTGAAAACAAAAAAGTAGGTGTTTCACAGTTTTTAAAAATTCTACCCCCTAAGGGATTAAATAGGGGTTGAATGTTTGTATGATAGTCCTTCGTTCTTCAAGTTATTTTTCAAGTTATGTTTATGAAACTTGATATTTTGGCTCTTGATCAAAAATAAAGAATTACGTATTTTACATTTTTTGAAAATTCTCTCCCCAAGGGGGTAAAAAGAGGAGTTTCAATATTCATAGTTAAGACAGGACAACGTCTGTCGGGTCCGCTAGTTATAACATAATGTAATAGCAATACCAGTTTTTTTCACACGTGCAATTTTTTCAGTAGGGAAGCGGGATAAAAAGAACTTTGGGAACCCCTGCTCTACAGAGTTAGCGATCATGGAAAGAGAATAGAAACGACACGTTCGTAATATGGCTAGGGCAGCTGGATTTATGTATACCGATAGCGACTTTGATCGACGTGCGCGTGGGCCTAATGTGCACACAGCCTTACGACATAAATCTCTTGTGTTCCGTTTTCGTTTGGGAACGATATTCGCGCATATTGTTGACCTAAGCTGTTTTGTACATTCATATATTTAGATTCGATTTGTTTGGGGCATTTTTAACGTCTGAAATCGAGTTCTTGTAAAGAGGATCTAAAAGGGGGACCTTGTAAACTTTAAAAACATTATGTAACGGTGTAATAAGTACGCTTTTGTTAGGAATTGAATGGGTACCTAAAGTATGTCAATCTATTGTTAAAGAAAAGGTAATGGGTTACTTTTTATGTTGATTTAGTTGATATATAGCCCGCGACTTCGTTCGCGTGGATTAAGGCTTTTTAATTCCCGCGAGAACTCTCTTATTTTCCGAGATAACAAGTAGCCTATGTGCTATTCGGTTCAGTAGTTATTGCGTGATTGAGTAACAAACATGCATCTACCCAAACTTTCGATTTATAATATTAGTAGGCTTGATAAATAATAATAATTATTATCAACTAGCTTTTGCCCCCGCGACTTCGTCCGCGTGGAATTAGATTCCAATTTTTCTGAATTTTCTTTGCTATAAACCTCACGGAGCCCGAGACCTTTCCAACGAATGTAAAACCGTGGAAATCGGTTCGTGCGTTCTGGAGTTATAGCGTCAGGAAGGAAAACCCGACTTATTTTTATATTATCAATAGTCATAACAACTTATTCTTAGCTCACTCTTATCTTAATTTTGGTAACCCATCGCTTATAAGAACCTAATTGATATAATTATGTATTGCGAGTGATAAGTTATCTCACACACTAGGAGTTAGGAGGTACTCTATAAGTTAGGAGGTTTCTCTCACTCGTAGATACATGTCCATTTTTTTAACAGTAAATAGGTAGCTAGAATGTAAGAAAGAATTTAGGAGTCATTAGACTCATATGTCTTCGATCCTAACCGATATATTTTGATGAGTAATCATTAAAATGCTGCATTAAGTATTTAACTAAAATTCCTTCGCCTTTTAGAAGTTGTTGCATTTAAATATTTTACCAATTTAATTAATAACATTTTTATTTAAATTAATAGTCTCTAAATGGTTATTACTTTCCTCATTCTACTAAATGTTATTGACTAAATTAAATATACACAAGCTTTCCGCTCATTTGGAGGGGAGAGGAGGACTCAAGCTTTCAACTGTGCATCCTACTTCTGATGTTTCTGTAGTTAGGTAAATATGTATAGGTACGTAGCGCTAAAAAATCTATACTTAAAATAACACTGTAACGGGACGAATTCTGAGCCCAAAACAATTTTGAATTTTTTGTCTGTCTGTCTATGCGCGCATCACGCGAAAACTACTCAACGGATTTGAATGAATTTTGGTATAATCATAGCTGATACTCCGGGTCAATATATAGGATACTTTTTATCCTGATAATCAATAAGGTTTATCCGGGATACTGGATGAAAGTTTTTGTAGATTTTTTTTCCATAACTTCGATAAATCTAAACCGGATTTGATAATTCTTTTTTTAAGCTATTGCATAGCTTCTATCGCGGGCCAGCGTAGAGACCGAATCCAGGAATTCCGTAACGAAAATAACCTGACACGGGACTCCTCTACGGTGAGCCGCTAGATGGCGCATTTTTCAAAAAATGCTATGCAATAGCTTTACCGCGGCAGTCCCCGAGTGCCACACGTCTTTTTTATTATAAATTATGTACTATTAGAAATATTTTGTCCAATTTTGGTGAAGATCTACTAAATATTATCGTAAATAGAAAATATAACTTCTTGCGGATAGTAGGTAACAAGTCACGCTAAACTTTTTCCACGCGGACGAAGACGCAGGAATCAGCTATTGACAAATATTTATATAAGTACGTGGAAAGATAAGAAGCTCGCGAAATTTTAATTTAAAAAATACCTACGTACGTTTCGCGTTTTATTCAGTGCGTCATCGGGTGAATATTTTGGCCGTGTTTGGTTAGCATTCAACGATATGTGTCGGGACAGTTCGTGAATTCATATGAAAAAATATCCTTAATGTACCTACTACACTCATGTTTGTTTTCAAATTTTTTTCACATAAAAATTGCTTATTTGATTCACTCGTTATTATTCAGCACAGATTTTAAATTACGAATTCGCAGTTTCGTGATATTTTTGGATTTAATACTGTATATATGTATAACATTTCCAAATATAATCTATTTTTCCTTAGCTGTCTTTGAGGTTAACAAGTGGTTTCTCTCAAAAAAGGGTGAGCGATGCAGTAACCGGCGGCATATAGAACCGCATACCGCATACATTCTTACCGCACTGACAATACAACCTTGCTACAAGTGAAAAATGAAACTTAAGAATTCACAAACGCCTTGCATTCGGCGGTTACGATTTTCTTCCGCCATTTATTTACCTTTTAAGGGACAATTACTTGTCTTATCGAGGGCGATTTTCACTAATATTAAGTAACATTAAATCGTGGAATAATAAATTTGATATTTTAGCAGATTTTCAGTAGACAAACTGTCAGAACCCCCAATTTTTTCCTCGGTTAAGCGTCACTCGACGCTGGTCAAATCGGTACAAGATAAATGAGAAATATTAGACTCTAGTTTTACTGTTTTTCAATATCAAAAAAAAAATCTTAACGAGTTTCATTGTAGTCAAAACATATATCATATGCCTGTTTTAAAGTATGTTTCCAGTTCATAACGCTTATATGTATTATGGTTGTGCCATGGCTCGAGGTAAGACCTCTAGTAAATCTTCGGCTAGCTTAAATATCTAGCGATAGTTATTTCCTGAGAAACCTTTAATCGAAATCAATCGATCTTTTAACCAAAAGTTCACCAGACAGAAATTTTCTAATCCAGTTCACAATTATTTTTTTTTGCCAATTCCAGACGCGAGGGCTTGCCAATTCGTTTTTTTTCTAGTTTTTCTCCGAAACATGCCTGACTCGGCGCACTCACCTTGTTCTCGCCCTCTAGAATATAGACTTCAATTTAATGCCTAGGACTAGTACACGCCTTTTGTGTTCGCCGAAATAAAGGTACATTATTACTTATTAGGCTGAGAGATGGCGAATCTAAAACCTAGAATTTAGAACTTAGTAAATTTCTAAACCTATCCTGATTTTTACCAAAAAGAAGTTAGAATAAAAACTATACTATTGTCCCCCGCGGGTCGTGTTTCCAAGAAAACCTTTAGCTTTTGTCCTTGACTTCGTCCGCGTGGAGTTATGCTGTAAAAATCCTCGGAAACCCTCTGTTTTGCCGAGATAAACGGTGCAAAAACTCACGTCGATCCGTTGTTGCGTGATTGAAGTACAGTTGACAAATTCGCAGAACATTTTTAAAGAAATTGTTCGCTAGCTCTTACATCAAATTAAATCGGTATCAATTATTTTGATTATGACCTTAATTCATGGTTGGGTGTACAATATTAAATACCACTTGTTTGCCTTTCGTTTAAGCTCTAGTTTCGAAACTTAGATTGGAAAGTCTTTTTAATACCTACGTATACCTATCAGTAACTATCTATAAATATCCGCATGTGATCGAAAACAGCATAATGTGCCAAATTATCCGGTTCCAAGGTTTGTATGTTATGAACTGTACTTAGTTATGGACTCTTAATACGGACTGTCTATTACATCGAGTGGACCTTATAAATTTGAACAATGTAAATGATATTATTGGGAAAAGTAAACAAACAACTCTGGACTCTGCACTCGTTAACTGTTAAATTCTAAATGCTTCAAATTAACACTGTACATTTGGTTGCAAAAATATTATGCATCTTAAAATGTACATTCAGCTACAAAAAAGTGTATAAAGATATATAGATATTACGAGTACATGTACCTAAGTGGTCTTCAAACAATTTTTGTCACGAAAGTCCTTAACCGACCGATGCAGCACAAAATTCCTGCCAGCCTCAGCCGCATTGCAGTCGCAGACTACAAATCGCTGCCCCTCGACTGTTGTGGGTATTATAAATAATAAATATACATAATATTTATTGGGATAGGCTTAGTAAGATTGAGAGTAAATGATTCGGTTATCAACTAATCATGGTTTGATTTGGTTCCTACTCGTATTTAGTTATAAATGTTATTACCGTAGTGCAATAGTGTATCTGTGTATATGTGTAGTGTGTGTATATAATAATAGAGTATAGTGTTAGATTAAAATAGTGTAACAGAATGGCGTCCTAATCGGGCTGATGTCGTTTGGCTACTTTTTAAACCGGGTTAACTCTTATTACCTAGGTTAAAAAGTAGCCAAACGTGGATTAAGATAATCCACGCGAACGAAGTCGCGGGAATCAACTAGTTTTAATAAATATTTTGGAAGACGCTCTTTTTAATAAATCAGTAGGTACGAAATAAGTTATTCTTAACATAGGCAACATCTCAATTCGGAATCGGAATTGAAGCTACATTATCGATGACCTGTGATTGCACATTGCGTATTCACCGATGCAGCCGTGCAAAAAGGAATAGGAAAGAGCCGGCTTTCAGCAATCTATATCACGAAAAGTCCCTAATAGGAGCGCCGCCGGTGGCGCAGCGGATTCCTGCAGGCCGCAGTCCGCAATGCAGGGGGAGGTACCAACTGAAAATTGCTGCTTCAGCTTGCGCTTTACTTATTTATTCTATCTTATTTTTTTGTGTACATATAAGGAATAACAAGACGACATACAACGTGTATTGAAACTCCGAAATAATACTGAAGGAGGTGAATGTGCTCATAAAACTGAACAACTTTCCCCAAGGAACATATGTCGAAATGTGATAAAAATATTTAGACCTCCCATACAAAATTGCGATCAGCTGTTTGATTTACTATGGGAGGTAAAAATTTTTTTTCATAGTTAGGCGGTTTAGAGATTACGTAGGTCATTGTTGGCGAATTATTGATAATTTTGAACTCAATAGCCCAACGGTTAACGATGCGGACTGAAAACTGAAAGGTTGCAGGTTCGAACCCCAACCGTTGCACTATTGTCGTACCCACTTCTAGCACAAGCTTTATTTGTTCTTTTAGTCCTTTTTAACACCGAGTACTGTTTTTTCTTTCTCATAGTTATGCCGAATGGTTAAGCGGCATTAATTCTTTCAAGTATTTACGCACGCTAAATCAGATTGGCGTGTCCCCTAAAATACTAAAGGTACATATAGGTACAGATACAAGGTATAGAATATTTTGAATCTAATTACGGAAACGCAACATCGAGTCTGCGGCCGGCCCGGCGGGTCGATGCACTCCGCTTTGATAAAAGATAAACTTTTTGTTTGGCTAATGGATCCACGTTATAAACTTAATATTTAAATTCCATATGCTAATTCGGTGGAAAATAAATATTAAAATGAGCATTTTATTTCTTCGCTTTGTGTGACATAAGACGCGATGGAGTCAGGATCTATGAATTTAATTCAAGATTAATGGATTGCGAGTTGCGAAACTGAAGTGGAAATGGGCGGGGCACATAGTTCGAAGAGCTGATTGTCGATGGGGTCCCAAGGTGCTGGAGTGGCGACCCCGCACCGGGAAACGCAGTGTTGGCAGACCCCCCACTAGGTGGACAGACGACATCAAGTGAGTCGCAGGGAGCCGCAGGATTCAGGCGGCGCAAGACCGAGGCCTGTGGAGGTCCATGCAAAAGACTTATGTCCAGCAGTGGACGTCCATTAGTTGATAACGAAGAAGAAGAAGAATAAGGATTGCCTGTGACACATCATGTCAATTCTTCCATAACGAGTGATTGCCCGCGACTTCATTCGCTTTTTTCTTTTGTCTTATTGATGACCTCCTGTAGCGAAAAGTTTGAAAGTTTACATATTGCTGACAAGAATCGTAAAGTATCATAATGCAAAATTTTTATAAAATCGGACCAGCTTTGTTTGAAAGAACCTCAAATAAAATTATTCAATTATTCTAAAGTTACAGTTGATTCTTTTAAGTAATAGGGTTCTCCTTCTCTTTTACCTACTCTTTTTCTCTTACCGCCCTCTCCTAAAACCGCTACTGTCACTAGAGATCTAATCTAATTAAGATAATTTTTTTCTCTTTTCCATAATGTTCTTGTATTATTTACGTTTACGGTGCTTAGGACTCATACGGTGTTTTCTTACTAGGCACAAAAAAAATTGATTTTAAGAAGTACTTAACGTGTGTCACCGATTATAAAACCGAACCTTTTTCGATCAAAGTTATTTTTATAGAGGCATTCCAAAACCCAGAACAGAAGGATTTAAAAATAAAACACTTTTAAATGGCCTCAATTCATATCTGAAACCTAAGCGAACAGGTTTTTTTGTATAAATTAAGTACTCATAATCTAAATTATGTCAATTAAAATGTTTCCGCATGATTATATGTATTAACTGGTAAAATTCCGTCTGCTTTGTTACAGATTCACCGAGTTCAGCAGCCGATAATATAATAAATTGATAACGTGAGTATTAAATTTATTTTGATTTTATAATAGTTACGCTTGTGCTACTAGGTGGATATAAGTTCTGAATTTTGTGTATAATCTGTTTAGGGTTCCGTACCCGAAAGGTTACCAACGGGACCCTATTACTATGCCTTCGCTGTCCGTCCGTCCGTACGTCTGACTATCTGTCAGCGCGCTGTATCTCATGATCCGCAATAGGTAGACAGTTGAAATTTTCAGTGAATGTGTATTTCTGTTGCCATTATAACAGAAAATTACAAAAATTAAAATAAATTAATAATTAAATGGGGCTCCCCTACTAGAAACGTGGTTTTTTTTCGGTGTTTTTTGGTAAGGAACCCTTCGTAGGTGAGTCGAAGAAATTAATAATTTAAAATGTTAAAATGGTATACTTATTATTATAACTTGGTTTCAAGTGGTATGTTATCTTTATCATTCAGATTTTTTTTCAATATATATACTTCCCATCAAAAAAATCGAAACACCTCGCAATGCCTTTTAGTTCGAAAGTGTTTCTATATTTTTGATGAGAAGTATATTATTCTAGAAGTAGTTACAGTACCTATCAGATGGCCAACATGTACTTACCGAAGGTGTTACCAGTAAGCCACCACAAGCAATTTAATACTGTAAATACTGTATGTAGAGGCTTGTTCACACAACAAACCCTATAAGTGCATAGGTGCATTACCTGTAATCCAGTAATGTACTGTTGTCAGGACATAAAATGCATTTTAATGAGTTGCTATAACATAAAATTAAGGATAAACAGATTTCTCCAATGGAGTTCCAAAAGTGTTAAACAGCAGCACACCAACAAACAGACACACTTCTGCATTTATAATATTTACTAGCTGATGCCCGCGACTTCGTCCGCGTGGACTTAGTTTTTAAAATCCCGCGGGAACTCTTTAATTTTGCGGGATAAAAAGTAGCCTATGACACTCTCCAGATCCCCAACTATACCCATGCAAAAAATCACGTCGATCCGTAGTTCTGTTTCAGCGTGATTGAAGGACAAACCAACAGACAAACACACTTTCGCATTTATAATATTAGTAAGGATAGAAAAGTAGGGATTATTTATAGGGGTAGGGAGTAGTATGAAGGTTGTATGTGGTATTTAAAATAACACCAGTAGTACATAAGTTCGGTTATGGTGTTGCTAAATAAACGTGAAATAACGACCCACACATTTTGTTTTCAGCATAGGGGCTGTTTTCCGTTGCAATAATGCATAGCAATAAAAACCTTTAGGCTCTGTGTACACTGCCGACTAAGGGAAGTGTTGGTAGTTTGGGACATTATAGTCTTTAAAAAAACTACGAGCTTAATAGTGACCCATCTTTGGCTCACTACTGGGCACAGGTCTCCTCTCGAATGTGAAGGGGCTGGCATAGTCTACCACGATGGCCAAATGCGGGATAGACTACTACGATATTTACCATCCACCATTCTATAGGTATCCAAATGGGATATTGATTGAATGGAATATTAAAGACGTCTTTTTTTTTTCAGTAATACAAAACTCAAAAGTTATGCAAGGAAAATGTTTATTTAATTTTTTTGTACCGTACGCAAAGATGATAGGTAGCCTAGTTGTTCTGATATAAGAATAGACCAATTAAATCTATTACGATCGCGATTTCTATTTCTTTGGTTTTTGGAGCTGCTAGTAGGTACATATTGAAGGCCAATTTCACCACCTGCATTCGACAGCACTGCGACCAAAAAACGGTCAGAACGTCAAAATTCCTCGATCGAACGTACTCGGCGATATTGAAATCGGTCCTAAATAAGACAAAACTACAGGATAACAGGGCTGTAACAAGGTCGGCACTAGAACTGGGAGTGTGCGGGGTTTGAAGCGACGGTCGGGCGCGGTGCACACCCGCCCGCTTCTTCAGCCCCCGATTCCTCGGAGCTCGCGCGCGGCTCGTGATGTCGTCAGTGTGTACTGAGCTTAACTTAATCAAAGCGGGTGCAAAATTGTGATGTAAGATAATGGGCCACAGCCTATTGTCTGCCATGATCGATTGCGATTAGATACTGTTACCGCGGCTATCGCGTGACTGTGGGCTGCTAAAACATTTATTTTGGCCAAGAGCTAGGGTAGGTAGGTACCTACTGTGTTATAATACTAGGGTAGCCAATTGCCATATATAAATACTGGCTAATGCCCGCGACTTTGTGTGAGTGGTTTTGGTTTTTAAAAGGACGTATGATCTGATGAATATCTTCGGAGATCGAAGCGTAAGAGCAAATCGCTCGTCATCAAAATTTGTGTAGGATTTTAACCATACATATATATAGTTATATATATGATAGTTCATAGCATACATGCATATGCTCTATTCGGCATCTTAATATTTTTTTAAGGAGCAAAACAAAATTTGTTTTCTGATGTTTCATTTAATGATCTATTGAATTGGTTCTATGAAGCTATACTAAAGAGTAAGCTTTTTTTAAAATAATTGATTAAAAAAATATTGAAAAAAAATCGACTTCGAACGCCACTTAAAAGTGTAAAATAATTTTAGTTTGTATAACTATGTAGAAGTCGGGCTAGCGTCGCGTATCGGTTTCATCGTTTCTACTTAAGCCCACCCGACTTCATTGTACAAACTAAAATTATTTTATATCGATCGGTTTTTTGGTTTTTTTTTTTTAATATTATTATAGTGTTTCAAATTAAACAGCTTATTGCACTTTATAGTTTACGAGTATTACAACCCCCTCAAGAATCAAGCAGTTCATGTTTTAGTTTACATTATTAATATAAACAGGGAACTTAGATATTGCACCCGCACCCCCGTTAGTTGCATCTACCGCCATAAAGTTAATTAAAATTTATGCCTCTTGTATCGCATTTAATATTTATATATGAAAATATTGCCGGTCCGCCCTCTTGTAACTAGTCTGAAATTCTAAGTGTTGGGAGAGGGGTAGGGAAAAGGGTAGGAAAGAATATCGGATTTCATAGTAAAAGATGGTATTGACTTGACAGAGGGGGGATGTGAAATTTCCTATAACTTTATTTTATTTTTATTTATTAGTGAGTAGTCTCCTTTTTGAGGAGGTTGGGGTTCGATTTCAGGCATCTTTTTTTATTCGTTACAAGATAGCTCTACTGCGGTCTGCGACCTCACTTGATGGTAAGTGACGATGCAGTAGATGATAGCGGGCTTATTTAGAGGGGGCATGGCAATTATAATTAAACTCATATCTTTAATCGTTTGTGTTATCAATGTTTTGACCTGACATTTTTGACATTGCAATTAAGTTTTATTTGATTTCCTATCTCGTTCTTTATATAGCCAAGACAGATCTGCGTGCTGATGCTGTGCATATATTAATGTCATCTTGTAAATATTAGAAGATTCCGTATTTCCGTAGGTACTAGGATATTTGAAACAAACAGGTAAACGAAATATATTTTGTTTCTTTATCTTATTCTCCCGGAGAACCCACCAAAATTGGCACGGTCTTTTTCTAAAGACCGAAGAGTTTTGCCTCGTATTTGCAGTTCGGGAGCTATTTGCAAAATACAATTTACGAGTTTTTATTGGTCGATATACTACTACACTATCAACTTATATTAGAGGTCTACTAACATCACATAACACTAATTATAAAGGCAAAAGTTTGTATATGTGTGTTACATCTTCAAGCCACAACGAATGAACCGATTTGGCTGTAATTTGGAATGGAAATAGCTTATACCCAAGATTAATATACAGGCTACATTTTATCCCGGAAAATTAGAGTTCTCGCGGGAATTGATCCACGCGGACGAAGTCGCGGTCATCATCTAGTTACTAATATTTACAGAAATCAAAAAGATAATGTAAGTGTGGGAACATTTATACCTAGTTGTTTTTTCCAAATAGCCCGCTGAATTGCAAATGGCCCCGGTTTACGGTACTGAAGAAGCTTCGCTTAATAAAGCGTCTAATTATATTATGAATCTTGGTAATACAATCTATGATTTTGTATGTTCGTGCACTCAGTATTATTTTGTTCGCTCTCTTGCCTCTCTAATAGCCCTAATTAAAGCGCCGTAAACTGTAATTGCCTTAGTTTTATGAGTTACGAGCGAATCCAACAAGCAGTAATGTTACGAGGAACTAATCCTAATTGAAATCTAATACACTTGTACCTACCCATTAACTTTTGTTTCCAAATAACAAAAAATTATCTATAATTAAAAGGCGTCACTTCAGATGTTATGTAACGAACACAAAATTATATGAAATTACTAGTTGTAAAAGTGCACCCTAATCTTGCTAATTTAAAAATAAAATCTCACTTGAACTCTATACCTTACACATAAGAGTGATTGTTCCCCTTTAAATGTATTTTTATGAGTAGCCCGGTTTTATGTTCCCCTTTATTTGAATTTCAATTCTATTTTGTCGGTAATTTAACTCATTTTAGATCGACATTCGATACTGATTTAATTGTTAGAGCGCGTGTACAACAAGTGGTAAAGCTAATGATATTTAGGTTACCGGACACTTTAAGTATAGGCTTTGTTATGGGGCGGACAAATCGGGTTACGAAAGTTGATTTCATGAGGGCTACTTTTTAATATTCCGAGTATCATATTAAAAAGCTACCGAGTTGTATAATTGTAATGTAAGGGCCAAGCGGTGCAAATATGGGTACAGTTTCATATTTGCGCTGTTTGGTGAAGACGCTCTGGGGTCATGGGCTCTGGGGATGCTAGATTTTTAAGGACCTGTCAACCCTTCTCACAGAGTCCACTGGTGACCAAAGTGCTTAGGGTAAAGGGTAGTTACCTTAAGTTTTGCTATTCAGCAGGGCACATTTCTTCGTTCCAGTGGTTTGGATTAGCTTTTAAATATATACGCGTAATTTTTACTTTTTCATGTTTAATATTTTAATTCTTGTAAGATTATCTATCAACAATTTCTACAACAGTTATTGGTCTACATGTGATTTAAAAATCTCAAAAAAAGGTATAACATCCCAGATCAATATAACGCTCTTAAAAAGAGCCTATTTCAACGCGACAGTACGATTAAGTAAAGCATTCGAGATCTAGCATAAAAAGTTGCATGAAAAAAGTTACAGACATTAAAAAGACATTGGGAGATACATTAACAAATATTTAGAGCTCATTAAAGGTATGGCGGGTAGTTGCACAATAAGAGGTCAAAACGAGCACCCGTCACCTGTCCAGTTACAAAAAAAATGTTACAGAAAAAAGTTTTTAGAAAAAAAAGTTACGACAAAATATCCACCTGTGATGGAAAGTAGATATGGGGTTATTTGATACAGGAAAAGGTTTTTTGTCACCACGCTTAAGTATCAAATTGA
The DNA here is from genome assembly GCA_038048805.1 of Hipparchia sbordonii. Classification (NCBI taxonomy): domain Eukaryota; kingdom Metazoa; phylum Arthropoda; class Insecta; order Lepidoptera; family Nymphalidae; genus Hipparchia; species Hipparchia sbordonii. The sequence goes on from JBBIWI010000007.1 coordinate 1,904,753, forward strand.
GTGGCATAGAAATAGGAAAAAATGTCACCGAGACAATAGTGTCTATTTGAGCGTACCAAAATTGAACAGGATTGAAGCGCAGTGCACCTGTTTCCCCTTCTTTTACTATGAAACAATAGATAGTTCAACTGACGTATTACATGTTCATCATAGACTTATGCTCATAAAGTCGTCTTTATTTTAAAACCTTGACTGAAACGACATGTTGTTGATTTTTTTTTTTATTAAATTAAATTACTCATTAGAAGTTTAATTACCTATGTGTCTGGTTTGGGCTATTTTCCAAAATTTCCATAATTTCATAAAGTCAAAATAACATTGGTGGAGTACGACGTACCCTTTCGGAACTTATCATTCGTTTCGTATTCAAGTGCAAAGTTTTTAAAAGATCCAAAAAAAATATACACAAGGTTTTTTGTGCTGATGATCCTTGTCTTAATGTCACAAGGACATTTAAATAGGTTTCTTTTTAAATAATAGACATAAACTAAAGATAGACGGAGTAGCAAACCAACTTTTGTATAAAAGGGAAGCCAGTTTTATTGTAGGTAAGTATTCAAAATTTTTTTTTTTAATTTCACAGTGTAATACTCTTTTTATTCTACGTGTAAAGCTCTTTTTAGACTTCTGCATCCAAAGGTTGTTGAATGCCCTATTACTAAACCTCTGCCTTTGGTGTCTGTCCGTCTTTCACTAGTGTATAAAATTTCAGCTGTGGTCGCTAATTGAAATGTTCACAGAATACGTGTCTCTATCATGGCAAACAATAAAAAAATACACGCAAGGGTTTTTCAACTTTTTTAGTTGTAGGGAACATACAACCAAGTTTCTTTAGTTAGATTTAGAAGATTTGTTATCCTTGGTAAAATAAATTGTAATAAATAAAAATGAAGGCTCCATATTCCGAAGGTGCCAAATTGTTGGACCATTTTCGCGCTTCGTTCTTGTCGGCTTGACGCTACTTTGGAATTTATATTGTTAATTATATTGTGTGGTAGTACAAAATGGAACCTCTTGTGTGTGAGTTCGACTCGCACTTGGCCTATTTCATCAAACACGAGCCTCTCTACTTCGGAAAAAGCCTGTTAGTAATGCAGTAGCCATAGATCTCGTCGGCCGGGATGTTTCATTTTCTTGCTGCTTCTATTCCGTCCATGTTGTATATTTAGTCTGGGTGTTTAACAAAGAATGATTTGTAACAAGGAAGCGTTGGGTTGGGGCAGGTGCCAGCAATTACAATATGAAACAATATAGGAGTTTCGGACTCACTTTACCAAGGACCACCTTTTGAAAGCAGCTGCCTTCTTCTAATTATAGGTACGCGTTACAAATGACGCCTCCAGATGTTTGTTTTAATAGACAATGAGTCCTTAAGTATCCTAGTCCAGGAGCACGTGCTTCAACATTTGTTTGATGGATTGTCTTTAAATCCTTACGTATGTGTTATAAAATAAAAGATGTATGGGTTTGTCCTTCAATCACATAGCAACGGAGCAACGAATCGACGTGATTTTTTGCATTTAGATAGCTGAAAACTTAGAAAGTGACATAGACTACTTTTATCCAAGAAAAATAGAGGGTTCCCGCGGAATTTTAAAACCCAAATCCACGCTGATGAAGTTGCGGCCAAAAACTAGTAATGTAAAATTGCAGCTTGGTTTTTTGCTCTACTTATTATCCCAGTAAAACAAAGGCTTCGTGAGGTATTTTTAAAAACTTAACTCCACGCGCACGATTCCCTATAAATGGAGTTCTACGGCTAATCAAAATGGGACTGATTTCCTCAGATTTTGGAAACTTTGTCATTCAAAAACAAATTTATGTATAAATAACAGTCTCTTAGTCGGCTGTCTTTACCTAAAATAGAGAGCACTCAAAGATGTATTCATTAAACGCATGAAACATCTTGATCTATTGATCACCAACTCCCAGACTATCGCCGTACGGATAAACACAAAATCACACCACCCATAGATTTCAATTCAACATAGCAAAAAGCGTATCGGACACAAAAGCTGCATTGTTCCTCCAATGTTTTTGAACAGTGTTTCTCAAATGTTGGGTTAAACAACAAAGTGAGTAAGGGGTTGATTTAAATAACTAATTTCATCATCGCATGTTTAACCGAAAATTCTTGGCGCTCTGACAGTTTTTGTATTGAAAATCTTTCAAAACATCAAAATTGTTCGTCTTTAAAGCTTATCTACTCAGTTATGGCGCAATTGGTACAGTTCTTTTTTTTATATGAATAGAAACGAGCTGGAGGGCAAACGAGCTGGCGGGTCACCTGATGTAAAGTGATTACCGCCGCCCATGAACACTTGTAGTACCAGAGGCACCACCAATACGTTGCCAGCTTTTCAGGAACTTATTGGTTCGCCCCTTGAATAACCCCGTAATAATAATATTGAAATTAAGTGGGAACACTGTTCTTTTCAATCGTTTCTATTTGCCACTCGTCTTGTCCATGTTCCTGCTGTTCTCGTGCATTGAAGTAGTAGTAGTAGTAGTCTTTTACTCTGTCTTGCTCATTCGTTATCCAGCCAATGAGAAGTGTTTCATTAGGTCCCCATTCAAACATGCGAGAAAGCTTCGCTTTATAAAGTTTGGAAACGCTGGGGGGTAGTTTTAGAAATAGTCGTTTCTTGGTAAGGGTCTCTTCTCTTTGTTTGGCTCATGAATAAATTTTTGGTATCTAAAGTGCATTGTTCTTCGCCGACAAAGGAAAACAGATAGAAAAATGTGTCTCCGGAATAATGGTTTTGTTCCTTTAATTGTTATTTGAAGTCTTGTAATTTGTTTTGATTTCACCATGCAGCAATTCATGATACGAGCAAGTGGCTTGAGTTTTGTTCTTCAGTGATTCAAGTTCTTTTATAGTTTTTAATGGTTTCAGTTCATTCAGTTTTAGAATGTTTTATGTAACCATGGTTTTTATCGTATTTTTGTAAATTCAAAGAAGTGGCATCAATAATTTTCATGATGATTCTACCTACTATGGAAATTATTTGTAGTTGTAATGTTTTTAACTCTCGTAAACTTAATTACATAATTTTTATAACGAATTTTACTAATAATCCATACTTATGTCAGATAAAAAGTTGCCAGAATGGCTTAACTTATGGGTTGGTAGGCATCTGAACTTTAACTTTTTATGGCTAAGGAGCTTTCCTAGAAATATTAAGCGGGGGTATATCACAAGGGAGATAAGAAAGCTCTTATCGCAAAGCAAATGAGTATCGATCATATTGGGAACAGATAAGCGGAGCAGTAAAATCTAAATGCAATATCAGTGATGTCCGAGTAAATGTTGTGCTAAGGAGGTTCCGTATTTGAAAATAAAATATGTTCATAAATTTTTTTCTATTCATATGAGAAGGGTTTTGAAGAATTCACACTCTTTGAGAACTTTATGGCATGAGGTTTGCTTTATCCCCCGAAAAGGAGACCACTACGCTACAAAATATGCACATTAACATAATAATCTAGAAATAGTAGTAGCATGGAGCCACTTAGGAAAAGATATATATCCTAAAATAGCTCTTAAGGAATTTGTATACCAACACTATGGACCCATGGTCTGAATTAATTCAAAATTATTTTTTCTCATTGACTTAATAATTCTGATGAAAGGCATTAGTTGCGACTTGCGACAACGGCTTAGTTATCGATCGACACAATATTGTAATTACATTTTATTTAAAGAGCAACCACCGAGGTTTTTGCTTATTCTTCTCGGTTGGAACAGCATTCTGAACCAGTGGATTGAGGATTCAAAAGCAATTTTTAAAAGTTTATTTGAATAAAAACTTTTCTATTGTATTTTGCAACATCAGCCAAAGAATCAGTATTGACAGAGCCTCCTTTCTTTGGGAAGATATCTCTTATTTTAGACGAATTATCGATTCATAGCGCTTAATGTCTAAAACTTCATCTCTTAAAATCAGTTTAATTCGCATCCAAGCGCGTCACTTAACAAAACAGCGTGCTAAGGGCAAGGATCCCTAAAAAAAGGATCTGTTATCGGTAAATTGTTAAAAATCTCCGAAGTTTCGGTGCGTCGGCTCGTGAAACCGTTCGGCAACTTGGGTTTATGGCTTTTTTCATTCATTCCCCGTTCTAAGAATGGCGGCGGCTTTTTGGCGCCTCGAAAATCCCTTCAACTTTTTCTGTTGGGGTTTTTTTTTTGGTACGCGGTCGGTGAAGAATTTGGCGCGTAACGTATTTGGTTGTGGACTTGTCTGTTTTGTTTTGTAGAATGTTTAGTCCGAGAGACTGATTATGAGGAGAGTTATACTATTGAATTTTTAGTGGTCAAGGAAAGGCGGATTTGAGTTGTAAAATTTATTGGTCGCTCGCAGATTGGACCGACGACATTAAACGAGTCTCAGGAAGACGCTGGATATTGGCGGCGCAAGGCTTTCGGAGGTCTATACAAGTTACCAATGCCCAGCTGTGGGCGTCTATCATCAGTTGATAAGGAAGTAGAAGAAGAATTTAGATTTTTCCCGAGATCATACTTGCTTACGTTCTTTCAATTTACGTTCAATTATAGATTAAATCTCTTGGGGGGTCGCTTATTTGATAATTATCATGTAGGTTTAAGTATAGACCGTAGTCTGCGTGATAGTTACTGTAATCACATAATTCGACGGAAATCCGCAATGTTTAACGAAGTAGCCAACAGAGGTAGTTATAGTACCTACCCGCTTTATCTTGAAATATTTGCAAAGAAAGCATGTAAAGCATTATCCATGGGCCGCGCCACAAATAAGGATACATGAGATATGTCTGTTTAAGTGGTATCGGTTAATTAAGCTCGTCACGTGCTAACAACGCCTCGCAGCCCTCGGCCGCCGCACCATTTATTTAAGTCAATCATCGTCATCGGGCGAAGGCCGGAATGCGGGGAGAAATTGTGAAATTGCCGAAATTGGCCGAGAGTGACCGCCACAGGGCAATAAGCAGCCCTCCTCTTCAGCAAGAGTAGCTATGTGTCAAGTATCCTTTTGACGAAATGTAAGACCACTAGGTCAGCTTATAGGGTGTGACAAGTTGCGTGATTTGTTGATTGCTTCTTCTATAACTCCTGAGTCTTGACTTACTTACAAATCATTTATTTTTTTCTTTAGTCGTCTTCATTTGGAGAAAGACCGCAATGCAAGGAATTGTGAAATTGTCAAACACAAGAAAATAACATCCACAGGATAATAAGCAACGCCCTTTTTGAGAGCCAATGCCCAAGTACCAGATATTTGATGCAAATAACACATAAATTAATCAATGCTTGCGTGCATTGATTAATTTTAAACCTGCAATACAGGTTTTCCGAACGCAGAGGATAGGGACCAATTATAGAAGTATGCAAATTTTTATACGTCAATAAATATATTCTTATTCTTATTGGTCTAATTTTATCCTCCATGAAAAATAACGGAAGTTATGTGTTTTGTTTGTGTGGTAGGTGACGGTAAACTATATTTTGCCCGAGTACGAGTTGCATTTCAACATCTCTTTCGGATAAAATGTCATGAACATTATCAGTCGAGAGAGCCATGTCTACACTTAGTAGGCGTGTTACTCGGCTACGGGTAATTATGGAGTGCGAATAAAAGTTGTGCGGCCGGTTCAAGGAACCGTATTGAAGTGTCCGTGGCTTTTTAATTTATTTGTGCTTTTGTTTTTATACTTTGCCGACAGAATTTCTGGTTAGATTTCCGATACGAGATTCTCGGAGAGAGATAAAATAAAGAAATTTAAGGAGAGACTGCGGTCAAAATTAAATAAATTCCTTATAATAATTACTCGTAACACTTGTTACGACATAATTATAATACAAAACGGGTACAGACCTTTAGTTCCAAGTGTCCACTTATTACTAAAGAACACAATTTACTATATTTTCGAAGGTGAGATCGCAGTCAAGGGCTATCTTGTCATCGAATAAAAAAAAAGAAAAAAAAAGAAGAATACAATTTTAAACAAATTTTACTGTCCCGCCAACATAAGCTCATCAAAATAAATGACATGATGAAAATATTTGGTGGTCAAGGATATCTATGTGTACTATATTCCGTCATTAAATGGTCACATGAGGTCGTAAGTTATGCTTCATACGGATTGCCCATTATAATAAATCTTACACATATAGAACACGCATATTATGATGCATATAATAATATATCAATCAGCAATAAACGCGTTATAACATTAATGAGCTTGTCATGTTTGTTTTTGCGTGATACATTCGTTATATTTTCAAGATATACAGTACAGCATTTGAACTGATTTATCGCCAATCTCGGCATCTGTGCGTGAAATTGGCGAATTAGTAAGAACTGAGTTTATAATATAATGTATAGCACGTCTGTTTGGATTTACTTTTATCGCCTATCAGTAATTATGTGGTGTTGTGTTCGCGGCTGTTAAATCAAACGGAGTAAAAGTTGCTAAGATCACTTCCGGATTTCGTTTGAGTTTTGATTCCGCTACTTGATATAATTCTGACGAATAAATACAGAAAATTTTCAAGCGGTGGTTAGTCAATTAATTTAATATGTAAAACAACTTATCAATTTTATAATCTTACCTCACTCCACATAAATATCTCATTTATGAACTCTTTGCTTTTTTAGGGAGAAAAGTAGTTTGTCGTTTGTCGTTTGTGAGCTAAAATTGCGAATTTCGTCGAAATCTGTTCAGCGGTTTTTTTGTGAAAAGGTACCAAACAGACAGTTTTTTCGCCTCTATGTTACGATCCAGATGCGTGACAACGAGTATATCCATGCAAAAAATCACGTCGATTCATTATTTCGTTGCAGCATGACTGAAGGACAAACCCGCAAACAAAGACACATTCGTATTATTTAACGTTGGTGAAGTCGGCTCAGAAGGATTTCATAGATTAATTAATAAATAATAATTAATTTATGTTATGCCAAGCCAAGTGTGTTGCATGCCAAACTTTGGCAAACTGTACGAGCCCATTTTTTTAGCTATAAGACCTCACAGTTTATGCAACAAATAAATAAAATGAAATTAAACGGAATGTATTTGAAGAAAATTAGTGGCATCTGCGACTTCTGCGACAAATTCGCCCTCGGTAGGTAATCCGGGGTGACAGCCCTGCCTGCGACCCCTGTCACCTTGAACTTTCCGAGATCAGACGGTAAAGGACCGGCATTAATGTATATCTACTCTTACTAGCTGATGCCCGCGACTTCGTCCGCGTGGTTTTAATTGTTAAACTCCCGCGGGAAATCTTATTTTCTGGGATAAAAAGTAGCCTATTGTCAATCTCGTGGTCAAAAAATCATTTCGATCCATAGCTCTGTTGCAGTGTTATTGAAGGACAAACCAACAAATAAACACACTTTCGCATTTATAATATTAGTAAGGATATTAGTGAGGATTAGTAAGGATAAGAATATTAGGAAGGAAGGACTATTTCTTAACCTAAATGGGAAACTCTCAGATGTGCAGGTTTCCTCATAATTTTTTCCTTCACCGTGTGTGAAGTCTGCCAATTCGCATTGGGATAGCGTGGTGGACTATAGCCTATAAACGTAGTGAGCCGTAGATGTGTTGCGGATGGATATTCGTAGAATAAATCGGACCTAGGCCAGACAAGCTAGACAAACCCTCGAAGAATTGGACTTAACAGAGATATTGGATATTTGGAGAATTGGACGTTCCGGTAATAGGACGTACAAACGTGTTGGACGTTTGGGGATTTGGAACTTCCGGTCATAAGGGCAGTCAGTAAGGACGGAAAGGAAGGTCAGAGGGACGGTATTATACGTACTATGACTAGCCCTCGGTAATCCGGGACGACTGGCAACCCTGGTAGCTCCCACAGTCACCTTGACCTGTCCGGGATCAGACGGCGAATGACCGGCCTTCACATTGTATCTCATTTATATTGAATTTTGAAATCGATTCACGCCGCTACTATTGCGACGTTCCATTTTTCATCTTTTAGAATTTAGTCAAAATCTTTGAGCATTTAATTAACTAAATGTTCTGTTTAGTATACATGTAATAAAGCCCCATTTTCTTCCTTAATTTGTATTATCATTAACATCTAATAATAACCGTTAAACCTAAGTCGAACCCCACATTATTTTCTCAAAAAACTTCCGCCATTTTATTATGAATAATGGGAAGAGGTAATGCCCCTCACAAATGATGAATACGATGCAGAAAGGGAGTGATGGTCATATTCGGTTGCCCATTTCGTATTTGTTCCAAGTGTTTCTTTTAATATCAGGTAACTTTACTTTGCAAATTATAATGGGGTAATATATTTAGGCTGTTACTTTACTAATTACCGTCCTTGGTGTATAAATTCACCTGCTTTGTTACTAGGAATATTAATTTTTATAAATATGTATTTAAAACAATATCGTGTTTCAAGATAAAATCTTTATATTACCTACTTTATCTATTAACATTACGAATCCGCGACACTTAACATTTTTATGGCGATTTAAAGCAGCTGCAGTGGAATCTTTTGACTAACGGAATAAATAAATACTAATCGCTTTTACTTTAGGTTGGTAACAAAAAAAAGCATGGGCAACGGGCATTCATGGGGACTTCCGACAGAAGTCAAAACTCGTTATACTCATAACTACCTACAGATATAACTACTGTTAACTAATGTTAACAGTCACCCATATGCTAATGGATATTATGGGTGACGCGAATCCATAAGATTTTCTCTTAAAAAAAAATCACTCAACACACCTCAGGAAGTTTCCACTTGCTTTCAATTCTTGGATAAAATTTTAGTTATAACCTCATCAAATGATAACAAAAGTAGTTGGCGCTAATCCGTTGTTTTAATTAGCGTTTGAATGGGTTCGGACGATAACATAACTTCGCAACTTTAGAAAGTTGGATAATTTTTGATCCAGATAAGAACATCAAAATTAAAAGGACGCTCAAACTAAAATTAAAATTATCATGCAAATATCCTCAATGAAATAGGATAATATTGATATGTACCTTTGAACTGTCAACAGTGAAATTGATATTTTTCAGACCAAGACTAAACGTCAGCGTTGTTACGTTAGTTAGTCTTATTGAGATGTTACCATGGCCGAAATTCGGTCAGGACAATGTTTATCATCATCATGAGTAATCCACGTCTCACTACTGAACACAGGTCTCCTCTTAGAGAAGGATTATAGGCCATAATCCACAATGGCCCAATGTTGGACTTCACACACCTTTAAAAACATTATGGAGAACTCTCAGACATGCAGATTTCCTTTACCGTTGAAGCATGTGATTGATAAACGCACAAACTGCAAACTCAGGGGTGCATGCTCGGGATCGACCCTGCAACCTCCCAATAAAAGAACGCAGTTCTAAGCACTAGGCTATCACTGCTTTATCTCTCTTTGGTCGGGAACAGTCCTGACATAGGACTGATCACCCGCCTGGCGCTGGCAGGCATCTCCTCAAATACAGTCACTGCTCTAACACAACATTGTCATAACACAACTAGGAGTCGTCTATAACAGGCTTAATTACTAACGGAACGCGCACATCGCTCGAATACGAGGAACAATTATATTGTTTACTATTTTTCATTTGTTTATACCATAAGCGCAACCGTTAAAGCTCGTTAAACTTGCGCAGACGCAACAAAGGATTACTTTCTCAAAAAAACAATTATTCATGCGAATTTGCATCCGAGTGCCGCGCAAAAAGAGTATACCCACACTGGCGCCGGCGGCGTCTCGCCCAGTATGGAAGTGCCCTAACGGAGTCACACACCGCGAAAATAAACTATGTATGAGCACCATTGATATAGCTATATTAGAGCCCTCTTACTAACCGCTCAATCGACTAGGAGCTACTGAAACTTGTCTTATCGATTGCTGTCCGTTAGTCCGGCTAAAACTCAAAGGCTTGACCGATTTGAAAATTTTTTTTGGTCTTGTTCGCTGTATTACAGGGGTGGTTTAAAAAGTAAAAAAAAAGTAGCGAAAATCCAAAGGGACAGCGGAAAAATTGAAAAAATGTAACTTGGTAATTTTGTATATGAATCAGCATTTCGGATATATCGGATAGATGGCGGGATAAATAAATAATTAATTAAATTCTTTATTAGAGCTACTACGGTTCACTCAAATGTTCACACAATACACAAGTAGGTACCCAGTCCACACAATTTTAGATATAGCGAAGTCACGGGTCAAAAGCTAGTCCTACTCCTATTAATATTATAAATGCGAATGTTTGGATGAATGGACAAATGGATCGACTGAACCGATTTAAAGAACCGAAAATAAGAGAGTTCCCGCGGGAATTAAAAAATCACAATCCACGCAAACGAAGTCGCGGACATCAGCTAGTCGGTAATAAATAATTTACTTTTTATATAGGCAGCACAACACAATAGGTATAATTGTATGGATAGTCATACATTATTTTTTTTATGGCGAAACAAATCCACCGCTTTGTACCTTTGTCGGGCAGTGGGTTGCAACAGGCTGTCCACGATGATAGGATATTGCATGTCTTTGGTCAGGTAATTATATCAATGTGATGAGCATGGCATTTAAAGCACGTGCGAGGGAGCTGCAAGCGTGAAGTCCCGGGTTGTTTCCCGGGTCGACACCCTTATTATGTTTGTTGTTTTTATTCGATTTGATCATCTTAATTGCCGCGCGTTTTGTAGATGCTATCTGTTGGACGGAGTTATTTAAACTGCCAAGGAAAGTGTTAGGAAGGGTCTGTTATGGAATTATAACTGTACTTAATAGTTGGTGTTCTTTGTTTCGTAGTAAATGTCTAACTGCCTGGCTATAATTCTACTCGATAACTACCTCCCATCTACCAGGGTAGACCTGACTGTCAACAAAAAATCTGCTAAGCCTGGTTACCGTTATTTTTTCGTTGACACGATGGTCTATGGTAAGTGAAGATGCAGTCTAAGTTGGTAGCGTGATAAGTTGATAACTTGAACTGCATGGTATCCTACCATGGTATGTTATGGATAGTAAGGTACAGCAACCAGTCACGGCTGAAATTTCCTACCAAACAAGACCAAAAACTGTTGAAAATATACAGTGTGTCTCATCTTTTAAGGGTTCCATAGCCAAATGGCAAAAAACGGAACTCTTATAGATTCGTCATGTCTGTCTGTCTGTCTGTCCGTCCGTATGTCACAGCCACTTTTTTCCGAAACTATATGGACTATACTGTTGAAACTTGGTAAGTAGATGTATTCTGTGAACCGCATTAAGATTTTTACACAAGAATAGAAAAATAACAATAAATTTTGGGGTTCCCCATACTTAGAATTGCAACTCAAAAATTTTTTTTTCATCAAACCCATTCGTGGGGTATCTTTAGATAGGTCTTCAAAAATGATATTGAGGTTTCTAATATCATTTTTTTCTTAACTGAATAGTTTGCGCGAGAGACACTTCCAAAGTGGTAAAATGTGTGTCCCCCCCCTCTAACTTCTAAAATAAAAGAATGATAAAACTAAAAAAAATATATGATGTACATTACCATGCAAACTTCCACCGAAAATTGGTTTGAACGAGATCTAGTGAGTAGTTTTTTTTTTAATACGTCATAAATCGTAAACCGCAATTGCTGCTACGGAACCCTTCATGGGCGAGTCCGACTCGCACTTGGCCGCTTTTTTAGAGCTTGTCTCCGCTTAAATGAGATAGATTAGGCCATAGTCCTATAATCTCCTTTTTTAACCGACTTCAAGAAATGGGAGGTTATCAATTCGACGCGTATGTTTGTAATATTAATGGAACTGCAAAATATTCACATATGATAACCTATTTGGGCTTCCAAACAAATACACAAAATTTTATAGGTGTACTGTGTGTAGATATTCTTGTAACGCATTTGACGAAGAGTCGTTATCATTCTTTTTTTATTTGCTTACATTTACTTCAACTTAGGAAACAGTAAAGATTTCATCAAAATCGGTTCAGTAGTTTTCAAGACACACTTTTCCCTTTTCAGTTATTCTTTATTTCGGTATATTGAAGTCGGTTTAATTTTTCTTAAATTATAGCTTGTTTGAAAACGGTTACAAACGAAACAACAATATTGAGTTGTAAAGTAGGTAGCTTATTCCAGCGTAATACATCCTTCCTCGTTAAAACGCAGCCTACGACAAAACTCGCACTGCATCAGTGTCGTTCAACTCCAACTAAATTAAATTAGACAACGATATACGATTACGTATCGTATATCAGCAATTGTCTTAGCGTTACGTAAGAGGAAGTCGCCGATGGTCGCACACTCCGGAATTAGACCGCCGTGGCCCGATTTAGAAATGTGGCCGAGGCAAAAAGAAATAGCCTGCGGAACGCGCCTTACTGATGCGACTCACTGGGAATTCTGTTACACCGACAACATTTATATCTACACTACTATTATAAAGAGGAAAGATTTGTATTTTTGTGTGTATGTTTGTAATGAATAAACTCAAAAAATACTGGACTGATTTGGCTGAAATTCAAAATGAAGATAGATTATACCTTGGATTAAAACATAGGCTACTTTTTATCCCGAAAAAAATTATAGTTCCCGCGGGATCTTGAAAACTAATTCCACGCGAAAGAAGTCGCGAGCATCAGCTAGTTTCAGTATACATGAAAAAATTTATGAAAGTATTCTACTAATCGAGCCCTTTCATTTGATACCCATATTGAGGGAGGTGTGAAAAAATATGTAATGCGCCATTTTGTGGCGGCGGCCATCTTGGACCGATTTTCATCAAACATAGCTAAGAACACCCCCGACTAATTCACCTTTCAAACAATAAAAAACAATTGAAATCGGTCATCCGTTCGGCTGCTGCGATGCCACAGACAGACACACACAGATAAGTCAAACTTATAACACCCCGTCGTTTTTGCGTCGGGGGTTAAAAATATGTTCTGCTCTGCTGCAAATCTCGCGAAAAAAGAAGTAGATGAACTACGAGATGTCGGGAGCGTTGACGTCCTTATGTGGTTGTAACCTACCCACACAAACGCAATTTTTAGTTTTTTGTTAGTGCAATTTTTCTGAAATGAACCGCTGAGGTGTGGAACGCTCTTTCTGTACCTATCAGTGTTTTCTGCCACGTATAGTTTGATTATATCTTCAAGGCAAGAGTGAACAGGCATTTCTAGGAAAGCGCTCTCCAACCTAGTCAAACACAGGCCATGCATTTATAATATTGATAAAGGATCCTTTGCTACGGTGTAATAAGCGGTCATTTATATAGGCGACTATTTCTGGGCACGCGACATCCAACACTGTTACTATCGCGACCAGACACTTGACTAATAGGATGTGGAAATTCTTTCTCTTTCTACTGAAATCTGAGAAAACCCCATTTTTTATTTTCGGAAAAGAATAAATAATATTGTGTTGAAAACCAAAGGAAAATAAATGAAATGTTTTTTAGTTTTTTTTTCTGTCACGTAGTGTGAAGAACGCAGTCGTTCAAAGTCCGAATGTACACGGTATACGAATAGGTACAAAGCAGTGATAGCTAAGTGGTTAGGACTGTGGTCTCCTACATTAGTAGTCGCTGGTTCGATCCCGGGCACGCACTTGTGACTTTGGACTTATGTGCTTTTTAGCAGTTAAATATCACATTCAACGGCGAAGGAAAACATCGGAGGAAATCTGCACGCCTAAGAGCTCCATAATGTTTTCAAAGATGTGTGGAATCTGTCAGTTTGCATTAGATCAGCGTGGTGGACTATGTATGGCATATAACTCTACGTTTAAAGGAGACCTTCTCAGATGTCTGTTTCGTTTGTCTAGGGCTAAGTTCGACTGCAGATAACGAGGGGTTCAGTTCGCGGGTCGGGTCAAAAAATGTCTCACTATTAGCCCGGAGTTAGGAAGTTGACGGCGAGTCACCCTCGTGCCTCAGAGAGCAGGTAAAGCCGTCGATCTTGCGCCTGATCTCTCTCGGATGTTGTTGTGTCGGATTTTCCGTCCCATCGGACTATGTGAGGGAATAGATTGGCCGCCGTGGCCGGATTCGGTCGGGAGGACATTATCAAAGGACACCTGCGCTCAGAAATCAAATTACATGATATATCACTTCGCTGGCAATGTAGTCTATAGCAAGCCCCAATAGGCTAACGGTTAAGGGTGCGGGCTGAAAACTGAAAGATCTACGGTTCGATTCCCACCCGTTGCATTAATTATTATCGTACCCACACCTAACAAGCTTTTCGCTTATTTGGACGGGGAAAAGAGAATAGTAGTCAAGTTGAGCTCAAGTTGAGCCTTATAACATTTTTTTTTGTTAAAAGAATATCAGCCAAGCTTCCTAATATCCTCCTATCCCCTCCAAATAAGCGGAAAGCTTGAGCTAGGAGTGAGTAAGACAATAGTGCAACAGGTGGTCTTTTGGCGTGTTAAGGTGGACTCCACACTAGAAGGCCTGTATCGTGAGGTCCGAAAATAGATTTATAATTTAGTTGGCGCGGAAAAGTGGCATCGTGTTTTATTCAAATGCATGTTTTTTCGTTTGATAGATGAGCCACGGTTTTTATTAGATGCAGCGGATCCGGGTACTGCAATAAAGAAAATTACGATTTGACAGTTATTCATATTTCTATGTGACATCATATAAATAACCATTTGCATTCCGCGGAATGCACGCACAGGTTTGAATTTTAATCATCGAATTATAAGTTTCAATTTTCTCTAGTGCACTGCCGTGGTGTTCTGACGTCTGCGTCTATTGTAAGACCTAGGTTTCGAACCTGGGACTTCATGATTCATAGCCGAGTAAGCCAGCCAATAATGAGAGAGTATCATGTGTCAGCTGATCCTTCTGATACGCTCGTGATTATTCACTAATTACATTAGGTATGTCTGACAAACTGACAGACCACCTGCTAGGTGGACCGACGAGCCGATTGATACATGTGCCGCAAGATCGAACATGTGGAAGTCTATACATGAGACCATTGTCCAGCTGTTTAAATAAATGAAATAAATAAAAGCCTTCTATTTATCCTTAATAAAATTAATGACATAAATTCATGGCAGGCATTAATTTTTAACATTATTATACAAATTATATATTTTACTTATCATATAGTAATAAAATTTTAAAATTGGGTATTTTATGTTATAATTGGGTAACTGTATTTAAATATGTCATCATTGTAAATGTCAGGTCCTTTAAATGCTATAATTTAAGGATCTCTCATTGGGAAAGGCCTCAACAGCTGGACACGCCTTTACTGTCCAGCTGTTTATCGTTTGATAAAGAAGATATCTGAAAAGTATCAAACTTTAATGCTTTATTGTTTTTAATCGACTTCCAAAAAGGCTTTCAATTTGTCGGAATCTTTTATTTTTTTATGTATGTTCCCCGATTACTCGAAGACGTCTGGACCGATTTGGAAAAATCTTTTTTTGTTTGAAAGAGTATATTTCCCAAGTGGTTCCATTGTCATCAGGTCAGGATCTGATGATGGGATCCTGGAGAAATCGAGGGAACTCTTCAAATTTTAAAGGCACAATCGATATACTTTGTAGTGGCGTTTGAAGTCGGTTTTGTAAAAAGAATTTTTACGTTTATAATCAATCACAGACAAAGTTTTCTAATAGGAACAGGCTCAGGTTTTTGTGAGTTACATTATTATAAATCGCAGCCAGGAGTATGTAACTGTAATAAAGGTAGTCACAAAAAGCTTTTTGCCATGGTAAGGGTAATTTTCAGTTTTTGCCGCCCAACCTTCCGGACCGTGTCGCATCTATTCATGCTAGCCGCCATATTGGATGCGCACGCGCCGATGAGCGCCAATTAATTAATACATGCCCTTACAACTCTATTAGGCACACATTTGCGACATGTCGGTCGACAAAAAATTTCTATAAACAACTCAATACATACAAAAAATAGAAGACACTAGGCGATGTTACGTTGACACGGAAAGTTGACAAGAAAAATCCACTATGTTCGCAAAGCTTTCATCCTCAAGGCTCTTGAACTGCTCTATGCAAGGCTTCAGGTTCTAGAACATGTAAACAGTTGCAAACGCAGCTTGTTCAGTGGCATCTTCCAATCTTATCTGTTAGCCCGCACTACGGGGCAAAGTACTCTTCAACTTTTAGTTCTTTCCTATCGAAAATGGATGTCTATTCGCTGCGTAAACGTCGCTTCGACATGTTACGCTGGCGCTTAGTACTTCGGAGTTACCTCGAGATATCCCGAGGGAACCTCATACAAACGCAAGTAAATTTTTTATAGAGAGGCGGTAGAAAATAATATCTGTCAAATATTAAGTTTATTCTGTATTTTATTCATTCATTCATCTCAACTCATCGCTGGTCCATTGTGCACAGGTCTACTCTGGAATGAGAGAAGATAATATATAGTTTGAGAAAGAGAGAAAACTATTTTATTTGATCAATACAATTAAAATGAAAAAACGTATCATAAATAATTTATCAACTAAAATAAAAATAGCAAAATTAAATGTTTAATTGAAATAAAATTCAATGCCTTGTTTGTATGGAGCGCGCTTCGAAGAAACTTCTGTTATTGCTGCAAAAAGTTGCAAAACAAAAAGTCTCTAGCATGTTATCGCGCTAACGCTGGCAGCGCAGACGTGTTTTTGTGATGTGCATAGTTTTTTAATTTATGATAAGAGTCACACTCGGATTGGTTTGCGAGTAGTTGGTGAGGCAGCTGTTTTGCACGCGACTTCACATTATCTGATCGTTTCTTCTCTGTTTACTGTTTATAAAACGCAACGTCTGGCTGTCTGGCCACTATACATGTTGATATACTGAACTAGAAAACTAGATCTAGATTGATGCCTTCACTATTGAGCCTGTGTTTATTTAACAATTGTTCGTAGACTGTATTGAAATATAGAAAAAAACTTTATCTAAAATAATGGGTAATATTTTAAGAAGGTACAGATACTATTTTAAGTAGGTACACATATTATAAGAGCCACAAGTTGGCCTACATGAAATAAATAATTATGAATTTGAATATAGCCAACTACAAATTTTTTGTAGTTGGCTCTATCAAATTGCTCATAAGCGAAACTCACACTAACGAAACAGATAAAGTAAATACAGTTATAAATTTATTTATTTATTTATTATACATGCAATGTATTATCAATATGCAAAATATCGCGCTATATTAAATTGATTACATGCAATTAATTACACATAATTACAATGCGCTGTAAGTTATTTGAATTAATTATGCAGTGTGTGTGATTAGCACATAGACTACATTTTATCCCGAAAAATAAAAGAATAATATAAGAATAAATTATTGTCATACCTAATTTCATGGTTCATTAATTAGTCTGAATCTGATTTTTATCTTATCATTTTTAATAAATAAAATTATTATAATTAAACCAGTTACCAGATTTTGTACTAAAAAATTGCACAATGTCAAATTAAATGTTGCACCTTTCTGGACTTTCCACTCGAAAATTCGAACTCAATATTACAGTCAACGAGAAAAATGCTTGTAGTAAATTTCAACGCCTGCGTCTATAAATATTTATGTTTTTATAGTTACCAATACATAGATAAAATTGGTCTGATAAAAAAGAGCGACCGATCAAATGTCTACCGATTAAAAATTGACCAAATCGGACGCGCGCGCATTCCGCCCGGTGCGTTGACCGCGCTCGCGTCAAAGACGATTTTTTTGTACTCTTTCCCACCGCTTGCCCACTGCGGATTGACAATCGTAAGGTGTGAATGTCGGGAGGCATTAAGGTTTCGTAATCTTGAGTAACCTGTAAACGTCCAAACTCTACATGTGTATATGCCTACGGCGAAGAACTTTGTAATATAATCAAAGGTCTACCCACCCGCGTGTGTGGTATTGACAACTTATGATATTGTACGTAGGAAGGTATTTTAATCATTTGTTAATTTGATTATCTTTTTGGGCAGTGATAGTCACTGACAATAAATAATAATCAGTGTGAATGGGTCACCTAAAACAACTGTTAATACCCAAAATTTTGCAAAATAAATATTTGATTTGATACATGTAGCTAATACACCCAGTTCCTACCACGCAGTTCGTAGAGCGGATGGTCATTGGGGCTCCAAGGTGCGGGAGTGGCAGCCCCGTACCGGTAAGTGCAGTGTTGGCAGGGAGGGAGCAGGGAGCCGCTGGATTCAGGTGACGCAAGACCGAAGCATTTCCATGCAAGAGGCCTTTGTCCAGCAGTGGACGGCTATCAGTTGATAATAAATAAGAACAAGAATACCGCCTAATACGCTCTGCCGTTGTTATACACCATTTTCCTTGAGGGACGTATGGCCTAGTTGTGACAGCGCATATCACACGATCATAAGCAACGTTGAATTATATGTAACTGATACAGGCATCTCCAAATTATTTAGGCTAACAAGTTACGCTCTGCTAACGACATAAAGCGATTTCCATTATGTAATAGTTATTTATATTCCAACAACGTCACATATGACATTAAATACAGCAATCACAACATCCTGTACTACCTTCCTCTAGTGCCTTCTTAGCATATTCACAGGCATCGATCATTTTTGTACACTATAGGGAAGTACACTTCCTGACTAATAAATAAAATACATAAAGAATGATAGATAATGTGGCCGCCTAATCACGCTTACATCGTCTGTAAGACCTAGACCATACAGCAGACAAATTGCCAGCAAAATGCAGATAATACATATTTTGTTAGAGTGAAAAATTAAGGTATGGATTAAAGACATTAAGAAATGATACGTTTTAAAGTCTCTTTCTACCACGTCCAAGTATGTCCAAACCTTGTAGAAGAAAAGGTTCGTTACCGAGTGGAATTTGATCTTACGACCTTCCAAATTTCAGTCTGCCTTCTCCTTTGAGCTTTTGGTGTATGTCACACGCACATGTAAAGCCACATATCGCTAGTGTGATCCTAGGGTAAGCGACCGCAGTTTGGCGGTATGCGATGTGCGTATTTCGCACCATAGTTTATGGCGTACGTACGTGGGCTTGACACTCGGGCGGTCAAGGGCAAATCGTCCGCCCGTCCTCAAGGTCGCGCCTTCGACCGAGCCTTGAATTTCGCGAAAATATTTACTCTACAACGTACTAAAAGTTGATTAGACCAAATACTGCGCAGTCGACCCTCAACCCATACAAGAAGGGCCCAGTTTTAAAATCACATTATTTGGACTTGAGACGTTTTGAAAGTATCATCTGTATTAGATATTAAACAGATATCGATACACTATATTCGTGTTAGATAGGACAAAGAGACAGCTTTAACCATACGTACGTTAATAAAACAACGTACGGCCTAAACGAGTGAAAAGCTAGAGATTTGTATTATATGTTATAGATATGTATTACGTCAGAACATCCATCTATAGCGAAGGAGTCAAAAGTTTTGTATAAAGGAGCTAGTTATGAATAAGAAAACAGAAAGAAAAATTCATAAAACAATCCATATCATAGAAAACAGATCAAATCGGTTCGGAGTGTGTCCCAGAACCACCCAATAGCCAGTCTATATGCTAAAATCTAGATAGATCTCTTTGGATACTACTTAAGAATGCTAAGCCTTCGTCTCGCCGGGGACGTTGCCATTTGAGGTACTTTTTGTTTCAACACATACACATTACATTTTTACACACATTTTATATGTATTATCAAGACTTATAAATTGCAATTCATTTGAATTTGTAAGTCGTAGATTTTGTCTCGAGTTATTTCCTTACTATAAATGTCGTTATGCCAAATTTTTTGAATACTTACACGTTGTCTGGATATGAAATACTTCATTAGAATCCTTACTAATATTATAAATTGGAAAGTGTGTTTGTTTGTTTATTGATTTGTCCCTTAATCACGTATCAACCTAGATCGACGTGATTTTTGACAAGGGTATAGTTGAAGACTTCGATAATGACGTACGTTACCTTCTATCCCCGAAGAAGAGAAGGTTCCCGGTTCCTGAAAACCTAACTCCACGCGATCGAAGTCGCGGGCAAAAGCTAGTCCTAAGATTGTAAATGAGAAAGTTTGTGATGATGGATATATGGATGGATGTCTGTTACTTCTACACGCCTAGGGAATGCAATCTCGATCTCGCGAGATCTCGTTTTCGCGAGATCTCGGCCTTTTTTAGCGAGATTGATCTCGGCCGAAAAAAGGGCGAGATCTCGCGAGATTAACGAGATTGCACTCGAGCATAAAAAAGTCTTATTCGAAGCGCGGACTGACACTGACGGAGTTGCGACCTGTCGGTTTCGTTCGGTGGGCGAATTAATTTTTAAATTACTAAAAGATTTGCGTTTGATATTAGAAGAGAACACTGGTTGTTTTTTTCATTTGTTATTTCAAATTCAAAATTTATTTATTTCATGTAGGCCAACTTGTAGCTCTTATAAATCTACCACCGGTTCGGAATGCAGATTCTGCTGAGAAGAACCGGCAAGAAACTCAGCAGTTGCTTTTCAAAAAATAAATAAATTTCTTTACAATAGGTAACCAAACTGTGCTATGTATACACTGCCCTCGTAATTGAAAACACAGTAACTTAAAGGTAACTTCTATGTAACTTACTTTGTTTTCAATTACGAGGGCAGTACAGTGCTTCCACGGTGATTTGATTGAAACGTACGTCAAAGTTTACTACTTAGAAGTTTATTAAAAAATTATAGACAATCTGATTCATAAGTCTATTGAAAAAATTCGTGAAAATAATGTTATAAGATAACATTTATTTTCACGAATTTTTTCAATTTATCTTATAATACTTATAATTTTTATTATTTTTTTTTCTAATTTATTCAAATATTGTGATTATTTGCAAAAAAAAACACACAAAACTGCCAATCTCGCGAGATCTCGAAATTGGCGAGATTTCGCAGTATTGTTATTTACAATCTCGCGAGATCGCGCTTGAGCCCCAATCTCGCGAGATTTGCATTCCCTATACACGCCATAACGAATGAACCGATTTGGCCGAACTTTGGAATGTAAATAGGTCATACCCAGCATTAACACATAGCCCAAATTTTATCCTGAAATTAAAGAGTTCTGCGGGAATTAAAAAACCTTAACCCACGCGGACGAAGTCGTGAGCTTTACCTAGTAATTGATATTTAAAGTTTATATATTAATTACTAACTATGTAATATTTGGCGAAGTTTGCAATGTTGTGCAATTTTAAAAACCTTTGGACTTAATTAACAGATTTTTCCTCTTTGCTTTGACAATTCTACGAAGTTAATTTGCATAAATACTCGTAGTATTACCTAAATGATGACTAATTTTATACGTGAATGGAACATGTAAAGGAAAATTCTAAATAAACGAAGATAAATATCTACCTTTTGCTCTTTTAATTAACGGTTTAATGTTTTTCATTTTGGTATACTAGAACTCTCAAGTTCTCGACAGATGTAATGCAAGCCTTTGAACTGCAAGTCGCCTGCAAAGTTATAGTTTAGTGCAGTTTTACTGCAGTTGACACAAATCCATCGCAACTACTAACTTGATAAGCCGTTGTGTAGCCCGTTGTGGTCCGTGATTACATTTTTATTTATTTATCTATTTATTTATTTACTAGCTGGTGTACGCGACTTTGTTCGCGTACTTTAAAATTTATGGAACCTGCTAGAATTCATACGCTTAGCTGATGAAAAGAATCGCTCTAGCAAGCATAGTATGTGCTTGGTATCCAGCCTTATTGTGATAGAAGAGTTATTGTAACTGGACATTTTCCACACGGTTGAATTTATCTTCTTACGAAAATTCGTTTTCAAAATATGACGAATTCCGAAAGGGATGAAAATGAAAAATGAAAACGACAAATTAAAAAATAAACAATTCAATTTAGATTTAGCCGATAACCGTATCGCAGAGTAATTTCAATTACGTAGGGGAAGACTTTGCAAATTAACTTTTGTTGAGGATTAAAAGTTTAATTTAACTGTTGAAGTTCGGTTTAATTTATTTGAACAAAATGGATCCTTTTGGAAAGGATTGGCAAATTAATTATTATTAATTTAGCTTCCTACCCAGCTAAAAGGTTGTATACCTACGTTCTATCCCCACTTAATATCTATTATAAATGGGAAAATTCGTTTTTTTGCTGGTTGATTTGTTCTTCAATCACACAACAACTTCATATTTTTGTATCAATATAGTTATAGTGCTTTCACTATAACTTAGAGAGATAATGATTATCTCTAGCTTTTTAACTACATCTTTTATCCATGCTTTTATCCGGGGAAAGTATTCTAGCGGGTTCCAACTCAACGCCAACGAACTAACAACGCTTAGAATCGCAACGTGGTGATAAGCCATTTTTAGTAAGTCTTTAACGACCGACTGTGCAGTTTCGTCGCGTTAGTACGAAGAGCTCGCAGAAAATGACAAAAATTGACGTAGTGAACTAGTGAGCGTGTCGTAATTCATCACAAACCATCAAAAACGTATTTATCAGTACCAATAACAATAATTACATTGCACTCACACATTCATTGGTTATTTTAAGTTTACATTTGGCGTGGTTTCTTAGAAACTACTGTTCTAAGCGTTACCATTCGATGCTCAACGCTGATGAAATAGCAAGCAAAAGCTAAAGTAACGAATAGATCTAACCCCTCACGAATGAAGCCCTCTCCCTCCCCTTTAAGGGCGCCGACATAATACGTTATTACATCAAAGACAGATTTTAATTTCACATACGTCGGTTTGTAATTGGGTCTACAATGTTGATGACGTAAGATTGAAATCTCGCCGAAACCTGTCTTTACCTGAGACGCGATATGTATCTCATGTAATGGGTAAGCGGAAAAACATAATGCTTGAGGAGTTTTGCCCTTTTCTGTATAGTTACCCACTCGGACGGATTTTTTCTGAGTGTTAGGTCAAGCATCTATTGAATACAAGCTATAAAAAAGGTATAAGATGTATTGGATAGAATCACGCGTTAGTTTGCGGAAGTTCATGATAAGCAAGAAAAGGTTAGAATTATTGTGCTATAATCCGCCAATAGAAAAAATCTGTATGATCAAACATGCTGTTATAAGCTAAGCACCGCTTACCTCCCCAACCAAGCAAGAAAGCAAAGTTCCCAAACTTTTTGTATAAAGGTACAAAAAGTTATAGATGTAAGGTAAATTAACGCTTAGTGATCATCAATGTACAGTGATTGTAACTTTCAAATCCTGTAGACATACTATGCATTTGCATATAATCAATGAAATCAAAATGAACCTGCAGTGAATAATACACATTATGTAATTTACATTCTTAGAAAGATTACACTGAAAAATCGAATATGTCTTAGTAAATTACCTCAATAATTCTCACGACATAGGTAATATTTTTGTCTATGACGGGAAAATAAATCTTCACAGGCGTGACAGGAAAGTCAAAAGGATATTGCTATTTTTTCAAAATCACTTTGGCGGATATCCAAACCGTCATCTTGCACCAGTTTTACATATCGTCGGGGATAGTGCAAATCCGCGTAACTAGCATTAGTAGGTACATTAAAATCCATTTTCATACGCTTGTGTTCAAATCAAAAGCACGTAAGTGTCGTAGCGACTAAATTAATCACTTTAAAAGATGTTTATTTTTATCAATACATAGAACACATGAGTTAATATATTCTTTGTTTAAAAATTAGCCCAATAGCCTTAGAAATAAGAAAATAAAGTTTTAACCTTCCCCTGTAAAACTTGGACTAGTGTAGATCCGCGGTTTTTACCTGTGTACATTCGCGGTTTTGCACTATCCCCGACGATATTTTGTAGACTAGATACTCATAATACGGTTATATAAACAGGCAGTTTAAACCACGCTAAGATATATTCGAGCTTACAGGCTGGCCGTAAATGTGACTGTACTGCACTCGGAAAACTGTCCCCATATAAATGCACTGACAGTAATGTTTGCACCAGTCTCTACCCCGGCGTAACATAAATCCGGCCTTAGACATGTTTGTATATAACTAAATTGCGAACAAATTATTGCGAATAAACTGGTAAATAAACAGACCGGGAATCTCTCAGTAGCTAATAAAATTAAAGGACGAACTTTATTTAAAGCGGTAAAACGATTTTTATGATCTGTATCGCTTTGTACATAAGTGTTATTTTCAGTTGAAGCGAAAAAAAAAAAGACTTGTGTGGTTTTATCAAGAAATACGACACGTAAGTCGCTCGAGCGAAGGAAAATAAACAAGTTGATCATTTTATTTTCACCGCAGCCTTGGCAGTGAATGTATTTATCTCGAGGCGTCCCTTATACGACTCCGTACACGGTAAAGTGTTCTAAACTGAAAATAATCAAAATAGAGATGGGAGAGAGAGATCAAGTCCTGATATTTTTCTTATATTTTCTCCCTATTTGAGGAGCGAAGCCACAGAAAAAAGCTAGTATTATTATTATAAATGCGAAAGTTTGTTCGTTTATCTGTTGATTTGTTGTTTAATCACGCAGCAATAAATCAACGGATTGGCGTGATATTTGAC
Organism: Hipparchia sbordonii; assembly: GCA_038048805.1. Classification (NCBI taxonomy): domain Eukaryota; kingdom Metazoa; phylum Arthropoda; class Insecta; order Lepidoptera; family Nymphalidae; genus Hipparchia; species Hipparchia sbordonii. The sequence continues at coordinate 1,929,278 of JBBIWI010000007.1, forward strand.
CTAGAGAGAGATAGAGGCTAATTTTAATCCCGGTAAAGCAAAGGATTCCTCTTGCGAGATTCTTAAACATCTTACTCCACAAGGAAGAAGTTGCAGGCAAATACTAGCGTTAGTACTATATTTTGATACTATGTGAGTTAGGCAAGTTTGGCAATGTAGGGTCTGATATTACATTACTGCTTTTTGCCCACAGCTTTCCTTGAGCTTGCGGTCTGGGGTAACCTTACTTGACTTTCTTAGTGTTGAGATCAGGCTATAAATAGACGCCTTTGAATTGACTCCACATCTGAAACAGTTTAAGGACACGAACAAATCTGAAAAATTCCAGTGAAATTTTGGACTAATGTGTCGTATTAAAATGTTAGCTCAGGAAAGCGCGAAACCTGAGTGGACAGAACGTCAAAGATATGTTTCCCGTTCGCGAAACAATACACGGATCGATAAAAATTGACAATTCTTTGTTACATATTATTGCATTGTATAGGCCTCCAAGGAAAAACACTCTGCATTTCATACAGGAATTAGATTTATTACTAAAAGAGATCCCAAGAAATGAGGATTTAATTGTCATCGGAGACATAAACATAGACATATCAGAGGCCAAATTAAACGCAACTTCAATAAATTATAAAAACACCCTGTGTGAACACGGGCTGCAATGTGCAATACCTACGACGGAGATAACTCGAGAAGCGATCGTGAACGGCCGCCTCGACCGCTCGTGCATCGATCACGCGTGGGTGCGAGCGAGACGGCGCCACATGCAAGACAATGCGCCGGCGACTTCGTTCCTTCTGGAGTGCGATATCTCCGATCACCATGTGATAGGCGTTTCGCTTGACATTGACCGTGAGTTACGCGATTATGGTACCGATACCGGTAACAGTAAACTTATTTTAAGTGATAAATTAGTTAAAGAAAAATTGGATAAGTGTGACTGGACTCAATTCTTACTTATTTTATGCCCATTGTTATTATATAATAAAATATATACTGTATTTAGCGATATTTATAGGGATAGTATGGTACGGAAAACGGTAAGAAATACGAGAATAACACAGCCGTGGATAGACAAAAAGTTATATTTCATGATTGTAAGAAGAGATAGCTTGTTTCGTTCTTGGAAAGCCTCGCCGGAGAATATGAATAAGCGATTAGAATATACTAAATTTAGAAATAAGGTAAATAAACTTATAAATACTGCAAAAAATAATTATAGAAGACAAGAAGTTAAAAATTGTAACGGAGATTATAGAAAAGTGTGGCTCACGGTGAATAGTTGGTTGGGTCGGATAAAGCCCAGTGTTGATAGGGTAATTATGAAATACCTAGGTAAAATAAATAGTATTTATAATATATGTAATGAATTTTCTAAAACTTTTACTCAGGAAATCCACAAGATTAAACACAGATGCTCAGTAAAATTTTTGGATAGAAAATCTTATGTAAAAATTAGCGAAGTTTCTTTTAGATATGTAAAAGTAAGTGCCATAGATATAGAAAAAATAATTTGTAAGTTAAATAGTAAAAAATCCCCTGGCTATGATAAAATTAGGGTACAGGATTTAAAATATTTAAGAAAACAGTTGAGCCCAATCTTAGCGAATTTTATTAATATGTGTATTGAAAAAGGGTTATATCCAGATCTGTTAAAAAAAGCAATTATACGTCCCATCTACAAAGGTGGCAGCCACTTAGATTATACCAATTATAGACCGATAGCCATACTATCTATTATTAATAAAATAGTCGAAAAAGTTGTGGTTGGCCAGGTGTCGAGGTTTCTAGAAAAGCATAGTATACTAACCGATGCACAGCACGGTTTTAGGAGAGGTCGGAGCACAACAACGGCTCTCACCCAATTTGCAGATGAAATAAATTCTTATTTGAATAGTGGCATGCAGGTAGTGGCACTATTTATTGATTATAAAAAGGCTTTCGATACGCTGGATAAAGATGTCTTACTTCTAGCCATGGAAGAGTGTGGGATCGCAGGTCCGACAAATGAATGGTTTCGTAATTACCTGTCCGACAGAACCATACGCACTGCTATTGATGGTACCACGGGAGACGAGTGGGACGTAACATTAGGTGTACCGACTGGATCAATATACGGTCCTGTAGGCTACTTGATGTTGGTTAATAGCGTAGTTAATGTTATCAAACAGTGTCGAGTATATATGTATGCGGATGATATGTGTTTGTTGTATGCCTCGAAGGATGTAAACGCGGCAAGCGACAATATCCAATCCGATTTCGAAAATGTTATCAAATGGGCGCACGATAATGGTATTATCATTAATATGGAAAAAACCAAATGCATGCATATATACTCGCCACATAACAGAAGGGCTAAAAATGTGCAGTATAAGGACATAGGTATATTTGGTCACAGTTACGAGTGCTTGCATAACGATAAAAACTCATGTAGATGTCAGCAGCTAGAATACGTAGATAAATATAAATATTTGGGGTTACACATTGACCGACACTTTAATTGGAAGACTCATGTAACGGTAGTGTGTAATAAACTAAGGTCTGTATTGGGTCAGTTTTACCACCTTCATAGAATTCTTAATAAACGATCAAGGCTTGTGATGTATTATGCATTGGCAGATTCGGTCATTAATTATGGGCTTAGCGTGTATGGTCGGACATTCAGTACCTACCTTCAGGAAATAAAGAAAATTCAAATAAGATTGTTAAAACAGGTAATTGATAAAAAATCGAGAACAAAATACAAAGAAAATTATGAAAAACTTTTTAGAGATTTGAAAATATTGCCAGTAAATATAAGAACTAATTACATTATAGCTAAAGATAATTATTATTCAGAGAAATTTAAAAAACAAATAACTTGGAGTGTAAGCGTTAGAAGAATGAGAAAAAGTAGATTTGTAGTACCAAGAGTGACTAATTATTATGGTAAAAGACTAAGCTGTTATCTAGTGCCAAAGATATTCAACAATATAGACTGGCTTAGAGAGGAGAGGAAGGTCAGTGAAGGAGCCCTTAAAAATAAACTAAAAGAGATTTTTATTAAGGACTCTTTCACTGATTGACTATTGATTATTGTGAATTGTTAGTTTAGTTTACTTGTTTAGTTTTATTTTTGTTTACAGTTCTTGTTCTAAAAATGTAATTAGGTGCATTAGGTTTTAATTTTATTTATAAGAGCGCCAGCTCGCCATCAAACTGGCTGTCCAGTTTGGCGAGATATTATTCTTAAGCTTTTTGTGTACCTAAATCTAACAATAAATTAAAAAAAAAAAAAAAAAAAAATTCCGCCAGATTCGACCCTGAGCTAAAACAGTTCTATTACTCTTCGTAGTCGCACACTCCATTAATAAAGGTCGTTGTTGCATCCAACATGAAAATAAAATAAAAATAACGTGTAATAAAGTGTTATAAAGTGCAAATTATGAACACTATGAGCAACACTGCCTGGCTACTCTCTCTCCCTCTGCGGCTTCGGAACAGCTGACGTTTGTGCAATATTTGAACCTTTGGATAAATCGTGTTTTGCTGGTTGATGAAACCTTCACCCAAAATCCAGTCAACTATGGAGCCTACAATTCCCACTCGTGTCCATACGTAAGTGTAGCCTTCCAATCTGTCCGATCCTCGGCTTTTCTCCTCAGAGGGTCCTCAGCTCAGCATAATACTGTATGCTTAATACAAGAGCATACAGTATTATGCTCAGTGAAGGACCCTCATTCAGCTTTTGCCAAATATGGCACATATTATTATCCCGGCGATTCTGTTGCCAGGGGTGTTAAAATACCGAAGTTGTGGAAGCGCGCTAATCTACCTTAAAGTGACAGCACAACTTTTTAATAAACATTCTTTCTTTCCTGTTTTGGTAAGGAGAGGTCTTTAAACCCTTCTAATCGAATCGCGGAAAAGGTTGCATGTCCATTTAAAAAGCTTTTAAAATTAGCCAAAGTAAATGTAGCGTTGATAAAACGACTGGCGTTCAACTGATATGACAGTCAATGACCTGGCCACAGTTTTCTTTAACTGTTGGCTGCACCACAGGAAATGTTGGCAAACCGTTACTTATTGCTGCCTAAAAATATCGTGTGTTGGATATTTTTATACTGGGCAAAAATAATTTTGACGCGTTGGTCAATCTTGGCTGAATCATTGCCAAAAATATTTGCTTAACTCAGCTAGCCTAGTGATATTCGATTAAATGCAATTTCTGACTCCTATGGCGCAGTTGTGCATTTGCTTTAAGTTGGTCGTGCCGGGTTTTTGGCTGGTTCAATTCTAGAAGTAGGTCATTGAGAAACTGCTGTCAGTTTTCATGAAACGTTGGTAGAGTCTTAACATATCATAATGGTTGAAGCTCTTGAAGCCATTGGTATACATGAACTAAATCATTTAGAATATGACTTTGAGGCGCGTGATCTGTTGAGTTTAACGAGTCTTTCAATACAAAATTATTTATTTCATGTAGGCCAACTTGTAGCTCTTATGAAATGTCAAGACTCTATCGAGTCTCGTGTTTAGAACGTGATAAAAGTGGGAATTAATACCCGTTTTCATCAACGTCCCCTAACTTTTACAGGCTACCTAAGCTAAATTAGGTGACGCTTTCTGTCAACTTAGTTTTCACAAACCTTTAGGGAACACCTAAAGGTAAAAATTAAAATGATATTGGGTAAGGGATTGTATTTAGGGGCTACCTAAGTTATGAGCTCCTACGTGTGGTTGTGGTATTAGACGATTTAGGTATGGTTGGTGAAAATGGGCATAAGGACCTGTGTATCGATTCTGTAAAATCTGTATCAATCATTGCTACAGTCTCAATTGTGGGTGATTGGTTGAATTTCGGTATTCTTTCTACAACAATGCATTTTAGCCAATAGCGAGTGAGTATCGTCCAATCAGAGGCAATTGCAATCGTGCCGTAGCGATCATTTTTAGAGAATCGTTTACCTGTATATTTTTACCTCAAGCTATTATTACATGGAAGTGAATGGTTTTTTCACAAATTATACCACTTTCGTGGTAGACGAATTTATGTCAAGACATTAACTAGGGTTTTCTACGAGGTCGATGAACTCGTTTAATGAGATATCGTCTGGAAAAGTAAAACTGTTGAGGCTTCTTGGCCACGCGTCATTCACATAATCTCTTACCAACTTGAACTGTTTGGGTTCAAGGCAAAACTATGTGGTGTCTGTATTAAAGTATGTGATGCAAGTTTATAATATAAACATAAAAATTCTTTTTACAAAACTGACTTCAAACGCCACTACAAAGTATATCAATTGTGGCTATAAAATTTGAAGATTTCCCTCGATTTCTCCAAGATCCCATCATCAAATCCTGACCTAAATGACAATGGAACCATCTGGGAAGTATACCCTGTCAAACAAAAAAGAATTTTCCAAATTGGTCCAAGCATCTTTGAGTAATCGGGATTTATACTCTACAATCATATTGGGTTCAGCCTCTAGTTCTTCAGGAAAATAGCTCAACTTGGCTGATATTATTTAAAAAAAAAAACTACACCCATTCAGATAAATCGTATATTTAGTCGAATCATTTTCACAGAAAAGCAAACAGCGACCAAAGTGTAGCGAATCATTTCATTTCCAACTATTTTTGATAACTTGTTGCGACAAGAGAATTCGAATAAAAAACGCAGTGTTCACTTTCGGAATATTTAGCGTCGAGGCAAGCGGTTCCGGGTTCGATACCCGCTTTGGTCTAGATTATAAATGACTAAACATTTAGCCTGCCATAACATACCGCTCGTTGGACTACTATGGGTAAGCGAGCTAGATTCATTTCTGAAACCTCTACCATTGGTTTTAATTTCGTTCCAGACATTTATTATTTTTGGGCATAGCTAACAAAGATTTGTTTTAAGGTCAAACTTGCAGTTAAGTTTCTAATAAATCGTGTCAATTCATAAAATTCATTTATTTATTTGTGACTATGGAACAGTCAAGACGGTACGTACAAAAAGACGCTCATATCCCACCACAGAGTGGAATAGAAATATTACATTAGGAATGTAGACAATTTTATATCCATTCGGGAGATCAAATATGGAAAATGTAAGAAAAGGTTAGTTTGCCATAATCCGCGAACAGAAAAAATCTGTATGGTCAAACATGCAGTTACAAGTTAAGCACCGCTTACCTGTTTCCTCTTTATTGAAGGTTTGTTTAAAATTATATGAATTTGAGAGTAAATTAAAAGTTACAGGTTGGTAGGCTTGAGAGCACGCTCAGAGAGCGTACGAGGCTCGGCCACGCTACGCGAATTTTGGTCGAGTTTTGTTCGGCGAATTCGTAGTTTTAAATAAATATTGTTTCAAAGTTACACCATCTCAATGATTTACATACTATCTTAGCCTCTTCAACTTTAAGGATGTCACTTAAAATTAAATTAGGCTAATATTAAAAAAAAATGACGGTTCTTGACCGTAGTCAAAAGGGCTTAGGTCATCGACCAACTCGCTGGCCAAGATTACGTAGAACTAGGTTTGTTGCCAATAATAAATTAATTTGTATTAAAACGGTTATTTCATATGTCTTGTAGTTTGACTGCGCATGCCGAGATCACGGGTTCGATTGCCGGGTCCGGTCGGGCCAAAAAAAATGTAACGAGTTTCTCTATCAAGAAATTCTTAGTACTAACCCGGAGTTATCAAGTTGGCGGGGTGTCGCCCCCGTGCTTCGACGAGCACGTAAAGCCGTCGGCCCTGCGTCTGATTTCTCTCCGGTCGTATCCACCTCGAGAAATCGAATGCACCTGTGTTTGCGCGCACACTTGTGCACTATAATATCTCCCGTGCAGATGGCTAATCTCTGTGGAGATTGGCCGCCGTGGCTGGACATTATTATGTTAGTATGTACTCGTACTTAAAGTAATAAATAGCGAGCGGGCGAGTGTCCGTTTCCACGGCACGTGTTTGCGGTTCAAGGGCGGGCGGCGGTCGGTGAACCAGCGTTTTTGCGCGCCTGCGCTGTTTACACGCTGTGCCCTCGCCCGCGCCCCTATGAGGTAGTGTTTTGCTTTTGCTCAACTGACAACTCCCTTTAGAATAAATTGAATTACTTTTTATCCAACTACCGCAAAGACAAAAAGGAGGGATATGATTTTAGCAGTTATGTGTGTAATAGCGACTAAACTATTGAGCCAATTTTGATGAATATCTATGTTTCTCATTATGTTGCGGGTGACGTAGGGTACATGTTATAATAACAAAATGAATATGACGGATGTTATAAACAACTTTCCGTTGTCCAGTTAGTTTTTAAACTTACTTATTAATAGTTTGCCCAGCCCAGTTGGTCATCAGACTTTAGCCAATCAAGCCACGATAACGAGAAGGTCAGAACGTGGTCTGCGAATTCCACAGTCGTCGGTTCAAATCTCACTCCTTGCATGAGCTTTACTCTTATTTGGAAAGGAGAATATTAGTATTGTTTAACAACGGTTTATCTTCTCCGTTATCAACCGAAAAACTTCACTGCTGGATAATGGTCTCTTGCATGGACTTTCACTGATCGCAGTTTTACGTCGCCTGTATCCAGAAACTACGTGAGATTCGACTGGTATCGTCGATCCACGTAAGGATCTGCCAACAATGCTTTTTCCGATGCGAGGACGTCACTCTTACACTTTGGGACCCCAACGATCATTAGTTCCGTGAAGGATGCGCCCCACCCATTGGCACATCGGGAATCTTTGGTTTTCCAATTTGAATAGTTGACCACGCCGAGTGGAAGTGCCTGCAAGAGACCTGTTTCTACCCGTAGGCAACTAGATGTCCACCTACCTGCCTTGTTAATGTTCATCATCCCCCGAAGCTCATCATTGTAAAAACGCGAGCAGTGGCATGCGAATGCTAGTAGTGCAATTATGTTGCAATCGTTATTGCATCATTCATCAACCCTGAGCGACATGTCGGTTGCTGCAAGCAATCCTCATGTTTGTTTTTTGCTGTATTACGTTAAATGCCTCAAATGATGCGCCTTATTATCTTGGAGGTAAGAGCTATAATATATTATGCCGATTTTGCAAATGTGCAGTGCCGTGAATTAGGGTTGTACTCAAATTATATTTTTTAGCTGAAAAAGCTGTTCAAGCTTTTCAACAAGCCTTATGGAATGCACAAATGCTTTCATTAAGCTACGTTCGAGGAAGAAGTGGTAGTGGGAAGGGCAAATAACTCCGAGAGGCGGGATCGATTAGTGTTGGAAATCCAAGGTTCAGGTCTAGCGACCTCACAACGAAAAGGGCAATGTTGGTGGACCCCACTAGGTGGACTCTCTATATCAAACAAATTACAAGTAACCGCTGAGTCACTGATGGCATAAGTAGAGTGTAAATATTCCTAAAAGATCCTATGTATGTTCAGCACTGAAGTCGTCGATTTGAAGAGCTGTGATGACGCCAGCAAAAAAAGTTTCTTCTGGCATTTCTTATGATTTGCTCCTTCCAAAAAGGTTCCTACCAAATTAGAAAACTGCGAAATCCCAATCAAAATCTGGAATTTTAGGTTCTTCCTTTTTTTTTATTTGCAAAGGATTTGTTCATACTTGTATTTGCCTTCTTTTGAAAGATAGTTTTCCTTCCAAAAGAAGGAAATAATACGAATGAACAAAAATTTTCTGTCTTTGCATATTTCATGATCGTCCAAGTAAACCTCAATCTGACTTACTTAAATTCAAGGTGCTGACCGTTTTTGTATTGGCGAACTGTCAAAACAGCCTAAATAGTCCCTCTAAGTTTAAGCTACTCAGCCACGACGAAATAGACTCTCAGTGCGATGTAACTGCAGGCAGCCCTAAGTTACGCGCTTGTTCATCCAAAGCTTCAATTTGTCATTTGCGCTTCCTTGCATTCCTGAAGGATATTAGTCGGAGTTATTTGTTAACACGAGTTTTAGCTCGCGGTTTTAGTGCTTTTTTGCTTTTGAATGTGTTTTTTTTTTTTTTGCGTTTTGATTAATCGTCGAAATGTTGTGTTACGTTATTATTATACGTATACCTCGTTTAATAAAACCGGTCTAATGTGATTTGTTGAAGGGGTTATTACAATTGAAATTTTAATGTTACTGACCGCGAAATTTCGGTTTTATGGCATAGATAATTATAATTATTTGGGGTTATGATAATAAATGATACTCTTATTAAAACACATAGTTGAATGGCTTCATCTTTTGAACTTAATCAATTTGAGCCGTAAAAGTACTGTTCTGAATTACGGCTTATGTTTTTATATTAGTTATGACTAGGGATGTAAAGCGGTAATATTACTTTCGTAAAATTCGGTAATTTACCATATTTTACGTAAAATATAAATAAATTACGTAAATTACGGTAAAATTGGGTAAAATACGATTTAACTCTTACTAACAAAACTATTGTGACCCACACTTTTGCTTGATTTCGTGGCATAATTTATTAAGTGCACGTATAGTGCAGTCAGTCAAAACAATTCAACTGATCGCCGATCGGCTTGCCGAATGCTCACTGTTCAGTCGGTATGGCAACAGCGCAAAACATAAAGGCAAACTGCACTAAACGGCAACGTCGCATCGTGCGAGTCGCGCCGCGCGACTCGCAGTACGTAAGTATGTTTCAACTACACGCTCGTCTCACCCCCCGCTATACTTTTCAGCATACATACGTAGCCGGTAATTTTACCGTAATATATATAAATTACCGTAAAATATCCGTATTTTACTAGCTTTTTCGGTAAAATTACGTAATTTTGCAACCGTAGTTATGACTAGTGTTTGTCTATGACGTCATCATTTCGGGTATTACTATTTCACTCTTGAAATTAATCGTCATTATTTGAAATGATTGAAATTATCAAATAGTTATCTATTTGTAATATGAAATATCTAATAGATAGGTAGCTACTATGAAATTGCATTTACTTAAAACAATATGTAGTTACAATTTCCTATCCCTGGATTTGCCAATATTTAGTAATAAATTATTGCTAGATTTCTGTTTTTTTTTTGCTCCGTGATTTACCTACTCTACTATTTAGTTACGTTAGTGTAACTATTATTTTCTGTTTCTCAATTTTTTATTCTGATCTAATCTCACATCTCACCAACATCGTACTGGAACGCTTCATGCCACGGCAGCACATTTTTGCTGCTAGATTAATCATTTATAGGCTTGATTGTAAGCTCCTATTATAGTTGCAATTCAAATTGCCCCTGAAAACGATATTGCCCCTGCCAGTAATCCAATCCAGGACTTTTCATTTACTCTATCAGAGAGCTCGCAACTGCGTTGCACTATAATTGTCTTACCTACTCGTAGCATAAGCTTTCCGTTTATTGTAATTGTGGGTAAGTATAAGGCACAGCACTCACAACTGTAATAAGTCAGGGAGGTCCTTCTCTACTAAACTGTTCACTTATCTCAATGTCTTATACGATTGAAGATAAATCCGTATAATCGTGGATGTCCTGTCCAAATTAACAGCAGCACGCTAACGATCGTATCTACATGTTTGGTGGCACTAACTACTAACGCTCGCGTGGGAAGCTGACTCACTCGGACAGTCACCCGCGCCGGGCAAGGACGCTGCCGAGCAAGTGGAGTGGAAAATGATTAAGTGAATTATCATTATCATCATTTTATATGGCCGTGTGTGATGACTATTTCTATGCGCAGACCCTTTATGTTTATCTTTCCAAATACATCAGTATTCACTACTTATACCTTATTAACCGACTTCCAAAAAAGAGAAGGTTATCAATTCGGCCGGTATCTTTTTTTAATTATTATAGTCCATTTATCTTTAAGTAGTTGACGTCCGGGAATTCGAATAGACTTAGTTTTTAAAACCCCGTGGGAACTCTTTGATTTTCCGGCATAAAAAGTAGCCTATGTCGCTCTCCAGTTCCTCGCCTATAACCATGCAAAAATCACGTCGATCAGTTGCTCCGTTACAGCGTTATTGAAGGACAAACCAACAAACAAACGCACTTTAACATTTATAATATTAGTAAGGATAACTACAAATAACAAGTGTAAACTACTTTAAATATAAAAAAACAAGCTTTTAGCAGTGTGGTTATCAGTAGTCCCTGGATATCATCTAGGACAGGAGTAGATACTGTGAAGAAGTCGTGGGCAAAAGCTAGTAATTTCCTAATTACGATTACTTCTTACGGTCTTTATTCATTATAATTTATATCAATTAAAACGACACTCTAAAAAAAGCACCGTTATATAATTAAAAAAACATAAGCCTAATTAGAAAAGCTTTTTGAGTCATCAATATTAATTAGCTACTAATTTACATGTACATCATTATTATTGTATGATGTATTCGTGGTTTGATTTTGTAAGTAGGTAGGTAACGGTTCGAGTGTTTGCACATCGTCCGATCCGATAAATCGATATCTGACGTCCGTTACGATATCGATATCGGAATCAAATAAAGTGAAGCTATTTTTTTAACAGATTGCGGTAAACCTAATGTATGTACATATATATGTATTTTTCTGTTTACATATGTTTCACCGTAGCACTTAAACTACTGAGCTAATTAGGTTGAATGAGATGTCAATCGATTTGTTAATATGGTTCCAGATGATATACTCTAATTTTGCACATTACGCATTACTGTGCGTTGATAGATCAGTCTAACCAGTCATGTTTTCCTTTTATATATCGCTCATTTGCGACAAGAGTGACATAATTCAAAATTGACGATGAGAGAATTCTCTCGTTGTCGAGAGTAATGTTTTGTGGATGCGGTCTCGAAACAACACAGCGGCCCACAAAGCGACAGAGCATTAAGTCACAATTTCTATCGCTCTTATTTTTTTATGCTTAGCGTAATGTTGTTTTTATAGCAAAAAGTATAAATTTTCAACACTAAAATTGGTGAATTTTGAGTTATGTCACCCTTGTCGCAAATGAGCGATATTTAGAAGATAGACGGATATTACCTCCAATTTTTCATAGTCGGGTTTTAAAACTTCTTTTTGTTTTAGTCTGGTCTGTAGGTACTCAAACATAATACCATATTCTCCACAGTCAGAGTCAAGTCGGTAGAAAAACGAGGCAGTTAATTTTCCATTAAGTACTGTATTTTGTGTCACGAAATCGCTCATAGCTTGAAGTTGTCTATTTTAGGGTTCCATACCTAAAGGGCGTCAATGTTTTCTCATTACTAAACCACCGCTGTCCGTCCGTTCGTCTGTCAGCTAGCTGAAAATGAAAAGTAATAGGAAGATACTTCGACCGCTCCGTAGAACAAAGTCTCATCTGCTAAATTCATAACTTCAGATTTGAGCCTTGCAGATGTGACTTTTAAGGCTCAAAGGAGATCCTCCACGATTCATACACTTTTGGGCTAAATCTGAAAGTGCCGGCCAAAAAAAAATTTTGCTGTATTTCGTTAGAACTTGTCCCCCTAAACATTTTTTATTATGACACCAAAGCTGTAGAACCATTGACCTTGGTTTTATTTAAGTTTAAAAATCTGTATTTTTTCGAAAATATGAAGAGTTTCTAAGGCAATTTTTTTACTTTTTTGGAGTTTTGTTAAGTGCTCCCTATCCGATCCTGACCACACACCTAAAAATACCACATTGTGCATCTTGGCTGGAACTACCACGGCACCCCAGATGGTGGAATGGATGAAACACCATCTCAGATGGTGATTAAGGCTGACTGGGATCAACTCATTTGCGGAAATGATGATTGGGATGGTTTCAGTGGACTCCACTTGCCACATGCCGCAAACCTCGTGAGCCAGATCTAGATACTTTCGTTTTTCTCTGTCTCCACTCTCACGAGGTTTTCGAAATGTTGGATGGTGATGGCCACTAAAAATACCCTCGACTGTGCCCGATCCATCAGCACGATATCAAGCTTATTAACCAGGATCTTCCTGTCCGTGATGATAGACCGGTCCCAGTAGAGCCGTACCCCATCACGCTTAAGTTTTGGCACCGGTGTGTACTTATAGTCTTTCATCCAGGAAACCGTACTTCAGAGCTTCAAGCTCTTGGTGAAGGATTTTGGCTGCTTGGTTGTGCCTGTGGAAATACTCAGTGTTAGCAAGAGCCGAAAATCCCGATTGCACATGCCTAAGTGACTCACTGGGATGGCGAGAAGCTCAACAAATGTTGATAGTGCCATCCTTTAGGATGTACTTTCGGTAGTTCCGCGTCTTAACTACCTGATCTTGTACCTTCGGTTTCCCTAAAGAGGTCAACGAAACGCAACCATTGCACGGACGCTTCTTTATCCACGTGAGGCTCATTAAGAGAGACAAAACCATAGTAAACTCAGACAATCGCCCTGGAAGATACTCCGCCGTATCCTTATCCGATCATCGGCTGTCAACCGCTCATCATGAAGACAAAGGATCGTGCTCCATTGCCCCATACACTCTCCGAGGAAGTTTCGAACAGTACTATCGACTTTGTACAGCTCAAGGACCCTCAAGAACCATGAATGGGGCACCGAGTCGAATGCCTTCATGCATTGTTAATCCAGGCTGTGGGGAAATTCCGGCAAGTTAGTTTGACCAGTTGGCTTGCGATGAAGTCGATGAGAAGGTGCTTCTTAGTACCGCGACTATTGTACCGACATCCGTTCTGAGCCCCAGACATTATACTATTCTCGCCTACATGACGGGAAATCTTTAGGCTCAAAACGGATGTCAATGTCTTATAGATGCTAGTAAGATATGTGATGGGGCGGTACTTGTCAGCGGCATCGGTGGACTTTGGAGCTAAATTAGTGATTCCGTTGGTGAAAAGGCTCGGGAGTGCCCTTTGCTCGAGAGCTTCTTGGAATTGTTTAGCCAGATAGCATGGCAGAACGAAAAACCAGAAGTGATGCAGTCCAACATCCCTCCAGGACTTTTCAAGTTCGCGGCCCGGCGCACCGCACCAAGTACATCCTCTGGAGAGATGGTGACTGGGTTCATCGGCTATATTGAGGCACATGCTTCCTCTACCGCCGCAATCCAAGAGCCCTCCTCAAGCATCCATCCATCCATCTCTCATCTTCCATCTCTCTTGACCACACTCTTCGCCAAAAGGTGATGAGGTCAGCCGGGCTCGGCTGCTGAGAGGTAGAACAGACTGCTGGGTACTCCAGTTTTTATTATTATTATTAGAAACATTTCATTTGGTAGGAAAAAATACAGATTTTTAAACTTAAATAAAACCAAGATCAATGGTTCTACAGCTTGGGTGTCATAATAAAAAATGTTTAGGGGGACAAGTTCTAACGAAATACATCAAATTTTTTTTTTGGCCGGCACTTTCAGATTAAGCCCAAAATGGATGATGTCCTTTCAAGTTGTGAATTTAGCAGAGGAGACTTTGTTTTACGGAACGGTCGACTTGCAGAATGTGTATTTCTATTGGCGCTATAACAATAAATAATAATAAAGTTAAAAATTAAAGAAGGTCTCCATTAAACTTTATTTAATACTTGATCTTAATATAAGCTGGTGTGAAATCTTGTACGATGATACGGAACCCTTCGAGGGCGGGTACGACTCGCACTTGACCGGTTTTATTTATAGATGCAGCTCGTATTCCGCGAGGCCTTTAAGGGTTAATTAACATAATGTATTCAAAGGTAATGACGCATCCGTTGGTAATATATTATGTTGAATAATAATAATCCTTAGTTCGCACATTTAAGGAAAATCATACCGCCATGTCATTTTCTTGTGGTTACCTAAAGCAATAGACATTATCTAAATATAGCTGGGCTCATATTTCAATTTAGTTGGATTGTTTATTATGTTTCGCTTGCAGTTGTTATTAAACTAAAATTAACGTGAGTATAAATAAAACTACTAGCTTATTACCGTGACTTCGATCTCTTGGGATTCTGCTACGGCGCGGCAGCGTGATTAAAAATTTAGTAGTAGGAGCTTGCGAGTCGCGAAACTGATGTGGAAATGGGTGGGGCACATAGTTTGGAGAGCTGATGGTCGTTGGGTTCCCAAGGTGCTAGAGTTGCGACCCTGCACCGGGAAGCGCAGTGTTTGCAGACCCCCCACTAGGTGGACCGACGACGTCACTAGTCGCAGGGAGCCGCTGGATCCAGGCTACGCTAGATCAAGGACTGTGGAAGCCCATACAAGAGACCTTTGTCCAGGACAAAGTGGGTGAAAGTAGAAGAAGTCAAGGGAGAAGAAGTAGGAGTTCTTTCATACGTTTTCGGAAATGCAGCAATAGAAGAACTTCCATTGAATGGACGGACGATCTCAAGCAGCCGCTGGACACAGGCGTTACAAGATCGTGCTCTGTGGCGATCCTTTTAAGAAACCTTGAAGCTGTGGACATTTCTCGGTTAAGATCATGATGAATACTAAATGTGTTCAGAAAGCAGCAATACAAGTGACGCAACTCGTAAAACGATAGGCTCAGGCTGACGACCCCCGGCAGTATGAATTATTGAAATGTACTAAAGGTTAAGCCTGCTCGTAAAACGAGACCTATACTGGATCGCTACGAAACATCCCTGCGTCAATTTTATTTTCGGGACGCATATCGTTACTTTTCGGGAAGTGGAATTGTAAGGGTGGCTACGACTTCGTGTGTGTGGATGTAGACTTTTAAAAATCCCGTGGGAACTATTTGATTTCCCGGTATAGGAAGTAGTTTCTGCTTAATTTTGTCTCGATAAAGTTAGGTAAGAAAATCTTAATATATATGAAATTTAATGTCCTGACTAACTGATTGATTGACTTATATATATCAACACAGCCTCAACCACTTGAGTTAGAAGCTTGAAATTTTAACAGTAGGTCCCTTTTATGACATAGGTACCCACTAGGAAAGGATTTTTTGAAATGCCACACCCAAAGGGGTTAAATAAGGGTTTAAAGTTTTTATGAAAGTCCAACATTTTTCAAGTTATATCTATGAAAATCCGTATTTTGTCTTTCGATTAAAAATAAAGAAGTATGTGAGCCACAGTTTTTGGAAATTCCATCCCAAAACCTAATTCTACGCGTACGAGTCGCGAGGCAAAGGCGAGTGTAGGTAGTCAAGCCTCCAAGGCCGGCAGTCTGTCAGAGAACTTCTCCTCAATAATTCCCTCGTTGACACGTTGACGTTAAAGTTGTAATTAATCCGGGACGTCGGGATTATCTCGCAGAGGCGTCCTTGACCGACTTCAAGGAGCGAGAGGCCTTGTAGAGGCCCGCGCAACCAGTCTGACCAGACACTTGAACATCTGCGATCGACAAATACTCGTAGCTAATAGACTCAGATCGGGGACGGCCTCCGAATGGCATCCGACATTACCATTTTCTGTGTAATTATCAGGTTTCGCGTGAAAGCGAAACGACTTCCTTTAGTTATACTATGCACATATTTTTACTTTCATAGATTAACAAACCTCATTATTTATACATCATTTTGATTCGATACTGTATAATAAAATGGCAAAGTGTGAGTCAGACCTACACAGGAAAGGATCTGTACCATCGTACAAGATTTAACACCGGCTTTAAAGATTGAGTAAAAACAAAAGTAAAAAAAAATTAAGTTAGAAATAAACACTCTTTAATTTCTAACTTAATTTTTTGTTGGTTTATAGAAATACACTTTTTGTGAAAATTCCAAGTATCTACCTATTACGGTTCCTGAGATACAGCCCGCTGACAGACGGATGGAGGCTTAGTGATAGAGTCCTGTTGGCACCCTGTGGGTAGGACCTCAAAAAAAAAAAAGCAGAGGTCAAGAGTCCATACTGACTTTGCTTAATAGCAAATCTTTGCAATTATGCATTCTACAGTCAATCAATATACCTATGCAGTATGCAATCTCTATGCAACTTGTATAGTTGCTATTAAGTGGCGTCTGGGTACACGGTCTACGTTATTGACCTTTGCCCCCTAACAGATGACTCAAGTAACAACTGAACAGATTCCAAGAACAATGCTCGCCGCCCACTCGTTCCGCAACCGCCATCCGTTTACTATAATTAGGAAATACCTAATAATATTGCACAATCGAATATCCCTACACAATGTGTACATGCAATAAGGACGGTTGCGTCTATACAAAAAGACACAATTAAAACGTAACCACAGAATAACTACCTAAAGGTGCAGAAGATTCAATAACGACTCTTGTTACCACAATAAAGTGCAATTCAGATTGACACAGCGCTACTTGTCTACTGTCTTATTCACCTAGACTTGTCTCTCTTTCTATCACGTAACTGTTATCCCTTCGCACTCTTTGGATTTAGGCTCTTCAAAGAGGTACGCCATGTACTTGTAGCTCCGCAGTTTACTGTGGAGTGAGCCAGGCCTGACGTAACCTAAGTCTCTCCAGAAGGCAAGCTATCTGTATCACTATCTGCAATACTATTATGTATTCTCTAACCTCTATCACTACCTGCAGTATTATTATGTATTACTTGGTGATGCCAGAGACTTCGTTCGCGTGGATTGAGGTTTTTTAATACCCGCAGGAACTCTCTTATTTTCCGCGTTAAAAAGTAGCCTATGTGTTATTCCAGACTACAATATATCGCTGTGCCAATCAGTCAAATCGGTTTAGTCGTTACAGAGTGATTGAGAAACAAACATCCATCAATCCATCCACATATCAAAATTTTCGGATTTATAATATTAGTAGGATAGGATGTATTCTTATGTGACTCTATGCTAAAATAGAGTTCCCATAGTTGCGCTAGACGTATGGATGCGTGAGAAATATTTTTTGCCAAATTTCAAGGCCCTCCAGCTATCCTTATTCACAGTTTTAATATATCTACAAATCCTGACAGATAATTTTTAAAATTCACGCACACTTCAATAAATGAAATAAATTAAAAAAAGGAGGAGTTTCTCAATTCATCGGAATCTTTATGTATGTTCCCCGATTATTCAAAGATAGGAATATAGACCGATTAGGAAAATTCTTCTTTTGTTTCAAAGGGTATAATATTTTCATATTCATACCTTCCCAGGTAACCCATTTTAGTGACGTTTGAAGCAGGTTTTTTAAAAAGAATTTTTATGTTTATACACTGACTAGTCGTGTGAAAAGTTGTCTAACGACTCCAATACAAGAAAGTGTTACCTACTATATGTAAGTCATCGGAGATTCAAGGTCGACAGTTAACATGGCGGCCAACGTTCGATACGCACGCTCAAGATTAGCGCCGATGGGAAGGCATTCATTGTTTCACGTAGGTAATGAATCGATGGATCCAACTCTAATCACTTCCCGTGGTAACAATATAATTAGTGTCGACGTGAGAATCGTATTTATCGCATTCTTGTGTTGATTCGATTAACTTTTTTTAGTATTCCGTAGTCTATCTTACTATATAAAAATAAGTCGGGTTTTCCTTCCTGACGCTATAACTCCAGAACGCACGAACCGATTTCCACGGTTTTGCATTCGTTGGAAAGGTCTCGGGCTCCGTGAGGTTTATAGCAAAGAAAATTCAGGAAAAATTCCACGCGGACGAAGTCGCGGGCGTCCGCTAGTTAAATATATAAATATTTGAATGTGATGTAATTTTTGGCAGGTCGCGGCGCTGCAAAGTTTTTTTTGTATCGCCCGATAGGTTTGCGCTTGACGACAATCAATGCTGGAAAGAATTCATGAGGTCTAGGTTGGAGTGCGCTTGCCTTCAAGATGCCTATTCACACGCATGCTGGAAGAGTAGAACGTAGTTATTTTGTGGAACAATATGTCAACCTTACCGGTGATGTTAATTATTTATTTATTCATTGTAATGGTCAAATTAATTATTAATTTACGGAACCCTTTTCGCAGGCAAAGTTATTGTTATCGATGGCAGCACGTGCGTTTGACAGATAACGCGTTCAATCATTTTAAAACACTTTATTGAAGGATATTTTAACAATGCCATTTACGATTGAATACCCTGATAAATGATTCTGTTGGACCACACTTGGTCCGATAAAATTTCTTCTATGGCTATATCGATGTGACTATTCAAAATCTCAATAATATTCGGTTCATACTTTAGCCGGTCCATGAGAAATAACTTTAGTAAACTTTTTTAAGACCTCTTTAGCGCAGGTCGCTCCGCTATGGGCCTCTACGTGCAAGTCCCGAATTCGATTACCGGTAAGGGCAATCTGTGTAGTTTCTCATATAGCTTAGATCTGGGGGCTGATTCTGTAACTCAGTGCCTATCAACGACGATAGGCATTTTTTATCCAATGAAGGTTTGAAGAGAAATGTCATTTACTGTTTCATAGTAAACCTTCAATGGATAAAAAATATATATGTCAGTTGCTTTCATTTTTTGATAGGCACTGAGTTACAGAATCAGGGGGCTGGTCTGATAGGTTTCGGCCGTGGCTATTTACCTTTCCATCGGTAAGGATTATTCCCAAATGTGGATGACTTCCTCGCGAGTTTTTCTCATTAGTCACTAGTTAGGACGGATTAGGTCCAATGATACAATCTAATGCTCTATTTATTAGACTGTTCATAGGCTGTTTAGCGGATCTCTTACATAATTCCGCCGGTTAACATTATTGCCAAGTTCATGGCCGGTGTTTCTTTGACACCAAAGATATTTAAACTAAATATTATCTTAACGCCAGAGCAGATATTCGGATGACATCATAGATACAAAAATAATCGGTTTTTTTCTGTTATCCAATCCTGTGGTAAGGGTGTGGACTTATTATAAGAGCTACATGAAATAAACTACTACGGCATTTAATTTTAGAAGTTAATAAATATTAATTGTTTTGTGTACTATTGAAATAAATATTTTTAATTTTTCAGATTTCGAATTTTTTGTCTATTAGTCTCTAATTTAATCCACACTTTAACATTATCCGCCACAAATATCGTTATTGCACTTAGGTACATATTTCAAGAGGATATTTTGTAATAAAAGTAGCCAACTAGCCAATTTTATTAGCTTAGACGTTTATCTTTTCTATCACCAATGAATACTGCGTGAAATATCTTTGTTTGACACCAATTGCTGTTTCATGGACGAAATTGTCATGTTTATGGCTGCGGAAGTCTTGACCTTAAGATCTGAGAGGTTCGCAACTATGTAACTATGTGAAGGAATATTTTTACGACTTGAAACATAGTTAGTAATTCTCAATTTCTCGTTTAAAACTATACTTATTATAGCATTATAATTTTATGCTTTAGAGGAGTTTAGCTGAGTGGCGCCTTTTACAAACGTAGTTTGATTTTCATTTGAATATTAACCAATAAACTCAATGATAGACACTCTTTGGAAACTAATATATTTGTGTATGAAGTTTGTCAGATTTTCGAAAAAAAAAAATCTACGAACCAGGTGTAGGTACTATACAGAATTAAGGTTTTTAAAAATCCCAGGCTAATCATTTATTTTAGGATAAAAAGTATCCTAAGTCACTCTCCAGGTCCAAAAAATTAAGTCAATCCGTAGTTCGGCGTGATTGAAGGCCAAACCAAAAAACTAAGACCAATAAACCTAAAAGAAAATGCACTGTCCCCTTTATAATATCAGAAAAGATTCTCTGAATTCGCACGTCATTAGATGTCCTATGAACTGTATACAATTCCTAGACTTCACACATTTCCGATAACATATAGAATACTCGTGTCTTAGTTAGGATGTTAATGTATGTAATCGTTATTATCCCATGTGATTAGTTTTCCTCGTACAACTTACTCAGTGGCCGGGTGACTCATGGTAGAACAATCCGCCTAGTAGTATGTATTTAGGTACCTAAAGTTAGTCATTGTGCTAAAGTCTGAATGGATGTCTGTATTGATACCGAGAAGACGTAAAATTTAAAAAAAAAACCGGCGCCATGCTCTGTTTCCTCAATGAGGCATTCCCATTAAGGCTTGGTGGTACGGTGGGGTACGCCTGCACGATTGTGTCATTGATATTTTTATATGGGACGATCAATAAGGTAGGTACTTGATATTATGATGTTGATCGTTACACAGTTTTTTTTTTATTCATTGACAAGATAGTCCTTGACTGCGATTCCACCTGATGGTAAGTGACAATGCAGTCTAAGATAGTAGCGGGCTAACTTGGAACGGGTATGGCAGTGTAGATTCAAACCATACCTCCTAATCGGTTTCTAAATGCCGTCGTGCCGGAAATGCTAAATCGCTTGGCGGCACGTCTTTGACAGTAGGATGGTAACTAGCCACGGCTAAGGCCTCCCATCAGACCAGACCAGAAACAATTTAGAAATTATAAATTCCCAAATTGCCCCCGCCGGGAATCGAACCCGAGACATCCCAGTCATAAGACCACAGCGCTCACCACTGCGCTATGGAGGTTGTCAAAGTGTCGTTGAAAAATAGTGCTCACCAACGATAGATCCATAGATTGCGAACCTATTTGTAGTGAGAAAGCCAATGGTGCAGTGTGGATTTAAAAGTTGTAAAAATATCAAAGCTTTGCTTTTATCTCGTAGGTGAAAACTTATTTTTCATCTAAAATTTTTTTCATTTAGATTTGAATATGGGAATATCTTGTACAGACTTGATCGCAGTAGATAAAATTGTTATTTGTTTATCATACAAAGACTAGGAAGAAGACTATTTGGACCGACGACATCAGACGAGTCGCAGGGAATCGCAGGATAAAGGCGGCGCAAGACCGAGGCCTGTGGAAGTCTGTAAGAGACGTTTGTTTTTGAGATTGGTAAAGAAGAAGAAGATATAAAGACTAACGCCTAGTCGACCGACTTCAATTTCACCCTTGCGATACAGAGAGCTATAGTTTTATGAGCTTAGCATACACAAACAAATTATGATTTTATTATTATTAGATTATAACCCTTTGTAAAAATCACTAATAAACCTAATAAATAAAATAAAAAATAAATAAAATGAAATTAGCGTAAAAACCGTTATGGTTTTACTGGCGACTGAACAAAATTTATGATTAGTTTCGATATTGGATATTAAATTCCTATAAAGTTACAAAATTAGACTGTGACCGATAGGTATTAATAATTTTATAATAATCGCTGTTGTGTTTAACAAGTTGAATATAATATTAAATTTAAATTAATTTCATGGTATTAGAACATGGTTAGGTACTCGTACATTTAGATAAATACCAATAGCAGCTAGGTACCTACTATTATATTATATATTCTGTGTTGCTAGTCAGTAGGTAGTTAAATATGAAGTACTAGATGATGCACGCGACTTCGGCCGCGGGTATTAAGCGTTTGATTCCCGCGAGAATTCTTTAATTATCCGGGATAAAATATAGCTTAAGTGCTATTCTGATGCATAAGCTATTACGTTGTGAATTTTCATCAAAATGCGTCTAGTAATTTTTGCTTGAAAGAGTAATAAACATCCATCCATTCTCACGAACTTTCGCATTTATAATGTCTGTAAGATAGGAAGCAGGTTAATAGGAATTAGGATAGGTCGATATCTACAGCTACCACCTTTAGGTATTCTGCATTAGTTTATGGTTTATTTATATACCTATCAGCTTTTTCGTCTCACTAGATACTTCTTCTTTGTCACACGGCCTGTGCTGGACAAAGGTATCTCGTATGGATTTACACAGGTCTCGCTCTTGCGCCACCTGTATCCAGTGGCTACCTGCGACTCGTCTGATATCTTCGCTCCACCTAGTGGTGGGTCTTTCTGATGTAGGGTCGCCACTCCAGTACCTTTGGATCTCTTTGGAGCTATCATAGATACAGTATTACCGTTTTTGAAATGTACCCTCTGTAATACCTATTACTTATTATGTAATGTTCTAGCTTTTGAATTTATGTCTTGTAATGTGCTGTATACAATTGCACAATGCATTACGCTTAATATTGTAAGCATTTCTCCAATGTAAACTGTTGGCCGATGTGAGCTGTAGCGTGCAAATAGGCTTTTTATGCTAAGCAGGCGAAATATTGAGGTGAACTGTGCTTTGCTTCATTCCTTCGCCTTTAACTTATCTATAAAATACTAAATGGCTTGCTCGTCATCAAACGGCAGACGCTCGCTTAGTCATATAAAATCAACAAACAATCACGCTTTCGCATTTATAAAGTTGGGATGTTACTAAGTATTAACATTACCACGGAACACTACTGTTTGGGTGTTCTTGAAACACACTTGATGATTAAATTTAAAACACCCCCAAGATGTTATAACATCCAAATCGCTAGTCAGTAATCGTTAAAATAAAAATATATAATCCGCAATTTTGTGGCCATAGCTAAGAACACTCCCGACTAATTCACCTTTCAAACAAAAAACATAATCAAAATCGGTTCATCCGATTGGGAGCTGCGATGCTACAGACACACACCCATGCACGTGCACTTGGCCGGTTTTTAAACTTAATACGATAGTTAAATTGGGTGCTTATTGATAACAAGCGGTTTTTACATTCTTCATAATTGTTTACCTGTTTTCGCCTCTCAACACTTTTCCTTGTATATTTTCCTTGATTGAATTAGTATGTAGAGCCTGTAGCGCCACATAACTAGCGTACCTACCTACCTAATTTGATTACTTACCTACTTTATTATCGCATATGTATAAGCTTCTATATGCTGTCAGCATTAAGACGCGTTTGGACTGCAAAGAAACAGCAACATCTAATATATAAAAATGAATCGCTTAATGTGTTGGTAAGCGCATCACGCGTGAACGGCTGGACCGATTTCGCTAATTCTTTTTTTATTGTGTTTGTTATTGTTAGGAGAAGGTTCTTATGAAAGAAAAAATTAAGAAAATTGCGCGGAAAATTAGAAAATTTAAGAAATATTAACCACCATATTAAATTATTTCTAATGTAACCGCTTTTACAATTCAAACTTTTTTTATGTAACCTTATGGCGTTTGACATAACATTGACAGAATGCGTGCTGCCAATTTCGTCAAAGAGGATGTAAAAAAACTTAAGACAGGACAACGTCTGTCGGGTCCGCTAGTTACGAATAAAACTACACGATTGCGGAACGGTCAGTGTGGTTCTGTATGACTAACATCTATAGACCGCACTCTCACTTAGCTCAGACTCAAGAAAGAGTTAAAACGAGAGTCAGAGCATATATGTGTCTCGTTTTAACCTCTATCTTGAGGCAGAGCAAGCTCTATAGATCTCAGCATAAAAATGATTGCTACATTGTCACGATTGCAATGGCCTCTGATTGGCTGATACTCTCTCGCTATTGGTTAAAATGCATTGTTGCAGAAAGCCAATAAATTAAGCCAATCACCACAGTTGAGGCTGTAGCAATGATTTTTACACAATTAATGAATGAATTATGCTAAATCGACCTGTACCTACTGGGTGCTGAATATTAACTGCGCTTCTACGCGTTGGTCCTATATCTCCGCGCAAACTTAAGATCCGGGCTTTATCCCGTGAAGGTACACCTATTAATATTTTTTAATTTAAATGAAGGCTGAGGTTACACACGAATTAAAATTGACGAATCAATTTAATTCGAAAGGAATGAACAGAAAATTTACCATTTACTAACAGTTTATGTTAACCATTGGATCAATAGATACAGTTAATCTATACTAATATTATAAAGTTCAAGAGTTTGTTTGTTTGAACGCGCTAATCTCAGGAATTACTGGTTCGAATTGAAAAATTCTTTTTGTGTTGGATAGTCCATTTATCGAGGAAGGCTATATAACATCACGCTGCGACCAATAGGAGCGAAGCATCAGTGAAAAATGTTGTAAAAACGGGGAAAATTATCCATATTTGAGGGCTTCCGTTGCGTGCGCTGCGTAAACGGTTTAAGTTACCTAAAGAATAACTAAATATTTTCGGAGATAGAGGACATAACTTCTCGCGGATATTAGCGAGTCACTCTAAACCTTTTCCACGCGGACGAAGTCGCGGGAATCGGCTAGTATTAAATATATCTTCATTCATAATATCGAACTCCGCTGTATCTATTGTCATCGGCTGCGGTATCGGGGTTCACCCTTCGCGGAAGCGAGGTTACCGATAACGGTATAAGAATGTCGACAGTGGCCCGATAAGAAATTTAGAGGCATTTTAGGGGCCTCTAGTAAAATGAGAAACCTTCATTTATTTCAAACTTCAACTCACTTAAATTAATTTTATATTATTATAATTACAATTATTTCGATAAATCCATACTATGCCTACAGCAAAGCCAAAAAGAAGGTATGGTTATGATTTTTATATACTCGTAGGTATGTGATTTACGTGGCAAATAAACTGATCCGATTTTCATGAAATGTCAATTGATTCCTTATTATGGTCCGTGAAGTAAGCTACATTTAATACGAACTTTAAATCGGTATTTACGACGGATGTTATAAAAAATCCATAGTCATATTACAGTTTTTAAACTTTATCCTTGTACCTATATCACAGTCATTCTAAAAGTCACAGCATTCTGTGATACATTTATCTCTATCTGTCCGTCTGTCTGTTACTTTTTCACGGCTTATGCGCTGAAAAGCTCAAGACGAAATTCGGCACAGAGATAGCTTGTTCTCTCAACACGGACATATTATTTCAAGGAATTTTCAGGATCCAGGGAAATCAAAAGGTCTCCACAGGATTTTTAAAATGGGTACCTAAATCGACGCTGCCCGCGACACGCGAGCATCAGTGCCTTTCTCACAATTTGTGTTTAGATAACGACAATTTTTATTGACTACGGAACACTATCTTGTCTAACCTGGGACACGCTTACCCATTTATTATTATTTCCTGTGATCTATATTAGGAGTGAATACTTAGAATTACGGTTCACAGTTTTATTACTATCCACAATTTTGATAGGTTATCGTTAAAATAAAATATGACATGTACCTAGTAAGTAGGTACTACTATAAAGCTTTATAATATACTTAGAATAAAAGAGTCGTAATACCATTATTGAAGGTCATAGTTATTGTTTTCTGGTAATTTTTAGGTAATTCTTTATATTCATATAATACTCGTATCATATCTTTATCTCTAAGTGCCGATTTAACGTTTAACCGAGGAATAAATTGGCTGCTCTAACAGTTTTTCTATTGAAAAACCAAAATACGCTTGGATAAGACTTATTTTACGTTGGTAAAATCGGCCCTAATTAACATAAAGCAAAGCACTATCCGTATGAGTATGTTTGTAGCTGTAAATGGACATCGAATTCAGATGTATGAAAAAAGCAAATTATAACCGAAACCATATGAGACTCAATTAATTATTCGGACAGACTCTATCCTCATCGTTACTTATATTATAATTGGGATAATGTTTGGTTGGTCCTACAATCACTCAGTAAAAGTTAGGTTTTTATAAATCCCGCGGGAACTCATTGTTTATCCGGGATAAAAGTTAGCCTAAGTCACTCTCCAAATCCCTCAACTATTATTCGTTAGGTACCCATGCAAATAATCACGTTGATCCGTTGCCCCATTGCTGCGTGATTGAAGGACAAATCAACAAACACATAGAAAGATATCATTTATAGTAGGTATGTGTAAGGACAATGATTGATTGTCGGCCTTTACATCAAAATGTGTCAAGTTTATTAGTAGTAAGGGCTCTTATCTATGATCTCCTTTTTGCCCTAAATAGTGGAGGTCGGCGAAATCGTGTCGCGGCGGCAGGTGGAATTTTTTTGTTGCCGTGACAATACCTCTATGCTTCCTGGTATTTTTGTTTTTTTAAATATTAGCCAAGCTGAACTTGACTTATATTCTCCTCTCCCCTCCAAATAAGCGAAAAGCTTGTGCTAAGAGTGGGTATGACAATAGTCCAACGGGTGAGGCTCGAACCTGCGACCCTTCAGTTTTCAGTCCGCACCTTTAACCGTTGGGCTATTGAGGCTTTTATTGGTGTTCTTACTTATCACGTGAGCCACAGGTTGGGCTACATATTAAAGTATCAACATATTCTGCCAAGCTTGGCATGCAGAAAATATTTTTTCCTTAATCTGAAAATATTTAAAACCTTGAATAATTAATGAAAAACATGGATCACGGGTAATAATTATATCAAATAAACTTAATAAAAATAGAATTTAGTAGAATCACATGTAATTAAATTAAAATAAAATTGTCAGTGCAATACTGTCAGTAGATAGGATAGGTTAGACCTATTTTTGAAAAGAAAAAAGTATCAGAAGTCATGACGAATCACAAAGACTGTTTTTCCCCAGCACATAGGTAAAGTAGTTATACGAGTACATTGTGTAAAAATAAAATATTTACCGAGTACATATAATGTAATATGTATCTACTTTATACGACAAAAGGACCTTGTAAAAAAGTTAACCTATTTGAATAAAAACTTATTTTTAAATTACATACTCACTCAAAGCTCTAAGCAAGCTTTTCCCGAAAATGATGACGTCACTTCCCGAATATCGCAAACTTTATGAGGCTATGCGAGCGTGAGTCACGTCCGGTCACTATGATGGTGATTGATACAAAAAACCCATTACATTCCCGTTTATTAATAGATATATGATACGTAAAACTGCTTTTTTTACTATATTGTGAATATTTCTCATAGATGTAGTGAAATTTATAATTAAACTAGCTTGTGCCCGCTGCGTCGCTCATATTAAGTTCAATTTTTCACTCAGCAGTTGCTCTTTTTAAAACAAAAATGTTACATTTAGTAGCTTATCTATCTTGTGGACATAATATAATATTGATGGAGCCATGAAGAATGAAAATGGAGAATTTCAGTTCATATTATTTTGTACCTACGGAAGATTTTGAAGGATCTTTTGCGCTAAAATTTAAATATTCACTTGTTGCAAACTCATTATAATAAAATCTATATTCAGCAAGGTCAGTTCACATAATGTGGATACAGTATGTTGATTAAAACATACGATTGTCAACTCAAAGATATATGAACGGATAAACACGTAGTCGGCACCAACTCCCATGGCAAAAAACACAGCTTGATAATCATACAGTAACTCATAACAAACGTAGGCACTTGCGCATAGCCACGGCTCATTCAACCAAACGCGTCTAGAATGCTAATTCCAGCATACGGGAGACATTAATTAATTGATATACATATAGTCAGTATAAAATTTTTGTTAATTTATTGTGAATGATATTGAAGTGTATTTAAATAAATAAATAACCCTCAAAAGAAATAAGCCTCACGCTCATTTCGATTGGTAGATTCTCTTGACGATTCAAAAGCTCTCCGGGCTAGTACTGAGAATTTTTTTGACAGAAAATCCCAATACCCGACCCGGGACCTCACATCCGCAGTCGAACATGCTAGACCACTAGACCAACGGGGCAGTTAAAGCGAAATATGCGACGGTTTTGGTCATTTTGGTCATATTGCCCGACGCTTAACCTAGAAAAACTTATAGTTGTAGGCAAGGTGGAGGGGAAAAGACCACGTGGCTGATCACCAAGCCACTGGTCAAACCAGGTTAAATCACTCACTGGCCTTCGACTTACAACCGCAATTAGAAAAGCCGAGGACCGGACAGAGTAGAAGGCTATAGTTACCAACGGCATTTTCACTTTTTCTTCCACTTTTTTCTTTCACTTTTTCTTTCACTTTTTTTCTTGGTTGCACACTTCATTGCTGAAGTGTGCAACCAAGAAGAAGATACGACGGTATGATATGTAAACAGTGGCACAAGGCCGCATCTGCCGACCGGCCCGACCGGACGCCGGCTGCATGTGGCGGAGTGGGGTAGGTTGGGAACTCGGTACACACAAGGAATTTGTTGTGCAAATCCACCAGCTCTATTTATATACAAAGCGGTGATCACTACGCCCGGACAAGCGAACGCCATGTTTTAAGGCTCAATGCTTTTCCGTAGAGTGTAGAGTGATACCGGTCTGTTACCTGTATAAAGCACTTCTCTATTCTTTAAATAAAAACAAAATCCTCAATAGCCCAACGGTTAAAGGTACGGTCTGAAAACTGAAAGGTTGCAGGTTCGAGCCCCGTTGCAATTGTCGTACCCACTCCTAGTACACACTTTTCGCTCCTGACAATAATGGTAAAAAATAAAACCAATATTGTCTAACCGTTGACCCGAACTTCGCGTTCGACACAAGTATAGTTTGCGTTCCGAAGACGGACGTAGGATACTTTTTATCCCGGTAAATTAAAGAGTATTTGGGTTCTTATATCCCACTGGATATAGGAACCTAAATATGCACGGACAAAGTAGCGACTTCAGGAACTATATAAATAACTTTTTTAAAAGGTGTTAATGTCCATGTCAACCGCGAAGTGTTTTTCCTTAGTACATAGCAGTCATTCAATTCGAAATTCGAATACAATCGCAATGTATTTTATGTTTTCACAAATCGCCTACAGTGAGTCATGCTCGCCTAGTACTTTCGTAACGGAATCAATTCTCGTTCTAGTTTATATTGACTCGCTCTCCTAGTAGGGTCTTTCTGATCCAACTGCAAAAGAACTTTAACGAAAACATTATTTTTTTATTAAGTTAACCAAGCAAATCTCTGAGTGAATCATGCTCGCCTGGTACTTACCTATTTGATCGGAATCGATTCTAATAATTTTTCCGTCGCTGACTGCTAACTAACAAAAGTGAGGAGAAACCTTGAGGCACGAGGATCTGCTGTTATTTTACATGTTGTGTCTAAGCAAAGCCTGAATCGGCTTACCGTAGTATCATAGAGGGCTCCATACTCATGCAAAGCGTAGTAGTCGTAATAGAAAGTAGCAGTAGCCACTTTCTCAAAAACCCCCGAGGTGTAAAATAGTATAGAATTAAAATACTGGTCATCAAAATTCTAGGTACTCATTGTAATTTAGGATTAGATCGGCGTTTAATACGGTCAGAAAAGTCAGCGGGTAATCGCTAGTTAACAAAGTCCAAATTGTCAATTGGCATATTATATTGGTTAGTAGTCACCAATGAGATTGAAATTGAATGTTATCTTTGATTGAAAGGACCAGTGGCTTTTTGTATGTGATTCAATCCTAATTCGTGCGAACCAGGCCATCGCCGCGTGACTCATTCTCTCCTGGTACCTTGCACGGAACTGCTTGGATTCAATCGCGAATGATCCTTTGTGCTTCATTCCTAATTCAGAACCAAAATACCTCGTTATTTATACAAGACTGTTTTGAAGGAGGGACTTTGTATACCCTCTTACCATCCTAAACCTCTTTACCTAAATAAAGATGGCCCAGTGTTTAAGTTTGCGAAATTCTGACATTTTAACCATCTCCTGGCATAGTGGTGAGCACTGTTGTCTTATAAGTGGAAGTTGATACCTGTCGGTGATAATTTGGGAATTTATTATTTCTTAATAAAATTTTCATGTTGTCCGGACTGGTAGGAGAAGTTACATTTTAGATACAATTCAGTTGTACATTCATCTCTTATTAAACTGCACTTAATTTAGTGCTACTAAGCGGAATACGGAAAATATCATTATTTTTAGACCTGTCAATTAATTTTAGTTTAGAAATTGTATACAATAGAATTAGTGCCATCTTCATTGTAAATTACCTCTTTTGTGTTCCATTTCAGAATACGCATATCGCAAAATTTTTTTGTTCCTTTGTATCAATCGCCGAAAATGCATTCACAAACTCACAGACACTCCCCATTCAGAGCGGGCGATAATTCATAAGATCGTTGCAATTTCAACGTCAATACATTATTCAGGCGAAAACAGAATCTCGCTCGCGACTTGCGAAACTAGTCCGAACGCTTTTGTGATTATAGAAAGGCGCGATTTTCTCCACCGTGTGCGCCCGTTCATAAATCACGGACTTCATACAGCCTTCCAAGTTCCAACACCGCAGGTGTCCACAGTTTTGAAACACGATTGTCATTGAGACACTGTCCGGCTTCACCTGCGACGTCCCTTATTAACTAGGCTATTATGCGATGCATTATATACTCCTCCTTATCTTCTGTAACCTTAGTGCGAGTTCTTAAAATATGTTATTCGATATCACCTAGGTTACCTTTTTTTAATTCACAAATTTCAAAGTTTTCTAGATGTGCAAACTGGTATTAGAGGAATCCTCGTATATAGATGCCGTTTGCCCATCGCAAATGGTCGTGCTATCTTTCCATGCAGCCTTTTATTCGAGAGACCCAACATTTAACATCGATATGAGCCCATTATCCTTTCTGATAGAGTCAAAATTCGCGTGACCGTCGGCACCGGATGGGAAGCCGAGATGCTGTGTAATTTGGTCGCACAATACAGCAATAATAATCGCAGGTCGCTCGTAATTGCAACGACATCCGTTGAACAAGATGTATAGTACACATGTCCGTGTGAAAGTATTAAGAGAGCCGCGCGAGCGCAAGTTCTCTTATCAGAACCTGTTTCATGCATTTTAGATATGTCTGTTACGGACGAAGCCCGCAGGGTAGACAAAGCCAATACTGCCCAGATAGTATATTTTGCATGAAGTATATTTTGAGCTTCTATGCAATGCATATTATACACTCATCCTTGTCTTCTGTAATCTTATTTCGAGTTCTTAAAATACGTTATTCGATATCGAGTTCCTCCATTTTTCTACGGATTACGGATCTCCTAAGGGAAAAGTTTGCGAAATATGAATCGGTAATTATTTTATATATTGACAGTTTTTCATTATTCCAATAACTATCGACGTAGACCAGAGACGCTTCCTAAATAATGTTTTTTTTTTCATCTTTGTCAAGCGATGGTCTCTTGTAGGGGCTTTCACATGCTCACCTCAGCCACTAGCCCGGCTATTGACACTTCCGCCTCACGGTTATTTGAGGTATTTTTCTCACTCTGGTTTGTTTGCCATCCATTTATTTCTTTTTTATTACCTTGCCGAATTTCTGATCACATCCTGCTGACAATTAGCAGGCTATGATCAGGAATTGTTGACACTGCTGAATCTAAATAACCTGTCTGGTATAATGGTTTTAATGGAAAAAGCAACACGATTATGTAAGTATGTAGTTATTTCTTAAGTAAAATCAATAAGGTCAACCCATTCTGTATACCTTTCGAATTTTATCCCTGCTTGTGAGATTTTGAGCAGACAGTGTAGACATGTATAAATTTTGAACTTCGTCCGTAACATATCGGCCTTTTTTACGGTCCGATATTTAAATAACTGACTCGGGAATTTTTTTTCGATGTCCGTTGACATGCATCAAACTTAATCGCAGTGTTATGTTGTAACAAATTTGATGGCAACGAATTCCAAATCTCTGATAATCATCCGTATCTTTTCCTGGAACTATTAAATTTTTAATACAAACTTTAATCATCGAAAATTTTTAGTCATTTAAAATTTGAAATATAACTTTACTGTTATATCAGTTTCCAATGAAAAGATCTAGATTGTTGATATATTTTAACAACGACGCTGTGTTCATTGTTATATCACCGAATCGTGAGTTTTTGTGTCGGTTTTTATCTTCGTAAATCATTGCGCAGAAAAATGAAGACGCTGCTCCGCAAAAACTCCGAGAAATGTAATCAATATGTACACAAAGCCATTGCATTGTATTTGAAATAGGAAAACAGGAATTTATTACCGTTCGGGAATCCTAAAAGTGAAATACATAAAAAAGCGCACCATCCAATTCAACGCGTGTAATATGAATTTCAAATACGGCTAAAATTTCGGATATGGTAGCAAATTGTTTTATCTTTAAAGACTATCCCTATCGTTTGATATCATGCTGATAGCCTAACTTCTGTGCTCGGATATTTTCTGAGCCATTTGAATTCCGTTAACCGATTGTCGCGTCCGAATAGGTAATATTTTTCGGGACGGAAGTCTTTTGTCGGGATACTCGGCATCCCTCTTGGTCACTGTCGAATTTGATCTATGTTAATGTTTTGACAAGCGCCGATAGATAAATAACGCGGCCCCGAGTTTATTTATGATCCTTTCAGACGATGCTTTGAGAATTATTACCAAAAGCATTGAAGAGTTTCACGCAATGCCAGATAAAAATTCATGGTGAGATCAAGCGTTTTCGGAATTTTGTTGTCTGTTATCACCAGGAGGTTTGACAACCCATTCATCTATTTGGGAATTCCTAAATTTTCTCTGTTTAGTCTAGCCTTTTCCAGTTATTAAGGCTTCGGCCTTTTCCAGTTACCACCTTAAATACAAAGACTCGGCGCAACCAGCAAACTTGCAGTCTTCCGGAACAAAGCCACGTAGAAAATTAAAAGGTGTAATGGTTAAAACTGTCAATTAGTGTGGTTTCACCATGATAAACGCGTTCTTTCTCGCTAACTCTAGCCTGGTATATCGCTAAGTCAATTTATCAGATGAAATCTTATCCAATCATAATCCTTTCCATAAAAACATTACAATAATAAAAAGAGGAAGCAGTCAAATCCAACAGATCCGTTTCCGAGTTAGTTTTATTTGTAAAAAGGTTTGAACATGTGTTTAATGTTTGATAATGTCTAAGATTATGTAATAAAAAATTACAAATAAATTGTAGAATCTTTTGTTAGCGCGGGATGGTGTGGGATGAGGGATCGTCAGCGGCGTAGATACCGGATATATTTTTTTACTGGTTAGTGTTACACTTTATGATTTAAAAAAGGCTTTCGAGAGGGTCGCTTTAGTACCAATTTTATTCCTTGTGCATACGTTCATGGTACGATGAATAAATTAGATACGGTTTCAGGTTACTTATTCATTCACACTGTATCTTCTTAAGGTTCCGTACCCAAAGGATACCAACGGGACCCTATTACTAAACCTCCGCTGTCCGTCCGTCTGTCTGTCAGTGAGCTGTATCTTCTGCGACGTAATAGGTAGATACACAGAATGTGTATATCTATTGCCGCTATAACAACAAATAATAAATATAAAATAAATGGGGGTCCCCAGGCGCCGTTATGATGGAACGGAACCCTTCGTATTCGAGTCCAACTCGCACTTGGCTGGTTTTTTATAATCTTTCTCTAGAATACGGTTCCTTTGATTGTAAGTGATGACATAGTGTTAGACTGCATTCCGAACCAAATTATGGTATGGTATGCTAAATTTGACGATTCGAAAGTACTTTATACGAAAAACTTAATCTATTCTATTCTAGTCTACTGCCGTATTCGCAAACATAACTAGATCTCACTGTGCAACAGATGGTGGTTTAATTTTTAAATTTTCAGAAGCTATAGAGGTACTATAAGCACAATATACGAGTGCAAAAATCTAGCATACAAAGAAAAAGAAAATGGAAAAGAGAATTTAGACTACCTAGATAACACCGTAATTTGTAGAGATTTCCCTAAGAGCTTGAAGGATGTAACTCATACATTCAGATTTAGACGCCTGATTCAATAGCAAAGCTTCAGCGGGAATCTTTCTTTTATGACATTGATTTAGTCTCCGTAAAGAGATACTTTTTCAAGTCATAAAACAAGGTGTCAAAGTTCATAGGAAAATTATATGTTATGAATTTCGTCATAAATCGTCCTGCATACATTGTATCTCGTCGCCGATAGAAACGAACGGTACTTTGCGAAAATATTAAACAAGAAAACATTAATAATATTGATGCTAAAATATTACAATTTGCAACAGGTTAGATTACCAAACATACTAAATTTTACAGCCTCTAAAGCTTTACGCTGATGAAAGGCTGACGAAGTATACGGAAATATGGCCATTGAATTATTTTCTAGGAAATTCCCACACTGAAGTTACAAGCCATAAAAATCAATGTATTCAGGATTTCTACTCGTGTCGAAGCTGTTATTTTAATGGCTACACGAAAATATGTATCACCTATTTTATTGCACTTTAAAATGAAACCTCAAAATTACCTGTTAATTGGTCACTTCCATCAAATAGCGCCATTAAATATATATCACCAATGAACTTGTATCTGCTTTATCAGACTATTCTTTAGGCGGCCGCAGCTTTCGTTCCGTGGCAACAAAAAACTAATAAGCCAACACAAAAACAGAAAACCTTTTTTCGCTATACATATCTATCGTCTGTCTGTATGACGGACCGAGATGAAAGATTCAATCACGAGCGGGCGCTTCCGAGAAGGCGCATTGGTTTTTTATGAGTTTTATAGATTTAGGGCTCCTCGGGACGTGCTCTGAAGCCGCCATCGACATTGCAATACAAACTACGACAAGGAAACTTCCACCTGCAGACGTCCTTTCACATTAAGGCCATAATCGGTTGTAGAATTTGTTCTTGTATTTTCCCACCGTATGTCTGTTGTTTGCAGCGAAGGCGATAAGGTGGTTACATTGAAATTGTTCGTTCACGGCCCGGTGAGAATCTCCCGGGATAGGTGACCGCAAAATATTGGGATAATAAACGGATACTTTATTCTGATCCAATTGAAAAGGGACAAGGTGGGTGGATTTATAGTAGAATGTCCGAATGCTTTACTACAAATATCCAAATCCGATTTATTAAAATCAGTAGGTATTAAATATTATAATTATATTTCATTCAATAAAATAATAATGTTGATCAAAGCATTTTTAATTTTTATGACTCTTTAATTTGAATCTTGTATCACTTAGAATTCATTAAAAATCGACTTTTTGGTCGGAATTGATCCCGGAGTAAATATCCTTAATCTATAAAATTTTATGATGACAATAAAACTTGAAATTTAATCAAATCAAATTCCAAAACAAATTTACAGCTTTATTTCAACCGTTCTTTTCCTTAACAATAAAATAAATCTAATCTTATTGCGTGCAATATAAGTTCCTGTAAAGGAAATTAAAGAATTAGCGGTAAAATTATTAACACTAAAAACATCAACGATACCTGTTGATGTCACGAACCCATTTAATGTGGGGCAAACTTATGCTTGCTCATATTTTTTCCTAGCACCAACCACTCAGAAGTCGTGAAATGTGTTTTTTCTAACAAGTTTGTAACCCACACTATTCCCAGTGTCTACATATTTGGACTCAACGGAGATTTCAACTTACATTTCTTTTATTTTGTGAGTCATCTTCAAATATATTCGTACAAAGCCAGCATAGCACATCAAATTCAAACTAATTCTCATTTACATCTCCATCTTCATAAGTATTAGGTAGGTTAAGTTTTTATTAATGTCTAAAGCGCTAAGTGGCTTTTTTTCATTTAGCCAGAGGGAAAAGATTTATTGCAGTTTTTATTCAAAGACCACCGCGGGACAGATGATTGAAGGCCTGAGAGTTCGGTGCATATGTCTTTATGAATGAAACTCTTTGCTTATTTTGCTTTTTTTTTCGTCGTCACTCGAGGAAATGACCTAACGGTTTACCCGAGCATCATAAGTTAACAAAGCGTCGACCGAAAGTTTTTCTCGTGAGTTTTTGTCGTAAAATTTCTTGGCGCTTCGAGGTTCATTCATTTCCGTCCGTTAAGTTTATATTATTATTATTTGAGCTCATTTTTTTTTTCAATAAAATATTAAGACAATATAATAAAAAGGAGTTAACGAGCGATGTAGTACTTCAAATATATAATATCCGTGACTTTGGATATCAATAAACACGGCTTGAGTTATTAAAATATTATTAAAGGAATCATAAAATGAACGTGCAATTTGACCAATAAAATAACTTTCAATTCCGTAAAGTTTTATTTGTGCCGCGCATTTTTAAGTTGTGATAATATTACGATTATGAGAGTGATTAAAAGTTGGTCCTTAAATTTTTTATGCATGCGGGTCCTGCCTTAGCTTTAGTTACCTACATCATATAATTTGCAAATTATTTATTAAACAAGTTACTTTACATTTTTTTGTGATACAAGTGACGTAATATAGTATGACGCAGAATCTGAAGATTTAAGTATTGTAAAACTTAATAAAGTGCACAACATCTACATTATTAAAATGTAACGATAAATGGATAGTAACGTAATTGATCAAATACAAACAAATTGTCATCTTAATTCTGTTAAATTGCAATTTTCGAACGCGGTAACTACATAAATTGTAACGATTTGGTGCGCTTGTACATTCGTTTTGCTCGTCAATGACAATGAATGAAGTGATTCGATAATTTCGTAAACTACTATAATGCGGCCTCGGGCGAACATTATGACGAGCGGCACCGTGACGCTAAGTGCGTAAACACCGGTTTCTGTGTCAATGGCTAGTGGTGCATCCTCTGTGGACTATCCCGGCGCTTAGTGAGTAGCCAATTGCTGTTAGGGTTTGCTCGCAACAGGTAATGGGTTACCTCAGAGGAGAGTTTGGCCTAAAAAATCTATTTAAGGCCAGTCGGAGAAGTACAAAAAAATGCTGTGCTCTATTAGGATTAGGACAGAAAAGAAACGGAATAAAAGACGAAGAGAGAAGAGTGTACCTAATACCTAGTTTGGACAAGTTTTTAAGTTACACACAAACATTCGTTAGTAATTGTACATCAGGATACGTTTATAAAAATTTTATGTTTTTAATATAAAATGCTGTACCTAATTAAAAACTTAGTCACACGCACTCTGTTCTAATTAAGGTCGAAAAGCGTGGATGTTTATACAAGCTTATATTAAACTTCCTGTTCGCTGGGATCAAATGTTTTAACCCTTTGGGTCACTTACATATCCGATTGACGTAAAATTTTATGTTCGTATATGGTCTGTGAACACATTGGTGGTTTCATTGCTTTTCTATGAATTTAGTTAATAATGTAGAATTGGTATTAATGAATGGCAATTGACCTCCCTTGTAATACCCCGTTTGTAACAGCTACATAATTATTTGGTAAGAAGAATGTTAATACCTGACTTGCTATATTGGTATATTGATAAAAAAAGATTAATATTATATTATTAATAAGTTTTTTCTACTTTCTAAACTGCCATGATTTCTTTGTTAAAAAAAGACCAACTGAAACCAGATGGACACCTCGTTTGATGTTTAAACTATTCGGTTCAAAGCCAATGGTCTAAACTGTCTCAAAAGAAATCTAGCGCACATCTCTACATAGCAGTGAAATAGTAAGGGATTCTAAATTATTTGTATAAATTATGATCATGCATATTATCATACCTGACGCCAACTTGTGTTCAAACCGTTTCATTTTATTTTGAATAAGTGCTTCGTCAAGTAGCCAATAAATAAGATTTGCACTTTTTGATTTGAATCAACTCGCAATTTTTCGAAGCCATCATTCTTTTGGAGGGTACATATCAATTACAACATTCAGCTACGTCGTTAGACTGACCTGTCCATCTCCTTTCACGACATCCATCTTAATGTGTCTTTATGCAATCCTTTCACCTTATCTCGTCCTTTTTAGAAAGTTCTTCATGGAATCTGGTTACGTGTTCAATGATGCTTATTGGGTTGACATGCAATGTTACCATGCTCTCGGTTTCAATTTTGGGGTATCGAGTTACGAATTACAAACTAACTGCATCTCACTTTTTAGCAAGAAATAAGGCAGATAAATAGACCTTTTTTGAAATTGATTAATGTTACCTAGTGTCATTGAATTAGGTATGTAATTTGTCAAATTATTATTTATTTATTTATTATGCGATTTGTTTTATTGTTATTAGATATTAATGCGTGACAAACAAGCTGTCATAATTATATTCTATCATTATTCCGCTTAAGATTATAGATAAATATGTATCAACATTTTGAGTCAATTTTGCGGAAGAAACATGTTTCTTTATTCCTATTATCAATTTTCTTGTATGTCAATGGAATTTTCTGTAAAGGTTTCTGCCCACTTCATGCGAAAAAATTATTTGTATCTAGGTTAATATTTTCTAGGGTTAAGTTTAAATAGTATTTTAGAATTTCCTA
This sequence comes from Hipparchia sbordonii, assembly GCA_038048805.1. Lineage (NCBI taxonomy): Eukaryota > Metazoa > Arthropoda > Insecta > Lepidoptera > Nymphalidae > Hipparchia > Hipparchia sbordonii. Next base: position 1,968,008 of record JBBIWI010000007.1, read on the forward strand.
TCTGCGGTACAGATTGGCATAAGAATAGCAATGTAAATAAGTCCCCATAGTTTAATTTATCTAGCGCATGATAAAAATTGGTGATCTTTGACTTTGTTTATATGCCTATTAATCTATTATTAATTTATAACGATTGATATTCAACCTTAACGAGTTGGCAAACTTTAAGATTAAAATAGATTAGTCTTCTAAATCTAGGTTAGATCTAGAATAATAGCTAGGACACAGCCTAAATTTTACAAAAATGTCTACACGAGAACGAGTAGATATCTTATCTAGAAGGCTTCAGGCCTTCACTGATGTGGCTTACATGGTAATTTATAAAATAGGTAATTTTTAGAGATATATGCTACCATGGTGGTGGCGTAGGCCCGCCGCCGAACGCCGCTTTGTTGCAATAGGTCGTTCTAGTATATTGCAATAGTAGATCTTTGTTGCAATAGATAGTTTACTGAACTTTTCAAATTATAGAGCACATAGAGAAATACACATACCCACTAGTCTGCTATGAAATCATAATCCTGCCTTTGGCTTTGCCGTAGTAGAAAAAAAAGTGGAACATTTTGCGATCATAGTGCGGTGTGGGGTAGTGAGCGATGGTTTGTTTGCAATGCGCCAATCTAAACGATAGCTTATCGCAACGATGGCGCCACACGCGACTCTTTGCGACGTAGGCCCGCCGCCGAACGCCGTCTCTGTTGCAATAGGTCGTTTGCTGAAATTTTCAAAATTATAGGGCTTTACGATTTTTAGGCTTCGACAGACACGCGATGGCGTCGAGTCTTACGTGATGCTCCTCCCCCCTCCAAAATAAACGGAAAGCTTGTGTTGGGAGTGGGTACGACGATAGTGTAGCGGGTGGGGATTGAACCTTCGATCTTTCAATTTTCAGTCCGCAACTTAGTTGAACCCGATGGCCTATTGAGGCTCAATAGCTAGGGAAGTACTTTTATTAGGTACATACTAGATGATACCCACGACTTCGTTCGCGTGGATTAAGGTCTATTCATTCCCGCAAGAACTCTCTTCTTTCCCAGGATAAAATGCCAAAATTTCAGCCAAATCGGTTCAGTCGTTGCGACGTGATTGAGCAACAAACATTCATTCATCCATCCATCTATTTATCTATCTATCCATCCACCCATCCATCCATAAATCCAGACTTTCGCGTTAATAATATAAGTATACATGTAATTACATTTCAACCAAAGTTCGTTACAACGGTCGCTCAACTGTAATTCTGAAAGTTACATCTATTCCACTATACGGTGTTCGAAAACTGTTTCTATATTCAAATACAATTTCCAAGCAACCCATTATCTTCGCTTTAATCAAACTGTACAGACTATATACAGGATATGACGCAACTGAATCCGTTGTGGAACAATTGCTACAAAGGCCGTGTCGCTGCGACAAGCCAGTCGATACAACTCTGCAACTGTCGCGACTGCATTAACTGTACCCAGCCAAAGTTAATCGCTAACGTTTCAATATAGGCTCGGAGACCACCGCTTTTATTACTGATATACCAGTGTATGAAACTAGCATATTATGACATTCGTCTTAGTGGATGTGGGTTTTTAAAAATGCCGTGCAAATGCAGGATTTAGATTAACTCATTGCCAATGACTATTTCTTTGCCAAATTATTTTACAAAGAATTACATTTCTACAATTCTATAGTCCATTTTTCCTTAGCTGTCTTAAAACCTAAAGTGTCTATGTGAGAACCAATGTATAACCAACGAACGTAGCCGCTTGTAGCTTACGACGTTCTTAAAAGTTTAATTTTCTTTTGTAGTTTTGTTTTTGCACTTTGCAATAAAAACGTGCCGTGCGTTGTGCTTGGCGCGTCGCTTACGTATTTCTTCGAGAAAATATTGTTAATCGTTTAAGACAGTTAAGGAAAAATAGTATGTATTTCAGCTTCGGGACTCGATGACCTCATAATTATGATATATTTATAAAGTGGTTGTATTTTTGTGAGAGCTAATTCCACGTTGAACTAGTTGCTCACAAATACGAATTAAACATCTCTTATAAATTACTGTGTATCTTAAAAAAAAAAATCTTGAGGTTTCGATGATTTTACAACTGTCTCTAACACTACAACGTACTCAACTCTATAAATAGATACGTCTGACGCGGTAGACTGCACAACTCTAACCGGTCGAGGTTCCTTGCATCCTATACGTCCAGATAAAATACTAATATCGACTTTATTTGAAAGTCAGTAGAATTCAAACTCCATTAGTTGTTCATGTGCAACACAATTATAGTAGTAACTTAACGGAAAAGAGAATATCGACTCTATGACCAACTATATAGAGTTAATTTTCAATTGGTTGCAAAGTATATTTGTAACATGATGGGATAAGGTTGTAAATGCAACGGGCGCATTTACAACCCACGCTCGATATAGGTCGGAAAATGAAGCTCCATTTATAGTACTCCGCCCGTACTATCGTAGTAGCGCTGTTGACATACTACATGCCCTAGATATGTAGGTACACTTAGGATAGATTACTGGAACAACTCTAAATAGATAAAGCTTTTTTAGTATGACTGACTGTTTTTTGATATTTTTCTAGATGCAAAAATATAGTATGCAAGTTCTTCGATTTTAAAGGACGATTCAGTCATATTCGGCCGTAAGAAACTCCAAGAAATTGTTTTCTTGGAGTTTTCATTCTTATTATAAGACCACAGCGCTCACCACTGCGCCAGGGAGGTGGTCATAAATGGTATATGTATAATACAAGAAATTCAGAACATCCTAAGGCATCTCATGAAAGGATTGCCACAGAACACGATCTTGTGCCGCTTGTATCCAGCCGTTGCCAATGAATCGCATGCGATCATCCGCTTAAAAAGTGGGGGTATTTCCAATGCTGTGCCGCCCAATATATATGGTTGCAATTCTAGCACATTAGGAAAATCATTTTATTACAACGTAATGTATCTAGATTTCATATATCAGTGCCTTTTATCGTAGTATGCGCGCGTCTCCTCAATGGTTATTTGTGTTGTGATGCAGTTTTTTGTGTGTGTGCGTGCTATGTTGTAGTATATTATGTTCAATGAATGGGTTGCGTCTGTGTGCACCCGGTGCCGGTTTTATTGATTTCTCTCAGATAGGTTAAGCATATTTTTAGATCTAGACATCATCTAGACCTAAGTGAGACAGTCTGGTTTGCAACTTGTACGATATTGCATAATTTCTCTTATCTCTTGATATATCTATGTATGTATTTTCATACTTTCGCTGAAGAAAGTGCCGTCCATGTTAAAAGTAATAATACTTCAATTAAAATATACTTTTCGAATTAAATTTAATGCTATCCTTACGAAGATTTCTTTTACTTTTTCTTTGCTAGTAGCCCGTCGTTCGTCCATCGTTAGACATAAGCCTCTTCAAGTGCACGTAATTCCTTTTAAATTTTTTGTTACTGTTGATGTATACAGGATTAAATGCTGTTATAAAAATATTTTGAATATTGCAAACGAATCGTTTTCTAAATTAACTCAACCGGACAAGAATCCCATATTCTCTTGCAAAGCAATATAACACAATACTTATTTCGTTTCATTTTTGTTTCAGGTTTGGCTCCACTTCATTGTTTCCTGATGGAGCTGCTAATTACCACTTTCAGCAATGGTAAGATATTCATACATTTAAACTATTTTCTACTATTTTTATTATTATTTGACGACCTCCCTTATAGTGGTCTTCTAATTGGTAGGTCTCGGGTTCGATTCCCCGCGGAGACAATTTGGGAATATATAATTTCTAAATTGCCTCTGTTCTGGTCTGGTGGTAGGCTTATACGCGAATTCGACCACGCTTTATTTTATTTGATCTGTTGATTTCAGTTATTTACTCTTCCTTTTCTGATTCTTTTTTAAAATCTTTGTTGCATGGGCTATTGCGCACTAAACTATTCTATTATCCTGCTTGTTGGTTGGTTCTTACTTATTAACTAAAAATACTAGGTATATACAATTGAAAAATTTTCTATTATACTTCGTCAATATTACGACTTAAACTTTTAAAGGTTTAATAATCCTTTATTATTTTTATGATCCAGAAGTATCACCGGCCACATAAAGTTCATTTCTATTATTTGTAATTTTACTACTTCCATGTCATGTATTCACTTTTCTTTATTACATTTTCTTTTTATTTTTTATACATCTTTACTAGAAACACTGAATTTATTTCTTTCTCTACTGTTTCACTCGTTAAAAGACATATAGGAGTCGTAAATACTCAGCTCCAACTAATAGGTACAACATTACAAAGTCACGGTCACCTTTCCCAAGGTTTTAAGATATGTGGTATAATGAGTACTCGTTATAAATACTTAGTATTTAACGCTCTCCTCGTAACGGTGAAAATAATATATACTCAAGGATTTACGTCATTTATCCTATTAATATTATAAATACGAAAGTTTGTATGTTTGTTACTCAATCACGTCGCAACGACTGAACCGATTTGGCTGTTTGGCACAGAGATATATTATAGTCTGAAATAGCACATAGACTACTTTTTATCCCGGGAAATAAGAGAGTTCCCGCGGGAATAAAAAAAACCTTAATCCACGCGAACGAAGTCAAGGGTATCAGCTAGAAAATACTATACAAGAAAAACTTAAACCTAAGCAGGTACAGGATTTTTTATTAGATATCATATGTCATTTTTATTAGAAAAAAGGTTCATTCATTATCACAAAAACTCAAAAAAGGTTTTCATCTTCTCATTTTGTCTTCTTTGATGTGTGGAACTATAGAAGACTTCTTTTTGGTTTTTTATATGATAAAGTTGCTTATTTTGGTATTCGGTTCCTTCTTCACTATGTCAATAAGTGCCTCGGTAATGATAGAAAAGTCATCACAGTTAACTTTTAATCGACCTACTTAACTAATTAATTTACATCTAATAACGTGATTCCATCTAAATTTTCTTTTTGATTCTTTTGTATCTTTTCTTTTGTAGATTCTTTTGTTATTTATTTAATAATCTGTTGAGATAGGCTGACATTTTGCTTATTTAATGAACCCACTTCCAAGCAAAAACCAAAAGTACATCAGTTACAAGCGTGTATAAATATGTTTCTTCTCATAATTATGTATTCACAGTCTAAACTTTACACAATATATATGTATTTTTGTCAATTGCGTCATCGTCTGTAAGGTTCTGCGATAAATTCAGCAAATTTGCACAGCTGATGACTATGTAGGATACTGTGTCACCAGGCCAAATTTCTATAGATGAATTAAAAGGTGATTTCGCAGTGACTTAAATGAGTAATTTTCTTCGTTTTGTTTGAAACAAAATAACAAGCAAATGCAGCGGTGTAAAAAAAACAATTAGTTGTCCAACGGGACTTAACACGTTAACAGTCCGTGCCCTACATATAGGGCACTGTGGAGTTAGCCATAGCGTCCGTGCACTACATTTAGGGCACCGCTCCGTTCGAAATTAATGTTATTTCTTGAGCTGGACGTACGAAAAAGACTATTGAATTTGAGGTGGACGTGTGGATTAGGAGTTGCGTAAATAAAACCGCGAGGGACATACGGAATAATCTTAATAATATAAGCGGTAGTTGAGGGTAATTTGGAAAGAGGGTAATGAGGAAAAATTATTAAATAAAACATTAATATTTTCAGTGGCATTCATTAAAATATGACAGGCAGAAGTCTTTTTTACAATAAATACATTTTGTAACCACCTTTGGCGTTAGTCTCCTTGCTTCATTTACCGTCTTTCCACTTTCCGTTAAACTTTAAATTAATTAAGTAAATTTCCGAAATTACGTTATATTTTGACAGTAAAACTTTTAAACAGCTGTCTGATACTTTCTTGTCTATGCCTCACGCTCAAAAAATACAAAAAATAGAAATACCCACAAATAGTGCACTAAAATATAGCTGCAGTTCCTGGTGATACGTCCGTGCACTACATGTAGGGCATAGGGAAATTCAGCCTGTAATACAAATTCATGAAACCTGGAGATAGTCCCGTCATCTCGTGAAGCTCTATATATCGACCTATACGTAGAATAGAGTTATATATGATTATGGCACAAAAATTTTTTATTGCATTTTTAAGCCTAAAAAGATCTCTAATATTTACTAGTGAAATCAAAATTTTAAAAAGTTATGTAGATCCAAAGATACCAGTCGAATAAAGGTACATTTAATTTATTTCTCCAAAGAAGAAGGGCCCGACAGCACAAGTGTCAGTATTCACTGTCCAGATCAGCGCGATCGGAGGGTCCCATCTGCAGTTGTATTCATGTTCTCCGAAATGATAGTGTGCACACGCTCACACTTTTATCTGCTATTTTCGTGTTAATTTTGTTATTATTTTTTACTATATGTGCTCAAACTTAAAAATACACACTCAAAACATATGATCTTCCCTTCGTTAAAGCCAAAAAAAATTGAATATAGTAATACGACAAATGCCGTGGAGATAAAAAAAATGGAAAAATGAATGTTCCAGGTAAGTGAATGGAATTTTCTTTCTTCAGCTTTGTAATTATATTACATAGATTGCTCTTAGATAGTTGTACATAATAATTTTTACAGATATATATTTTTAAAGCTAAATAATTAAGTTAAACGGTTCCACATTCATATAGAACATTATACCTCGGAATGTTAGATTTTACTACAAAAAACAATCAAAAAAAAAATATCAATTCATTACACCTATTAAACATTAATTCATACATTTTAATAAGTAATCAATAATATTAATTATTTTACCATACTACTTTATTATTCGGAAATCATGTAAAAAATATCGGGACAATGTGCACAAGTTACTTTGTTCGAGGGAAATTATTTTGAAATTATGAGGTATATGTGTATATATTCATTTATTCTTGGTTTGACATTGAGATATATATCCTTATTCAACTGAAAACTACCATAAAAGCCTAAAATTAATAATTTTTTTTATGTTAAGTATTTATAAAAAAACTACATAAAACTATTTAGACCTGTTTTCTGTAGTTAATTGCTTTAACGTTTTAATGATGTTAATTTTTGTTTTCAGAAAATGGCAGTGTCAGTAGTGGAGCTTTTACAATAACAGCACTACCACAGGGAGCTGAAAAAATTAGGCAAGAGGTCCCTGATATATGGGAAGATTGATATATCAGATGGAACTGTAAGAGACAGTCGATTATCTATACTGCAGCCGGCATATAATGATAAATACCAGTTTTTGCTACTGACAAAACTAGCCATAAGGCTGCACCATGTTGCTGAAAATTCTATAAAAGATAATAAATAATGTCTACCGTCGCCTGCAATTGCAACAACTAGACCTAACACTTTTAACTCGGGCTTACTTTGAAAATTCCCCTGCTGTTAGCTTTGGGAATTTGTCTTGAATATCATCACCAAAATGTGTACCGACTCCCATGCCTTCTCCGTTAAATACGCATAAATTGTCGTAATGCCTTTTATTCTAACCATATGATGATCACTGGACGCAATCACCATCTACAACTAACTCTTACAGTGCACCTAACGACTCTAGAGATGATGATGTGCCGCATCTTCTTTACAAATTCATTATTTTGATTAATTTAAAATTTTCATTTTGCGCGGTACCCAGTGGATCTCTGCCACCACAATATTATTTTCTTCGTGATTTAAAATATCTATTCAATTAAAATATTAATAATATAGACATGAATAACTTAGAAATGTTACACGTTGCGATCGGCAACGCAACGATCACATCCTCGGCAGGCTCAGTGTCCGTGACATCGGAGATAAGCTGCAAGAAGCCCGTCTAAGATGGTATGGTCATGTAGCACGGAAACCACAAAGCTAAGTCGGTAATAGATGTCTTAACATCGCCGTCCCTGGAGCTAAATCTCACGGCCGTCCAAGAAAGCGCTGGCTGGACCTCGTAGGCGCCGATATGAGAGCCAATAAATTAAGAAAATTGGATGCACAAGACCGGGCAAAGTGGGCAAAAGCATGCCGGAAAGCGGACCCCACCTAGTGGGATAACGCTCAGTCGAAGAAGAACTTAGATATGATTGATTTCTTATTGATTGCCAATAATAAATCGCACAGAAAAATTGTGGAAAATAGAGAAAATATTTTTAAACCTTTTTGTTTGCCAATATTCGGTTGTACTATTTTTAAAACTCCTGAAAGAACTTATATATTGTCCTTGTAGCAATTTTATTTCGTTGGTTTTATTCGAGTTTTCTATAATAGGATTATTATTAATGCTAAATAATAGTTCCTAATACGTTATTTATGTTTATGTTTTATATTATTTATTTATTAGTTTCATTTTGAGGTTTCTATAGTAGGATTATTAATACATTCTACTTACATATTTACACAATAGTTCCTAAATTTAATTTCCTAAATATATAAAAGGATAAGGTGACTAATTGACTGACTGACTCATCATCATCACATTGCTCAAAACACTGGATAGATCGGGCTGAAAGACATACAGATAGCTATTATGACGTAGGCATCCGCTAAGAAAGAATTTTTGAAAATTCAACCCCTAAGGGGGTAAAATAGGGGATTGAAAAATCGAACTTAATGTGAGCAAAGTTGCGGGCAAAAGCTAGTATTACCTATATAAAATACAAAGTACTTTCAGTTATTTTATTATTAATTTTTACATTTTTTTGTAAGACAATTTTATAGTAGGTACATGCTTAGTAATTAAAAAAATTAGTCAAATTATGTTGAATTTTTTTTACTAATAAATGTGTTATTATGAAATAAGAAACACTGTTTATTTTGTATTTATATTTCATCCTTTACAGCAAATAAGACCGTTTGAAGATTAGTATTTCCATAAAAAAAAGTTATATATAGACATGGTACGAACACTTTTCCCAAGTATAAGGTTACATATACATATAGAACATGGAGACATCCGCAAAAAATCGTCACATATGCATATAGAAACACCTAAATTCCAAATTATGGGTTTTGCATTGAGTTTATTGATAGTAATCAATGCATAATAATGTTCCAAAAGTATACTATGAGAATCAATTCTCTAGAAAAATAACGAAAAAAGTTACAGGCAAGACAAACTTCAAATCGCTCTCCTGTAAAGTAGGGATTTTGCAGAAGTAACTCTATTCTGCGTATAGGTCGATATAATCTTTATTGAAATAATCTAAAAAAAAAGTTGGACGTAGAGTGTCACTTGACCAAATCAACTTGGACAGCTAACGTGTTAATAGCCTCAACAGCACAACGGTTATAAGGCTGCAGCGCTGATTTTCAGGCAAAGCCTTTAGTGACACCGTGACCCGACCGAGACAAAATTTGATAGACCAGTAATAACAGTAAATTGTTTTAGTAAGTTTTCTAGGTTGTAACTGAGTAAATTTAGCAATACATTAATATTGTAATATCTAAATATATAAAAGGCAAAGGTGACTGACTGACTGACTGACTGACTGACTGACTGACTGACTGACTGACTGACTGACTGACTGATCTATCAACGCACAGCTCTAACCACTGGACCGATCGAGCTGAAATTAGGCATACAGGTAGCTGTTAAGACGTAGGCATCCGCTAAGAAAGGATTTTTCAAAATTCAACCCGAAGGAGGTAAAATAGGAGTTTAAAAAATCGAACCTAACGTGAGCGAAGTCGCGGGTTAAAGCTAGTTTTGTTATAAAAAGAGCAACTGCTGAGTTTCTTGCCGGCTCTTCCCAGCAGAATCTGCATTCCGAACCGGTGGTAGAGTCTTGACGTGTCATAAGAGCAACAAGTTGGCCTACATGAATTAAATAATTTTGAATTTGAATATAAAGTTTTCACGTAGTATTAAACGTAGATCTCTGCGATATGACGTATCAAAGTGCTGCTATGCGTGTGGTAGCTATTATGTAAATGTGTATGTAATGGATATGACGCAAGAGTCCGGATGCACGCATGCATTGCATTCACATTGTACATCACAAAAATATATCTAAATAGAACGGAACATATCACTTAATAGATTTATAAATACATATCAAAAATTGTAACAAGCAATGTAGCATCTATAATTTCTTAAGAGCTCCATTGTGATATGGTGTCTTGGAAAAAAGTAGATCGACAACTGTAATGTGTCGCTACTAGATGTCGCTAACAGTTGCTATAAAACTGATGGAAAAAGTAGATACATATCACTAATTTCGTGGCTGACGTATGGTTCGGCCGTGGTGTAGCGGTTAACGCACTTGGGCGCGATTCCCAGAGAGACGTGGGTTCGAATCCCGCCGGCCTCGGAATTTTTGATATGTATTTATAAATCTATTAGGTTATTTCCTTTAAGTGTAGGTTAACACTTCAATAAAAAATTAAAAAAAGGTCATATCACTGTTCTGCTAAGGGATAAATTAGACGGTGCATCGTTCATCGTTCATTTTTGCGATGAACGATGCACGATACCAGTGAACCTTTCGTCGCAGAGGCAAAACCGCCTGTGAGCGGTGAACGGTCGGTGTTTAGACGGGTCATTTTCGATGACTCATCGCTGAAGCCTCGAAAATGAAAGCAAAAATCCCGAAGAATGAACCGTCTAATTTAAGCTTAAGTGAACTATTAAATTTTTTACTATTTTTACAAGCTTTTATTTTAACTTGCAATGTATGTATGTTTGCTTAGGGTCATGCAAGTTGTCTTTTGCAAATGGCTCTGGGAACTCTGTAATACCATCGAGCTTGGGCTCGTTTGATTCGTCTTGACAAGTACTCTGGTTCTAGATGATATTCAGGGTCTGATGATGTAGCGAGCTACTAAACTTTGAACTTACAGTTGTTTGTTTGTTTATTTAAAAACTATTGCACTATACTGAAAACTATTTGCACGAACGCCCTGCTCACCTTTTTGATCTATTTGTTTTTTTTTAAATATATATTTTTAGCAAGCAAACGAGCAGGCGGGTCACCTGATGTTACGTGATTACCGCCGCCCATGAACATTTGTAGCATCTGAGGTACCAAAAATGCGTTGCCAGCTTTTTGGGAATTTGTTGTTCCGCCCCTTGAATAACCCCATGTTGTAATTCAGAGGTAACACTGTCGCAGGAAGTTGGTCAATCTATCTTGATATATTTCTGTGTTGTACTCTGTGGAAGTCCCCGGTGTCGCGTGACTAGTTTTGGCTTGGAGACTGACAACGTATATCGTGAAAGTAGTTATTAATTTTAAAGTGGTTATTTATTTTTTTGTCACTTTTATCACATCAATGTCGAGTCAAAATGTCACAAGCGTTCAACTCAACCTGCAGCCATATGTTTGTAAATTGCTCAATTTGGCCGCAATCATATTATGGTCGTAGCTCCTTTAAGGTATAAAAGAAATTCAGGTAACAAAATTTAGATCTCTTTTTTATGAGTTTTAAAATATATCTGAATATATAAAAGGAAAAGTGACTGACTGATTGACTGACTGACTGCACACAATGCACAGCTCAAATTATTATTACTGGACGGACCGGACTGAAGTTTAGCTTACAGATAGCTATTATATAGCCAGTCGCGAAGACAGGATTTTTGGAAATTCAACCCCTAAGGGGGTAAAGTTCGAATTTTCAAATCGGATTTTAAGCCGCGGGCAAAAGCTAGTATAGATATATCTCATCAAAGTTATTGAAAACAATTACAAGATAATCAAATTATTTTATTTAAATTGTAATTAAAATTTTTAAAGCTACTAAAATTACAATAGACTTTAAGTACCCTTTTAACTTTCTTTTAAGGGCAAACGCGTAACAGAAACGTCTGAAAAAGGGACCCTCTTGGCTACGATCCCTAAAAATCTAAAATCATAACCCTCCTTCCCCATGAAAATCTCGAAGTTCGGTGATAGTCATTATCCGTGATAGACTGTTGAAGTTTGGCACTTAAGCTAATTGGATTTGACCACAAATACCGAACAAAACAACATCGTAGCATTATAATCTTTATTACGAAAACATTATGATTCATTTCTTTGTAACAAAAATTTATAGTGATGATCGCACATTACCTTATTAATATGCACCGCACTAGGCGTGTGCGTGACGTATGATCGTTCTGCTGACGTTAACGCTTCACTCCGATACTTTGAAATACCAATAGGTTAATAAGTGTAACTTTCAAAGACATCTTGCATTGACCTAAATGTCAGTTATTATTTCATTTGAAAGCATGTAGATAACATGAATGTAGCCAGGTCAGTTTCACTTAAAAGTAAAATTCCATATTAATTATAGTAATCGTTTACTTTACGTACATAAGATTATTTTATAGATGTTCTTACATCTATAAAATAAATCTGGATGATATAGTGAACTATTTAAAAAGTAGGTACGCTCTTTTTGCTCTTGCGGCGCTTGGGACTTCTACGTAATGGGCAACTGCCATTATCTTGATTCGCGGCAGGTCTTGTTATACCGGCGGGATTAGGAAACGGGGTAAATCGTAGCGATATCTTGAGGCGTGGGCCAAATCGAGGCCGTGACCAAATTGATTGATAACGTCTGGAGTATTTATTTTGATAACCGGTCTATCGCTGTTGCTATGCCAACTCGACACAATTGGTCTTTGTTCGTTTCCAAGGTTGCATAACTCCTTTTGTTTAAGTAATGGAAATATTTATCAGATGTCTATGTTTTATACCTACTTCACATTATCGTAAAATTCCGCATCCATGAGCTCGAGTAAATTCGAGTTTTCAAGCGAAAGTAGTTTTGGTTTAATTTAGACACTACAAGTCTGATATAGACATGACATAGGATTATGTCGAAGTGCGAATAATAGTTTTAATTGTGAAAAAATAAAAGAGCGAGGTAAATTAGACGTTTTCGCTGGAGATACTTATTTCACTAAATTATTTTCTGTTTTATTTTTCACAACCTACCAATTTCAAACCTCGATATGTTTTTCCCCATTACGAGTAATATCTATTATATTTATTAGACTGACGTGGAAATCTCAATCTATAGACATCATCTTTTTTTAATACCCATTGTAGTTTTTTCGGTTTGGATTTGAAGTGGGTTTACGAGTGATGGAAACACTCGATGTTATTGCAAATAAAATAATCTATTATAATACACAGTATAATATGTGCATTAGTAAACCATTTTTGGTACTCGTATCGAGCTTTGAATCAGAAAACAGCAGAATCATCGCTACGGTATTAATTTATATTCCTCCCCTTTCCTAGTCTTTGTTGTTAAATTTGATATGATATAATGACATTGTAATATTTTAAGGGTACTCTGAGCTTTCGCCAACGTTTCTGAGAGTCAACCATTAGTCGTTAGAGTGTACAATGGCTTTGGGACAATTGATTGTAACTGCAACGTCATCCTTCGCAATCGCAACTTTTCAATCGCAAAATTCCTTTGAAATTTTGCAAAGATGAATACCATACCTAGATTCTGGTTATTTAAGCCTTATGTAGCAGATGATTTCCAATATTTTTCTATAATTTTTTCTACTTTTAGGACTTAATAATTAATTATTAAGCCTATAGGGCTTAATAATTATTAAGTATATAGCCTATAGGCTTAATAATTAATTATTAAGCCTATAGGGCTTAATAATTAATTATTAAGCCTATAGGGCTTAATAATTATTAAGTCCATTAGTTTTTTTTGGCTGTATCATATGACCTAAGAGTCCTTCATTTCATATGAATTTTATTTTATCATTTTATCATTTGTCCCATACAGAAAATGTTAAAAATCAATTTTTCTCATTTTTTGGCTCTTAGGAACATTTTAGTATTTAGTAATTTCTATCATTCATATTTAATCGTTTTTATATTACATTAATTATGCGAAGCCAATTTTCTGTCCATTTCTTTTTCTGATTTATTTCAATTCCTTTCAATTGCCTGAACACATTTTGATTTTGCTTTTCTGTTTGTTTCAGATACAACGAATACGTCTGCAGCAAATCATACCTGTATTCCAATAGCTTAATTTCCACCATGTAATTTCCTTGTTCTTTATGTTGCAATGAGTATCATTTAAGTTTATTATTGTCACCTTACGACGCATGGAATCCTACGAAAATTGCAGGAAATTCTCATCACTAGAACCTTTTTATTACTAAATAATAACCTTCTAACTACGTGATAGTCTTTGACTGCAATTTCGTGCATTCCTACGAGAATCGATTTGTGAACATGGAGTAATAGACTTTACTATCTTTTGTTATTCCGAGATAATATCTTGGATCATGATACGGCCCCAGAGGAAAAAGAAAGAATGCTTCTTTATTTTCTAAGTTCATTGACTTATTATTTTTGATCTTCTTAACATTTATCCTTTTTCCTTCGGGTCCAGAGATTCGCGCATTAGTCTTAATATTGTTTTTAAGTAAGTTAAGTATTTAATTCGTTGTTTTTGAATATTGACTAACAAACACTAAACATTCTAACGCATGACTTTTATTTTTTACGGTTGAACTCGCGAGTGTGCATGACTTTCAAACTTTTTAATTTTTAAGTTAAATAGTTAGACGATCTGATTCTCTGACATGCTTATTTATTAATTTTGTATCATAAGAAAAACCGAATTGTCGTATAGTTAATGATTTACCTATATTTATAGTTATATATAATGTTTACTTCAACAATGGTGTCCGTTCGAAGTCATTCGTTATTGAGATCAATAAATTGCGAATTGTCGTACGCCTTGCGCCATAAAACTTGATTTTAGGTTCAATTCAATTAATGCTTAAAATTCGAGTTTTAGTTCTTGCATGGCAATACCCAGGGATTGCATTCTAGTTTTTTTGAAATGAAAAATTTTGATTATGCGATCTGTATAATTTCGATTTCTTTATATAAAAATTATTTTATTTAATGTGATTCATTATTATTCAATAAACGTTCTCGTCTTCCAAGTGCGTTTCATTAATTTATCATTAAGCTCCCACAAGCCGTTCCCACAGCAGATTCGCATGTCTCATAACTATTGAATAGATCGCTTGGAGGTCGGTCATCAAGTCATTTTCCAATTATACAATGTCATCAGGACAAGCCGGGCTCCGCTTTAAACCGGCTAGTGAATGTATTATGATCAACCTGCGTAGATATACGCCGCATTTCCTCGCCACATATAACGTGGTTGGAATTTAAGTAGTGGATACTGAGGGATGTGTGATCTATGTAGTTTCGACAGTTCATATCAGTCGATTCCGTTGCTCTTTAGAAAATGTTGTGGCAGTCAATTCGGACTTTGGAATTCTGCGTTTAGTCTTCATGTATCCTCTTTGCCTCGAAAAGCACATTACACACGGCATTTATTTGAAGAGGGCCTTAAAGGGATCACATAATTTGAACAGCTTACGAGAAAAAATGTACTATAGTGTTCGAATTACAATACACATTACTCAATCTGGTATGTGTTTACATTACGGACGTTCAAATTGAACAGCTGGCTCAAATTTGGTGAAGGAAAACTAAATCGTAGTTGTACAACGCAATAATTTGCCTCCATGTCATTGTTTGCGATATCTTTTAGAGATCCGCAGTCTGCTGGTTACAAAGTAAATCCTCGCAAATATCTGTGGTCCAATTGCGGCAACGCGGCTTATCATTGCTACAATCTCAATTGCGGTGAGTGGACTAAAATTGAATTCTTACTGGAAAAACGCAATCGGATGTGAATGCAATCGTCACACTAGCTTATGTGGCTGTTGAATTTAGGCAATCTAGCTGCCGATTTAGTTAATCTCTAAGGCTGAAATCTATAGACCGCACTCTCACTCAGCTCAGACTCAAGACAGAGTTAAAACGAGACAGATTTATGTCCGAGCATATTTGTGTCTCGTTTTAACCTCTATCTTAAGTCTGAGCTGAGTCAGAGCACGCTTTATAGATCTCAGCATTAGAGTTAATATCTGCTGGATTAGCAATTTTTTAAAGTAGATTTGTATTTAAATAGTATATTTGTATTCGACTGTAGCTTGGTTGCATTTTCGTTGGGGAGTCGTGAGCGGCTGTAATATAGTGTTTAGGGTCCTTTAGCAAACTTTGAAACCACAGCAGCGGAGTGAAAGAGATAGATGCTATGTCAAATGAAACTGCCATAGGATTGTCTAAAAATGATTGCTTGTCACAGTAGTGAGACGATCGAAATTACCTATGACGATTCTCGCTGAGGTAAAATGCATTGTTGCACCAAGAACGCCCTAAATTCAACCAATGATCATAATAGAGACTGTACCAATGCTTGACGCATATGTTCCGCAATAGACCAGCTGCTTGTTCTAACCGCCAATATTTGACGAAGCATCCATCTCTTTCGTGACTTAGCAGACATGAGATAAAAATAAGACGAAGAAAATTCTAAGAGGTATTTCTGTTAGAAAGCAACAGCAGATTACTACGGAAACAAAGTAGGTACCTACAGCTCTCGCTTGGCCGATATTTTTTATAGATTGGTGTAAAACGGGCCAGCCTCGTGTTAGTAGGTCGCAGCTGATTTCAGTTTATGTATACTAGCCGAGTGTTCACGTTGTTACTACGCCGCGCCGCCATGTGAGTAAATAACCGAATAGAGGCGAATCCTCTAAAGACCGTGCTCTATTTATGCCTATTCTGCTTGGGTTGTCACAGGTAAGATAAATGAAGCAAACACAACTATTTTGGCTGTCACATTTAGCTTTAACCGTAACTTAGCCGTAACGTAACCGTGCCGGCCATTCAGGCAACCGGCCCTAAACAAAGCAAGAAAACAATACTTTAACCGACGAATTGCGTTTTGACAGATTTCCAAAACATTTTTTAATGCTACGTTAAATGTTATTCGGCAATAGCAAATAGAACATTATCAGAGTTGAAAAAAATATTTACGTCTAGCTTTTGCATATTGTAATTATTTAAAAAACTGAAAATAAAATTATCTATGTAGGTACTGAATGTCCCTTATATCCTGTATAATGTAGTCATATAAAATTCAAACACTGATAGACGTAAGAAGGCTTATCATGTACGATCTATCTGGTCGTTAACCTGTTTTAATTTAGTGTGTTTGGTTTTTCTTTGCATTGCGTACTTACGTAGGTAGGAACCTACATAAAAACATCAGATCTACGAATAATAATTATTTCGCCTACAATTGAGTATGTTGACCTTATATTTCCTTCAAACATTAACATAGTAAGGTGTTAATTGTTATTAATTACTAAGAACCTTACATATAAATTACACTCTTCTTTGCAAATTATTTACCATCGTAGTGATAATTGTTGTTTTATGTAAACACATTACTACAATACCAGAACAATATTATTTATACCCTATTAATTTTACTAAAACACTTCGCTCATTGGTCTTCACACAACCACCGCTCAAAGTGAACTGATGTGTTCACCCCACACCGCACCCTTTACAACATGGCGTCGCCAAGATGGCGCCAATCAGCGAGCCATAAAAATGTGTTACGATGTTAACCTGTCAAAAAATGTTGCCAGCAATATCATCTGCATTAGGGTAGGTCTTGTTAATTCCTGATTCCAAATGGTAATTATTGTGAATAATCTGCGACTTCTCTTCTTGATTACGGGATTGGCTGTCAAAAACTTTAAAATATAATTGGCAAGTTTTTACTGAATTAAACTTTCACAAAGCGCTTTCAAATGATGAAATGCCACTGGTTTGGAATGCAGTTCCAACCGAGAAGAACCAGGAAGAAAAACGGCGGTTGCTTTTTTAAAAACAAAAATTAAGTGTAGTGGTATTCTAATTTTTTTTATTAAATTAAAGTAATAATATAAATTAATACCTAGAGTCGACTTCAAGAAATTATAAATGTCTAAAGAGTAAAATAAAATGAAAAAGTAATAATGTTAATAATATAATGAGAAAAATAAACATGGTAATTTTGGTTTTGACTACAGTTGACCAATAAATAATCCCTCTTTAACACCATGTACGGATCTCGAAAGTGCACTGATACATGGATACCGGTGTATACAGGTTGTTTCGTTTATTAGACAAAAAGAAACAACAACCTGATTTCGAAATTATATTTTTTATTAATTGCCGTGATAGAGGCATAGTAACATGGTATTCTAAGACAATTCCGCGACAGATGGTCAAAAAATAATGTACAACCTAAAACGTTCACGTACCTAGAGAATTGCAACGAATAAATAATCCATGAGGTGTGGTAATTAGAGATTTTTTTTTGAATTGTAAAATTCACATGTCCTACTAATATTATATATGCGGAAGCTTGCTAAGGTTTATAGATGGTTGGATGTTTGTTACTCCTTCGCGCCACAACGAATGAACCGCACATTTGATCCCGGAAAATTAAAGAATTTCCACGGGAATTAAAAACCCTTAGTCCGTGCAGATGAAGTCGGGGGCATAATCTATATATATAAAATTCAAAGTCCTGATTGACTGACTGAGATATCAACGCACAGCCTAAACTACTGAAGTTAGAAACTTGAAATTTTTACAGTTGGTTCCTTTTATGACGTAGGCGCACACTAAGAAAGGATTATTGGAAATTCCACCCCTAAGGGGTTTAAATAGGGGATGGAAGTTTATATGAAACTCCGTCATTTTTCAAGCTGTTTCCATCAAAGTTGGTATTTGAGCTTTCAGTTAAAAATAAAAAAGTACGTGTGTCACAGTTTTTGAAAATTCCACCCCAAAATCTAATTCCACGCGGACGAAGTCGCGGGCATCAGCTAGTATAAAATAAAGTCGTAAAATGTGTATGGTATTTGAAACCTTAATCCATGCGAACAACATCATGGGCTAGCTAATAGCTAACAAATAGAGCATCCTGTATATATAAGGTTGGCAAGTGACTTTCATATTGCGAAATTGGCGACATGTTACGTCTCTGCTGAGGCAACATGAGGCAAGATAGAAGTTCAAGTCTGGACCGCGGCTGAAGGTTAAGAAAGTAAGTATATTGAGAGATACCTAGACGGTTTGTTAGGCAATTTTCATACTAGGTAGGTGGAATATAAAAGTAGTTCTTGGTACGTTTCCACACTGACATCCTTAGCCTTACCTGTCATAAACGCAAAAGTGTTTGTTTGTTGGTTTTTCCTTCAATCTCGCAACAGATCGATGTGATTTTTGCAAGAGTATAGTTGAGGACTTGAATTGGAGAGTGACATAGGGTTTTGTCCCGGAACAGAGCAGTCTGTTGAAGCATGTGATATTCAATTACTTAAACATGACTCTGAAAAGTCAGATGTGTGCCCGAGATCCTGCGAACCCCGAATAGAGCTCTCCTCAAGCTATAACGACGTTAACCAACATTCGGCCAAATACGATTTTTTAATGCTATCTTACCAAGAATAGTATAAACGTAAAAATTATTTTTACTAAACCGACTTCAAACGTCACTACACAGTATATCAATTGTGCTTATAAAGTTTGAAGAGTTCCCTCGATTTCTCCAGGATTCCAGATCCTAACTTGATGACAATGGGACCACCTGGAAAGTATTCCCATTCAAACAAATAAAGAATTTTCCAAATCGGTCCAGCGTTTTCGCGTAATCGGGGAACGTAAATTAAAAAAATGATTTGAGTTGAGTCTCCTCCTTTATTGGAAGTCGGTTAAAAACGGTCGTTTATTAGTAAAAAAATGGCGTTATTTCTTCACAAATTGTGGCTTTTTGGATCATAGCTCGAAAAATGATTTTGGTAGTTAACGACAATGTAGCTTTAGGATGGAAGAGTAGGCGACCGCAGTCTTCTAACCACTATCTAAAAAAAAGGTGTCCGAAAGATTTCAAATCAAAATAACAACTTACAACATCCTTCTCCGAAGTGAGATAAAATGAAAACAATGATTGCAAGCAATCTCGAGCAACTCTTCCGTACGATTAATAACCGATACCAATTAACGAGAGCGTTCGTGTATTGTAATGCTGCTTTCTCTGCGACATGCGCTGAGCCACAGCCTGCTTACAGACAGTCATTCCACTGTCCATACGACTCATGGCCGATCATTTTGTGTACTCTATATCTATGAGATACTCTTGGATAAAGCAGTGAAAGTATAAGGTTAGGAGAGGTAACGAACTTCTATTTTACGTATCTACAATGGAGAATGTCTTGATGCCAGTCTACTCCTTTACGTTTCTGAGCCAAGACTTCATCTTCTAACATCTCTTTTTTCAGTAATTTTCCTCATGAAAATAGTTCTCCATCAAATTAGAAGCTTATACAAGAAAATCCTATGTCCAGCTTTGGACACTGGACATATATCGGTTCATAGATGTCCAGTTGAAGAAGAAACTGTGACTTTTTTTTTCGGTTTTTGTTCCCCCTGTATTTCTTTTTCCTTCTACCAGTTGAGTGTTTTTTTTTTCTTTCTCATATGTAATTTCTATCTGTGAAAACTTGTAATTAGCTTTAATTGTTTTTTTGTATTTATTAACTAGTTCTTATTTTTCTAATAAGCTGTAAGTTTTCCTGTAAAATAAAATAAAATAAAGTTTATAATAAGGACGCTAATAGTGTCAAACTACATAAAAATCATACGGTTGAAGCCGTTCAAAAGTTACAAAAACGCCAGACACGCAAAAACACTTTCCATCCATCGTAAAGAAACGGCAATCTAAATCTACAATATGATTCAAATTAATTGCTCTATGGAGCGAGCTGACTGCCTCTATTTATATTGTGGCTACACTTACCGGTCTAGATATTGACGACTAGCGCTAGCCCCGGGCGATCTCTGCCATTTCGATTCACGCTCAGCTAATTAAAGCGGTTTAACGATGTAATAAAAACTCTTGCGAACACTCCTAAAGGTGAAATTGCATTCTTGGGGACAAGTTTTGAAGAATGCATTCACTTACCGTGAGTTTGGGTGACAATTTAGCTTTCCGCTTATTTGAAGGGGAGAGGATAATATTTTTTTTAACTAAAAAATTTAAAACACTCTTTGAAGTCCGTCTCTTACTCAGCTGAGACTCAAGACAGTTTTAAAACGTAACAGATTTATGTAAGAGCATATTCGTGTCTCGTTTTAACCTCTATCTTAAGTTTGAGCTGAGTCAGAGATATAGATTTCAGCATAAGCGTCCATTCCTGATTCGCACGGCTAAGGTCTGGAACGCTCTTCCGAGATCTGTATTTCTGGACACGTAGAATTTCGGTATCTTTAAAACAAGAGCAAATAGGCATCTTCTAAGCCAACGCGCTACACTATAGACCACATCGCCACTTTCCATCAGGTGCGATAGTGGTCAAACGTGTGCGTGTAACATATATAAAAAAAGATACCGGCCGAATTGATAATCTCCTCCTTTTTGGTAGTCGGTTAAAAAGCAAACGCACTTTATAAAATTTTGATAAATAATTACATGTGGTATCCTACTTAATATTATAAACGCAAAAGTTTGTAAGTATGGATGGGATGGATGTTTGTTACTCTTTCACGTAAAAACTACTAAACAGATTTGGCTGAAATTTGGCATAGAGGTAGATTATAGTGTGGAATAACACATAGGCTACTTTTTATCCCGGAAAATAAGAGCGTTCCCGCGGGAATTACAAAACCACGCGAACGAAGTTGCGGGCATCAACTAGTGTATTGATAAATAATAAAAATAAGTCGGGTTTTCCTTCCTGACGCTATAACTCCAGAACGCACGAACCGATTTCCACGGTTTTGCATTCGTTAGAAAGGTCTCGGGCTCCGTGAGGTTTATAGCAAAGAAAATTCAGGAAAAATTTCAACAATTTATGAACGCGGACGAAGTCGCGGGCTAGTGATAAATAAATACTTAGTGAGATCGCCGTCAAGTAAAAAAGAAAGGCAGGTTTTAAAGCATATAGGAACTCAGACCAATAGCGTGGCCAATAGTAATGGAGCTGGTAAGCGAGTTGGCTAAATGAATTAAGTGACATCACATCACGGATCTACGCAGCGGCCTTGTTGCTACAATGTAGCCAGGTTTCTCTGATAACATCTATCAACTATCGCTAACATCGCTCTCTAGTTATCATATTTATATACTTACTATATTATCTTGTAAACTGCCTCGTTGGTCTAGTGGTTAGCAAGTTCAACTACGGACGACGAGGTCCCGGGTTCGATTCCTGGGTCGGGCCAAGAATGTATTGGGTTTTCTGTTAAGAATTTTTCAGTACTAGCCGGGAGTTAGGAAGTCGGTGGTGAGTCACCCCCGTACCTCGGAGAGCACTTAAAGCCGTCGCTCCTGCGCCAGATCTCTTTCCGGTCGTGGCGGATTTTCCGTCCCATCGGGCTATGAGGGTGAGGGAATGGAGAGTGCACCTGTGTTTGCGCACACACTTGTGCACTATAATATCTCCCTCGCAGATGGCTAATCTCTGTGGAGATTGGCCGCCGTGGCCGGATTCGGTCGGGAGGACATTACACCTTGTAGACTAATATTATGATGTGAAAAACGAGACATGATTTTTGCCGGAGCATATTTGTGTCTCGTTCTAACTCTTGAGTCCTAGCTAAGCTAAGTCAGAGTACGCTCTAAAGATCTCAGCCTAACAGCCTCGCCGTTCGTTTAATTTTTCAAAAATCCTGCGTTTGCTTTTTTGGCATAACACAAGACTATCATACTTCAAGTCCTTAGCTATGCCTCCGTATGTACATCCGCGCGAAGATATTAGGTTTTTTAAAAATTCCGCGGAATCCTTTTGTTTTTATGGCATAAAAATAAGCCTTTATCGCTTTCCAGGTCCTCAAGTATACCCATGCAATGTTCCAGTGCTTCATGATCGAAGGACAAACCAACAAACTATCGCATTTATAACATTACTTGGTATTAAATACTAGTATTTCGTGGAGAGTAGGTATACGTAAAGCGTTCGTCGGTCCCTCTCCAGTTATGTCGTATTGAACTTTGAGAGTGAGGGAATCGAGGGTGCACCAGTATAACCTATATTATTACCTACTTAAACCGTCTCCTGAAAGCTGTGTCTAGACAGAACACTGTACAGACATGAAATGGCAGGTAATTCGACTAACCGGAGCATCGTACCAGAACGATTAATCGCTTAGCGATAAGGCATTACTGTCTGGTAACAACAAACCATATCCAAAACCAAAATAATTATTAACATAATAACACAAATTAAAATAATAATTAACTGTAACCCTTAATTGTGAAGTTTATTAAAAATAACGTTTTAATTATGATATTAAAAGATTCTAATTGGTTTAAACATTTTCAATTGCTACCCATGGATATTGAAGACTTCATTAGTGTCAGATAGGACAAAAAGACGAAAGTCGCATTTTAAAACAAAATTGCTATGAGTTTATGTCAACTATTAAGTAATATCGAATGTATTAAAATTTGATTGATGGGAATATTTTAATCGATTGCTGAAATGATATGAAAAATGATAAAAAAGTAGTGTATCCCACTTCATGTACTAGGTGCCTCCTTCTTGTAGGTATGAGAGTGCGGGAATAGAGAGTGCACCTCTATTTGCGCACACACTTGTACACTATAATATCTCCTTATCCTATATATAAGTTGGCTTACATGAAATATATTTATTTGTGTTATATGGGGCCAAAGAAAATTTTTGTTCCCCGAGGGCGCTATTTTGAATTCAGAGCGAAGTGAAGGATTCTAAAGTAGAATCCTGAGCGTAGCGAGGAATTCAATATACGCCGCCCGAGAACAAAAAAGGCCCCGACTCCCGAGTGACACACACTATTTTTCATCATTACCTATGAGAAAAAGCTAGGAGTATCAACCTTCTATGATCACGGGACTTATCGAAGACAACAGCTGCTCAAACATTTTTGAATTTCGAGTTTTTTGAATTTCTGCAACGATCGCAGTAGTAATAAACACATACATATGAAAACTCCCATGGGACTAAAAATTAAATTTTGCTCCCGCTATTCTCTGAAGCCAATATTCGTTTTTCGAATAGGTATGATGAAAAATAAATTTTGATTTTGATTCGAACAATCCGCTCTATGCTTCAGTTAAAACTTCCGGTTGCGCGTCGCTACCCAATTAAGTTTTATGAACATGTACCTTCTGAGGCGATGATAAGAACCCATGGCTTTGTACTTGGTATGCAAAACGCCTCCATACAGCATGACTCCTCACCGGAAATATTAAAATTAAAAACCGTCAAGCGCGAACCTAATAATAAGGGTTCTGTACAACGCCGTATACATTGCGTCTCCAGGCGCTATTAATGTATCATGTACAGTTAAAGTTGTTAGCGATATATTGAAATAGTAAAGTTATACAACTTTAATGTCGGTATTGAAGGTAGTTTGATAAGACTAGTTGTAGGTAGTTTGACTTTGTTGACGTCGTAGCGTCCGTCTGGCGCTGCGTGCCGTTAGTATAAATACAGCGCTTTGGACGTTATTAATTCAGTCTCTTCCAGAGACTCATACGGCTATTGGATGCTCCCGCGTCTAGGTCGTTATATTTGATTGATGGGTGGTGATAGCAATCACGCCCTAATCGAATATATATTACCCGTAGGTTTAGATTAGGGTATTTGATTAAATACCTACTTAGATATTTTAGATAGTTACCCTCACGTACAGATGGTGGTTTGTCTGACGTGTTGTGGTTAAATAGGTTAGATGTGAGGACAGGGGCCGTTATAGGGGCGGTTGGAGACGGCTTTAGGTAGGGTTTCAGCGTTTTTTTTGGTGAGTTTATAAAGTATCAAAAAACTGTAACATTCGTCAAAAAATATTTTTTAATAAGAATATCAGCCAAGCTGAAGTTGACCAATATCCTCCTCTCCCCCCTTCCAAATAAGCGAAAAGCATGTGCTAGGAGTGGGTACGACAATAGTGCAACGGGTACGGTTCGAACCTGTGACCTTTAAGTTTTCAGTCCGCACCTTTAACTGTTGGGCTATTGAGGCTATTAATATATAAAAATATATTAAAGGAAAAGGTGACTGACTGATTTATACTTAGGGTAAACATATAGGCTACATTTTAACCTGAAAAATTGAAGAGTTCCCGCGGAAACTAGAAAACCTTAATCATCTAGTTGTAAAAGGGCAACCGCAGAGTTCCTTGCTGGTTAGCTGATTCCTTACAAAGTTAGCCTTGCAGAGATACCCTTACAAAGTAAGTCATTGCAAAAATGAAATATGCATGTAGAACGCAGGCTGGTCGTATTTGAGCGCCGAGTCCCTAATATAATACAGTTTTTCGATATCATTATGAATGGCATACGTAATGACTTAAGAGGTGAACTTCGTTAAGGCATACTTGGCTTAATTATGTAATAAATCACTTTTTATTTGTACGCTGCACTCACCCGGCCACCGCGGCAAGATAATGCAGCGTGGTTCATTGTCCTGCGTTGTATGGACAACTTGTCTTTGGGAATTCGGTATTGAAATGTTGAGAAAATGCGGTGAGACATTGCACTGGTCAAGCGAGAAGCTAGTAGGTACTTATTGTGTTTGAGAACAACGCGTTTGAGCGTGTTTAGTGGTAAATCTCCAGATGCAGATTCCATTTTTGCAGCAGTAGATCAAGCTTTAAACATCCGGAAAAAAAAAACAGACAAAAATTACATCATATTTCCGAAGGACAATACTGAGTAAAAACAGAAAATAATAAAAGTTTGATATATATATAATTAAAAAAAATCGCGATGTTAGGTCATTTTTTTTTAACTAATTTGCATTTATTTTCGACCTTAGTACCCTCACACATTCATTGGTTTTTTGAGACTATATTTGGAGCAGAACTTTGTTAGAATCTTCCGTTCTAAGCGCTATAGTTCGAGGATTTTATAGTTAAGTATAATTTAATGCTAGGTGATGAAATGTAGTTATTAAATTATTTCTTCCTTAAACTGTGAAAAAAACGTGAGAAAACCTGCACGCCTGAGACTTCCCATAATTTTCTCGAAGGTTTGTAAAATCTGTTAATTCGCATTTAGCCAGTTTGATGGTAAATTATTGTAATACTTATTTGGATTGCAATCAGTTTTATACGATTTCAATCGAAACTTGAAAGAAAGAACTAACGGAACATTTCAACATCGTCCTACATGTCAACTTCCGCTTCCTAATCTCATTGATAGATTAGCGTCCGTCCGTCTGTCTGCTCTCACAGTTAGTCGGCGCAATGTTCCGCGCAAGTCGAAAACCTGTTCTAGCTGAGAGCTTTGACAGATCGCGTGATTCACTTGTAGGTAAATATTTTATTATAATTATGTCCTCCCGACCGAATTCTGTCACGGTGGCCAACTTCCTCGAGATTGGCCATCTTCCTCGAGATTGGCCATCTTCTTCGAGATTGGCCATCTTCCTCGAGATTGGCCATCTTCCTCGAGATTGGCCATCTTCTTCGAGATTGCCCATCTTCCTCGAGATTGGCCATCTTCCTCGAGATTGCCCATCTTCCTCGAGATTGCCCATCTTCCTCGAGATTGGCCATCTTCCTCGAGATTGGCCATCTTCTTCGAGATTGCCCATCTTCCTCGAGATTGGCCATCTTCCTCGAGATTGGCCATCTTCCTCGAGGTTGGTCATCTTCCTCGAGATTGGCCATCTTCCTCAAGATTGGCCATCTTCCTCGAGATTGGCCATCTTCTTCGAGATTGGCCATCTTCCTCGAGATTGGTCATCTTCCTCGAGGTTGGCTATCTGCGCGGGAGATATTATAGTGACCAAGGGCGTGCGCAAAAACAGGCGCACCCATATCTTAGACTGCAGTGAGTGACTGAGGTGAGATCGCAGTCAAGGGCTATCTTGTCATCGAATAAAAAAAAACTAGCCAAAAGCTAAGCACATATCTCATTCATAAGAACAATTTATTGTGCGATTGAGAAAATCCATCTTCGCACTACACATGAATTCGCGCCTATCCATCTATTATTCTGGATTAGAATAATAGATAGGCGCGAATTTACATCATTACAATTTCTAATGATGTATGGCCACTACGACGGACTTATCCGATAACACGTAGACACAATCCAAAATGTCATCCGTGCAGAACAATAACACATCCTTTCACACTCGACTCCATGTGTACCTATTGTTTAGACCACACATCGATCAGTAAGGTCCAATTATATCGTTCGATAGAGGTGTGCCGCGCGATCGACCGAATTAGATCCGAAACATCGAACTACTGAGAAGGTTCTATAAGATGCTACCAGAATTCTGTTCCAAACGTAGCTTAGGCTCAAAACAACTTATGTATGTGTGTGCTATGTAATTATACGATACTGGTATTTACGTTTTTTATGATTATATGATGAACTCTTTGATTTTCCCCAAAATAATGTATCTCTGTCCAGCGAAATTGGTTCAAAAATTAAAAAATATAAAGGGGGTTCCCTTAATAGAAATGTGTTTTTTTTTTGGCGTTTTTTTATGGTACGGATCCTTAGTATCGCGTTGACTGGTTTTTAACAAAAAATTATGAAATCTTTGATATCTAACACGATAACTAGAATATTGTTTTGTTTTTGCGCAAAAAAAAAACGCTTATGCAGACCAACCTACTTGTTTTTTTCAATATTTTTTGCGGATTAGCCAAATTATTGTAAGTGTTTGTTTTGCTATTCGTGAAATTCTAGCCAGTTAAAGGGTCAGTGACCTGAAATAAGTAATTATTATATTTAGACAATACTAGTTGATGCCCGCGCCTTCGTTCGCATGGATTGAGGTTTTTGGATTCCCGCTGGAATTCTCTTATTTTCGGGGATAAAAAGTAGACAAAGTCGCGGGCGTAATGTAGTTGCAAAATAAGTTTGTTTCTCCTTTGTACCGTGGACTTCCGCAAAGTAACGCCAGCTTCTGTCCAACACCTATGTGGATATTGTTATTTTGCTACTATCGTATTACAAGCCTTTCTTATAGGTAGAGAGCTGGTGACAGTTTTTCTACGAGGACTTTATGACTGGTTCTTAATAGCTATTAATAGACAAATATTAACAATCGTAACGTGAAAAATGTAATTATCTACTCGTATTTACATGGATGACTGATAGTATTGCAAGAGGTAAAGTTGCAACTGTCAAGGGCAGAATTTATTCTACTTTGTTATAAATGTAATCACGTGATGTTTGGCAAAATACACTGACAGCATCATTATTTAATTTTAAAAAAATAGAAGAAGAATAATAGGATAGCGATTTTATCTCAGTGCCTATCGCAAACGTTGCTATCAAAGAACTGTCATACCCGCATTTTGTCGTACACAATGCGGGTTTGACAGATCCTAAATTAATTAACCAGGATGTGAAACAACTTTAAGTTTCACATCATGGTTTCATTTTTTTTTATTCCTTGACTGCGATCTCACCTGATGGTAAGTGACAATGCAGTCTAAAATGGTAGCAGGCTAATTTGGAAGGGGTATGGCAGTGTACATTCAACCCATACCCCTAATCGGTTTCTACACGCCATCGAGCCGGAACGCTAAATCGCTTGGCGGCACATCTTTGATGGTAGGGTGGCCAAAGCCTCCAACTAGACAAAACTTTCAATTGATTTAGGATTTTTTGGCACCGGCTCTTAGACTAGGAGGCTGCGTCGGTGTCGGCGTGTGACCGCATTGTCGCGTCGGTGCGGTCGCTACGTCACACGGATCGCTGTCGGTATCAATCACATTTCACACCGCGACCGGTCTGCTCACTATTATAAGGTCCAACGCCCACGAGTGGAGTCTTATGCTGAAATCTATAGAGCGTGCGCTATCTCAGCTCAGACTGAAGATAGAGGTTAAAACGAGACACAAATATGCTCTGACAAAAAACTGTCTCATTCTAACTCTGTCTTGAGCCTGAGCAGAGTGAGAGTGCGGTCTATAGATTTCAGCCATAGTGCAGCGTCTTCATTTTCATCATCTTAACTGAAAGATTTCCACTGTTGAGCACACGTCTTTAGAAACTGTTGAAGGTTCACGCCCGAGAGACCGCGGTCCAAACTGGGCTATCACAGCTCAAGATATAAATGAAATATACTTTTAACAAGTAAAAAAAAAAATTGGCGGGCGCAGCCGTTACTAGCTCTGAACATTCTAAGAGGCTCAAGGAAACCCTGAGTGTAGCTTCATATTAGCCTTTTATAGTGGAAGCCATGAGGTTCTTTGCTTCCATGAGATAAGAGTAAACCATCGGGTCTCTTGTCAACGGTACGTAAAGCTATAAGCTAGTTAGTTTGGCCATCCAAAGGAGCAATGCTGTCAGCATCTTGGGTACTATGCCACATAAAATTATTTGCGTTTGCCTGCCTTTATTAAGTTAAACTTTACTTAGTAAATACATTTGTATTTGGTTTACAATAGTTTACTATTACCAAATACAGATCAGAAAAATGAAATAAACTCTGAAGTATATAAAGGCTACACTAGCGTCTTCAGAGTTCACGCCGGTTTATTTTGGCTATTTGACATAAATACGCAGTTACGCTGAAACCCGCTGAGTGGGCGCAGCCGTGATTGACGTTTCTCTGTATTTACATTAGAGCGCGGTCGTCGACCCGACGCCGCCCGCTCTGACGCCCAGCGCACACCGGCGGACGGCAGGGGAGAGAATCGAGGAGGATCCACTGCCCAGCACACGATCAATTCCACGATCTCGCACTAAGCGCTTTGTTCCTCATTCCTTATTTAATTTGGAATAAACTTAGGTACCTTTAAATCAATAGTGAATAGGCATCTTCTAGACAAGCACGCTCCATCTTAGGCTGCATTTTCACTTACTATCAGGTGAGGTTGCAGTCAAGCGTTAGTATTATATTAAAAAAAGAAGTCGGTTAAAAAAACAAAATTTGGTGAGTTTAATCCCCTGCGGTACCGCCAGCGTACCGACTACCGCCGCCGCCGGCCGGTTTATCTGCCGTATTCTCTATTTTGACATTTCCAATGTATATAAAATTTTGACATTTCTTAGTTGGCAAGTTCCATACAGCGAGCTGCATCGAAATGAGAAGCAAACCCGAAAGAGGGTTCCTTTCGATTCAGCTGTCAAAGAAATTGGAATTTTTCAGTGCTGGAGTAGATAAAATATATGTATTTTGATTTTAAAATTCTCTGCCGTCCCGTCCACCGGTGTGCGCTAGCTCTTACGCCAGGGCTTTTTCTTTGACGCCGTGATACGACGGTTCGTGCATAATCTAAAATCGATTTATCAAAATAAAAGTGTTCACTATCGGTCAAAGAATGTAGGTAACTAACTATCACTATGTTAATGTAACATAGTGGCTTGATATAAATTGTTGATTTTGTGATTACAGTGAATATAACCTATGAGTAATAATGTTCTTCCCGACAAAATTCCGGACACTGGCCAGCTATACAGGAGATATTATAGTGACACTATAACATCTCCTTGTTTGTATTTGTTTATAGCTGGCTTCGCACCTGGAGTGAGAGAATAGATTGTACTCTATTCCCTCACTCTCATATTGCTACGGAACGGCAAACCAACCGAAGAGTAGTCCGGGTGCAGGACGAATGGTTCTACGTGCTCTCATAAGCAACAATAACTTGAAAGTTTCGTGTAAGGAAAACCGCATCTAAGAACGGATTTTTGAAAATTCAACCTTTGAGAGGGTAGGTAATTGAGGTCTGAAGAATCGTACTTAATTTGAGCGAAACCGCGGGCAAAATCGAATATGATATAAGTAGAAAATCCCGGGTTCCATTCCTAGCAGTCGATTGAGAAGTTTCTAAAATAAATAAATTGGCACATACTAATAGGCTACATTTTATCCCGGAAAATTAAAGCGTTCCCGCGGGAATTAAAAACCTGAATCTGCGCGGACGAAGTCGCGGGCATCAGAAATAAAGCTACGTCCGGCGTCGTCCCGTCACGGCGAAGGGATAAGAGTTACGCGATAGAAAGAGGCTATTTCGAGGTGAATATCACTGTAGGTAAGCGCTGTGCGACATGAATTACACTTTATTGTGTATAGCAAGATTCGCTATTTATTTAAATGGTTTTGCTGAGTGAATCTTCTGTACCTGTACCAAAAAGAGACTGCTATACTATAGGCAATGTAACAATGTAGGAAGCAATGATACATATTAAAATAGATCTGTCAACCACTTGTCAAGCGTTTTCATTTCGCGATTAGCCATAGTAGTTTTTACGATGGAACTACACAATCGAACTGGCTATATTTATTCCTTACAACATTATTGTAAATTACTTTATGCGCTATATTTTTTATAACCCAACATGCGATCTGGACATTGATATGCTAAGACTTAGATCTTTACCTACAGCTTCATACGACGGATTATACGATTATTTGACTTCTACTGATATATGTTATATGTACATATAAATTCACCATTTCTCTACTCACTAGCTCAAAGAGGGCGCCCGCCTTTACTGTCTAAAACCAATGAGCAAAAGTCGTTTTTGCTCACTCAGTGAGAAAAAGTGTTGTCTCAAGAGAAGCTCAACACTTTTTCTTACTGAGTGAGCAAAAACGACTTTTGCTCACTGGTTTCAGACAACAAAGGCGCTCTTTTTTAACTAGTGAGGTGAAAAGTTGTATGTATCACACGATAGCAAAGTTTTTGTTTCTTGTGCCTTTGAATCCGTCACTTCACTTAGGATTCTAACTAGGCAGTAGGCACTCGCAACAAAATTGAACTTAGCTGTCTTGTTGAACAAATGTCTATTAACATTCACAAGAAAATAATCCAAGAAGGATATTTTCTAGCGGTCGCTACCAGCTTCACTCATATAATCAGTCGAGCTTTAAAAATTTTAAAGACTATAAAAAATATTGTACAGTTGAAAAATGTAAATTCATCTTTTAAAACAGCTGTTTAAGATAATATATCTCTACAATTAAACGTACAGTTTCGAGTAGCGTTACTGTACTAGTACTTACCGTTATTTTATATTAAAAAGCAATGTTTGTTTTTATTTAAAGAGCGAAAAATGTTCTTAGACTTTCATCGGTTGAGATAACGAAGACTATACGACATCAAACAGCGTTGAAATCGAAGCCTCCTGGTGTTTGCAGTATCTTTGGTGTTTTGTACATCGATGGTCTACATTATAATTTTTTATTAACAATATAGATCATCGCTCCTGACCGGTGTCTATTCAAATAATACGCGATTCATCATTATCAAGAAATGTTCAGCAAAAAAGAAAACTATAACAAGTTTATGTGTAGGTGAGGTTCCTTGAACTAGCGGTACACTCGACGCCAAATATTTAAATACGTAAGTAAGTTTACAATTTATTATTACCAAATTAATGAACTTTAACTTTTAAACTATTGCATAGCTTCTATCGCGGGCCAGTGTGGAGACCGAATCCAGAAATTCCGTAACGAAAATAACCTGACAAAGGACTCCTCTCACCGCTAGATGGCGTTGATAAAAAATGCTATGCATTAGCTTTACCGCGGCAGTCCCCGAGTGCCACACGTCTTTTTTTATTCTAGGATATTTATTTCACAATAATTAATTGTTTATGACAGTTAATATTAAATTAGTTCTAAAATTAAAACTAAAATAAATCGGCGATGTCACCGCAGCGTAGTAGGTATTCAAAATACTGGCAGCATTGCTCCTATGTATTGCCAAACTAATTCTTTGATTAATGAACTTAGTTCTTCAGTTTTAATTATAAATAATTTATGTAATTCAGATAGAATCTCTACAGTATCTCAACATGTGAACGAGAAAACAAAAACAAACGCCAGTAAGCTATCATGCGCGCCAAGAGAAGTTTTGTCTACACTTTACGCGTGAATCTCTGTAAAGATTCACATAGAGATTGCAAGTAAACGTGTAGACAAAATTTTCTCGTGGCGCGTACGTTATCCCCACAGGACTTAGACAAAGAAAGAAACTTAGAAAGAGCTAATGTTTTTTTTATTGCACAACGTAATTTACTTCAGTACAAAAGGCGGCCTTAATGCTAAAGCATTTTCTCAAAGTCTATCTTTGGACGTGTGACATCACGTGTAGGTATGCAACTGCCTTGTTGATCTAGTAGTTAGCAAGTTCGACTGCGTTCGTGCCTCGATGAGCATGTAAAGCCGTTGGTCCTGTGCCTGATCTCTCTCCGGTCGTGTAGGATTTCCGTCCTATCGGAATATGAGAGTGAAGGAATAGGGAGTGCACCTGTGTTTACACACACATTTGTGCACTATAATATCTTCCGCGCAGATGGCTAATTTTGTGAGATTGGCCGCCGTGGCCGGAATCAATCGGGAAGACGTTATTATTATTTTTTTATTATTATTAGGTATGCAAGAAGAGAAGTGAACCATGACACCTGTCAAATCTTATTTA
This sequence comes from Hipparchia sbordonii, assembly GCA_038048805.1. Taxonomy (NCBI): domain Eukaryota; kingdom Metazoa; phylum Arthropoda; class Insecta; order Lepidoptera; family Nymphalidae; genus Hipparchia; species Hipparchia sbordonii. Next base: position 2,001,288 of record JBBIWI010000007.1, read on the forward strand.
AGCACATGCAAAAAAAATACGTCAACCCATTGCTCGGTTGCTGCGTGATTGAAGGACAATCCAACAAACACACTTTCGCAATTTGATTGGTAGGAAGGATACTAAAAGAATATAATATTAAATATTTTGTTAAGCGATGGCTTATATAATGTTGTGTCACGAATAATCTGATGCTGAATGTACGTGGAAAGCAAAAAGTGTCCATTTAAATTATGACCTTATTTAAATCGTTTAAGATCGAAAATCAGTTATTAGCAAAACCTAGTGTTCTAGTTTTGGCATAGATGTTGAGAAATATATTAGAGCTAATAGGTTGCTAAGTGCTCGAAGAAATTCGGTAATTGTTGTATGATTGGATTTTTTGTACCATTTTTAGGGTCCCTTGGTAGAATAAGAAATCCATACAGTGTCATCTAATAATTGCATCGGATTGGCTATCTGCCCTCTCGAGTTGAACTTCATTATGAGATTTCAAAAACAGTTTTTGGAAAAAAGTATTCACGAAATACTTAGGTAAATACAATTTTTGTATTTGAAAAAAGAACAAAATGAATATTAACCTACTAACGATTATTAAAGCGTGCAAAGGCGGCCTTATTGTACTCATCCAAGTAACCCTTGTCTTGAAAGCAAAAGCTAAAGTAGTATCGAGACCATACCTAGTTTTAATCCATGTTAAGTTTGTTACTACCTATCTGTTAAAATATGTCTACGGAACCCTACCGTAATACGGGTTCACTCTTCACTTGACCAGTTCCAATTAAGAAAGGTCTACTAGTGTGGTCGGAATAACTAGTTCTTAATAATTGAGATACTGTAACTATGTGAGATATTAAATACAACTTTCTTTAATGTACCTACCCCCATTAGGGGTTGAATTTTCAAAAATCTACTATCTATATGCCAAATTTCAGCCCGATCCGTCCATTAGTTTAAGTCTTGATAGATCAATCAGTCAGTAATCTATAATTATATAAAAAGGCTTGTCCTGACTGACTGACTGACTGACTGACTGACTGACTGACTGACTGACTGACGATCAACGCACAGCCTAAACCACTGAAGTTAGAAACTTGAAATTTTGACAGTAGGTTCCTTTTATGACGTAGGCGAGCACTAAGAAAGGATTTTTCGAAATTCGCCCCTCAAGGGGGTAAAAAGGGGGGTTAAAGTTTGTATGAAACTCCGTCATTTTTCGAGTTATACTCATGAAATTCGGTATTTAGGCTTTAAATTGAAAACAAAAAAGTACGTGTTTCACAGTTTTTAAAAATTCTACCCCCTAAGGGGTTAAATAGGGGTTGAATGTTTGTATAATAGTCCTTCGTTCTTCAAGTTATTTTTCAAGTTACGTTTATGAAACTTGATATTTTGGCTCTTGATTAAAAATAAAGAATTACGTATTTTACATTTTTTTTAAATTCTCCCCCCAAGGGGGTAAAAAGGGGGGTTAAAGTTTGTATGAAACTCCGTCATTTTTCAAGCTATACCCATAAAATTCGGTATTTAGGCTTTAAATTGAAAACAAAAAAGTAAGTGTTTCACACTTTTAAAAAATTCTACCCCCTAAGGGGTTAAATAGGGGTTGAATGTTTGTATGATAGTCCTTCGTTCTTCAAGTTATTTTTCAAGTTATGTTTATGAAACTTGATATTTTGGCTCTTGATCAAAAATAAAGAATTACGTATTTTACATATTTCGAAAATTCTCCCCCCAAGGGGGTAAAAAGGGGGGTTAAAGTTTGTATGAAACTCCGTTATTTTTCAAGCTATACCCATAAAATTCGGTACTTAGGCTTTAAATTGAAAACAAAAAAGTAGGTGTTTCACAGTTTTTAAAAATTCTACCCCCTAAGGGATTAAATAGGGGTTGAATATTTGTATGATAGTCCTTCGTTCTTCAAGTTATTTTTCAAGTTATGTTTATGAAACTTGATATTTTGGCTCTTGATCAAAAATAAAGAATTACGTATTTTACATTTTTTGAAAATTCTCTCCCCAAGGGGGTAAAAAGGGGAGTTTCAATATTCATAGTTAAGACAGGACAACGTCTGTCGGGTCCGCTAGTTTTTTATATATATTTAGATTATGAACCGGAGACTTTATACCAAAAACTGTATTATAATACAGCTATAAAGGCAATAACCGTATACAAATACATTTTATCATAATTACATCACCGGTCCAAAAACGTTGCAATTTCGCCCGCAAAAAGACTGAGGCCTGAGCTGGGAAGTTTCCCGCGAATGCCTGAGCCTCAGATCAATCACACGACACTCGTTAAGGACCGGCCCGGCCTGTAGCCTGCGGGGTCGATAACCAGGGCATTTCGGCGTATGTAGGCGACTCTACCTGGCCGAGCGTACCAACTAAGTACGTTCGCGAAACATGTGTGCGAACATTGTTGTCAATTATTTTCGCACATTAAACTTTTCTGTTTTAAAAAAGAATATTAAAAATAAAATTATAAATAAAATCCTCCCCTCCAAATAAGCGGAAAGTTTGCGTTAGGAATGGGTACGACAATAGTGCAACGGGTGGGGATCGAAACTGAAAGGTCGCACCTTTCAGTTTTCAGTCCACACCTTTAACCGTTGGAATATTGAGGCTATAATATGCAATAATTATAATCTTGTTGGCATTCATACCGATCATAATCGCAAATGTTGAATAAACTAATGGCATCATTGTTTCGTATGTTCGTATGCCTTTGGTGTATAAGATTTTAAAATTAAGTCTCGTATTCTCATTTCTCGATTATTACAGTGATGGAAATTAATTTTCAACTCCAAACTATACGATGAACAATAACTTGTACACAAATAACAATTTACACTTACTAGAGGCTGGACGTATAATATAATTCGTACTTATTTACATTATTTTACATTATTTATACATATCTTTATTTAGGTATTTTCGTTTAAATTCTAAACGCTACTGAGAAATGATATACGAAGTTAAATACAAGCTTTATTGTTTTCGTTTATTATTTTTATAAAACAGAACATGAGCACTGCAGATGACTGCAATTGTAACAGCTGGTAAGCGATAATGCAGATGTTTCTGGTGATGTTTCTAACCTAACCTAAAATGTAACGTATTGAAAAGAGTTAATAAATTGAATTAAAAATCGCACCCTATTGCCGCGAACGGGTAATTATCTCAGCAAGGGATGTCATGCCTTCATTTGCCGCGTCGTGCTAATTTTAATGAGGCCCGATATTATACCGGCCGGTCTTTGAGCGGCCACAAACCCGATACACAGATATAATTGGCATTCCTTCCGAAAATCAGTCGTATGAGACTGCCGGTTACTGTATAAGTGTATAATTATGGTGGAACTTTGTATACTTAAAGTGTGGAAGTAAATAGGTCCCTGACCCCTGCCGTGCGAGTGAAATCATAACAATATATAAAATTCAAAGTCCTGACTGACTGACTGACTGACTGACTGACTGACTGAGATATCAACGCACAGCCTAAACTACTAAAGTTGAGACTTGAAATTTTTACAGTTGGTTCCTTTTATGACGTAGGCGCACACTAAGAAAGGATTATTGGAAATTCCACCCCTAAGGGGCTTAAATAGGGGATGGAAGTTTATACGAAACTCCGTCATTTTTCAAGTTGTTTCCATCAAAGTTGATATTAGAGCTTTCAGTTAAAAATAAAGAAGTACGTGTGTCACAGTTTTTGAAAATTCCACCCCAAAATCTAATTCCACGCGGACGAAGTCGCGGGGGCAAAAACTAGTCCATATATATGAAGCCTCAATAGCCCAACGGTTAAAGGTGCGGAACCGAAGACTGAAAGGTCGCAGGTTCGAGACTCACCCGTTGCACTATTGTCGTACCCACTCCTAGCACAAGTTTTTCGCTAATTTGGAGGGGAGAGGAGAATATAAGTCAAGTTCAGCTTGGCTAATATTCTTTTAAAAAAAAAATAGCACTGAGCTCTATTTATAATCTGTGATTTGATTGACGCCATTTTGGCGCTGTAAGCACTAAGAAGATACGAGTGTCTCTGGAACTAATGGCGGACCGACCTCTATAATTAATCGCCGCAACAAAGCAAAGGATCGACGTGATTTTTTGCGTAGATATATTTGAGGACGGGGAGAGTGATATAGACTACTTTTTATCACAGAAAATCGACTAGTTCCCGCGGGAATTTTAAAAACTTAATCCATGCGAGCGAAGCCACGGGCATCAACTAGTTGTGAAGTAAAAGTAAAAAACTAAAAACTCATTGATCGTCCGAAGTGCGGTTTTTGTACGCGCCCCGCTTTGGATGCCACCCACGGCTGACGCGCGACGGGTGAAAGAACTCGTGCGTAGGGAATGCAATCTCGTTCTCGCGAGATCTCGGCCTTTTTTAGCGAGATTGATCTCGGACGAAAAAAGGGCGAGATCTCGCGAGATTAACGAGATTGCATTCGAGCATAAAAAAGTCTTCGAAGCGCGGACTGACACGGACGGAGTTGCGACCGGTCGGTTTCGTTCGGTGCGCGAATTAATTTTTATTTTTGAATTAATAAATGTTATCTTATAAATACTTGTAATTTTTATTATTATTTTTTTCTAATTTATACAAATATTGTGATTATTGGGGAAAAAACACCTACAACTGCCAATCTCGCGAGATCTCGAAATTGGCGAGATCTCGCAGTATTGTTATTTACAAACTCGCGAGATCTCGCTTGAGCCCCAATCTCGCGAGATTTGCATTCCCTACTCGTGCGACAGCATTACCAACATCTGGTGTCAGCTCGGCAGCTTGGAGATTGCTGCGTCAGGACCGCACGGCCTTGGGAAGTTCTAATGACACCTGTTCATTGATTGTATAATAGACTTAATACATAAAGAAAGAAAGAAAAAGCATTTATTTGAGATACACAGCACAGTTAATGACAGAGAGAGATATACAAAACAAAAAATAAATAAATATGTGTGGTCTCAAAATGGACTCCACTCAGCATATGCTAACGCTGTGGTAAAAGCACAGGCATAGCGCTGGTCTTCCGTGGATCCAAAGGTTTCGGATGACTGTTAGTCACGATAAATAGTAGGGTAAGGATGCCGAATATGAGACAGTTGCCAAATATGAGATAGTTAGGTTTTGGCGAATCTAATCGCCGCAGCTATTTGGCGATACTGTCATCAGAAGCCGCGTGGCAACAGACCGAAACATGTGTTGGTGCTTCCCAGTTCGAGGCGAAGTCAGGTTGTGTACGTGCGGATTTTTACGAAACCACAAAACCCGATTTTTGACACCAAATATTAACGAGGTATGTTACAACCTTATAGTCACACTAAATGATTTAAATTTACAGTCATTGTATCAGTTATATGATTAATTTTACAATGCATTTGCAGTTTAGTTGTATTTTCTTCGTCAAGAAATAATAGGCAGCCTAGTTTTAAAATTTGGGTGTTTTCCTAATATGAGACACGTGGGGGCTCCTTAAATGAGATATCCCATATTAGGATGTATAGAAATACGACTATTTAAAAACCTCTTTTTCTAGATGTCGTCGATCAAAGAAGTCCTAAGACCACGATGCCATAATAAGGGGCCGTGAGTGCAGTGCGAAGCAAACAAATATGTTACCTAATAGCGTCAAAACTTTCGATGTTCTTAAGAGTATCCTAGAACGTTATGTCAAAAAAGATGCTAATGCAGAAGTATTTGTCAAGGTTCATGGGAAGACCTCCAGCTTTTTGTGACTATTTAGAAGCAAAAATAGAAAAATATTGTAAAGTTGGACTAACGATTTTATGGGTTACATCTGCATCTGAAGAACATCAAGCACTTGGCACAAGCACATGATAATATATTATTAAGTTGTTACTAAAACCTTTTTATTTAGTAGTACGATGTTGTAGATTAATAAATATCGCCCATAAAAAGTTTTTTGAATTGATTTCTTTCCTTTTTCTCTGAATCTATACTATCTCATATTAAAAACCCTTGGTATCTCATAATAGGAGACCATTTCCCTGAGACGTAATTTCTGACTTTTCTAATATTATCTGATATAACAAAAAAACTATTATACCTAGCACTAAACGGTCTTTCAAGGATAAACTTCATTAAATACTTATCGAATATAAATAATTTTCATAGTCATTAGTGTAATAATTTATTTTTTATGGCCGAATATGTAAATGGTATCTCATATTCGGCATCTTTACCCTACTACGTAGCAAATAGTTAACATAATAAATAATAAAAATAGTAGTGCGTAGAAAATAGTTACCTAATATAATAAATAGTAGTACGTAAAAAATAGTTAATATGATAAGTTAGTATATAGCTGATAAAATGTTCCAATATAAATACACATAACTAATTATTATTATACAGGGTGTCCCACGGCTATGCCACATGGAGGGGAAGTACCTTAAATATTGTAGATGGAACATTTTACTGAAAGAAGACTTCATTTTAATTTAAAAAACAATTTAAACTGCATTCATAAATTTTTAAATAATTGCCTGGTTGAACCGGGACTCGAACCCGCTATACGAGAAAAAAAATTAACCTGTATCTTTATCATACCGATCGGAAGGCTTCATCATAAGGATTATTTTTTGTTAAATAACATAGCATGAGAAATAAAAGGAAGACCATGAATTTTAGCCTTTGATGTAAAATTTTGTTCAGAAAAATGAAAAGCTGACATTGGCGTATCGACATACAACTGGCATGAACTATTACTAATGAGTACCCACTTGAGAACCAATAAATCAACAAACCAACACACTTTCGCATTTATAGGTAATATAAGTAAGGATTAGTAAGGATAGTAAGGATCGGGAAATGATGCGTACTTCTCAAGTGGGTACTCATTAGTAATAGTTCATGCGAGTTGTATGTCGATACGCCAATGTCAGCTTTTCATTTTTCTGAACAAAATTTTACATCAAAGGCTAAAATTCATGGTCTTCCTTTTATTTCTCATGCTATATTATTTAACAAAAAATAATCCTTATGATGAAGCCTTCCGATCGGTATGATAAAGATACAGGTTAATTTTTTTTCTCGTATAGCGGGTTCGAGTCCCGGTTCAACCAGGCAATTATTAAAAAATCTATGAATGCAGTTTAAATTGTTTTTTAAATTAAAATGAAGTCTTCTTTCAGTAAAATGTTCCATCTACAATATTTAAGGTACTTCCCCTCCATGTGGCATAGCCGTGGGACGCCCTGTATATCTAAATCTATCATCATCATCATTAGTCCACATGCATCCACTATTGGACATAGGCCTCTTTCAAGTAGCGCCAACATTGCCTATCTTTGGCCTTTCGCATCCAATCGAATACTTGGAAAGCGAAATCGAGCTGACTGATATTTTAAAATAGCGGCCTTAGTTCCAATTCTGTCCACCTGGAACAGTTGGTGGCACTAAACATTCCAATCAACGTCAGAAATCAACCCCGCGAAGATAACAGATCGGGCGGATACGGATGGCACGAAACTTACTATTCTTTCCGCGAGATAAGCGTTCTTTGACCCCGTTGCCATAATTAGACCGGCAATTTGACGCAACTCCTGCAAGACGTGAGTGACGTTCATCTAATCACATGGGTTTGCCGGTAATTTTCAATCATTGCCCGGTTAATATGAGATTTCATACCTTATTCTCCTTCAATAAGGTAGATTTCCGTTTGGTTTGCAGCGAATCGTGCAGAGGGTTGGCACCATACGTAGTTATGACGTAGGTATCCTATATTTTGTTACATCATAGGATTTTACTAAAGTTCAAAGACCGAGTTTTACGTGCCCACAATACTTATAAAGTCATTGATGCCGATTGGTTTGTTTATTCAAGGCTATATCTTTCTTGGTGGTGATCTATAGCTGTGCCAACTTCGTAGATATTCTGACGTATATAAATTATTACTACTATATTCCTTGGTCGCATCACCTTCTTTTTTTAAGAAAGTTCGAAGACCAGACAACTTTGAGTTCCTCCACCCCTTGACCTCATCAACTTCAGGTGCCGTTTTGTCTTGTCTCTTAATACCTATTGTTAGGTATTAAGGTACCTATATTATATTTATGGTATTACCTATACATATTGGGCTATGAACGTATGCAAAATAGCTTTCAAATGAAGAGATCTGTAAAAGAACGTACCAAAGTTACCTGATAAACGTTTGGGTATCAAGGTGCTAAAATTGAGACACCGGTAAACGAAACGTTAGAACTAAAGTCGATCTGTAGCTCTATAGCAGCGTAATTGAAGGACAAACCAACAAGCTTATAAACCAATAAACAAACACACTTTCACGGTATATTAAAGACAAGCTTTTACCCGTGGCTGCGCTGAGTTGAATTTTTAAAAATCCTTTCTTGGTGGATGCCTACGTCATAATAACTATCTGTATGCCAAATTTCAGCCCGATCCGTCTGTTGATTTGGCTGTGCATTGGTACATCAGTCAGTCAGTTAGTCAGTCAGTCACCTTTTCCTTTTATATGTATATTTAAGAAGATTAAAAGTAAGAAAATAAGGATACTGGATATGAGTTACGTTATAAGGAACATAATATGAAAAATAGACTAGTAGGTAGCTATTAGTCTATTTTGTCAAGTTTTTTTATAAGGAACATAATATGAGAAATAGACTTGTAGCTATTAGTCAATTTTTCACAGGTTTTTGCTTTTTAGTGAAAACAGACTAATGCTAGTACATTTTTCACTGGTTCCTGAATGAAAACCTGATGAATGACACCTCACGTTCGGTGTTTGTAGAGCGTCTCGGTCTGGCTCGGAGCTTCAAAAGGTGTGAAAAGGGCAACGCTCTCCGCTCGGACGACAAATGCGTGAAATCTGCGGGCGATTAGGTTTATTTATGTAGGTACACGACACGACCTTCCTAGGAAAACACGTGAAAAAGCTCTACGAATCAATCTCACGTTGGAGCAAAGACCTTGTCATCGTTTTCATCTACATACGCATGTGAAAACACCTCCTCGGACTATTCAAATCATTTTCAGTCTAACGACATAAAATTCAATAAAGTTTTGCGATAAAAAAATTTCAAAACTTCTAAATATAAATACTTACTCGGACTACCTATGCAGAACATTTTTACTCTTACCACATACTTATCAATAAAGTTTTTTTTTTTTGCCTAAGTTACAAAAAAATATATATTTTACTGATTTTACTATTAAAATAAAAAAAAATAGTAGTAAATAATAAACAGAGGATACCAAAATAAGTAAAATACACATACGCTACTTTTCTTATTACTACGTTAGGTTCTCATACGTAATCATGCAGATTTTTTAATGTATGAATTATTATATTTTTTATTTATTTTATTTTTATTTTATTATTTTATATTAACAAGTGTCTATATATAATTAATTCTCTGTTAACCTTTAAGTATCTTTTCTTAACATCTCTCGGTGACGCGGGCCCTTAACATTTTCCCCTACCAAAAATTGCTCACGTGTCTAAGGCGCTGCACAAACGAGGACACTCTTGTGTCTTGTGTCGGATACAAACTACCACTGAATATTTTATTTTCATACAATCCATATGAAATCAACCAACAACTGTGTAAACGTAGACACTTTTTGTGCCCGATTGCTTACTTTGTGTGTTTCCACTCACAAAGTGTTCGGTGTAAGCAACTAGACACTAAAAGTTGCCAGTTGAAGACACAAGCAACATTTACATTCCATACAATTAGTATGAATTACGCACAGTCACACCATCTGTGCCCAGTAACGGCTGAGCCGACACCGGACTCAGACCACTGGTTATAGTTCTTAAAATTGACGACGGCACGTGGCTCATGGTTGTGTGCGTATCGTATCTGTATAAGTGAGCGAGAGTTTGCTCGCGCCTGACCGCTCCCACCTAGGCTCCTGACAGGCACGCACATTACGCAATGGGCATGTACACGACGTAACCACAAGTAAAGCTCACGCGCCCACGTGAATTGCGAGAACTATACCTGTGATTGTGTCCCGTGTCGGCAACAAGTATCCAAGTTTGTGTTGGGCCTAAAGTTTTCACTCCAAAAATATCTTTACATATTACTTTGTAAGCTAAATTACATTTCCGAATATCAGAACTGCGCATTTCACGTGTCCACGGGATTTTGGAAGCGGTGCCTTTAATGAGGTTCCGCAAAAACCGCTGGCCAATTACTGGCGACAACCCGGTCGCCATGGCAACGGACACAACAAATAATTGGCTCTACCGGCTCTTGGTATGGCCGCGTCAAAGGCCCTCGAACACTGCGGGTTGTTGTCACGATCTCAACAGTAGCCTAATCACGAACTTTTTGAATTCCGCGTTACGTTATCGTATCGAGTGACGATGACGATACGATAACGCAGAATTTTGGTAGCACGAATCATTAAAATTAACTCTCGTCACTCGATACGATTACTTAACGCAGTCTGCTGCACGTTCAAAAATTAAATACTTGTATAATTGTATAATTTCGTATACTTATAGAAAAATAATTTCGAAAATTTTCAAACACTACATCATAATAATTATATTTTTAGCTAAATTATTAATATTTTTATCTTTTTATGTATGATTTTTAATAAAATAGCCAATAAAACCGAATTTAATTTAAATAATTTGAATTTGTATTTTTAACGTACCTACCTATGTTTTTGAACTGTCATGTTTATAAAATTATGTCTAACCTAACATTCCATAATCCATTATCTTTAAATCATTAAATAAGTAGGTACCTATGTAGGTATTTTAATTTATTAATTAGTCGTCATTTCTTAGTTGTGTCCGTTATATATATAAATATTATACAATAGCAGCTTTATTAGTGTTTTCCTGAGGTCGCCTGTCTGTTGTAAAGACAGGCGCTGAGGCAAACTTACCATCAAGAATATGCAATACCAATGGTCTATTTTATGGATAATGTAAGTATAAAATATAATATTCTATCCAATTAAAATCTTAAAATGTACCCATGTCATGTTGAATAAACGGTGGAATACATAATATTAGACATCCTATAGGCTGTCCGCCGACGATCGCGTCGCGACCCACGGGTGTTTGTTTTTGCGCTGGCCAGGTTAAAATAGGTAAAAGACTAGTTGGGTTAAAACCTAAAATACTAATAATGAAATTATAGTCATACTTATAAACCATAATTTATCATTGATATAATCATAAGTAGATAGATACCTTTATTAATTGATGTTATTGAAAAATATTGAAAGGCAGCACCTAATCAAGTTGTACTTTAAAGTAATGTACCTACGTAAGAGAGGCATCAATTAACCCCAATATATATTTTTTTTAGTATAAAAACTTGAGATAACCTAATATTTTTGTTTCTAGATGATCAAGAGTGGAACACACTATACCCCAGTGAGTCATGGAACTAGTCTGAAGGCTACCACCACAATTAACACGACCTACCTAAACCTAGACCTTGGTCTCCAATCAAAAGTGCCCATTTAAGCTGTGGCAAGAATGCCACTATAAGTCAAGACTTTCTATGTGTACCTACTACTTAGGACCTTCAGGGCTTTTTGAGAATTCTATAAGAAAAAACCCTATTTTTATTTAAAACTAAGTGTAATAAAAGCAATTTTTCTATTCTTGGTTTTATTTTATATTATTATTCTAATATGTCTTAACTATAACAATAGGTATCATTTATCCACAAAAAGCTACTTCAACATGATTTGAAACTTCCTAATATAAAATATTAAATTAGCAATGATTTGATTCAATTGAATTCCTTGCCGGGTCTTCATAAATTTGAAGTTCAGTCTTGCTATCAAGCCCGGATGGCTTTTGTAATGTATTCCTATATTCATGATGCATCATGGTCAATCTGAAAATAAAATATTTTTCAGTAATAGGTATTATAAATAGGAAAATAACTCTCTCTGTGACCCTTTTACACCTAACTAACATCTAACTGGACTTAACCACTGAACCAAATCAAAATGACATAGAATTAGTAATTATAAGTAATTTATTTAAAAAAAGTATTTGAATAAATAGAATTTATATTAGGTATATGAAATGAAATTTATACAATACATACTTAGTAACTATTAAGCAACATTGGTGCTACCCAAAAGAGGCCTATATACACAGCGAATGCATTGTGATTTGTTTGATGAAGATAATGAACACCTACGATGATTCAAAAACAATCTTCCAGGAATTTTATGTACATACCTATGGGCCATGAAATAATAACTATCTGCTTCTAGATTGAGACTAGCTAGTTGGTTAGTTGTGCTTATCACATTCTTGATTATGATCTATTATTATTTTTGCTTTATGATGATGGTATAGGTATGGTTGAGTTAGTGGTCTTTTGAAAGTCCATTTTGTATTTATTGAAGTTTACAAAACCTTTCTCCATCTGAAATATTAAAATGTAAATTAGGTACTTAAGTATTTTAAGTATGTCCAGTCAAGTTTTTAATTATTCAATTGTTCAATTAATGTATTATTAGTTTGAATGGAAATAGTTATTAGTCTGTTTAGGGGGCAATATGGAATCAATATTTATAGTTATGCTCAATAAACTTGGTAGGTATACTAAGACTTAACACTTGCAATGCATCTAACTTCTAACCTCAAAATGGCAATGTATATATTGTTCACTGATTGATGTAGGTACCTACTTAATTTCATGATGAAATTACAAAGGTGCTATGTTTATTTAACATAGAAAAAAACCTCATAATATCCTCATAGAGAAAAACACTCGAAATAACTAATTCCTTAGATATTAGGTATCATTGATCATTCTTTGAGCAAGTTTTAAGGCTGCAATGCAACAACTCTTTTTTGTATGTTAGCACTCCGAAACACTTTTGTCCTAATTAAACTGTAAATCTAAGTTTTAACAACACATAATTTTATTTACTCAACACTTGTTTACGTTACAATATGTTTTTAATATCAATTGTCAATTGTCATTGCCATTCGCCCATTTATTTGCCCATTGGTCCTACATAAAAATCAAACGCGGCAAATTTTACGCGGCAAATTTGATTTGAGTTTATTTTCTTATTTTTGTTAAAACTTATGTGTATTGAAAATGATAGTAAATATAATATATCTTTACATAAGCATTGACTATTTAAGATGATATATTAATGATATTGAATGTTATAGGTTTAGGTACTAAAATGCTAACACGTATGAAGTTATAATATTATTAATAATATTATTTTGTTTATTAGGTACTTACTTGCTTTGTTACAATCCTACACTTATTCTTTGACTGGATCAAAACTTTTAGTTTTAAGTCGCAGACGTCGATGAATTGAATATCCGTCTTGCCTAGACTATTAGGTGTAGGCATTTATATTCTTTCATTATTACTTGTTCGTCTTATAGTCTTGAATCATTTTTGAAGTGATTCCTAGACACACTCAACATTATTTTAAAACGTTTTTAGTAAGAAAAATCCGCAAAAACAACACATTTGATGACGACGTAAGTTCACTCACTTCAAAAAGTTCAGTGAGCTATAATTCAGTAATTCTCGATAGCCAGCTTTCGTAATTCTCGAAACCAAACGTCAAAAAAAGGTTTGTGCTACCGATTTTTGAATTTCTTCGAGAAAAACGTGACGAAACCGGAGAGTGACGTCACAGCAGCGTCAAGTTTAACTTTACGTAGTTGCAGTTGCTTCGTGCTACCGATTTTAGCGCGTTACGTGCGTTTTCATACAAAACTGCGTTTTGACGTTAACTTCACCTTTACTATTCGAAAGTTAAAAAAGTTCGTGATTAGGCTACAGCTTTCGTAATTCTCGAAACCAAACGTCAAAAAAAGGTTTGTGCTACCGATTTTTGAATTTCTTCGAGAAAAACGTGACGAAACCGGAGAGTGACGTCACAGCAGCGTCAAGTTTAACTTTACGTAGTTGCAGTTGCTTCGTGCTACCGATTTTAGCGCGTTACGTGCGTTTTCATACAAAACTGCGTTTTGACGTTAACTTCACCTTTACTATTCGAAAGTTAAAAAAGTTCGTGATTAGGCTACAGTACACGTTTTTGTACGCGAGTTCCATGAACAACAGCCCCAAATGTAGTTGACTAGATGATACCCGCGACTTCTTCCGCGTGGAAAAGGTTTTTTAATACCTGCGTGAACTCTTTCATTTATATCAAATGTAGCCTAAGTGTTAATCCTGGGTATGAGCACTCTCCATTCAAAATTTCAGCCAAATCCGTAAAGTTTTTGCGTGAAAGATTAACAAACATACAAATTTTCGTCTTTATAATATTAGTATGATTATTGTTTGTCCGTAACTTCGTCCGCGTCCTTCGTTGGAACCCTCTATTTTTTCGTAATAAAAGGTAACCTATGTTACTCGACTATAATACATACACTCATTTCTCTTGTAGGCACATTCACAGGCTTATTATTAATCATGAAAGTGATATCTAATGAGAAATTACTCATGCTAGTTATAAATCATGCATTAAGCTACACCCAGTAGGCGGAATTTGTGCTTCAATGTTTTCTATTCTGTACCTAATTGGGATTTTGCACAGTGCAACAAACGTATAAACCAACAAACAAATACATTTTCGCTTTTACAATATTAACTAGTTAGAAAATTATTTTCAGAAAAATATCACAATAATACTCAAACAACAGTGCGCATAGAACCTAATCGGTACACTTGAATGCATTTCACCTGTGCCCAAGTTACAAAGACCTCACAAATTCCTCCCTTCCCCGTCTCTTTCAAACACTTGGTGTTAAAGCGAGACAGAGGTCATCTGCAGAACGAATTCTGTGCCCACCTCATCAGTCATATTTGCCGTGAATATAAAATACGTACCTATATTATTAAGCTCTTCGTCTTTGCATTAATTATTTATCGTCCGGTGTCTTGATACAAGCTTGATACACATTTACATGTCATGAATAAATACTTTTGATAAGGTTTTTTTCGTGCATTTCACGAAAAGTATTTGTCAAGTAAGGACTAGGTACCCGTTTTTTTATTAATAGCTCTCTGAAATAAATTATAATTACCTACCTGCATGCGAAGTCAATAAGTAGTAAGGATATAAATATATTTACCCGAACTCATAGAATATGCAAAGTAAAAATAAAAAGTTCATTATTGGACTTTAAACAGAAGTTATGGGGTAACCTTTCTAAAAATTTCTGCTTGGATAAATACTTTAATCTAACGGTGTTTCACGGCTTTTTGCTTGTTATTAGCATATTAATTAAATCGGTAAGCCTCGTAGCCGCGGCGGTTAATATCGAAGTTTTTACGGATTACGTTTCGCTAAGTAATGGAATACCTTAAGTGAGTTATGGTAATTATGTTTTTACCGTAATATAGACGAGAGGTGAGCTCAATCTTGTTTGAAAAGCTCAACCGCGTTTTATATTAAAGCTAATAGTGGTTTTCATCCGAATCTCAAATGCTATTCTTTGTTGCTATTAACTCAAAACTACTCAAAGTCATAATTCTCTCTCCTCTCTTCTTCAACTAATGGACGTCCACTGCTGGACATAAGTCTCCTGCATGGACCTCCACAAGTCTCGGTCTTGCGCCGCCTGAATCCAGCGGCTCCCTGCGACTCGCTTGATGTCGTCTGTCCACCTAGTGGGGGGTCTGCCAACACTGCGCTTCCCGGTGCGAGGTCGCCACTCCAGCACCTTGGGACCCCATCGACCAACAGCTCATAATTATTTTAATGAAATTAAAAAAAACTTTCAACAATTCCTTTAAAACATAAGTTAATTGTTCTCATATCGACAGTTACAGACAGACCAAGATCTCCTATCTGATATTGTAAACCATAAAGATAAAAAGCAGTGTGACTAAAAAGTTTTTTCTGCTGATTCCGCACAAAAACCTTCTATCTCTCACTATAGAAAATTCTCCTACACAAAATAAATACCTATTGTAAATATTTATAATATAAACGTAAAAGTTCTTTTTACAAAATAGACTTCAAACGCCACTACAAAGTATCAATTGTGACTATAAAATTTGAAGGGTTCCCTAGATTTCTCTAGGTTTCCATCGTAAGATTTTGACCTGATGACAATGGGACTATCTGGGAAGTATACCCCTTCAAAAAAATAGAATTTTCCAAATCGCTCTAGGTGTCTTCGAGTAATCAGGGAAGATACATAAAAAAAAAGATTCCGACGAATTGAGAACCTCCTCCTTTTTTGCAAGTCGGTTAAAAACGATCAAGCCGAAATCTACACACCAGGAATAAAAATATTAAAGTGTAAAGGCGGCCTTATCACTAATGATCTATTCAAAGCAACTTCTAAGATAAAGTTTTAAATTTAATTGTGGATACCAGGTATTAATGGGATTAAAAAAGTTCTAAATGAGCCCCGGTACCTAGCTGTATGGCGGTAGTACAGAAAAGTAATGCTAAAACTTACAAAAATGCTAATACAATGACAAGTACATGTTTGTATTTACAATTACCAATCAACCGTGTAAGTTCATGAGGGTTGTCAAAATTATTCGCAGTAAATGTACACAATCCCCGGGTAGTAATTTTTTTTAAATATATAGACTACCGCTTGGCTGCGATCACACCTAATGGAAAGTGAAGATGTAGCCTAAGATGAAACGCGCTTGCCTAGAAAATGCCTATTCACTCTTGATTTGAAGGTACCCAAATTGTAGTAAGAGGGAAAAACGGAAACCGGAAGGGCATTCCAAATTTTAGTGGTGTGTATCAGGAACGAGGAAGCAAAGCGCTTAGTGCGCGTCCTTGGGTTTTCAACTACGTAAGGGTGCAGACCTATTCTGTGCCTTGCGTTTCGATGGTAGAAAATTGCCGTAGCATTTTGATTTTTGTGTAAAACAAGAAAACAGTCAGTTAAATCCTGATTTCATCTGGTGCCACATCAATTGCAGTTTAAATATAACTAACTAGCTTTTGCTCGCGGCTTTGCTCACGTTAAGTTCGATTTTTCAAACCCCTATTTTACCCCCTTAGGGGTTGAATTTTCAAAAATCCTTCCTTAGTGTGCGCCTACGTCATAAAAGGAACCAACTGTAAAAATTTCAAGTTTCTAACTTCAGTAGTTTAGACTGTGCGTTGATATCTCAGTCAGTCAGTCAGGACTTTGAATTTTATCACTACATAGTATAAAACAAAGTCGCTTTTTCTGTCCTTATTTCCCCTTGGTCGCTTAAATCTTTAAAACTAAGCAACGGATTTTGATGCGGTTTTTTTAATAGATAGAGTAATTTAAGAGGAAGGTTTATATGTATAATAGCATCCTTTAAATAGTGGAGAAACACTGTTATTTTTGAGTTTTCTAAAGTGATGTCGTAAATAATTACATTTTTTCCGCTTACATTGCAAACGCAGGCTGAACCCTACGAGATTTATCAAAATAATGTACTAAGTATTGTACACATTGAAAAAGTCTACAGAAAACTCCGCGATGGTATATGTCTACCTCTTATGGATATCCCACAATAACGTTTTTTTGTCATTTACTTTTTACGACAAATAATGGCTAATTTTCGAAGCGGTTTTAACCAATACAGCATTAATCCTTATCTAATTAAATACCTTAAATACATTGTTGATTTAATATAGATCTATATGGCCTTTTACAGCATATGATTTAAATGAATATTTTCGAAGATATTACAGATTTAAAAATTGCGGGACGTAGCGTTTGCGGCGGTTGATAGCAGGAAATCTTCATAGTTTAGGGAAAGAAGAATTGTTTTACTCTAAAACGCGTGCGGGCCACGGGCAGTAATGAATAAATCAAAACTACTGGATGGATTTTAATCATTTTTTCAGTGAATGACATAGGCTACAAATATATTTTATACCCGTGCGAAGCCGGAGCGGGCCGCTAGTATACTTATATAGAAGATTTATTAACTAACCGGACTTAGAAACAAAAACGATTATTTCTATAAAAGAGCTATGATGCAAAATAATATCCTACATCCATCTTATAATAGCAGTCTACAAAATAAAACAGTTTACATTCCTAGGACGTAAACTGTTTAAATTCCTAAAAGGAAGGTGCCCTAATTTTTCAAAAATCATCCTCAAAGTAGAAAATGCCCTAATATGTTAGGTACATATATACTATTAATTGTATACTAACGCAACACGCAGCTTACTCACGTGGAGTCTGATTTTTGCGAAAATTCACGTCGAATCGTTGCTCCGTTGCTGGGCTATTGAAGGAAAAACCAACTTTTTGATAATTTTTTTTACTTAATATGACAACTTTTGAATATTATAAGTTTTTAAACGTGCATTAATTGCACCGATTACGTTGTAGGAAGTTCTAACAGTAAATGTGTCTAACTGCGTAATTATTGCATATTTTAGAGATATAAAAAAATCCCTGACATTTGTATTTTTATAACGGTAGTAATAAAATTAATGACTAAATTTTTTAAATTAAATTTTTTTTTAAATATTTATTCCTTATATGTCTCACATGATTATCATGGATTTAAATACATAACCCATTTTTTTATAGAGACATAAAACTTGTTATAATGGTTACATTATTTAACTTTAATTATCATAAAAATTACAAGTATTATTAAAATATGATGAACGTGGCGTGTAGAAATTAAAAGCGCCTTGTCATCAAATAAAAAATATGTCCAGCAGTGGACGTCGATCGATTGAGACAATTATTCAAGGCGACGGATTTTAAATTGATGTAATCCCCATAACAACAACGCGCTCTTCGACAAGAATGCTCAATGGGATCCATTCAATGATGGGTGGACTTCCCTAGTTTCTGAACTACTACTAAGGTATGCGGAAAGCATTGAAATTGTTTAATTCATTCAATTATTTTTTAATATTCCTTTTTTTTCTTTTGTTTGTATTCATTCCTTTTTTGTGTTTCGTCTAATTAGTGTAAATGGCAATTAAAATTGGACATTAAATAAGTTTTTTTAGCGAGCAAACGAGCAGGCGGGTCACCTGATGTTAAGTGATAACCGCCGCTCATGAACATTTGTAGCACCTTAGGCACCACCAATGCGTTGCCGGCTTTTCAGGAATTTGTTGGTCCGCCCCTTGAATAACCCCATGTTGTAATTCAGCGGGAACACCGTCGCAGGAAGTTGGTTCCACAGTTTCAAAGTACTTGGAAAAAAAGAATAATAACAATTTTGTTTGTGGCAACCCTAATACCCTAATACTGTGTTGCACGATTTTAATTCCACAGCATTGGCAATTGGCAACTATTCATTATGACATTAAAGTTGTTTAAAATTTCAAATGAGGTAAAAAATGATCCGACTTGTAGCCACCTTCTGAGGCATACAGTATAGCGTGCGATGGCTGTACAGAATAGATGAATTTCAATTTTTAAGTATTAATTAGGTAGACTTTTTATTGGAGACCTGAGTTTTTACGGTCTTGCAACTTAGCGTTATTTTAAGAAGTACCTAATTAAAGATGGCAATCTAAGTAGGTATGGATAAAAACGATAGGTGTACACGAAAAAAACTACGAACTGAAAAATGCAAAAAGACCAAGATGGCGGGTAGATAGATTCTACCCATGACAGCTTCAACTTGACGTCTCCCAACACCGCAGTTCTGTCGTGACCACGGTCCATGCAACTGAATCGAAATATCGACAACTAAAACAACCACCGTGATACGTACTCGTATAATTCTGTTAGGTACAATTAATCGAACTCAGTCTCGAGTCCGAGCAAAGTCAGAGTGCCCACTACCTACACTCCATTGATCTCAACCTAATGCTGAGATCTATACTATATAGACTGAGACACAAATATGCTCTGACAAAAATCCGTCTCGCGTTAAGTCTTTGAGTCTGAGCTGAGTGAAAGTACGGTCTATAGATTTCAGCCTAAGACCCAATACCGTTGAACTAGACAGCTCAGTTCTCGGAAGTTTTCAACTTTAATTCTCGTATGTGACCCCAAAAAAGATTTCCAAAACTTTTTGTCGGAGCGCGCTCATTAGCCGATGTAAGCGACGCCGCCGCTCGGCCGCCCTTCCGCGAACCGCGTAACTGTATCGCAGGCGAAATTGTATCAGTTGTTTAACTTCAGTGAATTTTGAATCAATAATTCATAGCCTCAGTAGCCAAACCATCGACATAGATACATATCAAGAACATCAAGACACAAAACTTGGACGTCGCTTCGCGTTAGCTTCCCCACCCGTTGCACTATTGCCGTACCTACCCATTCATAACACAAGCTTTCCACTTATTTGAAGGGGAGACGGGAATATAAGTCAAGTTTAAGTCAAGGAAAAGGTGACTGACTGACTGATCTAACAAAGCACAGCCCAAACCATTGGACGAACATGGCTGTTTCGCATATAGGTACACAGCTATTAGGACGTAGGCATCCGCTATGAAAAAAATCTTGGAAAATTCAACTAAAAATAGGGATAAAATAGAACTTAACAAAAGCTAGTCTTTTTATAAAATGAATAAATAAACACCATTCCACGCGGGCATAATTTGTATAGTTATTAGATTAATATTAAGCTATAAGTTTTATTGTAATATTTTAATTTAAAAAAAACGTCCGAATATATGTTATATTATGACATCTCATGTTTCTATGAGTATAAGAATGTTATATATCAAAAACACTTTTCTATTAAATAAATATCAAAGTCAGTTTCGTTCCTTACGTGACCGGCCGAACCATTCCTGTAATTGAAGCGTCTCCAGTAAAATGTTTCTTTATTGACGCAAATTACATTTTAATTGCGAGTAAAATTACGTGGGTATGATAGCGTCGTAATTAATTAAGCGCCATTTTACATACGATATCCATCAATGTAAGCGAACACAACTAATGCGATTATTTTTTTCACGGGGACCAGCGGAGCGTTTAATTCGTGTTTTGAATAGAGATGTTAATGTCCCGACACTACTGCAGTGCATCTATATTTTTTTTTTGTATTCGTTGTGGGCTTCGTCTTAAATCAGATGATAGTTTAGTTAGTCTCTTAACTAATGTATATGTATGTAGAACTTTGATTATTTATATACTCTCTATGTAGTATAATTATTATAATTACTTCATGAATTTTTTGAGATAGCGAATCAAAAGTTTTTGTTAAAAGATTTTATTATTTATTAAACAAAGAAAAACCAATTTCATTTTTTAAACGTATAGCTAAAATATAATAAAAATAGGTAGATGAATCTAAATTCTATACTCGTCTATTAATTACATATGAAATATAATTTAAGACGTGACAAAAAAACGGGCATACTGACTTATTTATTCTGTGCAAAGTGCAAAGTGTAGCACGAATTCCAAATTTATAACCCGACAAAATGCAAGATCACCTCATAAACTACTAATGTTTAACGCGGCGATCGGTCGACGTAACTTGTCGATGTGATCGAGGTTCGAATTTCGAACAAATTGACATGTTTACACTACTAAATCAAGGTGCATACCGGTAATGCGGTGAAACGCGTATTGTGAGAACAATTTGATTTATGTAGGTTATTATAAGTATGGCGAAATTGGTGTTCGGTACACGAACGCTAAAACCAATGATGCAAGGCAAAGTTGAAAATATATAAAGACCCTACTACCTACTTGCTTATTTAAGGAATGGTTAATGGTTTTAATCGTATTTATTTTGATTAAATAAAATAACCAAAGCGTATTTTACTTAGTTACTATTTTTTGGAAATATGAGAAAGCTTTTTTTTTATTCTATGACAAGGTAGCCCTTGACTGCGATCTGAAGCTGAAAATAGTTTGTTCAGAATACCTACTTAATATCCTTACTAAATATCGTAAATGCGAAAGTGTGTTTGTTTGTCCTTTAATCACGCTGCAACAGAGCTACGAATCGACGTGATTTTTTACACGGGTATAATTGAAAAAATCAAAGAGTTCCCGCGGGATTTTAAAAACTAAATCCACGCGGACAAAGTCGCGGTCATCCGCTAGTTTTTTTAATTATTCGATGACAAGATAGTCCTTAACTACGATCTCACCTGATGGTAAGTGACGATGCAGTCTAAAATACTGTAGCGGACTAACTTGGGGTATGGCAGTGTAAATTCAACTCATACCCCTAATCTGTTTCTACACGCCATCGTGCCGGAACGCTAAATCGCTTGGCGGCATGTCTTTGACGGTAGGGGGGTGACTAGCCACGGCCAAAGTCTCCCACCAGACAAATGCTACTTGTAAATAAGACCTAAATGATCGCGGACGAAGCTGCGAGCGTCAGCTAGTCTAGTATAATATGTAATATGTATATGTATATTGTATAATATGTAATAGCACTACTTATTTTAAGAATTCTGTTCAATACTTTCACAGATAGAATATGTGTCAAGTATTCTCGTCTCAGACTTTTAATTAGATTTAGTGACCTTAACTTTTTAAGTGGACGTTATTGCTTAACGCTTTCGAGACATTAACATGTGTTATTGTGTAATGAGAAACATCTAGCGAGTACCTAGCGACAGGGACTGATTGACTTTGAATCTTATCTTTAATCTAATAATGTTATTAAGAAACTAATTTATAAGTAAATAAAAATAACTAGACTAGATTGAGTCTAGATTCTTAGTCTAGATTCTAGGTCGTTTTTATTGCGGAATATTCCCAGGCATTAAAATAGCAACAGTTAATAAATAATTAAAAAATATAGCGCATGACTATAGGTAATAGTGTCTAGTGACTCAGTAGGTACTTTTAATATACCTATTTAGAGTAAATACCTACGATTCAATTAAAATATACTATGTCACTAGCCTATATCACTCTCCAGGTCGTCAATTATACACATAATTTTATAGGTGTATGTTTATATATATCCACGCATTTCTTGGAAATTATTGGAAAACATTTCATCAAAATCGGTCCCGTAGTTTTCAAGATATGGACACTTTCCCTTTTCAATTATTCTTTATTTCGGTATATTGAAGTCGGTTTAATTTTTCTAAATTATAGCTTGTTATTGAATAGGTATGCAATTGAAAGTGCAATAGTGCACTTGAATATCGTCAGTAATAAATAATAATTATAAATATACGGAACAGTGTAACAAAGCACGCTCTTGACCCTGTTTTAACGATCGCCTTCGTTCACTGCACCGTTCCAATTAATAATAATAACGCGCGGGCAAAAACAACGTTAACTTACGTGCGATTTTCGCCCCAAAATCAGCCCAAATACCGGCGCGGGCGCGCGGCCGTTGACCCCACAAACTGGTCCAAATTAAAGCCCTTAGAGATTTTTCGCACGGGAGAGAAACCGACCTCATTGATGCAGTTATGTGCACAGTGCCTTATAATAATCGGAGTTCGATAAATAAATACAAATTTTTCGACAATTAAAATTCATTAAGTTAAATCTTCTATGATTTATCACCGGGTGAAATTGCGGTAGGCCAGCCGTGGTGGACTATTGCCTAATGCCTTTCTGAGAGAAGATCTACGTTCAGAAGGGAACCGTTGATGGATTGCCAATGGCTACTTACCTTGTAGAAACATTATATAACGTACTTCCACTCAGATCTAGCCTTGCCCTTATGTAAAGATTGGAAAGCATCGTAGAAAGATACACTTACCGAGAGTAATGCTGACCTGGGGGGCGATTCAGACCTGTTCGATAACATACCGTGTCGGTACGGTTAGATATCGATCTCGTATAAAAAAAATTTGTAGTGTGATTCAGAGCGTTTGGTTTGAGGATACGATTCGGTATCGACTACATTATCGACATCGACAAGATACATTCGATTACAAGAGCATTTACGAATTGAAAATATATGTTATCGTACGGTAACAAACCGATTCGATCGATAAATAAGTTATCGGAAGGGTCTGAATCGGGGGGCTGATCAGACCAATGCAGAGGCCATATCCTCTTGGCCTCTTGTTCCCTTCCACCTTGCCTGTGATTAGTAGTTTTTCTAGGTTTCCAGGGCTACGGCGGGCAATGAGTCCGAAATAGTCTAAGTAACGCTTGAGACATAATATAATATAATCGGCCATTTTGTTATTTTTAGCCCTATCAGTACAGTAGGCACCTAATTTTTTTTTTTTTTTCCAAAATATTTGTTGACCCAAAATTACTGGAAATTATTGGAAGTAAGTTTAGGAGCTTAGTTTTTTTTTTTTATTATTCGATGACAAGATAGCCCTTGACTGCGATCTCACCTGATGGTAAGTGACGATGCAGTCTAAGATGGTAGCGGGCTAACTTGGAAGGGGTATAGCAGTGTAAATTCAACCCATACCCCTAATCGGTTTCTACACGCCATCGTGCCGGAACGCTAAATCTCTTGGCGGCACGTCTTTGACGGTAGGGTGGTAACTAGCCACGGCCAAAGCCTCCCACCAGACCAGACCAGAGACAATTTAGAAATTATAAATTCCTAAATTGCCCCCGCCGGGAATCGAACCCGAGACCTCCCAGTTACAAGACCACAGCGCTCACCACTGCGCCAGGGAAGTCGTCAAAACTATTACGTTACTATGTTTTAGTTGCTTTTATCATCGGTTTAATTTTTTTGTTAAAAAACTTTATTATATTATCGTCGCGTCCTAGCACAAGTTTCACGCTTAGTTGGAGGGGAAAGGGGGAGTGTAAGTATTTTTGAAATAAAACGCTTTTCTTAATAAACGACACCGAAACCGCGGGTCATATCGGTTTCTGGGAACTGAAGGTATCCATGGTTCAA
Source organism: Hipparchia sbordonii (assembly GCA_038048805.1). Classification (NCBI taxonomy): domain Eukaryota; kingdom Metazoa; phylum Arthropoda; class Insecta; order Lepidoptera; family Nymphalidae; genus Hipparchia; species Hipparchia sbordonii. The sequence goes on from JBBIWI010000007.1 coordinate 2,025,991, forward strand.
GACGCGCCGCTAAATGTGGTCAACAATAGATTTTGGACATTTACATTTTCTCATCGTCTTCGGTAGTTGGGTGTCAGTCTCGTGTTACTATACTTAACATGTTTTATAGGGTTATTGGAGTATGAAATACATCTTCGGCGGCTACCTCACTTCACACCTGGTATTGATACGGGGAGATAAGGTTTTTCCACAAAAAATTGACACGATACGAGTAACAGATGAATGAGTTAAGTCAATTTTATCAAACAGTTACTTACCTTACTACATGACGTGACAATTGGAGAGATTAATAAATATCTTTATCCAAACTAATATTAATATAAATGCCAAACTCTGTCTGTCTGTCTGTTTGTTACGCTTTCACGCCTGAATCACTGAAGCAATTTTGATAAATTCTGGTATAGCGTAGACTGGACCTTTCAGAAGGATATACAACTTGTTACCTTCCGTTATAATTTAGGTAACTCGAAGGGGGTGAAATAGGGGATGATTGTTTTGGCTATTTTACTCTATAACTTCGTCAAAACTGAACCAATTTTAGTAATTATTTCATTACTAGTTGATGCGCGCGGCTTCGCTCGCGTATTTAGTTTTTAAAATCCCGCGGGAACTCTTTGATTTTCCGGGATAAAAAGTAGCCTATGTCACTCTCCCGGACCTTAACTATACCCATCCAAAAATCACGTAGATCCGTTTCTTTGTTGCGAAAGCACTGATGAGGTTGGAACGCGCATGTCTAGAAGACGCCTATTTATTCTCTCTTGCCTTGAAGGAACTCACATTATAGATGGCAGGAAACACGGATGCTGGAAGCTTAGATATACAACGTGTATTGAAACTCTGAAATAATACTGAAGGAGGTGAATATGCTCATAAAACTGAATAACTTTCCCTACTTTCGTTTTACTCATATTACATCATATTGTACCTGCATTTTAGTGAATAAATGATCTATCTATCTATCTATCTATCTATCTATCTAAGGAACCTAGGTCGAAATATGAAAAAAAAAATTTTTACCTCCCATAGTAAACCAATCAGCTGATCGTCAATTTTGTATGGGAGGATGAACGTAGTAAAATACATACCTAAACCTAAGGTGCTTCGTGGGTATTCAAAGGAGGTTCATCATTTTTGACATCAATGGCGACCAGGCTAAATAAAGCTTTAGTTTAATGCAGGTTGTTCTCGGAAAGCTCGTCAAAATGACGTTATTACGGCAGATCGCATCGGGCCCCGCAGCGCCTCATTTGATCTGGAGCGAATATTTTCTTTTTTCTTATACATCGGCCACTTATCGAGCGGGTGGGTCCTCAGAGATTCAGTTGGCCAAGAAATTAGTTACATGGAAGACACACTCATGTCTCATATGTGTGACTAGCTTTTGCTCGCGGCTTTGCTCACCTTAAGTTCGATTTTTCAAATCCCTATTTTATCCCCTTAGGGGTTGAATTTTCAAAAATCCTTCCTTAGTGTGCGCCTACGTCATAAAAGGAACCAACTGTAAAAATTTCAAGTTTCTCACTTCAGTAGTTTAGGCTGTGCGTTGATATCTCAGTCAGTCAGTCAGTCAGTCAGGACTTTGAATTTTATATATATAGATATGAGGCTAGGAGCCCCAACACAAGCTGAGTGACTCACCTTTTTGGTAGCTTTGCACTGCTGTACATATAACGATATCTAATACCTATCATAGCTGTGTTTTTAAATTTTGATTTATTTTGTATATTTTTGTGTTTATTGCTACCAATAAAGATATTTCTATTCTATTCTATATGTAGCTATACACACGTATGAAATTACAAAATTACAGACCTCCCTTCTTCCAAGGTTCTGGAATGTCGAACTTCCTAATTACCACTTACTTTTCAAAAACCTACTTAATACTACATACCTAAAACTAGTTGAAGTTTTAGTAGTAGAGTAAACGTTTTTTTTTTATAATTTACTAACTCTTCCCCTTGACTTGACTTAGAATTTTTAAACAACTTGCTTCACGCGGGGTTTCTACCAAAACCGACAACACAAACTCCACACAAGGTCTCCGTGATTTCTGCATACAATGTAATGAAATGTTACAAAATGTAAAAAAAGGAAAGTCACATCCAGAAACTCTACACGCATGTAAAGGAATGCACTCTGATTTTGTGCGCTCATAATTGCATCGCATGACCGAACCGAAATTTTCGCGTACCGGTACGATATTCTCAAATAAGTAGGTACGACTCGATCGCCAGATTTTATCAGAGATTTCGCGGTACGCACTTGTTTATTGCCAACCGTATATTATTATAAATACGCTCCGTCGTCCGTTTATTGATGTATTAATGTACAGTTAACGCAGTGGTTCTTTATTCGATAAATTTTATGTTAAAACGAGATGTTCTGAATAAAGTGGCGCTATACGTGAAATAAAAGGTATCGAGAACGACTGAATTATTTATTTGGATTGGCTTATGGCCATAATAAGACAGACCATTCACTACCGACTTAATTGTAGATGTCACATACGATAAAAAAAAAACTTTCAAAACCGACCACGGAAAATTAGATGTGATCGAAGGATGTAACTCCCATCAAATTGATTTTGTATGTATAAAATGTAGCCTATGTCACCTGGACCATAATCGATTGACATTTAATCCATCAAAACTGGCTAAGTAGTTTATGTGGCTACAGTGGAACGTACGGAAGACAAACATACATACATACTTATATGTACGGTCGGGGACAGAAAATGTTTACCACTTTTCAAATTAGATTCTTCGTAACCCTGCTTTCAGTAAGGTCTATAATGCTATATCAAGGCATTTGTTACGTTATAAAAATTTCATGCGTCGTTTTGTCAAAAAAAGTATTAATGACTTTTCTATACAAATATTAGTAATAAAACTCATTTCCTAAATTCAAGTTTGACACATTAGCATCATTGCACTTGTAAAATTGACAATCCAAGAGAATGTAATCACTCCGTTTTAGTGACAATTAATTATCAAAAATATTAGATTTGTTATTTGAAATTTAAATATATAAAATAAATGGCAAGCTTAATCATAATTCTAATGGTGAAGTTCATATTGTGCATTGAATCATAATGATGCTGCTAGCATCCACAGTCAAAAACAGTCAAAAGGAGGAAGATCATCGATGTTGCAGCAAAATTCCGACAACCTAAGTTCAAGATAATGCGCCGAGCTACTATTCCATGGTTCAATCTGTAATAGCCCACTCGATCGGCTGATTTGAAACTGAAAATTTATGGGGCTTAATGATTCAAAGCTAGGACTGTCAGAATCAAAAAAATCCTCAAACAAACAAACGCCTTGTCGCGTTTCGGGTTGTCATAGCAGCGAATGGAAGCTAATTAAGCTAATTATTTATTTATACTAATATTGTTTAGTTTCTCAATAATAAAATTAAGAAATAAAGATTCTTTGAAATTTCATTAGATTATTACTTCCGTTTTCATATTTTGGTAACTCGTGTCCTGTGCTCGTGTCTATATGAGATAATATCTATTTATTAAAATTACTAGCTTTTGCTCGTGACTTCGTCCGCGTGAAGTTAGGATTCTAAAATTTCCATGGGAACCTATTTTTCCGGGATAAATGTCGCAATCCAAATCCTCAACTATAGTATGGATATATCCATGCAAAAAATCATGTGGATCTATTGCTCCGTAGCTGTGTGATGGAAGGACAAACCAACAACGAACAAACAAAAACTCACATTATTTTATAACAGTAGTAATGATTTTTTGTTCCAAAAAAGGTTTTCTACATCTAACCTATTTAGCAGTCACCTACTAAAGAGACCGCTAAAGGACTGTCTAAGCACCGCTACATGTTAAAAAGTCTATGATCTATGGCTAATCAAATCACATATCGACCTTCTGACACAGATGTGTGCATGCAATTATGAATCTTAAGGTGGTAAACATTTTTTGTCCGCGACTGTATATGTATAGAAAGTGTATAGGAAGGTATGCTTTACTTGCACAGACTGCTAAAATTACTTATTTTTACTTATTTTAAATACTTAAATATTTTATCGCACACTCGATCGGACACTGGCGTTTACGTCAAATTACTCGTGAAAATATTGGAGTAACAGCTGAAATTGCTTAATCGGCACTCGATCCAAATTGGGCGGGTCACGAAAGAAGCTCGAGCTAATTTTGACAGACCGTAATTACGTATCGATCTTGCATAGTAATTTTAACCAAAAACAGTTTTATGCCCTTTTCGAACTGTTTTGGGATGATTAAAATCGAATGTCATAAGTGGTTGTTTGATTGCTTTATGTAAGCATTATGTAATAGCTACTAGGTATATTGCATAAATATTTATAGCCTTAAGTAGTGTATTAATGCGAACTCGCCATCCTCAACATAAACGCAAAGTTTCCTGGAGGATGGCATACCTATAAGATAATTAAAAATGTATTGTGAATAGATCTTGATCAATAAATTAAAAAAAAAAAAAGTAATAATGTCCTTCCTATCGAATCCCACGGTGCTGAATCCCCTGATTAGCCTGCTCGGGAGATATTATAGTGCACAAATGTGTGCGCAAACACAGGCGCACTCTCTATTTCCTCACTCTCATAGTCCGATGGGACGCAAATTCGATACGACCGGAGAAAGATCAGCTGCAGAACCGCCTTTTATTAACTAAGAATAAAGGTTGTAAACGCCATCTCTGTATTTCAAGGCATAAAATGTACGAGTAACGCTCGAGTTATATTAATGTGGCATGGAATTTGGAGATGTTAGCCCGTCCATACCAAATGTCAAATTTACCTGTCAAGTTAACTCGAAATGCCTCTGAAGTCAAGTAAGTTAATCCACTAGGACATAATATGATTGCTTCTTATTTACACAGATGTGTTGAATTGGCGTTTTAAATTTTCCACTCACCGCGTAAAGGCCATCCGCCAAAAGAGGCATATAACCTTTAGAGTCTTAATTGAGAAAATACTGTAAATTACTGTAATCTACACTACAAACCCAATCACTCCGCAACAGGCCGAACCTATTTGATATTTTGTATGGGCATGCATATTACACATTTTATATTATAATATGAAACAAAAGGTTTCCTCGAGGTTTATAAAAAACTTATCTTCATGCGGACAAAGCCGCGCGCTAAATGCGGTCTAGTTTGCCTTGCCCACGAAGTGTTCCGTACCATCGTAACAGCGATTGTCGAACAAAATACTTTGAAACTATGGAACCAACTTCCTGCGACGGTGTTCCCACTGAATTACAACATGGGGTTATTCAAAGGGCGGACCAACAAATTCCTAAAAAGCCGGCAACGCATTGGTGGTGCCTCAGGTGCTACAAATGTTCATGGGCGGCGGTAATCACTTAACATCAGGTGACCCGCCTGCTCGTTTGCTCGCTAAAAATATTTTAAAAAAAATACGTCGCAAAATTCATGTTTCTTTTATAGGAACTCCCTTTAATTTTTAATATTAATTTATGAAAATTTCAAGTATCTATCCATTATGGTTCATGCAATACTGCCCACTGACGGACGGACGCAAAGCGGGGGCGTAGTAATAGGATCCTGTTAGTATCCTCTGCTGGCTTAGTCACCTAGAGAGAATGGGAGAGGATCGTGCTGTAAGGAGAGCATACTTGAGTCGCCCAATAGGAAAACTTCCCGTTGGACGACCCAGGTATCCCTGGGTGGACGAAGTGACAGAAGACCGTGTCGTGTGGTGCGGGTTGTTACGTTCCCTCAAATATGGTTGAGCGAAGCAATGGCTGGATCATACGTCATGCTCGTGAACGGGTGCCACCAACGGGAATGGGTCTGCTTTTGCCTGCCTGTGTTGACATGTATTGAATTGTATTTATTTGTATTTGTATTGTATTTATTTTTACTTGTATTGTACTCAGGAAAATTCATCGTGGAAGCACTGAATACATAGCATAGTTTCAATAACAATTATTGTAAAATTTTTATTTTTTTGAAAAGAGCAACCGCCGAGTTTCTTGCTGGCTCTTCTCGGCAGGAAAGGTTTCCCAACCAGTGGTAGATTCATTGACGATTCAAAAGTGCTTGTAAAAGTTTATTTGAATAAAAAATATTTCTATTCTATTCTATTCTAGAACTGCAAGCCTTCAATACACTCGATTGGCGTGAAGCGACGCAGGACAGGCAAGAGTGGCAGCTTCTGGTGTCGGAGGCCAAGAACCTCTTTGGGTCACTGAGCCAGCGAAGTAAGTGATTTCTTTGGGTACGGAACCCTAAAATGAGTCACACGGATCACGTATTTCGGAAAGCAGCCGCCAATGACTCTACTTCCATTTTGGTAGAACAAGACCTTTTGTTTGGGTGCACATGAACACAGTTTTTGCTCGGGAACAGTTACCTTTGCTAAGGCATCGTCACACAATAAGTACGCGACCGCGCGCAATTTCACGCGAACTTGTACACTGCTATATTTCGGACAAATAAGGCTTGAGCAGGGCTTCCCCTGCCTAAAACTTCTTTTAATTATGATTTCAATTGATACTAAGGCGAAAATCTATAGACCGCACTCTCATCCAGCTCAAACCCAGCACAGAGTTAAAACGAGACAGATATATGTCAGAGCGTATTTGTGTCTCGTTCTAACCTCTATTTTAAGTCTGAGCTGAGTCAGAGCACGTTCTATAGATCTCAGCATTATACTATAAAATATGCTAAAGTTTGTATATGTGTTGGTTTAGTATGGATCGACTTGATATATTTTTGGATGGTCGAGACCTAGAGAATGACATAAAAATACTTTTTATACCTAAGACAAAGAATTCCAGAATTTGTGAAAAACCTACGGCACAAGAACTAAGCGTGGAAGTCGCGGGCATTATCTAGTTAGTTAATATAGTAACAGGTATGTATTAGATTAGTAGGTATCTACTACCTACCTAAAACGCGCGCAGTGCCTGCGTCCAAGCTGAATCGCCTTTAGTGTAGCGAGAGATTTAGCGTAACCAAGCGGTTTTTAATCGTTGACAATAATTACATGTAATAAAATTTTATAATCTCAATTACCAATTTTGACGACATCAAATGAGTCGCAGGGAGACTGGTCGAATCGCAGGTCTGGATTCAGGCATAACCGAAGCCTGTGGAAGTCCACGTAAGAGACCTATGTCCATGTGGCTCATGACTAATGAGAAACGTCGAGACTCTACCACAGGTTCGGAAAGCAGATTCTGCTGAAGTACTGCAGATAGTACTGACACTGTGTGACTTCCTCCACCTTAAACTTCCCCAGTATAGCAATACTGAGCATCACGTAATAAATATCGATAGTAGCAAACCCCTGAAAGACGTCTTTTTTTTTTTTTAATATATAGACTAGCGCTTGACTGCGATCTCACCTGATGGTAAGTGAAGATGCAGCGTAAGATGATACGCGCTTGCCTAGAAGATGCCTATTCACTCTTGATTTAAAGACACCCACATTATAGTTAGTTGGAAAAACGGAACGTCTTATGTGATAACGGTGTCAAAAAAGTCACGAGCGAAATTAGGTCCAACAACTAGTCAAGCTATCGTTAAGAAATTGATTCAGACAGATTAAACAGCCTGTTAGCTGATACAGTTTTTGCCATACATCAGCAGGTTGCTTTTCAGAGTTCCGTGGGTAAATGATATTAATTTATTAAATGGAAAAGTGTTTTTGTTTGTTTCTCAACTACGTAGAAACAGGGCAATGGATCGACTTGATTTTTGCTTGAATAAAGTAAAAGAATTAAATAATGTTAAAGGATAATGCATAGTTTTCCCGGAAAATAGAAGAGGTCCCGCTGGACTTACAAAAAACTAGCTCCATGCGGGCAAAAGCTTGTTTTAAGACAAAGAACAGATGGTAGAAGAAAGTTTAAAAAGTGGCTCTTGATTGCTCTAAGTGGATATAATATATGAACTTGCTTCGCTCCCGAGCAAAGTATTCATACCTCGGACAATACTTTAAAAGCAATTCCAACAATCGTACTATATTCAGTCCTAATAATTTATTTAAGGTCGCTCATAGCATTAAGTATAAAATACAGAGATTTTTTAAATCATAAAAATCTCTGTACAACAAAGCATATATTTTTCTCAATTTGCAGCGCCCCGTATTAGTTGATACGAGTACTTTGTATTGCAAACGACCACATGAAAATCTTTCCAGTAGTTTTTTTTAGAAAAATAATGTTTCTTACTAATTCTAATTCTGATAATAATCATTTCTTCCTCCTACTAATATTTGTATATGCGAAAGTTTGTGAGGATGGATTGTCGATGTTTGGTACTCTTTCACGCAAAAACTACTATAGAATAGTACTAGTAGAATAGTATGTAGACTATTTATTATCCCGAAAAATTCGAGAATCCCGGCGAGAATCCAAAACCCTCAATGCGTGCGGATCAAATCGCTTGCATCAGCTAGTTTAAAGATATATTTGGGGCTTAAAATAATGGCATAGTATCTTACAATATGTTACGGAACCATTAGTGAGTATTAGCCACACCTGGCAGGTTTTTATCGAATGTCATCGTAATATTTACGAACTTGTGACGTTGACGGATTATCTAAAGTCTGAAACCAAGCGTGATTCATGTACATTACACATTTAATCATTCACCATCGTGTATCCAAGATAACCTTTATTCCGAAGATTTTAGATTCAAAATCGAGGCAAAGGTGTGTAAAAGGTAAATTTGTAAGACGTATGTGCGACTAGTAAAGGAAGAGCTATAAATCTGGTGAGATTTATTAGGATGAGGGACCATTTTATGTTGGATGAAGATATAAGTGATAATTTGCCCATCCCTAAATCGGCCGTTGCGTCTAATCATGTTGGTTTTGTTTTATGTACGGTCATGGACCGTTAAATGTTTGTAATAGGTCTTTCGAGACGAGGGGAGCGTTACACTTTACTAAACATATCATAATGTATGAGATAAAGACCAAGGTAATTAATATAGACGTTAAAATACGAGCAAGGGTCATGGCTGGTTATTGATCGGAATAAAAGTTCGATAGCGGATACATTTGTCAACGTTTGTATTGGTCAATAAGAAATAAATTCTGGACAGGTGAATTCTAAAACGCCTTTAGGACTACAAAGTCTTGGCCATAGGATATAGTAGTGATACATTCTGAGACGTTCGTATCCAGCGGCTCTCTGTGATGCGTTTGATGTCTTCTATCCACCCTGGTAGGGGTATCTGTCACCACTGCCCTTTCCGGTACAAAATTGCTATTTACCTCAAGGTATATCAGTTACATTGTGTCAATATCCCATTGCCACTTCAGCTTTGCAGATTCAAATCACATTTAGCTACATATGTCGGTGAATGACGAGGAACACTGACGGAGTGCAGAAGATATCTATAAAGCATTCTATTCTACCTGCATTTCTGATCATAACGCCGCATGCGGATTGTCATTGCAAATCGTTCAGAGTTCTATGATAACCTTTAACTATAATCTATGTGATTGCTTGGAGTCTACAAACACAAAAAAAATTTACGTGCTGTAAGCTAACTTTCAATTAGAAAATGTCAAATTAGGTCAAGAAGGGAGCGCGGTTTGAAAATCCCTGAACGTACAGCTCTAATGGTCTACACTCTAGCTCTTTGACATTGGGTTTAACGCCGTAGACGTGTGGGTGTCACGCAAGGTTCAACTTTAGGCCTCTTTTCATTCATAATCAATATAAAAGACTTCTCTGTGAATTCGCTAATCTTTTGATATTGTATTTTTATACAATTTATATTTTATAATACAAAGTATGTATTAAGTGCAATAAACATAAATAAATAAATCGATCTTCTTCTAGTAGTTCTGCGTGCTATAGAAAGAGCACTGTTCGGAATTTCTTTGAGGGATAATGTCCGAGAATTAACTTATCCTATAGCTAATTGGCAATGGGCTAGTCATATGCCCGATGGAATCATAAGGTCCTAGAGTGGAGACCGCGTCTCGGCAAACAGGTGTAAGGCGCCCTCCTAATAAATGGAGCGATGACGTTCGTAGACGGAGGCTTCGATTGGATGCGAAAAGACGATAAAAGAAGCCTATGTCCAACAGTCCAACAGTGTTCAAAGAAGCCTATGCCCAACAGTGGATACACATTGGTTGATGTTAATGAGCTTTGGAAACGGATAGAGCTTCTATAGAATGGACACCGGAATGCCATAAAAAGTGTCTTGTATCCTTTCTCGGAATGCAAGTTATCTTCTTGGCAATTGTTTTCGAAATCGGTTCGGCGGTTAGGCGTAAAAACAGATAAACCTATTTACTTGCGCTTTTATTAAATACTCGTATGTTACGTATGTATTTGTGTAATGTTTTGTTATCTCTGGGTAATAAAAATTAATTCTACTTTCTAGGGATACATTAATTAAACTACCGCTTATTAATGGCGCTGCACTAAAATAACTTTTTTATAGTCCGGATGTTTCCCAATAGGTACGTTCTAACTTCCTCCCATATTTATATCTTACTTTTCCGGAAATATTATCTCTTTTACAAAATCTTTATGGCTAAATTCCTTACTTTCTTTATGCATACTATCCTTAGTAATATTATAAATGTGAAAGTGTGTTGGTTTGTTGATTTGTCGGTCTGTTCGATTGTCCTTCAATCACGCCACAACAAGCAACGAATCGACGTATTTTTTTGCATGGATATAGTTAAGGATCGGGAGAGTGACATAGGCTACTTTTTATCCTGGAAAAGCAGAAGTTCCCGCGGTAATCTTCCGAAAAATCACTAACTAAAACTACATAACTATTCGTATTCGAGGACATTAGTGTCAAATATGAACCTTAATTGTATTGATTTAAAGTCACAAATTCAGTGCGACCGATTTTAATTTATAGCGTGTCCGTATAAGTAAATGTATGAGAATGCGTACACGAAATTGAGCTCTAATTCAATGCAGTTATGGTTCATTTTAATTTAACGCTAAGGTCATCGAATACGATCAATCGAATTAACTCTTACACTAACCCCACTGAAGTGTTGAGAGATATCAATAGTCCGAACATTTGATTTACACTGGCAAACGAGGTTGCTCTGCGTGATGTAGTGCTGAAGTATACGACTCTTAAAGATTACAATTTATTAGTCCAGCTGTCGACATTAAACCATATTATTAATAAAGTAATAAGACAAACCGCTATGCAGTAAATTGTAATTATTATGTGTAGCTGGTAACGAAATAGGAAAATACATCGAAAGATTGCGCTTAGAAGCGCAATTATCGATGCGGTAATAAGCCATTTTTAGTAAGCCATTTCTAGTCGCGTTGGTACGACAAGCTCGCAGGAAATTATTAAAAAATGACGTCCTGTGCTGTGAAAGGGTGTCATAATTCATCACAGCAACCATCAAGGACGTAATAATCAGTATCAGTACAGTATGTGAGTGGAACTTTATTAGAAACTTCTGTTCTAAGCGGTATATTTCGATGGTGAAATTCCTATTTCAAACTGTTGCTTCTAATAAAATTCTAAAATATTTCTAGCTGGTTCTTCTCATGTGGAACGGCATTCCGAACCATTTGCCAATTTCTGTTTGTATTTGCTGTCAAAAAATGTTTTACCCATTAGATTGCGAGAGCAAGTGACAATGGTGACAGCAGACTCGACTAGACTTTCGCTCCGAACTAAGAACTCGCATCTGACATCTCAGAAGTTTGTATGTAATTAACTAAATAATAAGTACTTACATAATATTTTTTGTATTTAAAGTTTTGGTTTGAGAAATTTTTGGAAGATTCAAACAGAAATAAAGTTAATAAGTAAACAATGCACTAATTTTTTTTTCGTAATTTGTCTATAGGGTGTGACTGAATTTGTACGAAAGTTACAGTTCTTGATGTTAAATCGTTTTTGAGACAGACCGGGGGGCAAAAGAGGTCTTTATTCACATTTCACGAAATTACGTTTATTTAATAGAAATTTTCACAGAGCGTGTATTTCTACTGCCCATATGACAACAAAAATAATAAAAATAATAAAAATTATTAAAAGTAGGTAGGTAGGTACTTAGTGTTAAATCTTGTGTAGTTCTTGCAATTCACGAGGGCGCGTGAGTTTTACTTGTGGTTAAGTTGTGAACATTGCGTAAGTGTGCGTGGCTGTCAGGAGCCTAGGTGGGAGTGGTCAGGCGCGACCCAGCTCTCGCTCACGCTTAAACAGATACGACACACACACACCCAAGAACCACGAGAACTATACGATTTACGGAGTCCTTCTTGATGAGTCCGAGTTGTACTTAGACGGTTTTTTTGTCGTCAAATAAGGTTGTCATCGTATTAAAGTTGATTCGAAACAAGATACAGGTAACATGGGTAAAGAAAATTACTCGTGTGGTATAGGTACCTAGAAGTTTGGCGCGGCCTTAAAATTACTCCAGCGTACACTGTATTGCTTAACCGTTAAAAGCTTGCAATAAATATTAATCATAATAAGTCAAGCTGCCAGCGCTAAGGCGCGCACACATCAACACCGGCTGCATAAAGGCGTGCACACATCGCCGCGAAATGCAAACTCCCATTCATTATTCGCTAGACGGTCTTACTTTATTTTTGAGTGCTCAATGAGAAACGAAATAACATCCTGTTGTTGTACTGACGGCAAAAATTCCTTTTCTTATAGCTTATTTATATTTTTCTTATACATATTTTATGCTAGCTGATGCCAGCGACTTCGTCTGCGTGGATTTAGATTTTCTAATCCCGGGGCCGTAGCCTTTGTGCTATTCCAGCCTATAATCTATCTCTGTGCCAAGTTTTAGCCAAATCGGTTCAGTCGTTGCGGCGTAATTGAGTACAAACATGCAAACTTTGGCATTTCTAATATTACTAGCTGATACTCGCGTCTTAGTTCGCGTGGATTAAAAGGTTTTTTATTCCCGCGGAAGCTCTCTTATTTCCCGAGATAAAAAGTAGCCTATGTCCTATTGCAGACTATAATCTATCTCTGTGCCAAATTCCAGCCAAATCGGTTCAGTCGTTGCGACTTGATTGAGTAACAAACATACATCCAAAGTTTCGCATTTACTCGTATAATACTACTATACTAGATCCCTATATAATAGGATTACTTATTTTAGTAATTTATCTAAATTATTATTTTTATTATTAATTAGTTATTTAATTTAGATAGATTAAAAAGGATAAATAAATATTATTATTTATTCTGCGGACGGTACAGCATCTGTGGGAAAGTGCGCGGGCGTCACCGCTAATTTAGCGCAAACATGCACTCGCATGCGTTTTTTGTCTCTTTGCTGCGCGACGCTTTTCGGTGCTGCGAGTACTGTCCGCACGTGATGGATTACCACTCGATCGCCTTTTATTATCATAACTTCCGGCGCCCGATTAAATTTTTCTATATTCCCGCTAAGAACTCCCTATAAGATTGTTTTAGTTTATTAAGCGACTTCAAAAAAGGAAGTTCTATGTATGACACGTTTGTATCCATCCATAAGTTTCTCCAAGATGGTTCCAAATCAAAGCTCTCACTGAAAAGTTAGTTAAGTGAAGTTTTTTACCGACTTTACATCCATACAAACTGAAGGAATGTGTCGAAACAATACTGGGAGTTTGTTTGTTAAATTATTAACATCGAGCTTAAACAAATGTTCCCTTATTAAGTACTCCCGAGGTGAGGCAAGCAAACGGTAATATTTTGCGCAAATAACAACTTCATCATGCGAGTTTAAAGTGAAAATTTGTTTACCAGAGGTTTACATTTTTTTTTCACTTTATTTGCACAAGATTACTATAAAAGGCGGATTTAATGCTAAAGCATTTTCTGCCAGTCTACCTTTAGACGTGCGATAAGAGTGTGGGTGTGCTCTTGCACACTTAATAGTAAAGTAGAGAAGTGTGTAAATAACCGGTCAAATGCAAGTCGAGCTCGCATACGAGGGGTTCCGTACCAAAAAACGCCGAAAAAAGCATGTTTCTAGTAGGGGCCCTTTCATTTTTAATTTATTTTTAATGGAATTTTTTATAAATATGAAATTAATTTTTTATAAATTTATAATAATTTATCTAACTTGTTATTAATAGTTTCATTTTCACCTTTTATAATAATTAATTAAGAACAATAATATCGGAGAACAGCAGGGCGATCGGCTAAAAATATAGCGTCAATGTCAAAATATGGCTTTTGGCCAATCCCATTGGCTAAAAACCATATTATTTAGTAAAGAGTGACAGCGATGACATTTCGCGTATTTCGAAGCCGCCGGCAAAAGCTAGTCTAAAATTGTATATTGAAATAGATATTAACTGTACTAACCTACAGATAAATACTATTTTACAACAAGATAAGTGTTGTCGAGGTCACGTATTCAGGAAATCTACACATTTTTGTTTCTGTGTAATCTCGACACAGTAAGCGTCGCATTTTCTACGGAAAATGATTACAAAATCACAATTAATATTTCAATGATAGCCTTCTGATTAAAAGGTAATTAAAATATTTATATCACGATAAACTAATTATACTACAGAACTTCGTAAATTAACGAAGAATGTTGGTGTTATCATAATGGAGGAGATATGTAGGATCCGTGCGAGAAACAGTGTTGTAATTTGCGACTCGATAGGACGCCTACTATGGCGAGGTATAGCTCAAAGAAATGGTGAATATTATAGTGCATAAGCCGTATGCCCACAAACACAGATGTCCTCTCTATTCCCTCATTGAGACGTAAGCTCTCTTTGCGTGTTCTATCGGCTATATAACTGGGAGTGTTCTGAAGAGCTATTTAATCTTATTCCACCCTCTAATTTCTACAATCGCACCGCACGCCACCGAACGCAATTTCACCCTCACCACCTGGGTGCCTGAAGCACTTCGACCATCCGTTGCTCCAGATCTTTTTTCCACGTACTACCAAATTGTGGAATCATCTCCCTTCGACAGTGTTCCCACTTAATTACAATATGGGGTTATTCAAGGGGCGAACCAATAAGTTAATGAAAAGCCGGCAACGCATTGGTGGTGACTCTATTACTACAAGTGTCCATGGGAGGCGGTAATCACTTTACATCAGGTGACCCAACTCGTTTGCCCACTATTCATATAAAAAAAGACGTGTGACACTCGGGGACTGCCGCGGTAAAGCTATTGCATAGCATTTTTTATCAACGCCATCTAGCGGCTCACCGCTAGATGGGCGATGGCGTTGATAAAAAATGCGTCATCTAGCGGCTAACCGTAGAGGAGTCCCGTGTCAGGTTATTTTCGTTACGGAATTTCTGGATTCCGTCTCCACGCTGGCTCGCGATAGAAGCTATGCAATAGCTTAAAAACTCTCATAGTACGATGGGACGGAAATCCGTCACTACCGGAGTTTAGGCGCAAGACCGATGGCTTTACGTGCTCTCCGAATCGCAGTAATGGTATTATTATTTTTCAGAGCATAGTTCTCCCCATCGCTTGCTAAGGTTAGGTATTTTAAACCTATCTTATAAATAAACCGTATTGATAACAGTGAAATACAGGTCGTCACGCTAGTCGTCAGATTGTCGCCTGCTATCACACTATCTTATCACAACGCGATTAACCTACTTTGCCTATGTGT
Organism: Hipparchia sbordonii; assembly: GCA_038048805.1. Taxonomy (NCBI): domain Eukaryota; kingdom Metazoa; phylum Arthropoda; class Insecta; order Lepidoptera; family Nymphalidae; genus Hipparchia; species Hipparchia sbordonii. The sequence continues at coordinate 2,041,594 of JBBIWI010000007.1, forward strand.
ATAGAACATTTGTTTTGAAATATTTATTTGCCAAAGAATCACTCAAAATGGTTGACTTTTCTTCGTGTATTTCCTGAAGCGTATTGCACAACTGTTTTAGAAAGGACAAATAACACGTACCATTTCTTCTCTTTTTCTTTCTTTTTTCAACCGATAGACGCGATCTCGCCCCCCCCCCCCCCAAGGAAAGGTATACCGATGACATCAGGTGTACCATATAGCATAACGAAGCAGGACACAGTTCTCTTGCATGGCCTCGATCCAGCGGCTTCCGGTTACTCGTCTAATGTTATGGGTTTGGGGACCTAAGGTGCTCGATTGGCATACCCCTATCAGAAAATGCTGTGTTGGCAGATCCCCATTAGCTGGACCAACGACATCAGTTTGCTTCAAATCGAGACTACTGCTAATACTGAAGCTGCTGAAGACACGCAATTCCATCCGAACTAGCATAAGCTTGCTCTGTCCTCGGCATCACACCTTATTTATCAATTTAATGCATAACGACGTATACAAGGTGGACTGAATACAAAAGCATTTACTCCCATTTTCATTTTTTTTTATGTGAATATTACCAACATTTCGAGTGTACATCGATCAGATACTGCGCAATTCACAACTTTCGTACCTATCGAACCAATTACCTAGTGATCTTTGTAATTTGTCCTTTCTACGCTGACATGATTTCTATAATTAGCGCAAGCGAATTTGATAAGTTAATACGCTAGAGATACGTGTGTATCGAATTTTATGGCACTTAAGTAAGTACCAAATTATCACCGAGACTATAGATATAGATATACTGTAACCTTCAAATGACAGATATGACGGTAACCTGATTCGAGACGTCGCCATGAGGAGATCTTTGAGAAAATTTTGACGTTAAGTAGGCGGTTCTGATGTTTGATGTATACTTCCGGTAGTAGAATCTTTCAAAGCCAAACGTAATCCTGCAAATGAAGCGATAAAATTAGGCGATCGATAAAATACTGCAAAAGGGTTGGCACTTGAAAATGGAACTGAAAAAGGATAGTAATTAAATGAAACCTGGTCGAAGTTTTAGCTCGAACTCTACGAGTATTTAAAATATGTGCCAAACCCCACGTGAATGAAGGCACGTGAATATTATAATTATTCATGCTGTCAAAAAACTAATCAAGCTCAAGTGGGGTATCGGTATCTCCTGATAAGCAGGATACATGAGTTAATTTAAAGTAGGTACTGATTTTTGTTTTGTTAATCTTTATCATTTTAATTAAATCATAATTATCTAAAACTGGAATCAATAAATTCTTCAGCAACCATATATCAAATCACTTTAGGATTTCATATATAACTCTTCTTATCCTTCTATTGATATCGCTTTTAAGGTACAAGCAGGCCAGCCGCATTCCACATTTTAGTTATAAAGGTAAGTACTGGGCTAACGTAGTGCCAAGTTTTAGAGTTAAGCGATAGAAAGAGGCACCTTTTAGGTGTATATACATTCAGGTAATTTAGCCCTGTGTGACCTAAATTGCACTTTATTGTATTGTGCAAGAGTCGCTATTTACTTAAATAATTTTAAGGAATGAATCTTCAGTACCTGTACTATTATGTATTCTGTAGTACATGCTTCAAATCCAGAGTCCGTAAAAAGTGCTCTCTGTCATAGATAACGGTTTTACCATTTCAATTGGAATCGTCAAAATCCCTAGGTTTGTCTAAACATCCCCACAAATATCCTGTTCGGCGCGTTTACAACTCAGATTATGAGATTAAGGGTTTACAGTGAGCATTCCACTGTTATCAGGTTATCACTTGCCAGGCGCCACAGCTATCGTGATTGCGTTGATATCAACACACGTTGTACTATTATCATAAGGAGACAGTGGCGTAACTATAGGGTGGCAAGACGGCAAAATGCCACGGGCCTCCAGCAGGAAGGGGCCCCCAGTCAGAGAGGGCCGAAAGCACAAGAGAATTCCAACATTTATAGCCATTCCTGTGACTACAGCTAGTGCCGAGTGATAATTTTTTGGAGAGGGAGGGAGGGCCCCATCCGATGAATTTGCCACGGGCCTCAAACGTTATAGTTACGCCTCTGTAAGGAGACATCGCTTGGATGTGTGAAGTGTTTTAGGAATCGGGAAGTTCGATAGAGCCTTGAGTGTTACTTTTGAGATTAGTTAAAGAAATATAGATCGTCAACGGCATACCTACATACAAAGCTCGCGATTCGACTATGTTTTATTTGTATGTTTGTTACGCGATTATTTCGCTAATTATGAATTGATTTTGATGATGCTTATTTTTTTGGTACCGAGGTCATACTTCAGAGGTGGTCCCATACAAATTTTATCGAAATTGATTCAGCGCTTTTTGAAAAAATTGTTTTGGTTTGTGGTTCCCTTCAGCAAAAGTTTTTTTATACTTTGTTTTTGCTTTTGAAGTCAGTTTTTTTAAAAGAATTTTTTTTTTTCAGTATTAGTAACGCTATAATATAGGATCATTTTTAGAGTAATTATATTCATACAAAGAGTTAGAAACCTATTTCTTCTTACTAATCTCTGCTTTGGCTGGAGTTCGTAATAAAGCCAAGGCCTCAAATAAGATTAAGTCGTAGTTTATTTCATTTATCTCCCAGCAATTTGGCAATCCATGAGATCTAATGTGCCGATACGTCTCTCTTTAACAAGTTATGGCCTTATCTAGTACCTACTTTGGTACTTAAATTATGACCATGAAAATCTTAAGTATAAAGTACCGGTCCAGTATCCATATTGACGATTGTAAACTTTATTTCAAGGCTTAATTAGGCAATATCTTTGACATTTAAGTACTTCTCAGTCATAAAATTTAGTCATAAACATAATGCATGCTTTGATAATTCTTTAAGACCCGGAAACGTTAGCCAAATAATTGAATTAAATGCATTAATTCTTGAGACACATTTAAAAAACCTGCGATAGGACGCTATCTTATCGTTAGTGGCAATATTAACATGAAGTGCATATCATGTCTTTATAATATGGTGTAATTTGTTTAAAATGTAATTGAATCAACTGTTTAGAATTCTTGGTCTTGCTTTTTGAGTCTTGTTTTTGCATTCACTACTTCGAAAAAGAATCTAATATTCTTTGCAATTCTGTCTCCCCTTGGAGATTTTGGAAACTCTTCGCGCTATCTTTACTTTGGATGCTGTTTTACTGCTGAGAGAAGGTATGAAGGTTAAGGCAAAAAGTTAAGTTTGATGCGTTGGAACGGCATGTAGAACCAGTGGATTTTGAATCGTCAAATGAATAATATCACTTTACGAATACGATTCAAAAGCATTTGTAAAATTTTATTTGAATATTCTATTGCCATGATCGTGTTGTAAAAACTAAGAAGAACGTACTTGGGTCGTGCCAAGGTAATGAATGCCCTTTTGGGCGCACCAGGGTTCGCTGGATGGAAGAAGTGGTCAAATATCTGTAAGCACTCGAAACAGCCCACTGGCGCGAAGACACTCAGGACAGACCTGAGTGACAGATACTATTGTTGAAGGCTAGGATCTTTTTTTGGTCAAGGAGCTAGAAAAAATAAGTTTTTAACTAACAATGTCTAAGGGCTATCTTGTCATAGAATAAAAAAAAAAAAAAAAAACTAACAATGTCATTGCTTCTTCCAGTTTTTAAAACTTGAAAGACAGTAGAGCGAGCCTTTCCGAAGAGTTATCGCGCAGTTTCAGAATTTAATCGAAAATCGATTGTATCGATTTACAAATAATACAGTCGCTAGTCGATACGCAATCACGTGTTACACGGAATCGCATCAAATGCAGCGATTATATTGATTCAAGTTCAAGGAAAACCGATACACAAACAGTGTGTCAGTCAGGCGTTGTGTTTGGTAAATATAGTGCTGTGACTAGTTCAATAGATATCTAGGATTTACGCGGAATTGTTTACAAGCGGAATGTGTGTGAACTGTCAACTAGCAGATGCTTGCGACTTCGTTTGCAGTCTAGCCTTACTAATATCATAAATGCGAAAGAGGGCTTGTTTGTTGGTTTTTTGGTTTGTATATAAGCCGCAACAGAGCTACGAATTGACATATAGTAGATGACTTGAAGACATAGACTTTACTTATTATCTTGGAAAACTATACACATAAAACATAAACAAAATGGTTGCTGAAAAACTCAAAAGCTGTCTGATGGGAGGCTTTGGACATTTTGGATATTGCTAGTTATCGCCCTACCGTTAAAAACCGTCAAACGATTTAGTGTTCCGGCACGATGGGTTGAATGTACGCTGGCGTACCCCTTCCAAGTTAGTCCGCTACCATCTTAGACTGCATGGTCACTTGCCATCAAGTGAAACCGCAGTCAATAACTATGGGTTATAGCTATTCAGATAGATTCGGAGATTAGCCTCTAATAAATACGACCCGAATATATTTGTCGAGATATCTAAATGGCTTTACAAATACCGCGACCACTTCAAAAATACTTTCAGTTGTCTTAAACGCTGTGCCTACATATAATATCAGCTACTTCAAGTTTAAAGAAATTCAATATGCAGTTTGGATGATACTTTAATTTAAGAAGACATTAATTAATGAAACGTAAAGCTGGTTCCCCACGGTCGACGAGCAAACTTTAGGCTGCGGTTAAACGTACGCGAAAGTTTTCATGCGGTCACCGCGCCTTGTCCACGCGGTTCACGCGCTTTCACGTGGGTATCTTAATTCTTACCCGTAAGATTTGTAATGAAAATATTTACCTTCGTATTAGTTTTATTTATATTATGTTACTTTTACATAAAATCTTATCTTTTGTAAAGATACTTCTGGTAATAAACGTAGTTTTTCCGATTTCTTAGTAGAAGGTAAAACATGGAAAGAAAATGGCATCCATCGCTCGATCACATCTTAACTTTTAAAGCTTTACAAAAGGAAAAAACCGCAATGTAATACAAAAAATAAATGGAGATATACAAATAACAAAGTTTCGCCGTACATTGCACGTTGAATGCAAAAAAAACAGTGTGTGTGATATTTTTAATTCATGAATCAAACGTAGGCAGAGTGCAAGGCGGCGGCGGTAATAAAAAAAGAAAAAAAAATGGCTGTTTCCGGACGCTAAACAAATTTTTGCGACAGCTATACGTGGTCTGAATGAATGTTGAACGTGTTTGCGTATTCTGTTCTGACAAAAGGCTCATGATGTAAGGGATGATTTAAGCAGTCTACTCGTATGAGCGTTCGTAACCAATTCGTAACTTCAAAACTATAGTAGTTTTCATCAAGACAAACAGCTGTGCGGTTCTCTAAAATTGCTGCCGTGTAACTCCAATGCTTTAAGACAAAAAATGCAATAAGAAAGGTCGAATAACACTGTTGTTTTATTTGTCCCCGCCCTGCAAATGCGTTAGTCAAACAAATTATATAACAAATATTTAAATATAAGGCTCAGCCCACACGCAAGGTTTTTTCCGGTCCTGATTTTTTTAAGCGACCGCAGATGTACAAGTGTTTGATAACACAAAGAAAATTTATGTTGAAGTTGAAGTACGAAGTTGGATCCAGGTAAATCACCCAACTATAACGTATATTATAATTATTGGACACCGATCGTATCAGAATCGAAATTCCCTTCCGATTCCTTTCCGACAAAATACAGTTGGTCAACTAAATTGTGAAAGTACGCAATTTAGTTGTTCGACATAATCATTCAACTGTAATTGTATGTCTGTGGTCGCTCTTACAGCATATATATTACATACAATGTTGCCACACTTACCAAGCTACATATTAGTTCTCCAAGATGGCGCCGACGGTAATAAACGCGCGTAAGCCTTTTAGGGCGCGTTTCCGTTGATCGAGGGCCGATTGTCCGGTGGCGTTTTTGCCGCACGACTATTTCCACCGATTTGTATAACGAGGGTAACGTTCTATACATATACCTACATACACTTTTAACATAGATTTTAACAAGCAATTAAAAGAGAATAAATAACCCGATTACTTTAAAGGAAGTCAATTTGAAATTATAAACTGATAATTTACAACTTCAAATTGTCATAGATCGTAAATGGTAATTCAAAATGAAAAATGATCTAAGAAACCTAACAATGATTTTCAAATACCAATTCAATGATATCCCACTTAACATAGTTCGTCGACTTTCATTTTTTTTTTCACACTATGCGTCTGGTGGTCGCCATATTGAATTTTCATTACTGTCATGTTTTTAGTGACACTCCCAAGATTATCACAAATCGATTGACGTTTTTATCAATAGAGGCACCTATTAGAAAAATGAGTCAGTTCGAATCTCGGAGGAAAAAAAATTTAGCTATATACTTCAAGGTTCGAATCCCTACTAATATTATAAATGCGAAAGTGTGTTTGTTGGTTTGTTGGTTTGTTGGTTTGTCCTTCAATCACGCAGCAACAGAGCAACGGCTTGCTGTGATTTTTTGCATAGGGGTAATTTACGGGCCGGAGAGTGACATAGGCTACTTTTTATCCCGAAAAATCAAAGAGTTCCCGCAGGATTTAAAAAACTAAATCTACGCGGACGAAGTCGCGGGTATCAGCTAGTTTATAATAAACGTAATATGGCTCCCGCGAATGTTTATCAATTAACATTTATGGTGTTATTATTTAGTATCATAACCTTTTAAAAGCGGAAGGCAATAAATTACGTCTTGAGCTGTTGGGATTTTTTAACGGTCGGGGATAAATAAATATAATCTGGAACCGAAATAAAGATGATGCACTCGTCAGAATTCCCATGAATTTTATGAGACATCTTATGCATGTCCCAATTTTGTCATGTTATTATTAATAACGCCTAACCAGATGGTGCCTTCCTACCTATTATTAATTTTAACATTGTGCAGAATATTAAATTTTTTTGTTATCACAACTAGTTCCCGAATTGGTATGATTATAATGTGAGTTCATCTCTTCCATGGTAAGTCATAAATTACTACAAATTCGTTGTCTCAGTGGATGGTCGTCCTGGCGCTGGTCTCTTGCAAGGACCGCCACAGAGCACGATTTTGTACTCCTTGTATCCAGCGGCTGCCTCACGCTTTTTTGGGATTCTCCGTCCGTCTAATGGTGAATCCATTTTTACCAGTTCACGCTGTAATTAGTTACCTACCGATGCGAGGTTACAGTTCAAGCAACTTTGGATACAACGACTATCAATTCTTCGAACTTTGCGTCTCGTTCATTGCCATTTCAGGTTCTCGTCGCGGTAACTCTAGTTTTCCTACGGATCTCCTAATATCTAAATTCTCTGAGAGGAACCCTGGACTCAGTAGGGAGGCGTTGTTGGGTTGCTTGTAAAGAAGATGATACCTATAAATATTTGTACCTAGTATCTACGATGGAGTTAAAGCCTCAATAGCCCAACGGTTAAAGGTGCGGGCTGAAAACTGAAAGGTCGCAGGTTCGAATCCCAATCGTTGCACTATTGTCGTACCCACTCCTAGTACAAGCTTTTCGCTTATTTGGAGGGGATAGGAGAATATAAGTCAAGTTCAGCTTGGCTAATATTCTTTTTAAAAAAAAAAAAAAAAGATGGAAAGGATCAGCAGCGAGTTAACGTCCCCCGTACTTACTACACTCGATGGAATATTCATCAGGTAGGTACGGATGTCCTCCGCTAGGCCTCACCGTAACGTGGTCCGCACACGAGATTCTTAAGTACAATGTATTTATTTTATTCCTACACGATCCTCCCAGCATTATTTATGATCATACTTATTAACTTACTAGCTTACGCTCGTGATTTCGTCCGCGTCGATATAGGGTCTTTAAAAATCCCGTGGATTTTGAAGGAAAAACTTCTTTAGATGCTTTGAGCGATTTTTGGTATAGTTCTTTTAACTCACGAGGGCGCGTGGCTCATGGTTGTGTGCGTGTCGTATCTGTGTAAGTGTGAGCGAGAGCTTGCTCGCGCTTGACCGCTCCTAGGCTTCTGACAAGCATGCACACTTATGCAATGTGTATGTACACGACGTAACCACAAGTAAAGCTCACGCACCCTCGTGAATTGCAAGAACTATAGGCGAAAATCTTTTGCTTATGTCAACAATATATCTGTAGCTATGAGTATGATGTGTGGACAGTTCCCATGACTGCCCATGTTGCATGACATAGGTATCTTGCATACCACAAGTATACCTGTGCCATGCAAGGAACCTATGTCAGTAGGTACTATAGTAGGTACATACTTAGTTAAAGGGATGTCCCAACAACAAATTAATGTAAAACTTTTTATGAATAAATCATTTTTCATTTTTTTTTTTTGCATGCTTCGGTCTTGCATCGCCTGTATCCAGCAGCTTCCTGAGACTCCTCTGATGTCGTCGGTCCACCTAGTGGGGGGTCTGCCAACACTGTGGTTACCTGTACATGGTTCGCCACTCTAGCATAGCATCTTGCCATCAGACTATTACAGACAGACCACGGTAGAGAAGACAGGACTTAAACCTTATTGCCAAATAGATAGAAGATTCGGTTGCGTTCAATCGGAAGTACATGATTAGTTTACTAATAAATTGCTAGTTAAACAGCTCAAGTATCCATAGTTATAATTCACAATGCTTTATATTATTGTTTTATACATTGTATTTGGAAAAAGAAGATTTTGCGTATTATATTATAATGTAATTGTGTTCAGTTCAGACCGTGCGTCAATGTTGACCTTACAATATTCGCTACTTTCGATACCTACACCATTCTTAACTTCGATGACTTTAATTAAATGCTGTGTTTAAAGTTTTTGTAACTATTATTTATTATTGACTCTGCAAATACTTGCGCATTGATAGGGTTGCCACCAAACTTTTTGCAAGTAATCACTAATAAGTATTTTAAAATTATAAAACATATTTCGTCTGTTTATTTGATTGGGGTATCAACATCGTCGAATAAAAGGAATGTTTTCAAAAAAAAAAGTTCAAAAGTGTTCTTTTTAATTCATGCATTAAAATGTCATTTTTTATGCAATAAAGTTGTATAAATAAATAAAACTTTGCTGTGATGAAAAATGAAGATGTTTGATAGTAAGTTCTATCTTAGACTTGACTAGAAAATGCCTATTTCTATTTATATAGGAGTGCACTCTTTAGGATCACGTGATCGTGCGTGAGAGAATGCTTTTCTTGAAAAGCAATCGGTCAACCTCGGTCGTCGTCGTCGTTTAGTACTGCATCATTTTTTTATGGACAGCCCTAGCTACTCTATGGCGCCAATTCTTTCGTTGTACCAAGAAATTTTCCATCACAAGTGGTAGTTATTAATACTATTGTTCAGTAATCATATTGCAGCATTGACATAAACTATAAATTATTTTGATCCAACTACGCAATCGTAGTCCTAATATTAAAATCCCTAAATAAACTTTGTTTTATATATGAATAGCCATCACACCACCCGACGTTAAGTGATTACCGTCGCCCATGAACACTTGTAGTACCTACCAGAGGCATCGGCACTTTGCCGGCTTTTCAGGAATTTGTTGGTCCGCCCCTTGAACAACCCCATGTTGTAATTAAGTGGGAACACCGTCGAAGGGATTTCAAAAATGGAGGAGGTTCTCAATTCGCCGGAATCTTTTATTTTTTACTTTTTATGTATGTTCCCCAATTACTCAGGTCAGGATCTGATGATGGGATCCTGGAGAAATTGAGGGAACTCTTCAAATTTTATAGGCACAATTAATACACTTTGTAGTAGCGTTTGAAGTTGGTTTTGTAAAAAGAATTTTTACGTTTATATCATTTTGTTTTGAAGTCGATTGAAAACAATTTCTTCAAAAGTGAAAGGCGATAAAATGTACACCAAACAACGGCAACGATGTCTACACCACCCTTAAAAGTTAAACGGCGATTTTCCTTATGAACGTAAATCATTATGTTGTTAATGTGCGCAAAAACAATAGTTCAGTGATTCCCATGCGCCGGTCCCACGGCCCCAAGCGAATTGGTGACATACTCTCGGCGTTTCTCAATGGGTTACGGTCAAAGGTGGCAAGGTTGGGAAGTATGATGAGCTAATTTTCATCACAATTTTTGAAGAACCAGGGCCAGGAACCAGGTCAGGCAGAAGTGTGTCCTTTCATTGAATAATAATATTGATTTAAAGGAGGATGGGTAACACTGTACTGTACCCAGATACTCTCGGCGTCACTCAATAGGTTATGGTCAAAGACGGTAATGGATGTCGTAGATAAAGATTTTTGGATAGCCTATCTGTTAATCGTGGGTATGATCTATCTCCATTCCCGGCCAAATTTTGAATGGAGATAGCTCACACACACACACGCACGCACGCACACACGCACACACACTCACACTCACACACACACACACTCACACACATACTTAGGTACGTCACGTCGAACGTAGGACAATATTTCAACGGGTGGGGATCAAACCTACGACCTTCTTGTTTTCAGTTCGACCTACATGAAGTAGACAACTTTCATTTGTTTTTTTTGACTCGATGATTTTCCATCCATCAGTTTCCTAGAGCAGTGTGCCAGATCATGTCATTGTTTAATTTATAAGAATCAAGTATACATAACATGTATACATATAATGTAAGCAGTGAAGTAGCTAACTGACAGACAGACAGACATACTTTCGCAATAGAGTAAATGTGGATCAAAAGTTTACGCTTGGCCACAAGCTCGCGTGCTGGCATGTGACGATGCAAAGATGGAACGCGCTAACCTGAAAGAGTTATGGCAATCATTTCAACCCTTTCCTACTCTAGATTACAGCCTTAATTGGATTCTATTAGGCATGTGTAACTCTTTGCTAGAACGACTCGGTGAGTCGTTTCTTCAAAATGATCTACTGATTCGACACTACTAATGTATCGTTTGGCTCAATTGAATCTCGTTTCTAATAGGTTCGCGTGGCGAGGCGCTCTCTGATATGAATGAACGAAAGATGCGAAAGATCGGGATCAGAAATTGCAATTTTTGATGCTTTAATATTGTATGTATTAAATTCTTAACAAAAGTCAATTAAATGCGAGAAGAGTACCTATTTGATTTAATCACGCAAGAATATACTTTCTGCTCTAGCTGAGAATCGATGATCCAAATGATTCAAATGAAGCGGTCCACTGATTCGAATCTTTGAACTGATTCAGATACAAATGATCCAATCTTGACGAAGATGCGTTTTTGCCACCTCTAGATTCTATACGGCATTGTACCGGAATAATAAATCGCATGCCACTGCGGCTTTGCCGGTAACCGAGCCAATTAAGTAAAGATAATTCTCTAATTGCCAATCAAGAATCGAGATCGCGCCAAAAGGGATAGAGTCCGAACGTCTCCCCTGCAGAAATGTTTATGACGGATCTGGATTTCTGTTGTAGTTTTCTCTTTTTCCAATGGCTGCGAGATAATCCATAAACGGTTTATGATCAGCTCACGATCAGCTCAATCAAAAGATTGTTAGTTAGGATATAGTGGTAGTTTTAATTTATTTAAGTTTTTATTTTGTTATATTTATATTGTAATAATTAACTTTTACACCTATAATTTATTCATGTTGTATATATTTTATTTAATAAAAAGGTTAACAGATAGAGGGCCGATGTAGAAGCTGTGTTCGGAGTATTGCTGCAAGATCAAATCAGGATACCGAGGTAGATCATCGAGTCCTGAAATTGAAGTTGTAATGGGTGAGGGATATAGTTCTTGCCATGGACTGGCGACGTCCAAAAGGGTAGTGTTGACAGCCCCCCTCCCCTTCCCCCCTCGACCGCTTCCGTCTCCCACTAAGACCGATGACATCACATGGATACAGGCGGCGCAAGACGTGGGGGTCTACCAGGTAATGATTAGTACCTATAATCATTTCAGCTGTGGACATACAATAGGTAAGTACATCTTTCCCAAAAGGGTTCACATCTGATTCTCATATTCGTCATCCAGTTACATTACACTATCCGCTTTATATCGTCGATCCATCTTGTTGCTCCAACATATAAAAATACAGAATAGTCTTCTCTCTTGCAGTTAAGCCACTCTAGCGCAGACGAGTTCAAATATCAGTATTGAACACTTCAAGTTGTTGTCTTAAATAAAAAGCTTTCCGCCTTTAAAAGCTCCCGACAAAAACTATTACTTACCCTATTCTACGAGTATAAGAGCACTCCTAAGGTACCTTCAATAGGACGTTGCACTCCGCATGCCAGCGACGACCAAAGAGCAGTTTGTTGACATGCGGCGGAAAGGCGGGAGTCGGGATGTGCATCGAATATGAGGTGCGCAGACGCAGGCCAGACGCTAGCGCCATTTTTAAATGATGCGCCTTCCTGTCTAACAGGGCTGCTAAGATTATTTTATGTTATTTTGTTTTTTTGTAGTGTGTCGTTTTTGTTGCACTATTACTTCTAGCGCAAGCTTAGGGCTTTGTTGGGGAAGACAGAGCAATATTGGTCATGCTCAACAAGGCTAATATGTGTTCTTAAAAAAAAAATTGCAAAGCCATTGAAAAGATTGGAAACGTCAAAAATACTTCCGACTAAATAATTTCGTCAAGGAGCACTTTATTAGTTTTTATGAGTAACATAAACCCAAGTACAGCTTTTTTCTGTGATCGAAGAAATACTCGTTTTATCTATCTGTCCGTGTAACATTTTTTTTATAATAGAAGCCATGTTATAGCCATGAATATAAGCCATGATTTATGCTGGACTTTACTAATACATAAAATTATATCCTTACTCCTCTTACTAAAATATGATAAATGTGAAAGTGTAATTTGTTCCTGGTATGTCCATTAACAACAATGGAGCAACGGATTGAATTGATTTTTGCGTGAGTATAGTGCTGATTTGAAGACAGGCAAATTTTACACCGGAAAAAAGCTAGTAATTAATAATGTTCCCAGGTTTTTATTCAAACGCAAATATGTCAGCCCTAAGCGCAAGGCGTCACACGAGCCCATCTAGTGGTTACGTCATCGTCGCAGGAACTCAGCAGGAACAATGGGAGCGATTCCAAGCACGTAATGATACTAGAATATGCTGATAGGTTTTTTCATCTCGAAGGTTTGATGAACCAGCTGGTCGTTAGACGCGAGGCCAGATAATGCTGGCTCGTCAAAATTCCACTTCCTATTACCACAGTATAAGGAATCTTCTTTACTCTACGCTATTACTGTGTTTACTGTAGGTACTTCATTTACTGATACAGGTACAGACATGGTACTTGGTCACAGTTGGTATATTATGCAAGTGCAAATGTGAACAGAATAAAATAGCAAATACAAAACATCTTCCACGCCAAAGATTTTGAAGAAAAGAAAGGACTTTTCATCAGAACCGAGCCAAGTATTACATGGGAAATAAAAATTTTCTCATGTTACAACTGAGCTAAATGGTAAGTTACACGATCGTTGAAGAGCAACCGCCGAGTTTCTTGCTGGTTTTTCTCGATTGGAACGGAAAATTTCGAACCAGTGCAGTGCTAGTATCGTTTGACGATTCGAAGTTTATTTCAGTAATAAAAAATTATTCTATTCTATCAATAGATTTATTTAAATTTATTTATTTATAGACTTAAAAAAAAGAGTAAATTTACACCATAATTTATACACTAAAGCATTAGACAAAAAACTTGAGGCTGGTGATTGTAAATGGCAGCCCAATTAGACCGTAGCCTGTGCTAGGGCTAGATAGTGTTGATCAAGTTCTATACTCTGATACGACTCATTTAAGGGGAGGGTAAGGTTAATTCGCTAAAAAAAAGGCATGTTTTCAAGATTTTTTTTTGGCAATACAGATGGTGTTAGTTTATTCAGTCGATCCATACATGATAATGTAACAATAGAACAATATTCTCCTAAATTTTCATTGCAAAATATTAAAAATTGAGCGAGTGACAGTGAATTTCCGGAGGCGCCTCGAGAAAAAGTTGTTTTGCGGTGTCCATCATAACTCGCAACCAAATCATCTGAAACAAAAAAATCAAAATGCATTCGTTAAAGGAGTTGTTTGTTGAGGTATTCACGAGAGGATTTTTTTTTTTTTCGATTTTTCGATTTTTCGTAGCACTTGGAAGCCAAAAACCAGATTTTCGCTAAAAAAAAACGGCTAATTAGCTGTTGTAAAAAAATTGATAATTATTGAAAAAAAAAAAGCTCTCGACAATACCTGGGGAATTATGTGAAGAAACACTGTGCAAAATTTCAAAATGATTGGTCCAGTAGATTTTTAGTTATGGTGGACACGGACTTCAAAAATGACAAGTCTCAGAAAAACGCTTTAAAGTTCGCGTACTGAAGTATTCAAGATAAAATTCGACAATTTTTTTATACTAACACAGAGTCGTCGATGCCATGTCCGTCACTTGTTACTGCTCAGCACAGCATACAGCGTTTAACTGATGCATAGATCATGCCTCGAATATACTTGACTTTACCTGAACAGGCTCTTTTGGGCCAGGTGGGGCTGTAAAACCTCAGGCTGGCAACGGACACTGAAATACTCATAACTTCGTCAATTTTGCCCCGATCGACTTGAAATTTTAACACAATCTTCTTGAGATATTATGCATTCAATTAGAAAAATAAAAAAAAAATCGAAAAAAATAAATTTTAATACCTTACCCCCCCCTTAAAGAGAGTTTAAATGAGACACAAGTATGTCTTCTAAGACTCTTTAGATATTATGTCTCTTTCTCTCTTTTTAACTCTGTCTTGAGCAGAGTAACTCAGTAAAGTATCAAATCGTTCAATTAAAATTAACTTGCAGACACCGCGTTTAGGAAACCGACATTAGTGTCGCTATTAATGTCATAGTCCATGCAGACTTCATGTGAATCATATATGCTTGAAAGAAGAATATAGTATGCACTTAACTTTGTGGTGTATGAAATTATGTATCTGCAGCCATAATCTTAATGAAGGCGCGGTCACGGTGTATTAATACAGCACTGATTGCTTTGCTGGGTGGCTTTGCAAACTCTTTCGTGGCTCGTTGACTTTTAGAGCTGGCGCCGTCGCGGGTTACAAGGTTACCCCATGTGGCTAAATCCTTACGAAAGTGTTTGTTTGTTTCTTGGTTTGTCCTTCCATCACGGACCAACTGATCGACGTTATTTTTGCATGGGTAGGTATAGTTGAGGATTTGGAGAATGGCATAGGCTACCTTTTATCGACGAAGTCGCGCTAAAAAATAGTTACTGATAAGGCATAATGACCAAAGATAAGCAGCACCTGACTTAGCAATGTAGCTCCGAAACGAAAAGGGTCTTCTTTTTTTTTCTTCTTTATCAACCAATATACGTCCACTGCTGGACAAAGGTTTATTACATGGACTTCCATAGGCCTCTGTCTTGCGCCGCTTGAATCCAACGGCTCCCTTCGACTCGATTGATATCGTCGGTCCACCTAGTGGGGATCTGCCAACACTGCACTTCCCGGTGCGGAGTCGCCACTCCAGCACCTTGGCACCCCAACAACCATCAGCCCTTCGAACTATATGTCCCGCCCATTTCCACTTCAGCTTCACGACTCGCTGATCTATACATACATATATGTCAGTGACTTCTTCTACGGATCTTCTTATTACTGATTTGATCATAATATATTTTTTTAGAATATTAAGTCTGAATTTGACTAATATCCTCCTATCCCTTCAAAGAAGCGAAAAGGTTGAGTTAGGAGTGGGTACGACAATAGGGCAACGGATGGGATTCGAACCTGAGACCTTACAGTTTTCAGTCCGCACCCTTTACCCGTTCGGCTATTAAGGCTTATATTTATACTAGTAGGGCGCGTGGGTGCGCGGCTCGCTAAAGCGAACCGCGGTTTTTGTGCCCACCAAGTAGACCTTCGGGTCTTGATCATCTTTTTTCAAGGAATTACTCTTCCATCTTTTATATTCTCCAAGATAGACACCGACGGAATTTATATGACCACCATTTGAATCCGTCATTTTGGAGTTTTTTTCAGCTCACTGCCAATTGGATGAGGTTTCGAGTGGCTTTTGTTTGAGCACCCTCAACGTATCTTCAATACCCTGACCGTGCTCCTCACCCGTCTCTGAAATCCTCAATCATCAGCTCCCTCCATATTTTTCCTCCGAATGAATTTTTGTAGAAATTTTGAAAAGGAACCCTATCAAAGTCTTGCATATATTTTGTATGAAAAAATAAAAATCCGCCATCTTTAACTTTTTTCTATTCATCAAGTAGATCTTTGGGTCTTGATCATCTTTTTCCAAGAAACCACTTTTCCGTCTTTTGTACACTCCGAGATAGACACCATAGGAATTTGTATGGCCGCCATCTTGAATCCGCCATTTTGGAGTTTTTTTCAGCTTTCTGCCAATTGGGTGAGGTTTCGAGTGACATTTGGTTGAACACCCCCCACCTATCTTCGATACCCTGGCCGGTGCTCCTCACCTGTCTCCGAAATCCGCAATCATCAGCTCTCTCCATATTTTTCTTCTGAATGAATTTTCGTCCTCTCTACGAAACCATTAGAAATTTTGAACAGGAACCTATTAAAGTCTTGCATAGATTTTGTATGGAAAAAAATAAATTCCGCCATCTTGAATTTTTTTTCTATTCATCAAGTAGACCTTCGAGTCCTGATCATCCTTTTCCACGAAACGACTATTCCATCTTTTATAGTTTCCGAGATAGACACAAACAAAATTTGTATGGCCGCCATCTTGAATCCGCCATTTTGGAGTTTTTTTTCAGCTTTCTGCCAATTGGGTGAGGTTTTGAGTGACATTTGGTTGAACACCCCCCACCTATCTTCGATACCCTGGCCGGTGCTCCTCCCCTGTCTCCGAAATCCTCAATCATCAGCTCTCTCCATATTTTTCTTCCGAATGAATTTTTGTCCTCTATGCGAAACCGTGAGTGAAAAAATTTTTTTTCATACAAAATTTTACAGGAGAGGTGATCAATGAGTCAGTCAGTGAATCAGCACGAGCAGCTATATAAATATTAACTAGTAGGGCGCGTGGGTGCGCGGCCCGCTGCAGCGGACCGCGGTTTTTCTGCTCTTAGACTTTCAGGGCTTGATCATTTTCTACCAAAAAACCACTCTCCGATTTTTTATTCTTTGTCAGATAGACTGACGAAATTTGTATGGCCGCCATCTTGAATCCGCTAATTTGCAGGTTTTTTTCGGCTCTCTGCCAATTGGATGAGGTTTCGAGTGGCTTTTGTTTGAGCACCCCCGCACTTATCTTCAATAACCTGGCAGTGCTCCTCACCCGTCTCCGAAATCCTCAATCATCAGCTCCCTCCATATTTTTCATCCAAATGAATTTTCGTCCCTATACGAATCCTTTATAGTTTCCGAGATAGACACCGACGAAATTTGTATGGTCGCCATCTTGAATCCGCCATTTTGGAGTTTTTTTTCGGCTCTCTGCCAATTGGATGAGGTTTCGAGTGACATTTGGTTGAACACCCCCCACCTAACTTCGATACCCTGGCCGGTGCTCCTCACCCGTCTCCGAAATCCTCACTCATCAGCTCTCTCCATATTTTTGTTCCGAATGAATTTTTGTCCTCTATACGAAACCGTGAGTGAAAAAAAATTTTTCCATACAAAATTTTACAGGAGAGGTGATCAATGAGTCAGTGAGTCAGTCAGTCAATCAGTGAATCAGCACGAGTAGCTATATATATAGTAATAGGACAAAACGAAGTTCAAAAACCAAAACGCAATTTATTCTTACGTATTTTACTTATTACTATCATTCTACCAATCATGTAGCAACCTCACTGTGTACTCAATAAAAATGTCAGCTAGCAACAATTTTATTAATATTAATTGTTTACCATTTTATTACAATTTCGCAGTTTTAACGAAAAACAATACTTGAAAGGAATTCGCTGATTCTTTATAAGAACGATTAAGTATGTGCATTTTTGCTATTGATGTTGTTGTATTTCCAATAATAATTTTCTGTGAAATCGGAGAAGTGTTTTTTACATTTTGTATCTGGAACGATGACCGTTGCACTATGTTAGGTGTTTTTCATATTTTTACTTGAATATGAAATACTGTTTATTCACACACACACATATATTAGCAAGTGGGTTGAAACACATATAAATTGTTTTACTTTTTATTTATTTGTTGACCAGCTTTTGTCCGCTATTTAGCCACTATTTTACCCCCTTAAGGACGGGATTTCGCAAAGAGTAGGTATAAAAACGCACTTCTACACATGCACCGTTCACACGCACACACAGGCGCGGGCGAGCTGCGTTAAAAATGAGTGAATTAACTTGTTTTGATACTTGGATATAAATTGTTTATGTTTTATTTTTTTATTTTTTATTTTCGTCCGGACTTGCTGTACACTAAGTTAGACTTAGATTTAGTCTTAGTCTTAGACTTAGATTTAGACTTTTTTAAGCCACTGGGAAATGCATTAGACTAAGACTAAGTCTCTTTAAGTCTAAGCCTAAGTCTAACACTAAGACTAAGACTTAGACTTAGTCTTAGACTTAGACTAAGACTAAGTCTCTTTAAGTCTGAGTCTAAGTCTAAGCTAAGTCTAAGTCTAACACTAAGACTAAGATATAGACTTAGACTTAGTATTAGTCTAAGACTTAGTCTTAGTGTTAGACTTAGGCTTAGATTTGAACTCAGACTTAGTCTAAGTCTAAGTTTAATTCTAAATCTAAGTCTAAGTTGAGCAAACCAAATTGATAATATATTTTGAAAAGAAGAAACTAAGTACTAGGTACCTATGGTACCTTCAATATAATAGCATTATTTTATTATTTGATAGAATTTCGAAATTTCTTGCAAAGTTACATTCCCCGAATGTAGTACTGACCTGCATGTATACCTCGAAAACTTCTATTGGAACTCCTAGATCTTTAGAGTTAGTTGTATTGAGTTTGGGCTCGTTTTGTAAGTTATGATGAGATCTTACCACTGGCCTTATTGGAGTGACCTGATGGTATACTTCGAAGACTACTACTGGATCTTCTAGACAGCTACAGCTAGTTATATCGAGTTTGGGCTCGTTTTGTAAGTAATGATGAGATCTTACCACTGGACTTGTTGGAGTGACTTGGTGGTATACCTCGAAGACTTCTATTGGAACTCCTAGATCTTTACAGCTAGTTATATCGAGTTTGGGCTCGTTTTGTAAGTAATGATGTGATCTTACCACTGGACTTGTTGGAGTGACTTGGTGGTATACCTCGAAGACTTCTATTGGAACTCCTAGATCTTTACAGCTAGTTATATCGAGTTTGGGCTCGTTTTGTAAGTTATGATGAGATCTTACCACTGGACTTCTTGGAGTGACCTGATGGTATACTTCAAAGACTACTACTGGATCTTCTAGACGGCTACAGCTAGTTATATCGAGTTTGGGCTCGTTTTGTAAGTAATGATGAGATCTTACCACTGGACTTGTTGGAGTGACCTGATGGTATACTTCGAAGACTACTACTGGATCTTCTAGACAGCTACAGCTAGTTATATCGAGTTTGGGCTCGTTTTGTAAGTAATGATGAGATCTTACCACTGGACTTGTTGGAGTGACCTGATGGTATACTTCGAAGACTATACTACTGGATCTTCTATACAGCTACAGCTAGTTATATCGAGTTTGGGCTCGTTTTGTAAGTAATGATGAGATCTTACCACTGGACTTGTTGGAGTGACTTGGTGGTATACCTCGAAGACTTCTATTGGAACTCCTAGATCTTTACAGCTAGTTATATCGAGTTTGGGCTCGTTTTGTAAGTAATGATGAGATCTTACCACTGGACTTGTTGGAGTGACTTGGTGGTATACCTCGAAGACTTCTATTGGAACTCCTAGATCTTTACAGCTAGTTATATCGAGTTTGGGCTCGTTTTGTAAGTTATGATGAGATCTTACCACTGGACTTCTTGGAGTGACCTGATGGTATACTTCAAAGACTACTACTGGATCTTCTAGACGGCTACAGCTAGTTATATCGAGTTTGGGCTCGTTTTGTAAGTAATGATGAGATCTTACCACTGGACTTGTTGGAGTGACCTGATGGTATATCTCGAAGACTTCTATTGGAACTCCAAGATCTAATCTTCATAACTTACAAAACGAGCCCAAACTCGATATAACTAGCTGTAAAGATCTAGGAGTTCCAATAGAAGTCTTCGAGGTATACCACCAAGTCACTCCAACAAGTCCAGTGGTAAGATCTCATCATTACTTACAAAACGAGCCCAAACTCGATATAACTAGCTGTAGCCGTCTAGAAGATCCAGTAGTAGTCTTCGAAGTATACCATCAGGTCACTCCAACAAGTCCAGTGGTAAGATCTCATCATTACTTACAAAACGAGCCCAAACTCGATATAACTAGCTGTAGCCGTCTAGAAGATCCAGTAGTAGTCTTTGAAGTATACCATCAGGTCACTCCAAGAAGTCCAGTGGTAAGATCTCATCGTAACTTACAAAACGAGCCCAAACTCGATATAACTAGCTGTAAAGATCTAGGAGTTCCAATAGAAGTCTTCGAGGTATACCACCAAGTCACTCCAACAAGTCCAGTGGTAAGATCTCATCATTACTTACAAAACGAGCCCAAACTCGATATAACTAGCTGTAAAGATCTAGGAGTTCCAATAGAAGTCTTCGAGGTATACCACCAAGTCACTCCAACAAGTCCAGTGGTAAGATCTCATCATTACTTACAAAACGAGCCCAAACTCGATATAACTAGCTGTAGCCGTCTAGAAGATCCAGTAGTAGTCTTCGAAGTATACCATCAGGTCACTCCAACAAGTCCAGTGGTAAGATCTCATCGTAACTTACAAAACGAGCCCAAACTCGATATAACTAGCTGTAAAGATCTAGGAGTTCCAATAGAAGTCTTCGAGGTATACCACCAAGTCACTCCAACAAGTCCAGTGGTAAGATCTCATCATTACTTACAAAACGAGCCCAAACTCGATATAACTAGCTGTAGCCGTCTGGAAGATCCAGTAGTAGTCTTCAAAGTATACCATCAGGTCACTCCAACAAGTCCAGTGGTGAGATCTCATCATAACTTACAAAACGAGCCCAAACTCGATATAACTAGCTGTAGCCGTCTAGAAGATCCAGTAGTAGTCTTCGAAGTATACCATCAGGTCACTCCAACAAGTCCAGTGGTAAGATCTCATCATTACTTACAAAACGAGCCCAAACTCAATACAACTAACTCTAAAGATCTAGGAGTTCCAATAGAAGTCTTCGAGGTATACCATCAGGTCACTCCAACAAGTCCAGTGGTAAGATCTCATCATAACTTACAAAACGAGCCCAAACTCGATATAACTAGCTGTAAAGAT
This sequence comes from Hipparchia sbordonii, assembly GCA_038048805.1. Taxonomy (NCBI): domain Eukaryota; kingdom Metazoa; phylum Arthropoda; class Insecta; order Lepidoptera; family Nymphalidae; genus Hipparchia; species Hipparchia sbordonii. Next base: position 2,062,924 of record JBBIWI010000007.1, read on the forward strand.
CTAGGAGTTCCAATAGAAGTCTTCGAGGTATACCACCAAGTCACTCCAACAAGTCCAGTGGTAAGATCTCATCATAACTTACAAAACGAGCCCAAACTCGATATAACTAGCTGTAGCCGTCTAGAAGATCCAGTAGTAGTCTTCGAAGTATACCATCAGGTCACTCCAACAAGTCCAGTGGTAAGATCTCATCATTACTTACAAAACGAGCCCAAACTCAATACAACTAACTCTAAAGATCTAGGAGTTCCAATAGAAGTCTTCGAGGTATACCATCAGGTCACTCCAACAAGTCCAGTGGTAAGATCTCATCATAACTTACAAAACGAGCCCAAACTCGATATAACTAGCTGTAAAGATCTAGGAGTTCCAATAGAAGTCTTCGAGGTATACCACCAAGTCACTCCAACAAGTCCAGTGGTAAGATCTCATCATAACTTACAAAACGAGCCCAAACTCGATATAACTAGCTGTAAAGATCTAGGAGTTCCAATAGAAGTCTTCGAGGTATACCACCAAGTCACTCCAACAAGCCCAGTGGTAAGATCTCATCATTACTTACAAAACGAGCCCAAACTCGATATAACTAGCTGTAGCCGTCTGGAAGATCCAGTAGTAGTCTTCAAAGTATACCATCAGGTCACTCCAACAAGTCCAGTGGTAAGATCTCATCATTACTTACAAAACGAGCCCAAACTCGCTATAACTAGCTGTAGCCGTCTAGAAGATCCAGTAGTAGTCTTCGAAGTATACCATCAGGTCACTCCAACAAGTCCAGTGGTAAGATCTCATCGTAACTTTCAAAACGAGCCCAAACTCGATACAACTAACTCTGAAGATCTAGGAGTTCCAATAGAAGTCTTTGAGGTATACCACCAAGTCACTCCAACAAGTCCAGTGGTAAGATCTCATCATTACTTACAAAACGAGCCCAAACTCGATATAACTAGCTGTAGCCGTCTAGAAGATCCAGTAGTAGTCTTCGAAGTATACCATCAGGTCACTCCAACAAGTCGAGTGGTAAGATCTCATCGTAACTTTCAAAACGAGCCCAAACTCGATACAACTAACTCTGAAGATCTAGGAGTTCCAATAGAAGTCTTTGAGGTATACCATCAGGTCACTCCAACAAGTCCAGTGGTAAGATCTCATCATTACTTACAAAACGAGCCCAAGCTCGATATAACTAGCTGTAGCCGTCTAGAAGATCCAGTAGTAGTCTTCGAAGTATACCATCAGGTCACTCTAACAAGTCCAGTGGTAAGATCTCATCATTACTTACAAAACGAGCCCAAACTCGCTATAACTAGCTGTAGCCGTCTAGAAGATCCAGTAGTAGTCTTCGGAGTATACCATCAGGTCACTCCAACAAGTCCAGTGGTAAGATCTCATCGTAACTTTCAAAACGAGCCCAAACTCGATACAACTAACTCTGAAGATCTAGGAGTTCCAATAGAAGTCTTCGAGGTATACCACCAAGTCACTCCAACAAGTCCAGTGGTAAGATCTCATCATTACTTACAAAACGAGCCCAAACTCGATATAACTAGCTGTAAAGATCTAGGAGTTCCAATAGAAGTCTTCGAGGTATACCACCAAGTCGCTCCAACAATTCCAGTGGTAAGATCTCATCATTACTTACAAAACGAGCCCAAACTCGATATAACTAGCTGTAGCCGTCTAGAAGATCCAGTAGTAGTCTTCGAAGTATACCATCAGGTCACTCCAACAAGTCCAGTGGTAAGATCTCATCATTACTTACAAAACGAGCCCAAACTCGCTATAACTAGCTGTAGCCGTCTAGAAGATCCAGTAGTAGTCTTCGAAGTATACCATCAGGTCACTCCAACAAGTCAAGTGGTAAGATCTCATCATTACTTACAAAACGAGCCCAAACTCGATATAACTAGCTGTAGCCGTCTAGAAGATCCAGTAGTAGTCTTCGAAGTATACCATCAGGTCACTCCAACAAGTCCAGTGGTAAGATCTCATCATAACTTACAAAACGAGCCCAAACTCGATACAATTAACTCTAAAGATCTAGGAGTTCCAATAGAAGTTTTCGAGGTATACATGCAGGTCAGTACTACATTCGGGGAATATAACTTTGCAAGAAATTTCGAAATCCTATCAAATAATAAAATAATGCTATTATATTGAAGGTACCACAGGTACCTAGTACTTAGTTACTTACCTTTCTTTTCAAAATATATAAAGTATCAATTTGGTTTGCTATGAACTATTTCGTGTTCGTACAGCGATGTTTTTCGATACCAGCATCTGCTTACAACCAGCGCAGCCTCCACTCAGAAAGGCGGTCAAACGCCGACTGATTGATATTTGAATTTCGAATTTTGAAATGAAATCAAACCAGAGACCGAGTAAAATCAAAATAAGCCTTATTGCACACTATTTTAAGGTTCGGTTTAAACGAAAATATGTGAAAAAAGTACACGCGATGCTATATTTTATTTTTTATACTATTTGTAATATTTTTGATATTTTTCTCTCCAAGATTTTGAGTTGAACATATCTGCTAACAGATAGTATTTTTTAATTACATAAAACGGGTATATTATATACAAGAAATGTACCTAAAGTCACCCCAAAATCGTGAATTTTGTGTGAAGAGGTGACGGAAAATAATTTTTATAGTACTAAAAATTGAGATTTTGAACAAAATCAACTCCCAAGATTTGGAGATTAAGGACCAATCTATGTGTAGCAATTTTTATTTCCATCTTATTTGGTTTAACTTAGTCACAATATGTACCGAAAGTCACCCGATATGCGGAAACGCACTCTTAAGAGTTGAATTTCCAAAAATCCTTTTTAGCGGATGTCTACGTCATTTATTAGGTATATTATGTATGTAAATTTCAGCCCGACCCGTCCAGTGGTTTGAGCTGTGCGTTGATAGATTAGTCAGTCAGTCTTTCCTTTTTCCTTTTGTATGTATATTTAGAAGAGTAGCAATTGCCCGCAACTCTGGATATTCCACGACTTAGATTTTTAAAAATTCCGTGGCAACTCCTTGATTTCCAGGATTAAAATTCTTCTGCCTTCCGAAAAAATGGATCACCTACTTACCCCATTTACATTAACCCTTAGATTTCAAAAATAAAAAATAGTCTAGATAACTTTTTGCGTAAGCTTCTGCCTGAAACAACAAACAGTGCTTAAAAAAGCAAACAAATCTTTTCCAATTTTTTATTTTACTATTTTTTTAACGATTTTGAGTTTAGTTTCACGTCCTTTCATTTGTACACTTTATACATGGGCACATTCATAGTTCCATGAATACAATTTTTTTAAAGTTAACGCATAATTACTGTAAAGTAAGCCCTAACACGTGTAACGTGACAAATCCAGACAATCCCCCCTAGGCCTACTCTGATTACACCCATGTACACGCTGACTTTTTTATCGTCTTAAATTGAGCAAAGTAGGTAATGGTGGGTGCATTGCCTAGTATCCACCAGTAAAACTTTAAAAAAAATAAAGAATATTTCAATGAGTAATATTTAAAAAAATAAACAAAAACTACTAAGTAAACTTACCCTATAAGCGAAAATAAATATAGGTATGTCATAATAACGAAAAATTATTCAAATAGGTTTTATAAGTAGTTTTTCGTGTACTATTAATCATTGGATCAATCAATGTTCTTATTATTTTTAGTTGCATTTGTTTTTTTTTTTTCACATATTTATCTTCCTTTATTAATTAACTACTTTTATTATTTTTTCCCTCCAACCATGGGTTGCCTAGAAGAGATCGCTTTTTAGCGATAAGGCCACGTTTTGTACTCTGTTTTTTTTTAATTTCTGATATGTTATTTCCTTATTTGGTATGCAATAAAGAATATTTTCATTTCATTTCATTAGAATGATTTTTTTTAATGGATAATAAGGCACGGCGTACATTAACTGGTTTGCTTTTGTAAGACGACAAAAAAGTCACCGTGTATACTCCAAAAACGCAGCATATTAACCAAGACTCTGGCTCTGTATGCCAAATGCCATTTCCAGTCCGAGGATGCCATTCCGCTAATGCCTTTGGTTCTTCGAACTATGTGCTTCGCTTACTACCACTTCAGCTTCATAATTAAGAAAACAAGAGCATTCATTAATGGAATTATTTATCAAAATATGGTAAAAAATGTATAATTATAGACGCAGCTACAGAAAGCTACGTGTAGAAACCGCTTTAGATACATAAATATGTGATTTAGTTCTAAGCTCACTTTACACTGTACTTACTTTTGTATTGTGATTGTATAATTTAAGAATAACATATAATTATCGTGTTTTATAACGCTGAAAATATTTATGTATTTCTCCTTCCTTATATTTTATATGTTTAAGTACTCGTAACTTAGTTTTTGACCTACGAAAAGTGTTATTAACGTCAATTAAATGGTTTAAGTCATTACGAGTGTATAAATTCGTTGGCTCGAGCCGCAGCGGTGTAATCCGCGATGTAGAACCAGCTTTACATAAATTAAAGACGCGTGCGCACGCGATACAGCAATATTGCAACGTCAGGATGCGCCCTTTGGAACGCGATCATTATTCTTAACAAGCAAAAGCTCGAGAGTTTATTCTAGGTTATGTTTGGGTGAGTATATCACAGAAACAAAAACTATTTTTTTTTTATAAAGAATACTAGCTGAGGCCCTCGACTTCGTTCGCGTGGATTGAGGGTTTTTTATACCCGCGGGAACTCTTTTATTTTCCGGGATAAAGTAGCCTATGTGCTGTTCCAAACTATAATCTTTCTCTGTGCCAAATTTCAGCCAAATCGGTTCAGTCGTTGCAACGTGATTGAGTAACAAACATCCACACTTTCACATTTACAGTATTACTAGCTGACTAGCTGACTAGCTGATACTAGCTGACTAGCTGACTAGCTGACTAGCTGACTAGCTGACTAGCTGACTAGCTGATGCCCGCGACTTCGTTCGCGTGGATTAAAGGTTTTTTATTCACGCGGGAACTCTCTTATTTCCCGGGATAAAAAGTAGCCTATGTCCTATTCCCGACCATAATCTATCTCTGTGCCAAATTTCAGCCAAATCGGTTCAGTCGTTGCGACGTGATTGACTAACAAACATCCACACTTTCACATTTATAATATTACTAGCGGACCCGACAGACGTTGTCCTGTCTTAAGTTTTTTTACATCCTCTTTGACGAAATTGGCAGCACGCATTCTGTCAATGTTATGTCAAACGCCATAAGGTTACATCAAAAAAGTTTGAATTGTAAAAGCGGTTACATTAGAAGTAATTTAATATGGTGGTTAAAATTTCTTAAATTTTCTAATTTTCCGCGCAATTTTCTTAATTTTTTCTTTCATAAGAACCTTCTCCTAACAATAACAAACACAATAAAAAAAGAATTAGCGAAATCGGTCCAGCCGTTCACGCGTGATGCGCTTACCAACACATTAAGCGATTCATTTTTATATATTAGATTAGGAATTAGGATTAGGATAAGTAGGAAGTAGGATTAGCCAACCCGAAGTTGACTAATATTCTCCTATCCCCTCCAAATAAGCGGAAAGCTTGTGGTAGGAGTGGGTACGACAATAGTGTAACGGGTGGGCTTCGAACCTGCCAGGGACCTATCAGTTTTCAGTCCGCACCTTTTTAATCGTTGGGCTATTGAGGCTTCCAATTAAGAATCACCTCCATTTTTTGTGTCGGTTTAAAATGAAAACCAATCCAACGCTCGAATAAACTGTTACCTACTTATTGGAAAATGAATCTTGAAACCTATTATCCTTTTAATATTAATTAATCACACTAATATTATAAAGGCGAAAGTTTGCATGGATGGATGGATGGATGGACTCAATCACGCCGCAACGTTTGAACCGATTTGACTGAAATTTGGCACAGAGATAGTCTGGAATAAAACATAGACTAATTTTTATCCCGAAAAATTTGAAAGTTCCCGTGGGAATTAAAAAAACCTTAATCCATGCGAACATCAGTAGCGGGCATCAACTAGTTTTCTATATTTTTCAAAAATTTTGTTCTTATACACGGTGTTATTTTATTCCCCGTAAACCCTGAAGGAGGTGAATGTGCTCATGAAACTGAACAACTTTCCCCAAGGAACATAGCTCGAAATATGAAAAAAAAAAAATTGGACCCTCCATACAAAATTGACGATTAGCTGATTGATTTACTATGGGAGGTCCAAAATTTTTTTTCATATTTCGACCTATGTTTCTTGGGGAAAGTTGTTCAGTTTCATGAGCACATTCACCTCCTTCAGGGTTTACGGGGAATCAAATAACGCCGTGTATATGTATATACCTAATTACAGAATCTAGCAAGGTTCGTAGCAAGCATGAATTACGCCTATCGTTAGGCATAATGATGTTTTTCTTTTTCAAAACAAAGCACTATTGGAAATGCGAAATTTTAATCAAGCGTTGTAAAAGCAGGAATTATTAGCAAAAAAGTGGTGGGTAATTAATTAGTATTGGATCCATAGTATAATAGCAGTAAGGCAGGAAGTGATTACCTTTTTTTTTAATTAAAAATTGATATTACGTAGTCTTTACAGTTGAGTACCATTAAATAAATGCATACTATTTTAGTAGGTAATATTTTGCTTTAAGTGCTAGTAAAGTAGGTTTTAACCATCGATATAAGTATGGTTTTATTTTTTATTTATGTTTTATTTTTTTCGAAAAAATAAAGACAGCCACACAGCAACAGAAAACTCCTGAAAAGTCCCAAAAACTATTATGAAATAATTAGCCCAATTCTTAAAGGAAGGAACATTTCACGTGCATTGCGCAATTAACGACAGACAAAACAATTGTCGGCTACTATTACTATGATATCGATTTTATACTATCTCCTTAACCCAATTCCTAAAATCTCAATCTATTGCGTATCAACTTAGTGATTCCTTAAAAGCTTTCTCAACTAAATAAGCGATGTTTGTCGAAGTTATTGTATGACATTAGATGAGGATTTCGAACATAAGACCAACATTAAATTATTATTTTCAACACTATTTCCCTTTGTTTCTAATCCATTGCGAACTGACTTGGCACGAACTAAATTTTTTGTAAGCGGAACAGGCAATGTATGTTGAAATTTATATCGATTTACAAATTAGTATGGGGGTATTCGAGGCGGCCTAGTTATCAGGGCTGTCGCGCCCACTGGAAACCCACGAAATGCCGTCGCCGAGAGAATTAACGTTCATAATACTATATTTTCTATACCTCGGATGCATTTCTTTCTCTGGAATTATAAATAGGTAGCGTCTGTTGCTAGACGATTTGCTTTCGAGTCGGAATTTTAACGTTGAGGGATGTGTGGCCTAATTGCAACAGCGGAAGTCAGTCGATCGCGCTGGGTAAGCAATGTTGACCCAAGTCTGTATCTGGATGGGTGACTCCTTTGTCATCAGTTCCGGTTATTGTTAAAATTAGTCTTAATAGTTTTTAAATTATTTGTTATTTAAAATTGTATCAGTAAATTCTTAATTCGGTCCCTTCATAAAAGTTTAAAAACTGTAACAGCGAAGTTTCGTTCTATTGGATATTCCTCATATTGATTTTGTTTGTAGGTATAATCAATCGACATTTTATCCATCAAAATCGGCTTAGTATAGGCGCTACTGTGGAACATGCGTAAATCCAAAATACAAACAAACATAGACAGACTGCTAAAATTATACCCTTCCTTTTTGCTGTACCATAATTGAGCAGCAATTGACATACACCCATACATACATACATAATGTACATACAAGTCACAATAAGTTTAGTGTCACTGTCAGGGTGACATATTGGGAAATACCCCTGTATCACAAACTTCCGTATTGCTTCGATTATATTACGCGAATTCTTTGAAGTTTCCTCTTCACCCCATACTCGTAAAACCCTACTCTGAATTTAAAATAAGTAAATCTTCTGCGTCTAAAATAGGGTACGCTGCGAGGTCTAAAATACCTCTACAATCGACCAGCGGTTCTCAAAGCGTAAGCATATTTGCAACTATAGATACTAAACTATTAGATATTTCTGTTTGTAACCCGAAACAATATCTGAATGCAAATATTAAAGTCTTATATTTAACTCTTATAATTGACTTGTCAAGCCATACATAACTTAACATTCCTCAATTCTTTAATTTTCAGTTACTAATTTCCGGGAAATCCTAGGAATGTATTTTCGTAACCTAAGCTAACTTGTGGTTGCCTAATGAATAATTTATTTACTTACTAGCTGATGCCCACGACTTCGTCCGCGTGGATTTAGGTTTTAAAATCCCGCGGAAACTCTTTGATTTTCCGGGATAAAAAACCTATGTCACTTTCTAGATCCTCAACTATACCCATGCAGAAAATCGCGTCGATCCGTAGGTCTGTTGCAGCGTTATTAAAGGACAAACTAACAAACAAACACACCTTCGCATTTATATATTAGTGAGGATATACTAAATCTTACTAAACACTACAGTTTTCAGCGTTTTTTTTTTATATGAATAGCGGTCAAACGAGCTGGTAGGTCACCTGATGTAAAGTGATTACCGCCGCCCATGAACACTCACTCATACCAGAGGCACCACCAATGCGTTGCCGGCTTTTCAGGAACCGCCCCTTGAATAACCCCATATTGTAATTAAGTGGGAACACTGTCGAAGGGAGATGATTCCACAATTTCAGCGTACCTTTGGAAGCCAATGGCATTCGTAGAGCAGATGCGAGTCGATGTTTGAATAATAAAAGCGGTCGAGTCTGGATATAATTAGATTTTCAAATCCGATGTTATAGTTGTTAAGATAGCCGTCACACGGACAGTTAATGTGGATTATGCAGTTGTTGCAGACCAAAGTTGAACTAACGCCGTTCCTGGCTTGCCCGGTCAAATTTTCGCACATAGTTAAAATAATGTCAAAGCTTAGATCTGAATATACACTCGTAGAAGAGAAAGGTGACTGACTGACTGACTGACTGACTGACCTATCAACGCACAGCTCTAATCACGGGACGAATCGGGCTGAAATTTGGCACATAAAATAGCTATTATGACATAGGCATCCGATAAGAAAGGATTTTCGAAAATTCAACCCCTAAGGGGTAAAAGAGGGGGTAAAAAATCGAAAGTAACGTGAGCGTAGGCGCGGGCAAAAGCTAGTCATAATATAAATGAAGAACTTGATCTCAAAATCTGCCAAAACTTTGTTAGCCAAAGTTCGTACTTGGCTTTTCTAAGCCCATATTTTTAAAACGTGTGGAACGCCTTTCTGACCATGCTCCTGCCATGTATAATATGAGTACCTTCAAGATGAGAGTGTATAAGCATTTTCTAGGCAAGCACGCTCTAACTTGGACCTCATCAATGCTTTCCTTTATTGATCATTCTTGTCCAAAAGAGCGTTGAAAGATGCCAATGAATGCGGTATAGGTGCCATGGCTCGGGCAACGGTGCGTTCACAGATGCGATGATGTGAGACCACAAAAAGTTTATTTTTTCGTGGACGAAGATTAACACATTTAGGGGCACGTATACGACACAATTGCTCATGACGATCTGGAGCATCAACGTCTCCTTGTCATTGTCAAGCACAAACCTATATCGCAATAAAGAAGTGTAGATCTGAGGATTGACTAGTCAAAGCTAGGTGTGACGAAACTTTAGGGATTGACTGTAACATAGCAAGCATGTAGCAACAGTTGTTATCATAAATCGTGAAGACTTAATTATGTGACCTATTTTCGATGAGTTTCGGGATACATTTTGAAGCATTTTGATGACTTTGATATCCAATCATGTAGTGTATGCGAGAGTTGTGTTTTTTTTTTCGATGACAAGATAGTTCTTGACTGCGATCTCACCTGACGGTAAGTGATGATGCAGTCTAAGATGGTAGCGGGCTAACTGGGAAGGTGTATGGCAGTGTACATTCAACTCATACCCCTAGTCTGTAGTTTTAATGTTTTTGAGTAAAATGAGTAGTTTTTTATTTTTTTCACATTCATTTCGTCAATTGAATTTTTCTTTAAATAAAACGCCTTTTTTTTCTTTAAAAAAAATCATCACTATCTTGAAATGATACCCTTTGAAAAACTTTAATAAAAGAAAGGAATGTGCAATTTTATCATCAAGTATAATATCTTTAAGGCGATATTAAATCAACAAGATATAAAAAAACGATGAGATAGTATGTACATTGTACGACTAATCACACTATTGACATGTCGTAGGACAAAAAGTTGTGAAACAGTCTTACTAAAATTGCTTTATTAAAATCTACTTAACGACTGTCTGATGAAGTCTAGGTGACCTCAAGGCTCCAACTTTATAAAATGAGAATTGTATTTCTGTTTTTAAACATCTACCTAAATATCTATCGTTGTCTAATGCACTTTATTTTAAGCTATTGCATAGCTTCTATCGCAGGCCAGCGTGGAGACCGAATGCAGAAATTCCGTAACGAAAATAACCTGACACGGGACTCCTCTACGGTGAGCCGCTAGATGGCGCATTTTTTATCAACGCCGTCTAGCGGTGAGCCGCTAGATGGCGTTGATAAAAAATGCTATGCAATAGCTTTACCGCGGCAGTCCCCGAGTGCCACACGTCTTTTTTTTTTAAGCTATTAGGTAGCTGATAGATTCGGGTACATATGAATGTTGTATCGAAAGGACGAAAACAGACGATCACAGGAATAATTCTGCTATTTTGAATTTAATGCACTGATACTATTCGCTTACTTCTCTCTCCCCACCACATCTTGACGAAATCTTCAACCACACAGTTTCTTCCTGGCACGTTGTAGATGACAGAATCTTACGAGACCCATGTATTATGTCAGATCTTGGTCTAATTTTAGATGACAAGTGACACTTTCAAATGTTTCAAGAATCGTAAAATTTTCGAAATTGTCATTCATTGTGTTACTCGTATTTCAGTGCGACGGTTTGGTTGAAACCTTGCTATCGATTTTCATGTCGCGATGTAGACGACCAAATATCGTGAGACATACTTAAAAGCCCCTTGTCTTATCTCACCCTAATTCTGAATGACAACACAAAGTGTTCCAAGAACCGTGTAATTTTCGAAAGTCCAACATAAATTGTCCTTCATTATCTCATTTAACCCAATTACCTATAAATTAAATTTATGTACAGGGTGCAATTTTAGCAACGGTCAATGATCTGTATAATGAAAACTGAAACCGCCAGAGACGGTTGAGTCCGTGACAATTTTACAGAAAAGAAAAATTGTATTTATAGATTTGATAAAGAACTGAGTTGAAACTGCTCTTTTTTATTGTGGACTAGCTTTAACCCGCGGCTTCGCTCACGTTAGGTTCGATTTTTTAACCCCCTATTTAACCCTCTTGGGGTTGAAATTTTCCAAAATCCTTTCTTAGCGGATGTCTACGTCCTAACAGCTACCTGTATACCAAATTTCAGCTCGATCGGTCCAGTGGTTAGAGCTGTGCGTTGATAGATCAGTCAGTCAGTCAGTCAGTCAGTCAATCAGTCACCTTTGCCTTTTATATATTTAGATATACATATTTTTCATATCTTTTTCTTATAATAAATTAGATTCCCTCGATCTAAAAATTATAAACAATAATAATATCAACGAGAAAGTTCAGCAATAATTTTCGACATATTTTTAAACCCTTACATTCAAAATTATTGGCTCTTATGACAAATCAAGTCTCTACCAAACCTTCTATTCTTTTTTTATTTTCTCTTACATCACTTTGGCCTTCCTAACTACTCCCAAGAAATCATCCTGTATATTACTGTAAGCGTCTATCGAGTGATCCGATAAGTTATCGATATTATAAGTCAATTTTGAATGAGGCCAGCTTATCGATTTTTTTGACGTGTCGCCTTTTGTATTAATTGCTTAGGTTACTAATGCTAATAGGCCTCTAATCATATCGCAGTCATACATCGAGAAAGTAGGAGTGACTTGATTAACTGTGTACGTGTAGTTAACTAATTAATATCGAATTGCATTTATAACTATATTTTTAACCGACTTTCAAAAAAGGAGGAGGTTCTCAATTCATCGGAATCTTTTTTTTTTTATGTACTTAGCTTAGGTAGCCCGTAAAAATTAGAGACCGTTAGTCAAAACGATCATAATAGTACAATCAATGAAATAATAATATAAACTTAAAAATTCTTTTTACAAAACCGACTACAAACGCCACTACAAAGTGTCAATTATGCGTATAATATTTGAAGAGTTCCCTCGATTTCTCCAGGATCCCATCATCAGATCCTGATTTGATGACTATGGGACCACCTGGGAAGTATACCCTTTCAAACAAAAAAATAATTTTCCAAATCGGTCCAGGCGTCTTCGAGTAATTGGGGAACATACATAAATAAAAAAAAAGATTCCGACGAATTGAGAACCTCCTCCTTTTTTGAAAGTCGGTTAAAAATATAGTTATAAAATGTGCCACAATTCATTAACTTAAAAGCTTAGAGACAAGTATGTGGTTAATTCTAAATACTCGTATAGTACATAATTAGAATTAAATTGACAGGTTTAAACTCGTGCTATTCTTTTCATAATGTTCCCAGAGCAAAATGATCCTGTCCTATATAAGGGTTCTGTTTTTGCACTATGAGTTAGGGAACCCTAAAAATTTAAGGAAACTTTGCTGACATGGGGAATTAGTGTAGCAATTTTTTCAGCTAATACTTTAACACCTTTGTGTGTTCATTATTTATAACTAATGCACGCCTGGCACAGTATCCGCCGTATCTTTTACGATGTGTGATAACATACATATTATTTACACGCGTTGATAAAATTTTGATAATTTTTCAGGTGCATTTCATACGTAAAATGTACATAGTAACTCGAGAATTTAGATAAGATTCATTCTTGGAAAATTTGTTTCCGTATCAGTATTGTATATGCATTTATAGTTGGGCGCCGAATGTTTTACGAGGTTTTAGTGCCAATTTCGTTTAACAAAGGAGATGTTCTGACAGTTTTTGTATTAAAGATCTGTCAGAAGTCAGAACGTACAATTTATTCTGGGTTAAAGGTTACTCGACGATGGCGAAATTGGTCTTAACCCTTTCCCTGTCCCATGAATCACATGTGAGCATGGTCATTGTTTAACTATTGTGCCTGTTGTCTGGAGAGCAAACCTGTTAAGTATGGGAAATTTGAGCTATTTTGTCTGGGGGATTTTAGGCAATTGTTTTATTTGATCCTAACTGATGTTTGCGAATTTTCCCGAATAGATTTAAGCTTTAAATAATCTCATGGAAACTCAATAACCTCACCAAACTGGCCCACCAGATGGATTTATCAAGAGCCTTTTTTGTTTATTATTTCGATTCAATAAAAAAATAATATTAGAATCGGTAAGTATGAAAGGCACCTGAGAATCTAATTTCTTGTGTAGATACTTTAGTTTAATAGGTAGGTAATACTCGTAAAACGTGGTTCTAAGTAATCCACTTCAACCTTTTTCAATATAATATTATGTGTAAGTAAGTATGTTTGAATGATATTATATGTAAAGGTAAGTACTTGTATTGATTTAGTTGCCTAAGCGTTCGATCACACTAGAGTTAAAATGTTCCCTTTCCACATACCTTTCATATGAAAACTGTAGCGTAATATCGATACGACGAATTTTCAAGGGGCCTGGCGCATACGATTTCACTTTTCCTTATCCGTTAAATAAGAGATTTTTAAGCTATTGCATAGCTTCTATCGCGGGCCAGCGTGGAGACCGAATCCAGAAATTCCGTAACGAAAATAACCTGACACGGGACTCCTCTACGGTGAGCCGCTAGATGGCATTGATAAAAAATGCTATGCAATAGCTTTACCGCGGCAGTCCCCGAGTGCCACACGTCTTTTTAAAATTCTCATTATTTTGCAGAGATTTTCTTAAGTGATTAGAATACACGAGGGACATTTTGTCTTGTCGCTTGTAAAATAACGCGATGGTACGCCAAGGATACATATTTTTTTAGAGATTTTCTTAAGTGATTTTAAAAAATATATCTTTCGCGTGCCATGGCTTTATTTTACAAGCGACAAGACAATAAGTCCCTCGTGTGTTTTTGCTGTGAAGCGCTGAATGGGCTTTAAAGGTAACGACACGTATAAATATGACATTGATATGGACTGTGTAACTAGTGTATAAACTATATTTTGTTGACATTGATAAACATTGCCGCAATTCCCAGGACTTATATTCACGTAGGAAATAAGGTTCTTTCACCCCAGAAGTCTGTAACTAGTACCTACGAAAGTGCGAAACGTGGTTCAAGCACAGTCCGGTCCGGTCAAAGGTTGAAATGTTATTAAACAAGCGTAAATTGAGAAATTAAAATACCCCCTTACTTACTTAATACTTAAGAAATTTTAAAAAAATGTAATTTGCCATTTTGTGGTGGCGGCCATCTTGGATTTGGAATTTAGCATAGTGTATTCTACTATTTAACCTTTCCGATTATTTGGAGGGGAGAGGGGAATATTAGTTATGTTCAGTTTTAGTAGTAATCTCAGTTAGGCAAGCACTTTGTTTTTTTTTCAACCGAGTTCCAAAAAGGAGGAGGTTATCAATTCGGCCGGTATCTTTTGTGTCATATCAATTGTAAATTGTAAGATTCGGATTTCAGACTTTTTATTTATAAGTATAATATATATAAAAATTAATTTTATTGCTGTGCCTTACCTAGTCTGGCTAAGATTTAAAAACCGATTTGAATATATTTTTTGGTTTTGGTCGCCTTAATGCAGAAGTGGTTTAAAAATAGGGAAAACTTAAACGAACAGCTAAAAATCGAAAAAATCTAAATTGGTAATTTTGTCACAACTTCGGGTTACTTTTAATAGATGGCGGAAGCGAAACAGCAGGTAAAAACTAGTTTATTATAATAACTTGAACTTAAAACAAGATCTAAAATAACCGTTCTATCTCGACATATTTCTGTGGTCGTTTACAATTTTCCTCAACACATACTGTGTATCAAGTATCGTAACATATCCACAATGT
The DNA here is from genome assembly GCA_038048805.1 of Hipparchia sbordonii. NCBI lineage: Eukaryota > Metazoa > Arthropoda > Insecta > Lepidoptera > Nymphalidae > Hipparchia > Hipparchia sbordonii. Next base: position 2,077,967 of record JBBIWI010000007.1, read on the forward strand.
ACATAAGTCGCCACAATATTTGTAGAAGCCGGAAATCAAAGGAGTGGCCATCCACACTCCGGCGACAACTCGTAGGGCCGTTCACGATAGATTGCCTCAACAAACGCTACTCAGCGATAAAGGGTTCATTCATATCCACCGAACGACTACCTATAGAAAATAAGTACCTATAAGCGTCTAACGCTGAAGGAAAATATCTGGAAGAAACCTACATGCCTTTATTATTACCTACTAGCTTTTGCCCCTACAACTTCTCCTGCGTGGAATCAGGTTTATGAAAATTCCGTGGGAACTCTTATTTTTCCGGGATAAAAAGTAGCCTGTGCCAAGCATCACATCGATACATTGCTCTGTTCAATATAAAAATTCTTTTTACAAAACCGATTTCAAACGCCAGTACAAAGTATATCAATTGTGCCTATAAAAATTGAAGAGTTCCCTCGATTTCTTCAGGATCCCATCATCAAATCCTGACCTGATGATAATGGGACCACCTTTGAAGTATGCCCTTTCAAACAAAAAAAATATTTTCCAAGTCGATCCAGGCGTCTTCGAGTAATCGGGGAACATACATAAAAATTAAAAAAGACTCCGACAAATTCAGATTGTCCTCCTTTTTTGGAAGTTGGTTAATAAATAACTGCTTTATTTTTACCGACAGCAATACCAGGATTCATGGGTACCAAAATTTTTAAAAATGACGGACTTTCATACAAACATTCTTCCCCTATTTAAACCCCTCGTGGATGAATTTTAAAACATGCTTTTTTAGAGAGTGCTTAATTTAAAAAAAAAAAAAAAATACTGTCACATGTTTCTAACTCCAGAGGGTAATTAAGCTGTGCATTGATCGATAAATATTTCATTTGCAACCTTCGACAACGAGAAAGCGGTAGATTCACTTGACGATTTGAAAGTACTTTTTAATTCTATTCTAAAGACTTAATTCGTGGTTTAGTGACATAATTTTTTTTAAATAATACAAGTACGTACCACGGTAATGATTTTAGTAGGGATTGTCAATATTTCGATCCAATTGCATGGACCGTGGTCACAACGAGACTGCGGTGTTGCGAGACGTCAAGTTGAAGATGTCATGGGTAGAATCTGTCTACCCGCCTTCTTGATCTTTCGGAGGAACGTCACTAAAGTTCGGCAAAAAATCGTTCTCAAAAATATTTTTTTAGATTTTTTTTAACTCTTATCAGAAGCAGTTCTCATGTTCAATATTGTAAAGAATCGATAATTGCGGCCATGGCCTCCTTATAGGGTAATTTTCCACGCTACCAGATTTTCATATTTTCTTCAGCAGAAAAAATTATCCACGGTGGCCTAACACTAATGAGGTAGTTATCGTAAGCTGTTTTATAATCGAAAATTATGACGCAAATGTCATAGCTTCTTAGCAACTAGAGAGCGTGGTAATGGAAAATAATTTAACTCTCGGATTTGCAAATCGGTTAGGTATAAAATTTTTCGAATTACTCCGGCTTACGAAATCGATTTCTCCGACATCCCTTAATTTTCTGTTTGACAAAAATTACTTTGTGCCTTATTATATTTATATAATTTTTTGAGATTTTTAGAATAATTTTTGATATTAAAAAATAAATAAATTTTTTTTTTTCATGTAGATAACATACATTAAATTACAATAACGAAAATAATATATGTTATGCTCCTTTATGTCCACTATTGCTGATAAAAATTACATGAAAAAAAAAATTAGTGATGTTTTGGGAAAAAAATAAAATGTGATGTGTGCCTTGTAGTGTGAGGGTGACATGACATTTCCTGTATACGCAGGCAAAATCGGACTTCTTTTCACACAGTTCATTATATTTCATGTCTTACCAACATCTAAGCCTCAACATATAAGCCTCAATAGCCCAACGGTTAAAGGTGCGGACTGAAAACTGAAAGGTCGCAGGTTCGATAACCACCGATTGCACTATTGTCGTATATACCGATTCCTGACACAAGTAAGCAAAAATGAGCTATATCGCAACGGCTTGCGATCTACTCTTACGCTTAATACTGGCACGAGAGTTACTGGTAGAATCTCGATACTCATGCGAGTAGCTAATTTTTGTAGGTGCCTGGCATGCTTGTGTGCGAGTAACAAGCATGTGTACCACGGGCGTTACTCTTTGCTTCAGAGCTATCGAGTCCCAGTGTCCTCTGGTGGATTACGTAACAGCAATCGTTTGATAACGCGTTGATGGAGTCGCGCAATGTCAAGAGTGCGTATTATTTAACCTTATCAGGGGTGACGCATCCGCGCTTCCTGGGTTCGATGATCTCGTGGATTGTACACTGCATTATAGCATTTGTTTTTCTTCTCTTTTTTTTTGTGCTCTCAGGAACTTCACAACCTTGCTCCTCCTTCATCTTTCTACCTCAGACGTGAGTGTCGTCGCGTCCGTTGGTTGTGGTCGTGACCTTGGTGACAGAAACACAAAATCTCAAGCATAGATAGACTATTCGAGGCCAGTTGATTATTGTGACAAAGTGCCTAATCGGGCTTTGTTTGATTCACGTTTTAAGCCTACGTCGTCGTCAACAAAGTCAAACTACCTACTACTAGTTTTATCAAACTACCTTCAAAACATTAAAGTTCTTTACTATTTCAATATTTCGCTAACAGTTGTTCTGGCGTTCATCAGGATTAAATCATATACCTATTCCATATTGGCCACAGAGGTGTAGTGTGTGCAGGCCTCAATAGCAAAATGCAGGTGCGAAGTATCGAAATCTGACAGGGCACAAGTAGATCCTCTCGTACAAAGGGTGGATTGAATTGTAATTTTGTACATAATACACTGGTAACCGATCATTTTTGGGTTAATAGCAGGCGTGAGAAAAGATGCAAGGTGTAATAACAATGCATGATACGGGAATGGAATAAAATTAAAAGATACCTTAACTTATTCACTACTTATACAAAGTTACTCGGTTTTGTATCTTTAAATAAGTACATTTATTAACTTATTTATTTAGTGGGTACCTACCAAAAATTTAAATCGAAGTCATTTAGTATCTTTTATCATTAACATTAACTTTATCATTATGACTTATGTAAGAGGTCGAGACTCTCAGCAGTGAGGATTACACACACTATATTATAAGTTATACACTTATAATATAGATAGAATTTTCCGAATTCTATATAATATTATGATTCCTTTCGTCTGACAGTCGCGGATAATAAGTTATAGTTTATAGTACCTACCCGCATTCGTTAGTGGTTGTTATTAAATTTTATTATGGTTATTAAAACATTAAGGCTAATTCTGCTTAAGGTATCTATACCAATATATAAAACTGAAGAGTTTGTTTGTTTGAACGCGCTAATCTCAGGAACTACTGGTTCGAATTGAAAAATTCTTTTTGTGTTGGATAGTCCATTTATCGAGAAAGGCTTTAGGCTATATAACATCACGCTGCGACCAATAGGAGCGAAGCATCACTGAAAAATGTTGCAAAAACGGGGAAAATTATCCATATTTAAAATATATTCTTTTAAAAACTTCTTAACCGCGATCATAATAACAAAAATTGACGCGGACGAAGTCGCGCGCAACAGCTAGTTAGTGACATAACGAATATTCGCATTCACATTTGCAAATATTCGCGTGTTATTTGAAATTCGCAAAAAGAAGGTAGGAGTTAAAAATTCAACATTCGTTACATCACTAGTAGGTACACAATCGGTAAACTAAATTGACAAGTCTGAATCTAGTGCTATCCCTTTCACAATATTCCCCGTGGAAAAGAGATAGCTTCTATCGCTATTGTAATTAATGTTACTTTGTAAACCTAATTACCTATATATTTTTTGTGCTATGATGTTACACAGGTCTCAGTTGAAAATCAGCGTCGTGTATTGTAGTTGTTATAATGCACGGCATATATGCTGATCTGTACACCCTATCTGAGTAGTGTTACAGACAGACTATTACTCAATCATCATCATCATCATCATCAGCCCACATGCATCCACTGTTGGACATAGGCCTCTTTTAAGTAGCGCCAACGTTGCCTTTCCTCGGCCTTTCGCATCCAATCGATGCAGCTGCCACTTTTCGGATGTCATCGCTGCATCTAGCCGGGGGGCGCCCTACACTCCGTTTGCCGAGACGCGGTCTCCACTCGACGACCTTACGACCCCAGCGGCCATCAGTCCTCCGACAAATGTGACCAGCTCACTGCCACTTCAGCGTGCTAGCCCTGAGAACTATGTCGGTCACCTTAGTTCTTTGGCGAATAACTTCATTTCGGACTTGGTCCCTCAAAGAAATTTCGAGCATAGCTCTCTCCATAGCACGCTAAGCGACTAGAAGTTTGTGAGCTAGCCTCACTATCAGTGTCCACGTTTAGCTCAATACCAGTATAATTACTCAATATCAGTATAAAAACTGTTTGTAACACTAAACAAGAATAAATGTATTTTCTTTCTTCCTTCTTTCACATTTAGGATTTTTGTTTTTTTACCGGCGCTGTACAGTAAAGCTCTGCCATATGCCATGCTTTGGCATCTTTTGTGATACAAAGAAAGGGGTTAAAAGGCGGATTAGTAACTTTCTAACGCCTAACGAGGTTAATCCCTTCTGTGTTCCTGCAAATTGGCTTGGCCACCCTATGCCAATCACTGTGCCAGGGGCATGATTTATACAGTTTATTTAAATAATGGTCACGCGCGACCCGGGAGTCTCGTTTTGAGGGTTCCGGCGCTGAGGAATCTGTTCTACTGTTATTTTTATTGACATCCCCTCGCCGCGATCTTGACTGATGGTAAGTGATGCAATCTAATATGGTAGCGGGCTAACTTGGTTTATACAGGATGTCCCACGGCCATGCCACATGGAGGGGAAGTACCTTAAATATTGTAGATGGAACATTTTACTGAAAGAAGACTTCATTTTAATTTAAAAAACAATTTAAACTGCATTCATAGATTTTTAAATAATTGCCTGGTTGAACCGGGACTCGAACCCGCTATACGAGAAAAAAAATTAACCTGTATCTTTATCATACCGATCGGAAGGCTTCATCATAAGGATTATTTTTTGTTAAATAACATAGCATGAGAAATAAAAGGAAGACCATGAATTTTAGCCTTTGATGTAAAATTTTGTTCAGAAAAATGAAAAGCTCACATTGGCGTATCGACATACAACTGACATGAACTATTACTAATGAGTAGGTACCCACTTGAGAAGTACGCATCATTTCCCGATCCTTACTATCCTTACTAATCCTTACTTATATTACCTATAAATGCGAAAGTGTGTTTGTTTGTTGATTTATTGGTCTGTCCTTCAATCCCGCTGCAACAGAGCTACGAATTGCAGCGAGATTGAAGGACAAACTTCTCATGCTATGTTATTTAACAAAAAATAATCCTTATGATGAAGCCTTCCGATCGGTATGATAAAGATTAAGATACAGGTTAATTTTTTTTCTCGTATAGCGGGTTCGAGTCCCGGTTCAACCAGGCAATTATTTAAAAATCTATGAATGCAGTTTAAATTGTTTTTTAAATTAAAATGAAGTCTTCTTTCAGTAAAATGTTCCATCTACAATATTTAAGGTACTTCCCCTCCATGTGGCATAGCCGTGGGACACCCTGTATATACGTTAAGGTATAGATACCTTACGTACTGACGCTTTAGATTCTGCGCGGATTTAGTTTGTCCTGTTTTTGATTCCCGCGGGAACTTTAACTTTCCGGGATAGAAGGTAGCGTATGTATTATACCAGGATACATTTTATCTCCATTCCAAACAGCCAAATCACACACATACAAACTTTCGCCTTTATAATATTAAAGTGATTGTGATGCGAAAGTTTGGATATATGGATGGATGCATGTTTGTTACTCAATCACGCCGCAACGACTGAATCGATTTGGCTGAAAGACACAGAGATAGATTGTAATCTGGAATAACACATAGGCTACTTTTCATCCCGGAAAATAAGAGAGTTCCCGTGGGAATCAAGAAACCTCAATCCGCGCGAACGAAGTCGCGGGCATCAGCTAGCAATTAATATTTTAGCAGCCCCACCACGCCCCTCTCTCAAAGGAGCTACCTACTCGTGCAGGTTATCCTATATCATGGGATTGGCTCATTGTTTCGTTTTTGAGCCACAATGCGGAACCCTAGAGCGTCCACCATGTTTACATTATTCTTTACTCGTTTACATTTACGAGTAAAATGCGGATGTGTGAATTTAAATGTACGAGTAAAAAGAGGAAAATTTATTTAGGGTTGCCAGCTAATTTATTAAATTTAAAAACAGTACGTCAAATACTTGTACAAATAACATTAATTTTATTTGTAATGCTATATATTTTCGGGTTAATAGAAATTTTACATACAGCATAATATTATGGAAATTGTAGGAACAATGCAATTAATTACAGCGAAGGCGTGTAAGTTATTTCTCGCCCAACTTAAGGTTCAAGGCTAGAAAAGCGGTATGAATGAATAATGTATGTTATTTTAATATCATATTTGAAGAAGTCACACACGCACTAGAAGATTTATTTCGGTTTTATGCTAAAGATTTTTTTGTTATTATTTACTAGATGATGCCCGCGACTTCGTCCGCGTGGATTAAGGTTTTTATGGTTCCCGCGGGAACTGTTTAATCTTCTGGGATAAAATGTAGCCTTTGTGTTAATCCTGGGTAAGAGCTACACACACACACACACACACACCATACAGAAGAAATAATTATCAAAATCAGTTTAGATTTGACGAAGCTATGGAGTAAAATCAACAAAAATTTCATCCCCTATCCTGGATAAACCATACAGTTTATCAGAATAAAAAGTATCCTATACCTTGATTCAGAGTATCAGCTACCATTATACCAAATTTCATTTAAATCCATTCAGTAGATTTCGCGTGATGCGCGTACAGACTTACAGAGAGACAAAAAATTCAAAAAAAATGGTTTTGGGCTCAGTATCACATCACAGTAATATTATAAAGCCGAAAGTTTGTATGTGTGTGTGTGTGTGTGTATGTTTGTTACTCTTTCACGCAAAAACTACTGGACCGATTTGGCTGAAATTTAAAATGGAGATCACAGTAATATTATAAAGCCGAAAGTTTGTATGTGTGTGTGTGTGTGTGTATGTTTGTTACTCTTTCACGCAAAAACTACTGGACCGATTTGGCTGAAATTTAAAATGGAGATAGATTATACCTTGGATTAAAACATAGGCTACTTTTTATCCCGGAAAATCAAAAAGTTCCCGCGGGAATTAAAATACTAAATCCACGCGGACGAAGTCGCGGGCATCAGCTAGTCGATAATAAAGCATCCTCCGATTAAAATTTTCAAAATATATTTAATGTACAGAATTCGTTCCTTTACAGTTTTATTATAGGTAATTATAGATATTTGACCTAATATAATAAAGCAATTCAGAGCCGAAAACCCTATACCAATAAAACATCGATAGGAAACGGATTATAATATGCCGTACGCCTGAACTATTTTGAATAACAATAGTTTTTTCTTAGAAGTTATGTTCCTTGTAACGTTTGAATTAGGTTAAAAATCGCGTGGCAGATCTCATAAAGGCTGGAAAGATAGTATTGTCTGCCAAACTCAGCTAGTTGTACCAAGTGTACTCTACTTCCTGACATCCATTTTTAGGGTTCCGTAGGTAACTAACTACTAAACGGGACCCTATCACTGAAGCTCTGCTGTTTGTCCGTCCTTTCCGTCTGTTTATGTTTACGTGTTTCTATAGTCTGTAATCTGTATCACGGCAAATAATAATAAGACCAAAAAAAATATACACAAAATCACTCCAAAAACATCGTATAGTTTCAAAGTTTTACGTTTCAACCTTGTTTCAACTTTGTCTTATTAAGGTTTCAAACGTTTCAGATTATGGGGCATAGAATGATTGGTAATAAAACAACAAATTAAAAAAAGGTGTGTGTGTGTGTGTGTGTGTGTGTGTGTGTGTGTGTGTGTGTGTGTGTGTGTGTGTGTGTGTGTGTTAGTCTCTCTCATCTAAGTTACACGTAAACGAAATAAAACAAACTATATAATATATTTAATATTTTGTATACATAAACTATATTTGTTTGGAAGCTTTAATAAATCATCATATGTGAATATTTTGCAATTCCAATAATATTACATACATACGTGTCGAATTGAGAACCTCCTTTTTTGAAATCGGTTGCTAATTGTTGCTTCATTATCTAAAAAAATATTTTGTGTGAATGTACAATCAACCTACGGAACTGGGGGCGTGAGTCCGACTCTCACTTGGCCGTTTTTATTTGAAAAGACGGGGGTAGATGGTACAATGAATGTGAAATTAATTGAAGAGTACTTTCACTGAAAGGGTTACTGGGGCGCGCTGATCCAATTTCTCTAGGGTTTGGTAACAGAACAACGTCCGTGTACTAGGGTTGCCACTATGCAGTTTGCCACAATTTATAAAGCCTCAAATCTCAATATCCAACAGTGATGAAGGTCTACACACTCCTACACTACTAAAACTGTAGGTGTATGTATGTGTATGTATGTGAGTGTATGTTTGTCCACGCCTTTCTCGAAAACTGTTAATCAGATTGTGATCATTCTTTTTTTATTTGCTTACATTTACTTGAACTTAGGGAACAGGAAAGCTTTTATCAAAATCGGTTCAGTAGTTTTCAAGATATAGACTATTTTCCCTTTTCAGTTATTCTTTATTTCGATACCCATACCCATTCAAAAAGTCACGATGGATCAATGGATCGACCATTTTTGTGTAATTAAAGGACAAATCAACAAACAAAAAATTTCGATAGTATCTGTAAATTCCTAACTATAGCAAAGTAATTAAAAGAAAAATATTTTTTAAAGTACCTACGTAGGTAGAAGTCGTTATATTGTGCAACTGCAAGCCTGTTTTTATTTCTGAGGGAATGCAAAATGCAAAGCGCGGAATGCGGGGTCGTTGACCCCTAAATGGCGGGAAAGTAGAATTGGGTGCACGCATAGATTATACATAAAAATTAAATAATATTGAAATGTACCTCTACTTACCTACTTAAAGTGCCTACCTAGACTTAATTTAATATTTTATACATAAAAGTATTGTTGATTTTTATACTTAGGTAGATAGGTAGGTACTTACCTATCTAATTCAAAATTAATATTTATTTTATTATTTTTTAAAGAAGAATATCAGCCAAGCTGAAGTTGACTAATATCCTCCTATCCCCTCCAAATAAGCGGAAAGCTTGTGCTAGAAGTGGGTACGACAATAGTGCAACGGGTTTCGAACCTGCGACCTGCTGGGTTTTTATTGAATAAAAAGGAGTTTAGCTAAAGGAACTTAGGTAATTTTTAGCAGGTTATTGCTTCCTGTTTAAGTTAATTTTGATTTCGGTTAAATGTGTTACCAGCACCTCTAACATACGTGTATGTAGGTATTTGGTAAAAAATATCTCTTTGTGAATAATTCTGTAAGAAGAAAATGTTTTCTAAAGGGATGCGCAATTCAAACCACTATAGATTTAATTGTCGGCAGACTCTGCAATAAATACACGCCAATATCAGCACAGCTCAGATATTTTCGCTTCGCGCCATAAGCCTCTGACAGGAATGTCGACCGACTGGCTTCGATATCGGCAGCTGAAAAAAAAAAATACAGCAACATACGCTCTGCCTTGAAGAGGGCCGCCGGCCGAGTGAAGCGGTGAAGCGAAGTCGTAGCTTCTACCTACGATTTCCCACCCACAGCCCAACTTCACGCAGTACATAATATTATCCATACTGTCTGTCGAAATGCCGCTGCCCGGCCGGCGCCCGCTGCGCTGATTTCCTCCTTGGACCCCTGGCCCCTCCTCTCCGCGGGACGCCGGACACCTTTTTCTTCGGCAATAACTGAAAATTCCTTCCAAATTAGAATGCTGTCGTGTGAAAGAACTATGTGGGAGATAGTAGATTCGAAGTAGACGACACTAGGACAGTACGCTATGTATTTTCAGTGTATGATCGTGAATGGCATCAAATTAGCGGTGGATCGCGGGGCGGGGGCGCATGCCACGCCGCGTCAGCGCCCGAGCGCCGCCGATCGCAATTCGCGACCGCTACTCGCTCGCTAGCGCGCCTCGCCGAGTAGAAGTAGTCGTGTCCACGGCGCCACACGAAACGCACGCGCGGCTCTCCTTAGACCCGGCCGGCACCCGAATAATGTTTCAGTGTTTGACAAACTCAATCGGAGGTCTCGGAAGAAGTACCGTATTTAATTTACACTGTATAACCACCCGCATATTCTCAGTGAGTGTCACTCAGTGTGTACGAAAAAAACTTTGTCGAAGATTCTGAAGAATCTTGTGTAAAATTGTGTAATTCGCCGGCTGACGCCGGATCGCGATTTGCACAAACTTTTTGGTGAGTGATAATGTTATCTGTTTTTATAAGTGTCAAAGCAAGGATCAGGGTAGCAGTGAAGGTGAATTGAATGTTTTGCTAAGATTGTTTGAGTGTTCGGGTAGATATACAATAATAATGAGCGCGGGGCGTTGCCAGTCGCAAAGCGGTTTCGTGGACGATTCTGCGAAATGCCGGCACCCGAATTCTTTGCATTATTTTTGAAATATAATTAAATTATTTCGCTAGAGTATTCTAGAAACTGTATTGCAAATAATATTTCTAAAAAAATATGTAGCATACTTACTATATGAAAAAAAAATTAAACTCCTAAACTTAGTTCAACTTTAACAGGCGATTTAGAGTTTGAAATACTATTTTAAATAAAACAATAGAATTGTAAATATTGCTCAATTGAAAATATTAATGGTGAAATCTATATTCTATAAAATTGTTACGTCGTGAAAATTAAATACTTATCTCAATAATGAATTATTTATTTATTTGGGACCTAATGTGCACAGAAATGACACAAAATTGCACACATTATTTTACTTTTTTTTGTTGCTTACATATTACTGCCCAATTAAGGTAAATTAAATAAATGTAAAACATAGTGTAGTAAACTTGTGTAAAGTGACACAAAGTTCGTATTTCATCGCTTTTGAGCATCTACCTGTCTACCATCTACCTACATATATTATGTATATTTTTTGATAAAAATATAATGATTCACTTACGGCTTATATATAATTTTTCTAATTTTTTTTGTATTTATTCAGAAATAAGCCGAAAATTTTTCAACTTTTTCTCAGTATTTTCTTCAGTTTTTTAGTTTTGTTGCTGACCTAAAATTCGTTAAAATAGTCAAATTCAAAAAATATTCAATTAAGGTTTTTAAGAATGTATAGAAGTTATTTTTTAAATTCGAGTAGGTACTCACTTTAGTAAATAATAAGTTAATCGAGATTACTTGATGTAAAGTTCACCAAAATAAAGTTAATTTAGATATTAGTAGGTAGTTTATTACTAAATCGTAGAATTCCGTAGCAAATTGAATTTTACTTATTATTTTTACTTTACTTATTGAATAAGTACCAAATATGAAATCATAATTAATTAAATTCTTAATAAAATTGACAATTTGTTATTTAATGCATGTAATTAGATTATTAGTATACATAATGTATTTAGAAGTATTAAGGAAAACTGAAAATAGCGGGAAAACGTACCTAAGTTGTAAACGTTTATTAGTAAACAGAAATTCGCGCCAATGCGGGCTTGTAAACAAAGTTTATATTTTCGCTGAATCTGCTTCTACCTGATACTACCCAATTCGTGGAATAATTCCTACCAGCTTAAACCAGGTAGAAAATAGAAAAAATTAGGGATGGCGCACAATGTACCGACAAATAATTGTATGATCTGGAATATGCCCATAGCCGATGTACCATGTTCCCTTTATAAGAGTTTGTATGCGAATCCAGAGTTCAGTCTACTTTTGAGCTTCATGCAGGACAGTTGATTGTTAACTGTCTTGCAGTGCAGAAACGGCATTTGTTTGTAAATACAAGGGGTCAACACCCCTTGTGTTTATATTACGCAAAACATTTTAATGAATTGTTTTAATTTCAACATTTATCGCAGCTAACATCAATTTAGTTAGTTGACTTGGTGCAATATTAGGTAAAAATTTAGTTGAGATTTTTTAACTTTGAAATTTAGTTTGGGGGCTGTTACGAATAGTTTGTAAAGAGCAATCCTTTCTTTTGTTTCAGACGGTGTGCGTGGGATCCCATCGCGCGCATCGTCCCTGTGATAAGAGGGCCCTGTGATATCGACGACTTCGTCTTAGCTTTAAAACTAGTTAGGCTTTAGTTATTATACAAAAAACAATGTCTCCGCCAATAGACGCCCACATACTTCAGTTCGACGTTTGGGAGACGTTGGACGAAAGGTCAATGGAATTGACTCAGACATCCGAGTTCTGGACCCAAGTGCAGTACGAGACAGAGCGGCTGGACTTGTTGTCTCCGTCGAACTTGACAAATATATTACAAGACAGCGACGATGATTGGAGGATTACTGAAACACCTGAGGAGTTGCACAAGGACAACATAGTGCACCACGACTGCATGTGGGCCGGTTCGTGTATAGACTCGGTGCATCCTACCAACACGTTCGTACCATCGGATTTGATAACTGCTACACCTGGGCAGAGTTTGTTGCGGCGGGACCCGTCTCCGCCTCGACCTGACACTCCACCTTCGTTGGATGGCGACGAGCCGCCGCAGTTCAGGCATGCTGTTGACGTTGCTGGAACGGCTCTTAGACTCCTGAGGGACTCTGCAGCGGTAGCAGCCGACCATTCCTACACGCTCGCTCGACAACATATTGACTATCTTGGCGTCCAGACGCCTTCGGACTCCTGTGAATCAGGTTAGTACTGTACTATGTATTTTTTATAACTTTTTTGTTTTAAAGAGGTAAGGTTTTTTCAGTCTGCGTAAAAAAACGTTCCTGTTGCGTGCTTTTTAAAAAATTTTTGCCTGTCAATGAGACCGTCAGAGGTAGAAACCGATTAGGGAGTGGACCTTTCTATATCCCTTCTAAGTTAGCCCGCTTCCTACTTGGACTATATCGTTACTTACCGTCAGGTGAAGTCGCAGTAATGGCACAGAATATAATATAATACTACAGGTTATGGGCTATCTTTTTATCAAATAAACTTTCAAACACGTCTATTCGAAATCAAGTAGGTACCTCTTCGACGGTTAACCGACAAAACCTCCTAAATGTCAAAAGTTTACACAGGGCAAAAAACATACTATATTTTTTGTTAGAGTGCAGATATGTTTCAAAAAAATATATAGTTCGTTTAAATATTTACAATAGGTATAATTTTATGTAGGACAATTTTCTACAGTGTGTTTTTTTACAAAATCAGTAAAACAACACTTTGATTAAAATATCAGATAGGAGCTCTTTCTGGTTAACCGTCGTAATACGCAATGGAATCGATTCCCAGCATTAATTCCCGCCAACGCATCCTTGCTGGCCTATAAAAGCCTTTACAAATAAACAACTTTCACTCGAGAATCGCATCAGTGTCACTATTACAATGCTTGCAAATTCTACAACTGATAATACGACAGCATATAAGTACCTATACCTAACTGGAGTTGCCTGACGTAATTATAGGTTTGTATCTATTTATCGATAAATCTATTACAGCTCGATAATAATTAATTTATGTTAGTATGAGCATTTTATGTTAATTGATTCTAATATTTTTAATTACCTACTCAAGTGTAAGATGCATAAGGGATTTATGGTTAACGAAATCCGGTTATGCAACGTTTAACATCGTTTAAACTTATTGAAAACGCGATCGTGATACTAAATTGATATAATAAATCGATCATTTAAATGTTTTGTACCAATGTCTGTCAGATTTAAAATTCAAATTTAGGGGACGTTTCACGGACGCCTCGGTTTATAGAGGACCAAAATCTATTGATATTGGGTTGAATAATGCACAATATCTTTCGCGCAAACAATATATTGCTAAATATCTTAAAAATAATACATTAGTAACTAACCTACTTAGTTACATATAATTTTAGTTTGATCTAAATTTAAATTTAGCTTATAATTTTCTTTTGTATTATGAAAAATAGCCTTCGGTTCGACCTTGGTTTTTGTCCATCGGCCACCGAGTCACCGCATCACTGCCCGCTCGCGCTATTACTTCGTTTGAGAGGACAACTTTGGACAACACTATTTACCTAACTTTTACACTCACCATACTTATGACTGAGTTGTTGTAACTCAATATCTTTACTGTTAATATTATAAATGCGTAAGTGTGTTTGTGTGTTCGCTTGTCCTTTAATCACGCTAAAACAGAGATACTGATTGACATGATATTTTGCATGCGTATAGTTGAGGACCTGGAGAGTGACATATGCTACCTTATATCTTGGAAAATCAGAGTTCACGCGGGATCGCGGGCATCGGCTAGTAATGAATAGGTACAAAAATCGAAATAAAAAGTTGCATAGGTACAAGCAATGTAGAAAAAGAAAGGTTCGCATCGTAAATGAGTTTCGCGGGTCCGTAGTAATTGGGGAGTAAGAACAAGATGGAGCCTCGACCGCAGGACGCAGGCGCCGCGACAAGAGCGCGGGAAACTGCGTATCGACCGCGTCCCCCTCGCCCCACCCCCTCCCCCGACCTCCCCGCCCCTCCCCCCTGCCCCTCCGTCTAGACGCACCCGCTTCCGGAACCTTAGCCTCCGACCTTGAACGTCTCAACCCTAATGTGCCTCTTCTTGGGATTGACATGACATATCGTGGAATTTAAACTATTCCGATTCATGACGACCGGTGACATTTTATCAGTGTGCGAGATAAGCTGTTTCGGCGGAAGAATGTTTCGATTCAAACTTATAATAACCCTGTGCTATCGAAAGTCAGGTTAAACTTGTGGACATACTTATATGTAATAATGTATAATGCATTACGTATAATAATCGGGTATACCTAATGAACATAATTACAAAATAGAGGTTTAATTTGTCTAAGGGAATCATTTAGCCATCATTATGCAATGTCCTAAATATATATCTACTTATATAAGATGCGTACAACTGACTACCTTTCAGCGTTTCATACGTTAACAATAAAAAAGGCCACCCTCAGTTATCGCTGACGGCGCACTTTCAACGAGTTTGAGTAACGAAATAACAAATATAAAAACTTCTAAACTTGCATTTTTTACACTATTAATGATGATCTGAGAGACTGTTAACGACATCTAGCGGCAGTACTTTACATTACAGCCGACTCAACGGTTTAGTTTAAAAAAACTCCAATAAGAAATTCCTTTACGTGTAGGTACTATTTTTTGTCTTGCGTACCGTTGAAAACTCCAACTTTTAAAACTATCAACTAGGTAGGTACTAGTTGATGCCCGCGACTTCGTTCGCGTGGATTAAGGTTTTTTGGATTCCCGCGGGAGCTCCCTCATTTAGCGGCATAAAAGTAACCTATGTGCTATTACAGTCCATAATCTATCTCTGTGCCAAATTTCAGCCAAATCGGTTTAGTCGTTGCGTTGTGATTGAATAACAAACATTCACACATCCATCGAATCTTATATTATTATTAGGATTAAGTATGTGTTAGATCTACTCATTAACATCGTAAAAAAGTTAGGCCCTGAAAAGGCATCCAATTACTCCTGACTTCGAGACCAGTAATGCCCGGGATTCTCGGGAGGCGGGACTCCAAAGGTCGCTGGAACTTCGACCGGGACGTCCCGATTGTCCCGACGTTGCTCGATCCTCGGGTTAAGGTTAACATCCTCGCAGTCTGGCCGCCCAATAAAAATGATAAAGCGCACTGGGAGTTCATATCTACGAGTAGCGTTGCCAGGCGTCCGGATAAAGCCGGACACAGTCAGGCTTTTTGGTTGAGTGTCCGGCCAAATTAGACGGTGTCCGGCCTATTCGACTTTTGCTAAGCTTTAAGTTTAACCATTTTTTTACATATTTGTCATGTGTTGGTTTCCGCTCCACTGGCCTCATCTTGTATCGCTACGCTTGCGCAAACGAGCTTTTAAAAAAATTTCCATTTTGTGCTAGGTCTAAATTATAAGGGTGTCCGGCCTTTGTACCCAAATGTCCGGCTAAACTGGCTGGCCTGTCCGACTTTTCGGTTTGAAGACCTGGCAACCCTATCTACGAGTATAAGTTTAATTCAGTGTTCGAGTGGGGATTAGAAATCGAACGACCGATTCCGTTAGGGTTTCCACTTTAAATAATTCTACTAATCCTACTTAGTTATTATAAACTAGCTGATACCCGCAACTACGTCCGCGTGGATTTAGTTTTTTAAAACCCCGCGGGATCTCCACTTGGACGGCGTGTATTCTTTGTAAATATATAACTAGTGGTAGTTTTGAATTTATTTAAGTTTTATTTTGTTGTATGTTCGGGATCTCTTTGATTTTCCGGGATAAAAAGTCTAACAAGTTTCGTGCTAAGGAACAATAGCCCGGATTTTTAGTACAGTTAGGGGTGCTACTTTATAAAAATGAAAGTGACATTATGGAAGTAAAATATTTGTAGTTAAGCTTAAATGGACGCAGATACGCAATAACGATTCAACCCACAAACCTTTGTCAAATTAAATACATACGTAATGTAAAAGAATGAAGTTAACTTTTCAATTGATGAGTTGTGTGGGTTGACTCATTATTCTATCTCTATCTGCGTCCAAATAGCTTGCAATCCTCTTTTAATAATGTTGTAAACTTTATACTTATAAAAAAGTGAAGACACGCCTTTATTAGAAAGTAGCTTAATAATTTTATCGCTTAATTGGGTTGTTTAATTGGACGCTTTAATGACTTCTTCAAAAAATCAATTCTGATTAAGCAGATTGGTAGGTAATTAGGTATACAACTTTTCGTATAAGAAAAAATTGATTTCTGAGTACCTCCATAATCTATGTCGCAACTCGCGTTACATATATGTATGCTTATATTATGTTTGTCAACTATTTATAGTTGTACATATGTATGTATGTTTATATGTTTGTCAACGCATTTCTCCGAAACTATGAATCGGATTGTAATAATTTTTTTTATTTGCCTACATTTACTTTAACTTGGGAAACAGTAAAGATTTCATCAAAATCGGTTGAGTAGTTTTCAAGATATGTACACTTTTCTCCTTTCATTTATTATTTGTTTCGGTAAATTGAAGTTGGTTTAATTTTTCTTAAATTTATTATATTTTTTTTAGCTTTGTTTTTCTCCCTTTCCTTTTTTTTTAAAGTCGAGATAGCTGTTCGTGGTTATTCAGAGAATTTCAAGAAATAAATTAGTAATTCTTACAAGGCTCAGTATTATCCACGTCCAGACTAAGTATATATATATGTTAAAAAAATGTTATAAGTACCTAAATTATTTGCGTATTAACAAAATATCCGCCTCTAGTATAAAGAAATTTTGAAAGTCATGCATCGTAATGGAAAATGTACTGACGCGCCCTTCTTAATTTGCGCTTCATTTTGTAATAAATTATGTACGTAGATACTAGGTACCTACTTAGGTATGTTCGACCTCGAAAAGTATCGCACAGATATTACATGCAACATTACAACTACATTGTGTTCTGCTCATTACAGCACTATAATAATAATACTATGATAAATACTTTACCGATAGCTTCTATAGGCTAAGGTCACGATTAGTTTGTGCTTGATATCAATGAATTCGCATGTACTTAGCTAAATAAGCTAAATTGTTAGTGTATTTATTATACACAACATTTTGACGTCATTACGCAAAAAAAAAAAAACAAAAAAAATTAAAAAAAAAAAAAACGTTAAAGAGAGTCTTAATGAATCTTTGGGAGAAGATTCATTTAAAATTACACATCTATCTAAATGTAAATTCAGTTACAAATGATTAGGCATAATGATTCTCGGTCCGTGCCTATCCTAGAATAAAAAAAAAATCAAACGGTATTACAACCCTAAATTTGTTTTTGTTTAACACTGATCTCAGTGTACATCCTACTAAAACTTATTTATTTAGGTACCTACTCCAATGCCTAAAACTCACATTTTTGTTCACAAGAAATGAAATGACCGGTTTCCTATTGAAGTATTCGGAATAACCGGTCGATAAAAGTAATCATTGGTGTAATCGACTTTTTTCGTGCTCAAAAATAATAATCGATAAGTACCTAAACTAATTGCACGTTATAAATAAATCGAGAGAATCGCGTTCTTGGCATGTCTCACCTCGTCTATTCCGTTATTCGTATAAGAATGCAACGCAACCGAATGAAAAGGAATCTCATTGAAGTGGTTCGAAGCTCGCCGGACCGGTTTCTGAATGCGGTGCCCGCTCCGGTGTCTAGTCCGGCCGGATGACAATTTGATAGACGGCTATATCTCGGCCGCGACTCGGCTACATCCATTAAACTCGATAATTACTCGTACCTACGATTGTTTGATATCGATTTCTCGGACCCTGACTGTTTTATGAACGTCGTGATGTGATGTGATGAACCAAGCGTTTATTGACGACCTCCCCGGCGCAGTGGTGAGCGCTGTGGTCTTATGGTGTGGTGTGGTGTTAACTGGGAGGTCTCGGGTTCGATTCCCGGCGGGGGCAATTTGGGAATTTATAATTTCTAAATTGTCTCTGGTCTGGTCTGGTGGAAGGCTTTGGCCGTGGCTAGTTACCACCCTACTGTCAAAGACGTGCCGCCAAGCGATTTAGCGTTCCGGCACGATGGTGTGTAGAAACCGATTAGGGGTATGAGTACACTGCCACACCCCTTCCAAGTTAGCCCGCTACCATCTTAGACTGCATAGTCAGTTACCATCAAGTCAGATGGAAAGATACGAAGTTCTCATACGGGATGTCCTCATTTCATATAGTATATGTATAAAGCAATAGATAATAAAACATACATTTTTCCGGTTTTTAAATTAACGCATACCAAGCTGATTTTATTCGTCTAATTTTTAATTATCAATTCACATAAAAAAATCATTTCGCATGACGGCTCCCGAACCACAACTTACCATTAGCCATTAGCTAAAAATAAAGTCTAAGAGCAAGCGGCATCAAAAAATGAACGAAAAATATTGAAATGAAAAGTGCGTTCTATTTACCTAATTGTGAACGTAAGTAGCGCATACCGAACAGTACATAAATCAATTTTACTAACAAATACGAATAGAAAATAGGCCTCGGGGTTTCCTTTGAACGCATGTTTATGTGTCTTTTTTATTTTAAAGCTCGCTGCATACATAACGTGCACGGGACGTGGACGGGACGTGGCCCGGACGTGGCCCGGACGTGGTTAGTAAACACGGACGGGAATTTTTAATGCATACGCAACGTGGCAATAACTCAGAACTAACGTGCTAGTGATGTGAACAAGGAAAGATGGATTTTTCTAAGATTGTAGCGAGCTAACTTGGAAGGGGTATAGCAGTGTAAATACAACCCATACCCCTAATCGGTTTTTACACGCCATCGTGTCGAAACGTTAAATCGCTTGGCGGCACGTCTTTGACGGTAGGGTGGTAACTAGCCACGGCCAAAGCCTCCCACCAGGCCAGACCAGAGACAATTTAGAAATTATAAATTCCTAAATTGCCCCCGCCGGGAATCGAACCCGAGACCTCTCAGTTATAAGACCACAGCGCTCACCACTGCGCCAGGGAGGTCGTCAAAGGTTGATACTATATACCTATTGATTTGAGCATAAAAAGTTCAACTGTAATTATTATTACATATTAAAATATAAGTAGAGATACCAATGCAATAAATTAATAAAATAAATCTGACCGTTTTCAGTGAGTGATAGTTCGACTGCAATTTTACGCCACAGATAATTT
This sequence comes from Hipparchia sbordonii, assembly GCA_038048805.1. Taxonomy (NCBI): domain Eukaryota; kingdom Metazoa; phylum Arthropoda; class Insecta; order Lepidoptera; family Nymphalidae; genus Hipparchia; species Hipparchia sbordonii. The sequence goes on from JBBIWI010000007.1 coordinate 2,097,799, forward strand.
TTATATTTGGTGTCTAAATACTTTCAATGATCGTACACACTCAATTAGTTTTTCCATTCGTCCATTTTTGCTTCGTAGGTAAATACACAAACATCACTACTTAGCTCTCCGGAGCGAACGGGGCGACTGTGCATACGCAGCGGAATCACGCACGGGACGGGGCACGTACGGGACGGGACGTGCTAAACATCGTCGCCGACGATATTTTTCCCGTTCCGCGCGTGGCACGTTCCCGTCCCGTCCGTGCTCCGTGAAGTATGCACAGTCGCTTACATTTTCTATGAAACGATGTTTCCAAAACTCCACGTCCCGTCCCGTCCCGTCCCGTGCACGTTATGTATGCAGCGGCCTTTAGTCGTAAAAATTTCTCTGCGTTTTCGCAAGCGCGCGCAGTTAATAAACTTAAATAACCGAACATAGGCAAAGTTCCTAAAGACCGTGTGAAATGTTTTACTATTTACTAGAATTTACATAGTATGGATAGGATGTGTATCAGTTTTTTTTATATATCTGGTAGAAAACTCTCGCACATGTACAATGCACATCTGTGCATTGTACATGTGCGACATTGTATGCATATCTATGCATACAATGTCGCACGTCCGAAGGTAGACTGAAAAAAAATTGAAATTAACTAGATTAACTTTTATATACGTATTACGTATTCTCAAAGTTTCAAAAATTTTTAAATTTAAAACTTTGCATTGATACTGAGTTTGTCCACTGACCGAGCTTGCGTTAGCCGGTTTGTCTACCCGCAGCGCCTAACACGATATATCGCGAGTGGTTACACATAAGTACCCAGACACCTCATATTTAAGTAGTACTCACAACACGGTTGTTTAAGGCTTTGTCTCTGTTCGGTTATTTACTCACGTGGTTTGGCGCATGTTATTATAAACGCGGGTAACCTAATAAACTCTGGAACTGATAAGCGTTACAGTTAAGCTAGGTGCTTTTGACCCGCTTATTATCTGGGTAGATTGCATTCGCGAAACGTGATACTCCGAGAGCAGGCGGTCTATTTCAAAAGCGTTTTGCATATAAATTCAATGATTGAAATAGGTCTTGTGACTTGATATTGACCGAGTTCCCTTTAGCCCATTCCTGTGACCGAATGACGGATTGGCAAAGTCTAAACCAGTAGACCTCGAGATTTTCTGCACTTGAGAGATTTTGAGAGGTTAAAAAACGGGCATCATCTAGTCTAATATTGTATTATGACATGATTCGTGCAGTATGTATAAAATATTTTTTACAATCCTAAATAAAAGATAACTGACTTATAACCACCGTTGCTATGCCATTATCGATAGTAATTTATATAGGTTATAAATGTTCAAGAAATTAAACACTTAAGTGGTCACATTAAAGAACGCCAATGAACCAATTTATTTGCTCCAATCATTTTGTTTAAGTACTTTTTTATGTTTCTAGTTTTATAAATTTTTACTTTTTGAGTAATCTACTAAAAAGTTTGATTGTAATTTTTTTGTCATCAGTAAAATCACTAGCCAAATCGTTCACCAGCTCTTTGTCTATGATTTATGACATTTGAAATAATTATAGTAGGTAAAGTAAGTAGGGCTGTGTGCTACGAACATTGTGAGTCTCTTTATGGCGATTCGTGCCAAAAGATCCGGTTTCGCCGCCCCGAGCAGATTTCCAACCAGACTACCATACATTCCGATCGCAATATTGAATTAAAAACGTCAGTTTTTGTAACGGCTATTTCACAGCTGATCCTATACAATATGTCATAATATGTAGGTCTCGTAAGTGAGAGAAGTCCTTTAGCAGCAGCAAGCCTGCCTTGACCCTACGAGATAACTTGGAAATACTTACAAGCAATATGCACCGCCATACAAATCCAAAGAATGGTGGCGCGCATTACCTAATAAACTATGGAACTGATGTACCTTACACTTACGACACTAAAGGATTACGACCTACAATTTTTCACACATAAATGGCTGTGAAATAGTGATTCCACTCTGATACCAGTGCAGTGCTTCCTCATAATACAAACAAGATAGTTCTTGGAGTAGATGAATTCTTACTTTTCCTGGTACATACATCTAGTATCATAATTTTGAAGCCTCAATAGCTCAATAGGTTACAGGTGCGGACTGAAAACCGACAGTTCGCAGGTTCGAGCCCCACCCATTGCACTATTGTCGTACCCACTCCTAGCACAAGCTTTTCGCTTATTTGAAGGAGAGAGTCTAATATAAGTCAAATTCAGCTTGCCTACTATTCTTTAAAAAAAAAAAATAACCAACGTTAATTTTCGAACTTCGAATCACAATTAGGTCAGCATAAGTTGCACTAATGATCCTTGTCTTGAAGTCGCCTTTTCAGAACTACCAATTTTTATTGCACAGTTTCCGCCTAGAACGCTGGCTTTAATTGAAGGACGAACTCAATCAAGATCCATTTTACTTTGACGTTAGATACTCGTCTAGTTGTCCAAAAATCGAAGTCTACCAAACGTCGAGATGTATTAACATCCGGTTTAACGTTGAACGTTATTGCCGAACCATTGGAAAAAAGTAACGTCGTTCTACTACTAGTTTATATATAATACATTGTTTTATTCAGGATTTTATTGGAATTAATGTTTTATCAAAGTGTAAAACCGTAGTAAAGGGCCTCGAGCGCGTAGTTAAAGCAATTTGAACGGTTACATTAGTTATTTCAAGCGACCTAAATATTGTGTTACTCAGCCCAACCTAACCTCACCTCACCTCGGTACCAAGTCAGTTACCAACTGCCTGTCACATTCATACGTTGATCATATACCTACCGATTACCACATATTCCAAAGGACATACCTACGCTAAGTATCTCACACACCTAAACATTACTTAAGTAATAAAGAGGAATTCTATAACCATTTGTTATCCAATCAAAAATGAACTGAGCTAAAAAAGTAAAAGTTTTTTCATGAACCCAAATAAAAATGAGCTAAAACTAGAAAATTTAGCAAAGCTTTGTGAAATAGGTCTTAAATAATCTTTGTTTTCTAATATATTTATAATATATCAAATTTTTATTAAGCTAAGTATCTCTACTTAGTTTTAAAAATTTTGCATTAGTTAATATAAACACTTAAATAAAAAACTATTTGCAGAACAAACTACTACAGAAGTGTGTTATTTTTAAGGTACGTGTAGCATCTATAAATTAGTCTGCATACATATATATAAAACAAACAAGTAGTATAACAAATCGTTGACAGTTTCTATATTAAAATTTACGATTCTCGCACGAAACCTTTAATTTAAATAATGCTTACCGATAAGTGTATTTACTACGCTTCGCTTGCTTCTATTAATTTTATTTTTACTCTGAAAATGTAATTTTTACAACTATGAACGTCACAAGAAACCACAAAGTTACTCGAGTAACTTAGCTTTGGGATTATCTAAAATTTACTCATCCCAAAAAAAAAATACTGAGCCCGAATCTACACGGTACTTACGAGTAATTATTTACCCATAAAAAAAACAGTATTATTGTTTCTGTATATTTTATTATATATACAAATAGTTAGCAACAAATGACCTTGGTAATTTTCGCTAAGTGATTCAAAACTTAGGTATTAGTAATTACACAGTAGTCTAGATTCGCGTTCGCGTTTGAAATACTGGGTCAATATGCGATTGTAGATAGAAATTCCTGTCGTTGGTTTATAGACTATGACCGGCGTTTTACATCGACAGATAAAATCTTTGGTATTGATTGGAAAATGGTCTAGATATTTGCACAGCAGTTTTAAGTTCCTTGCATAATATTATGTAGTACTGTTATGTAAAGAAAAAGGCATATTGGCAACATTGGCAATCGTCACAGGAACTATCTATAGTCTAATAACTAGTAGGGCGCGTGGGTGCGCGGCTCGCTAAAGCGAACCGCGGTTTTTCAGTCAACCAAGTAGACCTTCGGGTCTTGATCATCTTTTTCCAAGGAACCACTCTTCCATCTTTCATAGTCTCTGAGATATAAAGTACATCGACGAAATTTGTATGACCGCCACCTTGAATCCGCCATTTTGATATTTTTTTTCAGCTCATTGCCAATTGGATGAGGTTTCGAGTGATTTTTGTTTGGGCACCTTCAACCTATCTTCAATACCCTGACCGTGCTCCTCACCCGTCTCCGAAATCCTCAATCATCAGCTCCCTCCATATTTTTCATCCAAATGAATTTTTGTCCAAAACCATAAGCGGAAAGGAACGTATCAAAGTCTTGCATTTATTTATTTTATATGAAAAAAAATCCGCCATCTTGAATTTTTTTCTATTCATCACGTAGATCATGGGGTCCTGATCATCTTTTTCCAAGAAACCACTCTTCCATCTTTCATAGTCTCCGAGATAGACACCGACGAAATTTGAATGGCCGCCATCTTGAATCCACCAATTTGCAGGTTTTTTTCGGCTCTTTGCCAATTGGATGAGGTTTCGAGTGGCTTTTGTTTGAGCACCCCCCCACTTATCTTCGATATCCTGGCAGTGCTCCTCACCCATCTCCAAAATCCTCAATCATCAGCTCTCTCCATATTTTTCCTCCAAATGAATTTTTGTCCTCTATACGAAACCATCAGAAATTTGGAAAAGGAACCTTATTACAGTCTTGCATATATTTTGTATGAAATAAAAAAAAATCCGCCATCTTGAATTTTTTTTTTATTCATCAAGTAGACCTTCGGGTCCTTATCACCTTTTTCCAAGAAATCACACTTCCATCTTTTATAGTCTCCGAGATAGACACCGACGAAATTTGTATGGCCGCCATCTTGAATCCGCCATTTTGGAGATTTTTTTCAGCTCCCTGCCAATTGGATGAGGTTTCGAGTGACTTTTGTTTGAACACTCCCCACTTATCTTCGATACCCTGGCCGTGCTCCTCACCCGTCTCCGAAATCCTCAACCATCAGGTCTCTCCATATTTTTTCTCCGAATGAATTTTTGTCCTCTCTACGAAACCATCAGAAATTTTGAAAAAGAACCAATTAAAGTCTTGCATATATTTTGTATGGAAAAAAATAAATTCCGCCATCTTGAATTTTTTTTCAATTCATCAAGTAGACCTTTGAGTCCTGATCATCCTTTTCCAAGAAACCACTCTTCCATCCTTTATAGTTTCCGAGATAGACACCGACGAAATTTGTATGGCCGCCATCTTGAATCCGCCATTTTGGAGTTTTTTTTCGGCTCTCTGCCAATTGGATGAGGTTCCGAGTGACATTTGGTTGAACACCCCCCACCTAACTTCGATACCCTGGCCGGTGCTCCTCACCCGTCTCCGAAATCCTCAATCATCAGCTCTCTCCATATTTTTGTTCCGAATGAATTTTTGTCCTCTATACGAAACCGTGAGTGAAAAAAATTTTTTCCATACAAAATTTTACAGGAGAGGTGATCAATGAGTCAGTCAGTCAGTCAGTGAATCAGCACGAGTAGCTATATATATATTAATGTGTAAGACAGATTGCAAATTCAAGACATGGATAGATTAACACGCTTAAATACCTGATTTTTACATATCTTCCATCTGCAATCCGTCGATTTGAATTAGATAAGTAGTAATTAATTAATACTGACCGTTAAAAGAAGTACAAACTCTTCAGCGGTAAATATAAAATGCTCAAAGGTTTCCAAAGGTAGCCACTTCCTTAGATCGTCATTTCAAATACAAATAACTTTTATTTCAAGTAGGCCTACTTCACAGGTTCTTATGAAATTTCAAGCCTGACTGTTGGTATTGTTCTTACCACTGGTTCGGGAAACAGACTGCACTGGGAAGATGCTCAAAGGAAGGCTCCCCTAAGCTTTGCGTTAGAACATTTCCACTCTCCAAATGCCATTCATAGCTACTTCAACTCGCTTATCTTGTTTTGTGTATTGAAAATCAGGCTTCTTCCAAATGTATTTGTAAAGCTCTCCAGAAACAGACTGAGTATGCCCTCCTAAACTCCAACTTCAAAAGAGAAAAATACTTAGATCTTACTTACAATGAAATAAATAAGGCATTTGTCTCTAATAGACACCATGAAATGAATTCCGTTTTTTTTTTTTTTTTTCAAAATTGGAACACGAGCTTTATTTCCGTCTTTTGAGGCAAACTGACGCTGAGGATATTAACTCGATAAGTGTAGATTTAATGTCCACCATGCTGGCCTAATGCAAATTAGCAGACTTACTACACCTTTGAGAAAATAATGGAGAACTCTCAGATGTTTTAAGGTATCCTCACGATATTTTCCTTCAAGCTGAATTTCAATGAAGCTTTAAAAATACTATACCAAATTGCGCCTATACCGACAATCCTAATATCAATAAAAAATAATGTGATTTCAACGTTTTTATACGCTACACAGAAGCAAGCTATTACAGATTATTGAAAAGATCGAAAGGCCCCCGCTTGGCCTTCGTGAATCACCTATCAATGCTGATAAGTGATAACAAAAATATTACGACGTGTTACACTAACATAAATTCGTACTGTCTTATCACGAAAGAAGTCTTAAGTATATACTGCACGATAACATACCACAGCAACAAGATAATTGCCGAACTTACCTTGATCTCACCGTATTTGTAAAACTCAACTAAAATGATAAAAATGATTATTTTATTCGTATCTCGTTGTTAATTTTCCATTTGCTTGTATAAATTTTTACATGTATAATTTGGTTGCTACTCTTTGGCAGCTCGTTCTTTATGTAACAATTTAATCGCCTTCGATCTCGATTTTTCTAAGACAATCTCTATATTATCAAAAATAGAAGAAAGAACTAAATTGCTAAAAAATATAATCGAATACAACGTAATCCGTACTAATATTATAAATGCCAATGTATTCATACAATTCTATATTCACGCGTATTACATACACTGGTATATTATTTCTTTGCGGAGTACAGACGTTCACATTTTAAACAGAATGTCTGAAATAGACAAATTCATTCGACAGTAAACAGAAGGTAGATACAATAATCAATATATTCGGACCCCATTCGTCATGAATTCAAGAGTAGGTATGTTCTATAAATATACTTACTTAACTCATAATTACCAAAAGCAGTAATCCAAATGGGTGTGACTTAATCAGAAAATTATACGGATATTGACGCAACAGAAACTAATTATTAAATTATTGAAAAAATCCGGAATCGTCTTGGCTTATGTTCTTTGACATTTACGTGGGTCAATGCTAGGCTTTGTATTTTAATTAGGACATGGGTACGTACCTGGGAATTATGATGCCATTTTCGACATTCACACTATCGAATGTTGAGTCTACTCTTGACTCTTGAATCAGTAAAGGTGGCCTAAAATCACATAAAATAAATGAGACAAGAAACTGTCTTGTTTTTGCTTAGCCGTATGCTTCTATTGTTTTTCACGATAAAATTAAGAATAATGATTGATCAATTAATTGCTTAATCTGGGCTAGAGATGCTCATAAATGAGGTTAGATGTTGTAGTCTATGTCCTTTTACGCCATTGGTTGTCTGGAAAAGATTGCTAGCTAGCGATAACGCGCCCAAATTGTGTACATTGTTATGTTTTTTGCGTTCTTCTCTATGCTAAGTAGTGTTTAATAAATTGCTATACGTTCAGTCATGTTCATAAATACATCCCGGAACCTAAATGATTATAAAAAATCTTGCCCTAGAACGACATTCAGATGTTAAAACATCTAAATTGAAATTGAAAAAAAAATATATATACATTTCCAGCCTTTCTATTTTTGTATGCAAGTTTTCCGCAATAATTCTTCGGCCCCAAATTACGTTTTAGCCAAAGTTCAAACACACATATGTACATGTAACGCTAAACAATACAAACACAATTAAAACAGTCCCGATATAGATTACGTAGGCATCAGGCTCCGATACGCACCTATTCGTAAACGCTTAGTAAGTTAACTCTGGGTATTGCGTCACTACCAAAAATCGTTACGACCAAAAAAGAACACTCAAGAATACAACGCATTTTTCCAACCGATTCATCCGTTTAAGCCCCGAAACGAATAGGTATAATATGGGTATAATAGTTTTTTCACACACACGCGTGTCCGTGAACTTCCTCGCAAACCTCGCCAAGGTCGCATTAAACCAATCGAACGCCCATAAATTACTGGCGAGTCTATTACAGCAGGCCCCTAGTCTCAAGTGGTTGCTACAACACAGATGACCGACTTTTCTCGGTTGCGTAATGCGCCCAAAATACTATTCGACCGAGTTTCCTCCGTAGCTACGTGCGGAACCCACGGATAAGCGTTTAGAATCGATTTATCGATCCGTATAAGGGGCCCAACGATCCCGATTTATGAATATCATAATATTATAAATGCGAAAGTTTAGAAGGATGGATGGATCTTTGTTACTCAATCACGCCGCAACGATTGAACCGATTTGGCTGAAATTTGGCACAGAGATAGATTATAGTCTGGAATAACACATAGGCTACTTTTTATCCCGAAAAATAAGAGTTCCCGCGGGAATGAAATAACCTTAATCCACGCGAACGAAGTCGCGGGTATCAACTATTTGTAAATAAGAACATAAATGGTAAACCTACAAAGATTACCATTTCCGAATAAATCTATAAAGAATCAAGAGCAGTGCAGTGGAGCTGTTTTTGGTACAACGTTGTGTCGAGAAAATTGTTTTCCGTTTCCAGCTTATTTCATAGTGAATTTAGACCCCAAACCCCATATATTTATTTAAATATGAAAGTAATTTGTCTGTATATTTTTCAAGTCACCGTACTACAAATCTCATTACTTCTCAGTAAGTGCCTTAAAATGTCTGATTATCTGGAGCTACAATATTTTATAATAACAGAGAAGTTTCCGTTGAAAGGTTTGAAAATAAGATAATTGGCATTATATCCTATGAAATAAGCTGGTTATAAGAGTCGGTACGGCTTCTCTTATTCTAATTAGCATCGACTATACATGCTTTCTAAGATACACGTACAGGCTGATTCTAAATTTATTACGAAGCCGGCCACACGAGCGTGCCGGCTTATCAGAACGCAGTGTTATAAAAATTCAAGGACAAATTCTTTTATCATGTCTTTATCGATCGTAAGAACTAACGCAATTGTTGCATAACACAATAATATAATGTCAGACATTGTCAATAGAGCTGGAAAACTTTTTAAGTTTGTGGTAGTTTAAAAATGCCACGTCATTTCCTCGTAACCGTCTGCGGCGTTAGTCCATTAGGCTCGATCGTCGATGCAGCTCTCGAATTCGTATCTTTTTATATTCCCTCTTTCGAAAGGAGCGGCTTTATCAAACAGCCTGTAGAGGATGGCGTGAGTCGAGAGCGCGTCACGATAATTTTTAATTATCGCTCTCAAATGCCAGTGAACTTGGCCTCGGATCGTGGCCATCGGAGCGTGTGGCTCCGCCATAACAGGTCGCACCTGACGACAGCATTGTGGTACGCTGTTACGTTCCGTTCTGGGTAGCACGACAAAGTTGATCTACTAACTGCCGGTGTATTAGTACTAAAGCAGTTAGTGGATCAACTTTGTCGACTTGAACAACAAACTCGACCATCCGTTCTGCCACATCTTTTCTTCCACGTACTTTGAAACTGTGGAACCAACTTCCTGTTGTGTTCCCACTAAATTACAACATGGGGTTATACAAATTCTTGAAAAGCTGGCAACGCATTGATGGTGCCTCAGGCGCTACAAATGGTCACGGGCGGCGATAACCACTTAACATCAGGTGACACGCCTGCATGTTTGCTGGCTCAAAATATAAACACTATCCATTTGCCGTTCATTCAATTGCCGTCAAAAATAGATTCAACAGTTGAACCATGTAAAGATGACAGACAGACACACTGTCGCACTTATAATATTAAAATGGATGACATTACAAAGTTTAACAAAACCTTTTTAAGTCGAATTTTAACACAAAAATAAGTGCCTAATGTTAGCGATCAGAAATCATTTCCTTAACAATTTTGCGTCTCGAAAATTGTTTGAGGATTAATTAGAATTTTGTCATCCAGCCGAAAATGTTGTCGAAACTTGAGATAATTCCCAACTTATAACGACATTCGCCACATTGTTAGGGGTGATTCCGCTCACTAAATACCGAAATACCGGTAAAGTCATGGTAAAGTGGACGCAGCGCCAATGGCTTTGCTCTCTTAATTAAACTCTGAGATCGCGAACTTTCCCTTCGAACATTTCCGACACAAATATAATTAATCCCTGTAGTGTAAATTGGTCCAAGAGGTTTTACAGAATTGTTCACTTAAATGTTAATTGGACGATTGCAATCTGTAGGTTCGAATTCATACGGATATAAAGTATTCAAGGCTGTATCCTGATTTGTCTGGTAGACTATGGCCTATAACCATTCTCTGAAGAATCTCTGCCGCTTGATATTGAGCCGCTGATGTATTGTTGATGATGATGAAATAGCAATTACTAGGAATTCAATGATTGTTTAAAAATTCCTCATGACCATCAATCACCTTTTGGTGTGGCTTTCGTATTTCAACTAACCATAACTTGAGGTTCTTTCATTTCAAGAGTCAAATGTGAATATTAATGAAATAGGCCTTTTCTAGGCAAGCATGCATCTTCACTTATACATAGGTGTGATTGCAAACAAGCATATATTATAATATTAAGAAAAAATTACCTATTTATTTTATTACCTTAACGAGCATAGAATGAAATAATACCCAACAGACGACTTCTAATTTTCAACATTCCTACATCTTTTAGCATTAATTTAAAGGTAATAATTAGATATTATAGGTAAAATATGCACACTCTCCGGTTCGAAATCAAATTCGTATAAAGTTTTCAGCGCGAGCGAAGTAATTGGAGTATGGTTGTTTGCAAACATTTGGTTTGGAGAGAGTATGACGTAATTAAGGAAGTTGTATTGGCGCATGGCGCCGGGAACATCTTTTGTTGAGGAAGCTGTGTGTTACATCTCATTAATTGTTCAACACGGAGTTTAGACTTTAAAACTAGGGATGAGTCTGATAACGATACCGGTACCGATAAATAATGGTATCAGTCAGCGATATTTATTTGCGAAGATCGTTGTCATTTAATTTGTATCTAAGATAATTTTTCTACTTATATATTTTATTTTATAAAGTATCCTTCCTAAATAAAAGGTCTTATTAGTTATTGATGTAAATAATAATAAATTCTGGAAAAATATATTTAGTGACTTATTCGAAAAAAAAATAACATATTATGTGGGCCTCGTAATAACTATTTTAAAATATATTTTCACTTTGTTGTAAGATTTTAAGCATAATATAATAATGTGCCTTGTTTTATTTACACATTATTTGGAAATTCACTTACCACCTTTATCGGTATCGTATCGGCAAATACCGGTATCGAGTCATCCCTAGTTTATAACATAAATCATGTTATACATTTGGAAACGGCGGGTAACTTTGTCGACAGTGTCTCATTGCAAAGGTAACTTGCGGTGCGAACTACGAATGGCGAGTCCGTGAGTCATTGTATTTCTCACGGTGAAACAGATGGTACCTAGAACTTGTGACTAATAACATCTCGAGTGGGAGAGCTGGTCCAAGATGATAAACTTTAACTTGTAGCGTATCATGTTATCAATGCGAATTGTTTTTTGGTATTTCCATGAGTAAATGACAAATTCGGTTCGTCATCAATGCATTACTTTAATCGCGAATGATTTGGTGATGTAAATATCAGTTATCTGCAACATGACTAGTAAAACTGACGGTATAGTTAACCCCGCTAGCTGTACACGTAAAGAATTATCAGTGTAAATCGATCCGCATCAAGTGACATAATAAGACCTTTAACTGTAAAAATTGATTTTGAAGATGACAATATCGAGTATCAAAAAGTGTAATAAGATGCCAGCACCTTGAAAGAGCTGGCAATTTTTTACCGCGTTCAAATGTCGGCTGACAATAAAAAGCGGATTATCTTTGGTTTAAATTGGAGCGGCGGTAGATCAGAGAGCCGTGCCTCGAGTGATGTCGATATAATAGATATGCAGTAGACGGAGACGCTCACAATAGGGGGCGTATCGCTTACACGCAGAGCTGAAACAAATACTCTCAGGCGACCGTTCATCGCATCGGCGCATCGGCGCCAGAGAAAGAGAAAATCGCCAATCCAATCTTTTAACGGAGACTGGCCAATTCGAAGGATATTATAGTGTACATTTGCGCAAATACAAGTCTCACACTCACATTCCAATGGGAATCCGACTCGATCTGAGAGAAATATATTTTTTTAAATCGAGCTCAGTAGGGCTATTCACTAAAATAAAACTCACTTCGAAAGCGAATTCACTCGTCAATTATGTCAAATTGATAACACAGAACAAGATGATTGAGAATGAATAGGCATTCGCTCTTATTTTGTATTAGGACGAGTGTCATAACCGTTCTAGTCTTTATATACTATTCCGTGATTGACGAAGTGAGTTTGCTTTCGAAGTGAGTTTGTATTTTACTGAATAGCGCTGCAGGTCCTCTAGATTCCACAGCCAAGTGAGATCCTGCGAGCCGTGTTTGGAGAACGGCGCCGAAAGGCTGGACGGAATTAGATCGACGCGCCATCCACCGCGATAATACGGCCAAGTAACTATGCGGAAATCGAATAAAAAGATTGCGTTGGCGTGTGAATTTATCGTCACTTTGGTGGATTATGCGTTTTTTTCGTATTGCGTAGTTTGCAAATTACACGGACGTCCCTGAATCGTGCGCCGTTTTGTAATCGAACAGCTGCCCACGTAACTGGCTTCTATTTTCAGTAGTTAGGATGTAGTCTGAAATTCTCGGCCAGCGATTAATGAGGCCTGCTCGGAGCGACTGGCGACTGCGCGGAGAGTCGGTCACATCTAATCACAGTGAACTGCTGACATAATTATTCTTCGCGACCGGCGCGGTGCCATGCCTTAGCGATTTCCGCGTACGCGCTGCCATGTACACACATTAGCGAGCCACTAGGCAGCGGGTAAAGTATGTACTACATCCGTTGTCGAACACGATCCCGAACACGACGCCTACCTCGTTTTCACTCATTCATAGAAATACAATGTCGCTTTTATGATGTCCTCGACAGTCTTTGCGCTGCATTGCGACCGTTGCAAAACCGCGCGGAATTCAGGTCGTGTTTCCGCGCGCCGGTTCGAAATTACCCTTGCGGACCTGTGCATTGCATAGATTCATTTCTAGAAGTAAATCGATAAATATCCTGCTCATTTGGGAGTTCTAGTCCTATGACTTCTGCTCTAGAAAACGCAGGCAGATAATATTAGGGAGACGCCCGTGTTGAGGTAGTCAAGGTTGACGCCACCAACTCCGTACGTGTCCCACAAAAGCATAGAGTTTGTGTTTTTTTTTTTTTCAATTCCCATACATGATACTGGATCTCGACGGCTAACTGTACGGAACATAACAGCGGGAAGCGTGTCCACCGGTTGACATCCGAACGTCCATTGAGTGCGGACGCTGCGGCAGAAACCGCGCAAGCGCTCTGGTTTTGGCGCGAACCGTGACGTCAGGCGTCTGGATCGATGTCGACAGACGCTGCGGTAGTACGACGGGGTCGACGCCCTTCCCCCCCGCCCCACGCCGTCGGTCCCCTGCCACCTGACTACTGCAATCGCATCCCAGCTCGACTACATCTAGTCCCGCACTTATATATCTCTATAGACCCCGCTATGACAATCGCCCGCCTTTTATGGTGATGCGAACGTAATGAACGCTCTATGAATGAAAGTATGCTAGGAATGGAACGGTTTATATGCGGGTTTTATTTGTAAAAGCGATAGTAAAAGCAAATATGTGTAGTGTTTTTTTATTCCGGTTAAAAACTATAAATGGGGAATTTGAAAAAATTTCAAATTCACGGCACGTTTTGCAATACTGAAATAACTGTTTACAGTCTTTTGTACCGAGTACTAAGTGTGACTGGAGACAAAAAATTCTAAACTTATTCTCTCTTGTTACAGAGGAGGAAATCGATGTGGTTTCGCTTGGGACATCGCAGCAGCCACTGGCGTCGACGTCGCAAGTCCGCGTGGACTCTTTGCCACAAACGCCCTCCCTCCAGGAGCGGCATTACATGGAGCGCACTGTAGAGAACGTCATGACGAGACCGCCGGCCAGAAAGCGTCTAATACCACCCACGAGCATGCCGATGGCGTCGGTCCCTCGCCGGCGGAGAGGGCCCGGCAGGCGGGGACGCTCGAACACGGACACGGATTCGGAAGCCGAATCTCCAGACATCGAACGCCGTTCGATGCACAACGACATGGAGCGCTTGAGGCGTATCGGCCTCAAGAACCTCTTCGACGAACTGAAGAAACAAATACCAGCAACTAGAGACAAGGAACGCGCGCCGAAAGTCGTGATACTCCGCGAGGCCGCCACCCTATGCCGCAAGTTGCGGGAGGAGGAACTCGAGAGGGAATACCTCAAAAAGCAGCAGAACAAATTGGTCACCAAGCTCAAAAAGCTTCGTACGATGCTCGCGACACGCTATCGCCCTTACTGAGCTCAGTGTCTCACTTCTTGGTAAAGGTTTAACTCGAGAGGCACGGTCTGCTTCGCGCTGCACTCACGGACTGGTAACTTTCTATGTAAGTCAGAATGTATGCTTACGTTCTCATCTTTATACAATTGGTTGACGATGATCCTCATCCGATACATACTATTTTCCTGACGGTTACAATCGAATGTCTCTATTATTATGATCAGCTTTTACGGCTTACTCTGCTTCTGTGGGAATACGCGTTAGTGTAGTTGCGCCTCGATTAATGCGGGTTTGTTTTGCTCAAACGATGTTTTGCAGTGCCAAAGTGAGCCATAAAACTGGTGTTTATAAATTCTAGGTCTTCAGTAAAATATCTATAGTAATAGCTACAGACTGCTTTGTGAACTAGTAGACTGGTTTTACCTCTGAAATATTAAAAACAGTAAAGTAATTCATAGCCGACGTAGGGTTTCTTGGGCAGATATCAAAATTTTAGTTTTGATTAAAAAAAAGTTTTTTTTTTTTACCGAAGCTATGCAAGCTGTCGAATGTGGCGCGCAACGGTCGCGCGTTTGTTAATGCTGTAAATAAAACTGGTAGAGTGGCGATAGTCTTGAATTTATTAGTTAGGCTGGCAGGAGGTTGTCGTTGGCTTTATGGAAAGTTCTAGAGACGCTGGCCACTATATATGTTTTCGGCCCGGTTCGTAGGATTTCCTTTCACCCCGCTCTACGCCGGTAGACTTGGGGTTGGGATAGTGATATTGTTTATACAATATTGTTTTGAATTGATATTATTGTAAGCATACACTAGATTAGTTCGCTTACGGTTTTTGTAGTGTTTTGTTATTTTGTAAACTTTAACACCTTTAATGTTTTTTATACATTAATAATATTAAATTGCGCAATTAACTCCGTATAATTTGTAATATTAGAACACGATATATTCGCTAATTTCTCTAAACTTGACGCATTTTTGGGCAACACCAGTTTTTACGTTAATACATACAACGCATCTACAAAATAGTAGTTTATGAAACTGTTGCATGTAACAGGGGTTATTAATAAAGTTACGTGCAAATTCATACACTACTATATCTAAACTCATATCTTGAACCAAGAAAAACAGTAAAATTCACGTAAAATTATTATTATCCGTACTAATATAGATAGTTGTGATAGTTTACTTTTTATCCCTAAAAATCAAAGGGTATTTTTTAAAACCTAAATCCGCTCGGATGAAATCATAAGCGTCAACTAGTAATATCATAATGTTACTTTCAATCATTCATAATTAGGAGTTAAAGATATGAGTGTAGATAAAACGACCGTAGCAATTAACATTGTCGGATCTACATTTTAGCGATTTTCATTTTATTACATTAAAGATCTTAGAATAAGAATAGAAATACCCCCACCAATTATGAAATTTTTAAAATCAACCAACCATCGTTGGATTTTGCAAGTGCAAAAAGTAGATACATTGACTTTTCTTCACTTTATACATATTTGAAACTTTGAACGGCCATTCCCTAAAGTAGTGATTTTTCACATACGACTATGTTAATTGCTACGGTCGAAAAGTTCATTTAACTCATCTATATAATATCATGTATAATATCGATTAATGTTTAGTAAAATATTTTGCGCGTGTCTTATTTATTTCGCGCCTAATTTGTTGGCTTTATTGCAGTGTAAAATAGTTAAGGCCATCGAATATAATTTGTACACGTGCTGTAATGTTTTCAAAATTGCACTATTCATCATAATAAAATGTTTATATGTAACTATTACTTTGATTATAAGTGTATACAGATTTTTATTTCATTTACATTATACTGAAAAAAAGCTATATTGAAATGGATTTTTAAAATGTTTCATGATATTTTATTCACCCAGTGAAATCTCAATGACTAGTGACTGTTAATGAAATAAATGAAAAATAGACTGTGTTTGTTGATAACAACATCAAAACCTGCGATTACAGTTCGCCCTTTTTTGGGCATTTAACATTAAAAATAACCACGAAATAGTTCCTCATAGTACCTACTAATAGACAATGTGCATTTTCTTTATTATTATATTAATATTTTATTGCAGTAAGTTAGTGATGTACCTACTCGCGATAGTTATGAAGTCGAAAGTGAAAGCTTGGCTGGAATGGGATTTGGAAACGAAAAGTTTTAGCCGGACCGGGTTGGGCATGGAAAATGGCGTCGTGCTTTCCAGCCAGGCTTTCAGAAGGTTGATGTTTTATCAAGCACATGGTCAGCAGAATCGTAAGTTTTGAAGGCTTTAATTGTGTGCGGAATGTGCCTTGCTATGTACATATATATAGATAATATTTAGGTTTATACTCGAATTAGTTGCAAGAAATATTTTTTTGTGAGAAATATTATTGTAGGAATATAGCGTTGTTCTTATAAGTAGTGGTACACGAGGAGGTTTTTTTATCGTGTTAAAGATTCGCAGTTTATCTTCCACTAGGCGTAAAAATGTACATAATAGGGACTAGATCATAGATATGTATGTCATCTTTTTTATAAATGAAGTTTTTTTCTAGCAATTGTTTTTTTTTCATAACTGGAGAGTTACGAATTCTCGAATGTTGTACCTGCATTTAATTTTTTTTGTTAATCTTGGCATAAATAATAATGATTTAGTTATTTTGAAAGCAACATTGGTTTCATACAGTGTTTAATGGAAAATAGATTTACATAAGGAAAAGTCAGTAAGATTAATGGTTTAATAGTAAGGAATGACAGCTTTATATTCGATAGACTAATCGAGATAATTAAAGCAAAGGCAATGCACATTATTTGTGACAAGGCACATTTCCACCACTGCCAAATGGAAAATAAGAATAGAGAAAAAATTAGCAACTTGGTTTGTATATTTTATATATAAGGTTGGGAGGATTAAGTCATGTTATAGTTTAATTTTATTATTACATTTTCTTTGTATAGTATCCTTTTTTGTAAGGTTTAACACCTAACCGTTGTTTGTGGGTTGCCATTTGAGGGATGTGAAACGATTTTTATGCTTGTCAGTTGGCAGCCATGTTTGATGATGGCAGGGAGTCCCCGTCACTCAGGGTCGAGCGCAAATCACGGTTATCAGCACGCCGCTACAGAGAATGCAGGATGTAAAATAGATTCCGCCTAACATTAATATTGCACTTTGCAATCTTTGAAGCGGCGTTTAAAAATTACAAGAAAACATGTGTACTTACCACGCCTTGAGTTTATGGATACTATTATTATGAGGAGAAAAGTTTTTTTGGTTTTTGTTCCTTAATTATGTGTATCGAGAGATAAGATAATCATTAAAATATGGAAATAAAGTTTCGTCGGACTGTGCAGAGCTAGGAAACAGTAGGCTATTAGATTGTGATTTTTATACTTTTTTGTGTATATGGGGGGAAATGAAAATTGAAGTTCAGATTCTGTGATTTTATGTACCTGTATGGTACGTTGGGGAGCTGTTTCTCAAACTCTGCTCAGAACGACTTAAAAAAAAATATATTCTGATTTTTATTTTCTCATTTTCCTTGCTCCTGAGATCCTTGAATCTAAAATTCCCAAATAAAATAATATTACAATTTACCAATTTGTTTACCAACAGAAATACCTTGATGTTTCACAGTCTAAAGGTAAACATAATTTGCATATCAACCAGAGGGAGAAAGTAGGAGTTACCAGAAATTACTCTTAAATATGCTAACATTACAAATGCTGAAGTGGGACATAACTTCCACTAAGTAATAATTGATTGATAGAAAGTGCTGAATAATTACTGGCTCCAAAAAAATCCTTTGAACTTTTGTATATAGTTATGTAGGTAGGTAATATTATTAGAATAGCAAAAACCAGATTCTATAATGATTTTACCATTATTAGAATAGCAAAAAACTAGATTCTATATAATTATTTTACCCATTTCTACTAATAATGAGAATTCCATCCATCCAATTCCAATAATGAGAATGATAAATAAGATAATTAGCTCATGGAAATATCTACAAATCCATACTCTAGTAAGCAAGAAGGTAGGTACTTATATTATGTAGTTTATTCTAAGTCTAACTGATAATAGCTTACGAGTAGGTCTATGTAGTTGAGGACCTTATTATCTAGATATTGTACAATATGTAACAACAAGTACGCTACAAAATAATAATAAACAAACTTAAACACGTGACATAATTTCACGTGCAACATACTACATAATTTTACATAGCTACCTATCGTTAGACGACCTTCTTGACGACCACTAATAAAAATGGAACGCAATTCTACCGCAGACCGAGTTGTCAGCTGTCAAAACAAGAGTGAAGTTAGTTAGTGTGTGTGTGAAGTGAGTGCAAGTGTTTTGTGATGGCTTTAAGGTCCGTGATATCTTCTAAAATACCAATGGTGATTATTTTGGGTGCAACAGGTACAGGCAAAACCAAATTGGGCGTGGAATTGGCCCAAAAATTTGGTACGGAGATCATCAGTGTAGATTCGATGCAGGTTAGTTATCCTAACCTCAAAATGTTTTGTTTATGATATTTTCTTACATATGTATCGATATTGAACGATTCAATTTACTTTGAAAGGTTCGTTTAGTGGATATTTGCTTATTCAAACCCTCTTTTATACTATTCTTGGTAAATCTAGATGTATTTTCCATGAGACAAACCTAACCTCTCCTGCCACCTGTTACCTGTTTGAATTATTACCAGTACATTATTAGCTCTTATTTTTATTAGTTTATATTTAGTTTTGGTATCAAATACTAACAAAAATATCAAAAGTATATTTTAACTATATTTTGGTACTTTATGCTGATGAAATTTCTCCAAGTGACTTATTTTAGAATTATCCCTTTTTATTTAAGTAAAAGCATTTTCCTTGTAAACAGTAAGTCGGTGTTTTTTTTAGTTTATAGATTTGAAGTATGTTTAGAAAGCAGTTGAAATTTACTCCAACCTTGAAGAGTTTGAACAAGATTGATTGAGAATTCTTTTATTACTTACATGATTATAAACTTATGAAGTAAGTTATTTTTTGACCCATGCTGAATACAGTGGATTTTATTTATTATGACCTTGGTTGTAGCGACCATTTGTCTATAGCGACGTTAAATCTCAGTCCCTTGAATTAAAGCATACTTTAGTATGTACAAACATATGGCTATAGCGACTTTGGATGTAACGTCGAGTTCGGGTGTAGCGACTGTTTTTATTGAATAGTTTGTAATAAATTCTTGGAAATCCCAAGCAGATGTTGCGACCGGAGTGGGCCACCAAAGACACAAAAGAGCTTTCTTATCTTTTGTTTACATCCATACAGATGGTCAGCAATCTTTACTTTTTGTTTATAAATATTAGCTAGGTAATTAGGTAGGTAAGCCTGCAAATTGGTATTCAGAGTAGCAACTGTGTACTTTTGAATAAGTATGGCTCCTAGACGCACGTTTACTGTTAAAGAAAAGGCCGAAATCATTTCAAAATTGAAAAATGGTGCAAACAATGCTGATTTGTGCAAAGAATACAATTTCTTAAATGTATCAGTAAATAACTATGTGTACAAATATTTTTAACAATAAATGAATATAAACCATGAACATGTCTGTATCTTTTTGCCTTTGCCTGTAACGACATCCGGATGTAACGACGAAATAACAGTGGTCCCTTCATCGTTGTTATAGCCGAAATCCACTGTATATCCGTCCAACACTGTACAGTATCGAGGCAAACAATTATAATTAATCAAATCTTTTTAAATGAAGTTTCTCTCCCTATCTGCAAGTTATAAAATGCCAAACTCTTTAGCGCTAAATCCAACTTGTGTTGCTTTTTTATTACTGAGGATTTAAGATCTTTGATACACCTTCTTGATGCTATAATATTACTTCAGCTGCTTCTATGCTAGGTGGTAAGTGCAAATTGCAGCATTGAGTTCTTTCCTGGTCTAGTAAATTAGCTATGTTTCAAAATGTTTAATACATTTAAATTAACTTAAACTAAAAGATTGAATACTTGGTCGACCTATGCAAAGATGCGGCAAGTTCTTGTTAGTTGTTGCCAGAAGTTAAGTATGTAAGTAATTTATCATTCACATTTTTAATGTAGTATATTATATTAGAAGTATACATAAATAGTAAGTAGTATACATATTAGAGGTCATAAATTTAAAGTAATAATTTGTATCTACTCAATATATTTATTTAATATTTATGTTCTTCTCTCTTTGCTCTTGGCTCTTCTCAGCAGAATCTGCATTCTGAACCGGTGGTACAGCCTTGATGTGTCATAAGAGCTACAAGTTACA
Organism: Hipparchia sbordonii; assembly: GCA_038048805.1. Classification (NCBI taxonomy): domain Eukaryota; kingdom Metazoa; phylum Arthropoda; class Insecta; order Lepidoptera; family Nymphalidae; genus Hipparchia; species Hipparchia sbordonii. Next base: position 2,118,667 of record JBBIWI010000007.1, read on the forward strand.
TGAAATAAATAATTTTTAATTTGAATATACATATATATTTTAAGTAATATAATCAAATTTAACGTAAAGCAAAATCAGACATATCTATTTAAATCATCTGTAGTGGCAAATTTTCTAGTGGGAAAGTTAACAAGCCTTGATCTAAATTGGCAGTTTCCATACTTTTCAACACTTACAAAATATGGAATCTTTATGAAAACTTTTTAATTAAATAATTAGTCTTTTAATCAAGAATAAAAAACAGCCACATAAGAAGAAATAAAATATATTAAGTAAAAACTAAAGGTGGATCCCGGCGGCCTAAATTGTACATAACGTTCTATCGATTGAATTATTTTTAAACTTTGATAATAAAATTTTAAAGATACTGCCGCTAGATATAGGTGTAAAAATCTGTTTATATTATATTATTAGGTATGTGTAGGTAGTAGTAGGTATAGGTAGTTGTAGGTATAGGCTAGGCACTATACATGAAATGTGACAAAGCTCTCCAAATGACACTAATGCTGATATCTATAGTGCTCTGACTCAGCTCAGACTTAAGTTAGAGTTAAAATGAGACACCAATATTCTTTGATATAAACCTGTCTCGTTCTAACTCTGTATTGAGTCTAACAGAACTGTTTCTAATAAGAAAAAAATATATAATTAAATTGGTGGAGATTTTCACTTTTTACCATCATGTTTATTAATAATATAATTAATTAATTATAATAGGTATGTCAAGTGAATTGCGAAATACACACTTCATTACAATGTTACAACTTTCATAGATACCTAATGTTATGAAATGGTATTCAATAGTATTGAATATTGTTGTGCAATGTTTCACATATCGTACCCTTATTGCAAAAACCGATTATCTGCACCAAAATTTGAGCGAAAAGTTTTTGAGTTATAAGCATTTGAAACTTTAACGACTTAAAAATTAGTTATAATGATGTCAATTTTTAAACAATAATAATTTTTATAAACAAGAAACTATTCAAGAAATGTTAAGTAGGTTAATAATTGAAAAAAACTTACTATTTTTTCAACAAAAAGAAGAAAATAACCGGTAAGGAGCTCACTTAGTTAGTTTTTCCTGAATGTAGAAAAACTACCAAATTTTCAAATTTACCGTTCTGGTAGCTCTAATGGCATTTTTTATTTAATCACTTGTTTTGAATAGTAATAATCATCAAGACAAAAATCGTTTTAGTTCAACTTTAGCCAGTACAGGTGTAAAATAAATATCTTTAGTTGCTTTTGGCTGAAGGTAAAGTAGATTTCATTTAACTTTGTACGTACTAACTGCAGCGCCCTATGGTTTTACCCGAGGAGTTCCCGTTCCCGTGGGAAATGGGCAAGCCTACATCATTTCTTATAATCTCAGCTATCTTTAAAAAAAAGTTTCGTTGAAATCGGTCCAGCCGTTCTAGAGATTAGCTCATTTAAATAAAAAAACTATTTCGTTTTATTATATTAGAATAACTAGCTGTGCCTTGCGGTTTCACCTACATTTGTCCCGTTCCCGTAGGAATTTAGGGAAACACTATAACTGTAAACTTTCCTCTCGAATCACTATCTACTGATGAAAACTGAATTAAAATCCGTTGCGTAGTTTAAAAGATCTACGCGTACATAAAGAGGGCCAGACAGCGGGAATCGATTTTGTTTTATACTATGTAAAGATAACATATACAACAGAGCTAAGTTTGCCCGCAAGCGTTGCTATATGGGTGCCCCATTGTAGCTTTGAATCCAGGGTTAATCCCAAGAACACTGTGGAGTCCTCAGTTTTCAAAGGTTCATTATTTATCTTTAAATTTTTACTGACAGTTCTCGGGTTAGGTAATAAAAACTCAACACACTTTGTTTTTTTAGTATTTAAAAGTAGATTATTTGCCGTAAACCATTCAGAAACTTGAGATAATGCATTATTTACATCGTCAAAATTGTTTTTCATCCTATCGACTTTAAAATTCAAAGACGTATCATCAGCAAATAGTACAATATCGCAAGTATTTTGGACAAAATGTGGTAAATCATTTATGTAGACCAAAAACATGAATGGACCTAGAATAGAACCCTGGGGTACACCCATTACTGAGGCTGATCCGGATGATTTTACATCATTGACACATACTCTTTGGACTCGTTCACTGAGATAAGACGCAATGAGACTAAGTGCAAAATCTTTAATGCCATAGTGGCTCAGTTTAAGCAAAAGTGTCTCGTGATCAACGCAGTCGAATGCCTTTGACAAATCACAGAAAATACCAACGGCACTCTGTGAGTTCTCCCATGCATCGAATATGTGTTGTAACAGCCTTGCGGCTGCATCGGTTGTTGATCGACCCTTTGTAAAACCATACTGCTCAGTGTGTAGGAGTTTATTTAAATTAAAGTGTAAAAGCAGTTGGTTGAGCATTATTTTTTCGAATATCTGAGAGTGATGAGTGATATGCTGAGAGTTGGCAAAATTAAAATTGGCCTGTAGTTATTCGGGTCACTTTTGCTTCCCGATTTAAAAAGCGGTATTAGTTTACTACATTTCATAAGGTCTGGAAAAGATCCAGAATCTACTGATTTATTAAAAATTAAAGCAAGATATGGCGCAATAATATCAATTATGTTATGAATTATTTTAACTGATATCCCCCATAGATCTGCTGTTTTCTTATTTTGTAAAGATTTAAATGTTTTGACTATGTCATATGGGGTAACGTGTTCAAACCTAAATGACTTATTGCACTCAGAGACATTGCTCCATAGAAGACGATAGACTTCTGCTGGCGAGGAATTCAGAGAACTGATTGTTGTAATTGGAATATTTTTGAAAAAGTTCTCAAATGTATTTACAATTTCTGTATCGGAGTTAATTACATGATTATCACTTTTAAGCTCCAATTTATTATTATTATGTACCTTATGTTTACTCATTTCATCGCCGATGATGTCCCATGCTGTTTTAATTTTATTATCAGAATTGACAATTTTTTGTTTTATGTGAAGTGACTTTGCTTGTATGCACACATTTTCAAACAATTTAGAATAGTTTCTTACATATTCTGCATACAAGTCAAACAGCTTATTTCTACTTTTATAGATGCCGGCAGTTGGCCAGTCACTAAACTTAAGATCTTTAGACAGTCTTTTCTCTATCACCTTAAAGATAGAGTTATATTGTGAGCTTTACAAATCAAAAAACTTTTGATTTGTGAAGATGTTCAAAAACCCTCGTAGCCCAGTTATACAGTAAAAGTGAACTTAAGTTCTTTTACCTGCAATAATTTTAACAAAATATTGAGTTCATCATTCTGCAAAAAGCAACTAATGTTGTTTAGTTCGTTTTACTTTTTAGATACATCAGCAATTTCTAGTATATTAATAAAAGCTGAAACCTGTTAACGCAAGTTAACATGTATTAACAGAATAATATTGACATAATGATAAATCAAGCAACTACATCTGAAAAGTATTAAAATACAATACATTGTTTTTGTGGTATAGATTTATAAATCTAAATTATTTAAATGAGTTTAGTTCTTTTTTTAAGAAGGTAATTAAATCATACCTGTAGGTAGTTGCTTTTAACTCTAGCTATCTCCGTAAAAAAGCGTCGTAGCAGACAATGGGTTTTACCAGCAGCTTCGCCGTGAGCTGAGGAGTCGATTGATATATTTAACCTAATTTTGGTACAAAAATGCAGATAATCGGTTTTTGCAATAAGGGTACGATATTATAATATTAGTACATAGGTATATTCAGAAAGTCATTGTGCAATCTCGATTGCACCACACTTTGTTTTGTTTTATTTTTGGATAAGCAAAACAGATAAGCTACCTATTTACCTAGGTAATAATAGGTAGCTTATCTAGCTGCCTATTTATCTACTCATTTATTACTATCTTAGACCTAGGTTTCGACCGCGTGGTTTTATATTCTTAAAAATCCTTGGCATTTTTAAGTTACTACTTTTATAGAAGTAGTTAGTAGTAGTATTTTAAGAAGAACTTTGAAACTAAAACCAACTTCGTGCGACGGTGTTTCCACTATATTACAACATGGGGTTATTCAACAAATTCCTGAAAAGCTAGCAACGCATTGGTGGTGCTTCAGGTGCTACAAATGTTCATGGGCGGCGGTAATCACTTAACATCAGGTGACTCACCTGCTCGTTAGCTCGCTAAAAATATAAAAAAAGGTAAAGGCGGGCAATGTAAAGAATAGAGCTCGGAATATAAGGGGAGATCCGTGGGAGAACTAGAGTTACCGATATAACTCATTGAGTCGCGGAGCTCGAGTGGTAATAGACGGGGCATACTGTTCAAGGAACTGATGGTCGTTGCGGTCTCAAGGTGCTGGAGTGACGACCTAGTACTGAAAGCGCAGTGTTTTCAGACCCTGCACTAGGTGGACCGACAACATCAGGGAAGTCGCACGGTGTTACTGGATACAGGTGGCGCAAAGCCGAGTCATGTGGAAGTCTATACAGAAGAACTATATCCAGTCCAGTTGTTCGGTGCCTTTTGGGGGTTTTACTAAGGAACTCTGAAAAACATGGCCCAATTTCCTAAACAAATTATGATCTTTTATTTTATACTATTATATTATATATATATATATATATATATATATATATATATATATATTTTAGACAGCTATTTTCTCTCTCCCCTTTGCCACGGCTACCGCGCCCCTGTAAATTTAATGGTCATTAACTCCCATTTTTACGATTTAATTTAGGTATATTATTTCTTTTTTAACTTCAATGCATTTCTTTATTCGTAATAACTTATGATGTAAAATTTGAGAGGAAGCAAGGAATTGAATATTTCCATTTAGGTATGCTAGTGTAGTAAGCACCAAATACATCATGTATTCTAGTAACTAGTAAGATATTTTTTTTTTTTAATGGCTGTATCGTCTCTTAGCAGAATCTAGAATTTTATATAAATTGAAACACATTGAAAATAAATGCTGGTTAAAAATTAGACCTAACTTCGCGATATTTTTCTGTCGAACAAATTTCATTATTTTATGTTTCTACTCAGTATAGTCCCTTGGAAATATGATGTAATTTTTATCTGTTTTTTTTTTCGGACAATTAAAACTTGATCTACTGCTGTAAAAATCAAATCTACATCTGAAGATTTACCATTGCACGCGCTCTTAAAAGGCGCAAATGGCAAATGCAAATAGGCAAAATTTTTCCAATCAGACAGAATAATGATGCAGGTAAACAGAACCAGGTAAATTTCACCCGCATAGTGCCCGAGTTTGTCTACTTGTTATATAACGCGACGCGATGCCGGCTAGCCTTCGGACAGGTCGCTGCCGTTGCAGAACGTTCGAAAATCGCAGATAAAACTTTAAAGAACGGAATGAACGGAACGACCTCCCTGGCGCAGTGGTGAGCGCTCTGGTCTTATAACTGGGTGGTCTCGGGTTCAATTTCTGAATTGTCTCTGGTCTGGTCTGGTCTGGGAGGCTTTGGCCGTGGTTAGTTACCACTCTACCGTCAAAGATGTGCCGCTAAGCGATTTAGCATTCCGGCACGTTGGGGTGTAGAAACCGATTAGGGATATGGGTTGAATCTATACTGCCATACCCACTCCAAGTTAGCCCGCTACTTTGGAAAGGGTATGTTTTGACTATGATCTCACTTGATGGTAAGTGACGATACAGTCTAAGATGGTAGTGGGTTAATTAGTAAGGGGTATGGCAGTGTACATTCAACCTGTATCCCTAATCGGTTTCTACTCGCCATCGTGCCGAAACGCTAAATCACTTGGCGGCACGTCTTTGACAGTAGGGTGGTAATACTACACAGTAATATTTTAACTTATTTCATATTTAAAATATGTTCTTAATATTTTAACTTAGATAACACTTACAGTTACTTTTATTGTACCCGGCAGTGCTATATCCAGTCGAATGCCATCTTTGACCAACAACTTATTTAACTTGCACTTATTATGTTAGTGCTTAGATTGAACTTTAAGTTTGAAGGTAGCTTTAGTTGTTTCTCGACGGAACTAGGTGGCAATAGTACGAAGTGCTTATTGGTATCGTCATAGTATCTAATTATTTTTATTAGGATAAAGTCGATAGATACGTAATGGGTCCGCTACGATTACTATATCGAGGAGGTAGGGGGCTCTGGGGTTTTCTTAAATTTAGTGAGACAGTGCAAATAGGCGCGGTTGACTTTTCGAAATTAACGCTTGGGTTCAAAATTCTTTCATTAGCTAGTTGGTGTTACTTCTTTTGTTTCTAGTACGATTACCAATAGCGTATTAAATTTATTTTCCGCTTTTTTGTTGCTATTTGAATTGAGTTCTATAGCAATGGTTGCTCAAAACATACATTGTGATGTATTTTTAGCACATCTGACTTTGTGCCTGTAAGTACTGAAACATCATTTGCTTCAACGGTGAAGGAAAAGATCATGAATAAACTTGCATGTATGAAAGTTCTCCATAATGTTCTCAAACGTATATGTAAAGTCTGCAATTTGCATTGGGCGAAACTGAAAGAATGAAACAGAACCTTAAGTAAATAATTGTAAAAATTCATGCTTCTGGCAATAACTTTACTATTCAACAACATAAGTGTAAATTAAAAAATTTAAAACACCCCTAGGTTACCATTCTTTGGAAATAATCCAAAGTAACAGTACCTACACCCAAACAATCGCACCAGTGAAAGTTTATAAGACGGACTTTGGAAGTAATTACTTATATGGTACAAGAAAGGTGATAAAATATATGTAGGTAAAACACGCATATTTTGTCGTTACCGATGTCCAAATATTGGACGCACATATGCAATTTCAATTGCAATAACCTTTCAACCCACAAAACTTTGTCAAATTAAATACATACATAATCTTCAGGTACAGATTTGATTTTTGCTGTAGTAGATAAAATTTTAACTATCCGAAAAAACACAGGAAAAAATTAAATCATATTTCTAAGGAACGATACTGAGTAGAAACATAAAATAATGAAATTTCTTCCACAAAATAAAATCGCGAAGTTAGGTCTAATTTTTAACATATGTATTTGCATTTATTTTCATTGTGATGCACATTACAGAGCCAAAATTTTTATATAAAATTCCTATACAAATTACCAAGAGATGGATCAGCCATTTTTTAAAACAAATGAATATCTTACAAGTTATTATAATATATGATGTATTTGGCGCATCTGTCGCGTTTCACACGAGCTTTCGAGTATGTTTTATTCCATCTATCGCGGGGATTTTTTTCTAGCATGCTGCGCGCTGTTAAGGAAATCTTTCACTGTTCTTTAAGTTTATCTGGTAATTTATTATTTATCTGCGAATTTTCCGCGTACGGCACAATTTCGGCAAGTGGCCGGCAGTGGGCAGGTCTTGTTTGCATTCCGGCGCGGGTTCGTCGCCTCGCCCAAGGTTATACGCTCCCCGCGGTGCCTCGAGCCGCCGAGTGGCCAGCGCGCGGCTCGCGGCTCGCCGAGTTGACTGTACTGCCTCCGCGTCAAGGTTGAGGATTCTGTCTTCGTGCTTTTTGCGGACGCTCCTTGTACTTTTAGCCGACTTCAAAAATGGAGGAGATTCTCAATTCGTCGGAAACTTTTTTATTTTTTAACCGACTTCCAAAAAGGAGGAGTGTATCAATTCGGCCGGTATCTTTTTTTTTTTCTATGTATGTCCACCGATTACTCCGGGGTTTCTGAACCGATTCACGCGATTTTTTTTATGCATGTTCCCCGATTCGAATGACTCGAAGACGCCTGGACCGATTTGAAAAATTCTTTTTTTGTTTGAAAGGGTATACTTCCCAGGTGGTCTCATTATCATTAGGTCAAGATCTGATGATGGCATCCTGTAGAAATCAGGAAACTCTTCTTCACAATTGATACGTAGTGGCGTGGTAGTAGTGGCGTTTGAAGTCGGTTTTGTAAAAAGAATTTTTACGTTTATCTTGTAATACACTCGTATTATTTTGGAGTGGATGTGTTCACTACCAGGGATCACTATCAGGAGAGAGATTATAATCCAAACATAGATATATCCATTCGTGGCTCGATAACTTCGCAGTTTGTATGATTCGGAGGTAAGTACATAAAAAAATTGACAAGATTAGGTAACAGACGTGTACCCACCAAATTGCGACTTTAAAATTTCATATCAGTGTGATAATTTATGCGTAGTAGATGGAAATGTCTGTCTAGCACTTGTAAAAACTACGATAAATTACCTTATTGATAAACGGATATTTAAATAGACTAGTTGATTTGATTTACACCTAAGTAGGTACGTTGATGCTCAGAGTTGCAAACGTACATATGCGGTGCGTGAAACGATTTCAACTTTCTAAATTAAACTGTCTCTCTGTCTTTACTTTTTGGGGTATTTAAATCTTAATTGCGGCTCAATTAATAAGACATATTGAGGCGCGCATATATACCAAAATCAGTACATATTATATGTAGATAACTACGATTATGTTGTCATCATCACTTCACAAACATATATTTTTTATACATTGAAGGTTTGAAGAGAAATGTCATTTGCTATTTCATAGTAAATCTTCAATGGATAAATATATATGCCAGTGGTTTTCATTTTTATATAGGCGCTGAGTTACAGAATCAGAGGCAGGGCGCCATACGGCCACAGAGCATGATCCTGCGTCAACTGCATAATACAGCTGATCTGTCTGTCCATCTAATGGGGGGTCTACCAACGCTACGCCTCCCGGTGCGAGGTCGCCATTAAGTACCTTGGGGCCCAAACGCCCATTTGTCCGGCCTGTGCGCCGCCGCAGGTTAAACGTAGTATGTGTTATTCCAGACTATAATCTATCTCTATGCCTTTTAACCAAATCGATTGAGTGGTTGCGGCGTGATAGAGTAACAAACATCCATCCATCCATCCGCCCGTCCCTTCATCCATTTATAATATTAGTAGAAAATATTATTAGGATTAGGATTGTTTTTCCAGAATTTTACTATATGGGTGATTCTACGATAAGAGGTCCTAAGTCCATAGAGAATACGGCTACGGAGAAAAGTAGCTGTTTTTTCATTAAACACTTATATTACGATTTTTGTCCGATTTATTTATCTGTTCAGTAAGGGCAAGTCACTTTATGCATATTTTATTAAAAAATCAAAAAAATCAAAAAAGTCAAAAAATTCAAAAAATTCAAAAAATTCAAAAAAAGTCAAAAAAGACTTTTTTGACATTTTTGACGGTTTTTGACTTTTTGACTTTTTTTTACTTTTTTTTTACTTTTTTGACTTTTTTTGACTTTTTGTCTTTGTTGACTTTGTTGACTTTATTGACTTTGTTTGTTTGCACTAACCTTATCTCCCCTGGTCAACAAGTTTCTCTCCTGACATTTATCTTGCCAGGTGAAATATGGCAGGTGAGAGACGTTTTCATGATAAATTGTATTATTTTAATTGACATAAGAAGTTTTTCGGTACATTATGTATCACACTTTCACTAGTCCATCATTATTAAATTAGACCAGTAAATGCAAATAAATTGAATGAATAATATAACTTTTATGACTTGCCAGGTGAGAGACACAATGACCTCGCGAAACGACTACTTCGAATCAACGGTCGCAACAACTAACAAATGACGGCGCTCTTAACGGCTCACGTGTTTTGCATTACTAACTTCACGTCCGTAGATGATTTTGAGCAATTTTTGGAATATGGCCGTTTTATATTAGTGTTTGTAGTAGCGGAATGAAATTTTCTAGAGTAGATACCCAAAAACAGTGGGACAAAAGTAAAGTGTAAAATATATTGCAAATAAATAAATATTTTTCTATTTTTCCTTAACAATACTTAAATACATTTATTGAAATTTGTGTTTAACATACTTTAGTTTAATAACTGATACAAAAAAAATATGTATCGTTTCAAATTAAACTGAAAACGACAGAGGGACAGGCCAGGTTAGAGACATTTTTAGGCTTTATAAGGAATTTCAGAAAAATATACTTTAATTAGGCATTGAATCGTGATGTTATTTAATAAAGTACATTTAGGTGATGTGTTTCATTGCAAAAAATAACAACATATAAAGTAAAATTTTTATTTTAAACTGATTGCCGCACAAGTTACCTCTTATCGTAGAACTACCCATATACAAGAATGTAGCACTGACGTAGTCTTGATGTTCCTCGTTGACGGGTGAGGTCATACTTTATTACGCCCATTCTTCCATGACACGAATCACAATCACATACCAGTATCTCAGTACACTGAAATATATATATCAACATATATATATAAAATTCAAAGTCCTGACTGATTGACTGACTGACTGAGATATCAACGCACAGCCTAAACTATTGAAGTTAAAAACTTGAAATTTTTACAGTTGATTTCTTTCTTCATTATTCTAAATTCCACCCCTAAGGGGTTTAAATAGGGGATGGAAGTTTATATGAAACTCCGTCATTTTTCAAGCTGTTTCCATCAAAGTTGGTATTTGAGCTTTCAGTTAAAAATAAAGAAGTACGTGTGTCACAGTTTTTGAAAATTCCACCCCAAAACCTAATTCCACGCGGACGAAGTCGCGGGGGCAAGAGTCCAGACGCAAGATGTTAATTGTTTTAACGCCTATTGTTACCATATCATTACTATCGCTTGAGTAAGCGCTTTTTTCCACCGCTTGCTACCGAATACAATTTCACCCTCACCACCGGGATGCCTGGAGCACTTCGACCATCCGCTGATCTTTTTTTCATGCACTACCAAACTGTGGAACCAACTACCTTCGACGGTGTTCTCACTTAACTACAATTCATACCGGACCAACAAATTCCTGAAAAGCCGGCAACGCATTGGGGTGCCTCGCGTGCTACAAATGACTATGGGCGACGGTAACCACTTATCATCAGGTGACCCGCCTTTACGTTTGCTCCCTATGCCTATATTAAAAAAACTGGAGACCTCTCAGGCTTACAATGAAAGCCCCACTTGAATTCGGTGATCTATCTCCTCAGAAATAAAACAATTTGCTCGTAAAATATGCACAAATGTAAGCGCAAACAGGTGCAATTAAAGTTAGAATATTGGATGGAATGATACACAAGGGGCAACAAACTTTGCAATAACATTGTTCAGTGTGATAACATCTGGAGATGCTCCGGTTTCGGAGTGAAACGTAGATTGTATTTTGGAGGTTTTGTGTGGGCTTGCGTTGTTCCTGTATTTCTAATACTGCAAGAATGGCATTGTACTTACAACGCGAGAGGCAGGTTGTGCTTTTGTACCCAGAGTTTGTTGTCTCTTTTTTTTATAAAAAAATATTAGCCAAGCTGAACTTGACTTATATTCACCTCTCCCTTCCAAATAAGCGGTAAGCTTGTGCTACGACAATACGTAAAGTACGAAAATAGTGCAACGGGTGGGGTTCGCCGTTCGATCCTGCGACCTTTCAGTTTTCAGTCCGTCTTTTACCGTTGGGCTATCGAGGCTTAATAAAATTTGTCTCTGGTTGTAACTTGCACCATACAGATTTTTTCCGGTTTGGCGTAGTATGGGAAAAGAAGTTTGTATTCCTTGTGAAATAAAGACTTGATTTTTGGAACACAAATTATGTTCTTACAGAATGCTAAATCACTATGTATTTTAAATCTATGTGATTCATATATTTAGTGCAGTGCACACAAAAACAGGTGTCGAGAGTGTAGGTTTACCAGTTTATTGATATGCTCACTATCTTTGATCTGTTTTTATATTTGAGTCATAATAATTCTCGGCTTATTGAGTCATTTCGCGTACTCAAATGCTGAGATCTATAGAGCGTTCTCTGACTTAGCTCAGACTTTTTTTTTTTTTTTTAATTCTATGACAAGATGGCCCTTGACTGCGATTTCACCTGATGGTAAGTGACAATGCAGTCTAAGATGGTAGCGGGCTAACTTGGAAGGGGTATAGCAGTGTAAATTAAACCCATACCCCTAATCGGTTTCTACACGCCATCGTGCCGGAACGCTAAATCGCTTGGCGGCACGTTTTTGACGGTAGGGTGGTAACTAGCCACGGCCAAAGCCTCCCACCAGACCAGACCAGAGATAATTTAGAAATAATAAATTCCTAAATTGCCCCCGCCGGGAATCGAACCCGAGACCTCCCAGTTATACGACCACAGCGCTCACCACTGCGCCAGGGAGGTCGTCAAAAACTTAAGATAGAGTTAAAACATATGCTCAAAGAGTGCGGTCTATAGATTTCAGCCATAGTCTTTTTTTACCCTACTGAAGAAAGGTAATGTTTTACAAGCGTACTCGTATGGATGTGTGTATGTGTTATACAGATGTCTATTCCTTTGGCACAGCGCACAATCTGTAGTAAAAGCGGTTTGAAGGATTTTAACATATGAGGTGCCATTAGATTGGTCTTAATTGTAGAAGTAACTAACACAGGGTGTTAAAATTTAAAATGACGTCCGCTCAAGAAAAGCAATTAAAATTTATTATACATAGCTTTCATAGAATTAGGAAGTCCTAATTGATCTATTTCCACGAACACTGGCACAAAATAGAGGTTCGCGGGTATTTTTGGCTAACGAACATTACTGGATTAGTACAAGTAAGGGCATCATCCTAATCTTCACTCTCACTGTTTCCCCGTACATTTTCCCAGGGTGATCACGCCCTAAGTGTGCTAACTTTACCCTACAGCCATGGTCTTATTCCGTCAGCGTCGCAATCCTTCCTTATCAATATAATTATGCGAAAGTGTGTTTATTTGTTGGTTTGTCCTTCAACAACGCTGCAAGAAAGCTACGGATCGACGTGATTTTTTGCATTGTTACGGACTTGGAGAGTGATATTGGCTACTTTTATCCCGTAAAATCCTTCGATTTTCTCTCGGGAGTTCTCGCGGGAGTTCGATTTTCTCTCGGGAGTTCTCGGGAGTTCTTCGAGTTCTCGCGGGATTTTAAAAACTAAATCCACGCGGAAGAAGTCGCGGGCATTAGCTAGTTTGATAATTACAAGTACCTAGATCAGCTACCGGCCCTGCAAATTTGGATATGTATGTATTTGTTCAGAACCTCGTGATCTACAGCCGAATAAGCTAGCCACTGGACCATCGGGGTAGTTGAAAAGCAGTAGAACTCTTTCAACCCGTTATCTCTGCGACAGATTGTGTAGTTTCTGGCACGCGCCTTGTGTCAGTAACCTGTCCAGTCTAGCTTTCCCGCGTGCGAGTATAATTAGCACCAGACGTTCACTTATTGTCTACTCTTTAACAGTTTAAGAGCGACAACACGCTGCCGATATGTCGCGCTACAAAATGATGTAAAATGCACGCCATGAAATCGCAATGAAGCAATTTAATTTTCTAAAAGCCAATTTATAAAAGAAAAACCCTTTGATTTTAGTAAAATTTAAATATATAAAAAAAATATATATTAAAAAGATAGTAACGCAACGGGCGGTACAATTTAAGCACTCAGTTCGAATGGTGTGCACATCGGCACGATGTCACAGTGCGTATGCTGGTGGCCCTGAATAGAATACATAAATTGTTACTAACACAATATGGACTTTAAGTCTGAAATAAATAATAATAATTATTATTATTATTTATCAGTGCTTAGTAATGCTGAGTGCGCCCTATTGTTAAGTGTTACTTCTAAGTGTTGCGATTAGGCGTAAGTTTTTACATTTACACACATTGTTAAATCTATCAAAAATGAAAACAAGAAAGCTTTTGCAAGCAAAATGATCTATGTATTTTATAGAGTTCTAGCAGCTGTTACTACGAGGCGACACGACAAAAAGTTGTACAACAAAAATCGGTTAGTGAGATTTTACAAGTTGGTGCGTTAACTCATTTGGCTTCGGTTACAAGGTTTTTTTACCATTTCCATGAAAGGTTGTCGAACTAACTTTCAGCTAGTCATATGTTGCTCCATATATGAATGTGCGATAGTACGATTTATGAACAGCTCTTTGCGTCTATCTGGATCTAGGTAGGTAATTGGCAACTGTATCGAATCGTCCGACACGGTTCCTACTACATATACTATATATACAAATACTATATATATGTTCCTTTCAATCACACGAGCAAAACTTCTGAGTGCCGTACAAAATATATGACCTATTTTGATTGATTTGATTTTAGATTTTCACGGCACACTCACACAGAATAAAGCATAATATTTTTACTATATTTAACGTTATTTTGTATTAGTAGGTCGTTAATGTAATACACAGGTTTTATTCAAATATATTCAAATAAACTGTTTTTTTTTATACTTAGTGAACTATGTCTAGAACTTTTGCGTTCTTATCGTTGTACTTATGTGTAATTTATTATTTATTGAGTGTAGTCTTTGTCTTGCTTATGTACATAATAATTTATAACTTCGATTTAAATCTATGGACAAAAACTAATTAGAACTGCTACGTTGATAAACTAATCAATACCTGGTTTCATCATTATCATTAGCAACGATCAACGGCTCACTACAGAGCGCAGGTGTCCTCTCAAAAAAGGCTTAAATCTATAGCCCACAACGCTAGCCCAGTCAAAATTGGTGTATATCGTACCGTTCCGTAGAACAAAGTCTCATCTGCTAAATTCACAATTTGAAATTGGAGCCTTAAAAGTCAAATCTGCAAGGCTCAAATTTCAAGTTATGAATTTAGTAGATGAGACTTTGTTCTACGGAACGGTCAAAATGATGCGTGATATCTGGTTAAACTGCCTCCTTGGTCTAGCTAGTTGTTAGCCTATAGGACTTCGATGAGGAGGTCCCGTGTTCGATTCCCGTGTGGGGCCAAAAACCTATTGGGTTTTTCTGTCTCAGTACTAGGCCGGAGTTAGGAAGTGGGTGGAGCGTCACGCCCGTGCCTTGCAGAGCACGTAAAGCCGTCGGTCCTGGGCCTGATCTCTCTCTCCGTTCGTTTCGGATTTCCGTCGCGTCGGACTAGGATAGTGAGGGAATAGAGAGTGCACCTGTGTTTGTGCACACACTTGTGCACTGTAATATCACCCGCGCAGATGCCTTATCTCCGTGGAGATTGGCCGCCGTGGCCGAATTCGGTAAGTAGGACTTTTTTTTACTGCTAGATGTCGCTAACAGTTGCCCATAAAACTGATTGAAAAAGTAGATACCTACATATCACTAATTTCGTGGCTGACGTGTGGTTCAATTTGGCCGTAGTGTAACGGTTAACACACTCAGGGCGCGATTCCCGAGAGTTGAGAGGGGGTTCGAATTCTGCCGGCCTCGGAATTTTTGATTTGTATTTTTAAATGTATTAGGATATTACGATAGGACTCTTATTATGTGATTAATACGATACCTCTTGTTTACCATGACTTTTTTTTTATTCGATGACAAGATAGCCCTTGACTTCAAACCCACTGTCTGCTATTCGCACCGTACCACTGCGTCAGAGAGGTCGACGGCTGAGCAAACTGCCGTGACGGCTAGACCGCGACGATATATGTTACAATTTTTGACACTGTATCGTATACGAACATCAGTCCACACGTCTAGTCTAGACAATGAAAAAAAAACCTGAAAAAAAGTAATGGTCGGACAGTTTGGTTGCTAAGCAATGCGTACCTAGTTTTTACGGTCGAAGAAGTCGAAGAACATCAAAAACCATGTCAGAATCAGAATCAGAAAAATCTTTATTGGCAGCTATAAACACACAGAAGTACAAAATAAATCAAACTAAAAACACAGCTATGATAGGTATTAGATATCGTTACTTTGTACAGCAGTGCAACGCTACCAAAAGGTTAGTCACTCAGCTTGTGTGTGTGTGTGTTTATGTCCTCCTGGTGGGGAAGAGGGAGTGTACAATATTACGCCATTCCATTATTTTATACTAATATAGTATATAATACGAAATACCTACGTTTCTGAAAAGGAGAGATTGATAGGAGCTGTTTTTTAAGGTGAAACCGATGGTTTCCTTCGGGATTTTTAAAAACTAAATGCGGACAAAGTCACGAGCTACAGCTAGTTTTATATCAAAAGAAAAAAATATAAATCTACTAGTTGATGCTCGCGGTTTCGCTCGCATGGATTTAAATAAAAATCCCGCGGGATCTTGATTTCAGGGATAAAAACCCTATGTCTCTCTCCCGGTCCTCAACTATACCCATGCAAAAAATCTCGTCGATCCGTTGCTTTATTGTGGCGTGATTGAAGGACAAACCAACAAACTAACAAACAAACACACTTTCACATTTATAATCGGTACTACATTTCTAGGTATTACAAATTAATTCTTCAATATTTATTAATACGATGTTGAATTTCCGTATATTGTCAAAATATGTAACAATAGTTACACTAGGGTTGTCAATGGTTCCGTTTTCCGAATATGATATGACAGGCAGAAGCCCACTATTTCGTCCGCATGGATTTAAGTTTTTTAAGAATTCCATGGGAACTAGGAACTCTTTGACTTAACGAAAGAAAATGGTTTCATCACCGAAATACTTACAAGCTTTAAAGCCTCAATAGGCCAACAGTTAAAGGAGCGGACTGAAAATTGAAAGGTCACAGGTTCGATCCCCACGCGTTGCACTATTGTCGTACCCACTCCTAACACAAGCTTTCCGCTTATTCGGAGGGGAGAGTAGAATATAAGTTAAGTTCAGCTTGACTAATATTCCTTTTAATAAAACAAAAAAAGGTAAAAAAGGATTCCGATGAATTGAGAACCTCCTTTTTTGGAAGTCGGTTAAAAAGTGACAAAACATGTAAGATAGCACTTTTGAGTTATCATTAACTTGTATTGACAATTGACAACCCTAAGCTACACAGTTAATTAATTCTTAATTCACCATTTACCTATTATATTCGTTACCTTGAATTCACGCCCTTCAGCATAGGTAAATTAAACGATTTGCCTCGGTTCTTAACTACTATGAAATATTATAGGTACTTACCTATTATGCCAAAAATAATTTTTTAGCTTTGCAATCATAATTATTTTTCACGTTACACCCACAATGTTTCGCAGAAAATCATTCAGATATTTCCACAAATTCAGACCACAAAAAACGCGTAAAGAATTTGAGTAATAATTTCAACATAAAGAGCTTATTTCAAAATTGGAAAGTATGTAAAAAGACGCTTTTATTTATTAAGAAATTATAATCGTGATTTCAAATTAAATATGTACTAGCTTATATTCCCTGCCACGTGTATAATTTAAATACCTTCAAGGTATTTTCTAGGCAAGCGCGTTCGTACCTAAACCTCATCGGTGTTTTCTCCCGCCATCTATTAAAGTAATAATTATACAAACCTTCTTCTTCTTCAACTTATGGACGTCCACTGCTGGACATAAGTCTCTTGCATGGACCTCCACAGACCTCGGTCTTGCGCCGCCTGGATCCAGCGACTCCCTGCGACTAGTTTATACTAACCTACCTATACAAAATTACCAACTTTGATTTTTTAATTTTTCAGCTGTTCTTATGATTTTTCCTATGTTTTTCATTTTTAAACCAATTAGATTATCGTCAAGCGCCAGCCTATCTCACAATAAAAAAAAAAAACAATGATACTACATATTATAAACAGTGATTTGCTTGTAAACATAATACAGTTTGTCTATGGTGTCTTCTAACAATTGGATGTTTGAATTGCTTTACACTTGATCGAATTCGGAGATACCACGAGTCACTGTGGGGAATGAGAAAAAATTGTATTGGAGTAAGTAACTGTGGCCATAAAAACTGTGATGGCAGCATTTGTTGGTATAAAGTACTGGCAACTGGCTATACACAAAGGCGTTTACTACAAAGAAAGAGCTTTACAGCAAATAATAAGTCAATTCACTTATTCGTGTCAATCCAAGTGCAAAGAAAGTTTTTCGGGATAGAATAAAGATGATCAAAAATTGGTGAAATTTTTGGAACGTCACATCACTTATTCACCGAAAATCTGTAAATTTTAGGGAACTCCTGGGTCTTTAAGAGCTATTTATTTCTAAAATCTAGGTTTCGGTGACGTGTTAAGCTTATCAGCTTTAGGTTAGGTAGAGTAGGTACGTTTCTCCTATTTTGAAACTATACTTTGCTTTCCAAAGATTTCGAAGCAATAATGATTTTTTAGTGATACAGTGCAGGTAATTTACAGCTACAATGATAGATATTTTGTTCTATAATTTGTATTTATTTATTTTGAAATCACAGAAAAGCACTTCAATTTTATTTATTTGTATTCGTATTATAGATAAATTTGTAAAGATGTAGATAAGTTTACTATTACCATATTCATAACTTTGTATGGCTATTAATGATTCAAAATCCGTGTTGAATCAACTTTTTGTTTCAACTCACCATGATATCAAAACTAATTAGTTACCGAACTTAATTTTTACTTTTAATAATAATTATATATCTCAAGTCCAGTCTGCATCAGATAAGAATCTCCATATGGAAAATATAGAGCGTTTTCCTCTAAAATAATACAACGATTGCTTACTTTTAGATTTACTGGGCAATAAAAATTAATGGCCCAGGACTTTACTCATAAATTATGAAAGTGATCATTATTACGTAAGTTAATTAACCCTATACTTTTAGTTGTAATTAAGTTGTCCGGTTTATTATTATAACCATATCAGTAACCTATGGTATTTAATAGAGGTTAAATTGTCGGTTATTATGAGTATCATAGGAGTGAATCTTGGGTGGATCGCCTAAGTCTCGACTCTCGGCATAGGAAGTAGTAACAGTTCCGAGACCAACTAGAGTTTATGTACTGTGTTACTTTTGTATTATTTTTAAGGCCCGTAAAACAGAAGCAACTAATCGATTGAAAGCATTCAAAATGTGGTTATATCGGAGAATAGGTACTCAAGATTCACTGGAAAAGCGTCACATCGAACATTAAGATACTTGAATTAGTTAACAAAAAGAGAGAACTCATGTCAACCATCTTGCGCAGAAAATTCATTTTCTTTGGCTACTTGCAGAGGGGAGCCCAATTCTTATTCCCAAGATTAGTGTTGGAAAGAAGAATTGTGAGGGAGTGGACTGGGCTTAGCTATTCTAAATTGAAGGAAGCGGCCTTGAATAGAGAAGCTTTTCGCATGCTGACTGCTGCTGAAAAAGTTATTGAGTTTTTCTGTCAAAAAATTCTTAAGAGCATCCCGGAGTTGGGAAATTTGCGGTGTTACACTCCCGAACTATTACCTAATCTAGCCCCCCGTAGAGAGAACCGAACCAGAGCTTAACCGAAGGCTACTATTTTTATTCCGGAAATTACCGAGTTACCATATTACAAACTAAATCTACGCGGATTAAGTTGGCGACATCAGCTGGTCTTCTAATAGTCCCGTCAGACATTCATCAATCAATCAGTAAAGAAAGTTTTGACTCAGTAAAGATTAAAGTCTAGAAAGGACCTATGGCAGCAAATTCCGACGTAACACGTAATGTATTAATGCTTAATCTAATAGAGGCGGTGACCTCGCTAGGTCGCTGGCATGTTGTGATGTCACTAGAGTTAATGCGCAAATATTCCGGTGCCCGACACAGGGCTGTCAAAGGAAAACGTTCGCAAAGAGGCAAACACCAACTTGATTTAAATGTGCCAAAAATCCGCCAAAAAATAACCGTGGTGCGATTCTCTAAAAATGATTGCTCCACGTGTGACGATTGCAATCGCCTCTAATTGGCCGATACTCGCTCGCTATTGGCTAAAATGCATTGTTGCAGAAAGAACGCGATTTTAGTCAATCACTACAATTGAGACTGTAGCAATGGAAGTAGCATTTTCAGAATCGTTGTGCTTTATGTGGCAAAACGTGTCGCTGGCGCTGCACAACGTCGCTTCTACAGGCGCAGAAACAACGCAGAAACAACGCAACACCTACACACAAAACCACACACTCTTCGAAACACTCTACGTGTGTACGTTTCGCTCCGATACCAGCCTGTTCAGGAGATGTTGACTCAACAATGCACGATTACAATTATTGCAATCTAATGTGTGGGTCTCAACCTTATATCAATGTTGTCTTTGGTAAATAAATATTTTTTATTTCTTTCATTTGTTTTGTTGAGGCAAGGGGCCGGACTGAAATCCGAAAGGTCGATTGTCAATGTTCCACTGCTAACGCTTAATTAGGAGGTGAAAGAGAGAGGGAGGCTCATGTATGACATGGCAAAAAAATTGTTTGCTACTAGCTTTTATAGTAATAATAGTCATCCTACTATCCTACTAATATTATAAATGTGAAAGTGTGGATGTTTGGATGTTTGGATGTTTAGATGTTTGGATGTTTGTTACTCAATCACGTCGCAACGACTCAACCGATTTGGCTGAAATTTGGCACAGAGGTAGATTATAGTCTGGAATAACACATAGGCTACTTTTTATCCCGGAAAATAACAGAGTTCCCGCGGGAATTAAAAAAACCTTAATTCACGCGAACGAAGTCGCGGGCATCAACTAGTAGTTAATAAAATTAAATAGGGTGTTATGAATATGTTATCGTCCCAATTTAAAGTTTTTTGCGGCTTTCTAACTTTGAAGTTTGAAGTAGTTTTTAAAAATTACCATCCCGAAACTACTAAAAAGATATGCATATGAGTCAATTTCCACAATCATGAGTACTGGCAAAGCAGAAAATATCCATAATGGTTATGCGAATTGATCGCATAAAAGAAGATGACCCGTTAGTCATAGCAATGAATGTCGTAAAACTTATACCGAAACCTAGAGCTTGAACTCCTACGATCTCTTTCTAAATTTTTTTTTATGTATTCCCCACTTTACTCTGCAATATTTTATGCGTGAAACACGATTTTGCGTTAATAGTAAAGTTCATACTTTACATGGTATATAGTAGAAGCACTTTTGGAGTTTTTGTGCCCAAATCGTTGTCAGCCCTATGTGTTTCGGATTCTTTTCATGTGATGAAATGACGCGATGCTAAATGGTATTTCACACTCCATGCGTTAGATTTGTGTGCCTGTGTACCGAGTCTAGAATAAACTGTCTAGTGTGATTTAGTCTAGACATGATATATCTTTACTGTTTTCTTCAAATGTAGCTTTTGTTTTGTTTAAATTTTGCACTTATTTCTGGTTAGATATTTTTACAATTGTACATACATCCGAAAAACGTTACCCTCCTTCCTGAGCAGTTAGCTAAAACAGCTGAAGAAAAGCCCATCCTTACGAAGCCGGAGTACCTAAGTTAGCCGGAGAAACGAGCATTGAGTAGTCAGCGGGGTCCCAATTCCTCAGCAACTTACAACAGATATAGTGTGTTTGGGCTCATCAAAATGGTATTAACTCTCAATAAGTAGATGTTAGATAGATAATGATCAATGGATAGAGCTGAAAACTGGGTAACAGAATGTCAGGTATATCTTCTATCTTCTATATATATATATAAAATTCAAATTCCTGACTGACTGACTGACTGAGATATCAACGCACAGCCTAAACTACTGAAGTTAGAAACTTGAAATTTTTACAGTTGGTTCCTTTTATGACGTAGGCGTACACTAAGAAAGGATTATTGGAAATTCCAGCCCTAAGGGGTTTAAATAGGGGTTGTAAGTTTATATGAAACTCCGTCATTTTTCAAGCTGTTTCATTCAAAGTTGGTATTTGAGCTTTCAGTTAAAAATAAAAAAGTACGTGTGTCACAGTTTTTGAAAATTCCACCCCATAATTTAATTCCACGCGGACGAAGTCGCGGGGGCAAAAGCTAGTCGTACATATTCCGGCCATAGATACACATGTCGGGGGCGTTTTAAATTATTTTACACTTATTGCAATACTCCACTTACATTATTTGAGGTGATACCTACTCAACAGCTGCAGGACATAGCCTTAAAACCTAACTCCTAGCGGACGAAACTGTTGAATATACGAGTATTTCGCATTGGAAACAACACTTCGCCTCTATTAGGAAATCAATTAGAATTAGATCTGAAGTTACCCACTCGGCTCCCGGATCACGTACTGTGTAATCACGAATTTGGTGTGCAATTATGGTAATCCGATCGCGACACGGTGACCGATTGTAGTTGCCGCCGCTAATTATCCGCAAGCCATTGTTAATGGGCCGTGTAATGTGAGTGTAAATCATTTATGGGTGCATTTTTGGAGCATTCACCATACTAGCTGATGCCCGCGACTTTGTCCATTTGAGGTTCTTTAATTCCTGCGGAAACTCTTTAATTTTTCGGAATAAAATGTTTTAATTCTTTCACATTTATAATATTAGTGGGACTTACCTACCTTCAAGGCAAGACTGAATAAGCATCTTCTAAGCAAAAGCGCTGTTTAGGCAAATACTTCAACGCTGAGAACGGGCATAATTTCGCCTGTATCCAGCGGTTCCTTGTGCCTCGTCTCGTCGTCAGTCCAGTAGGAGGTCCAAACCTGTGCTTTCCGGTGCGGCGTTACCACTCCAGCATTTTATGGCTGAAATCTATAGACCGCACTCTCACTCAACTCAGACTCAAGACAGAGTTAAAACGAGACAGATTTATGTCCGAGCATATTTGTGTCTCATTTAAACCTCTATCTTCAGTCTGAGCTAAACCAGAGCACGCTCTATAGATCTCAGCATGAACCCCCAATGACCATCAGTTCTTCGAACTATGCACTATATCCTGTATCGCTATAATGCTATGATATCCGTTAACCTCAATTAATATACCACAGCTACCAGCAGTTGAGGCGTTGAAATGAAATGGAAACATTTAATAACATTTACAACGTCATATTTATCTCGATAGCAATCCATTAGAGCTGACAAATCGCCCGAGTAACACGAGTTGCATTTGCTTGTAATAGTTTGTAATTATGCTGTTAATGATAAAGGAGGAAGCCTTTTGATTTATACGACTGTTTGACCTGGAAGTGTCGGCACAGCTCTATCAGTTTTCTCTTGATTGCGTAATTTGTCTACTACTATTGTAAGAATAATTGTGGTTGTTTAAATTTTATTAAACGGTCTTACGACTAAATATGTGTGCAAGCTTTAAATTAATAATGTATTTTTTAAACCATTTTACATTAGCGGGATTATTTTAATGGAGCCGTAAAATAAGATTTGATTGTTTTTCATTAGCGGGATGTAAAATATAGCATAATCGAAGCCAATTAAACTGATGAAAAAAAAAAATCGTCAGTTTCAGTTTCGATTATTTAGGTAGGGGCCGTCGATTTATCATTCCATATTATGATTCAATGGCGCGATTCTCAAAAAGTGATTGCTACAGAGTGACGATTGCAATCACACTTGCAATAGCAATAGCAACAATGCAGTTTAACCAATAGCTTAAACTGCATTATTGGAGAAAGAACACGATGAATTCAGGCACAGGCAATCACCACAATTGAGACTGTAGCAATGGTTGCAGTTTTTACAGAATCGGCCTGCGGATTTCCAATACAAAAGCTGTCAGTCTGATTTATTAATCAAGTACTTTTTTTAGTAAGTCGTTAACTAATGTCGTTCATTTCGCCTGTTCATCTTAGCGAACAAATATCACACCAGTTTGGCGAAGCCCTTTGGACAATAAAATAAAATAGGTATGTAGTAACTCCATCTTTTGATGTTTGAAGGGGACACCTGTGCGTATGGGAATAACAGAATACTCTAACTTATGATATGACCTATAATTTTGGGGGTCGCTCCATAGGGGAGAAGATTGCACCAATATTGCCATTCGAATTTATTGGGTTTGTCTTGCTTTGCACATATGATGAGCCAATATTTACTCGTATTTTGTTTTTTTGTGTAGCATGATTTCGGAATATTGTTGTATTTTATTTGCGCTATTTTTCAGTGACTTAAGTTTTCGCGCTTGTTCTTATTTGATGGCATGTCAGATCACTGGTTGAACCGAGTAATAATTATTTGCCTCTGACGGTTGTTGCGCTTTAAAATAAAATAAATAAATATATGACGGTTTTTTGATTCACCTTTGCTTGCTTTCATGAAAAACGCCAATTTTAGTTTTGCTATTTTTTCCATTAAATCAGAAAATATAACTAACTTAATTAATATATAAAAAATATAAATAACTTAAATTGCCACATTTTTCTTTAGAGTATAATCAAGAGTCTTTAGACGTAATATCTGGACAGACTAATTAATTACCTGCGTTAGACAAGTCGTCTATAGTTTATGAATTTGAGTACTATCTCTATGTACTGTAATGACGTTCGGTCTTTGTTGTCATAAAACCAAAAAATGTGAACGACCTTCCGAAGGCAAAGTAACTCATCACGTATTGTAATAAGTAATAGGTGATTGTCAGTCGAACGGCCTTATCGGTCAACTAACCTCGACGTAGAGCACACATGTCTAGGAGTGGCTGTTAGTGAATCTTCAGCCGTCAGATGTAAGAATGCGCGAGAAACATTCTGCCTTTGTCATTATCACCCAAAATCCACTGTTGTGCATGGGACTCGTTTAAATAGCGCCAACCTTGCTTATCATCGGCCTTTCGCATACGAAACCTGCCACTTTCTGAATGTCATCCGTTTATGTCTCCGTTTGCCGAGACGCGGTCTCCTCGAAGACCTGACGACTCCAACGGCCATCGTTCTTCCGACACATGTGACCAGGCCACTAACACTACGTGCTAGTTAGAGCTACGTCGTTACTACGTTACTACGTGTAATTCACCAAAGAATTAAAGTAACCGATACTTTAATTCTTTGGTGAATTACGTCGTTACGGACTTTATCTCTAGCTCTATAAGCTCTCTTTCCATAACACGCTAGTCGACTAAGTTTGTAGACTAACCTCACTGCCACTGACCACGTTTCAGCATCGTAAGTCATCACAAACTTCAATATAACTTGATCAGATTTCAAGTCTACGTCCCAAAACCAAAATCAAATCCATTCCTACTAAAAATCGACGATCTACGAACTTCAATATTGTACAATGGACATCCTGTATTTTATAAAAAAATTGGCACTATTGTCTACTCTCAACAAGATTATGAGTTATGGTGAATGTACCTTGCGGAATTTAGAATTATGGGGCGTAGCAACAACGCGGGGGAGAAACTTCGCGCGACGTCGTAGGCGGCCTGCCCTAGTATAGTTTATAGTTAGTGCTGTTAAAATCTCAATCGGGATCGATGCCCAAAATTAATACTTGAAAGAAAAGTTAATCAAATTCAAATTTGTTTATTTCGTGTAAGGCAACCTGTGGCTTTTATGAAAAGTCGAGACTCTACACCAGTTTGGAAAGCAGATTCTGCTGAGAAGAGCCAGCAAGAAACTCGGCAGCTCTTTTCAAAACAAGGTGTTACAATATTTTTATATAGCAATTGCAATGTCATAAGTTATTTTATAACACTATCTTGTGGACAGATGGAGTGAACCCAACTTTGTCATTAAAAGAAATTCACTAATTTTGTATTAAACTCGGCTTAATAAATGTGTTTTAAAATTAGGAAAATATTCCTTTAAAAGAAAAGTAGATTAGTTCCATAGATCTCCACTCTCACATTTGTTAGCAAACGGCACCAAAATGGTGATATTCGATGTTTTTATTTCGTCATCTACATCTTTTCCAGTGTTTAATAATATAATAGGGGTCAGTGACTATATCTACTCACATATATCTATCTCTCTCTGTTGCTAGTTGACATAACGCCAAGAAACTAAACGATATCTAATGACAGACCTACGGAAGGGTTCACAGACGGTTAATTATCAAATTAACCTCAATGGGACGTGTTTTAAAAATGACTATTTATAAAATTGGCATACATCGCCCATAGTTTCTCATCTTTGAATTATAATGACATTCTAATTTAGTGCTATCCTGTATACAAGACAAATTATTAAGGGCTTTATTATTTACTTTTTATATACGAAAGTAATAAGTATGTTTTGTAGACATAGATGACTATGATAAAATATAAATAAGATTATATATTTATTTAAATTACATATTAAATTGTATGTATTGTAAAATTGATAAAATTCAGATAGAGCTTGTCTAAACTGAAATGACGCGCCCCACTACTTTTACGCACACAAGAAACTATCTACTGTCACAACTAATTATGTAGTGGGGCGCGTCATTTCAGCTTAGACAAGCGCCTTTTCATGGTTCGATCGACGAAGTGAGCGACGACCTTTAGTGTGGATGTAGCGGATGTAGCATAGGAATAGCTACGAAGTCAACAAACACCATAATTTGTTTACAAGCGCCAAGGCCGCGCGGGCGGCAGGTGGCGGCCACAATGGCGGGTCAGGAGTCAAGCGGTTTCACTCTCGATGCGCCCGCGCATGCGCCGGAGACGCGGTTCACCGGACGCGACGCTTACGGCATTTTGTTTTGTTTGTGCCTTTGTTTTTAACCCCTGACGCAAAAACGACGGGGTGTTATAACGGGTGTGTGTGTGTGTCTACCAGTGGCATCGTAGCAGCCGAAGGGATGAACCGATTTTGATTTTGTTTTTTTTGTTTGAGCTGAATTAGTGAAGAGTGTTCTTGGCTGTGTTTGATGAAAATCGGCGGATTACAATATATTTTTTCACAATTCCATGTGGGTATCAGGTGGAAGGGCTTGACTAGTAGAATACTATACATTATGATTTTCAAATCCAAGATGGCCGCCACCACAAAATAATGAATTACGTATTATTTTTTTTTAATTTCACATATCGGGGATGTTGTTCAATTTACACTTGTTGGATTTTGAGTTCAGCAGGGTGAGCAAGGGCTGGAGACAAAAAATGTATTCTCGATTTTATCCACTGACAAGAGATAAAATTATCATCTCTCTATGCTAAAGCATGACGACATAGGGGAAAGGAGAAGAATATTCCTATAAGTATATCCACTGTGATCGTTTCGCCCTTGCTCGACGGATAGATAAAACTGAGCGGGGATAATTATTTTATTCTTTCTCCGTGGATAATATGTCCCCTGCCAATGCTCACGCTGCTGGGTGTCTACCACCAATGTTTAAAACAGTATTACTTCTATACTAGTTGATGCCCGCGACTACGTCCGCTTTCCGTGCGAACTCTGATTTTCCGGGTTAAAAATTAGCCTTTGCCACTCTCCAGGTCCTCAATTATACTCATGCAAGAAATCGCGTCGATCCATAGCTCTGTATATTTTTATCTCACCACCAGATTTCACACGTCAAACAGCAGACTGACAATCGCCGTCCCCGAAGAATAACTTGGTAATCGCTATAGTGCAATATGGCGATTACCATTTTATTCTCCGAGGACGGTGATATTACATTTATTTCACTAGATTACTATTTTCCGCGTTCACAGTAAAAAGCGTGTGACAGTTCCCACGTTTTCCACTTTCGCGCTTACTACATATAATGATTACATAAATAATCTAATATGTATAATGCATAAGTAATACTATGTTTATGGTGTAATATGTGTGATATGACTGATATATCATATTGATAACATATTAACTGTGCCGTGACGTAAGATTGATCACGCCACCAATTAAGTCAATGATATATAATTCTTTGGATATATATAAATACTCGTAGATCGAGCTCCCTATAGCGCAGTGTTGAGCGCTAAGATCTTATAAATGGAAGGTTTCCAGTTCGATTCACTTTAACAGAATACTAGAACTAGATGAGTAATGTTTAATATTGTATTTAAGTAGATTTTCTATTGACAAACTGTCAGGACACCCAATTTATTCCTCGGTTAAACTTAACTCGACATTTGTGAAATCGGCAGTCGGCAAAGTACGTACTACTTATCGTAAAAAAACCATTTCTTGACGTCATAGTTTTAATTAATTCTGTCTGCGAAATACCATTATCTAAATATATAAAAGGCAAAGGTGACTGACTGACTGACTGACTGACTGACTGACTGACTGACTGACTGACTGACTGACTGACTGACTGACTGATCTATCAACGCACAGCTCTAACCACTGGACCGATTGAGCTGAAATTTGGCATACAGGTAGCTGTTAGGACGTAGACATCCGCTAAGAAAGGATTTTGGAAAATTTCAACCCCAAGAGGGTTAAATAGGGGGTTAAAAAATCGAACCTAACGTGAGCGAAGCCGCGGGTTAAAGCTAGTGTTATATAAATTATATAATTGAATGAACAAATTTAAAACAATGTAAGTATGTACCTATACTTATATGTCCTATGCAAATTGTATGATAAAATAAATTAATAGACGCCTGGTCTGGAGTTGATTATGATACATCGTAATGTTGTGTTAATTTATTATTTAATTAGTAAGTTTTAGCAATTTGTTAAAAATATTGGTGTTAAATATTTAACCATATTATCTGGGCCTAAACTACCAAAGCAGTATTATTTCAATTTCTTTTTGTGATGTCATGTAATGACCTTAAAGTAATTACGTAGATTTTACTTTAAGATTGAGATTGTATGTATGACATGTAAAAACAAAATTGAAATAATACTTCTTTAAGCATTGGTAATAGGTATAGGCCCTGTACCTCACAGTGGCATATACCTTGTTTAAAATGAACGTGGAAAAAATTCCCAGCTTTATCAGCGGTCCAAAAACAAATCGTTCCTACATTGGGAACATAGCAAAAAACATCTTTGTATTATCCAGTTATTTTTCTGTTGCCTTGATTGATTCGCAATCTATGGATGGTGTGGTTTTGCTTTTTCTACATTTCAAATATCACATTTTCAACAAGGAACCTGCTTCATCAAACCAACGATAAACACATTTACGCGTCTTTTCCTTCTTCTTCTTCTTCTTCTCAACTGATAGACGCTGAACAAATGCATGGATTTCGACAGATCTCAGTCTTGCGCCGCCTATATCCAGCGGCTCCCTGCCACTCGTCGGATGTCGTTGCTCCACCTTGAGGGGGGGGTCTGCCAACACTGCTCTTCCAGATGCTTCATTTGCGCATTTCATGTGACTACTCTCAGTTTCTGTCGTGTAACCGAAATTGTGTTGCGCCCAAATTCCGCTCCTTCCCACTTCCGACAAACTAATCTTCAACATGACGCAATACGCGAACTTTGTTTGATAAGCTAGGGTTGACACTTTGCAGTGCCACCTAAAACAGATATTATTTCTACACTTTTTTTATACATTATTATAGGCACAAACTTGACCACTATCGCACCTGATGGAAAGTGATGATGGTGTCTAAAGTGTAACGAGTTTGCCTAGAAGATGCCTAGCCACTCTTGTTTTAAAGATACCCAAATTGTACGTGTTAGGAAACACAGATGTTGGAAGAGCGTTCCAGACCCTAGCCGTGCGGATCAGGTTTAGTGCTTTATTTTTTTATAAAACTTTTTTCTATGTCGTCAGTCTACCTGATGAGGGTCTGCCAATGTGCTTTGTGGTGCGAGGTTGCCATTCCAGCACATTGGGACTCATCGAAGTTAGCCACTTCAATGAGACACTTCAACTTGGCGTCTTAGGCGATGACTCTGGTTCTACGGATCTTCTCTTCTCTGTGTTGATCTCGCAGGTCTCTCCCAGCACAGCTTTCTCTATGACCCGCTGATTAACCTTGAGTCTCTTTATGAGACTCATAGAAAGAACTTTAACTTGGCATCTATGGCGTTAACTCCGATTCTCCTACGGATCTTCTCTTCTCTGTGTTGATCTCGCAGGTCTCTCCCAGCACAGCTTTCTCTATCACCCGCTGTTTAACCTTGAGACTCAGAAAGTATGTATTGAATACATATGTCATCATTGGCAATAGGACTGTTAAATTTTACATCCAGTCCAAGAAATTATCCTCTGGCGTAGGGAAGACAGAGAGCCGTGGTGTACTGTGAAACTGTGAAACATGCTCTGGGCGTGTTGCGGTCCGAGATACGTGGTTTCCAAACCCACCACAGGTTTCTTCACGATGTTTTGTGGAAGCCTGTGGTATTTAATAGTTTTAGCGCTCTGTAAACTCTCTCTCTCTCTCTCTAACTCTAAAAAACTCTGAAACTCTGAAAAGTCAGAGGTCTTTTTGTGACTTCCAAAAATGCTTATAAAAGCCGGTACCTTCGTCTTAACTACCTATATTTACTTACCTATTTTTTAAAGAATATTCTCCTCTATCACTATTGTCTTGTATTGTTCACTACTGACCTTACACAAGTTAGAAGTAGGTAGGACACTAAGGGATGGGATCGAACCCGCGACCCCCCGAATAACTGCACTGATCTTGTCGATTACAACCCTATTTAGGACTGACGTGGTCTACGCCAGCGCAATGACGTGTCCTAGGTTGCGGCAACGACCGGGCAAGGCCATAATATCAGCTCAGAATTTACCTAATAAGTCCTTTTCTGAACTACTATGGGAGGGATTGGTGTTTCACAATTATTTATAGCCTCAATAGCCCAACGGTTAAACGGACTGAAAACTGAAAGTTTCGATCTCGAATTGTTCCAAACAGGCCCTCTTTAATTTTTAACTTGGTTTTTATTATTATTTCTTATTATAGCGGCAATAGAATAGAAATATACATTCTGTAACCTTGTACAAGATAGAGGTTTATGAGATACAGCTGGCTGACAGATGGACGAACGAAAAGCAGAGTCTTAGTAACAGGGTTTCTTTGGGTACCGAACGGGCTTTATTAAAGTTTGTGTGTGAATTTTCAGTCTTTATGTTTAGCGATGACGTTTTATAGCCTTCTAGGTCGCGACAATGACCTAGCAAGGCTAAATATCCGTTCACAATGAATTTACAAAACCATTTTTTATTCTACTCCTTAACAATACAATGCCCTACACAAAAAGCCTATTTTACCTTTAATAGCTTAGGAGGCAGTTACTATAGGGATATTGAAAGAATATTGTGGTCGCAAAGCAAATTAATATTTTTTCCTACAAAATTGCCAGTTCATAATGTTAAAGTTTTAGTTATACTGCGAAAGTGTGTTTGTTCACGGATGGAAGTGATTTTTCGCATGGGTATAGTTAAGAACTTGAACATATACTATTTTTGTCCCGAAAAAAGAAAGGGTTACCGCAGGATTAAAAAAAAATTTAAACTCCACGCGGATGAAGTCGCGGGCTTAAACTAGTACCGAATATGCTAATGCTATGCTAAACTTTAAGACAACCAAAAATGAAAAATCCTTACTCCTTACTAGTATATAAATGCGAAAGTGTGTTTGTTTGTTGGTTTGTTCTTCAATAACGCTGCAGCAGAGCTACGGATTGACGTGATTTTTTGCATGGGTATAGTTAAAGACTTGAAGAGTGACATATACTATTTTTTATCCCGGAAAAAGAAAGGGTTACTGCGGAATTTTAAAAACTAAATCCACGAGGATGAAGTCGCGGGCATCAGTTAGTAAAGAATGAACATTGGACATAGACAACCCTATCTTAAACCGGTGGGTAGTTTTAGTTTAGTTAGATTCGGCACACGTATTGTACTTATTAGGGGTGATATAACATCCCTAATCAAGACTGATGTTTAACATACCCTGTTACTAGCGTACAGGTATGGAATGAAGGATGTCCGTCGACTTTGCAAGACCGAAATATATCATGCGTATAACCATAGACACAAAGCTCTATGTACTTTAATATTATACCTAAATAGCTGTGCCTGCGACTTCGTTCGCGTGGAATAGTGACTTTTCGGGGCGCGGCTCTCAGCGCGCTTTATATAGCCACGGACGCTCAGGCGCGAGGCGTGTAGTACGTACTCTGTACGTTAAAAATGTTCGCCGTGATTCTTTAAATTGACATAACTTTTTTATTTATGAACCGATTGAGATGAAATAAACACTAAATGTTAAGTGAAGCTTACTACAATATATTAGTGAAAACCGTACCTAAATCGAATAAGCCGTTTCTGATATTAGCGTGCACAAACACACAGACAAACAGACAAAAAAAAAATTAATTACAATTTCGGGTTCGGCATCGATATAATAACAACCCCTGCTACTTTTTTTTATATATATTTCCATTGTACAGACACCACTTTTCTACAATTTTATTATATGTATAGATAGATTATAACTTCAAACTTGACTTGAGTGAAGCAGCATCGAATGCTGTGTTCTTGTAAGTGGGATATGACGGATTCGATTCCCAGCGGCTGCAATTTCGAATTTAGGTAGATCCTTCGATCACAGAAAAATAAGTGGATATCGCATGTTAGTCCGATTTGTGTAACCACTAAATATGAGTGCAAGATCATTTCGCTAGCTACTCTGTTATCGTACATTGACGTGAAGCTGTTATTTCAGTGTCAAGGAACAATGATGCATTTGAATAATAGTTGAAGTATGAAGTGCTGAATCCAGTTATTTGTCTGTGATCGAAGGGTAGATCTAATTTTTTGCTTTGATTATCCAACGGGATTTAAAAAATGTATAGCTCCACGCGGATGAAAACACCCAACTCCCCACGCCGACAATGTCATCGAATACGAATACGATCAATCGAATTAAATCTTGTGGTGAGATCTATAGATCCAAGATAGGGTTAAAACGAGACGCAAAATATGCTTTGACATAAATCTGTCTCGTTTTAAGACTGTCTTGAGTCTGAGCTGAGTGAGAGTGCGGTCTATAGATTTCAGCCTTATACTAACCCTGCTGTACACTGTACTACAGTTTTTTTTTTTCGATGACAAGATAGTCCTTGACTGCGATCTCACCTGATGGTAAGTGACGATGCAGTCTATGGTAGCGGGCTAACTTGGAAGGGGTATGGCAATCCATTCCCCTAATCGGTTTCTACACGCCATCGTGCAGGAACGCTATTTCGCTTGGCGGCACGTCTTTGACTGTTGGGTGGTAACTAGCCACGGCCAAAGCCTCCAGACAAAAGATCAGTATACGTAAAGCATATCGTTCACTTCCTGGTTTCTGAGAACCCTAGTGAAGTAGCCTGTAGATGCTATAACTAGCTCGCCCAGTGACGTAGCGAATAGCGAGTCGCATAGGTTACGGCAACGATCTGACAAGGCCAAAATATCCGTTTACGACGCCATCACGGTTTTATGAACGCCAGTACGACGGTCTTTACAATTTGAAGGTTGCCTAGATACTGAACTAAGCAGGCCATTCTTAAATTACTAGACTTTGTTCTTTGTAGTATGGTCCGAGTGACAGGTCAGGAGATTAGAGGCATTTACCGGACTATGTCAAAGCTAGAATAGAATAGAATAGAAACATTTTTTATTCAAGTAACCTTTTACAAGTGCTTTTGAATCGTCGATGAATCTACACCACTGGTTCGGAATTCCCTTCCTGCCGAGAAGAGCCAGCAATAACTCGGCGGTTCCTCTTTAAAACAAAAATCTTTTATAATAGTTAATGAAACCATGCTATGGTACTACAGTACTTCCACAATGAAGTTTCCTAAGTCCTACATATAATCCAATGCATGTTAAGATGGGTAGACAGAAAGCAGAGCCATTCCCGTTGCTGGCACCATGACGCATGATCCAGCCGTTGCTTTGCTCAACCATATTTGCTAAATGGAAGGGTTATGATTTTAGTTGTCTATGTGTGTGTACTAACTATTTACGAATGTTCCACCGTGGCGGCTAAACTACAAAGCCGATTTTGATCATGGAGATGTCAATCGATTCGTTATTATGGTCCGAATGGCATAGACTTAATTTTACACAAACAATTACACAAACAAAACCAATATGACGGATGTTGCATCCAATTTTCCGTAGCCGGATTACATTAATTAAACTATTTAAAAAAAAATATATACACAAACACACACAAACATACATTACATATATACATTATACGCACTATAACTAACTACTTGACCTTTGAAAACCAAAATCAACATGAAACTACACCACGTAGAATCATCTGCACACACACACACACACACACACACGTTCGCCATTTTATGCCCCGGATGTGGAGTGCCCTTACACCACATAACAGAAAGGGCCCCGTGCGGAATGATAATACTCCTCAAACAACCCCATTAATTTTTCCCCTTGAATAAAAAGTAATGGTTACGATCGATGACATGGAAAACCCAAAGATACACACTAGAAGAAAATGCTGTGTGAAAACCACATAATAAAAAACAGATTCTCATGCTGTCCGTAGTCGATAGCTCTTCAATTGAGAGACAACCGGTGGTGCACTTTTTAACCCGTCAAAATAAAACACATACCTATTGTGTACTAAAGTGTGTTACTTTTGCTTCCTACGGTACATTGACTTGTGTTGGAAAGAGCGAAGCAAACGCATAAACCTCACGCAAACAGTTCATTCCAAACTTATAGCGCACTTGCCTAGAAGAAGCCTATTCATTGTGCGTGGCAGGAAACCCTGCCTGAAGACCGTTTTCAAACCGTACTTACCATATTAATTTGATTTTGGCATACCAAATTGTGGAATCATCTCGCCTCGACAGTGTTCCCACTTAATTTTATTTTAAGGGTTATTCAACGGGCGAACCAATAAGTTCCTGAAAAGCTGGCAACGCATCGGTGGGGCCTCTGGTACTACAAGAGTTCATGGGCGGCGATAATCACTTTACATCAAGTGACCCGCCAGCTCGTTTGCCCGCTATTCATATAAAAAAAGAATTTACGCAAAAAAGGTTGTTGTGTTCATCTATGTTATATCCGTTATCAGTGGTTGGTGTGCGACCCCGCAGCGATGGGACAGCACAATTTTCACTCGTAAACCCTGATGGTAGGGCTGGAAATAAGGTTGTTTTTATGCCGGCCCGTTACCTAACGGGTTAACGGCGTAGGTGCATGTTAGAGAGTCCGTTACGAGGGTTGTTTCGATTATTGTGCATACAATTTGAAATTTTAGTAACAATCGATATGGCAGAGTGGTGATAGCCTACTGGTTAAGTCTTCGCTTTCTGGAAGATCTGGGATTCGAATCTGAGGTACCGGTAACGTAGATGTCCGCTAAGAATGGATTTTTGAAAATTCAACCCCTAAGTGGTGGTCTCAAACCCCTATTTGATTAAATATAGGTACGTATTTACCAACCAATAGTATTTAATCCAAATCTAAACTAAACTAACGTGAGCGAAACCGCGGGAAAAAGCTAGTTAGATTATAAACGA
Organism: Hipparchia sbordonii; assembly: GCA_038048805.1. Classification (NCBI taxonomy): domain Eukaryota; kingdom Metazoa; phylum Arthropoda; class Insecta; order Lepidoptera; family Nymphalidae; genus Hipparchia; species Hipparchia sbordonii. Next base: position 2,153,712 of record JBBIWI010000007.1, read on the forward strand.
CTACTACGTTCGTATGTATACTTGAGTTTACGTTAGACTCTAACGCAGATATAAATCTCAGCCTAGAATTACACTTTCATAGACGACGGAATTCCCTAAAACTTGGGCCCTTATAATTTTCTAGGAGTCCTCAAGTTCAAGAGATCTATCAAGAGAAGAGTCTCTCTTAAATCGCTAACCATTTATAACTGTTGAAACACAGATTTGAACCATTAAAACTTTTAATGAACACAGTTCAAAGTTTCTATTAATTGACCTTCAGTTCAGAGTTAGGTACTCGAATAATCCACGCATTTGAATCACCTCCAATGAATTACGCCAACTTGAATTAGCGCTGAATGGGGTGGGAGTAATGCCAGAGTAATTACATAGACTCAGTTACAAAAGTGATTATAAATTCTATAGATGTTTCTATAGATATAGATACTGGGTTTGACAAGGGCTGTGAATATTATGGAGAACTCTCACCGACCGGTTTTTTTTTTTCGTTTTTAAATCACCTCTGTATGATGTATGTGTTTGCAAGCAAAACAAAGAAAAAAAAAATCTTTTTTTTTATTTTATTCGATTCGGTTGACAAGGAGAAGAAGAATACCTGATTAGGAAAGGAAAAGGAAAAAGAAGGAAAAGGTCTCTTTTATAAGGTTTTCACATTTTTTTTATTCGATGACAAGTTAGCCTATGACTGCGATCTGACCTGATGGTAAGTGACGATGCAGTCTCTAACTTTCAAAGTCTAGCCGTTTTTAAGTTTTAGCCAGACCAAACGAACAGTAATTGATTTTTATGTACAGATTACAGAAACAACATACATTTTCAGTGACGTAAAGCGCCATCTCGAATTAGCGACAAACTGACTGCGAATAATGTATTTAGACAGGCTCGATTATATCACGACATCGAGCAATTCCGCGACGAAATCCAGTGATTAATCTCTAGAGGATTAGAGATAGAGTCTTTTCAATCTAGATATCAGCAGTGAGGATTTGAAGTGCTTCTTTATTTAGCTAGTTGTGCTGTTGCGGTTAACTGACAGCTACACAGTACTTTTTTTTTTGTTTGAGGAGGAAAAAATTCCTACGGATTTCTGCTTTCTAGCAGGGTGTGTCCGACTCGCACGAACTAAAACAACCTTCTCAGAACGGAACCGCTTCGCATTACTTCATGCAGACCTACATATTTTCTCTCTTGCTGTTCTCTTCCTTCTCTCTTCCCTCTCTCTTTCCTCTCTCCTCTCCATAATGCCTCTAAGAATTCCTCCATATTTACACCACTGCGTGTCCGGAGTGGTATAAATAGCTTCACAGTACTGCTGTGTGATTGTCTTAAAGTGTCTATAGTGGGCGATTGTAATCATCTCTGATTGGTGAGTGCCTACCAGTCACTGACCTCTATATTTATGCTATATAATTGACACGAATTGCTGTCCCTATACATAAAAAGTTTCAATAGCCCAACGGTTAAAAGTACAGACTGAAAATTCAAAGGTCGCAGGCTTGAGCCCCACCCGTTGCACTATTGTCGTACCCACTCCTAGCACAAGCTTTTCGCTTATTTGGAGGGGAGAGGGGGAACATAAGTCAAGTTCAGCTAGGGTGCTAGGAGTGGGTACGACAATAGTGAAACGGGTGGGGCTCGAACCTGCGACCTTTCAGTTTTCAGTCCGCACCTTTGACCGTTGGGCTATAGAGGCTTAAATGATTAACTATAAAGTCATTGGAATACGCCCTAAAAATGTAAGGGCTAGTATGAAACACTTTTCAAACAATAAAAGCGAACGAATGGCTTTGATCCCAAAAATGTAACGGAATAAATTGCTCTTGTCCCAATGACATTGTTCCCATTTTGAGGTAACCTACTCAAAGTTCATATGTAGGTCACACCGACTTTGACTCTGGGATCTAGCCTATTAGCATACAATTTACTTTGTTGTCGTTATACTATACCCATCTTCACGGTCAATGTGACACCTAACGCTTTTTTATAATACACGTTTCTTACACGAATAATTTAATTAATTAATAAATTAAAATATAAGTTACCTTACCGTCAAAGATGTGCCGCCAAGCGATTTAGTGTTCCGGCACCATGGCGTGTAGAAACAGATTAGGGGTATGGGTTGATGCCCGCTACCATCGTAGATTGCATTTTCACTTACCATCAGGTGAGATCGCAAGGACTATCATTTCAGCAAAAAAAAAATTTAGTTATGTCCTGTCACTAATATAATGTTTAAATATTGAATTTTTATCATAATCGAAGTAAAATCGATTATAGTGGAACGTGCCGATCCACGTGATAGGCGCGTCAAGAATTCGCATCTAATGCGCTAGCGATAAGCGCTAATTTGCCACGCGCCATGACATAAAGGTATTTGATTGCCTGAAGCGTGGACTATAGGAATAATTTCAAGTTGTACTTATTACTGAGTATCACACTAATCATACTTATGTTATAAAAGCAAAAATTTGTATGTGTGTGTATGTGTGTGTGTGTGTGTGTGTGTGTGTGTATGTGTGTGTGTGTGTGTGTGTGTGTGTGTGTGTGTGTGTGTGTGTGTGTGTGTGTGTGTGTGTGTGTGTGTGTGTGTGTTCGTGTGTGCGTACGTGCGTTCGTGCGTGCGTTCGAGCGATGAAGTCGCGGGCATCATCTAGTTGACTATAAGTGACACGCTTAGTATTTGAAGTGACCAAATTAAAAAAAAAACCAAAGCGAATCACAAAAAACGTGTAATCTTTGAAAAGTCAGAGAGTGCCCGAGATCGAACCCGCGAATCAGAATAAACGTGTGAGTGCCAATCAACAAATGGTATCCTGAACTGAACCAATTCAAATAGGTCAAATACTAGCTAGGTACTCCAATAGAAGTTTTCCAAGTCCAAATCCCTTTCAAATATGGTACAAAAGTGCATTACACTTCCTGTATAAGCCATTCTACGATCGCGGATGGAGAGATAAGCTCCGTACCCATTGTCAAAAAATTGTCCGGGCATTTTCGGCGAGCATTTCCCCCATTCGGGCGGATCGTTTGATGTTCCTCGCTTTTTAAACTGAATTTAAACTCGAAACGTGAAAAATTTTCTCCTTCCTGTTTGAATAATAGGCGCGTTTTGGTTCTCTATTTTTGTTTTAATTTTTTTTTTTTACTTCTTTTCGTGTTCCAAGGATTGTGAAACAGCTTTTTTTGACGTTTACTTTGACTTAAAATAATAATGGCTACCAGTTGTGATACCTTACCTTATATCTTTGGAATTTTTCGGGGGGTTAAGGGTGTACTTAGTTCTTAACTTTTCGGGTTTGTATGTGGTTTTTTATTGCGACCTCTAAGGTCGGAACCTGATATCTCTATAATATTTTCAAAGGTGCGGGTGTCAGCAGGATCGACATCTTGATTCTCCGGGTACCAGGAAGACGTAACACTTCCAACGTCTCAACACTTTGAGAAAATCTTACGGGAACCCTAATACTTTTTTGTCTGAACCTAGGACACCTCATGATTGCTGAACAAGCCACTAACTATACAATCGAGGCAGTAATCGATAAACATCAACACATGGTGCAGAATACGAGAATCGTTTGGGAGCCATCGAATAGTATTCACATTTCACACGTTGAACCAATGCATGTTCCCATGTGGTTTGGCAGCTGATTAAAATGTCGCCGGCGCTTGCCATTCGCTTTTCTTCGAATAACTAATGTGCCACATTCTGATCCTCGATTGCGGTAATACAGTTCCTTGGCATACTTTGGTGTGCCCTTAAATACCTAAGTTTGCTTTACCTCAATATGTAAAGCAAACGTAGGTATTTCAGTAAACAATTTTACTGGATACAGTGACGAGATAGCTCACGATGATTCGGTACGGTGGCATTTTGTGTGGCTTATTTACACTGCCATACCCCTTGCAAGTTAGCCCGCTACCATCTTAGACTACATTACTTACCATCAGGGTGAGATCTCAATCAAGGGCTAAATTGTCATCGAATCACTGACCTTTATATTTAATATATGATGATTAACACTGGACTTGCTGCTGTGATTTCTTTTTTGGACCTACTTCATTGACACCATTTTGGATTTGATTGATGCCATTTTAGCGCTGTAAGCACTCTGCATCTATACGAGTGTCTCTAGAACTAAAGAACCTCTATAATTAATCTATGATTTCAATTTTGTTGTTGTATGATTTCATAGATTAATAATATAGAGGACAGTGCGCCATTTGCAATATTATTAGTTCCAAAAACACTTGTTTGTCAAAAGTGGCGCTTCAAATTGATCCATAATTAAGGCTGTCATCTGTATAGGGACAGCAAGTCCAGTGTTAATCATAGATTAAATATAGAGGTCAGTGTATCGAATAAAAAAAAGAGGCGCTACCATCGTGCCGCGTTGCGTAGCGTTGTTTGGACCATAGACTAGGTCATTCAATTATAATAAGTCTATGGTTTGGACCAACACTCTAAAAGTTACTTGAATAAGTTATATTTTTTGCGTTTTTGATGACTTGTACCGGTATTCGACGGAGCGGAAGAAATTGTACGAGCAAAAAGTTAAATTGGACTGATTAGCATTTCAGGCTAAAGTTTACTTTAATTTGCACTAGGTACAATTATGTATAGGTATAATAATATATCACATTTACAAAAAAATACGAGTAATTCCATTCATTACTAGTAACTAATTAGTTACACATACACATGTTAGATTTTAATCTAAATTACTGTCTGTGCATAAAATTAAGCCTAGAACTAATAGTTATTTGTGTTTTTTTTAGATATGTTAAGTATAGTTTTATCTTAGGTACAGTAGAACTACGTTTGTATGTTTGCTCAAGGTTACGGGAATAAGTCGTCTGATGGGAGGCTTTTACCACCCTAACGTCAAAGACTTACCCCCAAGTGTTACGATGCATGATGGCGTGTAAAAACCGATGAGGGGTATGCATTTAGGCAGCCATACCCCTTCCAAGTTTCTCTTTCATCTTAGACTACACGTAATCTACCATCACGTGAGAGGGTTAAAGGCATAGTCTACAGGGTTAAAGGCCCGTTCAAGAGCGGTTAGACTTTACGTTAGGTGTAAATCTTTGAGAATATAATGGAGAATACTACAATCGATAGATAACGGATGGATACGGATAGAATATAATAACCGGGCATTATACGTGCTATTTATTATACAAAAGAGAATATTCCAAAAAAGTTAAGATTTTTTAATTCCCGTGGGAACCCTTTAATTTTCCGGGATAAAATTTAGCCTTTGTGTTTGGCTCATAAGCTCCATGTTATTCCAAGCTATAATCTATCACGAAAGAGCACACGAAAGAGATGCTGTATATTCATGTCAAACAAGATAGAATGAGACACATCTATGTCTATATCCGTCCCTCACTGCGTGCCACGTTTTGAGTTGTTGCTCACAATACATTGTGAGGTGATTGTGAGCAACAAGACTTACAAGAGTAGGTATTTGTACCTATCCCTTTCGGCGACACGCTTAGTAGGATTCTAGAGAATACTCATTCTACGTTTTAAATGAACAAAATCAATGTGTCGGAAGTTACATGCAAATTTTCGCACTTAGATTATATTGTTTTTAAACTTTTATTACCAGAATCTATTAAATATTCTGAATGAATAATTGAGCACACACAGACGTACTCGCAAGTAATGATAATCTACCTGTAGTAATGTGGCTAGATTCATTTGAGATAGTCAGGTGAACGCTCTGCTTGAGTTGAAGGCCAAACATTTTTAGTAGGTAGTCGGTTTTTATTTATTAGTGCCCACTTGTTATAAGTACACCAGGCGACACCCGGTCACGACGGACGCTCTTGATACACTTGTCATAAAGTTGATATTAACAATATCGAATGTTTATTACGCCCTCCGTACCCTAGATAGTTTCTCGACCTGGCAGAAAAAATACCGAGGTGTCTTTTAAATACTCTAACAACCAGTTTGCGATATACTATTCAATAAACGAATTAGTGAATTGACCGATTAATCGTTGATCGCTGCCAAATTGGCTTTCAATTCGGTAACAAGTTAACAACATATTATTACATAGTTCAGTGGTTTAATGTCACACAGTGTTTGTTTAATGGCTATTCGGTAAAGTATATGACCAGTGGCACTATGGGCGCTTGCCTAAACAAAAATCAGTATGCAGGAAGGTAGGTATATGATAAAAAAATATGTTTAAAGTATCCATAATTGTATTGTCAAGTACATTAAATAACCACTTAGGTCAAAATTATACTGAGTTTCTTACAATAATTGAAAATATCATCGCGCGAATAAGCGATGCAAGCGGCCGCGGGTTCCTCTTCGCATCGTTCCATCGCGCGAATGCCTATTAGGACACCTATTCGAGATCAGTATGTTTGATCGCGCGTTCGTACGAGTAAAATTCGCGCGAACTTGCGATGATCGCGCATTCGCGTTGTATTAGGACAACGCCTTAGAATGTGCGACAGAGAGGGAATGATAAACGTACAGTGGCTCTTTTAAGCAACGCTGACCCAACGCTGACAATGTCTGGATGGGTGACCGACTTTTGTGCTGCGCCTCAGTCCTTTTCAAATCTTGCGACCGGTCGCGGTTTTAATCATTTAAAATCTGATAATAATAATAATCGGCAAACCTAAGAACTGAAGTATGGTACTCTTTGTAAGCTGATGCATCTTGGAAACTACTTCTACTACTATTAAGTGAATACTGGAACGGGACGGGGGGGGGGGGGGGGGGAAGCAAGGCCCTCAGCAGAGTTAGCATGGGCAGGAGACAAAAATTTTATCCCCTATTTTATCCACTGACAAGAGATAAAATTATCTTCACCCTATGCTAAAGCATGGCCACAGGGGAAATGAGAAGTATATTCCTATAACTGGATATATAATGTGGATATTATTTCCACCGTTTTGCCCATGCTCGACGGGTGGATAAAACTGAGCGAAGGGATAAACATTTTATCCTTTCCCCGTGGATAATATGTCCCCTGCTCATGCTTACCCTGCAGCAATGGGGAAATACGATGCATTGAGAGATAACACCTGCGTTGACAGGTAAAATAGGTATCAGTTGATTTGAATTACCTACGAGAGATCGGGTGTTAAGACATTTATATCGGCAAAGATCTGTATAAACAAAGGCGGCAAAACGCCGCGTCACGCCACCGCCCGCATACAGAAAGGGCGCAAAGTGAAAATAACTAATTTTGAGTTATGAGCAAAATGTCTCAAGAAATCTATGGTTTAATCTTCTTCTTTGAATGCCTCTCCGACTAGCGAAGGAATTATAGTTCTTTCAATTCACGAGGGCGCGTGGCGCATGGTTGTGTGTGTCGTATCTGTATAAGTGGGAGCGAGAGCTTGCTCGCGACTGACCGCTCCCACCTAGGCTCCTGATAGGCACACACACTTACGCAATGTACATGACGTAACCACAAGTAAAGCTCACGCGCCCTCGTGAATTAAAAGAACTATAGTATTTGGTAGTATTTTATGGGCCAGCCTTCGACCAGTTAGCCCGGGACGTGGTAAGCGCACGCATTCCCCTCTGCCGAAGTACATGTACAAACGTACGGTTCAGCTTGTAAGTGTGACAGCTTTTGGTTTAGTGTGTGTTCATAGATCATTAAGTATTTACAAGAGTGTGCGGAAGTGAGTAAATGTGTGCTGTACGTGATTACCCCACCTCACCGCAGAAAGTGGCAGAATATATTCAGTACTAAATCTGCGTAAAGACAAGTCCTTTCTGAATCGTTCAAGGGGCCAGCTATGTAAGTAGGCATCTCACAGAGAACTCCCTATATAATGTCAACCCGACCATATCAAACATCCAAAAATTGTGCTTACGTACTGTCAGATGACAAAAACTATATCAACAATAGTTCATATCAATCATCATTTTTGTTTCACTGACAATGAAATCATCGACATAAGCTACTTCAATTGGCTGATTTACATCTGTCGTGTCTATTATTTTTATGGGCAGCAATCCTCATAGCGATTCAACGTTCGTATATTCTTTCCTTAAATAAGGGTCCAGTTGAATGAAATTAAAAGAGTGAATTTGAATGTTGTTTAGTATGCGCCGAGGCTACGGAAGAGACGGTTCCATTAAAACTTGATGTGTTGCACGCCGAATCCTAATTAGGAGCAACTTACCCGTGAAGTTACCATACATAGCCTTGTTTAGAGCATACTTTACGATCTCACAGGAACGTCTGCATAGATAAGCGACTATTGATGACTTTTCTCTGGCACAGCGGTGAGGGCTTATAACTGGGAGGTCTCGGGTTCGATTCCCGGCGGGGCAATTTGGGAATATTATAATTTCTAAATCTCTGTCTCTGGTCTGGTGGGGGGCTTTGACCGTAGCTAGTTCCGGCACGAGGGCGTGTAGCAATCGATTAAGGATAAAGGTTGAATGTACACTGCCGTACCCTTTCGAAGCTAGTCCGCTACCATCTTAGACTGCGTCGTTACTTACCATCAGGGGAGATCGCAGTCAAGGACTACCTTGTCATCATGTCATCCAGTAAAAAAAAAAGACTAAAGGAGGTCCCGAGCAAAACTTTTTTTTTATAAACAATATTAGCCAAGCTGAACTTTACTTAAATATTCTCCTCTCCCCTCCAAATAAGCGGAAACCTTATTTGGAGGGGAGACCTTGTTGTGTTGGGAATGGGTACGACAATAGAGCAACAGGTGAGGATTGAACCTGCGACCTTTCGTCGAGCTGTTGAGGCTATAAACTGACCGAGGCTGTAAAAGGACTACGCTGGCCCAAGTTTTAGCAAGTTTAGGAATTTTGACTTGTCCAACACAAGGTTTTTTTTTGGTAGGTATTGTTTCAGTTTAACCGTCTGATGTGGAAGTAGCCCTTAAAGGCATATTGCCGCAACTTTTGCTATCACTTTGGTAGGTATTGAATTAGTTATTTTTCCCTAAGGAAATACTACTTCATTGGCCCCAATACAACTAGCCTATCTCAGCTAGAAACGGAATCCTTTAACAAGTCAATATCTACCTATTTTAGATAATTACTGACCTCCTCGAATCTATCTATCTATCTATCTTATTTTCCTATGAAAGGTGAATAATATCCATTATTTATAGATTAACGTATAATACTCTTAAACTGCAAGAGCAATGAAAAAAATTGTGTTCCGAGAAAGATGCGCGATATTTTGACCGCGCAAATAATGACAATATGAATGAATGAATGAATAAAAAAATAAACAAAATTTATACTTAATGTAATATAAAAAAAAATTGATAACTTGTGATAAATCGATATTATCTGTTTTAGTTTTAGAACAAAAGACTTTTCTTGTAAATTGTTCTTACTAATGAGTTTGTATGAAGAAGCGCGCAACTAGCGTTACCTTAAATAATAATCCTAATCGCTTAGCTTGGATCACGCGTCGTCAAACACATTAATGCTTTAAAGATTCATGTACAAAAAGGCGTAGTCATGCAATTGGCCAGGTGCTGAGATCGTTCAAATTAAAACGAATGCCAATCTAAGCGCGGGGTCAAAATCCTGTACACCTGATCGCTCAGATTCGACCGTGACTCTTATTCCTTCGGCCATAGAGGTTAGAATGATCTAGTTATGGGCACGCAATCTTTGATCTGCGGTGTTGATAGAAGATGTTTGTGGAAAATCTGTTCCTAAAAGGCGTCTGCTACGATCACGATCGGTGTCTATCTATTGGGATGATACGAAGATATTAAAAGGGATCACGTGATAGAGGAGGCAAACCTTTTTTTTTTTCAAGAAAAGTATTTTTTTAGTAGAAGACTTTTACCTAATAGTACCCTCAAAACTATTTACAAAGTATTAACCTAAAATTCTATTTACACATTAATAGACTGAAAAAACTGCCCGCTTCGTCAGAATTTGGGTTTGCCAATAAATTGTGAAATACACCAAAGTGCAGTCTGTTCAGTTTTAAATCTTCCATCAATCGGACTCTATCTGACTGATATTCCACCAACAAATGGTGAACATCGCTTTAAGCCTCTATGGCTCAGTTTAAACTTTAAACGTGTGGACTGAAAACTGAAAGGTCGACGGTTCAACCCCAACCAGTGGTACTACTGTCGTTACGTACTTCTAACATAAGCTTTACGTTTATTTGGAGAGGAGAGGGGAATATTGATCGAGTTCAGCATAGCTAATATTCTTTAAAAAAACTTACAAGCCCAGTAAAAGAAGAATATTGGCAATTTTTCATATATAGTTTGCATTTGTCGCATGTTCTATGTATGATGATCGCAATAATCTCTGATTGGCTGAATTTGTGGCAGGGTGGTAAGGTGGTAACTGGTAACTAGCCACAGCCAAAGCCTCCCACAAGACCAGACCAGAAACTATAAATTTCCAAATTGCCCCCGCCGAGAATCGAACCCGAGACCTCCCAATTATAAGACCACAGCGCTCACCACTGCGTCAGGAAGGTCGCCAAATCATTTTTCGACAATCTCACAGCTGATCTCTTTTCGATCGTGTTGGTTTGCCGTCCCATTGCACATTGCTAACCAGCCCCCCGATTCAGACCCTTCCGATAACTTATTTATCGATCGATTCGGTTTGTTACCGTACGATAACATATATTTTCAATTCGTAAATGCTCTTGTAATCGAATGTATCTTGTCGATGTCGATAACGTAGTCGATACCGAATCGTATCCTCATACCAAACGCTCTGAATCACACGACAAAAATTTTTTATACGAGATCGATATCTAACCGTATCGACACGGTATGTTATCGAACAGGTCTGAATCGCCCCCCAGTTCTGCTAAGTAACGCCTATCAAATAGCACCTCTACTTTTTAAATCTCTTCATGATTACTTTACGGTCTGACCGATTAGTGCAGTTTTGGCGATCTCCTTTTACAGGGCTCCTCACGTATGGATTCCTTAACACGTTTCTAAACCGCTCTTTAGCGTCGTTCAATCGTGTAATTACGCCATTATGTGTCTGATTTTCTATTGTTGTTTACATTCTATTATAACTGAGTGCCTCGTTGATCTTCTCAATCTTCGACTCTTCCACTCTTGTGAGAGTGATCGTGGCCTGCGACACTTGCTATCGTTGGTCCTCCTTATCGTTATCGTTGGTCATTTGGGTCGCTGCCTCGTTGGTCTAGCGGTTAGCAAGTTCGACTGCGCATGACGAGGTCCTGGGTTCGATTCCCGGGTCAGGCCAATAAATGTATTGGGTTTTTCTGTCAAGAAATTCTCAGTACTAGCCCGGAGTTATAGGAAGTTGACGGTGAGTCACCCTCCTGCCTCGGAGAGAACATAACGCCGACGATCCTGCGCCTGATCTCTCTCCGGTCGTGTCGGATTTTCCGTACCATCGGACTATGAGAGTGAGGGAATAGAGAGTGCACCTGTGCTCATTTAACGTGTGGGAAGGAGTGGTGTAAGTGACCTTAATTCCGGACAAACCAATATTTTCTATGGAATTTTTAAAAACGTAATTGCACCAGACGTCGCAGGATAAAGCCGGTAGTTCAATAGAAGTACTGTCTTGCAACTACAAACAACAATTAAATTGGATTATCTTAACCAGAGCCGGTTACCCACTTAACAGGTGAAGCCTTATTTGTGCCACGGCGTTAGCGCCACGGCACGAGACTTAATAAGAACACCCCACTGTAGGGGCTGTGTTTCTAATTAATTTAAATCACACTAATATTATAAAGGCGAAAATTTGTGTGTGTGTTTTTTACTCCTTCACGCCACAACGAATTAAGCAATTTGGATGAAATTTTAAATGGAGATAGCTCATACCCAGGATTACCCAGTTGGCTGCTTCATCAATCTACAATTCGCATGCGATTTACTCTTCATTGAGAAGTTCATTCCTCCGTCTCTGCGATATTCATCAGATCTTCCTTTAAATAGAATAACCCCACGTTACGTCCTTTAAAAAAAAGTTATTAAGTTATGGATTAACATCGGCAAAAATACGCGTTGATTTGAGAACCGCCTCCTTTTTTGAAGTCCATTGAAAACAGAGAATTCCCGCGGGATTTTTAAAAACTTCACAATATGCTGATGAAGCCACAGGTAAAATCTAGGATTATTATCATATAAGTATGCAATGCAAAATATTACTCTTAGTAGGAAAATGTTAAATATGAAAATGTTAAACATAAAACAGGTTAACAGGTTAACTGAAATCAAAAGTGGTTTCAGAAGTCACGTCGCGTCTAGCCTGTTCATACATTTTATTTAACACATATGGGACTAGCTTTTGCTCGCAGCTTCGCTCACGTTAAATTCAATTATTTAAACCCCTACTTTACCCTCTTAGGGGATGAATTTACAAAAATCCTTTCTTAGCGGATGCCTACTACATAATAGCTGTCTGTATGCCAAATTTCAGCCCGATCGGTCTAGTGGTTAGGGCTGTGCGTTGATAGATCAGTCAGTCAGTCATTCAATCAGTCAGTCAATCAGTCACCATTGCGTTTTATATATTTAGATGATCAGCCGTTTCGTGAACATTTTTAAACGTCTTCGCTTCCGTTCCTTTTTTTTTCATTAATATCCTACTTTAGCTCGAAAATTTATTTTTTTTTAAAGAATATTAGCCATGGTAAACCATAAACACAGTACTACCACAGTCTTTTTTCCACGTACTTTGAAACTGTGGAACCAACTTCCTTCCTGAAAAGCCGGCAACGCATTGGTGATGCCTCAGGTGCTATGCTACAAATGTTCACGGGCGGCGGTAATCACTTAACATCAGGTGACCCGACCCGCCTGCTCGTTTGCTCGCTAAAAATATTTAAAAAAAAGAGTAAATGCAGACACATGACTAATATTCTCCTTTCCACTCCAAAAAGGTACATCAATGGTTCAATGAGAGGGCCTCAACTGTAGACCTTTCGCTTTTCCTTTAACCGTTGCGCTATTGAGGCTCAATATTATATATTGACTAGCTTTTGCCCCCGCGACTTCGTCCGCGTGGAATTAGATTTTGGGGTGGAATTTTCAAAAACTGTGACACGTACTTTTTTATTTTTAACTGAAAGCTCAAATACCAACTTTGATGGAAACAGCTTGAAAAATGACGGAGTTTCATATAAACTTCCATCCCCTATTTAAACCACTTAGGGGTGGAATTTCCAATAATCCTTTCTTAGGGTGCGCCTACGTCATAAAAGGAACCAACTGTAAAAATTTCAAGTTTCTAACTTCAGTAGTTTAGGCTGTACGTTGATATCTCAGTCAGTCAATCAGTCAGTCAGGACTTTGAATTTTATATATATAGATTGATAATATTTATAAAAGTTTATTGATTACACGTTAATTTTATAGGTTTAGATGAGTTAACACTGTTCGAGTACTTTTAGCTTGAAAGTAACACAATTGAATTAATATTCTCAAATGTTTTTTGCATAAAAGCTCCTTAGTGAGAAAAGTAAATCATCATTGTATGGGAATAACGTGAATGTGTCTTTAAAAAAATGTTGAAAATTCCATGGAATACAACGGTAGTTTGTAATACCGCAATGAGTGGGTCATACGCCATTGATTTAAACCTGTCAACGAATTAATGACGACTAGTTCTAAAGTAATTAATTCTTAAGCTATTGCCATACCCAAGCCACCGGTTGTTAAGAATAAATAAAAATTAAATAACCGGTTAAATGCGAGTCGAACTCGCATATGAAGGGTTCCGTATAAAAAAACACGTTTCTAGGAGGGAGGGGGAATAGGTTACCGTTTGGCTAGTAGCTAATTGTTAATGTTGACACCTGTATGTTTACATTCCTACTCATATTTTCCATTAAAATTTTCTTTGCTACCTAACTTATTTTTATTATTTTCTAGTTGATGCCCGCGGCTTCACTCGCGTGGATTTATTTTGTAAAAATACCGCGGGATCTTGATATCAGGGATAAAAAACCTATGTCACTCTCCGGTCCTCAACTATACCCATGCAAAAAATCACGTCGATCTGTAGCTCTGTTGCAACGTGATTGAAAGACAAACCAACAAACAACACACACTTTCACATTTATAATATTAGCAAGAAAATGCGAGTTAAGTTGCAGTTTTCGCTCGTAATGCCAGAACTTTTGTATCAGAAAAGAGCGTCTATGTCTACTCCTCAGCGTGTTGCTTGTTGTCACTGGCCATCAAATGGTGCGATTAAACGGCGCGCTATAACACGAGCCGCGCCGCGCCGCACCATCCGTGTAGGCGCGGCTCGGCTTAATGCGGACGCAAGCCTGCTCGTGGGGTAGCACGAGCCGAGCCGTCCGTGGAGATGCGGCATCAGCGGCATTCGTTCGTCGCGCGCTCTGTGCCATCTGTTTAGACGGCGCGTATTAACACGAGCCGAGCCTAGATGGCGCGCGCGCCTTTGATCCGTGGATCGGGCAAAGTTTGCCGAGCCGCGCCGAGCATAGTTGTTTACACGGCGCGTGGCGCGCCGAGCCACGCGCCGAGCTAGGCTCGGCTCGTGTTATAGCGCGCCGTTTAACCGCGTCTAAAAGCGTTGTTAGTTTGACAGATGGTACTTATTGCCCATAGTAGTTTTTTGGCATCTTTTTACTGGCAAGCTTTTATTGACGTGTAGACTGTAGAGTGCTCTAAAGTAACGTTTTCTGTACCTATTATTAAATGGTCTAAGCCAATGTCTTGGTACCGTAAAATAGTTGAACAAAATTTCCTGTAGGCAATCTTTTTTGCCTGTAGGCAAATTGTCTATAGTAATTAAATTTGGATTAATTAGCAAATTTAGGTAGCAAAATATGTCCAATCTGCACCGCTACGTTTTCTAAATTTTAAGTATACGCACCGCAAAAATTTGGAATGCCCTTCCGGCTTCCGTTTTTCCAACTAACTATAATGTGGGTGTCTTTAAATCAAGAGATTAAAATCTCAATAGCCCAACGGTTAAAGGTGCGAACTGAAAACTGAAAGGTCGCAGGTTCAAACCCCACCCGTTGCACTATTGTTGTACCCACTCCTAGCACAAGCTTTCCGCTTATCTAAATATATAAAAGGCAAAGGTGACTGACTGACTGACTGACTGACTGACTGACTGATCTATCAACGCACAGCTTTAACCACTGGACCGATCGAGCTGAAATTTGGTAAGCAGGTAGCTGTTAGGACGTAGACATCCGCTAAGAAAGGATTTTGGAAAATTTCAACCCCAAGAGGGTTAAATAGGGGGTTAAAAAATCGAACCTAACGTGAGCGAAGCCGCGTGTTAAAGCTAGTTATTATATGTTTGTTACTCCTTCACGCCACAAAGAATGAACCGATTTGGCTGAGATTTGGAATGGAGATAGCTCAAACCGTCCTGGGTTTAATCCTTTAAAACATAGGCTACATTTTATCCCCGAAAATAACAGTTCCCATGGGAATTGAAAAACCTTGATCTATGCGAACGAAGTCGCGGGCATCGTCTAGTGAATAAATAAAAATGTAGTATATTGTACAGGACACGAGCAATAGTCAAAGAACCACCTCTGACATACAGAAGTATCGGATGACATCACCGGTAGGATGTCGCCCAATTCGGAGCGGCAGGAAGCCCCGGCATTCATCACTGGCGACATGACACGAGCTGTGCGCTGCCCTTCACCTTGCCGCGAGTGCGAAGACCCTACTGTAAGGGGCCTCATTCTTTGCCGAATCACATCTAAATACCTACATATGATTTAGCCAAATGATAAGTTTTAGTAATATCACTAAGTGTTGATGTAACCACGCTGCTGTACCTATGCTGCGCTACGCTACGTTAAGCTTTCGCATCCAATCGATGCCTGCCCTTATCGGGATGTTATCGCTCCATCAAGCCGGGGGCGCCTTTATTCCGTAAGTCAAAGCCATAAGAAATTAAGTTTAAGTTTAACAAGTTTTGGAGATTATAGGTAGGTAATTAAGAATACATTCCATTGAGCAAATGAGATCAACAAAAAGCTACACATAAACCTATATATTTTTTTAAGATATTCCTTCTCACCATCTCACCTGATAGTAAATGAAGATGCAGTCTAATTTGGTAGCGGGCTAACTTGGGCCTCGGGAGGGGTATGCCGTATGGCAGTGTACATTCAACTCATACCCCTATTCTGTTTCTACACGCCATCGTACCGGAACGCTAAATCGCTTGGCGGCACGTCTTTGATAATAGGTACGTTAAAGTGCAAGTTTTTCCTACTATACATTTAAAACCATTAAATAATATCGAGAAACACAAACAGATGGTGAATATTAAAATACGAGGGGGATAGAAACGTCTTGAATCGAAAACCGGTCGGGCAAAAGCAATAAATCGGCAGCTTCGGGCTTTCTGCACTGCTTGAATGGTGGTCTACACCGTAAAGCAACTCCTTCCCTTAGAGGGGGAGGTGTTAAGCGCTAAGCTCCTCATTGACCAAAGTTCCAGACCACTCGGTCCAAAACTCCTTCAATTGATGAGAGCGATAGAAACGTTTTGAATTGAGAATCATTCTGGCAAACGCAAATGAATTGCGCCGTTGTGGTTTCTGCAATGCTTGCAAGATAGTCTACACTAAAAAGCAACACAGTCTCTCTGATAAAAAATGTGCAAAGATCCCTAGGCCAAAAAACTAAACGAAAAGCTTAATAAATAATGAAGCTTTCATCAATCAATAATTACCTACTTAATGGCTCAATGTTTTTGTCCATAGGAGAGGATGCGCTATACAAACTTTTCAGTCTGGTATCATTACATACTACTGAGTCGAAAACATGAATAAGGAGAAAAAAATAAGTAAAACTTAACCCACTAAAAGCTTAAAAAGGATTTTTTCTCATTGCAGAAGACAAAAAGTTACTGTTATTGAAATGAAGTCGTCTCTTGAAACAAATGATGTTATTGCGTCTTAAAATTGTGTTTAATTACAATTTCCAGCATCTCTACTTTTAGATGTATTGCTTGATGATACCAACGTACACAAATATTGACCTTAGGGCATTCTCCATAACGACTACAATCCTATAAATCGTAGTTAGTAGGCTCTTTCAGTCTTCACAAAGCTTTGGTGCACAGAGTAGCTTTGATCCAAGTTCACGGCGAGTTTTATTCCCCTATCCACCTTTGGGAAAAGCTTCTAAATAAAAGTTTACAATGTATGCAAAACAGTATCCTACCTATCTTCGTGATTTCAATTTGATACGCCTTTAGGAGGAGTTATGCACGAGAACACTCGAGCGCGACCCATACAAACATAATCTTTAAATTCTTTATCCTTTTATTAATTGATTGGAGAGTTAGTTTAATTTATTAATGGAGAGTAAGCCTCTTAGTATTACGTCGTAAAGCTTGAGCAGGTACGACAAAGGGTGGGTTTGGAATTCACTCTCATAATTCGATAGGACGGACACGACCTGAGAGAGATCAGGCGCAGGACCGACGGCTTTACGTTTTCTCCGGGCACTGAATTTGAATGTTACCATCTTTCCATATATTTGCAATTATCAACTATTTTAATTCTAACAAAAATTATTTTTGCACATCAAGCTAATTATATTTTGTAGCCTCAATAGCTCTATGGTTAAAGGTACCTACGGATCCACTCCTATCATAAGCTTTCCGCTTTATTGCAGGGGAGAGGAGAATATAAGTCTAGTTCAGCTTGGCTAATATACTTTAAATCAAAAAAATAATAATATTGCATATAATACCATATACTAGAAAAAAGAAGGATTATGATTATGAATATAATATAAGGCAATAGGCAGTATAATATAAACTTTATATAAACGCCACGGTTAACGTCAACCACCTGAGCTAAAAAATTATAGTATTACATATACAAAAATCTAGCAAAATAAGAATTATTAAAAAAAAAACTTTTTTTTTATATAAGGCAATAGGCAGTATATAAACTTTATATAAACTGCAATCACCTGAGCTTTAAGACGGATTAGAGAAGCGGCCACATGTTGCGATGACCTGCATACTTGTATAATATGTAGTAAGTAGGTATACATAATGCATTCACTCAGTAGCCCCAATCTGGGTGGCCGGTAGAGAAACGCCATGATTGATAAGGAGATTAAATTAGTTTTAAACATACCTATATGGATAATGGATATAGAGTATGAAAACTAGGTAGGTTGTAGTTGAAAAATCGCAATTTTACCGACTGAGTGAGCATGCGATTTTCATTATGATTAATCCCTTTAATATTATTAAAAAGCGAAAGTGTCTTTGTATGTTAGTTTGTCCTTCATTCATGCAACAATGGATCGGCGTGTTTTTAATATGTAACTCAGTACTAAAGCCGAAAGGCGTTGTTTTATGCTGAGTTCTTGAAGTATAGAGACGGTGGTGTGAAACTCCTCTTAAGTCGGTCAAAATCACGGCGTGTCCACATTACCCGCGCACCTACGTGGGGTCAATAATTACGGTCGTTCAAAATCATGGCGTGTCCACGTTACCCGCGCACCTACGTGGGGTCACTTATTAGGAGATTTAAGTTGGTCAAAATCACGGCGTACCCAAATTACCCGCCCATCTACGTGGTGTCAATAAATACGTTTAAGTCGGTCAAAATCACGGCGTGTCCACATTACCCGCGCACCTACGCAGGGTCACTAAAATTAAGAGACTTAAGTTGGCCAAAATCACGGCGTATCCACATATCCACGCACCTACGTGGGGTCTGTAATTACGAGATTTAAGTCGCTCAAAATCAAGGTGTGTCCACATTATCTCCGCACCTAACCTATGCACCTACGTGGGGTCACTGATTACGAGACTTAAGTCGGTAAAAATCACGGCGTGTCCACATTACCCGCGCACCTACGTGGGGTCACTAATTACGAGATGCCGGCGGTCAACGACACGGGCCTTGGCATTGCGACGGGCGGTGACGTCACCGCAACCTGCCAATAGAACGGCGTTATGCATTATTGATCTGCCAATAGAAAAAAAAAACAATAGTGTCTAGACAATGCAAAAAATATTAGTTTACCTTTTACCTGGTAAATAGACAAAAATACTGAAACTTAACATAGATGTAACTGTCGCTTAGCTGCGATTAGACTAGATGTTGTAGAGATAGAGCCTAAGAGCTGTCGACTCATTTCTAGGCAAGCGCGCTGCAGAGTTCTTCAATCTATAAAATTTCTACAAAACCTGCCAAACTTGACGTTACACTTTGCAATTTGCAAAGTGTAACGTCAAGTGCGTAGTATGAAAACAAATAAAATGCCCTATAAAAATGCGGGTAACTGATGATAGTCGTTATTATAAACAAGCTTTTTCCCGCGGCTTCGCTCACGTAGAGCTCTATTTTTGAACCCTCATTTCATCCCCTCAGAAGTTGAATTTTCAAAATCAATCAAAAAGTATCTGTATGCTAAATTTCAGCCTGATGCAACCAGTGTTTTGAGCTGTACGTGTATAGATTAGTCAGTCAGGCAGGCAGTCAGTCAGTCACCTTTTCCTTTTATACATTTAGAAGATTAGATACACACCCAAATGTATAAGAATTTGCGGCAAAAAACGCAGTGATTCAATTCAAATCTCGACGGATTGATATTTGTTGCAGATCCCGCGGTCATCGACACGGACCTTGGCGTTGTGATGAATGGTTATGTCACCGCAACCTGCCAAACGGATGACGCTATGCATTTGAGGCGCAGCAGCTTTATGTGCCATGGCATTGAAATTTGAATACGCATGTCGTTCAACCGTTTGTTGACACGATAAATATTTTTAGCTGCTCGTAAACGGCTATAGGCTTGTCTAAAAATCACTGCCAGTAATCACCGCTGATTGGCTGGTACTTTCTCGCTATTAGTTTAAATGCATTGATGCAGCAAGGACGCTAAAAATTCAACCAATCAGAGGTGATTGCGATTGTTACAATGTAGCAATCATGTTTAAACTATCGAACAGCTGTTTCCCTTTACAGAGTTCGCTGTCAAAACTACAAACTAATACCAAGTACGATTAAAATAACTTTGTATATTTTTTATACAAATAATGTAATAATTTTCGACTTTATTTAAGAACTAAAATAATCTTGTAAAATTGTGTTGTAAACGCTGTTGATTACCAATAAATAAATAAATAAAAGTAAATACATTTGTATGACATGTAATATTTTCCTAAATTGTTCGTATTAGCATAGAGCCATCCTAGTCGAATGAAATTGGATAATTGTTGCATGGGAAATATCATGTGATTAAATTCGTCAGTTTTATAGCCGTGGGATTGTTCTCCGAGTGTTTGTTTTTGCCGACAGCTGATAAATAGGTGTGATGTGTTTACGTCTATTTAGTTAGCTAACCTTCTGAGGCAGTAGACTTGCTACGCTGGTCCATTGCTGGTGGACGAGCTGCATTTTTGTCTGGTGGGAGGCTTTGGCCGTGGCTAGTTACCACCCTACCGTCAAACCCTGGCGCCGAGCGATTTAGCGTTCCGGCACAATGGCGCGAAGAAACCGATTAGGGGTATAGGTTGAATGTACACTGCCATACACCTTCCAAGTTAGCCCGTTGCCATCTTAGACTGCATCGCCACTTACTATCAGGTGAGATCGCAGTCAAGGACTATCTTGACATCTATTAAAAAAAAAATCATACAGTCCCACTTGCAGTCATTGGCTGAATTTATGGCATTCTTGCTGCAAAAGTGCATTTTTTTTAAAGAATAATAGCCAAGCTGAATTTGACTTATATTCTCCTCTGCCCTCCGAATAAGCGGAAAGCTTGTGCTAGGAATGGGTACGACAATAGTGCAACGGGTGAGGCTCGAATCTGCGACCTTTCGGTTTTCAGTCCGCACCTTTAACCGTTGGGCTATTGAGGTTTTTTACTCCTACTCCTTTGACTCCTACTTAGAGGACGATTTAGGTATGGTTGGTAAAAACGGGCATAAGGCCGCTTATAAACTAACTAGCTTTTCCCCGCGGCTTCGCTCACTTTAAGTTCGATTTTTCAAACCCCTATTTTATCCCTTTAGGGGTTGAATTTTCAAAAACCCTTTCTTAGCGGACACCTACGTTATAATAGCTATCTACATGCAAAATTTCAGCCTGATCCATCCAGTGGTTTGAGCTGTGCGTTGATAGATCAGTCAGTCAGTCAGTCAGTCAGTCAGTCAGTCACCTTTGCCTTTTATATATTTAGAAGAAGAAGATAATGTCTTAATAAGTGCTTGGAAACTTTTTATCCAGACTCTAGATATGTAAACTAGTTTTTGTTAATTCTTCGCATACATATAATTAATTAACCGGTCAAATACCCAGCATCTAATATTCAACAGTTGTCAATTTTAACTAGTTTTTCATTCGGTATCGTTTGCTTGTCCAAGCGTTGTACCTACCTGTGGTTTTTTATCACTTAGACCGCTCTTGACTATGATGTCATCTTATTAAAGCTGCGGAGACTAATCTAAAATTATAACACACTGGCTGATGCCCGCGACTTGGCTCGCGTGGATTAATTTTAAAAATCCTGAGGAAACTCTGATTTTCCAGGATAAAAGTAGCCTATATCACTTTCCAGGTCCTCAACTATAACCATGCAAAAAATCACGTAGTCCGTAGCTCTGTTGAGGCGTGATTGAAGGACAAACCAGTAAACAAACACTTTTGTATTTATAGTATTAGTAAGGAAAGTATACAGAAGTAGGGATAGGAAGGTTGGTGAAATACTGGAACTTCCCACCAGATCAAACCTGACCCAGTTAGAATAAAATTGCTCTAATTAGTAATTACCTCACCAGGAATCTAACCTTAATCCTTTTAGTGTAGTTTAAGTGCTTTGCGACTTAAACGTAAATACAAGATATAAACTATGATATAGTACACGTATAAAAAGAGGTGGATATGTTACAAGCGTGCGGTAAATGAAGCGCGTAATGGCAGATATTTGTCATGTCATTTAACAATGAAGTAGGTACTCTATTATACTCTTCGTCGTTCGGAACAATTTTTTCGCTTCTTTTGTGAGTATATAACTCATCTCTAGTAGAATATCATAGGATATAAAACACCGATTTTGGCAGGGGTCGTCAAATATGCTTTTATTTTTTGGTCTCTAACTCGTTGATAGATTACTAGGTGGAGAGCCATGACAAGCAAGAAATAATCATAGATACGTCCTTTTTTGTGATTGTTCGTTGCAGATATTATTTCCTGAGGACTCTCTTTGTGTCGCCACCCGCCCTTTATAACGTGGAATCTAGATTTTTATGAGAATTTTTTATACTTTGAGACGTTCTTTGACACTTTCTCGATCTTTCTTGCCTTGAAAAGTCCATTGTCCATATTGGATATTTTTACTGTAAATATTACACTGCTAATTCTATTTTTATCAACTGATGCTGCAAGTTCAATTTTATATACCTTGCGAAGATTACGTCAGAAAATGAACTCTAAGAAAATATGAACCGTAAGTGTGTTATTTATTGAGCGTGGAAATGAAATTATATCGAATTTGAATAATTAATTATCTAATGATTAACATTAATTTCAGTATGTTAACGCATTTTAATTGCGCTTATATTTTGTCGTGTTGAGATTTATTAAACGCTTAATGGATGAAAAATGCTAATTTGTCTGGTATGTTAAACACATTGCTTAACTAAAATAGTGGATCTAAGTTTAGTTTGGTGCATCAATGATTAATTGTTCCTACAATTTCACTTTGGCAAAATTTAGTGGAAACAAATTATTATTATTTTTTTATTCGATGTCTACTATTGTCGTACCCACTCCTAGCACAAGCTTTTCGCTTATTTGGAGGGAAGAAGAGCTAATATTCTTTATTTAAAATATATATATATATATTTATATATGTAATTCATTATTTATTTATATTATGTAGTATTTTAGTATATGTATATGACCTTTACCTACCGCTTTATAATATCAGTTTAGGACTCACTTTCAAGGGAAGCTGGAAGTTTCTTTCTTAGAGATAAGCTTCATCTGTGTCCACTTCTTCTAATAATATTTTCTTGTAAATAAACTAAATTATCTGTAGGCACCTACAATCTACATAAATATAATTTAAAATTGTCGTTCCCAATGTAATTTATACGGGAAATTCTATTCGAAGAGACCAACAAGTCGGATAGATAGATTCTGCTCTTGTTATAACAAAAATGTTTGTCGTGCGAATAAGATATCTCATTATAATGTAAAACATGAAGTCTTTCAGATGCTAATTTTATTGAAAGCTCGGATGGATATTCCCGCATAGATAGATTAAAGTTATAGATAGTAAATAGTTAGCCGGATAGATAAAATCACTGGATAAAATAGATGGATATAATAATAATTAAAATATTTTATCCAATCATTGGTCCAAATAATGTGTACGGGGCATGTAGCAAAAAACCAAGTCAACTTTGTAAAATTTTGTGTTTTATTCCACCTTTTTAATAGTTGAATATAAAAAAAAGAAAGGAACCTCTTACAGGACACCGTGGTGATTCAATAAATGTTCCTTTATTTGTTTTGAAGAACATGACACTAAAATGTATAAAAACATATCGCTGTACTATAATATATAGGCATCTTCTAGGCAAACGCGTTACACCTTAGACCGCATCATCACTTTCCATCAGGTGTGGTAGTGGTCAAGCGTGTGCCTATAATGTATAAAAAAAAAAAATTGTATCATCTCGGATTCGAATCCAAGTAATCGCACCGTTGCACCGCAGGGGTCGTCAAATACGCCATATATTAAAAATATCTTTACATTTCACTGAACTCGTACAATGTACTTTCCATGTTAATACTAAGAATTTACATAATATGATAATACACAATACATACTTGCTTGTGCATGATATAATATTCCCTTCCCTTGTAAGGCGATACCGGCGGCGCTCTTTGAAGACGCTATTTAACTTGAAATTGGGATTCTTAGAGGAAACTCTGATAAGTAAGTCAAAGATATTTTAATGGCACATTATTTTTATTCGAAGACTGCGATCTAACTTGATGGTAATTAATTGACAATGCATTCTAAGATGGTAGCGTCCTAACTTGGAATAAATATGGTAGTTTGAATTAAACCCATATTAATCAGTTTCAGATTCAGAATTCAGAATGCAGATTATCTATACTTTTAATACAATACAGAATGTTAAGGCCTTGAAGTCAATTGTGTAACCTCTTGTAAAAATAAATAATAAATGCGTGTTAATTTTTAATTAATTTTGGTCTAAAATTTCAGACGGTAAAAATCTTTATTAACTCTTAAAATTACAAATTTTGTGCAAATATTGACAAAACTTCAAACCTAAGACCATGTTATGCTACTAGGAATGAGTTATATACTCACAAAACAAGCGAAAAAATTGTTCTGAACGACGAAGAGTATAATAGAGTACTTCATTGTTAAATGACATGACAAATTACGACAATTATCTGCCATTATGCGCTTCATTTACCGCACGCTTGTTACATATCCACCTCTTTTTATACATATACTATATCATAGACCTAAGATCGAAAAGTTAGTCCGATTGCAATACCGAAAAATTCATTTCAGATTTGTAATTATTGATTTCAATTTGATTTGACATTGATTGACCTACTTTATATTGCATTCCAGTTTTTATTTTTTAAAAGCTGATTGCAGTCTATAAATAAGAAATCTTTATATTACTTAATAGGTATGACAATATATCCGGTTAGTATCACTTTCACTATATCTTGACCCCTTTTTACAGAGCTTACTACCTATTGAGGCCTTAAATTAAAATCCTGATTTTAAATCACTAACAAAAAACATTATAGCACTTAAATGTTAATGCCTATAAATTACTTGTTGGTATATAATATATAATATCTACTCTTCGATATAGTTGTTTAGAGCAACTATACACTTGCGACTTAATACCATTAAAACTACGCTTATAGTTCTTGCAATTCACGACGGCGCGTGGCTCATGGTTGTGTGTGTGTTGAATCTGTATAAGTGTGAGCGAGAGCTTGCTCGCGCCTGACCGCTCCCACCTAGGCTCCTGACAGGCACGCACACTTACGCAATTTGCATGCACACGATGCGACGTAATCACAAGTAAAGCGCCTGTAACTTCGTGAGATAAACGTACTTTACCATATAATACATATTGAGATTCAATTTATTAAGACACCTTTCTGCCATCATTTGACATTTTTTTGTTAATTAAATACGTGCACTACTTCTAACAAGACTTCCTTGTAGATCGAAAGTAAAAATATTTGACATAATATGGAAAACTTAGGAGTAAGTAGTAATTAAAATAATCTGTGCCTAATATTATTGACATAGAACGCTTAAAATACTAATGTATAGAAGTAATTTTAGTCTGCAATAAAACTGTTATTCTATTAATAAAAGGAAATAAGTTTTTAAGCTATTGCATAGCTTCTATTGCGGGCCAGCGTGGAGACCGAATCCAGAAATTCCGTAACGAAAATAACCTGACACGGGACTCCTCTACGGTGAGCCGCTAGATGGCGTTGATAAAAAATACTATGCAATAGCTTTACCGCGGCAGTCCTCGAGTGCCACACGTCTTTTTTTTTTATTCGTTGTAGTAAAAGTAAAAAGAAAAATAAAACTTGTTAAAATTTATTCATAAAAACTGAAATTTAACGTTGATGAACAAGTATGTATTTTACAGAAACTCTTAAATGTGCGCGGTGTCTTTATGAGATCCACCGACATCAGAGGTGGGTAACCGCTAGGTTATCAACTTTTTTAGCAGATAAGAATGTCCAGCTTGCATACTAATTAATTTCGCCAATCAATTAATATAATATCGTTGAAAAAACGCTATTTGCCCGCCCGTGGCTAACATTTAAATACAACTAAACAAAACAGCGCGAGCGGCGAAAATCTAGCTCTGTATTATAATACACTTGTGTTGTAGAACTATTATTCAGACACCTTTGAATTTTTATTTAAGTACTTACATAATCAAATCGTCGGGGACAGTGCAAAACCGCGTAACTAGCATTAGTACCTTAAAATCCATTTTCATACGTTTGTGGTCAAATCAAAACCGCGTAAGTGTCGTAGCGACTAAATTACGTATAATCACTTTAAAAGATATGTATTTTTATCAATACAACTAATACTTTGTGTAAAAATTAGCCCAATAGCCGTAGAAATAAGAAATGTGTAAAGTTTTAAATTTCCCCTGTAAAACTGTGACTAGTGTAGATCCGCGGTTTTTACCAAATGTACGTACGCGGTTTTGCACTATCCCCGACGAAATGTAACGTGAGAAATGCAATCAGGTTCTTTCAAAGCTTTTAAAAGAGAGAGGAAATATTATAATGCAGCAGGGGCACTAGTGATAGATTCATTTGACGATTCGAAAGCACTTTGTAAAAGTTTATTTGAATAAAAAATGATTCTATTCTATTCTAAAAAATGACAGTCTCGAAGATACAAAAAAAATTACTGGATGTTTTTATTTTATTTTTATTATTTATTACTTACATAGAAACAGTTAAAATAAAATATTATTCGAAGAAGTGGACACAGGTGAAGCTTTTCTCTAAGAAAGAAATTTCTTCCAGCTGCCCTTGAAAGTGAGAAAAGTGATTTTTTTATAGAATATTAAACAAGCTGAAGTTGATTAATATCCTCGTATCTCCTCCAAATAAGCGGTCTTGTCTGGTGGGAGGCTTTGGCCGTGGCTACCCACGTGGTTAGGGTTACCACCCTACCGTCACAGACGGTATCTCTGGGAATCGAACCCGATACCTCCCTCTCAGTTAGTTACAAGACCTCAGCGATCACTACTGCGCCAGGGAGGGTAAGATTATTTGAGATTATATGAAACCCACATAATATGTATTTTACATCGTATTGGTACGAATTATTTGCTTGTCATGCACGTGGAGTAAGGGGAGGGCTATTCCTGTTTAAGCGTGTAAAAGTGGGAGGGCGGACTATCCTGCACGTGTAAAAGAGGGGGCAGGCGTTATGTAGGGCAAGCCTCGTGTTGCAGCTTGCGTCGCATAATAGTGTTTCCTAGTCATTTAATAAAGATTTTATCCTGCAGGTTAAAGCGAAGTGTTTTACAAAAAACTTTTATAAGAATAACATTTGTAAAAACAGAAAATAAAGCGGCCAAAAAACAAATAAGTTATAAGCTGTTTTACTGCGACTGTATCCGTCTCTTTTCAAAACGAAACTTTGTGTGGAGAGTTTATGGAGCTACTGAATCTTCATGTTGCAATAGAGCTCTCTTTTTCTAACATAAAACTTAAAAGCTCTATATTTTTGAGACTAGTTAAGATATTAAAAAAAGACAAATGACATCTTGTTATAATATTAAAAACCTGTATTTGACAATTTTTTTTTATATAAGTACTTAACTTATATAAAAAAAATGGTCAAATACCCAATTAAGTTGAAGCTTGAGATACAACAAAACTGACTTAGCTTAAACTGTCAGTAAAACTAGATAAAAAAATGTCAAATTCAAAAAAATTCAAAATTCAAAATTTATTTATTTCATATAGGCTAACTTGTAGCTCTTATGATAAGTCACAAATCTACCACCGGTTCGGAATGCAGATTCTGCTGAAAAGAGCCGGCAAGAAACACAGCAGTTGCTCTTTTCAAAAAAAAATTTTTTTTTTTACAAAGCTATGCTATGTATACAGTGCTTCCACAATAAAGCTTCAAAAATGCAAAATTGCATACGTAGGTACACCAATCCTGTAATAAAATAAAAATAATGTCAAAGGACATCATCCATTTTGGGCTAAATATGAAAGTGCCGGCCAAAAAAAAAATTTGCTATATTTCGTTAGAACTTGTCCCCCTAAACATTTTTTATTATGGCACCCAAGCTGTAGAACCATTGACCTTGGTTTTATTTAAGTTTAAAAATCTGTATTTTTTCCTACCAAATGAAATGTTTCTAATAATAATAATAAAAACTGGAATGCCCAGCAGTCTATTCTACCTCTCAGCAGCCGAGCCCGGCTGACCTCATCGCCTTTTGGCGAAGAGTGTGGTCAAGAGAGATGGAAGATGAGAGATGGATGGATGGATGCTTGAGGAGGGCTCTTGGATTGCGGCGGTAGAGGAAGCATGTGCCTCAATATAGCCGATGAACCCAGTCGCCATCTCTCCAGAGGATGTATACTTGGTGCTGTGCACCGGGCCGCGAACTGGAAAAGTCCTGGATCAGATCGACTGAATCACTTCTGGTTTTTCGTTCTGCCATGCTATCTGGCTAAACAATTCCAAGAAGCTCTCGAGCAAAGGGCATTCCCGAGCCTTTTCACCACCGGAATCACTCATTTAGCTCCAAGTCCACCGATGCCGCTGACAAGTACCGCCCCATCACATATCTTACTAGCATCTATAAGACATTGACATCCGTTTTGAGCCTTAAGATTTCCCGTCATGTAGGCGAAAATAGTATAATGTCTGGGGCTCAGAACGGATGTCGGTACAATAGTCCTGGTACTAAGAAGCACCTTCTCATCGACTCCGTCGCGAGCCAACTGGTCAAACTAACTTGCCGGAATTTCCCCACAGCCTGGATTAACAATGCATGAAGGCATTCGACTCGGTGCCCCATTCATGGTTCTTGAGGGTCCTTGAGCTGTACAAAGTCGATAGTACAGTTCGAAACTTCCTCGGAGTGTATGGGGCAATGGAGCACGATCCTTTGTCTTCAAGATGAGCGGTTGACAGCTGTCGATGATCGGATAAGGATACGGCGGGGTATCTTCCAGGGCGATTGTCTGAGTCTACTATGGTTTTGTCTCTCTTAATGAGCCTCACCTGGATAAAGAAGCGTCCGTGCAATGGTTGCGTTTCTTTTACCCCTTTAGGGAAACCGAAGGTACAAGATCAGGTAGTTAAGACGCGAAACTACCGAAAGTACATCCTAAAGGATGGCACTATCAACATTTGTTGAGCTTGTCGCCATCCCAGTGAGTCACTCAGGCATGTGCAATCGGGATTTTCGGCTCTTGCTAACACTGAGTATTTCCACAGGCACAACCAAGCAGCCAAAATCCTTCACCAAGAGCTTGAAGCTCTGAAGTACGGTTTCCTGGATGAAAGACTAAGTACACACCGGTGCCAAAACTTAAGCGTGATGGGGTACGGCTCTACTGGGATCGGTCCATCATCACGGACAGGATGATTCTGGTTAATAAGCTTGATATCGTGCTGATGGATCGGGCACAGTCGAGGGTGTTTTTAGTGGCCATCACCATCGAACATGGCGAAAACCTCGTGAGAGTGGAGACAGAGAAAAACGAAAGTATCTAGATCTGGCTCACGAGGTTTCCGGCATGTGGCAAGTGGAGTCCATTGAAACCACCCCAATTATCATTTCTGCAAATGGGTTGATCCCAGTCAGCCTTAATCACCATCTGAGATGGTGTTTCATCCATTCCACCATCTGGGGTTCCGTGGTAGTTCCAGCCAAGATGCACAATGTGGTATTTTTAGATGTGTGGTCAGGATCGGATAGGTAGCACTTAACAAAACTCCAAAAAAGTAAAAAAAATGCCTTAGAAACTCTTCATATATTCGAAAAAATACAGATTTTTAAACTTAAATAAAACCAAGGTCAATGGTTCTACAGCTTTGGTGTCATAATAAAAAATGTTTAGGGGGACAAGTTCTAACGAAATACAGCAAATTTTTTTTTTGGCCGGCACTTTCATATTTAGCCCAAAAATGTATGAATCGTGGAGGATCTCCTTTCCAATTAAGGTGAAACTTGAGATACAACAAAACTGACTTAGCTTAAACTGTCAGAAAAACGTAGTAATGTACCTCCTTGGAGGTCCCGTAGGTAGGCTTGCCCGCAAAAAATTACAAATCAGCAACATTGTCTTAGATCGGTCTAGGCCCAAATTCGTGGTACCTCGAAAATCAAAGCTGTACTAATCAAGTTGCGAACCGGATCCATTCTTATTCGATAAGCACAGGTCGTGAGCACACAGAGGCTTTGTTTATATTATTTATTATACAAAGTAGGTATATAGGTTAATTCGTGAACCCGTAATAAATTGAAACCGATATGCAATCACTCATTAAGATATTCATTCAGAAATAATTGTGTTTACGTGGTATTTATTTGAGATTGTCCGTGCTATATACCTATTGAATCTTTGTCAATGGACTTCTTCTTATCGCTTACAACTAAGTTACCCCTTAGTGGTTTCATTTTGGGTAAAATCTGCATCGATTTTTACTAAAGTTTCAATTATTGTGGTCTTTGGCTGAATTTATGGTGTTCTTGCTTTAATAACGCATCTTCACCTTTTTACTACAGAACTGCGAGAAGTCGTGAGCGTTGGCATCCTAAGAAAGAATCCTTGGTAGAAATACAACCTACTCGAACGAAACGCTTTAATTCAAAGTTTCTGATAAGAACCGCTAAGGTGTGAAACACTCTTCCAGCATCCGTGTTTCCTGCCCCCTATAATTTGAGTGCCTTCAGAACAAGAGTGAATAGGCATCTTCTAGGCAAGCACGCTCCAACCTATACCTCATCAGTGCTATCCAGTATTGATTGTCGTCAAGCGCAAGCCTATTTCGGATAAAAAATAAAAAAATCTTCTCCAATAGCTAGAGAGTGTCGGGGGATTACGATTTTTTCCTTTTTAGAGAGTCCCAAAGCAGATGCCTCTACAACCTTCTTACTCTATAAAATCGGACATGATATCTCATTGCTTTGTTCTTACAACTGATGGCTATCAGATGTGGACCGTTAGCGAAGTGATAGAAAAACTGCCCATCACATTCTTATCAGCTCACTTTGGCACCGACTGGTCAACTGACTCGAATAATTACTTTTTATGTCCGGTTCTATGCCATATGTTTTTTTGCGTATCTGCTTTAATGTGGCTTGTTTGATACACATCTATAATAATTATTTGATCTATAATAGGTAGAGGCACTTGTCATGCATTGTCTAGCCTATTTCGCAACGTTTTGTATTATTTGCAACGTTACGCAAACCTGACGACAATTAAAAAATGATTCAAAATATTTTGTTTTTAATTTGTTATTGTCGGTCAGCTTATGGCTCTTCAGACTAGTCAAGTTTCTCCAAAAAAAAAAACGTGATGTACGATTGGTAAATGAAAAATCTAAAAAGTCTCGTGATTCCTCAATCACTCCTCATGAAAGTGTGAAAGTCGTTTGTGAGAACTGAGAATAGGCGAACCATTCTACATCACCTACATTTTAAAAAGGGAAATGTGACTGATTAACTGACTGACTGGCTGATCTATCAACGCACAACTCAAACCACTGGCTGGGCTGAAATTTGGCTTCCTAATAGCTATTATTACGTAGTCATCCGCTAAGAAAGGATTTTTCAAAATCCTTTCTTCTACTTTCTAACTCCGAGCGCGTACTGAGAATTTCTTCACAGAAAACCCCAACACATTTTATGGCCCGACCCGGGAATCGAGCCCGGAACCTCGTCATCTGCAGTCGAACTTGTTAACCACTAGACCAACGAGGCAGTTTTTAAATATATATTGTGTCACCGTACCTACGGGATACGAGTACAGTGCACACTCGCTTAACCTAGAAACTTGATATTTTCGTATCAAGGACTTCAATTGGTGTGTGTAACCACTAATAGGGGATTTTGTGAAACTCGACCCTGAACGGATATAAAAGTGTGAACAGCCTAAAAGCTGTCGCACTCATTTAATTCCGTAAATGTACCTGTATATTTTTAATGGAATACTAGCTTTTGCTCCCGCGACTTCGTCCGCGTGGAATTAGATTTTGGGGTGGAATTTTCAAAAACTGTGACACACATACTTCTTTATTTTTAACTGAAAGCTCAAATACCAACTTTGATGGAAACAGCTTGAAAAATGACGGAGTTTCATATAAACTTCCATCCCCTATTTAAACCCCTTAGGGGTGGAATTTCCAATAATCCTTTTTTAGTGTACGCCTACGTCATAAAAGGAACCAACTGTAAAAATTTCAAGTTTCTAACTTCATAGTTTAGGCTGTGGGTTGATATCTCAGTCAGTCAGTCAGCCAGTCAGTCAGGACTTTGAATTTTATATATACATATATAGATTAGGACCAGGAGGTGCAGCTGTGGTAGACTTTTCCCCCTATCAAGGACGATCTTAGGTGAGTCCCTGGCAGCCGTTTGATGCAGACGGCACAGGATCATATTCTGTGCCGATAATTTCAAGAGACCGATTTTATCGGTCCACCATGTAGAGCGT
Organism: Hipparchia sbordonii; assembly: GCA_038048805.1. Classification (NCBI taxonomy): domain Eukaryota; kingdom Metazoa; phylum Arthropoda; class Insecta; order Lepidoptera; family Nymphalidae; genus Hipparchia; species Hipparchia sbordonii. The sequence continues at coordinate 2,185,952 of JBBIWI010000007.1, forward strand.
TTGCTAATACTGGGCTTTCCGGTGCGGGAGTCACTCCAGCAACTTGGGACCCCAACCACCTACACTGGGGCACATTGCTCTTCAAACTATATACCCCACCCATTTCCACTTCAGCTTCGTGACTCGTTGAGCTAGTATGAAACTGATTTTATCTCAAAGAGCTGCATACAGGGATTCAGGTGGTTTTTTTGTTACCATATAATATACTTATCTGTATTTTAGAAAGTATTGCCTTTTGCAATAAAATAGACTTGACAATCAAATGCGATTAGATCAACCACAAAGGAGCCAGTCCTTTGTCGGTAAGTTAAAAAAACTAGTCCATCTCTAGTATAGTTGAAACTTTGCGAGCCTTCTATCAACACTCACGCCAAATGTACAGTCACTTTCTACGATCTATGTCTTGTTTAGGGTTGCCAAGTTTTGTAGCGTAGCAACCCGACGTAACGTTGCTTGGTTAATGATGCATTTTGATTAGAGGTCCGAAGTACCATGAAATGGGAAGGTTTGGAGAAATCGAAGAATATTTGCCTAGTCATGGAACAATTCGTGACAGATTATGCTATTGAGATTACAGGATATAAATATTAACTTCTAGCGGACGCCTACAATTTCTAACTGAAGTTTTTTTTAATCTTTTTTCTGCTTGTCTATGTCACGTCATATTTAGTTCCGAAGATTAGCCCGGACGAACAGACAGAACACAGAATAGAAATTTTAAGAACCTTTAAAATCAAAATCAAAATTTATTTATTTCATGTAGGCCAACTTGTAGCGCCTATGAAACGTCACAAATTTACCACCGGTTCGGAATGCAGATTCTGCTGAGAAGAGCCGGCAAGAAACTCAGCAGTTGCTCTTTTCAAAAAATAAAAAAAATAAAAAAAAAAATTTTTTTTTACAATTGTTAAAAAAACTAGGCTGTGCACACAATTAAAAACCTTTAACTTAATTTTACGGCATAAAAAGTAACCTAGAGCACATCAGGTATAATTCCTTACATGCTTGTGAGAGTCTTGTGAAAACTAAGACATTCATTCAGGCAAAAAAGTGAATTTAAAAAAGGACCCTTAAAATTTATCAGAAAATACATTTTCTGATAAAGTCTACGTGCACTCTATGTATAAACCTAATCTAAATGAAGATTTCAGAATATGTTTAGACATACGAGTACTCATACCTGCCACTAGTATTTCTGTCTACTGTCTAAACATCAGACGGTAGATCTATTATACAGAGGGCAACCCTATCATCAATATATTCTAATAAGGTAGTGCTAAATCATGCCGCTTTGGTCGCGGGCCGGTTCGTGGAATCCATCGAGATTGATTAACGTCTCGCGGCGGATGAATTTATTTTGATAGTGTGCTGCTTCGTGTGGATATCTACCGTTTACACGCTGCTATACGCTAACAGTATTTTTTTATCCAAGATAGGCACTGATGGTAAGTGGCGATTAGTGTCCGACCGAATCTTTGGCGTCGACTTTCTGCCAAACCGCTTCGGTCAAAAGAGACCGAAGTTTTTGGCCGAAGCCGAAGGTTTCTAGAGTGGATGGAACAACGCAATTGAATTGTTACAAATGCGAGGGCGATGGAAGAGGCGACGCATTGAGGGAGGGGATCGCTAATAAGTGTTATTACTTCTGACAATTTGCAAGGTAATTTTAAAAATAATTATTTTATTCAGTTTTAGCCCTAGGTTTTAGGCAAATTTTGAGATGATTATTAAACCTTCGACCTTGGCTTCGACCAAGCATTGTGGCGATAGCCGTTTAATTGGCTTCGGCCAGAAATCGACCTTCACGGTCGACACTAGTGGCGATATAGTCTGATGGTAGTGGGTTAACTTGGGCGCAGTTTTCATTAAACCCCCTTATGCGCTATACTTACCTCTCCTTACCCGACTGCGCGACGCAAAGGAGGGTAATGTGTTTAACAGTCTATGTATGTACCATCATCATCATCCCACATGCATCCACTGTTGTACATATGCCTCTTTCAAGTAGCGCAACCGTTGCCTATCATTGGCCTTTCGCATCCAATCGATGCCTGCCACTTTCTGGATGTCATCGCTCCATCTAGCCATTATGTATGTATGTATGTATGTTTGTTTGTTGCTGGAGACCAAACGTGTGGGCCGATTTTGAAGATTCTTATTAAGGTTTCGTATTACTATCGCTTCAATTCGCAATATGGACCAGCGTGATGGAATATTATGGCCTATAGAAGACCTGCACTCACTAGTGAGCCGTTGATGTGTGGCTGATCAAATCTACATGAACAAAGCCAAGTGTAAGCTAGTAACATAATTAGGCAAACTTCCGGATTCCGCGACGTACGGTGAATGACAGGGCGCCTAGCAATGTTTGCGTGTTATTTTTTGCTAGTGAGAAATTGTATTTTTGACACATACCTTTGTATTTGTTTTAGTGACATTGTCTCAATTCCAAGGTTGAGTTATAGTAATTAGTAAATTACGACGCATTTATGAATCACACATGTTACTGCCGTGTCTGCTGGACCGCATTTCGCCGCATCCAAGGCATATAAGACGCCTTCTATTAGCAGGGAAGAGAGCTTGTGCCTATATTACGAGTTCTGAACTTATCTTAGGCAGCAGTGTTTCAACCTAATAAAAGATGGATCATTGTAGTTAACTAATGACCTTATTTCATTTCATTTAGCAAAACAATGGTTCTAACCGTTCTGTCGCGATATATTTTTGTGGTATATACTATCATTATAAACTAGCAGACGCCTAAATCCCCACAGTTTACAGTATTTCTGCAGCATCAGGATTGAGGAGTTGGAGCCCAAATTTTTTAAAGGGGCATCTCGCAAAGTTTTTGTATCAATTAAAAAAAGATTCACGCAAATCGGTTTAGAAATCACGGAGAGAGAATGACATAAGTTGCCTTTTATCCCAAAAAAGCAGAGGGTTCCTGTGGAATTTTCAAAATCAAACTCCTAACTGGCAAAAACTGGGATAAAATATACGTACATATTAATATACTTATATCAAAATCTACATTCATCTAAAGTCGCGGGCGCGGCGCCGGACCGAAATTCGTCACCAGTCGGGGAATCCGGAAGTTTAGCTCGCAATGTTATGTCTGCTATGTTATTTAATAAATTATAATTAACTCGCTGAAGCCCGCGACTACGTCCGCTTGAGTTTGTAGGATTAAGAAAAAATTATAGCATTAAGATAAGACCTGCAGGATGAGCATGGGCAGGAGACAAAAATTTTATCGCCGATTCTGTTCAATGACAAGTGATAAAATTATCTTCTCTTATGCTTAAGCATGGCGACAGGCGAAAGGAGAAGTATATTCCTATAAGTATATCCACTGTGGATATTATATCCACCGTTTGGCCTATTCTCGAGGGGTGGTTAAACTGAGCGAGGGGATAAACATTTTTCTTTCCCCGTGGATAATATGTCATCCTGCTGGGACCTACCACCAACGCTTAAAGCAGTATTATTGTTGCAGGATTATTTCAATATTGCTCAACATGTCATACAATGTCAACCTTAAAGCATACATACATAAGGACACTGTGTGAAATCTCAAAACAATATTTAAATAATACTATTTTTATAGAGCTTTTAAGTTTCCTGTTAGAAAGAGAGCGCTATTGCAACATGACGTCACGATTCAATAGCTCCATACACTCTCCGCACAAAATTTCGATTTGGAAAGAGACGGATACAGTCGCAGTAAAACAGCTTATAACTTACTAGCTTTTGCCCCCGCGACTTCGTCCGCGTGGAATTAGATTTTAGGGTGGAATTTTTAAAAACTGACACACGTACTTTTTTATTTTTAACTGAAAGCTCAAATACCAACTTTGATGGAAACAGCTTGAAAAATGACGGAGTTTCATATAAACTTCCATCCCCTATTAAAACCCCTTAGGGGTGGAGTTTCCAATAATCCTTTCTTAGTGTGCGTCTACGTCATAAAAGGAACCAACTGTAAAAATTTCAAGTTTCTAACTTCAGTAGTTTAGGCTGTGCGTTGATATCTCAGTCAGTCAGTCAGTCAGTCAGGACTTTGAATTTTATAAATATAGATTGTAATTAATGAATATCAACATTTTGACAAGTCAAACACCCAATTTGACATTAACTAGCGGCGTATGTTTGTTTTCACTGCACTCGTTACTGTCTGCTTTGTTTGTACCGACCCGTTCTAGATAAACGGGCGTAGGCGGCCGTGGGTGTCTGATCGGATCCGGGCCGGAAAGGTTTGTTAAGCGGCGATTAGGTAAGAAAGTAAAATAGTCGCTGCCGATGACACATCGTTTAGACGTTTGAATATGTGGTCTAAGAGGAGTTTCGAAAGATTGCTTTTTTAATACTAGCTGGTGGCCTGTCTGTCACAGTGCTGAGCACTTTGGTTTCCGCTTCGATTCCAGACGAGAGAAAAATGGAAATTTATAATTACTAAATTGTCTCTGGTATGGTCTCTTGGGAGTAAAATTAAGTATTTCTTATTAAAAATGGTTATGTTTCTCCATATAATTATGTTTTTAGAAATATCATTTGATTATCCGGGATAAAAAACAGGCTATGGCACTTTCCATGACGTCCACGATCGATTACGCCCATATTAATGTTTGCAATCACGACATACAATACTTTGGATATGTAAATATCGAATATTTGCATTTAGCGCACCGTGACGTTCCTAGAACTCTGAGCTGTGGGGTTCCCCCCCATTGGAATAAAACGACATGCTAATGAAACTCAATTAACACTATTTGTGTATGTTTAATTGCGGATATTGAGTTTATGAAATATACGAATGATCAATAGCGTACACAAATACAGTTAGAAACCACCAAAGTATTTCTTAAATCCTACAAGTCGTTTCAAACTTGGATTTCGTCCGCGTGGAGTAAAGTTTTCTAAAAAACCTCTGGGACTCTTTGTTTTGCCAAGGTAAAAAGAAGCCTATGTCAGTCTATAGGTCCCCAATTATACCGATTGACGATGTTAAAAAATCCGCGCCTCTTTTCGTTTTATTGTGTATCGGGAATCACTCCCACACTAGGTGGACTGGTGATATCAGCCAAGAAGGAGGCAGCACAACATACATAAAAAATGTATATGAAAAAAAAAAGACGTGTGGCACTCGGGGACAGCCGCGGTAAAGCTATTGCATAGCATTTTTTATCAACGCCATCTAGCGGCTCACCGTAGAGGAGTCCCGTGTCAGGTTATTTTCGTTACGGAATTTCTGGATTCGGTCTACACGCTGGCCCGTGATAGAAGCTATGCAATAGCTTAAAATATTCCGATGAATTGAGAACTCCTTTTTGGAAGTCGGTTAAAAAGTCTGACATAAACTTGATCGGTTATTTTTGTTTTGAAGTTGAATGGCGTGCAGTATAAAAAATCTAATAAAAGATCTCCACTTAAATGCTGCGATCGACGTACATACCATTTGGTCAGGTGCTGCCACCAGCTTGTGCTAGTATGTCGGTATGTTATAGGAATGTGTGTGCGTGTTGCTTCGTTCCCTGCCACCTCCGCAACCAGTTTTTATCGCTAATCGCGGGATGATGGATCGATGGCACATGCCACATTCTTTTTTCTACAAAGGTATAATATAAACTTCGTATATATGTAATTCTTATGGTGCATTCTTAACGTTTTTAACGTATTTTTAATAAGGAAAATGGTATTCGTTGGTCTTGTTTCATTGCCATAAAAATGGACTTTTATTATTACGTAGGTAGGGAGTTTTCACTGTAAGTAATTATTATGCCCTAAACGTCAAACAAATTTTTCTTTGATATTCAACTCAACATTGATAGAAATTCTAAGTCAAGCGCTGGTCTAGATATGTACTATTTAAAAAAAAGAAGCAATTCTGAGCGCTTTGATTTCAAAATCTGATTCCGGATGTTGGAGGTCAGTATTAATGTTACAATCTACAACACAGCTATGAAAAATCTGCATGTCATTTGTTTACCTCATTGTAAGCTCGGGTTCGATGATCTGTCGGTGCTAACTGGTAACTGCTAACATTCGTAATCCTTGCCTCTCTACTGTGAAGACTTCTTTTTGGTTTGTTTTTGTATAGGCTTTTAATTGTAGTCACTGACCCGCCAACAGACGCTCGGTATCAAGGTTCGTATAAATAAGTTTAACTGCTTCATTGCTCTTGTGGTTAGCAAGTTCGACTGCGGATGACGAGGTGCCAAGTTCGATTCCCGGGTTGGGCCAAAAAATGAAGTGGGTTTTTCTGTCAAACAATTAGTATAAACGTAAAAATTCTTTTCACAAAACCGACCTCAAACGCCACTTCAAAGTATATCAATTATGCCTATAACATTTGAAGAGTTCCCTCGATTTCTCCAAGATCCCATCATCAGATCCTGATCTGATGACAATGGGCCCACCTGGGAAGTATACTCTTTCAAACAAAAAAAGAATTTTCCAAATCGGTCCAGGCGTCTTCGAGTAATCGGGGAACATACATAAAAAATAAGAAAAAAAAAAGATTCCGACGAATTGAGAACCTCCTCTTTTTTAGAAGTCGGTTAAAAATTCTCAGTACAAGCCCGGGGTTAGGAAGTTGACCATGAATCTTCCCCGTGCCTTGGAGAGCACGTAAGGCCATCCTTTCGATGTCTCCGACCATCTCGGATTTTCTGTCCCATCGGTAATGAGAGTGAGTGTTCGTGCACCTGTGTTTGCGCACACACTTGTGCACTATAATATATCCCGTGCAGATGGCTAATCTCTGTGGAGCTACGATTGATGCAGCTTTTCCGCAATCGAGCAACTGGTTAGCACACTATATTGGACTACAGTACAGTCGTCAGTTACCATCACACAACATCAAGGGGAAATTATAAAAGAATGAAAACTTGAGATTTCAAAAATTCAAAATTTATTTATTTCATGTAGGCTACCCCGTAGCACCTATGATACGTCACAAATCTACCACCGGTTCGGAATGCAGATTCTGCTGAGAAGAACCGGCAAGAAACTCAGCAGTTGCTCTTTTCAAAAAATAAAATAAACTAATTTTACAATAAGTAATAAAACTAAGCTAAGTATACAGTGCTTCCACAGTGAAGCTTCAAAAATACAATACATATTATAATCTAACACATGTCAGCATGGGAAGTCAAAGCAGACCCATTCCCGTTGGCGGCACCCGTTCACGAGCACGACGCATGATCCAGCCATTGCTTCGCTCAACCATATTTGAGGGAACGTAACAACCCGCACCACACATTTTTAATTGCTTTAAATGTTTAAAACGCACGTTACTCCAAAAGCAAAAAGCCTGGAACTCCGGCATGTCGATTCCGTAAAAATGATTGCATCAGTGTAACGCTCGCAGTGGCCTCTGATTGGCTGAATTTAAGGCGTTCTTACTGCATCAATGCATTTTAACCTTCGACCATTTAGCCGGGACGTGGTAAGCGCACGCATTCCCCTCTGCCAAAGTACATGTACAAACGTACGTGTTAGCTTGTTGGTGTGACAGCTTTTGAGTTAGTGTGCGTTCATAGAGACATTAAGTATTTACAAGAGTGTGCGGAAGTGAGTAAATGTGTGCTGTACGTGATTACCCCACCTCACCGCAGAAAGTGGCAGAATATGGTCAGTACTATATCTGCGTAAAGGCACGTCCCGGCTGAATTGTCGAAGATTTTAACCAATAGCAGGAGGGTACCAGCCAATCAGAGGCCATTGCGATCGTTACACTGATGCAATCATTTTTACGGAATCGACATGCAGATCCCTTAAAAAGGAGGCCGAAAATAATTATAAGGATTCTTTGGTAAGTATCTTAAATACAATATTTTTTAATGAACTATATGCAGATTAAACGGGTGAAAGCGGCACTTATTTCAATAAACTATTACCTTATGATTACCAAATTCTGATACCCCATAACGGAAATGAGAATCGTATCAAAGATTCTTTACTTAACTTTTTATTAACTTTAACCATATTCACCGTATTGGGGGTCTACGTTTTTAAACACAATAAACTACTAACTAATGACCCAAATTCTGATACCTCACATCATAATGATGTCAAAAATCCTATCAGAAAATATTTGAATTGTTATTAAGTTTCACAAAATTTCTTGTAACGCGCATTTACCTTTTAAGCTAAACGTTCAACATGGCGATTATCAGTTTATTTATGTGACATACAGCGGTTTCTGTTTTTTGGATATTTCGCATTTAGGGTCATTTCACACCGAGACGCGACGCGACGATGCAATCTCACCTGGTAGGTGACCAGCTGTAGCGTGAATAGGATGTACAACAGGGTAGGCAGATGATATAAAATGGAAAAAATCTCTAGTACGAGTTTTTTTTTTTTTTTTTTTTTTATATTTTTAGCGAGCAAACGAGCAGGCGGGTCACCTGATGTTAAGTGATTACCGCCGCCCATGAACACTTGTAGCACCAGAGGCACCACCAGTGCGTTGCCGGCCTTTCAGGAATTTGTTGGTCCGCCCCTTGAATAACCCCATATTGTAATTCAGTTATAAAAAAGTTAAGGGTAGGCATTGTACAAATTATAAAAAACTCGTACTGGAGATTTTCTCCATTTTATATCATTTGCCCGCTTAATGCCTACCCTATGCACGCCACTGTAAGTGACGATGCATTCTAAAATAGTAGCGGGCTAACTTGGAAGGGGTATGGCAGTGTATTCATACTCCTAATCGGTTTCTACACGCCATCGTGCCGGAACGCTAAATCGCTTGGCAGCATGTCTTTGACGGTAGGGTGGCTAAAGCCTCCCATCAGACAAACACAGACAGACGAGCGATATCAGTGTAGAACCTCTTTACTACACAATAAGGTACAAATTTCAGTGCGAGCACGAAAGCGGCCTAGATACGTGTCAAAGTATGGCTCGTTACGCCGCCCTCACTGAAAGTACCTTATTGTGCAGAGACGTTCTATATTGATATAGCTATCGACAAAAGTACAGCATCGTTGCGTTGCGTCGCGTCTCGATGTGAGCTGACCCTTAGGCAGCGACAAATTGAATGTGATCCTTTTTTTGTTAATCTAACGACCTTTTAGCGAGTTTTGTGGAATCTGATATTTTTTTGGGCAAAAACCTCCGCGCCGGTTGTCCTCGTAACCATCTCAACAGTTTAACGTCCACGGCTGGACATAAGTCTCTTGCAAATATCGCCATGGAAAATGATCTCGTGGGGCTTGTATTAGTTGTGTTTCCGGTGCAGGGTCGCCACACAAGTACCAATTCAAAAAATTCGAAAACATTACTTAACTATGGGGCCCTTAGTTATCGCGAGTAGCGACTATTCGTCTCGGAGCTATATATAAATGTTAATACTATATGATATGCTATGTGCTAGTACATAGGCATATTTTCCTATTTATACGTGGAAGAACAGCTAGTAAAAGCCACGACCCATGACGTACGGAACACATTGTGCATTCTCCGCCTTATACGTCCATCCTTCCTCCAGGCATTTCCATTTATAATCTAGACCTCACCCGAAGATCCTGCGGGATTTGTTATTGTAATTAATACTAGCGGGAAACCTTACTTTGGCTTATGGCCAAGAGATTTCACAACTACCTCTCCTATACTTACTTAGGCTTTTTTTATATAAATAATGCTTATATTAACCATGTTGACCAAGAGTACTATTCCCCTTTCCCCTCCAACTGATTGTAAAGCTTGTGTGAGAAATAGGTACGGCAATAGTGAAATAGGTAGGGGTTTGAATCACCGATCTTTCGGTTTCGCACTATTCAGGTTTTTTTCATACAATTAAGCTTCGACGTTAATTAGTTCGAAAGAATTCTTCCTTTCCTTTTCGATTTCATCTATGTGCCCCTGGTACTTCCGAGATGATTCCCATTTAAACCAAGAAGTGCAAAATGGCCCAGAAGCGATTTCTTTGTTACATTGGATTTTCGGTAGGTATAGGAATGTTCTCTTAATCTATTTTCTTAGGTTTTGTTATGCGATTTCGACCAGTTACCACTCTAACAGCGCGCGTAGCCTTTAGTGCCAAAGTCATTGTTTAGTGCTAATAAACCTAGCAGCTTGAATGACTTTGAGTTTGCATGGGGATGAATTAGTTTAGGTTAGCAAGCGAGCGATAACTCTTTTATTATTTACGACTAGAAAAGATAAAACTAAAACCATAAAAAATGAAATCTACCCAAAAAAAAAAACTCGTACAATAAAACTTTTGGGGTACCGCGGATGTGTACGTATGTAACAGATTATTTTATCAACGTTTTTCGCACTATAAATCTCCCTCGCGTGTTGATTAACACCAAATAAAAATAAAATAAATCACACAAAGCGACATTTGATAAAAGCTCGTTGAAAGCTTACTACCAATAAACAACCGCTCTTTTGACGTTGAATTCCGTTTGCGAATTTAAAATGCTATCACGAGTGCATGCGAAACAAGTAACAACCGATACTAGTAGTTGACTCACCGGCGTCGAATGCGCTACGTTTTCCCGCGTAAAGTCCTCAAATACCAACGAATTTCGGACCCCATAAACTAACCAACAACCTTAAGCAACATGTCCTTAAAGCGCATTTTCAAATGGCCTCATTCATGTAGGGTGAAAACTTAAAGTTGTCGACTATATAAATAGTGCAACAGTGCGTTCCGCGAACCGGCTGGCTGCTATGCGTTCATTTTCCTCTTCGTAGGAATGCGACCTGACGTCACTACCGAACAACTAACCAACCCATTCAAAAGTACCCCACGTCCGTCCTAAACTATAAAGGGCGGATTCTATTACAATTTGTCGTATAATCATTCTTCGAATAACCGGCGGAATTGAAATGTAATGACGCCGTTTAAATTATTCTCGTACTCGGCGGGACTTCGTAAATCGTGGGTACTTTACTTCTGCAGCGTAACGGTACTGTTTTGAGTCGTTGATAGGGAGCTCTCTTATCTTATTTGCATTCTATTTGTAGAGAATGAGGTATTTTATTGTTATACCTGGTATTTACAAGGTGTAACTACTTACTGAGATATGCTCGTAGTCGTTACAAAGTAAAACTTACGTAATTACGTACTGGGAAGGCCGTATTATGTTATCGGTGATAAAATATTAATATCGTTATGAGAAAAATGCGTCCGTAGGCGAGTGGCGTAGAATTTTACTAAAGAGACTGGTTTTCCGAGAATAACCTAGTGAAGGGACGTGCTGTTTGTAGGTGCAGTTAATATTTGTACTTATTGGTTGCTCAATGAACGTATGTTACATAGAACCAAATTTTTTCGTACCGCTAAAGTCTATCTAAGATGAATCTTGCATGAACTTTTCTTTTTCAAGGATTATGTTCATTTTTGTGTTGAATAGACTAACGTTTAATATTTTGCAATTATTTATTAGATGCCTATCGAAATGCTTCATCGATGAACTATGATGAAAAGAGCAAAGATTTGTGTGTTTAGTGCGATGTTTCATTTCTGAATCATTTCCTGCATTTAAAAATAAGCTATCGCTATTTACAGGCTTGATTTCACTTATAGTTTATATCCGATAAATCGAGAAAATTTAATTGCAAAGGCACTTCACCGATTGAAGAATAAAAATCTACAAAAAATTAGAGGATTTCTCCAGTAGAACACATGTTCCAATCCGATCGGCTGTAGCGGTGTTGAAAACTGATTTTATTTTCATCATATTTATATGAAAAGATACTGGTATATATTCGTTAAAAGAAAAACTAACCTGCAGAACAATAGTCAAAATCAAATAGAAGCTCAACCGGAATTGCATAAACACTTGAAAGTGTGGTTCCATCATTAACGGATTGATCTTACACCGTACAACAATGCGAGGAACTTTAAAACTACTTTCATAAATTTTCCGAATCATTTGTCTTTTGGTTGCATTTTGTAATATGACGAATAGTCAACCATTAGCCAGCCATTTTGAGAACAGTTAGTTCATTGCGTAAGGTTTCGTCTTTTGAACATATTGGTTTTGGAGTATTGTCGCATATGATTTTTAGCGTATGTACTCTTTAGCGACTTTTTGTTTAGTAGATAAGCGCCACTTTCACCATCGCATCGCTGAGTAACGTTTAACCGACGAATATTTTGGCAGATTTTCAATACGAAAACTGTCAGAACGTCTTATTTATTTCTCAGTTAAACGCGGCGACGATTGTGAAATTTTAACATCGTGCCCTCGTGAAACGCTGGCTTTAAATAAAAGGAGTTTTTTATCGTGAATCCAAACATATTATAACATGTTTACACGTAAGAGAAAAAAAGAGGTACAAAATGTCTAACATTTCGCGTATATTATTTTTTAATTAGGTATAGGGAGGTTAGGTGTAGGGAGGGAAAAAAAATTTTTTTTTTAAAGAGCAACTGCTGAGTTTCTTACCGGCTCTTCTCAGCAGAATCTGCATTCCGAACCGGTGGTAGATTTATGATGTGTCAAGAGCTACAAGTTAGCCTACATGAAATAAATTAATTTTGAATTTTGAATTTTTACATTTTGTCGAGCGACATGGTCGCCAGTGAGTAGGTAACATTCTGAAGCGAACACGCACAAAATAGGTGTTTATCTCGGACGTTTAGCGAAAATCACAATGATTTTTCTTAATCTATTTCTCTGAGGACAAAAAGGATAAAGGCTTTCTTTTTCTCTGTGAGTTGACGTGAAATGTAGCTTCTTGCTTTGTCTATCGGTCGCCTTTCAGCTTTCATGAGATATTTGGTAATTTATGATAAATACGTTCAATTATAGCAAGTATAGACAAGTAGGAGGTAGTAGATAGTTTTTTGACGAACTCCCTGGCGCAGTGGTGAGCGCTGTGGTCTTATAACTGGGAGGTCTCGGGTTCGATTCCCGGCGGGGGCAGTTTGAGAATTTATAATTTCTGAATTCTCTGGTCTGGTCTGGTGGGAGGCTTTGGCCGTGACTATTTACCACCCTACCGTCAAAGACGTGCCGCCAAGCGATTTAGCGTTCCAGCACGATGGCGTGTTGAAACCGATTAGGGGTATGAGTTGAATTTACACTGCTATACCCCTTCCAAGTTAGCCCGCTACCATCTTAGACTGCATCGTCACTTACCATCAGGAGAGATCGCATCTTGTCATCGAATAAAAAATAAGGTAGGTAACTGGTTGGAAAGTCAAATTGTGACTAATAGGTAACATAGGTATATTGTTTTCCTCCTTTCTCTGGCATGATGTAAAATTCATTGGAGCCTAGATCGCTCAGTGAGATTTGCCTTATGTTTGGACTTAAGGTCTACCTGTTCTCATGGAACTGTGTCACGACTGTAAATACTCATGTGATTGTATCTAACATGTATCTAGCTCATATAGGATGTATCTGGGTTAGACATACGTAGCCCAGATATTTATTATGGTTTATGGACTTCATAAAATATTATGGTTAGAAATATCTTTTATCGTAATTAATTCGGTATGATAACCTTTATATTTTATGAATTAATGAATTAATTAGTATTTGAATGCACTTTTGGAGCAAATAAATAGAAACAGGGTGCGGTTCATCTTCATAAAAAATTATGCAGACATCCTTCATTTGCAGATTTGTATTGGAATTTTCCTAAACTACGAAACTGCAGACACGTAGACAGACAAAGTGTTCTAACTTGTAAAACCTTCTTATTTGGTCAGGTGCATTCCACGCCATCATCTCAACCGTTACACGTCCACTGCTGGGCATAATGTGTCTTGAAAGAACTACTACTAGCTACAGAACACGATTTTGCGTCGCCTGTATCCAGCGACTGACAGCTTGAGATTGGCTTGAGATGTGCTGTAATGGCAACCTCGTATCTGGAAGCGCAGCGTTGTAAAACCTCTATAAGTGGAGGGACGAGCTCAAGCGAGTATTACATTAGTACTACACGTTCATTGCAAGTTGGCCGCTACCTCACGTCGCGCTTCCCCGCACCACACCTCAAGTCAGACCCGCTTAGTACAGATATTCTTTTAACCTTTTTTTATTGGTATGTTTTAAATTGGTTAAGTATTTATTTTTGATTGGTTACTATTGTTCGTGTATCGTTTTCTACGATGTCTTAAAAAAAAGGAAAAGTTTTACACAGCTCAGACTATTTATTTCTTTTATTAATTACTTTCTTTGAAGAGGAGAACAATTAGAAATCACTCCCTTCGACATACAAGACGTCATTGCCATGTAAACATTGCCAGAAAAGAAAACTTCCGTCACATTAAAAAATACAACTATTATTTTATTGTCAACGGTACCAGTATGACGTCATATTGTAACGGTCGACGACGGCCAACTTGGAGAGAATGTTTAGTAAATTACATATTGTCCCAAACAAAGGCCGGCAAAATTACAATTGTTACGTAATGAGGCGTAATGAGGTAATAACAGACGCAAGCGCATCGCTCGTCTTGACACAATCAAAACAACGTGCCGCGGTTCATTGACCCCGAGGCATGGCATTGCAATTCCTACAATTTAGGTATTTTGCGTGTCACGCTGGTAACCGAGTTTTTTGCGTCCCTTCCAGTAAAGTGATAAAAACAAGTCTGTAATATTATACTTTAGTGCCAAATTGGTGTAAGTCACACTTTTTATAAATAGAACAATGTAGAGCAATTGTTTTGGTTTTTGGTTTGTCCTTCAATTACGTAGCAATGGTGCCACGGTCCGTTATTTTTTACGTAGAAATAGTTAGGGAATCTGGAAAGTGGCATAAGCCGTTTCCAGAAAAACAAATCTAATCTAACCTAATTTCTCTATTTCGATATTTTTGAGTTATGCCGCTTTCGCAGTGGCTGCGTGCAATTTATTTTAGAAGTGTGTATTTTGTTAAATATAATGTTTGAGGAAACTCTTTGTTGGAACACGGCGGGTAATTGAAACGGGTAGAAAAAAGTAAAAAGTGAATGGATTTATCTGACAAAATGGTGCTTACCATGTTTCTTATCGGCTCTATACAACGGAATATATTAGGGTTGCCACACGTTCCTTAATATCCTTATCCTTACTAATCCTTACTCCTTACTGTAATATTATAAATGCGAAAGTGTGTTTGTTTGTCCTTCACTCCCGCTACAACAGAGCGTGATCGAAGTGATTTTTGGCCATACGTTTGGTATACTTGAGGACCTGGAAAGTGACATAGTAAAGTTGCTAACCCTGGAATTTTCATAAACCGAAGTTGTCGACTGCCGGCGTTCATTCTGAACTATTTCTTTACTGATGATGATGGTGGTGCTAGATGAATAGAATAGAATAGAAATATTTTTTATTCAAATAAACTTTTACAAGTGCTTTTGAATCGTCGATGAATCTACAACTGGTTCGGAATGCCTTGCTTGCCGAGAAGAGCCAGCAATAAACTCGGCGGTTGCTCTTTTCAAAAAATAAAAGAAGTTTCACAAACGTGTAATGTTACACTCTACTTGGATTTTATATCTCATAGTGTTTTTTTTATTTTTCAGGTAAATCTGGCCCGAAACCTATGTTGTTCTTGATCTAGTTAACGTGAAATCCAATGGAGTTCCATAATTTTAAGGTTGAGTGTCAAATGGTAAAAAGTTTACCCAGACTTGTTCAACTCAAATAGTATTTTTTGGTGTTGATTCGAATAAAAAAGTATATTATGTCCTTTATTCGTTTATTTTTCTCAATATTATTGCCAAGATAAATAATTCTTTCTTTCTTCTTCTATTTGAGAGGGCCCTCATAGAAGCAAAAAAAAAATATGTATGGTTGGAAAGATTTATATTATATTTGTTTTTTTATTAATTTAGCTTAAGCTTCCCCTTTGAAAAAATGAAATGAAATAAAAACTAGTTGATACCCACGACTTCGTTCGCGTGGATTAAGGTTTTTTAATTCCCGGGGGAAATTTCCGGGATAAAAAGTAGCCTATGTGTTTTTCCAGACTAGGTAGGTATAATCTATCTCTGTGCCTTTCAGCGAAATCGGTTCTGTCGTTACGGCGTTAGTGAGTAACAAACACCCATACATCCACACTTTCGCATTTATAATATTAATAGGGTAAAAAAATTAAAATAAATATGAAATAGCGAATGGGAAAAAAATATTTCTCGAAGTCAAAAGGTTATCAAGAACCGGTTTTCCCGAATTCTGGGCTCCCGATCGTAGGACAGGAAGCCTGCGGTAAGTATATCTGTAGGAAGCGATAGCAGGCTTCATTAACATTGTTATTGTTTAAGCGTTCAATTTTTTTTTCATCTAAATATATAAAAGGCAATGGTGACTGACTGACTGACTGATCTATCAACGCACAGCTCTAATCATTAGACCGATCGAGCTGAAATTTGGCATACAGGTAGCTATTAGGACGTAGGCATCCGCTACGAAAGGATTTTTCAAAATTCAACCCCGAATTAGGTAAAATAGGGGTTTAAAAATTGAACCTACGTGAGCGAAGCCGCGAGCAAAAGCTAGTTTTTTTATACAATGACAATGTAGTCCTTGACTGGCATCTCACTTGATGGTAAGAGACGATGCAGTATAGGATTGTAGAGGGCTAACTTGGAAGGGGTATCGCAGTGTAAATTCAACTCATACCCCTAATCGGTTTCCACACGCCATCGTGCCGGAACGCTAAATCGCTTGGCGGCACGTCTTTATTCTATTATATTCTATTCTATTATATTTTGAAGTTAAACTTAAAAGCTGAAGTTGTTTGAGCGTTATATTTATGGTTACATTGGAACACAAGAGCTGAATTATTATGATTTGATATGATGATCAATTTTAATTAGTTTATTTAGGTTGGATATCTGTAACGGTTAAATAACTTTATCAAAGTTATTCCCGCCTAACTTAGCGAGGTCATAAACAGGATAATTCTCAGTTTGAACTTGTTATCTCAATATTTTAAACCTAGTTACCCATTGCGGATTAACCTTTTATCGGTTTTCCCTACTTCAACACATAGTAGGTACCTACTTAGTTAGGTATATCACTAGACGATGTCCGCGACTTCGTCCGCAAGGACTAATTAATTAGTTTTTAATTCCCGCGGTACTCTATAATTTCCGGGATAAAATGTAGCCTATGTATTAATCCTGGGTATGAGCTAACTTCATTCCAAACAGCTAAATCGGTTCATTCGTTACGGCGTTAAGGAGTAACACACACATACAAACTTTCGCATTAATAATATGAGTGTGATTTATTACCGTGCTTTGCTCCGTTACTGTAATTTGTATTTAAAATACATATTTATAGGTATTTTAATTCTAACAAAAAAAAAAAAAATAACAAGAATGCAAAATACTTAAGCACCGGAAATGGCGTATAGTTTCAGTTTTCAAGCGAATTAAAACATCACCGATCCATCAAAATGATGAAAAAAACTTGCTTATTTTGTAAGTAAATCAAGTATTGTTTCGCAACCACTTATGCCCTAGCATTCTTTGTAACCCTACACCGGCCATTGTTGCTCGCTCCCATTGCAAAAATTCTTCTATTCTGACATTTTCACTCGAAACTTTAGTTATGCCACGTACTAAAAAGCCTTGACAGTCATCACAAATGGAAACTATTATGAACCCTATTTTTCACTAAAATAAATTTGAAAGTTAATTGTGGTGTCGATTGTATTTATAGTATAAGAGGCGGCGGCATTTGGTTATTTGTTGATATGGAAACAGCATTTTAGGGTAGGTTTGGTAGTGGAATTATGCCTACTTCATTTCCAGTATACCTTACACCTTTATTTTACTTTATTGAATTTCTTGTGCTGATATTATGAGGGTCTTAGCGCGTATTATGCGATGCTATGATGTTCTTTGAAAAGGCAATTTTTAAGGGATTTTTTGGGAAGAATAAAAGCAGAGATATATAGTCTTTAGATAGAGACCCATTCCAATAAAATATATTACTGAGTGGGAGAGAGAGCAGGCGAAGAACCAACTGCTTTACGTGTTCTCCGAGGCACGGGGGTGACACACCGTCAACTTGCTAACTCCGTTGAGCTAGCACTGAGATGTCCTTGACAGAAAAACCCAAAACCAGACTGGAATCTCGTCATCCGCAGTCGAACTGTTAGATCCCTAAACTCACTTATTTCTGAGGCACTACTATTGGAAAAATGTTATTCATCAATATACTCTGATGCATGTATTGCTGAGGTATTATTATTGAGGAAAATGATAAAATATAAATGTCTATAAAAACGTTTAATTGAGAAAAACCAGCCAGTCGTTCTGGTAATTAGCCTAATCACTGCCTAGCTAAAGACGACGTTTCTGCCCGCCGGTCTAGTCTTAGCAAGTAAAGCTAAGACCCTGAAATAGTCACCGAAAGACCTTCTGGAGGTCCCGCGAGTCGCGTAATCAGAATTCATCTAAGTGATTTAAGTAGTAATAGTGATTGTCAGTAAACTGTGTTTTTTTTTTAATATTTAAGCGAGCAAACGTGCAGGCGGGTCACCTGATGTTAAGTGATTAATTACCGCCGCCCATGAACATTTGTAGCACCAGAGGCATCACCAATGCGTTGCCAGCTTTTCAGGAATTTGTTGGTCTGCCCCTTGTATAACCCCATGTTGTAATTCAGTGGGAACACCGTCGCAGGAAGTTGGTGAACTGTGTGAATAAACTAAAGTTCCAGTATTCGCCCGTGTTTTTTTAAGACCGCTGAGTTGTAGGGACTAAAAGAACGTTCTAACCATCTTACCCACGATGCAGTTAAATGACAGTAATAAGCATCATCTTATACTTTCGTGTTCGCCTAAATGATTCCGACCAGGCGTAAAAATGCCAGTAAGTCATGTTGATCTTTCAAAGATTTATTATCTCGGTGCCCGACAAAATCCGCATTCCATTCCGACAGTACAGTTACTTGTAACGTTCCTCGAATTGCAATATGTACCACTTAATATACTCTACATTGGTAAGGAAAACGAAAGTTTATTGAAAGTATAGCAGGTAGGTACAGTATGTGCAAAGAAAGTTGAAAAATACTCGCTTATGAACATTTGGACAGGACATTGAAATGTGGGCGGCAATGCAAGTGCTTTTTACTCGCTACCAAGTGGTATTTCAACAAAATTTTCCAAAAAATTATATAGTCCACTGCTGAACAAAGGTCTTTTCTATGAACATAGGATTCGGTCTTGCGCCGCATGTTTCCAGCAGCTCCCTGCGACTTGTCTGATGTCGTCGGTACACCTAGTGGGGGTCCGCCAATACTACGCTTCTCAAGAAATACATGTAGGTAATAGAGAACTCTCAGACGAGCAGGTTTCCTCACAACCTTTTCTTTCACTGCTGAAGCGATGAATTCAGCTAATTTACACTGCCATACCCCTTCCAAGTTAGCTCGCTACCATCATAGACTGAATCGTCACTTACCATCAGGTGAGAATTGAGATGCCAGTCAAGGACTACCTTATCATGAAAAAAAAAAACAGACACTAGAACCTTCATTCTCCACAAAACGACGCGTACACCAATAATCTGCATAAACCCAAAGGTCACTATCAAAGTTTCCTAGAAGCTCGCTTACGTTGGCTCAAGCGGCAACGCGCAAGGACGACAGGTCTGAGCTAGTTACGCGTAATCTAACTTAGCCTTTACTTTATACCTCCCTTGACGACCTCCCTGGCGCAGTGGTGAGCGCTATGGCGTATGGAAGGCTTCGGGTCTCGGTTTCGATTCCCGGCGGGGACATTTGGGAATTTATAATTTCTGAATTGTCTCTGGTCTGGTCTGGTGGAAGGCTTTGGCCGTGACTAGTTACCACCCTACCGTCAAAGACGGCACGTCCAAGCAAGGTAGTGTATAGAAACAGATTAGGGTTATGGGTTGAATCTACACTGCCATACCCCTTCCAAGTTAGCCCGCTACCATCTTAGACTGCATCGTCACTTACCAACAGGTGAAATCGCAGTCAAGGGCTATCTTGTCATCGAATTTAAAAAAAAATCTTATAGCTTGAAATTCTAATTTTAACTCTTGACAATTAGAGTTTCATTTACTCTAATTAGAGTTTCATTTATTTTAATTAGAGTTTCATTTATTTTAATTAAATTTTGTCTTATTAACCGACTTCCAAAAAGGAGAACCGTCAAAGACGTGTCGCCAAGCGATTTAGTGTTCCGGCTCTATGGCGTGTAGAAAGCGTTTAGGGGTATGGGTTGAATGTACACTGCTATCCCCCTTCCAAGTTAGCCCGCTACCATCTTAGAATGCATCGTCACTAACCTTCTGGTGAGATCGAAGTCAAGAGCTTGTCATCGAATAAAAAAAAAAACTTACCCTACCTACCCTTACCTTGCTAGAAAACGTCGAAAGAATGCTTATTCTTTTTATTGAATTCCTAATCGAAACCAACCAACATCCTTTCGAATATCTGTGACCTGCCCACTATGACCTTTGTATAGTATTTTATTAATTCACGTTATAATAAGACAATGATTTAGATCCTAAACGTAGAATTATTTAATTAGTATGTAGAAATGTCGGAACTGTTTCGCTATATGTCTGGAGGTCATCGAAACTGGTTGCCCGGTTCGCTTAACCCTGACCTACCTATTTGGTTTTACGAGCCAAACTTATGGGGCCCGTATTCCGGCATCCAGGTAGACTTATTATCAGAAATAATATAAAATACCTAGCTTATGTGTTATTCTAGACTATAATCTATCTCCGTACCAAATTTCAACCAAATCGGTTCTATTGTTGCGGCGTGATTGACTTACAAACGTAAATCCATCCATCCATCCATACATCCAAACTCTCGCATTTATAACATTAGTAGGATTAGCAGGATTCTTGGAATAACTGCTAATTTACTCTCGAGTAAGACTTATCCCATATATAGGTGAAATTGGTCCAAAATAAATTATATAAAGGCATCCACGGCTAAAGCAGTGGGCTAATCTAAAATTTTCGCATGTTGCAATACATCACTTTTGTAACATGCAAGTTGCATGTACGAGATTGTTGCTTGCAAGGGTCAAATACCACAAAGTGTCGAGTCGCGAGCTTTAATCAACCAACAGTCTGGAGGTCAAGCAAACTGGTTCACCCTTTGTCTTCAGCCATGACCTACCTCTCAGAGCTATGGTGTCCGAGAATCAAGCCGGATCTTCCTTTTTGTGCCATTGTATTGAAGAACATTTTGTTACTGTTGTTTAAAATGGCATGTTGCGGTTTCAAAATGGAATGCTTTGAAAAACGGTACTATTCGCTAAAGCCCAAATTAGACGGTTCACCGTTCATCGCAAACCGTTCATCGTTCATTTTTGCGATGAACGATACACGATACCAGT
The DNA here is from genome assembly GCA_038048805.1 of Hipparchia sbordonii. Lineage (NCBI taxonomy): Eukaryota > Metazoa > Arthropoda > Insecta > Lepidoptera > Nymphalidae > Hipparchia > Hipparchia sbordonii. The sequence continues at coordinate 2,207,255 of JBBIWI010000007.1, forward strand.
GCACGCTTTCCTCGCGGAGGCAAATCGCCTGTGAACGGTGAACGGTCGGTGTCTAGATGGTTCATTTTCGATGAATCATCGATGAAACCTGAAAAATGAAAGCAAAAATCTCGAAAAATGAACCGTCTAATTTGGGCTAAACGGTCCCGTATGGGCTTACTATTCGGATATACTCTGACGTCTTAAGCCAGTCTAGTTGAGTCGAATGGCCAAATGAATCTACCACTGGTTCGGAATACCGTTCCAACCGAGACGAACCAGCAAGAAAGTCGGTTGCTCATCTAAATCTAAAATAAAAAGAAAAGGTGATTGACTGACTGACCGACTTATCTATCACCGCACAGCTTAAACCAGTGGACCGATCGAGCTGCAGATAGCTATTATGAAGTTGGCAATCGCTAAGAAATTAATTTTTTGAAAATTAAACGCCTAAAATGGCGCGTTGAAAAATGGAACTTAACGTGAGCGAAACCGCTGACAAAAGTTAGTTTTAAAAATAAAATAATAATAACAGTATGTTCTTCTAACCTCCTAGCGTCTGTACATGTTATGCCAGAGTTCGCTTTTTTGCTGGCCTCTTTTATTTTGCAGTTTGCACATTTTTGAATAAACAAATTAGCAAAATTGATAGAAGCAGTAATTGGCAGAATTGATAGTGAAATCTATTGTCTAATGATGCCTTTATTGGTGAATCTTGATATTTTGGCAAGGAAACTTGTAATTAAATGTCACAGGGCAAATTGCCGTAAATCGCAGGATAGACGCTGCTTTGAAGAAAAGCCACGCCAATTATTCGCTCACGTTAAGTTCGATTTTTCAAACCGATATTTCGAAAATCCTTTCTTAGCGGAAGCCCGATTCGTTCAGTGGTTGGAGCTATGCGTTGACAGATCAGTCAGTCAATCAGTCAGTCAGTCATCTTTTCATTGTCCGTTACGTTTAAAGACCGAAATCGCTGAAAGATGCCGCAATGAGTCGCTAATTGTTTTCGCTGAATGACCAAAAATGGTCGGTCATTTAACCTATATGTAACATGTTATATTAATTAAAATAATAATATAAAAAAATATTTAAAAAAAACCGACTTCAAACGCCACTTAAAAGTATAAAATAATTTTAGTTTGTATGTTGAAGTCGGGCCAGCATCGCGCATCGGTTTCATCGTTTCTATTTAGGCCGGTCCGTCTCACGGGCTAATTCAACAAGTATACCGGCCTAATAGTATTTACGATTTAATAATTTTAGTTTGTACACGTATATTGAAGTCGGACGGGCTTAAAATATAGAAACGATGATACCATTGCGCAACGCTGGCCCGACTTCAACATACGTGTACAAACTAAAATTATTTTATACTTTTAAGTGGCGTTTGAAGTCGGTTTTTTTTAAATATTTTTTTATATTATTATTTTAAGCTTTTTAGTGTAGCTTCATGGGACCAATTCACTAGACCATTTGTTTTGCTCCTTAAAAAAAGTATTGAAATATATTATTCCAAATAGAAATTTAGCATATGTATGTATGCTATGAAGTTTGCATGGTTAAAATCCTACACACACTCTGATCACGAGCGATTTGCTCTTATTCAATGAGGAGTTCCATCCTATATCTCCGAAGATATTCATCAGATCTTCACCAAACTTAAATGGAACCAACCTGACGATATGCCCTTTTAAGGCTTGCTGGTCCCGGAACTTTAGGTATTTAGCGGGCTATGTCGCCGCGCGCCGCGCCGCTCCGAAATCCTCGTGTACGTATTAAATACGCGCTGGGCAGACATGGAGCGAAAGCGCAGTGAACCCGTACGGGCGCTCCTGGTCACAATATATGAAACTACAGTAGGTACTTAGTTCAACTTGACAGATATTGTTTAAAATTTTAATAGACCAAATTATACGTATGTAGTATGTACCTACTTACTACTCGGCAAATTTAATTTTTCAAGGCATTGAAATTTTACACTTGTAAATTACTGACGTTGTTCTTGTAAAAATTATATAGTGTAAGCATCTGAAATTCTAACTTTGAGGGCTTTAGAAAGGAAGGAGTAGGAAGTTTTTATTATCAGGTGTGTCCTGGATTTCCAAATAAGCCCTGTTTAGAGATGGGTAAATCAGTAATCACCCAGATTAAGCCCACGAATGGGTTTTAACCCGGGTGATTACCCGTCTTGAACGTCATGAAACGGACTTTATAAGGTATGTTTCTTTTTTTAAAAAAGAATATTAGCCAAGCTGATGTGGACTAATATCCTCCTGTCCTCTCCAAATAAGCGGAAAGCTTGTTCTAGGTGTGGGTACAACAATGGCGCAACGGGTGGGGTTTGCACCTGCAACCTTTCAGTTTTCAGTCCGCACCTTTAACCGTTGAGCTATTGAGGCTTATATTTATAGTGTATTCTATTATGAATGAAAATGAATCTTGTAAATTTGGATTTTTACAATAATTAATATACATAGAGCTACTCGTGCTGACTCACTGACTGACTGACTCACTGACTGACTGAATCATTGAGCACCTCTCATCAAAATTTCTCTCAAAATTTTTTTTCAGTCATGGTTTCGTATAGAGGACAAAAATTCATTCGGAGCAAAAACATGAAGAGAGCTGATGATTGAGGATTTTGGAGATGGGTGAGGAGCACGGCCAGGACATTGAAGATAGGTAGGGGTTGTTCAAACAAAAGTCACTCAAAACCTCATCCAACTGGCAGAGAGCTGAAAAAAAACTCCAAAATGGCAGATTCAAGATGGCGGCCATACAAATTTCGTCATTCTCTATCTTGCGGACTTTTAAAGATGGAAGAGTGGTTTCGTGGAAAAAGATGATCAGGACCCGAAGGTCTACTTGATAAATAGAAAAAAATTCAAGATGGCGGGTTTTTTTTTATTTCATACAAAATATGTGCAAGACTTTCATACGGTTCCTTTTCCAAATTTATGATGGTTTCATATAGAGGATATAAATTCATTTGGAGGAAAAATATGGAGAAAGCTGACAATTGAGGATTTCGGAGATGGGTGCGGAGCAGCGGAGTTTTGCATATATTTTGTATGGAATAATAAATTCTGCCATTTTCAATTTCTTTTCTATTCATCAAGTAGACTTTCGGGTCTTCAATCCTGATCATCTTTTACCAGAAAACCACTCTTTCATCTTTTATACTCTCTGAGATAGACACCGTCAGAATTTGTATGGCCGCCATCTTAAATCCGCCATCTTCGAGTTTTTTTCAGCTCACTGCAAATTGGATGAGGTTTCGAGTGGCTTTTGTTTGAACATCGCCCACTTATCTTTAATACCCTGGCCGTGCTCCTCACCTGTCTCCGAAATCCTCAATCATCAGCTCTCTACATATTTTTCCTACGAATGAATTTATGTGCTCTATAGAAACCATCAGAAATAAAAAGGAACAGTATCAAAGTTTTGAATATATTTTGTATGGAATAATAAATTCTGCCATTTTCAATTTCTTTTCTATTCATCAAGTAGACTTTCGGGTCTTCAATCCTGATCATCTTTTACCAGAAAACCACTCTTTCATCTTTTATACTCTCTGAGATAGACACCGTCAGAATTTGTATGGCCGCCATCTTAAATCCGCCATCTTCGAGTTTTTTTCAGCTCACTGCAAATTGGATGAGGTTTCGAGTGGCTTTTGTTTGAACATCGCCCACTTATCTTCAATACCCTGGCCGTGCTCCTCACCTGTCTCCGAAATCCTCAATCATCAGCTCTCTACATATTTTTCCTACGAATGAATTTATGTGCTCTATAGAAACCATCAGAAATAAAAAGGAACCGTATCAAAGTTTTGCATATATTTTGTATGGAACAATCAATTCCGCCATCTTGAATTTTTTTTCTATTCATCAAGTAGACGTTCGGGTCCTCAATCCTGATCATCTTTTGCCAGAAAACCACACTTCCGTCTTTTATACTCTCTGAGATAGACACCGACGAAATTTGTATGGCCGCCATCTTGAATCTTGGAGTTTTTTTTTAGCTCGCTGCCGGTTGGATGAGGTTGCAAGTGGTTTTTGTTTGAACATCGCCCACCTATCTTCAATACCCTGGCCGTGCTCCTCACCTGTCTCTGAAATCCTCAATCATCAGCTCTCTACATATTTTTCCTACGAATGAATTTATGTGCTCTATAGAAACCATCAGAAATAAAAAGGAACCGTATCAAAGTTTTGCATATATTTTGTATGGAACAATCAATTCCGCCATCTTGATTTTTTTTCTATTCATCAAGTAGACGTTCGGGTCCTCAATCCTGATCATCTTTTGCCAGAAAACCACACTTCCGTCTTTTATACTCTCTGAGATAGACACCGACGAAATTTGTATGGCCGCCATCTTGAATCTTGGAGTTTTTTTTTAGCTCGCTGCCGGTTGGATGAGGTTGCAAGTGGCTTTTGGTTGAACATCGCCCACCTATCTTCAATACCCTGGCCGTGCTCCTCACCTGTCTCCGAAATCCTCAATCATCAGCTCTTTACATATTTTTCCTACGAATGAATTTATGTGCTCTATAGAAACCATCAGAAATAAAAAGGAACCGTATCAAAGTTTTGCATATATTTTGTATGGAAAAATCAATTCCGCCATCTTGAATTTTTTTTCTATTCATCAAGTAGACGTTCGGATCCTCAATCCTGATAATCTTTTGCCAGAAAACCACACTTCCATTTTTTATACTCTCTAAGATAGACACCGACGAAATGTGTATGCCCGCCATCTTGAATCCGCCATCTTGGAGTTTTTTTTAGCTCGCTGCCAGTTGGATGAGGTTTCAAGTGACCTTTATTTGAACACTCCCAACCTATCGCCTCACTGTATGTATTTACACTGTGTTCACATTGATACCTACATCTGGAATAATTATTCTTCTTCAACAAAATTTATTCACGCCTTTTGTAAAAATTCTAATCCTAGGTAAGCACAGTAATATTATAAAGGCGAAAGTTTGTATATGTGTGTATGTGTGTATCTTTATTCCTCTTTCCCGTAAAAAGGAAGGTTTTGGTTGAAAATTGGAGTGGAGATAGATTGCCTGGAACGTATACTTTTTATCCCGGAAAATGATAGAGTTCCCACGGGATTTTTCCAAAACCACACGGACGAAGTCGCGGGCATCATCTTATCTATACTTAATATTATAAAGCTGAAGAGTTTGTTTGTTTGAACGCGCTAATCTCAGGAATTACTGGTTCGAATTGAAAAATTATTTTTGTGTTCGATAGTCCATTTATCGAGGAAGGCTTTAGGCTATATAACATCACGGTGCGACTAATAGGAGCGAAGCATCAGTGAAAAATGTTGCAAAAACGGGGAAAATTATCCATATTTGAGGGCTTCCGTTGCGTGCGCTGCGTAAACGATTCAAGTTACTCAAAAAATAACTAAATATTTTCGGAGATAAATGACATAACTTCTCGTGGATAGTAGCAAGTCACTCTAAACCACGCGGACGAAGTCGCGGAATCAGCTAGTATTTAGATAAAGTGAAAGAAACACTTACCATACTTGTTTTCTAATATTCCTTCGCTTCAAAGCTGATATTTTCTTTATTAAATTTCTTTTATCATCCATTATTATTCATAAAAACAAACACTATATTTAATTATTTACTATAACTGTTTACAAGATAAGATAGTAACCTAAGATACTAACTAAAAACTATATAAAAACTAAGTACTAAGTAGGTACTGTGCTAACTAAGATCTAATAAAAAGTTTTAGTGATTTTACAAAATAATATTTTTACAACAAAATTAATGAAATTGAGAATTTAAGCACGTGGCCTGCGAAAACTGACGTGCGTCCAACCTCGATAGAGTCCGGTGGGACACTGAAACACCCCCGTTAGAGGATGCGCGTGACCTTTTACGTCTAGAAATAAGCTAGAGCTAAGCTTAAATTTTTATTTAAAAAATTGTAAATAGGAACCTTCATAAATGTAATAAGCTTTATTTTCATGTATTTTTTTTTAAATTTAGTTATAAACTTTAGACACAAAATTGAAATATTAGTGAAAATCACGATTTCTTCATGATTTTTTATGATCGAGCAAAGTATGGCCTTACACATTTCTCTAATATAAGAACCTCAGATAACATATGTATCTACAATATATATTTTTTTCGATGCAAAAAAAATAGTTCTTCATGAATTAAAACTTGTTTGAAAAGACGCGAAATTGCTAGAAACAGGGAAAAGACCCCGTTAAATAAAAAAAAATTATTGAAATCGGTTCAGATTTGACAGAGTTATAGAGTAACATCGTCAAAAATTCGGTTAAAAAAAAATTATATTGAAATGCCGAATAGAAAAGCATTATGTATGTATGCTATGAAGAATGCATGGTTAAAATCCTACACATACTCTGATCACGAGCGATTTGCTCTTATTTATTGAGGAGTTCCGTCCTCCATCTCCGAAGATATTCATCAGATCTTCACCAAACTTAAATGGGACCAACCTGACGATATACCCTTTCAAATAAAAAAAAATTTATTAAAATCGGTTCAGATTTGACGGAGTTATGGAGTAACATCGCCAAAAAATAAAAATAAAAATAAAAATAAAAAAAAAAAATACGCGTCGAATTGAGAACCTCCTCTTTTTTTTGAAGTCGGTTAAAAAACATAAAGGGCCTTTCAATCTTCGAATAAATTAATTGAATATACCTATTTCGGATGCCCGGATGTAATACCTACTCATCAAATACGTATTGCGAAGGGGCCAACATGTACTTACTATCTACTTAACAGCTACCCACCGCTTATCGAGTCGACAAATTGTCTGGAGGTCATGAAAACTGGTTCGCCCTTTGTGCAGAGTACAGTGGTATAGCCCTGACCTACCTCGGTAAGTTGTGGGCCCCTCTGAACCAGGTACCTGGTCTCGTATCTACGGTGTTGTTAGGTACGCGGTGCTCTGGTCATTAGGTACTTTTACGAAAATTTTAACAGTCATCATCATCATGAAGAACCCAATAACGTCTCACTTCTGAGCGCAGATCTCCTCTCGTAGAAGGGTAATAGGTCCACCATGCTAGCCCAATGCGAATTGGTAAACAACTTTAAGAACATTACGGGGAACTCTCGGGTCCTCACGATGTTTTATATATTTTTATGGACATTATGGAGGGACTGGAGGAGTGAAATACTAATTTTGACGATGGGAGGATTAATTTGTTTGCACGTCTTTCGGGAAATCGATGAGGTTTGTCTTCACTCATAATCTAAATCCATCGCCCGCCCATATTCCACCACGCTGGTCAAGTTCAAGTGCAGATTGGCAGACTTCAAAGTCCTTTAAAAACGTTATAGAGAACCTTGAAGTCGTCTTGAACCCTGGTATTTACACAGCAAGTAGGTCATTTGCATAACACACGACAGAAAACCACTACATGAAGACCAGGATACTTACATCGAAGATTCCTCATTGCTACAAGCTGTGTTGGTCTAGTTTAATCACAGGAACAGAAGGCCCGTTAGTGTTTACTTACCGAACTTGGTGCCTACCTAACGCTCAGGTTTCCTCTCGTTATCTTTCACCGTTAAACAAAAATTATAATAAAATATTGCTATCGTATATAAACTTTTTTCGGTCAAGGATCACAGAACCTTACAACATTATTCGGTGTTCCCACGAAGTGAGATAAACGTCAAAATATAGCCAGATAAGGCCGTAGCTAGCCGATAATGCTGAAATTCTCATACCAATGCCCGCAGGAAGGCTGCGGTTGTATCGCGGGAGCTTATTTCCGTGGCGATAAAGTTGCCTGCTAATTTACTATTGACTTATGGTTACACTGCGGACTTTCTGTTTCGAAACTTTTTGTCTTGTCGCACCCTATTCTAGGGCACGCTTATTAAAATTATTATCCTTCTTATATTTAAGCAATGCTACAGGTCGCGTGGTTACCATGGATCTGTAAGAACAAATTAGGATGTGGTACTACAGACCAGCGTGGCATACCACAGATTTATCTATGTTGCGGTTAGCAACAGTGACTCATAGGTACATATATCATCAGGCAATGTTATTTATTTTAATATTGTTCGCTTGACCGAATTTGGGCTTCTACTACTACTACTACTACTACTACTACTATAAAAGCACCGGATCGGACCGGAAAAAGGGATCAGGCACAGACGCGACAAACGTCTGATTGTAAGTTCTGTCAAGACTCATGAGTCGGAGCTTGTTCTCTTATGCTGAAATCTATAGAGCGTGCTCTGACTCATCTCAGACTCAAGATAGAGATTAAAACGAGACATAAATAAGCCCTGACATAATCTGTCTCGTTTTAACTCTGTCTTGATTCTGAGCTGAGTGAGAGTGCGGTCTATAGATTTCAGCCTCAGTCGAATTATACGTAAAAGTTTCTAGGATAATAAAACCTTTCACGTTCAATAAATCTACTACCATTATACAAATAGTAATACGATGCAGAGAGAAAAATCATCGAGCCGTTTATTTTTTTGTATAAATAGTGTTTGTAACCACATTTAGTCGCAGGACAAATCGCGAGCGTAACCAAGAGGTAATCGTCCCACTAATTGCTTTTCAGTTTAATACAATTACGGCGTCTGCTTATTGTGCCTTTCAATTTCGCAGCTCGTTAGTTAGTTGCGTTAATTTTTAAACAGTCACGTTGCGAAAATTGCAGTTTTTCTTTTCCAGTTCCGTTCGAAAATAATTATCCTCTTTCCTCTGCCATGTTCTCGGTTTTCAAACAGCCCTCGTATCACGAAAGTGGCGATTAAAATATTGTTACACTAGTTGATACCCGCGACTTCGTACGCTTGGATTGAGGTTTTTTTTGGAGTCCCGCGGGAATTCTCTTATTTTCCGGGTGCTATTGCAGTCTATAAACTAACTCTGTGCCCAGCCAAATCGGTTCAGTCGTTGCAGCGTGATTGAGTAACACACATCCATACATCCATCCAAACTTTCGCATTTATAATATTATAGGATAATAGGATTTCGATCTCGATTGTTGGGATCTTATGACAAGTCAAAAATCTACCACCGGTTCGGAAAGCTGATTCTGCTCAGAAGAGCCGGCAAGAAACTCAGCAGTTGCTCTTCTATCTTGTGGACAGCTGAAGCAAAGAAGATTGCTTCTAAGCATTAAGGAATTCATTAATTAATGGCCTCTACTTATTAAATATTTCTGTACACACTGTTTAAGAGGGTACTCTAGTGGGCATTTCTCCATACAAACGTATTCTGCTGTTTTCTTCGTGGATAATGCCTCTAGAGCAATGATTTTTTTCCAAAAAATCTAGGTCTAATTAATACGTGCCTCTATGTTTTTCTTTTTTCCAAAACATTATCATTAAAAAAAATATGACAATCCAAAAACCCGAAAAAAACCCTCGATTTTACCGCCATGTTCAAACGACTATCAGACAAATTTGATAAGTTTTTAACAAAAAAGAAAAACATAGAAGCATAGATATACTCTTCCTCTAAATTTTGATATAAGAATATTTGAGATTTGTCCAGTTTTGAAGAAGGAAACAGCAGAATACGAAACGTCTTTTGGTCAAGGTTTTTGTAGGTAAAATCAGCCCGAGCTGCAGTTGTCCCTTTCTTACTTTACGGGGGTAGGGTGGAGGTGAGGGAGGGTAAGACTTACATGTACACTAATAGGGAAGTGACAATTGTCGATATTTTTATCGATACTCTAGTGATGTACCCTGATGTCGATATTTACACTATACAATGATTATTTTATTTATTACTAGCGGACACCCGTGACTTCGTCCGCGTTCCTAAATCACCACAGTTTAGGTTGGCAGAACCCCTTCAGCATCAGGATTGAGGAGTTGGATCCTGGAATTTAACGATGTCTTTACTTGGTCCCTACACTAACTATTCATAATAATCAACAATTCCTAAATCCCCACAGTTTAGGGAAGCAGTACCCCTACAGCATCAGGATTGAAGAGTTGGAACCCGAAGTTTTTATGAGACCATCTCGCAAAGTTTTTATGTCGATTAAAAAAAGATTCCCGTAAATCGGTTAAGAAATCACGGAGATATCGATATACAGAGGTAGAAAAACACAACTCCTCCTCCTTTTAGCCTATACGATGCCCGATAATATCTACCAGTGAAAGCCCCGTTAAAATCGGTTCAGCCATTCCCGAGATTAGTGGCAACAAACAGACAGACAGACGAAAACTTTAAAATTGTTGTCTTGGTATAAGTACCGTATTTACTTTCGTATGCAGTTAGTAAAAAGCGGCCAAGTGCGAGTCGGACTCGCCCATGAAGGGTTCCGTAGCAGCAATTGCGGTTTAAGATTTATGACGTATTAAAAAAAAACTATTTACTAGATCTCGTTCAAACTAATTGTCGGTGGAAGTTTGCATGGTAATGCACATCATATTATATTTTTTTTAGTTTTATCATTCTCTTATTTTAGAAGTTACGAGGGGGACACACGTTTTACCACTGTGGAAGTGTCTCTCGCGCAAACTATTCAGTTTAGAAAAAAATGATATCAGAAACCTCAGTATCACTTTTGAAGACCTATCCAAAGATACTCCACACGAATAGGTTTGATGAAAAAAAAAAATTTTGAGTTTCTGTTCTAAGTATGGGGAACCCCAAAATTTATTGTTTTTTTTTCTATTCTTGTGTGGAAATCTTAATGCGGTTAACAGAATACATCTACTTACCAAGTTTCAACAGTATAGTTCTTATAGTTTCCGAAAAAAGTGACTGTGACATACGAACGGACAGACAGACAGACAGACATGACGCATCTATAAGGATTCCGTTTTTTGCTATTTGGCTACGGAACCCTAAAAAGCTGTTCTTTTGATATTACAAACAAACACTTCACTTCAACACAGACAATATTATTTATTTGTAAATGTATATATATACTAGCTGATGCCCGCGACTTCGTCCGCGTAAGTAAATACGAGTACCTAGTTAAATCTCGCGAAAAACGTTTATATCATATACTTAAATTGTGTAATGACATAACAAGTTGATAGTAAAAGTTTTAACAGACAAGTTTATTTTATTCTTTTTAGCGCATTTAAATAAAAGCTTGTTTTTAAAAAAAAGCATACAAATTCGTAAACGACAGTTCCTAAAGCTTTTAGGGAGAAAGTACCCCTGCAGCATCAGGTTTGAGGAGTTGAAGGTAAAAAATTTTAAGGGCCCATTAAAAAAAATCGCGTGAATCGGTCCAGAAACATATCTACATAGAAAAAAAGATACCGACCGAATTGATTACCTCCTCCTTTTTGAAGGTCGGTTAAAAATAGGGCTATCCATTATGGTTTACGATAGTGTGTTATTCTAGCTTAAGATGAGCCGTACATTCAAAGTTTCCTGTACGTAACGGGGTTCAAGTTATTTGGTCCTATTACTGAGCATTGTGAAGTCTATAATTTCTGAACTACTAAACTGACGACCTTGAAATAATTACAGAACAATTATTGTAGTATGTTCTTTCTAATAAAAAATGAATTAATGAAATCGGAGTACACGTTAATGAATTACAATGAAATACACATTTTGACTTTCATCCCCTCTCCCAAGGGAACCGTGCTGAATTTCGGGATAAAAAGTATCCTATATTTTACCTAGTAGTATGAAATTAAATCATGTTACGTTTCATTTAAATCCGTCCAGTAGTTTCAGTGTGAAGCGCGGCCAAGATACAGACAGACGAAAAATTAAAAAAAAAAATTGTTTTGGGCTCAGTATCAATAGTAAAGCATCATCCGATTCAAATTTTCAAAATATATTTATTCACCCGCAGGCGGCCGGCGGGTGAATGTTACGGGCATGGGAGGGGCGAGGGCTCGCGCACACAAATACACTACTCGTACACATGGATAACTCCTGTTGGTCGGGCGCAGCGCGACGGCGATATTTTCTTCAAATACCTATTTTTCAAATTCCTTGGGACTAGAGTACCGTCTTAAAATTTGGTAAAACCACTATCTTACTCTCCAAGCCCTAAACTATACTTAAGTATACCAAACTAAATCACGTCGATCTGGTGCTCCGTTGTAGCGTGATTGAAGGACAAACCAACAAACAAACACACTTTCGTATTTATAATAAGATGTGGAATTGTTTTTATTTGTTGTTGTTGGATAGATGTGATTTTTTGCATGGCTTCAAATGATTATAAGGCGAAAGTTATTGGTAAGTACGGAATGGTTTTTGGGGCGTAACGAGACCCGTGGGCGGTTGTGGGCGCCCTTACTTTCTTGCATGATTGGATTCTTAGATTAATGCGCACTCGAATAATCTGTATCTTATTAACCGCGATTTCTAACATACTCCGAAAACATATAGGTTTATCTTTTTGCGAGCTACGACTATTTTTAGGGTTTCGAAAAAAATTATCACTTTTTTGTCCGTCTGTCTTTGTCACGGTCCTTTTTCTCAGAAATGGCTTCTAGATGATGCCCGTGGCTTCGTCTGCGTGGATTAAGGTTTTTTGATTCCCGCAGGAACTCTTTAATTTTCCGGAATAAAATGTAGCCTATATGTCAATCCAGGGTAACAGCTGTCTCCATTCCAAATTTCAGCCAAATCGATTCATTCGTTATGACGCAAAAGAGTAATAAACATACACACACAAACTTTCGCCTTTATAATAGGTATTAGTGTGATACAAAGGTAAAAAATTCAAAGTTTATTTCAATGAAAAGTTACACTTTACAGTGTTTCAAAGCGCATGCGTGTGTACTCCCTTTTAATTACGTATGCATAATGTAGTGACGAGCAACTAATTACAGCTGGAAAATCTAACATTGCAAAAACTATTGAGGTTAGGGAAAAATGAAATTGTGTACTATTGTATCTATCTTTCCTTTGTTTTTTGACATGAAAATTAAATACCTAGGACCTAGGTACAGTACCTATTTCTTTTCAATGATATTTATTATGTTTAATGACATTGCATTATTATTTTATTCTGGCCCTTGACATAAGTAGTACCTACCAATTTTTTTTAACATTAAATTAATTTATTTTAATTATTTAATATTTTATCGATTAAGTATCTTGTAAGTCAGAATCGAAGGAATAAACAGTACAATACAATACAAAAACCCTAACGCCTAGACTATTAAGGAAATAGGTAAAATAAAATATTTTTATTAGTTAGTTTTGAACGCGTTTAATGATTCATTGGTGGCTATTAATATATTATGTGGAATATATTATTTATTACCAGCTTTTGCGCGCGACTTCGTCCGCATGCAATTAAGCTTATTAGGATTAGAGGAAACTTTACTGCACCGATTAGGGCCTAGGGCCCCTAGGGGCATGGATGGCATGCAAACCCGGCGCGGGCAATTTGTAAATTTATAATTTCTAAATTGTCTCTGGTCTAGTCTGATGGGAGGCTTTGGCCGTACCTAGTTACCACCCTACCGTCAAAAACGTGCCGCCAAGTGATTTAGCGTACCCGTACGATGGCGGGTAGATACATTAATTGAATGTACACTGCCATACCCCTTCCAAGTTAGCCCGCTACCATCTTAGACTGCATCGTTACTTACCATCAGGTGAGATCGCAGTCAAGGACGTTCTTGTCATAGAATACAAAAAAAGTTTTTTCAGTACTAATATTAGCCTTTGTCAATTGTTAGATCAATTACTGAAACCTTGAATAAATAGCTGCTATTTTATTGCTGCTTTGGTTGAAAGACATTTCAACAAACAAACACACTTATATTAGTAGGGATTATTATTAATGTTAAATTCATAATATTATTCATTAATTACATGCGACCATTGTTTTGCGGTCAATTTGGTGGTAAGTGTAACATATTGGCTAGTAGTGTAGTTATTTATTTTAACTCTATTTACTCGATTCGATTTCCTCAAGGGTCACGTTATTATTGCTTAGAGTATTAAATTAACTTAATACTTAATGGGTTATTATTGGGTTTACCCATATTTTTTGTTTTAGGTTATTAAGTTAGTTACGTTCCCTCAAATATGGTTGAGCGAAGCAACGGCTGGATCATGCGTCATGCTCGAGAACGGGTGCCACCAACGGGAATGGCTTTATGGCTGCTCGTCTTAGGATGGATTGTAACATGCAAATGTAGGTCTTATGCATTTTTGAAACTTCATTGTGGAAGCACTGTGTAGGTACATAGCATAGTTTTGTTATCTATTGTAAAAAAATTTTTTTTTGAGAAGAGCAACCGCCGAGTTTATTGCTGGCTCTTCTCGACAGGAACGACATTCCGAACCAGTGGTAGATTCATCGACGATTCAAAAGCGCTTGTAAAAGTTTATTTGAATAAAAAATATTGCTATTCTATTCTATTTTATTCTATTCTATTCTAAGAGCGTGTGTAATGGTAAATCTTCAGATGCAGATTTGATTTTTACAGAAGTAGATCAAGTTTTAAGTATCCGAAAAAAAGCAGGAAAAAATTAAATCATATTTCCAAGATATACTGAGTACAAACATAAAATAATGAATCTTCAAACTTCAGATCGTCATAGATCCATCTCGATCACGTTAGCTTGCCAATAGAAAAACCGCATCAAAATCAGTCAATTCGTTAGGGAGCTGCGAGAGAGCTACTTCAGACAGACACATGTCAAACTTATAACACCTCTCTTTTTGCGTCGTGGTTCAAAAATATGTAACGAAACGCAGTACAATGATTTTATAAAGGAAATGACGTAATCTACATCTACGCGAATATTTATAACGATTACCTAGTTATTTGTGAAGTCATACAATCTATGCAATTCGAATCATATTACACTGATTGGTTGCAATTAGTGCTGTAACTTGACACTAACAATTGTCACAGTGTCGGAATGCATGTGGAAGTAGGACTAAAGCATGGAAGTAAAATTGTCTATGACATAGACAATCTTACATCCCGCTCCCGTCTTAGACTGTATCGTTACTCACTCATTAAAATTAAATCAGATCGCAGTGAACGGCTTTATTGTCAACGAATAAAAAGAAATCTCTTCTTGAAAGAATGTCGTTTACTATAGTGCGTTTTTCATATTTCTCGCATACGAAACCGCAGACATAAAGACCTTTCTTTATTATTAATGGTATATCGTGAGCTTAATGTCACACGACAATACCAAAATAAATCTATAGCAGCGACGTGTGTGGGCGCCTTTCATTCATAAACATCGCATCGAGTGACGTCACTGAGTGCTTCACGGTCCTCTTCAACATTATTTCGCTAACTCTACTATACTATCGTTCACGTTGCTTCCTAAGTTTTATAGTGCCTTGGTACATTGGTGTCTTTGACTTAGCGGTTTTCAGCTCAATAATATGCAGCTCCGTGTATTTGGCGATATTTCGTAAACTCTACTGCCGTTCTACTTTGCTTCCTAGGTTTTATAATGCCTTGGTATATTGGTGTCTTTGACTCAGCTGTTTTCAGCTCAAATAAACTTCGTGTATTTTGGCCGTTAATCGAAAACTACTATCGTTCAACTCTGCTCCCTAGGTTTTATAGCGCCTTGGTAAATCGGTGTCTTTGACTCAACTGTTTTCATCAACTCAATATTTTTATTCGCAAAGGTTCTCTCTTAATCATGGTATCCTAGTACAAATACTTGCAACTTGTAGACTCATCCTTTTCTTGTTTTGCAATCGTTTCTAATCTTAGAAATGCTCTATAGTAATCGATCTTTGCGACTTGGTAATCTTGTCTGAGAAAGTACCTAGGTACAATTCTGGATCTTTTTAAACTTTCTCAGGATGCTTTTCATATTTTTTTGCATTCAGAACTTGTTGTTTAGACTGCGTTCTCTATTTTATAAGCAAAAAATATCAATACGCTGGATAAGCTGAATATTAACTTAAATATCGCCATTTTTGCGCAGAGAGCTTCCAGACTTCCAGAGTATATAACCAACCTTCCAGAGGTAGGTATAGTTCTTGCAATTTACGACGGCGCGTGGCTCATGGTTGTGTGTGTGCCGTATCTATATAAGTGTGCCTCACCGCTCCCATTTAGGCCTCTGACAGGCTCTCATACTTACGCAATGTGCATGTACACGACATAAACACAAGTAAAGCTGACGCGCCCTCGTGAATTGCAAGGACTATAAGATTGAACATCCATAGAACTTATTTTGCTAAATATTTTGATGAATTACTGGAGTGGGTCACGGCAACTTTCGTTCCCAGTACGCTTTAAATTGGCACAAGAATTAGTTTTACTTTAAATGACAGTCAGTCTAGTAATATTAGTATGATAGAGTTCACAAAATACGCATGTAACAGTCGATGTGTGCGTGGGCGCCTCTTTCATTCATATCGGGATCGGGTGACGTCAGAGACAAGGGCTTTCAGTTTTTTTTTAAGTAAAAAAAAAAATTATTAATGTTAGAGAAGAATACCAGCACCATATGGGTACTGTGCCAGACTGCGTTTACTCTGACGAAGTTTATTTTAGATTTTAATTTAGTTTTAATTTTTGATCTCTGAAAATACGTGATGATGAATGGACACAAGATTTTTCATAAATTTTTTAACTAGAAACAGCAGGTAAAATAGAGTTTTAATAAAGTGAAATACGATATTCCAAAAAAACTGAGGAGGTTCAACTGTACTTTTTTGTGTGTATGTTATGCGATATCTTAAACAATTCTGAACCAAGTTGAATGATACTCGTATTTTGAACAAATAGAGCATCCTCCGATTTTCGAAATATGGTTAACTAGCGGATGCCCGCGACTTCGTTCGCGTGGAATTAGTTTTGAAAATCCCGCGGGAACTATAATTTTTTCGGGATAAAAAGTAGCCTATGTTTTAATCCAAGGTATAATCTATCTTCATTTTAAATTTCAGCCAAATCGGTCCAGTACTTTTTGAGCCAACTCGTTACAAACATACAAAAATACAAATCTTTCCTCTTTATAATATTAAGTAATTAAGTATAGATGTACAGAATTCGTCCCATTACAGCTGTTTTATTATAAGTATAGATAACGGTGTGTTTGACAACCCTAACAGCTACCCACACAGTGAACGCAATGTGTCAAACGCCACTTCACTTACACTCGCCCTTTGTCCTATCGCGCTTTACAAATGATAGAGATGATAAGGCGAGTAGGTAGGACTCACAATGACGTGCCTAGATATAGGAGTATAATAGGTCTTGTAATTCACGAGGGCGCGTGGCTCATGATTGTGTATGTGTCGTATCATATATGCATAAGCATAGTGTATAAGTGTGAGCGAGAGCTTGTTCCCACCTAGGCTCCCGACAGGCACGCATACTTACGCAATGTGCATGTACACGACGTAACTACAAGTAAAGCTCACGCGCCCTCGTGAAATGCTAGAACTATACTTAACTACCTAGTAATGTGAATGGGGCTTAATGCCGCACTCAGAGCTGCTAATCGTTACTTAATCGTTAAGGACCTCCTTTATATACTAGTGGTTCGCCCCGAACTGAGACCTCGCGATATCCCATAATTCCCAAAAGTTTTAATTATATATTGTAATAATTAACTTTTAACATTAGACGCAATAAAAAAAATAATAGTTGACATAAAACTGTTTTACTGACACAGCGCATTAAAATTAAATAATTTCGTTTCTTTATAACATTTATCTAATTTTAGTATTTGTTGTTCAAGTACAGGATATAACTGAATTTTCAACCAAGTTTCACGTTCTAATATTCAGTAATTCAGAAGTTATAGGGCTCTGACAGACATTTAGACGGACACACTTCTCTGTCTAGTAGGCAAGCGCCCTAGTTGACTCAGAGAACTCGCTTCGCTCGTTCAATTATCTATAGGAGTTTCAAAAGAGAGAAGAGATAGGTATTAGGTATTTTTTGGTATGAGCTTTAAAAAATTCACTCTAAGGTTGAGATCTATAGATCGCACCCATTCATTTAGCTTTAACTTGAGATAGTTTAAACGAGACAGAATTATGGCAGGACATATTTCTTTTTATATCTCATTTTTACGCTATCTTGAACTTTGAATAGAGTGCTATTGGGATCTATAGATCACAATCTCAGTCATCTAAAACTTTAAAAGCAAAATGTTAAAGTTGAATGAAAAAAATTAACTAACTTTAGAATTATGGTTGGGAAGCGATTACAAGTTTCTATAAAATTACCAAAATTCATTCAGGTTCAAAATAGTTTCTGATAAAATTGGAACAACAAATGTACACACAAACGTACAGAGGGAATGGACGAAACTATACGTTTTCCTGATTTACTAAAGAAGAGGTTCCAGTCACTTCAGCCCAAATTCCCATCCTACTAACTGAGGATAAGTTTCTCGAGATTTTCGACTCCAAAAACTAGAAAAAAAAGAACTAGACGGAAAATTAACTAATTCTAATGGTAATTCTGCCGCTTTAATGTCAATTGTGTCAAATATAGATTTCCAGCGAGACGTAATCAATTAAAATGATAATTCCAAAGTTATTTTCCATTGACTCGATCCTTCGGAGAATTTCGCATTTTTGTCAATGACGATATCGCGCTATCGGAAACAATTAAACAGAAACCAGTCTGACTTTACTTTGACATTTGATAAGAAAATGTCTATATAATTGGACCATTACTAAAAACTAAAATTTATAGTCGCCATGGGAGTTATCTCTTGAAAGAAACGCCATAGAAACAATCATCAAAATTTAAAAATTCAAAATTATTTCTTTTCATTTATCTAATTAATGACTAATTTATTTAATTAATGACTTCCTTTGAAGAGAAGATGAATAAGAAATTAAAAATCGCGACATTCAAGACGTGAAAGCATTGCCAGAAAAGGACACTTCCGTCACAGTCGTGGATGCAGTAAAGAATACAATTATTATTTTTTGTCAACGGTACCACTATGACGTCATTTTGTAGCGGTCGACGACGGCCAACTCGGAGTGAACGCGTATGTACAACCCGGGTTTTAATGTGTGTGGTCAAATAAACGAAAACGTAGCGATAAGTGGGTGGCCTTGGCAGATATCTGTTATCTGCATAGACTTATTATATTACTGCGTACGAATTTTAAATGCCAGCTGCTGTCGCACTGAGAGCGGAATTTGATTAAACATTCGCAGATTTATGTTTATACCCAACTACGGTACAGCCAACAGGAAGGATCATGAATCAGTATGCTAAAAATGGATATTCGACTAAAAAAATACTTACAATGAAGGTTATTAAAATCCTTATTATATAACACAATGTCATTTTTCTTTTTTTAATATTCTCTAACTACTACTCTACTAGACGTTGACGTTGCGTTCAGCGAATGCGCAACGTCGCGACAACGCTGCGCAGACGTTGGAGAAACGCCAACGCTCGCATAACGCCAGTGGGGTAGGGGCCTATCATAGGCCGACCCTAGAATCATTATCGTCAAGCGCAAACCTATCTCGCAAAAAAAAAATTGCAACTTCACATCAGAAAACGCCTTAGGTTTAAACTTAATACGGCATAAATAATTATTATTATTTGATTATAATCAAAAGATAAATCGATATCGGGTTTAGTTTTACATCTAGAACCTCAATAACCCAACGGATAAAGGTGTGGACTGAAAAGATCGTAAATTCAATCCCCAGCCGTTACACTATGAGTATTTTCGTATCCAATCCTAACACAAGGTCGAAATATTCACCTATCCGCCCGCACTCGGCCATACCTCGATTCACATAGCAACATACTGAACTACATAATATAATATATCTAAACATATACATATTTTATAAACATATAAAGCTAAATGCGTGCAATTTTTACGTATTAAATAACATTTAATGAGGCATGTGACGCGTCGTTAAACAAAAGGTTATCAACGTGATTTAAACCTGTTTTAAGTTAAACAGTTATTACTTATTAAGTGTTAATTTGAGGAACTAATTGTATTATTATGAGAAATATTTTTACATTATATTATATTCATTATCTCAACCCATCGTTGTCTCACAACTGGGCCGGGTTTCCATTCAGAATGAAAAGGGTTTAGGCATCGAACTAAGAATAGAATAGAATAGAAAGAATAGAAATATTTTTTATTCAAATAAACTTTTACAAGTGCTTTTGAATCGTCGATGAATCTACCACTGGTTCGGAACGCCTTTCCTGCCGAGAAGAAGCCTTTCCTACTAAGAAGCGTAATAGTCAGAAAATCGAAATCAAAACCAAAATTTATTTATTTCATGTAGGCCAACTTGCAGCTCTTATGACACGTCATAAATCTACCACCGGTTCGGAATGCAGATTCTGCTGAGAAGAGCCGGCAAGAAACTCAGCAGTTGCTCTTTTAAAAAAAAAAAAAATTTTTTTACAATGGTTAACAAAACTATGCTATGCACACAGTGATTCCACAAAGAAGTTTCAAAAATGCACACCTACCACAACCTAACACATGTTAAGATGGGAAGACACAAAGCAGACCCATTCCCGTTGGTGGCACCCGTTCACGAGCACGACGCATGATCCAGCCATTGCTTCGCTCAACCATATTTGAGGGAACGTAACAACAGAGACTAACCAACTCTGCACTAACTGCTCCGATCACTAATTATGACGTGAAGGTGTAGCAAACATAATGGTCCACGCGGTCATATGACATTTTAGTAAGCCTTCAAAAGTCGACTAGTAGGCAACAGAAATACCTACATTTTCTCTGAAAATTTCAACTGTCAAGTGTGTGTGCGTGCAGGTTTTCGAACCCCGGATCACCTGAAAAGGATGCGGAAATCTTAACCACTAAGCCATTTTTTTTTTTTAATTCCATGACAAGATATCCTTTGACTGCGATCTCACCTGATGGTAAGTGACGATGAAGTCTAAGATGGTAGCGGGCTAACTTGGAAGGGATATAGCAGTGTAAATCAACCCATACCCCTAATCGGTTTCTACACGCCATCGTACCGGAACGCTAAATCGCTTGGCGGCACGTCTTTGACGGTAGGGTGGTAACTAGCCGCGGCCAAAGCCTCCCACCAGACCAGACCAGAGACAATTTAGAAATTATAAATTACTAAATTGCCCCCGCCGGGAAAACCACTAAGCCATTACCGCTGTTACTAGGGAAAAATGAAACAACGTACATATAGTACCTTCCTACATAATTATTTATGAATTAAAATCCCGTATGCCGAGCAAATTATTATCGTGCCCCATTTTACTATCTTCGCAATACAGCAACGTCACGTCACACGATGTTTATATTGTGATACATAACCGACCAAATAAAGAAGCCGCTACTCTTCTCCAAAATCACAATACAATGGGAGGCCCATGCAAATTGGATGCACTTGTAAAGGTTATCCGAAACGAAAAGGACTCTATCGGCCCGAAAAAAATACGACACTAAAGGTCTAAATATAATGGTGGTTTTATAGACTAAAAGAGATACATAGTCCAAAGTGTAATGTATGAAACGAGAGGTCAATGCAAATGGACGTGTTGCGTCCTACCGCAATAGGTCAAAATAATGCGCCATCCAAGGTGAACAGTTTTTTGGGTGCAATAAATCACCTATTAAGTATCTGGACAGCTTGAGAGTTTTTGCAAATATTTTGACTAATACAATTAACGATGCTATAGCGCGATGCGATTTTTAGACCGTTTGTGTGTTGAACTGCGGCAAAAAGAGGTGTTACAAGTATCAATTGATTTGAGTAGTTCTTCTTCTTCTTCTTATTCAACTTATAGACGTCCACTGCTGGACATAAGTCTCTTGCATGGACCTCCACAGACCTCGGTCTTGCGCCGCCTGAATTTAGCGACTCCCTGCGACTCGTTTAATGTCGTCGGTCCACCTAGTGGGGCGTCTACCAACACTGCGCTTCCCGGTGCGGGGTTGCCACTCCAGCTCCTAGGGACCCCATCGACCATCACTCTTCGAACTATGTGCCCCGCCCATTTCCACTTCAGTTTCGCGACTCGCGAGTAGTTACGATCATTAATTCAGAAGTCATGAAACTTTGGCAGACAGACATACAGACAAACAAATGCATATTCACGCAAGTAGTCTCGCAGATCTCACTTTGATCAACTAATTTAAATTTTATTGTTGTTATTCCACACATTAAAAATGATGATTTGTAAAAATATTACCTTGTGTCATTGCAGTTCAAAATGTTGTAAAGGTTTTGGCAAATGATTGATTAAGAGGTGCAAATTTGGGTGCAATCATTGATAGTACTTCTATACCTAACCTTCAAGCAATAAAATACCTATCACCACGTCCATCATCATCATTTAATCATCAATCGCCGGCCGACTCTTGCCCAGAAGTATCTGAGTAAGTTTCCTTTCACAGTGAGAAGAGTTTTGGGTTAGTGAAAAAAAATACCCTCTTCCTTTTTTGAAGTCTGTTAAAAACATCAGTGTAATATTCCTATCCGTTCACAGAAGTATTAGATATATTGTATTTGAATGTCACACTTTAACATTATAAAATAAAACTGCGTTTTAATTTTGGTTTCGGAATCGCAAATTTATGTTAAAACATCGCGGTCATACTACTATTACTCAGACTATAGGTAAAATCTGGACGGAGCAGTATTAAAAATTCTAAATTAAAGTGACGGCAGATTTTACGACATGCACACAGTCAACATAATATTAGGCTTCGTCCGCTTCGAGTTAGATTTTTAAGATCACTCGGGAAACGTTGGTTTTTCCGGGATAAAATTGGCCTATGGCTCTCTCTAGGGCCTCAACTATACTCATATAAACATTTAACTAGATCCGTTGCTTTGTTGCGACAAGATTGAAGGACATACCAGCAAACAAACACACTTTCACATTTAGAAAAGGACCTACCTACGGGTAGTAAGGGTCAAACCTAGCTTCTCCCCTGGCTCCTCTAACCTCACGAAATCTCGGAAAGGCGTCCAGTACTTTTGAGTGTTTTAGTGTAGTAAGGATGATCCAAGCTTCATATTTTTCCGCCTCTGTTTTATCTATATTGTTCATGAAGTCTGAGCATGTATAATATTAAAATAATTATTATCGTCGCCAAATAGTTTCTGTCTGGCGGAGGGCCTCCAGGGAAGGTGGATTATAAATTATAATAGTCGAGATTAGATTGCTGGTTCACATAATATATTAATTCATTAATATGATATACTGGCGGGCGATATTTTACGTGATTTGGTCGTTTTATACAAATTTTTACGAACTGCCAATGCGAAATGTCGATTTACTAACTTAACAATTCCACTGCTGCTCTTAACAAGGTCACACTTTTTTTCTTGCGCTGACAAAAAATCTTATTTTGTGTCACCTCTGACCCCGCGATAGTTTATCTTGAAGAGTTTTCGGATGTATTTATTGGGTTCATTTACGTAAATAATACCGAATACGATAAGCATTACTCGTACATTGTAATAAATACTACACGATGCCCGCGACTTCATCCGCGTTGATTAACATTTTTTGATTCCCTCTGGAAATTTTTAATTTTTCGGGATAAAAAGTAGCCTATATGTTAATCCAGGGTATAATCTATCTCCATTTCAAATTTTAGCCAAATCCGTCCATTAGTTTTTGCATGAAAGAGTAACAAACATACACACACATACACACACATGTAGAATCTACCTAACTACTCAATGCTTGCTTTAGGCTGCATCTTCACTTACCATCAGGTGTGATTGCAGTCAAGCGCTAGCCTATATATTAAAAAAACCGTCCTCATGACCTGTTGGGTGAACTTCACGTTCAGGGTGAGTTTGAATATGTACACAAGGTGTTACAATGGAATGGTCACTAGCCACCACTAGGGAATGCAATCTCGTTATCGCGAGATACGTAGGTACGTCAAATTTTAAAGACTTAAAGTAATTAGAAGTTTATTAAAAAACTAGCTTTAACCCGCGGCTTCGCTCACGTTAGGTTCGATTTTTAACCCCCTATTTAACCCTCTTGGGGTTGAAATTTTCCAAAATCCTTTCTTAGCGGATGTCTACGTCCTAACAGCTACCTGTATGCCAAATTTCAGCTCGATCGGTCCAGTGGTTAGAGCTGTGCGTTGATAGATCAGTCAGTCAGTCAGTCAGTCAGTCAGTCACCTTTGCCTTTTATATATTTAGATTATAGACAGATACGTAAAACAATGTTTGATGCATAAAAGTCTATTGAAAAACTCGTGAAAATAAATGTAACTTTTCTTATAAAAAATAAAAAAAAAATCTTAATTTATTCAAATTGTTATGTTTTATCACTTGATTTATTCAAATATTGTGATTATTTGCAAAAAAAACACACACAAAACTGCCAATCTCGCGAGATCTCGAAATTGGCGAAATCTCGCAGTATTGTTATTCATAAACTCGCGAGATCTCGCTTGAGCCCCAATCGCGCGAGATTTGCATTCCCTAGCCACCACTTGTAAAAATGGGACAACAGAGACATGACAGACGACCTTTGGAAGCTGCAAAGTAGATGGCAACCGTTGTTAATACTTTACTGAGATTTTTATAAGACGTCTACGTTGAAAATATCTATACAAATAAATAAAAACAGCCAGCGCCATCTATTTTAACTTACGACATTACGAATGGTAGTGCTACATCTATTAAAATTGAAGTGTCTGTTTGTTGCCGCTAATCTCGAGAACGGCTGGACCGATTTTGACGGGACTTTCACTGGTAGTTAGCTGATATTATCGGGCATAATATAGGCTACTATACTATAATTTTTTAACCTACTTTCGAAAAAGGAGGAGAAATAATTGTGGTTTCTCAACCTATTTGCGTGAATATTTTTTTAATCGACACAAAAACTTTGCGAGATACTGCCATAAATCTTCTGGTATCTCATCATCTGGTATTAAAACTCCTCAATCCTGACGCTGCAGGAGTACTGCCCCCCTAAAGCGGACGAAGTCGCGGGTGTCCGCTAGTTGTAACAATATATAGGCATTATTTCACCCACTTTAATCGGATCGAAAGCGACTATATTATCGGTCGTTTGCGATACTCAGTATAGTGTCATCATGACATGTGATAGCCTCATGATTTTGACCTTTCAATTTGGAAACTATATCAGGCTATACATAAAATAATTGACCCTTCTGTGATTGAATCACTGGGTGACTTTTTACCCCTTTAGATAAAGATTTAGGTATGTTATACGTTAACTAGCTTTTTATATTAAAAATAAAAAAATATAATACGCTTTACTCCAATCTAACTTGATAGGTTTTATGGTTTGTTTTAAACTAGCTTTTTTCCTCGGCTTCACTCACGTCAAATTCGAATTTTCAAGCCCCTATTTTACCTCCTTAGGTGTTAAATCTTCAAATCTGTATGTCAAAGAGTGATGTAAAGACGATCCATCCAGTGGTTTAAGCTGTGCGTTGATAGATCAGAAGGAAAAGGTGACTAACTGACTGACTGACTGACTGACTGACTGACATTATGGAGTAATATTGCAAAAAAAGTATTACATACGCGTCGAATTGAGAACCGCTTCCTTTTTCTGAAGGCTCTGCCAAATTTTTTGACGATCTCTCTGGCGTAGTGGTGACCACTGTGGTCTTATAACTGGGAGGTCTCGAGTTCAATTCCCGGTGGGGGCAATTTGGGAATTTATAATTTCTGAATTGTTTCTGGTCTGGTCTAGTGGAAGGCTTTGGCCGTGGCTAGTTACCACTCTACGGTCAAAGACGTGCCATCAAGCGATCCGGCACGATGGCGAGTAGAAACCGATTAGGAAGTATAAGGTGAATGTACACCGCCATACCGGCCCATACCCCTTCCAAGTTAGCCCTCTACCATCTTAGACTACATCGTCGCTTACCATCTGGTGAGATCGCAGTTAACGACTATCTTGTGATCGTATAAAAAAAAATTATCACGACCTATTTCACGTTGATGAAATCGGCCCAATGGTAAAGTGTCGGTCTACGCACCTAAATACCAAGTAATAGAACCCGTACAGGTAAGTAAACGACGAACGCGGAGGAGTTACTAAAGGCTGTACTGTTTGCTCTTTGAATAAGTCAATGTGACAATTATGTTAAGGTGTGTAAGAAGTATGAAATATATGTAACAGGGACGCGTGGTTTGAACGGATTGAGCGTCGAACATCTCAATATTCATGAGCCTATACAAATTATAAATTAAGCGGGAATATTAATTTTGAGAGCACATCACATGAAAAGACGTAGGTGCGGGCTTAAAATAGCTTGAACGTTTATGTTTAAGAGAAGTGTCTCCCAAGCGCGCCTGATACAAAAGGAATTTTGATCAGTTTGGTTTGCCAGATTTCCGTCAAAATGTGTAGTTTTCAAAGATGTTGCATAAACATCATATTATAGTTCTTGCAATTCACGAGGGCGCGTGAGCTTTACTTGTGGTTACGTCGTGTACATGCACATTATGTAAGTATGCGTGGGTTTAGTTTTTCAAATTCCACGGGAACTCTTCAATTTTCCGGCATAAAAAGTACTACCTATGTCACTCTCTCTACCAACTATGCCCATGCAAAAAATCACGTTTATTCGTTGGTTTGTTGTGGCGTGGTTGAAGGACAAACCAACAAACAAACACATTGTCTAGTAAGGATATTCATCTTACCCTCACATCACACGCAGAAGACAATAGTCTGCATAGGTTTCAGGTGTGTTTCTCTCTTGTTGTAGATCTACAAAGGTCTAGACATCGTGACGGCGAAGGCATCCCGCCAAGAGCGTGAGCTGATACCGCATCATCTGCTGGATATTCTGGAGCCCCACCAGGTGTTTACTGTCGTCGACTTCAGGGCGAGGGCACTCAAAATTGTATCCTTTATGATATAATATTATACTACATTTGCGCTTCATCTTAGAATGAATCTTCACTTATTAATTCTATAAACGTAAAATTCTTTTTAAAAAAACCAACTTCAAACGCCACTACAAATTGTGCCTATAAAAGAAGAGTTTCTTCGATTTCTCCAGGATCTCATCATCAGATCCTGACCTGATAACAATGGGACCAGCTGGGAAGTATACCTTAAAAAAAAATCCAAGTCGATCCAGGCGTAAGTAATCGGGGAAGATAGATAGTACAAAAATATCATATCAACTTTTCATTTGTTACGTCTCAAGCCATTTTAAAAACGTTTGGTTTGTAGTTCAAAAGACGGAAAGAGTAAAAGAGAGAAACTCTCGGATAAAGGAGATCTTTATTTAATCTGAAGCAGAAACGTTGCCAGAAGCGTTAATTTGTCAAGCACGTTAGCAAAGACATACTCTTTGACATCTTACGTATTTTACAACCAACGTTAGAGGGTGCATTAACTTTACGACTAAAATAAATCCTGCCGGATTCCAATATGACTGAGGATCTTCCTTATTGTTTCAAGTACAATAATTTATTTATGCTAGTTGGTTATATCCTTCAAGATGCTAGTACTAGATGAAGTGTGTGATTTCGTCCGCGAGGATTAAGGTTTGTTAATTCCCGCGGGAACTCTTTAATTTTCCAGGATAAAATGTAGCCTATGTGATAGTCCTAGGTATGAGCTATCTCCGTTTCTTTCTTCCAAATCGGTTGTTTCGTTGCAACGTGAAGGAATAACAAACATACACTCATTATTATCATTTATTTATCCTCACAAACTTTCACATAGTTTTGAACCACATTCATTAGTTTTTAAGTCAGCTCCTATCTGGACAATGTAGTAGCTCATAAAACTGCTGTCGTTATCGTGTCTTTTACGTCTTGTGTTATTATCGAAAGCCCTTCCTTCGCTTGCCTGTGTTTATTCAGCAGTTCCAAATTTCATCATTCCTACGGAAGCAGTAATATAGTTAACAGGTATTAATTATAAAATATCTACTTCCTAATTATTTGCTCAAACGCCTGCTTTGGCTTCGATTGCTTTGATGGAAATTTTCACTTGTCTATACACTTGTCTATTGTCTATACACTTTTAAGAAGGTAATAGACATCCACTCCTTGACTTAGGTTTCTTGTAAAGATCTTCATGAATTTTAAATGACCTCTAAAAGCTTGTAAAGTAGATTAAAATTATACATTAAGGACTAAAAGCTTTATTTACAAAATATTATACTCCGGAGGATACTGGAAAAAATTATAAAAATTTTAAGAGTTAGCTTAAATTTTACTTCACTTCACTTCTTAGAGATCAGGCCAAAGAAATGAAAGTAGGATAGGACTGAGGATTAGTATCTGGTATAAAATGTAGCCTATGTGTCAATCTTGGATATGAGCTATCTCCATTCCAAACTTCAACCAAATTGCTAATTTGCTGTGGCGTGAAAAAGTAACAAACATACACACATACACACACACATGCACACTTTCGCATGTTTGTCGTGATGTGATTAATCAACACGTCATACTGTTATAACATTTTCATATTTGATATTATGATTCAGTCGCAATATAAATATATGGACGCAACAGTAACAAGTTTTGGATTTGCAACTTTACCGGTCATTGACAGCTTAAGTAGCTTAGCTTAGCATAATGTAAGTATTTGATATATTATTATCCATTGTATCAACATACTTGAACGACATAAAGTGCTATTTGACAAAAATTATGTAAAAATTCTTATTAAAGTGAAACCAAAGCATTGCATGTGTGTTTTTATAGCGCATATTGCACGTCGTACATAAAGATTTTTAGCAAAATTATTTTTCATTACTCATACACGGAAAGTAGGTCTGAAGTTGCCTGAGAAGCGGGTTGAAAGTAATACTTTTCAGCCCTAGGGAGAATCGTTTTCAACTGACAGCTGTCAAATAATTAAAAAAAACTAGTTGTCACATTTTTATTGGAATTCAAATGAAACACGACATACCCGAGTGCATCCATAGACAAGAAGAAAGATAGACTTTATTCATAAAGTAAAGACAACTGATTCATAGACATTCATAGACAATCATAGACAATACTTGACTATTAAAAAGCTAAATGCATAGCCCGCCGGCTAGGCCAAAGAAAAAAAAAAGGCGGTAAAGTTCACTCAATTTTCTTTAGCTAATTTCTATTTTTATTTTGACTTTCCTTATATTCGTAATGAAAAGCACAGTGTTTACCTCGGGATAAAGACTTATTTAGTCCCTCGAACTATAGGCCCCCTCGCTACGCTCGGGCGCCAAACCCCGTCTCGGGACTAAATAAGTTACTTTCATCCCTAAGGTAACAATGTACTATTATTGTTCCTTGTATAACTACTTTTTTAAGAGCAACCACTTTTTTCCTAAAAGATCAAAATCCAGTGTAGTTTTCGAGCTCTCAAGGCCGATTTCACCAACGTACGTAAGTTTTCACTGGGATAAGATAAGTCTTATTCCAGCGTAAACTTAATATTTTGGCAGATTTTCAATACAAAAACTCAAAATATCAAAAGGCTCGGATAAGTCTTATTTTACGTTGGTGAAATCGGCCCTTAGTTGGTTGCCCTAAGAGTCTAGTCCTGTCTAGTCTAGTCTTTGTAAAAACAATATATTAGATTTATTTTTCTTAACTCAAAAATCAGATTGACAAATTAACAAAAGAAGGAAAAATACCCATAATCGTAGGTGGTACGAACTATTACGTAGAATCAATAGTATATCAGATATTAGTCGAACACACAGACGACACTGATGAACTACTCTGGGATAAAAGTAAAAGAAAGAGAGATTTAGATGAAAATGACGTCATAAGTGAAGGGGCCCATAAGAGATTTGCAAATAAATGTGACGATACAGAAAATTCAAAAGATATATCCGAAGTTAGTACACCAGAATTGGAAACAAAAGATGACAATTCCAAAGGAAAAGGGGATTTAACACCAGAATTTAAATTAAAAGATAACCTATCTAATGCTGATTATGATTCAACATCAGAATTTGATATAAAAGATGCTGTAACTCCACAAAAAGATGAAAGTATGAAAATTGTAGATATAGAAACTTTAAAACAAGACGTAGACAATGAAAGTAAATTTTCGAATGAAGAAATACATTCTAAATTAAAGGCGATTGATCCGGTCATGGCTTCGAGGCTACATCCAAATAATAGGCGTAAAGTTTTAAGGTAAGCTATTTAATACGGTCACTTGAGATATTTTAAAATTGGGCACAGGTAAGAAACATGTAAATTTTGTAGTTTAGATGATAATAATTACTGTGTGGTACTGGCTGTGGTATACAGAAAGCTAATAAATGAGGTATAAATAATGTGAAGAAACAGCCTTCTACAACTTTTAGCGATTTTGCCGGCTGGTCGCAGCACCTGAAGCCGTAAGGTGCTTGACTACAGAACAAAAACTTCCTCAAGATATAAATTCAACGGCGATATATATAATCTTCTTCAACTTGTATTTCCTTGCAATCTTTTAAACATTCAGTCTAACAAATATAAACTACTAAAGATACATTAAACTACTTACGAGTGTGTTTATTATACTATAAAATGAATACTCTAAATTTCTTTACCACAATTCTAATGGTTAAGCAGTTTTGGTAAGTACTTACTCGTATTGTATCAAAAACGAGCGAGTCATCATTATATTTCAATATTTTATTATGTTTGAACTACACTTTTACATTGCTATTCAACAATAATTATTTTTGATCTAAACAACTTGATGAAATCTGATCTTACAATAATTTAGTTGTTCTTATATACCATAAACAATTAGAGTTCATTTTCACAGACTTCTTTATCATTTAGTAAGATTCATTCTTCTCTAATTTTCTGTACAGCAATTTTTTGGGCATCCTATTGCGCCTCAAGTTCTTAAGTCTCTAATCAATAGGTTTAAGAACATAGACTAGATGATGCCCGCGACTTCTTCGGTGAATATTAAGGTTTTGATTTCCACGGGAACTCTAATATTTCGGGATAAAAGCGAGTGAGCTATCTCCATTCTAAATTTCAGCCAAATCGGTTAATTCGTTGTGTTGTGAAGGAGTACCAAACATCCATCCATCCACCTCACAAAATTAGTAGGATAGGATTTAAATAAGCAGATGTTACGTTACTTTGCTAAGAAATGATAGAATCTTCTCCCGTAGTAAATGCATAACATACTCTTAAATCCAATTCACTTTAGGTTAAAAGTTTTCGTGCAGCTAACTTACGAGTACATACAACGATAACAAGTGTCCCAAAGTTAGAAAACAGTAATTCAACCAGTTGTATTAATGGCACTGGCATGGTAGTGGTCAATTAGTGTAAGTCACCTGAATTGATATGTTTACTGTTAGACTTACTGGATTTACTCGTTAACTCGTTACTTCATTGACGTTGATGTCAGCTTCCATTAGTAGAAGCGGTCGATAAACGCTATATGGCGCTTTTGAATTTTGAATTTTATGGACGAACTAGTTTTTGCCCGCGGCTTCGCTCACGTTAAGTTTGATTTTTCTATCTGTATGCCGAATTTCAGCCCGATCCGTCTTGAGGTTTGAGCTGTGCGTTGATAGATCAGTCAGTCAGTCACCTTTGCCTTTTATATATTTAGACTCCATAGCTCAGTGGTGAATACTTTAGTTATACACGTATGTGGACTGATGCCTCCTTGGTTTTAATTAATATGTTCCCTTAAAAATAATAAGAAAAAAAAAACTTTTGCCTAGAAACGTTAACAAACTTGTTATACAAATTAAACGATTATTATTAAACTAAACATAGCGACATATTTCGCAACTAGCAACATCGTAGGAATCGTCTTGTTATGTTGTTCACGTGATTTACATAAACATTAGCACTGAAGGCCGCCTGACACGATGACACAAAGCCGTCGCCAGCTACACAGAGCCGTTCCTTCTGTACTTATGCGTACCTAGTATTTCTCAGGACCAACGGCTTTACGTGCTCTACGAGGCACGGGGCTGACTCACCGCCTACTTCCTAACTCCGGGCTACTACATCTATAATATAAAAATGAATCGCAAAATGTGTTTGTAAGCGCATAACTCAACAACGCCTGGACCAATTTGGCCAAATCTTTTTTTAAAATGTTCGTTGAAGTTCAAGGATGGTTTTTACGGCGAGAAAAATTAGAATTATTGCTTGAAAAGCCCTAAAAATAGCCCTTTTCTTTTTCCCATACAAATGATTTGAAACTAAAACGTAGTTAATTTGAGCTTTATTGCTATGGTATAAAGTTCATATTAAATTACAAGCACTCACTTTTTTTCTATGTAATATGTCCACCGATTACTCTGGGGTTCTGCACAAACATACTCTTATATGTTTGTGGGTTTCTGGACCGATTCACGGGATTTTTTTTTAAATTAAAACTATGTCAATAAAATCCATTTACGAATATTATCCTCTTATTGGATTAAAATATACAGGATAGTGTCATCTACTATATAAAAATAAGTCGGGTTTTCCTTCCTGACGCTATAACTCCAGAACGCACGAAACGATTTCCACGGTTTTGCATTCGTTGGAAAGGTCTCGGGCTCCGTGAGGTTTATAGCAAAGAAAATTCAGGAATTTTATCCCGGAAAATCAAAGAGTTTCCACGGGCTTTTAAAATCTAAGTCTACGCGGACGAAGTCGCGGGGGTCAGCTAGTAATACATAATAATATATGTCAATACATTTTTTCGATCCCCTCCGGTTGCACTATTGTTTTAACCACCGAAGATTTAATGACGACTTTTAAAAACATTGTATGTTCTAAGGGAGAGGGTTGTTTTACTTTTTAACCGACTTCCAAAAAAGCAGGAGGTTCTCAATTCGTCGGAATTTTTTTTTTTAATTATTATTATTTTATGTATGTTCCTCGGTTACTTGAAGACGCCTGGACCGATTTGGAAAATTCTTTTTTTGTTTGAAAGGGTCACCTAGAGTTCCCAGGTGGTCCCATTGTCATCAGGTTAGAATCTGATGATGGGATCCTGGAGAAATCGAGGGAGCTCTTACTATAGGCACAATTGATATACTTGTCAAGGAATTAAAAATAGGTGTATATGTTTGGGATTCGAATCCAGTACTGGTAGCATGGGCAGGAGATAAAAGTTTTATCCCCCGATTTTATCCACTGACAGGGGATAAAATTATCTTTTCCCTGATCTTTTTTATGGCGACAGAGGAGATGGCGATGTATATTTCTATAATTATATCCACTGAGTGTTATTTCCACGGCTGTGCCCATACCCGACGTGTGGATAAAGCTAAGCGAGGGGATAAACTTTTTATCCTTTTCCCGAGGATAAAATTTCTCCCGCCCATGCTACCAGGGCTGGAGGGCCTTAAAAGGAGTATACGTAGCCTAAATAGCGAATAAGATCTAGCCACTTGTCAAAGGCGGAAAAAGGAAGAATCGCACGGCTGGCGGCGGAGACCGCAGTAAAGGATTAACCTGTCATCGAATAAAAAAAGGTGTATATTTGGTATTCGAACGGGGCTAAAAAGGAGTGTATCTACCGAAATAGCGAATAAGATCTAGATCAACTTGTCAAAGGCGGAAAAAGGAGGAATCGCACCGCACGGCTGGCGGCGGGGGGCGGGCGGGGGCGGGCGGGCGGCGTGCGGGTCTCTCTCGCTGGTCGTATCGACTTCCGCGGGTCTCTGACCGCGGCCAAGGATTTCGTAGTTTGCGAGTGTGCGCGCGCTGACCTTGGCTGTACTATCCGACGCTCGGGTGGCCATCACTTCCTTGTTGCCAATTGGGTATTTTTGAATATTATCAAAATTTAGAAATTTTTGTTCTATTCGTTCACGAGATAGTCCTTGACTGCGATCTCACCTGATGGCAAGTGACGATTCAGTCTAAGATCGTAGCGGGCCAACTTGGAACGGGTTAAACACGTGGCTTTGCTTCCCCCATCTATCAAAAGTAATCCGAAGTGGTGATTCCTATACAAAATAATCAATTTTGATTTTGCAATTTTTAAATTTTTTAGGTTTTCCCTGTTTTGTTTTTGTTTTTAAACCAGTCCTTCAAATCGATCATGCCGCTTTTGAGTTTAAGCTAGACTAACGAACAGCAATTGATTTTTATATATTGATAAGATATTTTATTTTATTAAATAAATAAACTTAAAAAAAGAACAAAATATTAAAAAAGAAAAAATATAATTTATTGCATATTGCAATTTAAAAGCATTAAACATAAAACGCCTGAGGCTGGTGATTGCAACTGGCAGTCCATTCAGACCGTAGCCTATAGCCTGTGCTATATAT
The DNA here is from genome assembly GCA_038048805.1 of Hipparchia sbordonii. NCBI lineage: Eukaryota > Metazoa > Arthropoda > Insecta > Lepidoptera > Nymphalidae > Hipparchia > Hipparchia sbordonii. The sequence goes on from JBBIWI010000007.1 coordinate 2,241,409, forward strand.
GTATAATAAATATATTATATATGTATTGATAGACAGGATTGTGATACATATATTAAAACCATAGTCACCCCGCGTGATATCGCGAACGCGGCCCCTTCGATAAACCCCGAATTATTTATCGTATTATTATAACAAAAACACACACACATACTTATACATACATAGTAAATATTTGCATGTGTGTGTGGTTATATGTATATTACGTGCAAATACTATACAAGGTTTTCCGTTCCCACTAGTTCAATACCATCGGATATCTTTGTTTAAAAAGGGTCAACCTTATGTCTACCCGTTTGTATTGTAATTTTTCCACGAATTAATGAATATTTCGGTCGCGAATATGCTAGAAAAATTAATGATTTAACCAAATTCAAATTCAAAATTATTTATTTCATGTAGGCCAAAAGTTAACTCTTGTGACAACCATCCATTGAACTATAACGCTTAGAACGGAAGTTTCTACTTTCTAAACTCTCAGGCTGGTAGAGTCAAGACAACCAAATGAATGAGTTAGTGCCAAGACTGCCAGATTATTATTTTCTGGTACTGATAACTACGTTTTTGTCGGTTATTGTGATGAATTATGTCACCCTTTCACAGCACAGTCTCATTATTAGGGTTCCGCACCTGAAGGGTAACTACTAAGCTTCCGCTGTCCGTCCGTCCGTCTGTCTGTCAGCGGGCTGTATCTCATGATCTTAGGTAGATAGTTGAAATTTTCAGAGACTGTGTATTTCTGTTGCCGCTGTAATAACAAATAATAAAAATAAATATAAATTAAAAATTAAAAGGGGCTTCTCTACTAGAAACGTGTTTCTTTCGGCTTTTTTGGTACGGTTATTTAATAATTTTCTGCGAGCTCGTCGCACTCGTACTAACGCGACGATACTGCGTATTCAGCTTTTAAAGGCTTATTAAAAATGGCTTATCACCGACTGATCGTCTGATGTCGACTGATCGTCGCGCTTCTAAGCGCTACAATTCGATGAATTTAACTTTAATTAATGTACCTACATAATATTTCCTATTATGATTACAAATATATTCTACCTATAACCTAAACCTACTCGGTACTCCTATATTTTCTCCTCCTATATAAGGTCTGGCGCACACTCTTCGCAGATATGACTAGGTATAGTGTAACTAGTAAGAATAAAATTCAACACTGAAAGCTTCAGTAGCCGAAAGTTTAATAGTGCGGACTGACTTCAATTCAACCTGAAACGCCGACGCGACGGTTCGACCCCGAGCCGTTGTAAGTACTATTGTCGTACCACAGGTCGTACCCTCTCCTACCATTAACATCCCGCTTATTATTTAATAAGCGGGATGTTAGTGGTAGGAGAGGGTATTATTCGAAATGGAATGGAGAGCAAAATATTAGTAAAGTTCAGATTAGCTAATATTCTGGTTTTTAAGTGTTTCAAACAAAAAGCTTAGGTGGGAGCGGTGATACGACACACACACAACCATGAGCCACGAGCCCTCGTGAAATGAAAGAACTATAACTATAGTTATCACATTTTCATAGCTTTGCACGTAATTTGGTCCATCAATGTGAAGAATATTCCGTATGTATAGTAATAGCTGTTTTAGGTAGTAATTGCTGTAAGATTGTACTCTAGAAGAGTATGTAACACAAGTAGGTACATTTGTGCTATTATTTCGCAGTCATCCATACCAATAAATCGTCAGATAATAGTGGAAATGTTTCGACGGAGCTAACAAGCTATGGCGGCGGCGAGTCTACGCGCTTATCATGCTAATAGTCTATAGATTAGCTACAGCGGGTTAGTTGCTATGTGTCTACGGGACTCAAGGACGAGAAAGTCTCCATTGTTATTTAGAATATAGTATCTAACAGGAAATAAAGTTAATGTACCTAATAAGAGAAAGAGGCACGGGCGAAGCGAGCGCAGAATTTTTATTTAATTTTACAGAGACGTTCCAAAGTTGCTTATGATTTTTTAACGCTTGTAATGGTCACTAATTACAAACTGTCTCTTACTATATTGAATAGACTCGGTTATTCGGCCTAATTTGACTAAAAACGATTTCTCACGATTTTTGCGACGGCCCTAAAAAAATTACCCTCAAAGTAAGTAGGTAATGTACAATTTTAGAATGTCACTAATAATTATTATTTTACTAGTTGATGCCCACCGTGGATCTAGTTATTAAAAATCCTGCGGGAATTCTTTGAGCCGGGATAAAAAGTAGCCTATGTCACTCTCCCGGTCCTCAACTCAACCATGTGCATGCAAAAAATTGCGTTACTTTGTTGCGGTGTGATTGAAAGACAAACCAACAAACAAACACACTTTCGCATTTATAATATTAGTAAGGATTAGTAAGGATAGTAATAATTGATATTAACGAAGTTAAAACTAAATATGCAAGGGTTCCAAACGTGCGCTTGTCTAAGAAGAAGATCTCTAAACTCGAAAGTAATGCAGGACCGATTCAAGCATGCAGGTTTTCTCACGATATTTTCTTTCACAGTTTGCTGCTTCAGAACTAAAGAGCCACATCTCAAAATCAAATTTTTTTCACGAGAGCAGATTGAAAATTTTTTTTACTTTTTTTGCTTTTTTCTCTCTCTCTGCTCTGCAACTTACAATGTATGATAATGCTAAAAGGGCGTACGCGTAAATTATTGTGATTTAAAGGCCGATTTTGACGAATGTCTTCGCGTTATGGCCCTATTTTTGAAATAAAAGTGAATTTGGAAAATTTTGAGATGTGGCCCTTTAGTTCTGAAGCAGCGAGTCAGAAGTGCGTGCCCGGGATAGAACCCGCTCACCCACGAACAGGGAGCTGTAATCTTGACCACGTGGCAATCACTGCTCATTATTGAGTTTGCGCCTGAAACCCTGTGTGGTTCAGTAATCTGTACATTTCGAAGGGCATCGTTTCACAAGGCTATGTATTACTACTAATACAGGGTGGCCGGTCAATTGACGTCACAAAAAAAAAATTAGGTCCGGTATGCTGTGGGGTACCCGAATCACCCCCATGTATGTTCCGAGATTTTTTATAGTTTTGGAGTTATGATTTTTTTTTCGATTTTTGGAGGAATTTCGACATGACCATTTTAAAAAATTTAAAAAAAAAAAGTAAAAGACTTTTTTAAAGTTTTTTTTTTGCAACTCAATTCTCATGAGTTGTACTTTTATGCATAAAATAATCAGCTTCGTAACTTTGATAAAAGTTATGAAAATGTTGGTCTAAAGTTAAAAATTTACGTTCCGTGAATTACAACTTAAATTTTCAACTTTAAATTAAAAATCTAAACAAGTGATTTTATGATTTCTTAGTTAGTCTTAAAAATGCGCCAAACTCTCAGCTTTCATAATAATAATAAATAAGTGGTACTTTGTGGAGAGAATTTGGCTAAAATCGGTCTTCAAAGACAGCAAGGTGGAAAATTCTAAAAATTAGCTAACTGATTAAAAAAATTTTTATCATTCCTAAAGCTAATTAATGATTAGAGAATGCTGGAAACCTACCGTGTTGGTTAAATAAGGAAAGTTTTAAGAAATACAGATCATAATGTAAACATCATTTATTTTTAAAATTTACAATAAGTTTTCAAATTGGCCACCTCCAGCAGCAATACACATCCTACACCTTCGTAAGAAGTTGTGTTTCAACCGTCTAAATGCTTCTCTGTTCTCACTTACAATACGTTGGGCTTCTACAATCTTCTGCCTCAGCTCTTGTTCACTCGAACATTCTCGGGCGTATGCTATTTCTTTGTAATAGCCCCAAATGAAAAAATCGACTGGGTTGAGGTCAGGTGAACGTGGCCATCTAATTGGTCCACTGCGTCCTATCCATCTGTTGGGGTATTTTTCATTTAAATAATTGCGGACTTGTGTTGCGTAGTGACACGGGGCGCCGTCATTTTGAAACACCATAGAACGTCTAAGTTCGAGACTTACATCTGCCAGCAACAATGGAAGTTCATTTTCTAAGAAGTCTCTGTAGGTTGCTCCATCAAGTCTGGTTGGCAATTCAAACGGACCAATTAGCTCGCCGTTGAGGACACCAGACCACAAGTTAACGCTAAAACGATGTTGAAATGTTGAAGCTCTCACAGCGTGTGGATTTTCAGTCGCCCACGTGTGGTAATTATGAATATTAAATATTCCAGATCGCTCAAATCTTGATTCATCTGACCATAAAACTTTATTGAAAAATCCAGGATCATCTTGCTCTTTTCGTAACATGGTTTGGCAAAAATCAATGCGCAATTGGTGGTCTGTCGGCTGTAAAGCTTGCACTCGACGAATGTGGAACGCGTGGTATCCTTCATCGTGAAGTATGGCTTGGATAGAAGTCCTTGGAATGCCTAGAGCACGAGCCACAGCTCTCGTACTCGTTGACGGGTTTCTCTGAACTGCTTCCAGCACCACTTCTGTGCGATCCGGGTCTGCTCTAAAGATTCCTTCACGATTGCCGCGTTGACCAGGAATGCGCCCTGCCATTAGGGTATTGTGCGTGTTAATAAAAACACGATGGTCGGGATATCGTGGAGGTTGCGGTCCACCACGACGTTGAAGTTGTTCGCGATACAGACGCGATGCTTCAACGCCGTTTCCTCGTGCAACTCCATAAAAATAATGCATTTCTGCATATTCACTTAACGTGTAATTCATCTCATACACTTCCAAGTAAACAAAGTCCAAAACAGAATACAAAACACAGTCCAATAAACGAGCTAAATAGTCAAACAAGTAAGCAGCGGCGGAGTCCGTGGGCAATAACAAAATGGCGACACGACTAGCACTAAACACAATGTGAGCACAACTGAGGTCGGTAACTAACGAACTTGTTTTGCGTTGGCTTCGGTCGGCTGAGCCCCTCACGCCCCCGAGAGTGAGAGAGATAGATACTTAACAAATGTTAAAATTTTTTTAATCAGTTAGCTAATTTTAAGAATTTTCCACCTTGCTGTCTTTGAAGACCGATTTTAGCCAAATTCTCTCCACAAAGTACCACTTATTTATTATTATTATGAAAGCTGAGAGTTTGGCGCATTTTTAAGACTAACTAAGAAATCATAAAATCACTTGTTTAGATTTTTAATTTAAAGTTGAAAATTTAAGTTGTAATTCACGGAACGTAAATTTTTAACTTTAGACCAACATTTTCATAACTTTTATCAAAGTTACGAAGCTGATTATTTTATGCATAAAAGTACAACTCATGAGAATTGAGTTGCAAAAAAAAAACTTTAAAAAAGTCTTTTACTTTTTTTTTTTAATTTTTTAAGATCATAACTCCAAAACTATAAAAAATCTCGGAACATACATGGGGGTGATTCGGGTACCCCACAGCATACCGGACCTAATTTTTTTTTTGTGACGTCAATTGAACGGCCACCCTGTATATTAATTAGTATACAAATTGTATTAATTAATTTCCCTTTGGTGTTAAGTGGTAAATGCCTAAAATTACAAGTCTGTGGGACTTCGGTCGCTTCCGGCAACGTATTTATGACTATTACGTGTTAGGAACGTTTGAGCGAGATAAAAAAAGAAGAAAATATATTAATATTCTTCTGACTGAATTTGGCTCGTAGGACCGTAAGTAATACTATTTTTTATAGGATTTGATGATCACAGTCAAGTGGCCTGGATCTTACTACGTAAGAGGCACTAGAGGTAGGTACATATAGTGCTAAGTGTGTGAGTATGTGTGGATATTCTCTGTTCCCTCACTCTCATAGACTACTGAGAAAGCGGATTCTACTGAGAAGTACGAAGTAGGTATGAGTTATGACCTCTCGTGGCGCAGTAATAACAGTAATAACACAGTATAAGAAAGAGATATTAACTATCATTACTGTGCGGTGATAAGAGATTTGGTTGATAATGTCTTCCCGACCGAATCCGAGATTAGCCATCTGCGCGGGAGATATTATAGTACACATGTGTGTGCGCAAACACAGGTGCACTCTCCATTCCCTCACTCTCAAAGTCCGACGGGATGACACGACCGGAGATAGATCAGGCGACTTTACGTGTTCTCCGAGGCACGGAGGTGATTCACCGCCAACTTCCTAACTCCGGGCTCCTAGTATAAATTCCTTGATAGAAAAACCCAATAATTTTTTTTGGCCCGACCCGGGAATTGAACCCGGGATTTCGTCATCTCCAATCGAACTTGCTAACCACTAAACCAACGAGGCATTCGTCTTAGTAAGAGGTGCGATCGAGAATTTGTAATTTTTGAAGTGTCTCTATACGAGTAGCATTGAAGAACACAGAACTTCAAATATGCATTAATCGACCCTCAATTTAGATAGTAGATTTTGGATTAGATAGATGTTAAAACACATGGATGAACTATATACAAAGTGTAATGAAACTCCGAAATAATACTGAAGGAGGTGAATGTGCTCATGAAACTGAACAACTTTCCCCAAGGAACATAGGTCGAAATATGAAAAAAAAAAATTTACCTTCCATAGTAAATCAATCTCTCAATCAATTTCATAGTAATAAGCTGATCGTCAATTTTGTAGGGGAGGTCCACATTTTTTTTCACATTTCGACCTATGTTCCTTCGGGAAAGTTGTTCAGTTTCATGAGCACATTCACCTCCTTCAGTATTATTTCGGATTTTCATTACACGTTGTATAATGTAAGAGTTGGTTAATAAATAAATATAAAAACACTTGCATTTTCAAATAACGACTTCCTGGCTAGCACTGGGCGCAATTTGCAGTAAGTGGGACTGCAATGCGAGCCGATCGGCTCACTGCAGCGACGGAGTTACGTGATTCACTGCACCCTGTTGCACAATGCAGATACGGCGCTATGCTCTGACACCTGCAGCTTTAGCAGGCGTTACTTTACGCAGGTTGAAATGTTATAGAAAAGAACACAGTGGAAAAACGTTTCAAATTCTATTTTATTTTATTCGATGACAAGATAGTCCTTGACTGCAATCTCACCTGATGGTAAGTGACGATGAAATCTAAGATGGTAGCGGGCTAATTTGGAATGGGTATGACAGTGTACTCATACCCCTAATCGGTTTCTACACGCCATCGTGTCGGAACGCTAAATCGCTTGGCGGTACGTCTTTGACGGTAGGGTAACTAGCCACGGCCAAAGCCTCCCACCAGACAAAATTCTGTGGCCAAATTCTTACTTATGAATAAACTTTGCCCGCGGCTTCGCTCACGTTGAGTTTGATTTTTAAACTTAGGGTGTTATTCCCTCACTTTCATAGTACGATGAGACGGAAAATCCGACAGATCAGGCGCAGGACCGACGGCTTTACGTGCTCTCCGAGGCAAGGGGGTGCCTCACCGCCAACTTCCTAACTCCGTGTCATTACTGAAAATTTCTTGTCAGAAAAACCCAAGTTCGACTCAGGAATCAAACCTGGAACCTCGTCATCCGCAGTCAAACTTGCTAACCACTGGACCAACAGGGCAATTGACGTTATACATAAACGAAGTAGATACCATGCAGAAACGACATTGATTTTATAAAATACCTACCACATTCATTCATAAAGTAGTCGCCTCGCCTACGAGCAGTTCACGCGAGTGCATCGTGTGATTTGCGATAAAAATTGCAGCATTTATAAACAATGAATGGTAGAAATAAGCGTACCTCAAATCCTTGTTAGATTAGCGGCTTATAGTTTCAAAACTTTTTGTCTACAAACGTGTTTTTTGTGTGTAAACTTGTTTGAAACTTCTATAGTACTTACCACAACTGTCGTATTCCTTTTGAAACATTATTAGGTATAAATGCGAAAGTGTTGGTTTGTCATGCAGCGTAGAAGAAACGGATTGTCGTTTTTTCTATATCGGTTGGTATAGTTGAGGATCTAGAGAGTGATAGAGTCTAATTTTTATCCACGAAATTTCGTCCACGCGGACTTAAGTTTTTGAAAATCTCCCGGGAACCTTTTGTTTAACCGGGATAAAAAGTAGCTTGTATCATACTCCAGGTCGTCAACTACGCACTTGCAAAAGCATAAATATGTAAAAGTAAGGTGACTGACTGACTATCTGACTGAACTGTCAACGCATAGCCCAAACTTCTGGATGGATTAGGCTGAAATTTAGCAAATAGATACCTATTATTATGTAGGCATCCACTAATAAAGGATTTTTGAAAATTAAACGCCTAAAGGAGTAAAATAAGGGTTTGAAATATCGAACTTAACATGAGCAAAGCCGCGGGAAAAAGCTAGTTTATAATAATATTAATCAATAAGGATTATTGATAAGTATATATGCAGACATTAAATCGCCTTGTCGCTAGTGTGTGCTTCCTCTAGATAAGTGAATTGTTAGCACAGCGCCCAGGGTGCGTGTGCGCGTCGACGCCATTGTGACGTCACGTCCGCCCGCCATTCACAAACGTTTCATTCATAAGATTATGCTCACGCCAACGTAAAGTGAACGTAACCATAATGTAGTGAGAAGATAACAATTATTTTATCATAGATCTCTATTCTCTACACAAATAATACTATGTCGTCTACTATGACATTATAACCTAACGTTATGTCCGCGTGGTTTTATTTATAGAATGCCTTGTGAACTCTGTTTTCCTGGGAAAGTACAATGTCTGTCCAGGATACAATAGGCACAATACAGTTAATTATTGTCAATTTTTTCCCTTCTTTACGCATCTTTTGAGTAATGGAGGCATAGAAGAAAGGCAGAATATTTCTTCTCCAAAATAAATTAAGTTCAAAGTTTATATTTTTTCATTTCGTACAAGCAGAATTTTAAAAAACATTTCTCTGGATATCACTATTTATTAATTTGAATAAGTTCTTTATATAACCGACTTCAAAAAAGGAGGAGGTTCTCAATTCGTCGGAATCTTTTTTTTATTTTTTATGTATGTTCCCCGAAATTCCCCGATTACTCGAAGACGCCTGGACCGATTTGGAAAATTCTTTTTTATTTGAATGGGTAACCTACTTCCCATTGGTTTATGGGGCATAGCCTACCTGTTTTATTTTGGGTTCAATACGTTATATTTATGTAATCGTCATTACATAATAAATTATGTAATTAATTAATTACTGATAAGATAATAATTTATACAACATAAATGCGCAAAATAAACAGGTCTCCTAATAAATACAATACGTTTAACTTATGCACATATCTTTTTGACAATATCCGCTTATCTTTCGGGCCAACTACGTTGTAAAACATATTATCTAAGAATTAACTAGATAAATAATAATAACCGAACGACTGATAAAACAAATGCGCAAAATATAACAGGTCTACTAATAATATTCAATTTTAAACTACATATTTTATCGATAACCTAATCAAATTAAACAAATAAATTATGAATACATTTCACGAAATTCCTCCCAATTTTCATGGGAATATTTTTTAATATAAAGGCATAGTTTAGCACAGCATTGCATAACTATGCAAGGCTATGCTAAACTATGCCTACTAATAAGTCAATCAGAGGCCATTGCGATCGTTGCACTGATGCAATCATTTTTACGGAATCGACTTGCCGGTCCACCAGTTGTGTCCTAAAATCTTCTTCTTTGTCAACTTATAGACGTCCACTGCTACACATAAGTCTCCTGTATGGACCTCCACAGGCCTCGGTCTTGCGCCGCCTGAATCCAGCGGCTCCCTGCGACTCGCTTGATTTCGTCGGTCCACCTTAAATGTCATGATTCAAATATGGTTGAGAGAGGCAACGGCTGGATCATGCGTCATGCCGTGAACGGATGCCACCAACGAGAATGGGTCTACTTTCTATCTGCCCGTCTTAACATGTATTGGATTGTATGTAGGTACGCATTTTTGAAATTTCATTGTGGAAACACTGTATGTACATCGCATAGTTTTGTTACCTATTGTAAAAAATTTTTTGAAAAGAGCAATCGCGCCGAGTTTATTGCTGGCTCTTCTCGGCGGGAAGGGCATTCCGATTCAAAAGCACTTGTAAGAGTTTATTTGAATAAAAAATATTTCTATTCTATTCTATTGAGCTCGCCGTTAGATACGTCGCAGCGTAGATAGTGAGTGATACGTCGAGTGGACGCATTGACCTTGCCGCCATTCACCGATATCCGTGCCAGCAGCGTGCCGAGTGGCGATAACCCGGCCCGGGTCGAAAGCTCACCAACACCAGAGAGATAACACCACCAAATGAAGCCTCACTAGTTATAGTATTGGTAAGTCAGGCGCAGGACCGACGACTTTCCGAAACATGAAAGTGCCCTAACTTCCTGACTTTGCGCTAGAGAATTTCTTAACAGAAATACCCAATACCCTAGGAATGAAACCCGGGACCTCTCCATCCGCAGTCGAACATGCTAACCACTAACCAACGAGGCATTTGGTAAAAATACAAACGCACCGCACGCCACCAAACACAATTTCTCCCTCACCACCTGGGTGCCTGGGAGTGCCTTTGCTACAGATCCTTTTTTCCACGTATTTACTACCAAATTATGGAATCATATCCCTTCGACGGTGTTCCCACTTAATTACAATATGGGGTTATTCAAGAGGCGGAGCAATAAATTCCTCAAAAGCCAGCAACGCATTGGTGGTGCCTCTGGTACTACAAGTGTTTATGGGCGGCATGTGACCCGCCTGCTCGTTTGCCCGCTATTTATATAAAAAAAAATATGTAAGTGCCCTACTACAGAATAGAAGTTGAGATTCATAAAAAATGAAGAATGTTAATGTACAGTACCTAGTTATCGCATGCTAGAGGCGAGGGCGGTGTTCGGGAATCCGCTCGTATCTCAAGATTACTGAGAGCAATTCGATGTAAACGCACAACAAGCCATTACTCGTAATTCACGTCGCCAGTAAAGTGCGAGAATCGAGACCCTATATGCTTTATCCATTGTTGGAGCTTTTTAGGGTTCTGTTTGAGGCACATTCCTTTCGTACCTATCATAGTGTCTTCTTTAGGATATTATTCTACTAATCCACGAAAGTGTGGATGTTTGGATGTTTATTACTCAATCACGCCGCAACGACTGAACCGATTTAACTGGGCACAGAGATAGATTATGGTCTGGAATAACACATAGGTAGGCTACTTTTTATCCCGGAATATAAGAGAGTTCCCGCGGGATTTACAAAACCTCAATCCACGCGGGCATCAACGCATCAAGTAATAATATAAACGTAAAAATTATTTTTACAAATCCGACTTCAAACGCCATCACTACAAAGTTGTGTAAGTATATTGTGCCTATAAAATTTGAAGAGTCCCCTCGATTTCTCAAGGATCCGATCATCAGATCCTGATCTGATGACAATGGGACTTGGGAAGTATAGCCTTTCAAACAAAAAAGAATTTTCCAAATCGGTCCAGGCGTCTTCGAGTAATCGGGGAACATACATAAAAAGACGTGTGGCACTCGGGGACTGCCGCGGTAAAGCTATTGCATAGCATTTTTTATCAACGCCATCTAACGGGAGAGGAGTCCCGTGTCAGGTTGTTTTCGTTACGGAATTTGTGGATTCGGTCTCGACGCTCAAGGCCCGCGATAGAAGCTATGCAATAGCATAAAAAAAGATTCCGACGAATTGAGAACTTCCACCTTTTTAAAGTAGGGTTAAAAAGAACTTATTGAAATTAATAAATAATAATATCCATAGAAATGTTTTTTAAAATTCTGTTCAAGTATGAAATGAAAAATATAAAACTTCGAAACCATCCCAAACTGAAACATAAATGTATGTGTGCGTTTTGGGATGGATTATATATCCATCCCAAACCGCACACCTACATTTATGTGTCAGTTCTTGGTCAGTTCTATAAAATACCTGAATTAAGTAGGTGCAATACTCGCTCATATGTAATACTTAAATATATTACCTGAATACATAGTATGACACAAATATTAAAATAGGTATGTAATACTGACCTCGATTCTTTTGTTTAACATGTAATTGTGTTACTATATTAAGTCAATAGATTACCTGTTGCTATACCTAGTATCGTATACTATCGTATCGTATATTTTTATACAGGGTGAATTTTAAAATACTTACCAAACCTTCTAGAGGTAACTTCTACCTATATGTTTCAGTTAACAACATTATTAATTTTATGATACGACTTTGTAAAACTTTTTGAAAACGAAAATATGTCCTGTCTTTTTTTATGAAAATATAAAAACTTTGAAAATTTGCGGCGAATGCTCAGTTTTTTTTTTGAAAGTTATTGGTATTTTATCATTCATTCTGTATATAAATGAAAAAATTACGACAAATATCACACAATTAGTATTTAATCAGGTGTATTTAGTAAGAATTGTGAATTTAGTCTTCCAAGCCCATTTAAACAAATATAGTTGAGAGTACTTGAACTGTGCCTACATTGGAAAAAACATACTATAGTTATATATACGAAGATGTATTTTAAACTAGCTTTTACCTGCGAGTCCTGCGACTGCAACCTCGTGGAATTTGGGATTTAATAAACCCACGGGAACCCTCTATGTTTCCGTTATACAAGTATATATTATGGTATAGTCCGGGATCCCGAGGACATGAGCATATCTAGGTACTCAACATGCATAAATCACGTCGATGCACTGTTCCGTTGCTGCGTGATTGAAGGACAAACCAACAAAAACACTTTCGTAGTTATACGTTTGTAGTCGGGTATAATATAAACGTAAGAATTCTTTTTAAAAAACCGACTTCAAACGCCACTACAAAATATATCAATTGTACCTATAAAATTTGAAGAGCTCCCTCGATTTCTCCAGGATCCCATCATATCCTGACCTGATTTTGACCTGACAATGGGACTACTTGATGAAAAAAAAAGGATTTTCCAAATCAGTCCAGGCGTCTTCGAGTAATCGGGGAACATATAAAAAACAAAAAAAAAAAAAAGATTCCGACGAATTGAGAACGTCCTTTTTTTTTGGAAATTAAAAAAAGGTTAGCAACCCTAACTGTGGTTGCTAATGTGGTGATAAAAATGATATCAAACGTGGCAGCTTCAGGTGTTGCTAGCCGCGGTTTTATCTCGCGGCTCGTGACGCGTCGAGATCATTGGGTCACTGTGACAATGCGAGTCTATTATTACGACATGACATCCGTTCCTATCTACCTACTATATGTAACTGCCTCGTTGGTCCAGTGATAAACAAGTTCGGCTGCAGATGACGAGGTCTCGGGTTCGATTCCCGGATGGGGCTATAAAATGTATAAGTTTTTCTGACAAGAAATTCTCAGCACTAGCCCCGAGTCAGGAAGTTGCCGGTGAGTCACTCCCGTGCCTCGGAGAGCACGTGAAGCTGTCGGTCCTGCACTTGATCTTCCTCCGGGCGGATTTTCCGTCCTATCGGACTATGAGAGTGAGGGAATAAAGAGTGCACCTGTGTTTGCGGAAACACTTGTACACTACAATATCTCCCGCGCAGATGTCTAATTTCTGTGGAGATTAGCCGGCGTGGCCGGATTCGGTCGGGAGGACATACCTAATATATGTACATACATACTTAACTATGTCGTACTTATTATTTTAATGGGGTCTCGTACTTTTATGAAGCCTTTTAATAACCCAACGGTTAAAGGTGCGGACTTAAAATTGAAAGGTTGCAGGTTCGATGCTCAGTCCTCACCCATTGCACTTTTGTCGCACCCACTCCTAATACAAGCTTTCTGCTTATTTACAGGGGAGAGGAGAATATAAGTCAAGCTCGACTTGGCTAATATTCTTTAAAAAAAAAAATCTTATGAGGTTGTCATATCTTTAATCGCTTGCTTCTGCGTTTGGTGGCACCTTAGCTTTAGATTTGAGAAAGTCACCACCACATAATCAAAAATCAGAATTCACGGCGCGCCGTCCGTCACACATACGTAATTATTGTAACATGTTAATAACCCATTGCTTGTTTGTTTGTCGTAAATCGTCGACGTGCACAATTAGCCGGCGCTAGGCGTTCCCACGCGTATTTCTACTCGAACTTATAATGGGCCGTATTCCCCGCGCGCCCAATCGTACTGACCGCAAAAAAAGACTATTTCGTCTAAATTTTTCTACATAAATGGTTGTTGCCTGATAAAAATATTCTTCTTCTTCTTCTTTATCAACTTATAGACGTCCACTGCTGGACATAAGTCTCTTGCATGGACCTCCACAGATCTCGGTCTTGCGCCGCCTGAATCCAGCGACTCCCTGCAACTGCGATAAAAAAAATTAAACAAAACTAATATTATAAATGCGAAAGTTTGTGAGGATGAATGGATGGATGTTTGTTACTCCTTTACGCCACAATAAATGAACCGATTTGGCATATTTGGATTTGACACAGACTACATTTTATTCCGGAAAATTAAAGAGTTCCCGCGGAAATTAAAAACCTAGTGTTGTATATTTTGTTACTAACATTCGCTTTTGCTTACAACTTCGCCTGTTTTCGAATTAGGTGTTTTAAAACTCCAGTGGCGGACCCTTGTTTTTCCGAAGTAGCTTATGATACTTTCCAGGTCTTTAAATATGCCAATGCAAAAAATCACGTTGACCTATTGCTATGTTGTTGCGTTATTGAAGAAACAACGAGCAAACAAACATGCTTTCGCATTGATCATATTGGTTAGGATTAGGAAGAAAGAGTATTACGTCATTTCTTTAAAAAAAGCATATATTATACGTATACATGAGAAATTGACGTAAGTTTTTGAGTAACATATGCTACTTTTTATACTGAATAATCAAAAGGTTCTCGCAGAATTTTCAGAAAACCAGCTTGTTAAAAATAAAAAGAACTCGAATAGATTTTCTCATTTTTTCGTTGACGCTACTGTGTCACGATTTCATTCAGTAATCACACCAACCAATCATATGTTACGCCTTAAGATTTATAAACTTTCAAATTGTAACATAAATATCCGAGTACCCACTCGGATATTTGATAAAGCAATTAAATATCACTTTCTTTTGGCGGTGACGGAAAACCAGCAAGTCTGAGATACATATTTCCACTGAATTTGCACTGCTATACCCCTTCCAAGTTAGCCCGCTACCATCTTAGACTGCATCGTCACTTACCACCAGGTGAGATCGCAGTCAAGGGCTGTCTTGTCATCGAATAAAAAAATAACAAAAAGTTCTGTATGGGTGATTCTACGATAAGAGGTTTTAAGTCCATAGAGAATACGGCCACGGAGAAAAGTAGCTGTTTTTTCATTAAACACTTATATTACGATTTTTGTTCTATTTATTTATCTTTTCACGTAAGGGCAAGTCACTTTATGCATATTTTATTAAAAAGTCAAAAAATCAAAAAATTCGAAAAATTCAAAAAATTCAAAAAAGTCAAAAAAGACTTTTTTAACATTTTTGACGGTTTTTGATTTTTTTGACTTTTTTTGACTTTTTTTGACTTTTTTGACTTTGTTGACTTTTTTTAACTTTTTTTACTTTGTTTACTTTGTTTGTTTACACTAACCTTATCTCCCCTGGTCAACTAGTTTATCTCCTGACATTTATCTTGCCAGGTGAAATATGGCAGGTGAGAGACGTTTTCATGATAAATTGTATTGTTTTAATTGACATAAGAAGTTTTTCGGTACATTATGTATCACACTTTCACTAGTCCATCATTATTTAATTAGACCAGTAAATGCAAATAAATTGAATGAATAATATAACTTTTATGACTTGCCAGGTGAGAGACACAATGACCTCGCGAAACGACTACTTTGAATCAACGGTCGTAACAACTAACAAATGACGGCGCTCTTAACGGCTCACGTGTTTTGCATTACGAACTTCATGTCAGTAGATGACTTTGAGCACTATTTGGAATATGGGCGTTTTATATTTGTGTTTGTAGTAGCGGAATGAAATTTTCTAGAGTAGATACCCAAAAACAGTGGGACAAAAGTTAAGTTTAAAATATATTGCAAATAAATAAATATTGTTCTATTTTTCCTTAACAATACTTGAATACATTTATTGAAGTTTGTGTTTAACATACTTTAGTTTAATAACTAATACAAAGAAAGTATGTATCGTTTCAAATTAAACTGAAACCGACAGGGGGACAGGCCAGGTTAGAGACTTTTTTAGACTTTATAAGGAATTTCAGAAAAATATACTTTAATTAGGCATTGAATCGTGACGTTATTTAATAAAGTACATTTAGGTGATGTGTTTCATTGCAAAAAATAACAACATATAGAGTAAAATTTCTATTTTAAACTGATTGCCGCACAAGTTACCTCTTATCGTAGAACTACTCGTATAGACCCCACTCTCCCTCTGATCTGACTCAGGACAGAGATAAAACGAGACAGATTTATGTCGAAGTATATTTGTGTCTCGTTTTAAATCTTATTTTGAAACCGAGCACGCTCAATAGATCTAAACATTAACACATCTAAACACATCTAAACTCATCACATCTAAACAACACATCTAAAACACAACACATCTAAACTCAGAGCACGCTCAATAGATCTAAACATTAGAGGTGCGGAAAGTCGGTCATCACAAAAACTCTCAAAAAGTCCACATTATTCATCTATACTAATATTATAAAGCTGAAGAGTTTGTTTGTTTGAACGCGCTAATCTCAGGAACTACTGGTTCAAATTGAAAAATTATTTTTGTGTTGGATAGTCCATTTATTTAGGCTTTAGGCTATATATCATCACGCTGATCATAATAACAGAATTTGACGCGGACGAAGTCGCAGGCAACAGCTAGTCACTTATAAATCGCTACCTGTCGGGCGATTGTGAAAAAAGATGTAGGTCACATAACGATAATACTGTACGATAAGATAAAAGTGTCGGGTGAACCGTTTGTTATTTTCGCTTGTGAAGATATCGGCGCCGTGGCTTAGTTGGTTAAAGCGCCTGTCTAGTAAACAGGAGATCACGAGTTCGAATCTCGTCGGGGCCTTAAGTTGTTAATTTTTTTTTATTCTAATCGTTTTTTTTTGTTGTTTTATTTTTTTATTTTTTGGGTATTTAATAACTCATTTTATAAAGTAAGTGTGATTTTTATATTTCATCCTTGATTACTATCAGAGATAATCTCAGTTTAAATAAAGTGTTTTATTATTATAATGAAGTATAAAAGTGTTTTAAAATATGAATTTTTAATTTACATTTATCTCTGCTTTACAAAAAAGTAAGCCTACACGTAATGAACTTTAAATTATTCTTGTATCGTTTTGTTTATTTATAATCTTATCTTTACACAATGATGATAAAATAAATCTAAGGATTTAAAATACAATTGATTATTTATTTATTATCACTAGGAATGCCCCGATACGGGCTTTTACCGATACAAGTTAGTTAATTCCTACGAAATGTAAATCTTAGCAAAGTTTCGCATAGTGAAATATTAATATTATACTAGCTGAAGCCCGCGACTTTGCTCGCGTGGATTTAGTTTTTAAAATCCCAAGGGTCGGTTTTTGTCGATAAAATTTAATTATTTATGTTTCTTATCAGTATCGTCGTTATATCGTTGGAAATATGATGTAATTTTTGCCTGTTTCTTTTTTCTTTTTTTCGGATAATTAAAACTAGATCTACTGCTGCAAAAATCAAATCTGCTTCATTCCTAATTAACATCACGTATTCGAATCAACATGGGCGTACTAAAATATTATAATTTGTTAATTATTTCTTGACTATAAAACACACAAAGTCAGTAAGTACCTATCACTCTTATCAGTAAAACAAGCAATTATGAGGCCTTTCAAAATCTCGTCGGAAGACGGAGCGGAAAAATTAAAACTGACAAACAAGTCCACCCTTGGTATGTTTGAAAACAATGAAACGGACTTCTTAACCGCTAATGAGAAAAGTTCCTTCCTGTTTTGTTTTTAGGGTTCCTCATTGTGAAAAAATACATGGTGCATGGTGAACGGTGGTTCACACGCAGACATAGGCACGCGCAAGCTGCGTTAAAAATTAGTGAATCAAAAAAATGCGAGAAAAATGAATGAAAAGCTTTTTTCTTTTTTTTTTCGTCCGGACTTGCTGTACCCGTACAGCTAGTTATATTGGGTTTGGGCTCCTTTTGTTAGACCAAGATTATTTCTTCTTCGTCTCCTTCTTTTTATTCTCCTCCTTCTCCTTCTTCTTCTTCTCACAGATGCACGCTCTATTCCCTCACTCTCATAGTCCGATGGAACGAAATCCGATACAAACGGAGAGAGATCAAGCACAGGACCGACAGCTTTACATGCTCTCCGAGGCACGGAGGTAACTCACCGCCAACTTTCTAACTCCGAACTAGTCCTGAGAATTTCTTGAGAGAGAAAAACTTTTGGCCCGACCCGGGAATTGAACCCGAGATCTCGTCACCCGCAGTCGAACTTGCTAACCACTAGACCAACGAGGCAGTTAAGTTATTAAGAAACACTATACATATAAGCAATCGTCGAGTTTCTTGCTGGTACTTCTCGGTTGGAACTGCATTCCGAACCAGTGGTAGATTCACTTGACAATTGCACTTTGTAAAAATCTATTTCAATAAGAAATCGGTTACTTTGCTTTTCTATTATTTTCACTCTCCACGGTTTCGCGTCTTCTGTTTACGGAACCCTCAGGGCTTAAATTCGATTCGGTTAATGTCCGAAATTCTTTTAATTAAAGATGATTATGTTAATTTGACGCCTACCGCTCGGGCGGGTTCGGTTCTGGTGCTACCAGAGTTACAGGTGTATTCGTGACCGAAGGGTCTTTTAGGGTTCCGTACCCGAAGGGACCCTATTTCTAAGCCTCCGCTGTCGTGCGCCCGTCCATACGTCCGTCCGTCCGTATGTCTGTCATGATCCGTAATAGGTAGACAGTTGAAGTTTTCAAAGAATGTGCATTTCTGTTGCCGCTATAAAAGCAAATCACATCACACTTCACGCTAATATCACACTATCACACTAATATTATAAAGCCGAAAGTTTGTATGTGTGTGTGTGTGTGTGTGTGTGTATGTTTATTACTCTTTCACGCAAAAACTACTGGACCGATTTGGCTGAAATTTAAAATGGAGATAGATTATACCTTGGATTAAAACATAGACTACATTTTATCTCGGAAAATCAAAGGGTTCCCGCGGGATTTTAAAAACTAAATTCACGCGGACGAAGTCGTGGGCATCAGCTAGTAATAAAAATAAATTAAAAATTAAAGGGGACACCCCTACTGGAAACGTGTTATTTTCGGCGTTTTTTAGTACGGAACCCTTCGTATGCGATTCCGACTCCCATTTGACCGGTTATTCTATTACTAATGTGGTGAACTTGAACGAGTGGCCCGAACTCTACAATCAGTTTAGATTGAATACAGATAAGGTGGAAGTGTATGCTTATTAAACATTCTGTTTAATTTTAAAAGTTTTGCTCGTGTAGGTACTTATTTGAATAATGTTTTAATATTTTTAATTTATTTAATTTTTAGGGTCTAGTGACGACAGCGAATGTTAATTAACTGGATGTTGCTTTGCTGGTTCAAAGACAAGTGTAAATTAAAAAGTTTATATCACCCCTGACATATGGAATTTATGGTCGGTCTATGGTCTATGTAAAATATATACCCGACAACCTGTTACACCCTCCTACTTCATATACCTAGGTAAGGTAATCAACCTTAAGAGGAATCGCGGGTGGTCTTTTCTCTATACAAACGCTTTCGCCTGTTTTCTTTATGGTTTATGACCTTAGAACATTGATTTTCTACAATTAAAAAAAATATCAACCTCTTCTATGTCTCTATGTTTTCCTTTTTGATGAGACATTATCTCTATAAACACTAGAACCCTTACAAAATGATCGAAATTGTCTATTTAGACCGCTGTCAACCCCTTAGATAGACCGCACCTTTACTCAGCCCAGACTCAAGACAGAGTTAAAACGAGACAGATTTATGTCAGAGCATATTTATAACCTCTATCTTGAATCTGAGCTGAATCAGAGCACGCTCTATAAATCTCTAAAGATAAGACAATTATCATAGAAAAAAGAAAAAGATAGGAACACAGTATATGTTCTTCTTATTCAGTGTATGAAGTATCTTTTAAATTGGTCCATTATTGGAGGGGGAAATAGTAGAGAGACAAACCTCGAATTATCACTTTTTACTTTGGCTTTTGTTGTGATCTGCAGTTTTTTTAACGAACGGATGTGCTTTATGAACAACTGTAGAGCGACAGCGATAGTTTTTTCAAATACCTAATTCTCAAAAGTTTCTCCGACTGCATACCCTCTTAACAAATCTGTCTACTAGTCAAAACCAACTCAAAGAAAATAAACTGACTTGAAGTTCTATTAATAGAACTAGAAGTTCCTTCGACCACTTACTTGCTCAATAATTAAAGAACAGTATAAGGAGGTATATCCTTACTCTATGATTAAAGCCTGGTTACTATTAATAAGCCAACTAAGTCAACTCATTTTCTAACGTAGAAGGGTAACGAAGAAATATGAATAAAATCTGACTTTGGGTAACAATTATTTTTTATAAATCTTTGCAAATCTTTCCCTTCCCAGCAGTAAGAGGCTTAATTAATATTTTTTCTTAACTTTCAAGAAAGGTCAAATATAGAAAGTTGAAACTATACATCGATCGGATCTGATATTGTATAAAAAGTAGTCATATCAAGGAATATCGGCTATGCAGAAACAACAAGAGTTTGTCCATTGTACGGAGTATTCACAAAATACGTGTAAAAATGCGAAATCTCGCAAATATATACATTTTGATGCTATTTAGTTTTTAACCGACTTCCAAAAAGGAGGAGGTTATTATTTGATTTAATCGCTTCGTGAGAAAGCTTCGTAGTAGAAATAAAGCTGTGTAAAAATTCCAGACACTTATTTCTTAATTTAAAAGACGTAAGTATAATCTTTTTTTTTATTTAATTTTTTTATTTGTCTCTTAATATCGTGACGTCAAAAGCAACGGAAACACACCCAATCCAGGAATGCAATGACACCTAGTTAATTTTAATCAGTCAAAGTCGATTTGGCTGGTTAACTTTACAGTTATATGACGTTCGAAAGTAAACAAACCGGTGTCCAAGAATACAAGTTGTCTACTTATGGTTTAAATTTTTTTTCTTCGATTTCGTTGGTTGTTAAGTGAGTGTGAGACCTTGCGTAAAGGAATTTACACAATTCAAGGTGCATTTTTTTTTAGTTTCGATGGAAAATGACTTTTGAAACTCTGCACGTATACTTTCACACGTAGACTGAATTATATGTGTATAACGTGTTCTTATAGCTAGCTTTGTACCTACTTCTAGTACCAATTTTGACTTTGATTTTTTCTTTTTGTTTTCTTGAAATCTGAAAAAACTAACTAATGATATCACTAATCTATATATATAAAATTCAAAGTCCTGACTGACTGATTGACTGACTGAGATATCAACGCACAGCCTGAACTACTGAAGTTAGAAACTTGAAATTTTTACAGTTGGTTCCTTTTATGACGTAGGCGCACACTAAGAAAGGATTATTGGAAATTCCACCCCTAAGGGGTTTAAATAGGGGATGGAAGTTTATATGAAACTCCGTCATTTTTCAAGCTGTTTCCATCAAAGTTGGTATTTGAGCTTTCAGTTAAAAATAAAAAAGTACGTGTGTCACAGTTTTTGAAAATTCCACCTCAAAATCTAATTCCACGCAGACGAAGTCGCGGGGGCAAAAGCTAGTATCTATATATAATAAATATATATATTTAATAACTAATATCATAAGAAAGTGCTAACTTTGGCTTAATATCCCCAAACAATACTAGAACCGTACCTAAACTGCGCTAAAACATTTAATGACATATCGCGATCGTTCGTTGAGTTTTCTTTTTACCTAACTATAATTCTTTTTTTATGTAACATTTCTTTTGTTTACTTTTTTTTAATTTTTAGCTTACTAGCTTACACATTTTCCTTCTGTGATCGCTGAGTTTACTGTCATATTTGTATCGCACTTGAACCTGTAGTTCTTTTTTTATCTGACAGTTTACTTTTGTTTATCTTTTTTTTTTAATTTTGTAGCATTCCTATCATATTTGTATCGCACTGTATTCGTATATGCATGCACGTCGTATACGCATCGCATACGCTCACGTAGGACTTATGGTGTTATGAGAGCCATGAAGAACAGATAGATACGCACAGACGCAAACTGCTGAAATTATTTATTGTTCTTCTACAGTCAGGTATTCAAACGATACCTCGGAGGCAGGTAGGCAAATGAAAGGGGCGGTAGAGTATAAATATTGGCGATAGTGGGGTAACGGCGGAGATGTGAGATTGGGGGGCATTACATTACCCCGTTTAATGTTAGTACAGATAAATGCTTTTTACGAGTAACTCGAGTTGATCGGTATCATAGTTTTCCAGCGGTGATAGCGTAGTGGTGATTTCGGCCTCCTTCTTGCGAGGGTCTGGGGTTCGAATTCCAAGCACTCAAAATGCATTTAACTATGAAAAATTAGGCTATCAACCATCGAACTGTTACGCTTAGCATAGAAGTTTTGATTTTTTTTAATTCGATGACAAGATAGTTTTTGGCTGCGATCTCACCTGATACAGTCTAAGATGGTAGCGGGCTAACTTGGAAGGGGTATGACGGCAGGCAGTGTAGATTCAACCCATACCCCTAATCGTTTTTGACACGCCATCGTGCCGGAACGCTAAATGGCGGCACGTCTTTGACGGTAGGGTGGTAACTAGCCACGGCGAAAGCCTCCCACCAGACCAGACCAGACCAGACACAAGTCAGAAATTATAAATTACTAAATTGCCCCCGCCGGGAATCGAAACCGAGACCTCCCATTTATAAGACCACAGCGTTAACCACTGCGCCAAGGAGGTCGTCAAAATAAAATTTAAGCAAACAAAGGCTGACTTTAAAAAATCAGTTAAAAGTCAAACAGTACCGTGTTCACTGGTGGGCGCAACGGTTGTCACTTAACATCAGATGACCCGCCTGCTCATTTCCCCACTATTGTATTATTATATGTCTTCTGTATGAAAAAAAAATAACCAAAGCAGGATAGATTAATTTAGAATTCCGTAGTTGCCCGTCACACCGACGTACATAGGTACTTGGCGAAGCTTAATAAGATTCTTTGTTGTTTTTCTACGGAACCTTAAAAACAGCATGATTAAATTGCGCTAAACTCATTGGTTTTCTTTGAAGTCGGTTAAAAAGACATACATAAAAACAGCATTATAAAATTGCGCTAAACTCATTGATTTTTAAGCTATTGCATAGCTTCTATCGCGGGCCAGCGTGGAGACCGAATCCAGAAATTCCGTAACGAAAATAACCTGACACGGGACTCCTCTACGGTGAGCCGCTAGATGGCGTTGATAAAAAATGCTATGCAATAGCTTCCGCGGCAGTCCCCGAATGCCACACGTCTTTTTTTTTCTTTGAAGTCGGTTGAAAAGACATACTTTCTGCGAATAGACGGAAGGAAGAATCATTTTAATATCAACACACCCTACGAGTTACAGCCCCTGTCCATTATCTGTCTGTTTACCCTTTTCTTGGGCTATCGATTACAGGCGCTGATAGGATGGTATCCACCTAAATACATACAAAAAAAATACCAAGACATTGTCAAAGTTAATGTTCTTGTTGTAGCCAAAGGGTGCTAACGGGACCCTATTTATTACAAAGCCTCCGCGATCCGTCCATCTATTCATACATTGATAGTTTTTTTATTTTATTTATTTGGTTCAGTAGCAGCCATTTACACTAATACACCTAAAACTACCCTACCGTCGAAGACGTGCCGCCAAGCGATTTAGCGTTCCGGCACGATGGCGTGTAGAAACCGATTAAGGGGTATGGGTTGAATTTACACTGCTATACCCCTTCCAAGTTAGGCCGCTACCATCTTAGACTGCATCGTCACTTACCATCAGGTGAGATCGCAGTCAAGGGCTATCTTGTCATCGAATAAAAAAAAAAAAACTTTTAAGTAAAACACTTAACTTAGTAACTTTAAGTATCATACATATAAAAAAAAAAACAGAGAATAGTTAGTTCATAGAGTAAATAAAAACACTAACTCTATGAACTTTTCATAGAGTAGGTAGAATACCATGATATATTTCCCGCGTGATACCGACCTTTGTAGTACCTATTTAAAAGCCCATTACTTACAGTAAAAAATATCCTTCCCGAAAATATTGTAATTTCACTAAACCTGACAAATATACGCTGCTTACCCGCCGTAACCACTAACCACCGGTAAAGCAACAGGTTATGGATGTCAGTTAAACTCCTCAAGAAATAAGAACCTAATACCGTGACGAAAGTTCTATTTTACTGACTAGGACTACCATCATTAATTTAACTTTGAAACAGTCCCGTATTTATCTCAAATAAATTAAAACACTCGTGATCAAAACCGATAAGCTCCTATACAAACAGGTTTATTTTATTTTATATTGTCCCTATTGTTATTATACCTTGATCTTTCATTGCATCTATATTCTATATTTACCAAGCTCTATTTTCGTAATAAATGATTTTAAGACTGTTTTGGTATAAGTTTTAATCTACTTTTTTTCATAATTAAAATAAAAAAGACTGTATTCTGAGTT
This sequence comes from Hipparchia sbordonii, assembly GCA_038048805.1. Classification (NCBI taxonomy): domain Eukaryota; kingdom Metazoa; phylum Arthropoda; class Insecta; order Lepidoptera; family Nymphalidae; genus Hipparchia; species Hipparchia sbordonii. Next base: position 2,266,005 of record JBBIWI010000007.1, read on the forward strand.
TTATTAGATAACACTATGTATGTATGATGGTAGTGGAAATATCCGAATAGATTTATAAATATATCAAAAAATCCGAGGCTGGCGGGATTCGAAACCACATCTCTCGGGAATCACGCCCTGAGTCTGTTAACCGTTACACTACGGCCAAATTGAACCACACGTCAGCCACGAAATTAGTGACATGTATCTACTTTTTCAACCAGTTTTTATAGCAACTGTTAGCGACATCTAGTTGTGATACATTACCGTTGTTGATCTACTTTTCCGAGACCCCATATTACAATGGAGCTCTTAAGAAACTAGAGATGCCACATTGCTTTTTACTATTTTTTATTTTTTATTAAAGTTTTAACCTACAAGTAGAATACCTACCACTTGCTAGTCACTGAAGAAATAATAATTTTAAAAGCGATATAAATCTACTTATTTTTGGTATAATCTGCCATTGGGCAAGCCATATTTTTCGTAGAAGTGATTGCCGTAAAAGCCGGAAGTCCTTGGCTAAAATCGTTAAAAGTTTGCAGCTTGTCGAAATCAAAAACTTTAGGGTATTTCCACGAAATTCCAAAGCAATAGACACTCTATTTAAAGACCGATCTGAAGGGAGGTGATGTGAGAACAGACGAATTAATGCGTTTGCCCTAATTTAATTACGATCGTGATACCCGACGTCTACTTTAAAGTCCTAGCTGTACGTCAGCGATATTTGGTAATAATGAATAGAATACAATAGTTTTTTATTCAAATAAACTTTTACAAAGTGCTTCCGAATCGTCAAATGGATCTACCACTGGTTTGATGACCTACCGACCCTGCCCTAACAATGACTCCTACGAGATCAGCAGTGCATGGGTCTTTCCAGTTGGCTGAAAGTCATTCGGGTATGCGGCTTCAAGACGTAGCTATCTTGAAAGGGTGTAACACAGACAAGCTTGACTTGCTCGGTGATTGTCTTTTACCGTCTCAGGTCCGTCATGTTTGTAAAGGGTCTACAAGATTTTCTTTCTTTGGTGTTTTCTCGACAGGTCCGTTCATTCATAGAGGTACAGGGCTTGAGGCTGAGCCTTCTTACTTCTCAGTATGGTATCATACCATCACGCATTCAGTCTGACGTCTCGCAGATCTGCTGCGGTCACGCGTTCTGTTTAACCAGTGCTTAGAACCTTCGAAAACATTAATTATCGTTATATTCACGTATCTGTTGTTATCTGTTGTCATCAAGAAGTTAATAAAATTATTACATTATGGTAACGTCGGAACACCCAAACAGTCGATTTGAATATTTACACCGTTATTTCCATAATGCGTTATTCATAATGGACGCATTGTAGAATTTCAAAACAATTTCGTAATTTCCCAACGTTTCTTTTATGATGCCTCCAACTTCATAGATTTCTGTTTTTTTATAACTTCCGTGGGAGTTCTTTGATTTCCCGGGATAAAAAGTGGTCCGTCAAGCTATGTCCGTCTTCAAAATGCAAGGCAAGCTAACTCTATGTAAATATACTCGTATCACGTCAAAATGTCCACATGGATTGAGGTTTTTTAATTTCCACAGGAACTCTCTTATTTTCCGGGATAAAAGTAGCCTATGTATTCCAGACTATAATCTATCTCTGTATCAAATTTCAGCCAAATCGGTTCAGTCGTTGCGGCGTGATTGAGTAAGAAACATTTGTCAATCCATACATTCAAAGTTTCGCATTCAGTACGATTTAAGGCATTCTGAACCAAAGTGGTAGATTTACTTGACGATTCAACAGCACTTTGTAACTATACAAGTTTATTGTATTGCATTGTATTTCGTAATAAAAACTTTTCTATTGTATTCCTTTGAATAACCTGGCCTAAATGACCTGGTTTCTAATTTGAAACAAGCTATTTCCAGCTTTCTCGTTAACAAAAACTAACTTTGTATATACGTTTTTGACAGCCACAAAAATGTGTAAATCTCCTTTGTTGTAGGTAACATGGCAACCCTGGCTTTTCCTTGGGCCGGTTACGTTGGCAGATGTAAATCGGACTTTCATTGCCGCAGACGTCCAAACATATGTCCAAACAATATAAATATCCTCAGAAATCGGACCGGTTTACGGAAAGAAACACTAAATAGACCAAACTGTGGGCGTTTGTAGGTCAGTTCCTTCAAACAAATGGTCTGTTATCTAATGTATTTCTTAGTTAACCATCTATTAAGGACAGGGACAAATCTAGCCAAACATCGCACGCAAAATTTTGCTGCAATATAAAATGCTTACTGACTAATATTATAAATGCGAAAAAATAGTTTGATCGTTTACAATTACGGAGCAAGATCTCTATTATATTCTGTTCTATTCTATTGTGTTTTGGCGTTTCACAGTTCCTGTATTGTATTTTGTTATGCTACTAGAGTAGCTTCACGTTTTACTATAAAGTTTCTTTCTTGTGTGATGGATTATAGCAAAAGAATTTTGTTTTCCTTTTATATCTATCATGGAATTCCATCTAGTACCTAACGCCTGCTTCTATCCAATAACCAATAATATGAATTTTTAACTGATACCATGCCTTTCAAGCCGTCAAATGAACACGATTTTCTTACACAATGGGCTGGCAGGTTGTTTTGATATTAATAGTATTGGAAAAGTAAGAAACAAGGCCAAAGATCACAACAAAAAAAAAAGCTAGTGTACTTACCAAGAAAATGGAGAGAGAGAGAGAGTACATAATAATTCTTTTCAAAACCAATTTGCTTGACGATATTTATTTTGTGTGGATCGCCCGTGGCCGTAAACATTGGATTTATTACGCGACCTCCCCACGAAGTTACTGTGTTGCTATGCTATAAAAATCCCTCATTATTTGTGGAATCATAATGCCCAGTGAATGTTTTTATATTGCTAGCAATCATTTAACAATTTTTGCATCGTTCGCTTATTTGCTCTGTGATACTTTGATCCCATCGGTAGCCGTGAAGGTTTCTAAAGTTTTTAATTGTGGTTATATGTACTACAATGTTGTTAGGTAAATTAGGTTGGTCTCTTATAATTAAATGCAGATGATTAAATATTGGAAGCACTTTATTTAATAGCTATTACAGCATTACTTACTGTGTAATTATTTTTTGTTCGAACCTATTACATTAATTTAGCGTATTTTATAAATAAATAAATAAACAATAATCTATCCAAGAAAAATACCAATAATCCAAGAAAAAGATTAATATCATTTGAAGAATACACTTTAATTTTCTACCACCCTTACTTTTTTTATTGGATGACAAGATAGCCCTTGACTGCAATCTCACTTGATGGTAAGTGACGATGCTGTCTGAGATAGTAGCCGGCTAAATTGGAAGGAGTAAATATGGCAGTGTAAAAATAAAATTAAAAGCCCTAAACCTAATAGGTAGCCCTAGTTTTAGATACTCCTGTTCCATTTTTGTTCCTAAGACATAAAGTAATAAAACATGGTATAGAATACTAACTTTAGTGTTGTCTGTAAATGGAATATTTTCAGTGCATTTCAAGTTTTTGATCATTTTTCCTTTAAGAAATGTTGGTTAATTTTAAAAAACAAACAGTATGGAAAATAAAGAAGAATGTTAGGGTTGACAACACTGTGGGTAATAAAACTTCACGGGAAACGGGTCCCGTACACGAAAACTCCCATAGCGTTGCGAGGCAAACAATACTGTTTATAAATAAGCCAAACCCCACTGCCGTCGTGCATTTTTTATGATGCGTTTGTATTTCAGTTACGAAGCTGATTACTTAACCTTTAGAAAACATCGAAATCTTTAAGTAAAAACTTTGAAGATTCCTAAAAACGAGGATTTTCTCCACTGTACTTTTTTGTGTTTACGTTACGTGATATTTTTGCCAATGTCCAATTGTGTACAGATTTTAATTATTCTTTTCCTCTATCTTAAGGGTGACCCACCTAAAGGACTTTCCATCCACCTCTAAAGTGATGAAAAATTAGGTGAACATTTCACATTAGGATTTCTTGAATTTTGTGAAAAATCCTTTGTTATTGTTTGGAGTCAAAATATCAAAATGTCGGGTACCAGTAAACATTTTGGCTACTCGTAACTACTACAGCGATAGGAATTAATAAAGTAGCGAGATTTTCCTGTTGAAGAGAGGCACTTTTTCCTGTATCAAACATACTTATAAATAAAAATCAAAATCAAAAATACCAGGAGAGTAGAGTCAGTGTAGAGGCTGTTAAGAGTATTCCTCCTCCTACTCGTACTTGTGTAACTTTCGCACAAAGTAAACGTTTTGTTTTGTGTGAAAATCAAACGATAAGGACAAAATATATATAAGGAGTGCTAAATTCGTGCAACAGTTGTAAATCAATCTGAAAAGTGCACATGTAAAAACTTGGCAAGTAAAAGAAACTTTACGTTTACCCAAAAATGCCATTAATTTAATATTTTCGTGCAAAAATACCAGGAGTGCAGAGTTGGTGAGAGCGAACTGTAATGACTAAGAGCCTGTTAAGCGTGGAGTGCGCTCCGCCCGTAACATAACGACTTGGCACAGGTATACGAAACTTCACATCGTTATCACTAAATTTGCATAAAAAAAGTGTTTCACTCTGTATTTTGATATTAATTCTACGAGCTGACCTGAGGGTAGCTGGCTTGTATTTGTGTGAAAAACCCTTAACTTGGCACACTAATATTATAAAGGCGAAAGTTTGTAGGTGTATGTACGTGTATGTGTATGTCTATTTGGCTGAACAGATTTGGCTGAAATTTAGAATATAGATAGCTCATAACCAGGATTAATACATACGCTACATTTCATCCCGGAAAATTAAAGAATTCCCGCGGGCATTAAATAACGTTTATGGCGGGAATCATCTAGTGTAAAAATACGTTTAGTAGCCTTTATTACTCTACAAGTGGCTCTTAGCCAAAACTAAATAATGGTAATTAAGTAGGCCTAACCTCGAACATTGGACTTTTAAATCGTAATTATTTAAACAATTGACCAAACAGTTTCAAGAGGCTACAGTGATAATTCACAAGACAAGCAAGACAAAAGAAAAAATGTTACACATTTCAATGACACTTATGGTTTAAGTAATTGTGTACGAGTAACTATATACGAGTATAAATTATTATTTAAATAATTTTGTACTCGTATGTACTTACTCGTACATATAGGGTGCAGTTTCACTAGGCATATTTTACGTGTTTACGCTTGAGTTAAAATACAATTCAATACAATTTTTACTATCCGACTATAACTCCCTAGGGGAAACCTACTTTTTACCCTACAAAATTTAGGGTAAAAGATTTTTCTCATTGTGAACTGAAAATCCAACAATATTCAAGTAAGTAGCAAATTGATTTAGTGAATAGTTAGACTGTAAGTGTACGGATTACAATGCAGTTCAGTTGAACAAAGTAAATGTTCGAACCGCCATATCTAGTACCTAGTTCAAATACATATGTATATCGATGATGAATACCTACTTGGTTTTCAGAGTGGTTGGCAGCCCTGTTTTATCGCCAACATTATTTCGTTTCACTAGTTCAAGGCCAGAGGCGCTGAAAATTTCAGGGTCGTTCCGGATTCGCGATAAAATGTGGGTCGCTCACGTAATTACAATAAATACTGATACGCCGCCGGGCCGCTCACTCCATATAGACTTGATATAGACAATAAGGAACTAAACTAGCTTTATGATTAGAAAATATTAGTTTCAGCTTATTCAATTTTTTTAATACTCAAAGTTATCTTCTAAATATATAAAAGGAAAAAGGGACTGACTGATTGATTTGTTGACTGACTGACTGATTGATCTATCAACGGACGGAGCGGGCTGCGAAACATGCAGATAGCTATTATGACGTAGGCATCCGCTAAGAAAGGATTTTTGAAAATTCAACCCCTAAGGGAGTAAAATAGGGGTTAGAAAAATCGAACTTAACGTGAGCGAAGCTGAGCCGTGCAATTATTTTATACTTTTAAGTGATGTTTGAAGTGGGTTTCTTAAAAATATTTTTTTATTGAAAATCAATGCACCAATATTAATAATTATGTTCCCAGCATAGAATTGGCAAGTACCTAGTAGGTTTTCGATTGATTCCAAAGTAGGATATCTCAATTAAAAATCCCTATGAATTGGCAATTGGCGTTGGTATGATAAGAATTTCCGGCGGCCCGCCACGGAGCGTCGCCATAGCAACCGATGGGACGTGACGTCATAGGCAATATGGTACTTTGCCATTCATATCATAGTGTAGGTCAATATTGAGCCTAGTGCACACTGGGCAATTTATATTATTTCCAATTAAATAAAGTATTTTTAGTAGCTTTTTTTATTAGCGAATCGGTCTTCGATTAAACGGGGAGCATACATAAAAAAAATGATAAAAAAATCCGACGAATTGAGAACCTCCTCCTTTTTTTGAAGTCGGTTAAAAATACTTTGCATAATAGGTATACATATTTCATACTAAAAGATACTTGAATTTTTATCTTCTTCTTTCCTTCTTCTTAATATTTTTGATGAGTATATAAAAAGCAAAGGTAACTGACTGACTGATTGATCTATCATCGCACAGCTTAAATCACTAAACGACATACAGATAGCTATTATCACGTAGGCAGCAGATACCTGAATGACACAAGGAGTTTTGAAAATTGAACCCCAAAGGTAAAATAGCAAAGCCGCCAGCAAAAGCTAGTCCTTCTATAAGTTACGATTATTTTATCTAATGGGGGTAAAATAGGGGTTCGAAAAATCGAACTTAACGTGAGTGAAGTCGTGTAGAAAAGCTAGTTCATGATAAAATAGCCCCTGTCTGCGATCTCATCTTATATTTAGTACTTAGCTTAGAGCATATATGCTCAAAGATACTTAGTGAAGGTATTCAATATCACCAACATATCAAGACATGTACACTAAGCTTAATATTATAAGGACAATGACTCGACCTTAGAATCGCCATTAGTTTGCGAACTACATTAGAATACATTAGTTTTTTTATTGAATTTGACAAAGCTATCTGGCGTCCTCATGGCCATCATACGCAACAATTAAATATGGCGAATTTTAAACACTTTGTCCTCGAAATTTGAATTTTTAATAGTTCCTAAGGACAAAGGTTCGTTTTGGGGCGCTTCAGTCGAGGCTAACTTCTTTGATGACACGTCGTTACCATACCAAGTATGGACGTAGCTAATATTTTTAACCGATGGAAAATATTTTTTGTACTAGCGATTTTTTTTATTCGATGACAAGATAGCCCTTGACTGCGATTTCACCTGGTGGTGACAATGCAGTCTAAGATGGTAGCGAGCTAACTTGGAAGGGGTATAGCAGTGTAAATTCAACCCATATCCCTAATCGGTTTCTACACGCCATCGTGCCGGAACGCTAAATCGCTTGGCGGCACGTCTTTGACGGTAAGGTGGTAACTAGCCACGGCCAAAGCCTCCCACCAGACTGGACCAGACACAATTTAGAAATTATAAATTTCTAAATTGCCCCCGCCGGGAATCGAACCCGAGACCTACCAGTTATAACACCACAGCGCTCACCACTGCGCCATGGAGGTCGTCAAAGCGATGTCCGTGACTTCTTCCGCGTGAATTTAGTTTTTTTTTTTTTAATTTTCCGCGATAAAAAGTTAATTAGTATATAACTCTCCAGATCCTTCTACGTCTTGTAAGGATCGCTACAGAACACGATCTTGTGCCGCTTATATCCACTTTTCCATCGCTGACTCCGTCATCGTAACATTGTTCAGCCCAAAAAACGTGAGGGCTACAAGTTAGTACGCTTTAAAAAGCGTTTAAAAACGCTAAAGCAGCTTTTCGACATAAAAAAAAACCACTAGGTATAGTATTCATTCATAGAGATTGATAGTCAAATTAATTCATACTCAAAACCTGCCAAAATAAAAAGATGTGTGGTCGATAATTTAAACGTCTGTCGGTGAATTAAATTGTTCTTTTCAAGGAGAACCGTGGGGTTAGTATAAGATTTAATTCGATTGGTCGTATTTGTATACTATGACATTAGCGTCAAAGTAGAATGAACCTTAAAAGTATTGGTTCAAAGTCACAAATTCAGTACAACCAATTTTACGTAGTATACGTAAAAGTATAAGAATGCATGCACGAAATTGAGCTCTAATTCAATGAAGTTATGGATCATTTCACTTTGACGCTAATGTCATACGACGACAATGTATAGCACCGGTCTCAATACAATGTAAATAAATACATAATAAAAACGACATATATGCAAATTGTAGACGCTCTACGCGCTACGAATGTCACATGATACCGAACTGTATTATAATGTAATATAAATAATAGATGAATATCTCTGAATAATATTATAATTATACCAGTCCACAGGATATATGTTTGCAATAAATCTTATCCCACTAATATTATGAAATAATGCGAAAATTTGGGTGTATGGATGTATGGATCGATGGGTGGATGTTTGTCACTCAATCACGCCGCAACGACTGAATAGATTTGGCCGAAAAATAGATTATAGTCTGGAATAATATATAGGCTACTTTTTATCCCGGAAAACCTCAATCTAAGCGAACAAAGTCGCGGGTATCAGCTAATATTGGATATAAGCAAGCGTTACTTTTCTGAAATCCATGATACACAATGAACAACTAAACAACTGAATTTTGCTAAGAATCCGTCAAACTAGAATTTGTATGCTACATATGCGCTGTACCGTTCGCCCACCTCTACAAACGCAGGAAGAAAAAGTAACCAAGCAAGAAAAGCGCACAACCAACACGCAACATCACACAAATTCATTAACACCGGAGCTTCTTCAGAACTGTACAGTAGTAGTTCAATCGCAAAGTCTTGTTCGTATCTTTGCATTCTAGAGTTTTATACCTTTTGCGGGGCCGAAATTCACAACAAACAACATATTAAGGGGGCAACAACGATGTAGGCGCTGGGCTGTAGAGAGATACGACACCAATAATTAAATTATTATTCCTCTTCTCAATCGGTCACTCTTGTCAGAGTGGTCACGGCCGCTAAGATGATGCGACATAAGTCGTCGTCGGTCTCCTTAGTTTTGGGTCGCACCGCCTCCCGCGCGATGCTCCTCCACTTTTAACGGTTTGTAGCATTGCGGGAGCACTCCACTACAGTTGTCTGGGTCACCGCTTGGATTTAACCCGTCCATCATCATGCGTCATGCTCGTGAACGGGTGCCGCCAACGGGAATGGGTCTGCTTTCTGTCTACTCGTCTTAACATGCATTGGATTGTATCTATTTGTAGTTGTATTGTATTTAGTTGTATTTGTATTGTATTGGACAGGAAACGTCATCGTGGAAGCACTGTATCCATAGCATAGCATAGCAATATTTTTTATTTGAAAAGAGCAACCGCCGAGTTTCTTGCTGGCTCTTCTCGGCAGGAAAGGCATTCCGAACCAGTGGTAGATTCATTGACAATTCAAAAGTGCTTGTAAAAGTTTATTTGAATAAAAAATATTTCTATTTCTATTTCTATTCCATCGCGTGGGTGAGCGTCCTCTCGCTCTTTTCCCCTCCACCTGTGTAATAAAATTATTATTATTACTTACTTTTAATAAAGACCTGCGTAGGAGCAGAAGGTAGGTCGTGATGTAGTGTATTAGGCAATGAAGATCAACTAAATCAATAGACGAGACTCTATTATGACAGTCATTAACATAACGAGAAATCTGCCAGTAAAAATCGCACGAAAACGCTACCAGGAAGACATTAAGATCTCGACGTAAATAGTCTTAATTTATTGGTATTGGATTAGCGTTTTATCGTTGATATCTATAGACAACGTCTTGAAATAATTGAACGAGCGAAGCGAGTTCTCTGAGTCAACTAGGGCGCTTGCCTACTAGACAGAATAGACATACAATACTAGACAGATAGAAGTGTGTCCGTCTAAATGTCTGTCAGAGCCCTATAACTTCTGAATTACTGAATATTAGAACGTGAAACTTGGTTGAAAATTCAGTTATATCCTGTACTTGAACAACAAATACTAAAATTAGATAAATGTTATAAAGAAACGAAATTATTTAATTTTAATGCGCCATCTATTAGCATTATTGTGAAGCTAATAGCTTCACTATAATGCTAATAGATGGCGCTGTGTCAGTAAAACAGTTTTATGTCAACTATTATTTTTTTTATTGCGTCTAATGTTAAAAAAGTTAATTATCTAAATATATAAAAGGCAAAGGTGACTGACTGACTGACTGATTGACTGACTGACTGACTGATCTATCAACGCACAGCTCTAACCACTGGACCGATCGAGCTGAAATTTGGCATACAGGTAGCTGTTAGGACATAGGCATCCGCTAAGAAAGGGTTTTTGGAAAATTTCAACCCCAAGAGGGTTAAATAGGGGGTTAAAAAATCGAACCTAACGTGAGCGAAGCCGCGGGTTAAAGCTAGTTACAATATATAATTAAAACTTTTGGGAATTATGGGATATCGCGAGTTCTCAGTTCGGGGCGAACCACTAGTTATAATTGTAACAAAGTTATTTTCGGGCTACCTACGCTCTCGAGACTAGCCCGAAAATAACGGGTCGCAGGTTCGCTTGGCGGACGATGGAAAGAGCTATGGTCGGCTTATCCCTGCGGGATCAATCACCAAATGAAAAGATTTGTTGGAAAGCCAAAGTTTCCGTCATAACTTACTGAGTTGTAATGCTAAAAAATATTTAAATCGGTCTAGCCATTTTTGAGTTTTAGCCAGACTCATTGGGCTATGATTTTGGCAGGTAGGAAACGAAGAGCTATGATTTTGGCAGTCTATGTATGTATGTGACTATAGGTCTACGGGGAAATACGAATTCCCCGTAGAATTACTGGCAGGAGAAGCAGGTGGGACCATAGGGTATCGACCCTATATTTACGAATGATTTGTTTTCACCACCCTACCTTTCTTCTTAAAGTTCTTAAAGTACAGTAAAAAAAAAAATCAATATGACACAGCATAAAATCCAATTTTTTTCGGGTTACAGTCTTTAAAATTTTATACTTGTACATATAGTATAGAAGATTGTGAAAAATGCGTTCGGCTATAAAAGACATTAAAGATAAAAATAAATAAATAATGTGCGTAGTTTCGGACAGTGTGTAATGCCGCTTGTATTTTAAAACACCAAATCTAACCTTGAGGACGAGACTTTTCCTACATTCGTAATACTTTTGCCATCATAAATTATAATAACACCACACGCTATGACAAACGTGGATGTAATATATTTTTATTCAGGAAAGATATTTTTTAAACAATATTACAAATGCGAAAGTGTATAGTCCTTCAATCACGCAGCAATCGAGCAACGCATGGAGAAAAAGTAATTATAATTTTTAATAGCAGAAGGGAGTTCGAGCCCGTAATTTCCGCTTTATACAATTCGGTTATAGAAAGATATTTCAACTAATGAAACAATAATAATTAAGTAATGAATATACTTTTATTCCATTAATAGAGCCATTTAGGAAGGAAGAATATAAAATTGGGCGGCTGCATAGCCATTAAATAATCCGAACCAAAATGAAGATTATTTATCAAATAATTTGAAACCCCCGGAACGGATTATTCCAAAAACATTTCCCCAATAAAGGATTGGATACACTTAGACTGTTAGAACATCTCTGTCGCTTAACCGTAATAGAAACGCACTGTTGACAAACAAGCAAATGCCTATTCTAGTGGAGACATTTGACTATACATGAACCTTTTTATTTATTGTCCCTTTTGTTCTGTTGCAAAGGCTTATACGTAAAATTGTATTCACGGAAAGTAGGCGGGCAGACATAAAGTGTAACAAAGCTACTTTCATTTCAATAACACGTTCACGCTAATTTTAAATCTCACTAAGTTGCACTGCTTGTTTTGATAACAATTCAAACTCAGCTCTATGTACTCCGATTAATGTTGAAAATGCTCGGAGGAAAAAAAAATTTGTGTGAGAATGTCATAATGTGATATTATAAATAATCTTTTTGAGTATATCCTAAAGTAAATAAAGCTGAGGTAGAATAATTGTTCTCAACAAGAGCTGCATCTCCGTTCCACTCTACTCAATAAGTGGCGTTGCGTTGAAGAAGCTCTGTATTTCTGATAAATTAAACACGTGTACGCGCGCGTTATAACGCAAAATGAAGAAAAATAAAATGTATTTTTTTTTCTTTTTAAAAAGAATATTAGCCAAGCTGAAGTTGACTAAAATCCTCCTATCACCTCCAAATAAGCGGAAAGCTTGTGCTTGGAGTTGGTACGACAAATTAGCCACATTGTTTACACGTGTAGTTTATGTGACGTCTTGATGTGCTGTGTGTAGCGCTGCGACCGCACCTTGTATCTGCCCATGCCCGAGGCTTCGAACCGCTAATCACCGCCATTCACTTTGCTAAAATGCAACATCACGGCGTTTTATTCGGGCTCCCTTGAAAACATTGAATGGGACAAAAACAAAATCCTCCCCTTCCGTCGTTAAGTGGGGAACAATGTAAACACCGAACAGTGACGAAGCTTTTCCCATCAAAATTTGCGCTCTAGATTTGCCTATCTGAAACAAAAAAAGTTTTTTGATTGAAAAAAAAAAGTTGGTGGGATATAGCGGATGACTTTTCGCTCATTTTCTGCAACACTGTTTTATCTCAAAAAACCCGCTTTTTCTAAAAAATATGTGTCGAATCTTTAGACATATTTTTGGGTCTAAAAAATCGCGTCTAAAAATGATTCCTACAGTGTGACGATGGACTCTGAATGGCCGATAGTGCCTTGCTATTGGCTAAAATGCGTTGTTGCAGCTGAACACCTTAAATTCTGCCAACCACAAGAATTGAGACAGTAGCAATGATTCATGCCACTGTTCCGCAATTGACCAGTTTTGGCTTTCTGGAAAGGTTGATTTTTTCGAATTTGTTTGTATCGTGTTCTTGAAAAGTAGCAATTTCGTCATAATCGATAACAAAAGACAAAGTTTCAAAGCAAACTCTTGGTTTGTTACTTTGTCCTTTGTTGGCAGTCTTTTATGGTTAAAGAAATTTAAGTAAATATTGTGTTTATACTTTTTACGCAGTTCAGCCTTGAAATTACACAATGCATAACGGATTTGTTTTCAACGTACTTCCTAAAAGGTGTAGGTGTAAGGATGAGATCGCAATCACGGACTATCTTGTCATAGAATCAAATAAAAAAAATAAACTGTTTGAAGTCGTTCTCTATGTGGGCATGCCGCACCATCATGCTCTGCTGTGTTACTTTGCACAGTTCCTTATATTACAACTTTGAAAACCGTACACATCTACGCGCGCATTCTGTGTGAAATCTTGCATTACTGCTGTAGTCACGCGTCACGGCTGCCGAGCTTTGAGTCAGCCCAGTCTGGCTTTCAAATTCAGATCACGTTCATAAAAATTCCCCACAACGCCAATTGAGTTTCGCTAAAGAACAATGAGCTACGAAGCCCATTGACGATTGAGTTTTTCAAAAAGTTATCGTTTGTTTACCAATGTCTCTTGGAATGACAGAATCCCATGCCGCTTGTATCCATCAGGTGCCAGCCTGAGATCATCCATCCATGTAAGAGACGAAGAGTCTGGGAGGTCTCGGTTTCGATTCCCGGCGGTGGCAATTTGGTCTCTGGTCTGGTCTGGTGCGAGGCTTTACCACCCTACCGTCAAAGACGCGCCGCCAAGCGATTAAACGTTCCGGCACGATAGCGTGTAGAAACAGATTAGGGGTATGGGTTGAATATACATGCCATACCCCTTCCAAGTTAGCCCGCACCTTAGACGGCATTGTCACTTACCATCAAGTGAGATCGCAGTCAAGGACTATCTTGTCGTCATATAAAAAAAAATAGGATCATATTCGAATTTGTTGTCCCTGGACAGTAAACAACATGCTTGCTCTAGCGCACGAATCACAACCGGTGTGTTTTTGAATTGGCGCGCGTTTCGTCCGCAATAAATTTCGCGTTTTTCGCGATTTTCGCGCTCAAACTATGTTGTAATTCGTAATTCGCGCACCGGGTCACTGGGTCTAGGGCTATTTTCGTGGATCTATTTTATATCGCGCGCCGTGTGCCCACATTTCAAGAGCGATAGTTTTATTGTTGGAAAATTTTACAGCGATCTTCTGTCCCCACGAAGAGATATATTGCAATTGCCTTTTTTTATATACATACTACTTGAGACGACGAAATTTTCCACGGTCTATTGCTATTTTATATAATAAGAGTTCAGATTTCTATTTAAAATTTATTTGTAATTTTGAAATGATCAAAGTGTGTTAGTATTAAAATAAGTTTTTTAATCATTCGATCGCGCGGGAACGAAAAATGTTGAATCCATACTAAGATTATAAATAAACTAGCTGATGCCCGCGACTTCGTCCGCGTGGATTTAATTTTTAAAAACCTGCGGGAATTCTTTAATTATCCGGGATAAAAAGTAGCCTATGTCACTCTCTCGGTCCTCAACTATACCCATGCGAAAAATCACGTCGATCCGTTGCTTTGTTGTGGCATGATTGAAGGACAAACAAACACACTTTCGCATTTAAGCCAAGCTGCGGGCATCAACTAGTAATATTATAACATTTTGTTTTGAAAAGAGCAACTGCGGACTCTCATGCCAACTCTTCCCAGCGGAACCTGCTTTCCAAACCGGTGGTAGAGTCTTGACTTGTCATAAGAGCCACAGGTTGCCATACCTACATGCAATAAATAATTTTGAATTTAGAATTAGAATTTTAAAATGTTTCACATTAAAAAATTTAAAAAATTTGATATTGAAATCTTATGCTTCACTGAGCATTGGCTCAATACTCATCAGTTAATTGTACACCTTAATAATTATTCACTGTCAAGTGCGTTCTCAAGAAAGACTGCTATACGCGGGGGATCATTGATAGTAACGCGAAATAACATTAATTATAAAGAGCGAAAAGACGTTGTTAGTCTTTCTATAGAACGCACTATTGAGCTGTCTTGTGTTGAGCTGGACCGATATATTGTAGTTTGCGTGTACCGCCCACCCTCGGGCGACTTTGTTGTTTTTGAGGAGGTAATGGAGGATGCCTTAAGGCGGCTATGTAGGTCATCAAAAAAAATAGTGGTCTGTGGAGACTTTAATATTGATATTTTGCTTCACACTCCTTTTACTGGTAGGCTACTTAACTTATTTAAAAGCTTTAATTTAGAGAATATTTTTGATGAACCTACAAGAGTAACTGCAAACTCAGCTACCTGTATTGACAACATTTTTTGTGATTGTAACATTATTGAAAAATCTGTTATCACTTATCTCAGATCTGATCATTGCGGTCAAATGATATCTATTCCAAGCAGTCAACAAAATATAACAAAAGTAATAAAATACAGGCCAGTTACCACTAAAAAAGTAAAGCATTTTAAACAAAGCATCTCAGCTGGATTGCCGACGCTTGACCTTGCACAGGATGATCCGGATGAAATTTATACAAAGTTTTTTGATTTGTTAAGCTCACAATATAACTCTATCTTTAAGGTGATGGAGAAAACACTGTTTAAAGATCTTAAGTTTAGTGACTGGGCAACTGCCGGCATCTATAAAAGTAGAAATAAGCTGTTTGACTTGTATGCAGAAAAAAAATATAATTATTCCCCCGCGTTTATTGAATATGTAAGAAATTATTCTAAATTGTTTAAAAATGTGTGCATACAAGCAAAGTCACTTCACATAAAACAAAAAATTGTCAATTCTGATAATAAAATTAAAACAACATGGGGCATCATCGGCGATGAAATGAATAACCATAAGGTGCATAATAATAATAAATTGGAGCTTAAAATTGATAATCATGTAATTAACTCCGATATAGAAGTTGTAAATACATTTGAGAACTTTTTCAAAAATATTCCAATTACCACAACCAGTTCTCTAAATTCCTCGCCGGCAGAAGCCTATCGTCTTCTAAGAAGCAATGTCTCTGAGTGCAATAAGTTATTTAGGTTTGAACACGTTACCCCATATGACATAGTCAAAACATTTAAATCTTTACAAAATAAGAAAACAGCAGATCTATGGGGGATATCAGTTAAAATAATTCATAATGTAATTGATATTATTGCGCCGTATCTTGCTTTAATTTTTAATAAATCAGTAGATTCTGGATCTTTTCCAGATCTTATGAAATGTAGTAAGCTAATACCGCTTTTTAAATCGGGCAGCAAAAGTGACCCGAATAACTACAGGCCAATTTCAATTTTGCCAACTCTCAGCAAGATATTCGAAAAAATAATGCTCAACCAACTGCTTTTACACTTTAATTTAAATAAACTCCTACACACTGAGCAGTATGGTTTTACAAAGGGTCGATCAACAACCGATGCAGCCGCAAGGCTATTACAACACATATTCGATGCGTGGGAGAACTCACAGAATGCCATTGGTATTTTCTGTGATTTGTCAAAGGCATTCGACTGCGTTGATCACGAGACTCTTTTGCTTAAACTGAGCCACTATGGCATTAAAGATTTTGCACTTAGTCTCATTGCGTCTTATCTCAGCAACCGAGTCCAAAGAGTATGTGTCAATGATGTAAAATCATCCGGATCAGCCTCAGTAATGGGTGTACCCCAGGGTTCTATTCTAGGTCCATTCATGTTTTTGGTCTACATAAATGATTTACCACATTTTGTCCAAAATACTTGCGATATTGTACTATTTGCTGATGATACGTCTTTAATTTTTAAAGTCGATAGGATGAAAGACAATTTTGACGATGTAAATAATGCATTATCTCAAGTTTCTGAATGGTTTACGGCAAATAATCTCCTCTTAAATGCTAAAAAAACAAAATGTGTTGAGTTTTTATTACCTAACACGAGAACTGTCAGTAAAAATTTAAAGATAAATAATGAACCTTTGAAAACTGAGGACTCCACAGTGTTTTTGGGGTTAACCCTGGATTCAAAGCTACAATGGGGCACCCATATAGCAACGCTTGCTGGCAAACTTAGCTCTGCTGCTTACGCTGTTAGGAAGATTCGACAGTTGACTGACATAGAAACTGCAAAAATTGTTTATTTTGCATATTTCCATAGTATTATGTCATACGGAATCTTAGTATGGGGTAAGGCAGCCGATATTGGAAAAATTTTTGTTTTGCAGAAGAGGGCAATCCGCGCAATCTATAATTTGAGGCCGCGGGATTCCCTTCGAGAAAGATTTAAAGAGATAGGCATTCTTACAGTAGCTTCACAATATATTTATAACAACATAATATTTGTCAGACAAAACATTTTGAGTTACAAAAAAAAGAGTGATTTGTCCGATAGACCAAGTAGAAATCCAAATAGGCTCATGTTTCCTGGGCTGCGCCTCAAGAGGGTCCAAAAGTCATTTGTGAGAATGGGCGTGACGTTTTACAATAAAATTCCACAGTCAATCTTAGACTTGCCTCTACACAAGTTTAAGAAATCAATTAAATCTGCTCTCATGAAAAAAGCATATTATACAATTGAAGACTATGTAAATGATAAAAAAGCGTGGATATAATTCGCTCCAGTGATTCATAAGACAGTAATAACTATCCTGTGTTCAATAACAATTGTAAATTTTTTATTTTTTTTGAAAAGAGCAACCGCCGAGTTTCTTACTGGCTCTTCTCGGCAGGAAAGGCATTCCGAACCAGTGGTAGATTCATTGACGATTCAAAAGTGCTTGTAAAAGTTTATTTGAATAAAAAATATTTCTATTTCTATTTCTACATATCTAGACGGAAGTCGAAACGCGATAAGAATTTTATTAACTCGAATTAAACCTAGACCTAGCTCAAGAACAAGCGTAGGTAGGGTTAGTGTAAGATTTCTTTCGATTGATCGTATTCGTTTTCGATGACATTAGCATCAAAGTAAATTAAACCATGCTGCATTGAATTAGAGCTTAATTTCGTGTATGCATTCTTATACATTGACGTATACGGACACACTCCAAATTAAAATCGGTTATACTGAATTTGTAACTTTAAACCAATAAAGTTAAGGTTCATTTTACTTTGATGCTAATGTCACTGAATTCGAATACGATCAATCGAATTTAATCTTATACTAACCCTATAGGCAGGGTTCCAAATGGTTTCTTTTATTTTAGAGCGGATATTACATCATAATATCTACGGCAAACTTATGAATCTGCAAAAGATGCATTTTACCGGCGCGGCGACTGTTTTTAAAGCATAGAAAAAACTTTGTAATAGGAATATCGGTATCTTCTTCTTCTTCTTCTTCTTTATCAACCAATAGACGTCCACTGCTGGACCAAGGTCTCATGCATGGACTTCCAAAGGTCTCGGTCTCGCGCCACCCGAATCCAGCGGCTCCCTGTCATCGTCTGTCTGCCTAGTGGGTGGTCTCCAACACTGTGCTTCCCAGTGCGGGGTCACTACTCCAGCACCTTGGGACCTCATCGACCATCACCTCTTCGAACTATGCTCCGTCCATTTCCACTTCAGTTTCGCGACTCGCTGAGCTATGTGGTACATTAGATTTTCAAAAAGAAAAAGCTTTAGATATGCTTTTAAAACGCTCCCTTTTACCATTTCACGCTAATGTCATCAAAACGAATACGATCAATCGAATTAAATCTATACTAACCCTCCTTTTCATGAGCTTAAGCTTCTTGTAGGTCAGTGTTTTCTACAAGTCGGGTACATACGAGCGTAGCGACTACCTATCATAAATCTATATGCTTCAAAAGTAGATTGGAAGAAAACGTTTAAGCATTAAGCCCACATCTTTTGTACTACGTCGTGCAATGAAGTGAATAAAAAAAATAAAGTAAGTAAAGTTGAAAGTGATTTTAGGTATTTCAGCGGAAAACCAAGAACTTTTAAGAAAATGGGACCCTAACTTAGCAAAGTTCAAGAAAATAAGACGGCTAACCCCTTTTAGGCTGCTTTATATTCATTAATCCCACTATTCCGTTCGTCTCAACTACGGTTTGCACTAAAACTTATGCCTTCCTTATATCTTCTGGGTAGGTACTCATATAGGTATATAAATTGTTGATCGGCCGTCATACTTTTTGACAGCTTAAAACATATGTGTGAACTAGCTGATGCCCCAAAGGGTGGATTTAGTTTTTAAGAATCCCGCGCGAACTCTCTGATTTTCCGGTATAAAAAGTACCTTATGTCACTCTCCAGCCCCCTGATTCTGTAACTCAGTACCAATCAACGCCGATAGGCATTATTTATCCATTGAAGGTTTGAAGACAAATGTCATTTACTATTTCATAGTAAACCTCCAATAGATAAAAAATATATGTCAGTGGCTTTCATTTTTTGATTGGCACTAAGTTACAGAATCAGCCCCCAGGTCCTCAACCTAAACAAATAATAAAAAATCACGGCGATCCGCAGCTCTGTTGCAGCGTAATTGAAGGACAAACCAATAAATTATTACACGTTAGGAAGGGATTCCTTTTACGCTGATGAGTCATGAGTCATGACTGAAACATGCGTCGGTCGCTGACATGTGAGATCATCTTTGCATTTAGAAAATAAAGGCATGTCCGATCTATTTCAAGCATAGATAAACGTTTGCAGTAAAAAACGGGTTCAAAGCATTTCTTGTGAAATAACTAAACGTTACAGCTATCGCGAGTCCGCGAGCACGTGCTCCGATAATTTATCACCGGTGGGCGTCGAGCCTAAGGCCGGTGAATGGGGCGAGTGGATAGCGCCGGACGAGAATAGCGCGATGTGGCGACTGGCGACCAAGCTCCACTTGGCGCTAGCTTCGAGCTACAGATGTCTACGTTTTGTGGCTGTAGCGCGTGGCCCGTGTGCGGCGAGGCTAAGCGTCTGCATGGACAGGCTACATTTGAAACGCAATCGAGCTGCAAAATGCGTGACGCGTTAATTGTTGTGAAGGTTAATAAAGTGGTTTAGGCCGTCGTTTTAATAACGATATAACTTCATACGTCTTGAAAGTATGTAAAAAAAATGCTGTTTTTAATTTTTTTTTAAACGGCCACATAAAATAAGTAAAATTAAATGATACATTTAGTGCAAAAAACCTAAAATACATATTTTGTGGGATACCACAACTTACGTAGGAGGTATCGAATTGGTTGGAAGTTTTTATGTAAATGCGTCCACTGAGTTGCAGTTTGCAATCTGAAAATTTTGCAGTCCGGCTGCAGCTCGCTGAGAACCCACCACATTAATTCAATAAAAACCGTTGAATGAATGAATATATGAACTTTTATTTTACATCACATACAATAAAGTACAACAAAATAAATCAATTTGTATACAAACTACCTGGCGATCGTACCAGACCACCAATGAGTGATTAATGGAAAGGACCCTCACCAATGAGGAATAAGAAGCTGAAAGACAAAAAGTGATAACATCTTGCAATAGTTACGATCAACATGCAGTTTGGTCGTTACCCCAGTTCCTCAGAACAATATTTATTTTTTAAGTTATACAAAATATTGCGTTTCCTTTGATCTGTCATTTTTATATTCGAATTTAATATGACAGACGGAATCATGTTAAAATGCGTCATTTCATTTTTACTAGTTTACACTCTTTATGAAATGGTGATAATTCATAAATAGGTTTATTCTGTTTTATTTTTATTATTTAGAACAAGAGTTATTTTTTAAATTTACAATATTTTAGGGTCGTCACACACTGGTGGTGCTTAAGTGACGTCAAAAAGTATGCAACTTAAATGAAATTAAAAGCCTACTTCAGAGTCAGAGTATATGAACAATTTTCGCCCGCCCCTTTTACATTTTTTTTTGTATTATTTCAACAAAAAAATTTAGTATACTACAGAAAGTGTAGTTAATTTATTTGCAATAAAGGTACAAACCAATACTTTCTACTAAGAAATTAATAGATTTTTAAAAATAATACTTATTATTTCTCAAAATTGTTGCAAAAATACCATAAATAATGCCTATTGAAGTTAAAACAAAAATCTCAGTCTTTTAGTTAAATTGAAAAAAAAAAAAAATTTTTTTTTTTCTTTAGCTATTTCGCTATTGGTTGGTATATCGGTAGTGGTATTCTCTGATTAGCTGAAATTACGGCGTTCTTGCTGCATTAATGCATTTCAACCAATAGCGGCAGAGTACCCGCCAATCCAAAGGCCTCGTTAGTAGGAGGAAGAATACCATTACTGACTGTTTATCCATAGAGATTGACACTAGACAATAATACCTACATCATAGATAATACATCGAATGAATCGGTGTGGCCATCTTGTAAAAACGTTCAGTCAAAAAATCGAATGAACAAAATCTGTATTATGATATAAATGATTCTTATTATACCTATTATTCATATGTATAGTGTATGTATATGAGATAATATGTTCTAGACATAGATTGGGAAACGGTATCTGGGCGACTTGATTGTATTCTAAAAGCACATGTCCCCATATTTAGCGTTAAGATGGGCGCGTGACGCGCGTCGTGGGCGCGCCCCGCCGCTGCGATCCAGTCGAAATAGCCTGCGAGCGCAGACTTCAGACACGCCAGCCACCCTAGCTGTACTACAAACGTGTCGTATCTATTCTCTTTCCATGACCGCTAACGCTGTAGAGCAGGGGCTCCCAACGTTGTTTTATCACGCTTCCCTTCTGAAAGACTAGAACGTGCATAAGAAACTTATGGAGCCCCTGCTTTAGCGTTAGCAATCTTAGAAAACTAATTCCTATTAGTTAAATTGAAAAAATTATGTTCTTTAGCTATTGATTCCTAGTTCGGTAGTGGTATAGATACAACACGTTTGTAATATGGCCAGGGTGGTAAGGGAGTCTCTGCTTATTGCTCTCGATAGGATGGGCATTCCGAGCCAGATCGGCCTGAAGTTCAGCACACAGACAGCTTTTTTGACGTAGGCGTCCGCTAAGAAAGGATTATTGAAAATTCAACCCCTAAGGAGGTAAAATAGGGGTTTGAAAAATCAAACTTAATGTGAGCGAAGCCGCGGGCAAAAGCTACTCCAATAAATTACGACTATTATGTCTACAGTCTGGAGCATAACACAAAAGATACACGGAAGCTAATAATACGCAGTTAGCAACCAAACCAAAACGATTTTACATTCAAAATTATTCGGTGGATAGGTCAGTTTGTGATCTTTATGTGTCGATGAAATGTAAAGCGGTTCGTATGACGCCGTAAAAATGTAAATTTGCATACAACTATTTCGCGATACTCTCAATATGTCAACAGATACAAGTTTGCCAGCGTTTTTATGTTTCTATTCTAACATAGTGCATTAGAATTTAGACTGCTTGCGTTGCGAGAATGACACTTGTTTTGTTTCACGGAAAATATATATTTTTTTTTTATTCTCATTTTATACGGGACTTTTAAAGGTGACCTTTATGTCAGCCCCATCGGTACACACAAAATATTACAATTAACTATATACAAAATCAACTAGAACTAGAACCTATAAAACTATACCAATTTGAGAGAATCACTAACAAATCTATTGGAAAATATTTAGCTTTGATACATTACAATCGATGGTTTTTGAATTGCTGATTGCTTGATTACGTAATTGGCTATATAAATTTTTTTTTTTTTAACTTTTAAACCTTTATTTTTAGTATTCTATAACACAATGCCATTTTTATTTTTTAATATTTTAAGTAGTCTCCTCGGCTTTTAAAATTCCTGTTGGACAAAGAGAGCGCTACTAAATTATGACGTCACGAGCGAGTAGCTCCATGCACTCTCCATAGAAAATTTTGTTTTAGCGGGCGTCCGCTAGTATAATAATATTAAGGTAGTATAATAATATTAATAGGTGACTGACTGACTGATCAATCAACGCACAGCTCAAACCACGGACATACTGATAGTTATTATGACATAGACATCCGCTAAGAAAGGATTTTTCATAATTTAATCGCTAAGGGGGTGAAATAGGGTTCTGAAAAATCGGACTTAACGTGAGCGAAGCCGCGAGTAAAAGCTAGTTATTACATAATTTTAGGATGGAAAATAGCGACAATAATATTTTCTCAAGTAAGGAGGCGTATGCCGCTTAAAATCGGGCCACGAAACCATTCATACAATTAGCATAAAGATGGCGTAATATATTCATAGGCCCGCCCGTTCGCTTCCTCCGATACAATTTGTCGTCCAACAATGAAGGAGTGTGACCACAGAAATATATCAAGATAGAACGAAAAAGTGGGCGGACCACGCGGCATAAAAATTTGCAATTAGTAGTAGAAGCAGTAGTGAGCGTGTATAACTCATATTTAGCACTTAGATGTAAGCGCTATAGTAGTAGAGTATTACAGTTTTCAAGAAAAATGAAAATCCGTGAAAATATGACGCCATTCCTAAGTATAGAAAGAAAAGCTTGGAAGTCAAAGTCAAATCAGACTAACTACAAGTATAAATTGAAAATTTAAAACACCCCCGACATGTGAAATTAAAAAAATATATAATTCGCCCTTTTGTGGTGACGGCCATCTTGGATTTGAAATTTATCATAGTGTATAGTATTCTGCTAGCCAAGCCCTTTCATTTGATACCCATATCGAGGGAGCTGTGAAAAATATCTACCTAATCCGCCATTTTTTGACGGCGGCCATCTTGGACCGATTTTCACCAAACATAGCTAAAAACACTCCCGACTGATTTACCTTTCAAAAAAAAAAAAACAAAATTAAAATCGGTTCATCCGTTCGGCCGCTACGATGCCACAGACATGACTGTCAGACACACACACACACGCACGCACACATACGCGCACACACACACACACACACACACACACACACATACAGGCGTCAAACTCATAACACCCGTCGTTTTTACGTCGGGGGTTAAAAACGTGCAGAAATTGACTTGCGGTGAGCTTTTACATACAGTCAGTAACTTGAGTAATTGCTAGTGGTAAGTGGACACATCGCTTTGTTGATAGCTGAAATTGATTTTAGTAATTATTATACTATGCTTTTCCAACTTTGGTTCACTAAAGATCAGTTCAAATACCTATTTGAACTGATCTTTAGTGAACCAAAGTTGGAAAAGCGTAGTATAGAATAAATAGCAGAAATGTTTATCTAGATACCTATCTAGATAAACATTTCTGCTATTTATTCTTACAATATTAATACTTAATGAAATTTTGTCACTTCATTTCGCAATTTGTAAATGTAGACGAGTTAAAACTCTATTACACTCATAATACAGTTTAAATTACAAGTGCAGTGACTTGATCAGACGGTCAGCGAACTTCACCTGGGCACAGCCCTAAGTAAATGAGTCGAAACAACTAGATAGGGCCCTTTGTTGTCTGCATAGCATACAGTACTGAAATACTGTGCTGTAATGTGGTACCAATCTTTTTTTTAAAAATAGACTAGCCTTTGACTGCAATCTCACATGATGGTAAGTCTCAGAGATGCTACGTAAGATAGAAAGCGCTTGTCTAGAAGATTCCATTCACTCTTGATTGAAAGGCATCTAAATAAGCTAAATTAAGCTAAATTATGATTTAGTGGTCATTCAGATGGGCCACACTACAACCATTCCACGACCACACCACAAGTCCACAACCACTCCACAACAACACCACAGCGGCATGTTTAAACTCTTTTATAGCTATGATCTGTTATAAATGTTCTCTCTATACGTTATAGGTAGGGAATGCAAATCTCGCGAGATTGGGGCTTAAGCGAGATCTCGCGAGATTGTATTTACAATCTCGCGCGATCTCGCCAATTTCGAGATCTCGCGAGATTGGCAGTTTTGTGTGTTTTTTTGCAAATAATCACAATATTTGAATAAATTAGAAAAAAAATAATAAAAATTATAAGTATTATAAGATAACATTTATTTTCACGAATTTTTTTGCATCAAATTGTGTATAATTTTTTAATAAACTTAACTTAACTTTTTAATAACTTTAGTAAACTTTGACGTACTTATCTATCAAATCACTGTGGAAGCACTGTATACATAGCACAGTTTGGTAACCTATTGTAATTTTTTTTATTTTTTGAAAAGCAACTGCTGAGTTTCTTGCCGGATCTTCTCAGCAGAATCTGCATTCCGAACCGGTGGTAGATTTATGACGTGTCATAAGAGCTTCAAGTTGGCCTACATGAAATAAATAAATTTTGAATTTGAAATAACAAATGAAAAAAACAACCAGTCTTTTTAACCGACTTCAAAAAAAAGAGGAGGTTCTCAATTCGACGCGTATGTTTTTCTTTTTTTTTTTTTATTTTTTATTTTTTTTTTTGGCGATGTTACTCCATAACTCCGTCAAATCTGAACCGATTTTAATATTTTTTTTTTTATTTGAAAGGGTATATCGTCAGGTTGGTCCCATTTAAGTTTGGTGAAGATCTGATGAATATCTTCGGAGATGGAGGACGGAACTCCTCAATAAATAAGAGCAAATCGCTCGTGATCAGAGTATGTGTAGGATTTTAACCATGCATTCTTCATAGCATACATACATAATGCTTTTCTATTCGGCATTTCAATATAATTTTTTTTAACCAAATTTTTGACGATGTTACTCTATAACTCTGTCAAATCTGGACCGATTTCAATATTTTTTTATTTATTTAAAAGGGCATATCGTCAGGTTGGTTCCATTTAAGTTTGGTGAAGATCTGATGAATATCTTCGGAGATATAGGATGGAACTCCTCATTGAATAAGAGCAAATCGCTCGTGATCAGAGTGTGTGTAGGACTTTAACCATGCAAACTTCATAGCATACATACATATGCTAAATTTCTATTTGGAATAATATATTTCAATACTTTTTTTAAGGAGCAAAACAAATGGTCTAGTGAATTGGTCCCATGAAGCTACACTAAAAAGCTTAAAATAATAATATAAGAAAATATTTTTTAAAAACCGACTTCAAACGCCACTTAAAAGTATAAAATAATTTTACTTTTTACACGTATGTTGAAGTCGGGCCAGCGTTGCGCAATGGTATCATCGTTTCTATATTTTAAGCCCGTCCGACTTCAATATACGTGTACAAACTAAAATTATTAAATCGTAAATACTATTAGGCCGGTATACTTGTTGAATTAGCCCGTGAGACGGACCGGCCTAAATAGAAACGATGAAACCGATGCGCGACGCTGGCCCGACTTCAACATACGTGTACAAAGTAAAATTATTTTATACTTTTAAGTGGCGTTTGAAGTCGGTTTTTTAAAAATATTTTTTTATATTATTATAGTAATTTAAAAATTAATTCGCCCACCGAATGAAACCGATAGGTCGCAACTCCGTCCGTGTCAGTCCGCGCTTCGAATAAGACTTTTTTATGCTCGAGTACAATCTCGTTAATCTCGCGAGATCTCGCCCTATTTTCGTCCGAGATCAATCTCGTTAAAAAAGGGCGAGAGATCGAGATTGCATTCCCTAGTTATAGGTACGTGATCGAACACAAGGTTCACTTGGTAAAAATACTTTGCCGGCTGAATGAGTACCTACCTCCAAATTTTTTGGAAATCCTTTTTTTTAAATATATAGACTAGCGCTTGGCTGCGATCACACTTGATGGTAAGTAATGATGCAGCCTAAGATGGAACGCGCTTGCCTAGAAAATGCCTATTGATTTGAAGGTACCCAAATTGTAGTTATAGGGAGAAACGGAACGGAAGGGGAAATCTGTTAAAAAACGAATCTTCGGCGATATTTTTTCCGCTACAAAAGTATATTCATGCGTCGTCGTTAATAATAGGTGATAATTCGTCTCGTTGCCGCGCTCTGCCGGCGGAGGTTGATCCGCAATAAATACAAGTTATAATAATATTCACGTCGTGTCGCCGAGGGCCGCCGATTTATGGCCACATCGATTCCTCGTCTGGGCGAGCCATTAAACAAGCTATAAACAAGCTATAAGCAAGTTAAAAGCGTCAATAGCCCAACGATCGCTATCTAAGGGCCTCATAAGGGCTCAGGATCACTCAGCGGGCGATGGAGAGAGCTATACTCGGAGTATCCCTGCGAGATCAAATCAGCAATGGGGAGATCCGTAGGAGAACCAAAGTCACCGATATAGCTCAGCGAGTCGTGAAACTGAAGTGGAAATGGGCGGGGCACATAGTTCGAAGAGTTGTGGTCAATGGGGTCCCAATGTGATGGAGTGGTGACCCCGCTTCGGGGAGCGCAGTGTTGGCAAACCCCCCTACTAGGTGGACCAACGACTTGAAACGAGTCGCAGGGAGCAGCTGGATTCAGGCGGCGCAAGACCGAGACCTGTGGAGGTCCATGAAAGAGAGCCTAGCACTGGACGTCTATCGGTTGATAAAGAAGATGAAGAAGAATATCCCAACCCTAGTAACAGTTCAGATAGTAGATTCTGCTGAGAAAAGACGAAAAGTAAACCGTTGCTCTTTTCACAACGCAAAGTATCACAATATTAATGCAACAAATTATGTGTTTTAAGTTTTAACACATTATTATTTGTTTTAATTTTAATTAAATAAGTAAGTAAATGTTGGAATCAATATATAGTATAGAACTGTTTTGACCGCGTACCGCACTCAATATAAAAAAAATATCGTATATTTCCTGGCCCAACTTGTCGCGAAAATATCTTCACGGAGCTCGGATTAGGGGCCGGCGCGGAATAAGCGCTAGGGCTAAGGGTTCCGCCGATATTACGGAAAGTGTGAGCGGAATTCAAAAATGGCTTCTTTAATGTCGGGAACGCGATCATGTCATAATGTGTCCCTCCCGTGGTACATACTGTGCGTGTTTCCGTTTCATTTTATAAGATACTAGAAGCCCGCGCCGACTTCGTCCGGGTTGAAAATTTAAATATTTGTTTTTACGGGACTGATCGCACAGAGCTTCTTATAGGAGACGATTGTAAATAAGATCACCACAGGAATCACAGGAATCTCCCGCGCCAGAACCCGCCACCGTGCACCGCCCGCGCCGGCCGGCAACATTTTATTATTTTGTCGCGCGCAAATATTCATTTTCCGATAACGTCTAAGCTATTTATTTGAATTGTATAGTGTAAAGGGCAAATATGTTCTAAATTAAACACTTACGATAATAAACATATTTATTTAGATATAGATTGACATCACATCGGTTAAAGAAGGTCGAAAATAATTCATTCTTTTTAATCAAAATTTGAAAGATAGAAATGGTTACTGCAAGTTTATCCTTAGAAGCTAGACATATGCTATCGCGGACTTTTTTTTAGAACTTTTTAAGAGGAACAATTCACCCATACATCATTTTCATCCAATAATAGTATATGACCCAGCGCACGCCTTGAAAACGTTTGAGAGTCAAAAATTTTTCCGACTTCTTTAACAAATTTGCACATAATATCTAGCCATAATACATTTATGTGCATAATATATAGCCTATAACCATCTGGAATAATGTACCTTTGAAATGGTGAAAGAATTTTTGAAATAGGTGCGGTGGTTCCAAAGTTTGCTCCGGACATACATACAAACTCACAAAATTCGCGCTCTCTCTTTATAATAATAGTATAGACTAGCTTTTGCCTCCGAGACTTCGTCCGCGTGGAATTAGGTATTGGGGTGGAATTTTCAAAAACTGTGGCACACGTACTTCTTTATTTTTAACTGAAAGCTCTAATACCAACTTTGATGGAAACAGCTTGAAAAATGACGGAGTTTCATATAAACTTCCATCCCCTATTTGAACCCCTTAGGGGTTGAATTTCCAATAATCCTTTCTTAGTGTGCGCCTACGTCATAAAAGGAACCAACTGTAAAAATTTCAAGTTTCTAACTTCAGTAGTTTAGGCTGTGCGTTGATATCTCAGTCAGTCAGTCAGTCAGTCAGGACTTTGAATTTTATATATATAGATAACTGTGAGGCTTTTGATGCCCTGTACTACTCTTATTTTGTACAAAGTTTCGCAACTTCGTCCATGTAGAGTGAAGTTTTTGAAATCTCACCGGACCCGATTTTTCGGGGATAAAATGCACCCTATGTTACTCTCAAAGTCCCCAACTTCCATTGCAAAAATCACTTCGATCCGTAGTTCCTTTGCTGCGTGATTGAAAGACAAACTATTAAACTTCACTCACCATCAGGTGACAAAGCAGTCAAGCACTAATCTATATATTTAAAAAAAATATGTATAATATTTGTAAGGATGAATTTAACCCTTAGTGGCTGGTCCATTGGCCATGTTCTAAATGTTCTCCATCCGTTGAAGCGATCGGCCGTTCTTGCCACAGTTCCCTCTATATTTAGACCACGTCTGTCGTCGCTTGCCCGCCGTTATGTGGGTCATAGGATTTCTTTTGTATTTCGCACGTAGATCACTTTAAGTTCTTCTATATTAAAAGTCCAAAACACTGACCGAATGCGAATTGGTAGACTTCACACACCTGTGAGAACATTATGGAGAACTCTCAGGCATGCAGGTTTCCTCACGATGTTTTTCTTCACCGTTGAAGTATGTGATAATTGCTTAACGCACATAACTCCGAAAGTTTAGAGATCCGTGCCCGGGATCGAATCTACGACCCCTCGAATAGGCGACCGCCGCGCAGTCCTAACGCCTAGGCTATCACTGCTCTAGCCCTTCCCTGATGCTGAGACCTATAGTGCGTGCTCTGACTTAGCTCGGACTTAAGATAGAAGTTAAAACGTCTAAGCAGAGTGAGAGTTCGGGCTATAGATTTCAGCCAATTTGATGTTTTGACGGATGTCAATACAAACACTGTCAACTTTATTCGTCGCTTAAATATTACTGGGTAAAATAGGCTCTTACAGTCTTAAACAATAAAATGTAGGTACATGTTAAGCTTAATTTTTTAACGATCTACAGATATCGTATGCAAAATATAACTACTAAAAATATTAAAAAGATACAAAACTTAGACCAAGTCGTGGTCCAAAAGCAGTATACGAAAGCAAAATAGAAAAGCCCCCATGCACATTAGCATAGGCATTTTATCAATTTTAACGGAAATTCATAAATGAAAATTCAACGCATATCTCCACGTTAAGCTATTAGGAAAAACCTGAAATATGGTAATACAAAACGAACAGTCCTCAATTTATGGAAACTTTCCTTATATTTACACTAGTAGTAAATTATTTTTAAAATACGTACCAGTAAATAGGGAAAGTAAGCGGGGGAGGGGGGACGGCACCAACGCTACGCTTTTTAATTATCTCATTTATCATCAGTTTGTATTACATGTTATGCTATGTTACAGACTAAGTTTCCTGATGCCATTAAACACGAATTTATCTCTTTGAAAAATCCCCAACCATAACTAACCGGAGGGTTATAGCAACCGGCAAAGTCCAACAAAGGTACAAAAAGCCTCAGACTTTCGCTTTCAGATAAAAAAGCACTTAAAGCGACGGCGAACCGCCAACGCAAATCAACCTGCGACACCGCAACCATGAACCATCTGTTCAACGACACATGGTGTCTTTTTACGACCCCACGATTTGTTTATATCGCCATCCCTTTCGCCCAACCCCTGAAAATATATAAAAATACGTGCCTCCCTTTCCCTCGCCGTTTTCCTTCAAGGTGCTTGTAATTGAAATTGAACACTGCATGCGGGCTAAGTGAAAGGTACTTACCACTTGTCATAGATTAAAAGTTTTTTGTGGCATTTAACGGTAGAGCTTAGTCGTTAGTTTTTCTATTTTATGTTATGCCACTCGACTCTAATTAGTTCAACAGCGCTAGGTGACCGTGTTATCGTTTTTTAAGTTATCATCTTCGTTGTAAAATCTGATTTCCGAACCAGAAACAATGAAAATCGTGTAAAAGTGACCTACTTAAAATAAGATTTATTTTTATAAGAAAGGTAAACTCTGAACTAAAGTTCATAGATAGAGAAATGTATTAAAATGAGATGCTACTAATAAAAAATCAAAATGAAAATAATAATGATAGAATATTTAAATTTAAGAGGCTTTTGACCTAGAGACGCTACGACTTATGAGTAGGTTTTCAATCTACAGAATCACACACACACTAATTATTGTATAGTTACAAAAAATAATAGATTACCAAAAGCACGAGTAATTTTAATTTTTCTATTAGGGGGAAGTCCCCTAGTGGCGGACACTTAAGGTTTTTATGAAAAATAAAAAATCTATTTAGAAAAATATTACTTTATTTACGTCTTATATTAGTCAAAAAAACATAAAATCAATATCAATGATCAAAAATGCAACTTCTGCATAAATATATTCAAAAACATAAATTAAACTTTGGTGAAAAAAACGCAGTCTCTGGAATTGGCCCCTAGTATCGGACAGACTTCACTTGGAACCCCTAGCAAACCCCTGTAAACTTGTTTGGTCCCATTTTCCTTTCTTTTTCTTCTCTTCCATTTCAATGTTATTCTGTACTTCTATCCTCGAAAATCGAATAACATTTATTAAGAAAAGTATACATACTTACTGACAAGAAATAATAGCACATTCACTGTCCGGCGCTAAGGGACTACTTTGTGTCTGGTACTAAGGGACGAGAATTGGTCCCATTTTCCTTTTTTTTTCTTCTGATCCATTTCAATGTTATTCTGTACTTCTATCATCTGAAAATCGAATAACATTTATTAAGAAAAGTATACATACTGAGAAGAAATAATAACTCATTCACTGTCCGGTGCTAAGGGACTACTTTGTGTCCGGTACTAAGGGACAGAGAATGGTCACAATATATATTCCATATCAAACCCATTATCAAAATTCTCAAAAACTTTTATTGATTACTAACAACAATAAACACTACTTTATTAAAAAAAATATAGTAAACAACTAATAACAGATACTTACCTGGTGCTTACCTGTAACACTCACCTGAATCTTACGTAACGGAGTGTCGTCCCGCCAAAAACAGCAACCAACTACTCCCACTGTTGTCGCGCGCGTCACGGGCAAACCGGATCCCGTGACTCAGTTTTGCTACATCCCCCTGCACCCCTCTAACTCGTTTTTGAATCGCTCGCTTGCTTAGTCGCCGAGATAGTACGAGTGTCCGGTACTAGGTGCCGTCCGGCGTTACGGAACTTCCCCCTACATTAATTTCCAAAACTTTATAATATCATTCCCTAAAACCCTTTGTTTAATGGGCCTTTAATCGACAATTAAAGCTTCAGAAAGTCATAAGCAGCTTACTCTTATATCATCAACATTTTTATATGATTTGTATCTTTCCAACAAAACTTCTTATCTGAGACTTTTCCCAACAAAGCTAACAATGAATCATACGTACATGTGACATGTTCAGCCTCCCTAAGCTACTCTCTAGTCGCTGTGATTAATGACAGCTTAACAAGCCTGTTCACAATATTACTAACACTAACACATTCCTTCCTGTTTATAGCTCTTTTCTAACATAATGCCCCTAGTACGACAATATTCCTACCTACCTCATTATGTTATTTCGCTACTTAAACATAGCTGTAAGGAAGAAGTTATACAAAGCTCTTGCTTGTCAATTAATACAAATAAATCGACATTTATAATTGCCTTTAATATTAAGCTAGACAGCTATTTTCGTTTTACAGCATTATACAGTAGAATAAATTAAACTGATTATCTAAATATTGTTCAAAAAATTTCATGTAATTATAGAAACGCTACAATTAAGTTGTTATATTGTGTGGGCAGTTGAAATGCGGCCAATTGTCGTGATTGGACAAAACCATACGCTGGCAAAATAACGCAACTTTACTGACAAGTTTTTTTTTAATTTGAAAGCACAATGCAACATAATAATTGAATTTTATTATATTATACTGATAAATGATAAATCCTACTTCCTACTAGATCTAAATTTTTGTTACTCAATCACGCCGCTACTTCTGAACCGATTTGGCTGAAAGCCACAGACTATAGTCTGGAATAACACGTAGGCTAATTTTTAACCCGGAAAACAAGAGACTTCCCGCGGGAATTAAAAAACCTCAATCCACGCGTCTTCGGCTTGTATGTCTCTAAGTGGAATGTAACTTTTAGGCATAATCTTGAAACTGTACTATTAACGTATTCTTTGACACTCGAAAGGATATCGACACGCACTAAACCTAGGACCCACCTTTGTTATGTTATGGTGCCTCGATGGCCGTTGTGATAATAAATAGTAATTATAATTAATTTCTTGATTACTATTTTCTTGGAAAATGTCATAGCGTCATCGTCGCCAAGATAAATTAACAGTTATATCCTTTAGAACCTTTGACGACCTCCCTGGCGCAGTGGTGAGCGCTGTGGTCTTATAACTGGGAGGTCTCGGGTTCGATTCCCGGCGGGAGTAATTTAGAAATTTATTATTTCTAAATTGTCTCTGGTCTGGTCTGGTGGGAGGCTTTGGCCGTGGCTAGTTACCACCCTACCGTCAAAAACGTGCCGCCAAGCGATTTAGCGTTCCGGCGCGATGGCGTGTAGAAACCGATTAGGGGTATGGGTTGAATTTACACTGCCATACCCCTTCCAAGTTAGCCCGCTACCATCTTAGACTGCATCGTCACTTACCATCAGGCGAGATCGCAGTCAAGGGCTATCTTGTCATAGAATAAAAAATAAAAAAAAGAACCATTGAATTATTATGCTTTAGAACAATCGCTTTTAGTTTCCATACAAAACAACGTCTTACACAAAAATAATATAAAAGCATGGCTTAGGCTGAAATCTGTAGACAACACTCGCTCAGCTTCAGACTCAAGACAGAGTTAAAACAAGGCAGATTTATGTCTCGTTTTAACCTCTATCTTGAGTCTGAGCTAAGTCAGAGCACACTATAGATCTCAGCATTAGACTCTAAAGCATCCTCACCGGATGATCTACCTTTAGAGGGGTGGCGTAAGAGGTTGCATCTTCCGTTTTATTTTCTTGACTTGCTGCGTGATGGAAGGTTTGTCCTTCAATCACGCAGCAACCGAGCAACGGATCGACGTTACTTTTGCATGGATATAATTGAGAACCTAGAGAGTGTAATAGGCTAGACTAAATGGGGTTACGCGTAGTTCTGTTGCAGTGTGGTTGAAGGACAAAGCAAACATCTTTGCCAAAACTTTACGTGTATTCAAGGTTTCTTTTTTTTTATTCGATGACAAGATAGTCCTTGACTGCATCTCACCTGTTGGTAAGTGATGATGCAGTCTAAGACGGTAGCGGGCTAACTAGGAAGGGATATGGTAGTGTAAGGCATTTTCCCAACGTAAAAAAAAAAAAAAAAAAAAGTGTACTCATACCCCTAATCAGTTTCTACACGCTAAATCGCTTGGCGGCACATCTTTGACGGCAGGGTGGTAACTAGCCGCGGTCAAAGCCTCCCACCAGACAAAACTACTTACGAGTACCAACTTCTAGTAAGTGAGGTTTTAGTCTGGAGCGAACTACTAATATTTAAATTCTTTCAAATGATATCCAAGATATCAGAAAAGCAAAAGCGAGATGCGAGCCGTATCCAATTAAAGTGATACAAATCAATTGACAAATCGATTACATACGCAGTCTTGATTGTGACGTAATAAAATCGTATCGACACCATTAAAGCAAAAGTATTGTTTTCGATACAGCCCACGTAAACGCTGACCCAATAATAATAAATAATTTCATCAAGCCGATTTGAACTCAATGCTGATAATGACAGAGTGTTAATTGGATTGGATTTATTTGTACTAGTGATGTACTGTGCGCTACAGTATCGATTTTACGCCTGTCCGATCATGTCATTGGTAATGACCGGAAAGGTATTTTGATGTTTTACGGCTATTTTGCTTGCTCGCGTATTGGCAGCTCAAAGTTGGTCCATCTCTCGCTGGAGAGGCGAAATACACACATATACATACTCATTTGCCAAAATACTTGACCACTGGGTATGTTGAAATGTGATATTATGCAGGTATATAAAAGCGATCTAATCTTTACGATTTTGAAGATTCAACTTTAAAGACATTACGTTAAAATACAAGTTCTTCCAAGAAGTCGACGAAAACGTAGCTTCATTTTCAAAAAAAAACGTACTCTCAAATTCTTCATTTAAAAAGATTCAAAATAAAATTAAAAAACCGTGGAAATAGCCGTGGAATAATGAATGAATTTCAAGAAAGAATACCTTTCCCATCACAAGGAAATATTTATTTTCAACAATAATAATACTTCAAGTCTATTTCAATATGCTTTTGTGAACATATCAATGCCACACGGTGCTATGCGACAGAAAAATCTTGGCGCGGCAAAATCCGACAAAACCTCATGTGTGGCAACATTCTTACACCGTCAGATTAAAGTGACCAGAGAGTTCAATCGATACTTTTTTAAGAAGTCTTCTCCTAAGCGAGTTACTCGATGATCGGGAGATTTCAAAAATAATGTACAAGTGGGCTGTTCGCAGATGTCGATAGTCGATAATATCGTTAATCCGGTCTGTTTCTATGTTCATGTCTGACGGTAATAAAGGTAGATGCTTACTCGCATATTTCATGGGCAGGAAAAGGTCTTTCTGTTAATAAAGGAAACGAGCATTGAATATTTTTAGCTTTTTTTATATTTTTACCATTGC
The DNA here is from genome assembly GCA_038048805.1 of Hipparchia sbordonii. Taxonomy (NCBI): domain Eukaryota; kingdom Metazoa; phylum Arthropoda; class Insecta; order Lepidoptera; family Nymphalidae; genus Hipparchia; species Hipparchia sbordonii. Next base: position 2,301,584 of record JBBIWI010000007.1, read on the forward strand.
GTGGGTGGTCTGTTTTTTTCCGGCTACGAAAGGCTAATCAACCCTTTTTAGGGTTCCGTACCCGAAGGGTAAACAACGGGACCCTATTACTAATTCTAACTTAACAGAAATTAACCTTTGTTTAAGACTAGCGATCGTGATCATCGCGTCGTGGATTCGTAGTAATCTATCACGTTTTGTATTATTATCATCTGTTAAAAATTCTATCAAAATCTGTTCAGCCGTTTCTAAAATTAAGCTGGACAAACACACTGGCAGACTCTTTGATTTTTCGGGATAAATAGTACGCTCTATGCTCGTACATTTGGTTTGTTATAGGGTTAATTAAAGCCTTCTCAATTTTAATCCATTTTAACTGATCAATTTAAAAGAGCCAATTTATTATTGTACTAGCTTACCCGCGGCTTCGCTCACTTTAAGTTTGATTTTTAAAATCCTTATCTTATCTTCTTAGGTGTTGAATTTTCAAAAATCCTTTCTTAGCGGATGCCTACTTCGTAATAGCTATGCCAATTAGCCCGATTCGTCCAGTTGTTTGAGCTTTCGTTGATAGATCAGTCAGTCAAAATACCAAAATTAGCTCATTTTCGCCAAAAAAGCCGTTGGTCGTTTTCTGCTTAACGACGCTCATATTTAGAACAGTAGATTCTTACTAAAATATCCAGAACATGGAAGGCCAAAATGGGTCATCTTGTATTCTAAGAATGGTATGTGCACCAAAGACCCACAGACTGACTAATCCTATCATATGATAGCAATAAGCTCATACAATTCAGATATTTGTGGAAAACAACATGGACGCCACCTGTGCGTGGTCACACACTGCGACACATATGCTGTGCTTCCGATCACTTGACGCGTTCCCAGTGTCACACGAACTTTCAGCAGTCCGAATGACTGACGTCCGTTACCTTTAAAAGTTTATATATGTTTTTTTATTGGATGATAAGATAATCCTTGACTGCGATCTCACCTGATGGTAAATGACGATCTAAGATGGTAGCGGACTAACTTGGAAGGGGTATGGCAGTGGCTTGTATGTACGATATTTTAAGGAAGAAGTTAATGACGAATCCCTAAATGCAAAAAAGAGACTCCTTGACTTTCCTTCCTTTCCTCTTTTCTTCGACGTCCACTGCTGGACAAAGGTCTCTTGCATGGGTTTCTACAGACCTAGGTCTTGCGCCGCTTGAATCTTTAAGCCATCTCCTCCAGATAATCTGTAACATATGTAGAATTTATTCTCAGAAACCACAATAACTTTTAACCCGTGACATTATCCGCAGCTAAATAGCTACTAGAGCAATGAGCACAAGCACTCTAAAAATGTAGCTTCCATCGTAAATATATTCCGGACGATTTGTCGGATTCAGATCTAACCGTACGTTAACTTTAAGTATGTAGTATTATGGAAACGTGCTCTTTCTTATATTTCGGTGACAAATCTTTTAAAATACTAGCCGCGCCCCCACGGCCGGCCGGTTTATTAATTACCGAACATTATTATAATACTCTGAATTGGTCGCTCATTGCTGCCATTAATAATGTCTGGACACTTTTTAGGAGTCCGCAAAGAAACTTATTGAACCTAACTTTGATACTTATTAGGTAAGTACTTATAAAAAAATTCAAATAATACAAGTAGAAAGTTTTAAATAAGCGAAAAGCTTGTGCTAGGAGTAGGGTACGACAATAGTGCAACAGGTATGGCTCGAAACTGCGACCATTTATTTTTCAGTCCACATCTTTAACCGTTGGACTATTGAAACTTATAATTGGCTGAATATAAGCCTCAATAGTCCATTTTGGCTGAATCTATGGCATTCTTGCTGCATCAATGCATTTTAACGCTCTGAATCATCCAAGATATTAACCAATAAGGGGAGGGTACCTACCAGCCAATCAGAGGCCATTGCGGAGAATCGAAACACGGTTGTGAGAGTGTCTAACAATAATAATAATTAATATAGTGTAACGATCGTAATCACTTCTGATTGGCATAATTCCTTCAATAGCCTAACGGTTAAAGGTGCGGACTGAAACTGAAAGGTCGCAGGTTCGAATTCCACCCGTTGCATTATTGTCGTACCCACTCCTAGCACAAGCTTTCCGCTTATTTGGAGGGGATAGGAGGATATTAGTCAACTACATCTTGGCTAATATTCTTTAAAAAAAAATTATGGCGTTCTTAGGTACTGTGTCAAGGAATTTTAAAACCAACAGCGAGAGAGTACCAGTCAATAAGAAGTGATTGCAATCTTCACACTGTAGCAATCATTTTTTGACAATCCCACAGCGCACGGCGTGCTCTGAGAGTACGTCGAAGTTAATAGAGTAAGTCCACAAAATTAGTACGGAAACATTACGGAACCCTCAGCGTCAGCGAGACTCAAGACGTCAATTTTATCACTGGAATATATTTTCCATTCACTAATTCTGGTATACAGTATACAAGTTGGCAAATTGCTCACACACTGTGATAACAAAGTATATAATGTATGGTGATTATTACCCGTTTAACTGGTTTTTCTAATGCGAAATATATACTTTTCGCGGCTAATTAAGTTGATACATTTATATTATAATTATATTAAATAACAGTTGACGCGGGGTCGAGGTCAAGTTCAGTAGGGCTCGTCAGGTGTATTAAAATTTATGTCCTTTTGTTAGAAACGCTCAATAAATTTTGCGTAAAATTCCACTCTGAATTATAAACACTTTAACTACCTCCATTTTGGACTACGTAGAACGTAGTAAGTGAGAGTTACAACTGTACAGACTGTAATATATTTTTTTTTAATAAATAGACTAGAGCTTGACAGTAATCTCACTTGATTGTAAATGACGATGCAACCTAAGATGTAGCGCGCTTGCCTAGAAGATACCTATTCACTATTGATTTAAAGGTCCTTAAATTATACTTAGTTAGTTTAAAAAATGGAAGCCAGAATTGAACCCACTGTTGAACCTTTATAAACGTAATTTTTTATTTTTTATTGAAGTGTTAACCTACACTTAAAGGAAATAACCTAATAGATTTATAAATCTATTACTACTAATACTAATTTCGTGGCTGACATGTGGTTCGGCCGTGGTGTAACGGTTAACACATTCGGGCGCGATTCCCAGAGAGAAGTTCGAATCCCGCCGCAAATAAACCTATTAGTTTATAAACATAGTTAGACTCAATCCTATACCTCGAACTTTTTGTATAAAAGAATATCAGCGCTAATCTTGACTCCCCCATCGTATTCGTTGTTCGTAAGTAAGTTTTAATAAAAATAAAACCTTCCTCATTAATGTAATAACATCATCATTACACATGAAACAAAAAACAAATAACGACTCGTAGGGTCAAACACTCTGTATTTGAGCTCTAACAATATGTATGAAGTATGTTATATTCATTACGCGGTACCACGCCTCGTACCTTCCGTAGGTGACTGTGACAGATCATCAATTATCCCCTGCCTCGACTTGACAACTCGTCACATGTGACCGTTTAAACCACACTAAACACGCACCACAACACAATTTTTCTTAACAATTTAGAACCTTACTGCACACGAATAAGAACGATGAACAATTTCATCAGGTACGACGTAAAACGTTGTAAGTGCTAACCTATGATATAATTATTTTTTGTCCACGGTAGGCCGTGAGGTCAACGACTGCTTTTAGCTTTTTTTTGTCACTTAATGATCTGTAATTTTCAATAGTCAGTAAGTACGTTGTAACATGTGTTTTTTTACCCATTAATAAAATGTAATCTTATATTGAATGGGGTATTAAATATAACGATAGATAATAATTATTATTGAAATTAATTGATTGGGACGCGTCATCGCAAGTATTTAATTAATGTGGAGGCAATGATATATTCATCATCATCATCATCATCATGATCAACTTACGGACGTCCACTGCTGGACATAAGTCTCTTGCATGGACCTCCACAGACCTCGGTCTTGCGCCGCCTGAATCCAGCGGCTCCCTGCGACTCGTTTGATGTCGTCGGTCCACCTAGTGGGGGGTCTGCCAACACTGCGCTTCCCGGTGCGGGGTCGCCACTCCAGCACCTTGGGACCCCAACGACCATCACCTCTTCGAACTATGTGCCCCGCCCATTTCCACTTCAGTTTCGCGACTCGCTGAGCTATGTCGGTGACTTTGGTTCTCCTACGGATCTCCGCATTTCTGATTTGATCTCGCAGGGATACTCCGAGCATAATGATATATTGGGGCTATTGAAAAAATAATAGCATATCGGATATACGCTATGTCTCAATCACTCACTATAAAATGTATGAAAACATTTGGGATTGAGTTTCCAAAAAAGATCTTATTTTATTGACGAATCTACCACATATCTACATTTGATGTGGTACACACATAAGAAGAAACATTTATACATAGCTGTTTATGATTTAATTTTATTAAGAATAAAGATTAAAACCGCGTCCATGAAATAACATTTTTTTTTTATTTTTTTTCCTGACAAGTAAGCCCTTGACTGTGATCTCATCTAATGGGAAGTGTCGATGCTGTCTAAAATGGTAGCAAGCTAACTTGGATTGCGTTAATACCCCCTATAAAGCATTTTTTAATTAAACCCTTACCTCTCTGTAGTAAGTAATGCCATTTTTTTCAACACATGAGCGCCCAATAGACGACCGTATGTAGTTTCATTAGTTTACACCGAAGCAAGTGTAAATTAAAAAAAAAAATGTAATTCGCCATTTTGTGATGGCGGCCATCTTGGTAACAGTAGCAATTATTTAAGCAAATCTGATTAAAATAAACACTTTTCTCCAAAGAAATATGAAAAAACTCTCCATATATTTTCTTCCTAAGCATGACAATGCAACAATGTCTCAACACCATATCGTACTACTAGTACTAGAGAACAGGTAGATTCCGGATAGCAACAGGTTGCACTTACACCATTGTCCACTTCGACCCATTGACAACGTAATTACCCTTTTAAGGCCAGAACAGACGATGGACGGAGCGTTAGAAGAAATATAATTTAAGAAACGGATTTGTAGCCTTATTCCGCTCACATAAAAGAATTCCTGCCAATATTATAAACACGAAAGTGTGTTTGTTTGTTGGTTTGTCCTTCAATCACGTAGCAACGGAGCAACGTTATTTTTTACACGGGTATAGTTGAGATCGTAAAGTCGTGGTTACGTTTTATCTCGAAAAAAGGAAGTTTATTTAAATTTTGAAATGCCTACATGGAGTAAGTTGTAGTGTTTGGTAATTTTATCTTTTTAATAGGTTATAATATCCCGGATAAAACCGGATATAAAAAAAATAGTCTCATGGAAGTCTCGGTTTTTTTGATCGATGTTCCAAGAACTAAATAGGCTTTTCTGATTACTGAATATCATACTAGAGGCCAAATAATTTCAAACACTGTACGTGGACTTCTCATCGTCTATCAGGCCCTTAACAAGGATGAAAGTAGTTGGTGGAAAAAAGGCGTAACGTCGCATACCGACACGTAAAAGGACGGGCGGATGTCCTTTCCTATTTGCTTACAATTAATTTACCTTGAAATAGAAATTTCACAGTGGTAATACGTTTGTGGTTGTAGAATTTGACGTATATCACATGTATACAGTGCGACAGAGTCTGACCAACCTATCTGTTTAGGCCGGCCAAATTGGAACTAAGGCCGCAATTTTTAGGGTTCTGTAGTAAATCTACAAAGAACCCTTATAGTTTCGCCAAGTCTGTCCGTCTGTGCATATCTCCGCAGCATAACGCAGAGACTAATGTACTAAAGAGCTGTTTCACTATGATATGCATATTTATTACACAAACAATTACAAAGAGTCGCAGGGAGCCGCTAGATACAGGCGGCGCAAGACCGAGCCCTGTGGAAGTCCATGCAAGATGCCTTTATCCAGCAGTGCACGTCTATCGGTTGATAATGAATAAGTTAGTTATAAAATTAACTTAATTAACTTGTCCCGTTATCATAGGGGTCCGTTTGAACAAATCGAATTCCAGATTCGTCAACTTGGACAAATCTTGTTTGACGTGGTAACAAATTCACATTAACAAGGAATCATTTATGTTCGCGTATTACATGAGAAGTTAATTGAGCATGAGAATGTTCGTTAATGAAGTTATCAAGCGATATATTACTATACAATTGGTTTCGTCGGAAACGTAGACTGAGGGAAAAAATAGACGGACCAGCAATGGTTTTTTGAACCTTTTGATGCAGTGGAACGTGCGGTATAGCTTTGTGGGGGGCTGAATGCACAGAATGCAAACAACTACTTGGTTTACCATTGCACCTGTTTGCATTATGCCTCGTGGCTGTAAACTAGCATATGTACATTTAACAAGCCGACGACATCATCGCCAGGTATCAAGTTAACTCGAACAAGTCGATTCGTAAACAGTTTTGGTTTAACATCACCGACTTGTGACTTACAAGCTTTATGAAAACTTAGTATCAATCGTTTATGTCCCATGTAACTATGCACAACTCCTTTATTCTAGATTGTGAAATGGAATTGCGCTTGTATCTACATATTTTTCAATTAAACACCAAAATCTCGACAATGCGATATGAAAACGCATTATATCACCGGCGTGCGAGTTTTATAACAACCTACACCTCCCAAGCATCAACACCTACAGCTAGTTGTGTGATTAAATTGTAATACATGTATATGTGTTGTTGTAACTAGATATTCTTCCATTTAACCCCAACAACCCCAAAATCACAATAAAACTCTGTATTTTGTGAATATTTTAGCCACTTAGAGATTGTGTAGAGACACTTATTGTGTTGAGACGGTGTGTAAAATAAAATTGGCTTTTACGAAACTGCTTCATCTGTAAGCCTGTTTACTATCTACCTTTTTCCTTGAGTCTGTGTTCGTTAAGTCACCCGGTGGCTGCTTAATGAACGGCTTCCTGTCTTAATCAATCCACGAGACATGTGCTCGCGTCTCGCGCCGGGACGAAAGGGACGGACTAATTGTGCCACTAGCTACCAGCTCATATTGGCAACAAGTTACTCGTCCATTTATTGGTGTAACGCTTTTAATCATACGCTAATTTCATGGCTTGGAACTCGTATATCTATCTAACTATTTATTTATTTTTAATTGAGAGATAAGCTTGCGACGACAGTCAATGATAGTAACTTGAAAGCATTGATGAGGTCTTGAAATCAAGAAAAAAGGCGAAAGTGAATAGGCATCTTCTAGGCAAGCGCACACGATCTTGGGCTGCATCTTGCTTACCATCAAGTGAGATCGCAGTCAAGCGCTAGTCTATATATTTAAACTAGCTTTTGCCTGCGGCTTCGCTCGCGGCTTAAGTTCGATTTTTCAAATGTCTATTTTACCCCCTTAGAGGCTTAATTTTCAAAAATTCTTTCTTAGCGGATGCCTACATCATAATAGCTATCTGTATGCCAAATTTCAGCCCGATCCGTTCAGCAGTTAGAGCTGTGCGTTGATAGATCAGTCAGTCAGTCAGTCAGTCAGTCAGTCAGTCAGTCAATCAATCAGTCAGTCAGTCACCTTTGCCTTTTATATATTTAGAAAAAAAATATGCCTATTCACTTTTGCCTTGAAGATACTCAAACTATACGTCGCAGGAATTATTATTTCTATTGACTTTCTTAGATCTTTATTTACATAATATCTGGAATCTGAAGTGACAATATCTGTTGTAGAACTAATGGCAGCTAGAGCAGTCGTATTTTTGAGTGGTAACCGCGTATCAGCAAATGCAGTGTAGTTTTTTTTATTATTTTATATGAAAACTAGCTTTTGCCCGCGGCTTTGCTCACATTAAGTTCGATTTTTCAAACCCCTATTTTACCCCCAGAGGTTGAATTTTCAAAAATCCTTTCTTAGTGGATGCCTCTACTGAATGATAATAATTGTGGGAAAGCTTTCAAACAAGTCTGAGATCCCATGAGAAGCGGTAGAGTCTAATGAATAGCGACTGCCGGCTGTCTTGTCAGTGGGTTCCTTCCATCTGTCCGTCAAACGGACAGACAGATTATGTCTTCTAAAAAGCTTATTAAGCTTTGTAGAAGTTAGTCTGGAATCTGATTTATAACGCGTCTCGTTGTGAAATCAAATTGGAGTAAGGATCATTATGTTAGTCCTTAATCCATGAATTATTTTTTATTTTTTTATTTCATTGGATGACAAGATAGTACTTGACTGCGGTCTCACCTGATGGTAAGTGACGATGCAGTCTAAGATGGTGGCGAGCTAACTTGAAAGGGTTATGGCAGTGTACATTCAACCCATACCTCTAATCCGTTTCTACATGCCATCGTATTTTCCACATCTTATAAGATATTGAAAATGATCTCTAGATAGGTAGGTTGGTTACTTCCACTTGAACTTGAAGTAGGTTCATTATATTTAAGAATGAGATAATATTAAAGTAAGAGGTGCTCACAATGAATAAAAAAGTATAAGAGACCGAAAATTCAACGCTAACAAGTAAAATACTAACAATTCCACTCACCGCGTTGAACGCAAAAAATTCGATTCCCAGAAACATTAAATCGCTTGAAATATGCTTCCATAATCATACTTACAATCCATTCAAGAAAATTAACAAGGCCATTACTAAAAACGAATCATAATATGGGAATTCATCGACCGAATCTTAACCTAACAAGATTTTGAACTGCCATTTTTCCCGCCGTGATGTAGCAAGGTTGATGACCCGCACCTGTTGCTTATGGTTTTTTTAATACTGTCTGGCACTAGACACACGTCTATTAACCATTTGGTTTTTACATACATATAGCAACACCGCCCCTCTCTCATGGGTGGAGAAGCTATACGTAATAGTGCAATGGTCCTTCTGCCAAATTGTCGGACCATTATTATAGATTGTGAATTGTATTTCTGGCTGACTTTTTCATAGTAGAATCTGCTCTCCGAACTGATTGTAAAGTCACTATACAAATTTACCTGACTTTTCAATCGGTTTCATACAGGTGAAATCCAATGAGAAATTCATCTCCAATTTCAACGCTTGTTTCTATTGTGTGTTTGACCAATTGGTCTAACACACAATAGAAACAAATAATTAATATAAATACGTACATACTACATACTTAAAATGTAACTTAACTAGTGTCAATTTATACTGTAAGTAAACAATAGTTAGATTAGATTTTAGATTAGTAATCTCTTCGATCGGCATTCTGAATCAGTGGTAGATTCACTGAACGATACAAAAGCAGTTTGTAAAATTTTATTTGAATAAAAAAGTATGCCATTCAACTTCATTTTGTACCTATTTAAGATATCCCTCTAACATGAAATAACAGAACTTTTTGGCGAGAGCGGTGTCTTCTCTTAACCGTGTAGGTTTTTTCTCTTCTAACACTTTTTATAACTCTTTAGCTATTGATTTATTACAGAGGCCTCGTAAAATAGTGACCGCGCATTCTTACAACCAACTGTGTGGATCACAATATTGAACCACATCTATTTTGAAATAACGACCGATCCATAGACTCATCGAGTCATTATAGAGAGACTAATAATGCTTTCTTTAAATTTTGTATGATTGATTATCCGCCTTTGTAATGTTTATGGTGCGGTCGACTTTATTGTTATTTAACTGCGATTAATTAATTTATTAATCCCCGTTGGCTGATTCTGTAAAAGCTGCAACAATCATTGCTACAGTCTTATGCTAAGATCGTGCTCCGACTTAGCTCAGACTTAAGATATAATTAAAACGAGACACAAATATGGTCTGACAATAATCTGTCTCGTTTTAACTCTGGTTTGAGTCTGAGCTCAGTGAGAGTGCGGTCTATAACAGCCTCATTGTGGTGATTGGCTGAATTTGTTGCGTTCTTTTTTCAACAATGCAGTTTAGCCAATAGCGAGTGAGTTTCGGCCAATCAGGGCCCCAAGTCTGCTATTTTACATGTCATTGTCATTGATCCGCAATACAATTACAATACAATTATCATTGGTCCAAAATTTCGTAGTCTACTAAATTCACAATGGTCGTTTGATTTCTTATAATTGGATTGTAATTCAATCATACCTCGGTATTGCCATTAGCTTAAAAAGCGTTTGCCGAAATGAGTTTCAAAAAAAACTACATATTAAAAACGTTTATTTAAGCTAGATTCAAAGCTAGATGTGTCAGTGGCAAACCATCGGAAAACAATTGTGACGCCATTGAATTAGTAGACTACCAAAATTGCTAAAAGTAGCAATTGGGATGTCATTGATAGGCAATGTAACTACAATTGCAATAGCAGACTTGGGCCCCGGAGCGATTGTAATCGTTGCATTGTAACAACCATTTTTAGAGAACCGTGCAGCCGATTTAACCGAAACTTTCTTATTCTAACTAGCAGTATCTAACAATTTGATACTCTCTATATTTACTGCTACACACAGTACAGTACAACAACAGTAGTGATTTACTAGCAAGTAGCAATTTTAATTTCAGCACACATACACACGCTCGCACGCACGCACGCACACACGCACACACACAACTAAAACTAGAATATTAAGATTTTTCATTGTAAATTACAGAATTTCAATTGTGGTATGCAATATGTTATTATTAATACTGCTAATTCACTCTCGACTAAGACTTTTACCTTATTGGTGAAATTTAGCCTATGGTATTTAATTAATTACAATTATTTAAACGGGGCTTCGCTCCAGCCATCTTTTAAAAGAAATCCGAAGTGGTGATTTCTATACAAAATTACTAATCTTGATTTTGTTGATTTTTCAGCTGTTCTTTTGGGTATTTCCTATTCTTTTTTTAAACCACCCCTGTTTAAGACGAGCAAAATAAAAAAAATATTTAAATCGGTCAAGCCGTTTTTTCATTTTTAGCCAGACTAACGAGCAGAAATTGACTTTTATAAATATAAACAGTAGTCAGCTACGATGACGCTTTGCAATAAGACTCTTTACCTATCTTATTTAATGTCTCACATTTAAGATTTATTTAAGCTTTGTACAAAACTTTGCTGTAAATTTAAAAAAACCGTGGTAAGCTACAGACAGACTAGACAAAATCTAGATAGACTACCTGCATAAATAAAGCTTAGCATAGTATTATTTTAATTTATTACTTAACTAGCGGACATACATATTGTAAGAAATATTTTATATATGTATTATATTTATGAAAATTTTTAGCAGCATTATTTTACATATACCTAAATACCTACATCATCAATCATGATATCGTTTGTAGGTGTTCGGGGTCAGAGAAATAACTGTCTAGAAATCTTTTAATTAATGCGTCAGAAAACTTAAGCTTCACTTTAAGACTTACCAATAACCCATTACGGGTAAGTAAGTACCTACCGACATTTCTAACACATGCTGCGCTTGCAAATTAGATGATAAAACATTTTTGAAACAAAGAAGTCATTAAAATTTTTGATATTAAGAAGCATTTTATGGTCCGTATAATAAAAAAACCGGCCAAGTGCGAGTTCGGTTTTTAATATTATAGCACAATGTCATTTTTCTTTTTTTAATATCTTAACTAGTCTCGAAAATATAGAGCTTTTAAGTTACCTGTTCGAAAAAGAGAGCGCTATTGCAACATGACGTCACGTTTCAGTAGTGCTCCGTACACTCTCCATATAAAATTTCGTTTTATTTATTATTTATTTATTTACAATAACAACTTCCATACAAGAAAGACAAACAAATTCTATTACACAATACAGTATGGTTGTCAATTACAGGCGTAAAAGAAAGAAAATTAGAAGCTAAACATGCACTACTTTAAATAAAAAATGACAAGAGAAGAAAGACGGCACTAACTAAACATGCATTACTTATATAAAACAAAGACAAAAACTTATAGTATAGACAAAAAGAAGAAGATAAAGAAGAAGAAGAAGAAGAAGAGTTTTAGAAAGAGACGGAAACAGTCACATGCCTAACATTAGTTACTCACCACTGTGTGCTTACTTGTTACAGAGCAATAGAAGTGTGGCTCAAAACTGGGCGGCGGCACAGCGAGATTCTGCACGAGCAGAAGATAAGCGAAGGAATGCTAAGACGACCAGGCGCAACCATCATACTGTGGCTGAAATGTGAACAGGTGAGGTTATCTTCTTTTTTTTTCTTTATCAACCAATAGACGTCTGACAAAGGTATCTTGCATAGTCTACCACATGTCGTGGTCTTGCGCCGCTTGTATCCATCAACGCCCTGCAACTCGTCTTATGTCATCTGGTTAAAAGTGTTCCTCGTGAACGTCTTTATTTAGAATGCCTGTACCAAATTCCATCGAGAACAGTTCAGCGGTTGAACCTTGAAAATGTAAATAAACAATAATTACATAATGATATGTTAACAAACAGACAGATAAGCATTCGCATATAATATAATATCGTATATTGCATGTACAAGTAACTCTGTACATACAAAAAACAACTACAGCTGCCCAATGTATTTCAAGCTAAAGAAATACCAACTTATACCTACCACTGAATAAATAAAAAAGGGACCTTAATAAAATTCTATAATAGTAAAGGCGCATTATAATATTACTATGGTCGTAGGTCATTATACGTTTAAAGATGGCCGCCATTACTTTACGTTGTGTGTAAAAAACGTAAACATTGCATCCACCTGCGCGCGCTGAGATTGGCAGGTGCTACGAAAGTGCATCTGCATACAAAAAACAATAGCAGATGCTCACAACTCAGTCCGAGTTAAACATAGAATCTATCTTGGATCGAAACATGCGTTAATTTACGGAAATACACGATAGTACTTGTTGAATCACTAGAAAAACTTTAATTAATTTTCACTCACCGCACACCGAGTTGGTTCGAAATCGCCATTTTTTCTTCTGCGTCGCTCGGCCAATCAGCGTTGCGTTGACGGTGGCGCCACCGCGCGGTACGCGGACCGAGCGCGAGTTAATTTCTCGCGGATCGACCAATCGGGTCGATCTTTGGCGAATAGTGGCGGGCGGCGGGAGTTTTAAAACCCAACATTTCCCCCCACCGAAATCCGACAGGATTTCACCAGTTACGATACCAATTGAAAATATTGAATAGTTAGTACATAACTGTTAGTAAATATTTGAATACTTTAGTTCTGAGCGTGTGGACTGTATAAATATAAATTATTATATATAGATATAGATAATTATATTGAATATAAGTTGAATATAATATAAGAAATTAATAAAAATAATAATATTGAAGCTAAATTGAAAGAATAATAAACTAAAATACTACTAGGGAACAACATGGCTAAGCTGAATCCTGCTCCAAAGGTAGAGGACTGAGCTTAACTATGGGTCGTGTAAATTCCGAGTTTTTAGTTCGAACACTGGCCACACGAACTATACCATCAGGGCCAGGATAAACTTTGGTGACCCGAGCGAGACTCCATTCCAGAGGTGCAAGGTTATGAGAATTTAACAGAACAAGATCACCTACTTTAATATTAGTCTGAGTTTTATCAAACCACTTTTGACGCTGCTGAAGCAAATGCAAATAATCTTGCTTCCATCTTTTCCAAAATTGTTGGGAAATCTGTTGAACAAGTTGCCAACGATTTAAACGATTGTTTGAAATTTCGGTAACATCATATTCTGGTACAGATAGTAACTCGCGACCTATCAAAAAATGCGCTGGGGTCAACATTTCAAATTCATTAGGATCACTAGATAAGGCACATAATGGCCTTGAATTGAGCACTGCTTCTACACGCGTAAAGACAGTAGTAAGTTCTTCAAACGTTAAAGCTCGTGTGCCAACTGCCCTTTTTAAATGTAATTTAGCCATTTTAATAGCAGCCTCATAGATGCCACCAAAATGGCTTCCTGCTGGAGGATTAAATTTCCATTGAATATTACGCTTAGCAAATTCATTTGATAAATCTTTGAAATTTGACTTCCAAAACTCTGACACTTCAGCGATGTGTCTACTAGCAGACACGAAATTCGTTCCTTGATCTGAGATCACCAAAGAACACAAACCGCGCCGGGCCGTGAAGCGGTCAAAACAATTTAAAAAACTTTCTGTATTCAAGGACGAAACTACTTCTAAATGCACTGCTCGAGTTGCACAGCAAACAAAAAGACACAAATATGCCTTAGAAATACGAGCGTTTTTACGTGTAGACTCTTTGATGTAAAATGGTCCACCCATATCTACGCCGACCGTATGAAAAACATGAATGTCTTGTAATCGATATTTAGGGAGCTCACCCATAACAGGTTGCCTAGTCGATGGTGTAACCCGAAAACAAGCGATACATTTAGTAGTACGCGAGCGTATGGCTCTGCGGGCCGAAATGATCCAGTACTTTTGACTGAGAATACTTTGTAGTGTACGCGGTCCTACATGTAGATGCAATTTATGAAAATGATCAATTAAGACTTTGGTAAAGTTAGACTTCTTAGGAAGAAGTAAAGGATGTTTTTTGTCGAAAGGTAAGTCTGATTGAGACAGCCTACCCCCCACCCTGAGGAAATTATCTGAATCTATAAAAGGATTCAGCTTCCGAAGGGTTGAACTACATTTCTCACCTTTGGACAAGGCAGCAATATCATCTGAGAAATGTTGTTGTTGAACACTTTTGATTATTAAATCATGAGCTTTTCGCATTTCTACAACAGAGAGATCCTTTCGTTTATTAGGCTCAGATTTACAGTTATCTAGAAATAGGTAACAGCGAGCCACTATATTAATTATTTTAGAATAACTAGAAAACTTTTCTGTTAATTCATAAATGAAATTAGACTCAGGAGTTTGAGTCGTTATTAGACTGGGAGCTGGAACAGGTTTGAGTTCTGGTGGAGTCTCATCCCTGAACTCCTCAATTGATTTAATGGGCCAGGTGGACCTGTCACCGTAAAGCCACTGAGGTCCATGCAACCATTCTGGCGTCTCAAGGAGGTTTGATGGCAAAGCACCCCGAGAACACACATCAGCTGGATTGCATTCACCTGAGACGTGATTCCAGCATGAGCTGGGCACCGCGTCATTAATTTTGGCAACACGAGTGGCCACAAAAGTTTTAAGTATGTGACTAGGCGTGTTGAGCCAATTAAGGACCACTGATGAGTCTGTAAACAGAAGCAATTCAGACACTTGCTGTCTGTCTGCCACAATCTTGTATACATAATTAACTAATTTCGATAATAAGTGCGCAGCCATTAGCTCCAGACGTGGAATTGACATTGTCTTTAAAGGAGCGACCTTTGACTTAGCAATCAGCAAACTAACTTTTGCGTCAGTCTTCTCAGTACGTAGATAGACTACAGCAGCATAGCCTTTAGAAGAAGCGTCACAAAATCCTACAACTTGAAGTTGAGTAGGATTTTTAATAATAGCATGTCGATCATGCTTGAAATCAGATAGTAGGTGTAGTTCATTGACATAAGTTTGCCACTGAGCCTCAAGATCAGCAGGCAAGCTCTCGTCCCAACCTAGCTGTAATGACCAAAGCTTCTGCATTAAACACTTAGCATAGAAGATACAGGGGGCTGCAAACCCGAGTGGATCAAATTGACGACCAATTTGAGATAATATAGTTCTCTTTGTCACCACAGGGTTTGGAGGCACTGTTGAAAATGTGAAAGAATCAGAAGCTGGTAACCACTGCAGACCCAGAACCTTGATGGCAAAACTCTTTTCATCATCAAACGCTAGTGGAGTTTCTCTGTGGTCGTCCGGTAGATGCTCGAGAACTGGCAAAGAGTTACTAGACCACTTGCGCAATAGAAACCCACCAAGCCTCAAGAGTGCAATTAAGTCACCCTGAAGCTGAATAGCTTCTTCAACGGTATCTACAGACCACAAAAAGTCATCCATAAAGAATGCTGTTTTGAGTATTTCGGCTGCTTGGGGATATGTTTCAACTTCATCATCCGCTAAAGTGTGCAGAACTTTAATAGCTAAATACGGGCTACTGGCAACACCATATGTGACTGTGTTGAGTTCAAAAACTTGAATAGGTTGATCAAGAGAAGAACGCCATAGAATACGTTGATACGGCCGTTGATCTTTCTCTATTTCTATCTGTCTGTACATTTTACAAATGTCAGCAGACAAGCAAATTTCTTTAAGTCTGAAATTTATAATCAGCTGATTGAGGTCAGCTTGAAGTTTAGGACCTGGCAAAACAATCGAATTGAGAGAATTAGAATTTGAGGTCCGACAAGATGCATCGAAAACCACTCGATGAGCTGTGGTCGTACTTGAAGGCTTGACAATACAAAAATGCGGGATGATATATTTCGAATCCACATCTTGTACTGAACCTAGACAAGTCATGTGTCCGAGCGACTCATATTCGCGCATAAATTTATGGTATTCAGCTTTGAGATCCTTTTCGCGCTCGAGTCTCGACTCCAAATTGATAAGCCGGCGAGTAGCAATTTGACGCGAGTCGCCAAGCTGAGAGCCCGGTCGCATGGGGTACTTGACTATATACCTACCGCTACTGTCACGTCTATGTTCTTGAGCGAACAGCTGTTCCGCTAAGACATCATCGGGATCTTGAGGTATCTCAATGGGTATATTTTCAATGTCCCAAAAGGAATTCATTATTTGATCTAAGCTAGATGAAATACCACAAAATGCACTAAGAGTGCTTTGCTGATTAGGAGGTTGAACGAAAGAGGGTGCAGACTGATTCGAATGTTGAGATAGCACAGTCTGGCCCGCTATGACGTACCCGAAAATCGAGCGCAAAGCAACTGGCATACCACTTTCTTGTGGTAGAATTCTTTCACCGTCGTATATATAGGGGAATAAATCACCCGCTATTAAAATGTCGATAGGACCCGGTTTATAGAAAGAGGGATCGGCTAGACAAAGATTTTTGAAATTCTTAATAACCTTATCAGATAAAGGCATGGTAGGCATAGCACCAGTTATCTTCGAAACGATGACTGTGTCAGTCGACAAGATAGGACCGACTTGATTTGTGGGCTTGACTGTACACGTGGCTAACCCGAAATCTTGAACCGCATTGCCACCTAACCCTAGTGGTTGAAAGTGACATTTACGTCGAGCTAAGCCTAACCGGGAGGCTAATTCTTGAGTAATGTAGCCAGTCATAGCCCCACTGTCAATTAGACAACGTACGGAGTGGTACTTGCCCCAACGATCTGCAACGTGAATAATAGCTGTACCAAGCAAAACAGTCAAAGACGCTGAACACGTTAACGCAACAGTACTGTTCGCAGCATCCTTATCTGATGCAGGGTGCAAAGTCACGTGATGCATTTGTTTACAGATAATACACCTGATAGTCGAGCTGCAGCTAGAATTTTTTTCATGCGAACGGAGACAATTTACGCACAACTGCAACTTCTTAATTGCATCTAAACGTTGAGCTGGTGAGAGCTCAAAATATTCTGGACACCGATAAATAGAATGCAATTTTTTACAATACAAACAGTCCCTTGATTTAGACTGTGTGTGGTCACCCTTAGTTGTACTAGTACTTGAAACTTCGGATGAAAGTGTAGGCTTCGTCACTTTTAATTTATTGAAATTATTATTTTGTTTTTGAAAAATATTTGACGATTGACTAACTTTCTTTGGACCCTGTTTATCCACAGAAACCGGTTTTGATTTAATTTGAGATTCAGACCTCTCAATTACTCGTATATGATTTTCGAGAAAAGAAATTAATTCATTAAAAGTTGGTACTATATTCTGTGATATTGATTGTTCAAACTCCCGACGAGTACAAGGGTCAAGGTTTCGAATCCCGATATAAAACAAAATAAATTGTGCTAAGTCGCTTATATTTAATAACTGAAGCGCTTTAACACTTTCTTGAAATGTTTGTAAAAATATATTTAGGCCGGCCGCAGACTCACTTTGCAAAGGTTTAAAGTTAAATAATTTTTCTAAATAATTAGTAGCTAATGCCCGTTTATTCTCGTACCGCTTATACAACGCGCTCCATACAATAGCATAATTTTCAGAAGTGACAGGCATCGACTTCACGATAGTTAAGGCTGGACCACTCACCGATGACAACAAATAATAAAATTTCTCGATATCAGTCAAATCGCTATTGTTTCCTATCAAGGTGGTAAACGTATCGCGAAACGTAGGCCAATTTTCTAACTCGCTATTAAAATGGAAAATTTCTAACTTAGGTAACTTTGCTTTCGAGCATGCAGATTTCGATTTCACAGGTTGACTCTGAATGTCACTATTTGATATATTTAAAGATGACGCAATCGCTTTGATCGAGTAAAACAAAGTGTCAAAGTTTTGAAATTCACTATATGTAGGTATATACTCGGGATCAAATTTTTTATTCAAAGTATAAATTTCATGAACCGCCTCTTCAAACAATGCTTTCCATGTTTCAACATCTTTATACTTTGAAATAAACAATTCTTTCGACTCGGGATTAACATTCACTTCTTTTGCTAACTCATGCAAGGAATTTATACGCATAAAATATAATTCCTTGGTAATAACATGCGGTTGTAACAACCTAAATAAATCTTGTTCCGTTTTAGGATTCTTAGACATATTGAAAAATGATTAATTACTAATTAACTTTGCAATGCAAAATAACAATTACAGCTAACACCAATGGAAAATGGCGTCGTCACCGGCGCCCTTTTGTTTGAAACTCTCAACGTTATGAAATAGGTATCTTACGTTTCGAACTTGAAAACTTGAATATCTTCGTGATTATTGAATAATATGTTGAAATAATTGTTACACGGTTAGTTTTATTGAATAAATACTTGAAATTAATGTGTAACACGTGTGTACAGTGAGTAGATATAAAGGTAAAATACACTTTGAAATTACGTAAATTGAAGTAAATTGAAAATATACGTGAAATACAAAGTAAATATGATAATTATTGATATCGTACCTGGATAATCCGTGATCGAATGGACCAAAAATATGTTGAATCACTAGAAAAACTTTAATTAATTTTCACTCACCGCACACCGAGTTGGTTCGAAATCGCCATTTTTTCTTCTGCGTCGCTCGGCCAATCAGCGTTGCGTTGACGGTGGCGCCACCGCGCGTTACGCGGACCGAGCGCGAGTTAATTTCTCGCGGATCGACCAATCGGGTCGATCTTTGGCGAATAGTGGCGGGCGGCGGGAGTTTTAAAACCCAACAGTACTAAAAGAAAAAGGAAAATTTTGCTGTAATCCGCAAAAAAAAAATCTGTATGGCAACGCGCCGCCCGCGCTTTACACCGTCTTTTCTCCAGAATAGAAGAGACACAAGAAAAACACAACAACAACACGTAGCATCAAACAATGCAATTGTGCATTTTGGAGTCAAAATCTCCTGATAATGCTCCGGTGTCGGAGCGAAACGTGTATCGAGTGTGTTTTGATAAAGTTTGTGTGGCGCTACGTGTTGATATTGAATGAATTCTGAATTCAAAATTTCTATTCTGGAGAAACGACGTTGTAGAAGAAACCAAGGACAACAAAACATCAACACGAGCCACACAAACTTTTTCAAAACACACTCGACACGTTTCGCTCCGACACCGGAGCATCATCAGGAGATTTTGACTCCAAAATGCACAATTTGCATTTGACGCTACGTGTTGGTGTTGTTTTGTTTCTGTGTCTCTTCTATTGTGGAGAACGACGGTGTACGAGCGGCACGTGTTGCCATACAGATGGCGTTGGCGGAATACAGCAAAATATTACTTTTTCTTTTAGTATTACCATCATATTATCTATCTGTAGAACAGCACTCTATCTACTCTATATCGATTTTGGATAGAGTTAAAGAAAGAACAGTCGAATATGCATGCGCAAGATGGCCTTCGTCATAGTTTATCTTGGCTGAGCGAGGATTTGTGAGCGATGAATGAAACTTGACAACTGAATTCTTCTTTGAACACAAAATTATAATCTTCCAATCAAACAAATCAAAGTCAATCACAACATGATAATTCCTTCGCTATTTGAATAATCCAATTTGAGAGAATTTCCTCAGATCAGAATATTAAAACAGCGATTCGTCGTAGTTACCAAAAACTTGTTTTTTTTTTTTTTTTATAAGATGGCTCCCTCGTTAGTCGCTACCATCTACGCGACGCTCCACTAGAGGGCCTGCCGGTGCCACTCTTGATAAAGTGCACTGTCAAATAGGTTACATATTCTTTTTACAGAATTTTACACTACTACATCTAAATATATAAAAGGCAAAGGTGACTGACTGACTGATCTATCAACGCACAGCTCAAACCGCTGGACGGATCGGGCTGAAAGACATACAGATAGCTATTATGATGTATGCATGCGCTAAGAAAGGATTTTTGAAAATTCAGCCCCTAAGGGGATAAAATAGGGGTTGGAAGAATCGAACTTAACGAGAGCAAAGCCGCGGGATAATGCTAGTTAATAAATATAAGCCTACGAAAATGCTAAGGAATTCTTTTTCTAGGGTGAAAGGTCTCTGTCCTACCTCTAGGACATTCACACCACGTAATAAATGTTCATGCATTCGAACAATTTATATCAGCAGCTGCAACTGTATGGAACCGCAAATGGTATTAGGTGGAAATACTTTTATGTGTTATTATACAATTACTATGTGATGTGCTGAATTATAAGACTTTAATTAGTAGTAGTAAGTAGTAGTAGAAAACTTTATTGTAACAAAACACATAAAAAGAAACATAATATAGAGACAAAATAGAAGAAAAGAAGTGCATAGGCGACCTTATCTCAAGTGAACTCACAGGCAGCCTGCACGTATGCATAAAGTAATACACATAAAAGGATAGTTCTTGATGTTTGTTAATTTGTCCTTTAATCACGCAGCAACGCAGCAAAAGTGTAAATCTAAGTGATTATAATACCTAGTTATATAGGAAACTAATAACACTACTAAAAATATTATGTGATTGTTGAGAAAGAATCAAGACCTTCAGCAATGAGAAATAGATAAATAATGCACGTTGCAAAAAAGAAACAGTTTAAAGAAATTAAATCAACGGATGGAATTTTTTGCTCAACATTTTCAACTCGGTAGGTCCAACGTATAAAAAACAATCTAGAATTCTAGAGTATTAAAAAGATATAATTGTCTTTACCACCTGATACATGCTTGCCCTTTATGCCCCATAAACTTAGCAGATAAAAACGCAATTTAATGTGTTTGATCTATACCGCCATTTAAAATTAACTATTTGTAAGGCGCTTCCTGTCCTACCGCAACGTAATTAACAAGCGCGCACCACGCGACCTTATTCCGCGAATGAGCAAAAATTAAAATATGTACAACCTTAAGAAGGCACCTGGATCCTGTAATTAAGGATTCACTCAAACGTACGACCTAGGCACACCAATATGTTGTTTACTTACTTGGTGTACAATCTATATCATCTATACTATAATTACTATACTTATAATAAATTGTAACGGGATAAATTCTGTACATTTGAATATTTAAATTGGAGCATGATGATATAAATTGTGTACTGTTAGAAATATTGTGTCCAATCTTGGTGAAGATTTACTAAATATTATCGGAGATTGAGGACATAACTTCTCGTGTAATGCAAAAGGATTTTAAACACGCAGCAACGGATCAACGTGATTTTTCCATGGGTAAAGTTGAGAATCAGAGTCAATCTCTATATGAATCTCTATAAAAATTCATATAGAGATTACGACTTTAAGAGTAAACGTGTAGACAAAATTTTCTCATGGTGCTCATGTTAGTCCTGCTGGAGCCCAATTCAGATAGCTATCAACCACCAGAATGGCTTACTGTTTTCATTAAAACAGATTGCCGCGTCGCAGATTTGATTAAAAAAAAATACAAGTACAAGAAGTACAATACAACAATAATAATAATATAATAAAAATACAAGTACAATAAGTGAGTTAAACACTTAAATAAAAAAATGCAGTGAAGTGAAAAGTCGCAACTTTTTAATCGCAACTCTGTACCCATCCTTAAAATAATACAGTGCATGTAACTCTCATATCTCCACTGCCGACACCTTGGTCGCCTCACGTTACTTTTACAGCTTTTATTAAGGGCTAGTTGTGATGCCTACGACATCGTCCACGTTCCAACCGAGAAGAACCAGCAAGAATCTCGGCGGTTGCTCTTTTAAAAAAAAAAATTGTGTACCTACTTAATAACAATATCGTGTTGTTGGTAAATGGTAACAATATCAATTCGGTCTTCGGGATGTAAATTATCTTGTTCATCAATCACCTATACAGAAGATCACGTCAATCGGATGCTCCTTTCCTGCGTGATTGAAGGTCAAATCAACAAGCAAACAAACACACACACTTTCACATTTATAGTATTATAGTATTCTATCGATTAGTTATCATAACGTATTCCTGTTAAGGCGTAGCGACCTTACAGGTGGCGATTCAGTAGATGTTCTAATTAAAGTTTATACGGAGCTTTCGATCCTTATTTTATTTATTGTCTGAATACATTAACTCGTCGTTACAGCCCGTCAATAAAAGTTCAATTATTACATTTGGAGTCAAATCGTAACCGAAAAATGTTAACTGGAACCTGCCTATCTCTAAATTGTTTCTGGTCTGGTCTGGTGGGAGGCTTTGGCCGTGGCTAGTTACCACCCCACCGTCAAAGACGTGCCACCAAGCGATTTAGCGTTCCGGCACGATGGCGTGTAGAAACCGATTAGGGGTATGGGTTGAAATTACACTGCTTTACCCCTTCCAAGTTAGCCCGCTACCATCTTAGACTGCATCGTCACTTACCATCAGGTGAGATCGCAGTCAAGGGCTATCTTGCCATCGAATAAAAATAAAAATAAATGTACAATTTCGTGCCGGACTATTAAAATAAAAATAAAAAATGTCCATTTAAGGTTACGCTAGTTTCATGAGTTATTTGTTTTACTTTTATTATTCCTGAATAAAAAAAAAACGGTATTTAATTTAGGTTTTAAGGAAGGAGGAACTTTGGCTATTAGAAGTAAATTATTTTGGTGATCTCTTCGGTTACGAAAGTTATGAACCTGGATTAAAATATTCTTGATTAATAACCGGTTACGAAAATACGAAGTATTTTTCTTATTTCAAACAAAAATACCTACTTAATGCTCAGTAGCCTAAGCACGAACATTTTACCTTTCGAATAGTAAAGGTTAAGTTAACGCTAGCAAGAAATCTATACTAATAAATAAAGCTGAAGAGTTTGTTTGTTTGAACGCGCTAATCTCAGGAACTACTGGTTCGAATTGAAAAATTCTTTTTGTGTTGGACAGTCCATTTATCGAGGAAGGCTTTAGGCTACATAACATCACGCTGCAACCAATAGGAGCGAAGCATCAGTGAAAAATGTTGCAGAAACGGGGAAAATTATCCATATTTAAAATATATTCTTTTAAAAACTTCTTAATCGTGATCATAATAACAGAAATTGAGGCGGACGAAGTCGCGCGCAACAGCTAGTTTTATATGAAAATGACAGGAGCGCTCATGTCATACATTGGCGTTATCTTCACCTTTACTATTCGAAAGTTAAAATGTTCGTGCTTAGGCTGTTTTGATTGTACATACGTATCAAATAGTTTAGTGTTACTGCGACCTCTTGAAGAACGAGCGGCCATTGTATAAGATTACTCTATCAAGATTAAATCTAAACGGTTTAGGTTGTAAATGCCTCGTTAAGTCTAAAAAAGTGAGGCAGACATGTCACTCACTAAGTTACATTTTAATAATTTTTGTTAGGGTTCCGTAGTAAAAGATCAGGGAACTTTTATAGTTTCGCCAAGGCCGTCCAGCTTTCCGCGGTATACTCGGAAATACTCGGAGACTATTGGTACTAAGAAGCTGTAATTTAGCATCGTTACAGAAATTAATCATGCGTACAAAATCTAAATATATAAAGGGAAAACCCCCCTAAAAGGTCCCTACCTAAATATCATCGAAACTGAAAAATGACGATTTTTTAAGAAACGTAACAAATATTTATCTAAATATATAAAAGGCAAGAGTGACTGACTGACTGACTGACTGATCTATCAACGCACAGCTCTAACCGCTTGACGGATCGGGCTGAAAGGCATACGGATAGCTATTATGACGAAGGCATCCGCTAAGGAAGGATTTTTGAAAATTAAATCCCTAAGGGAGTAAAATAAGGGTTTGGAAAATCGAATTTAACGTGAGCGAAGCCGCGGGAAAAAGCTAGTTTTATGATAAAAACGACATAATAATACTCCCTTCTAAGTACGTAGGTATATTATAACGGTCAACTACAGAACCCTGCATTGCGAGTGGCCCGACACACACTTGACCATTGATTTTTCTTTCTTGAAAAGCACCTGTCGGACCAACGATCGCAACATCCGATTACACTGTAATTATTCTAATACAGCTTAATGGCAATTAATTAGGGAAAAATGGTTTTTGTCTGAGCATTCCGCACCCTTAGCAGGTGCCAATTTTTAGTCTAAGTCTAAGTCTACGTAAATTAGTTACACGTCTATTACTGGTAATTATTTATTAAATAAACAATTAAAATAGTGAGTTTAGTTTAAAAGTAGTATCTTTTTCGAGAAAACGTTTGTGCAGCGATGAGCGAGTTTGTTTTTTTAAGCAACTTCACTTAAGACAACATTGCCAGCTGCTAAGTAATAAAGTGCGCTATACACGACGCAACAGATAGCAGAAATGAAAATTCAGGGATGATTAAAGTAATTTAGTAAATCGGTCGGACCCTTGTCGGTGGCACGCGAGTGTGCGCCACCTGTTGTGTGCACCCTACGCTTAAGCCTTTATACAGCATGTTTCATTTTTACCTGATGTATGTAGTCGTACGTGTCTATTTAGGTACGTTTCACCATAGCGCCTAAGCAACTGATCCGATTTTTATGAATGTTATTATGATCTGGGTTACATAGGCCAGATTACTTTTTTTTTTAACTTTTTTCTTGTTATTATACCCTTTATATTAATACTGATACTCAAGAACATTACCAGCTGGCAAACTAATACCAGAAAACCGCCAGGCATCGTATGCATCTGCATCGTACGTAGTTCCTCGTTCTTTTAATACGCATCGTCACAATGTGGTATGCCCTTTCTTTCCTGGCTTTCGTTTTTCCAACTATAACCTTTAAATCAAGAATAGCTAAAAGCTAATTAGATTTGCCTAGAGGCAAGCGTGATCGCAAGTCAAAGTAAATTAAATTAAAATATTATTTTTTTTGAAAAATATTTTCGTTGCATTTTTTGTAACAACATAATTAAGACGTTCACTGACCTTTGGCGGGTCACTACACGCCACAAATGAAAACCGCTAAGAAATATGTAATTAAAAAAAAGCATGTTTAAATAGTACTTATTTCTTTCAAATGCACTCTAAGTGTAAGTGCAGCTTTTAATAAAAGTCAGTCGAAGATAATGCAATGGCTTGGCTTTGAACCAATGACCTTTCGAACTTCATAGCCGTCCCTTGACCTTTCAATTTAAACTTTTTGAAAAACTTTGATGCTAGGTTTCGGTACAATGAAAGATTTAATTAGATGGACACGACTCGTAAAAAAGGTTTTCGCTAATTTAAAAGGTTATGAAATGAAATGAAAATATTCTTTATTGTATACCAAAGAATAAAAACTTGCATAACTAATACACAAGTAATCAACACAGAGTTCAATAGGCGGTTATGATTTAAATAAAAAAATATTAAATCTAAACGAATTACGATAGCATTTTTCTTGTTTGTAAGTGTCAAAGGTATTGCTTAGGTTAATCATTGATTAATATAATTATTGCAATTGACTAGCTTTTCAATATAAAGGACAATTAAATGTATCTAGTCATAATAGCCTAGTTAATTGTGATAGTAATAGTACTCATAGCATGATTGCGTTGCGCATTTAACCACCCGGTGTCAAGTTCGATTTATGAAACCAATTAAAACTGTAATTGGCGGTACGAGAGTGGTCTTTTATCGAGCAACCTGTATATGACTGCACCTGTCGGGAATTTTTTGCCTTTTTGTTTCGCTTCTACGAGTATACCTTTAACCCAACATGGCGGTAATAGCCCGATATGCATTGCGGCAGGTCATACGAACGTAGAACCTTTTTTAGGGTTCCAACGGGACCTTACCTTACTGCTAAGCCTCCGCTGTCTGTCCTTCTGTCTGTAAACGGGCTGTATATCATGAACCATAATAGGCAGACACTTGAAGTTTTCACAGAGTTTGTAAATCTATGGCCGATATAACAACGAATAAAAAAAAAAATAATAATGGGGGTCCCCACAAGAAACGTGATTTTTTCGGCGTTTTTCGCTCGACCTTAACAATCGCCATTATGATGGTACGGAACCCTTCGTGTGCGAGTCCAACTTACAATTTGCCGGTTTTTTCTTGTGTTTAATGTTGGTGTGGAATTCGAAAACGGTTGACTTGTTGCCTTACGACGGTTTTCTATCAACTGGACCTTTTTGCGGTATGACATTGACATAACCTTATATCCTTCTCTTCTTCTTCTTTAGCAACCGATAGATGTCCACCGCTGGACAAAAGTCTCTTCCATAGATTCTACTGTCTCGGTCTTGCGCCATTTGTATCCAGCGGCTTCCTGCAACTTGGAAGGCGTTGAAAATCAGTCTGACATAAACATAAAACTAACAGAATAATCTGATAAAAAGTTTGTAAAAAATATAGAAAGTACCAGGCAAGCATAGATGATGCATAGCTACACGGCTGTGAACAATGAAGGTATTCTCAGGCAATTTTATAAATTCCCTGTCTACGAGCTTGCCGTGTCTTTTTAACTGTTTGTTTAGTTTGATAAATTACGCGTCAAGGCCCAAGGGTATAACTAATTAGGTGGGTCATGTCTACACCGGTAACTCTGCAGGCTACTTAGGGAACTAATGTGACAGACGAACGCTTTTGTTTAACGCTTCTGAAACGAACTGCTAAAGTGTGGAACGCACTTCCGGTTTCTGTGTTTCCAGCCACGTATAATTTGACTACCTTCAAGACAAAAGTGAATAGGCATTGTCCAGGCAAACGCACTCCAACTTAGACGTCAGGTCAGGACTTTCCATCACTGATTGTTGTCAAACTCAAGCGAAAGCCTACGTTTAAGGAATAATCCTTTTTCTGCAGAAGACTACAACTTTTTAAGGTTGGATAAATAATATTGACTTTGTGTTAGTCTGACTCTATCAAAAGGTTGCATGTTTAATATCAAGCTGGTGTCACCACTGCTTTAGCCTCGTCCTGCCCAGGCACTTAGTTCTTAAATATATTTTGTGATTTAAAAAGAACAATGGGCAGGACGAGGTTATGGTTAATTTTTGACGACCTCCTTGGTACAGTGGCCATATTATCTAAATATATAAAAGGCAAAGGTGACTGACTGACTGACTGACTGACTGACTGATCTATCAACGCACAGCTTAAACCACTGGATGGATCAGGCTGAAATTTTGCATGTAGATTTATAACGTAGGTGTCCGCTAAGAAAGGATTTTTGAAAATTCAACCCCTAAAGGGATAAAATAGGGGTTGGAATAATCGAACTTAACGTGAGCGAAGCCGCGGGGTAAAGCTAGTGGATGATAAGATTACACTTTATGGACTCCATAAAGTGGAACCTTATAATACCATAGCGCTCACCACTGCGCCAGGTCTCGGGTTCGATTCCAGGCAGGGGCAATTTAGGATTTTATACTCGTAATCTCTGAATTGTCTCTGGCCTGTTTGGAGGCTTTTTCAGTGTAATAGAAGTGCTAACCACTAGAGTCTAGACCAACGAGGCAGTTATATAAGTATTATTATCGCGTACATAGGTGATATCGAGGTCAATGAGCTTGATCGCATTAACGAATTGTTCTATTAAGTCGATAACCATGTTCGCTTTTTTATTTATTCATTAACTTTATCTAATTTGGACTGATACAACGACCGAAAAGTTTTTTTGCACTTTTCTAAATCTCTCTCTATGTAGTCATGTGTGTCATCTAGATCTCTCAAATTGTCTAACTGGTATGCCTTTTATTCTTTTTAGAAGCGATTTCACCACGCACAATACGTCTTATCCGAGCACTATCCAAGCGTTGATATTTTGACAGATTTTCATTAAAAAAACTGTCACGTTCAGCTTAGGACCTGGAAAGTCCTATAGGCTATTCTTTAGCCCGGAAAAATAATTGGTTCCCGCATGAATTTCGACCGAATTCCAAAAAAGAAGCAGGCTCTTAATTCGTCAGAATCTTTTCTTTTTTTTTTAATTTTTTATATATGTTCCTCGATTACTCGAAGACGCAAGGACCGATTTGGAAAATTCTTTTTTTTTTGAAAGGGTATTTTAGTAAAGGCTTCCCAGGTAGTCCCATTGTCATCAGGTCGGGATCTGATGATGGGCTCCTGGAGAAATTGAGGGAACTCTTCTAATTTTATGGGCACATTTTATTTTTAGTTTAGCAGCACTACAAAGTAGGTACTCTGTAGTACTACTAAACTCCAAGGGACGAAGTCGCGGGCAAAAACTAGTATTTTAATAATATTTTTAAAAATATGAATTAGCCACGCTGAAAATGACTAATATTCCCCTCCATTGGGAGTGGATACGACAACAGTGCAATGGGTAGGGATTGAAAGATCGATTTTTCAGTTTTCCGTCCGCACCATTAACTGTTAAAGTATTGATGCTCATAAGCGAAGGCGATAAGTAAATAATTAGATTGTATAAAGAGCCGCTTGATAGTCAAAATTCGTTCTCATTGTAGCAACAGCTCGATGAGTAATTGTAATTACTTTGATACTGGACGCCCACTGCGGCATTCTCGCTAACGGTTCGCCTTTCTCCTTTAATCTTCATTTAGAGATATGCATACTTAGTTTTTAGATCCTAAAATACCGCGCACCGATCCACCTTTCAAAAGCTAATTTCTATTTGTCAAATGTTTTTTTTATAAGTATAAATATATCACGAGGTACTTTGTACCGTTAGATGGTCCGAGGTGTAAGAGGTAGCGGAAAAATTGTTGTCTCTCAAGTTACGGGCGATATTTTTTCATTTCTTCTCTTCTTTCTCACTTCTTTGCGAGAAGTTTTGTTCTCTTCAACAGACTATAGATTTGTTCTGAGACAAGAGGATTGTATAGAAAAAGTTTTAGATTTTTACGATTGTCCAATATTGACTTAGAGAGGTCGGGAGAAAGTGGAGAGGAGTGGTCCATCTACAGATGCTGATGATGATGTAGCGGTCCATTTATTTTATTTAAAGATTTTATTTATTAGGTATTTTTGTACAAAAATACTTACTTATTAAAAATATAACATCAGATGAAGTTGAAGCTTATATGTATAATAGAAAATTCTCCCAACTTCTATCGTAAGTGAAGTAAAGTGAAATTATCAAGTGACATGAACATCACTACAGTGTGAAGATTCTCTACTATTATCACTTAAAAGGATAAAAGTTATAAAAAAATTTTTACTTCTAAAAAGACTTTGTAAATAATGAATTGCATCAACACAAAATTCGTTTTACAAAACCGACTTCAAACTACAACGTATATCAATTGTGCCTATAAAATTTGATGAGTTCCCTCGATTTCTCCAGGATCCCATCATCAGATCTTGACCTGAAGACAATGGGACCACCTGGGAAGTATACCCTTTCAAACAAAAAAAGAATTTTTCAAACCAGTCCAGGCATCATCGAGTAATCAGGGAACATACATAAAAAAAATCCGACTAATTGAAAACTTCCTCTTTAATTGGAAGTCAGTTAAAATACATAAATAAATATATGGGATTCGCTGTTATCTATGCCTTAATCCTTACACTTAGCCACTGCATCGCTCCTTGCTTTACCTCGGCGCCCAAATTGAATGACACCATTTGCATAACCATTAAGGAGCTTTCATTTGTTTACTTTTGAATCACCCGCCGCGGCCAAAGGACCCCCATGCATTTGAATATTGATGTTTTGACACGTGACCTATAAGGCAACATATTTTTGGACCAAGCATTTTGTTTGTTTTTTCAATTAGCACTGCTTTCGACGGTTTTCTTGAAATCATATATATGGTCCATAAACCTATGATATTCTACTAGGGATGAGTTATATACTCACAAAACATGCGAAAAAATTGTTCCGAAAGACGAAGAGTATAATAGAGTAATTCATTGTTGACAAATTACGACAAATATCTGCCATTACGCGCTTCATTTACCGTACGCTTGTATTGTAACATATCCACCTCTTTTTATACATATACTATATCATAGCCATAAACCCATATAATATAGGTAAGTGCAAAATAACTATAAGAAAAATTATATAAATGTGCACGAAAGGACACAAATATAGCCTTCATCCTGGATATTGTTATAGACTACTATTTATCTCTGAAAATTGAAGAGATTCACCGCCATATCTTTGATTTTATTTTACTAATATTATATGTAAATGCGAAAGGGTAATATTATATGTAAATATTATATGTAAATGCGAAATGTCCTTCAATCACGGTGAAACAGAGTTACGGATCGACGTAATTTTGGTATGGGTATAGTTGAAGACCTGGAGAGTGACATAGGCTGCTTTTTATCCTGAAAAATCAAAGAGTTCCCGCGGGATTTGTAAAGTTTTTATAATAGCTACAAAAAAATTCTGGCACAAAACCTGTTCGATGACAGATCTTGTAGAACTGACAGGTGAGTAAACTACTCATGTACTACTATATGTTATAATATTTCTTTATCAGCTATTTCACAAGAAAAGTAGTTACACCGCTGAATGTGTGTAAAAATAGTCTTTACCTACATTCTTTAACCTGAATAACTTCTGTTAGGAGTGCTTGCGACAGATCTTATGACGAGCTCTCTGGGCATCTCTGGGCCAATGTGCTATGAGCATCGAAATATAACTCTTAGAAGCGCTATAGTAGACGCGGTGATAAGCCATTTTCGGCAAGCCTTTAAATATCGACTATGCAGTATCGTTGCATTAGTACGACGAGCTTGCAGAAAATTATTAAAAATTTCTGCTCGCTCGCGTGGATTTAGTTTTTAAAATCCCGCGGGAACTCTTTGATTTTCCGGGATAAAAAGTAGCTTATGTTCTCTCCTGGTCCTCAATTATACCCATGCAAAAAACCTCGTCGATCCGTTGCTTTGTTGTGGCGTGTTTGAATGACAAACGAACAAACTAACAAGCAAACACACTTTCGCATTCATAATATTAGTAAGGATAGTAAGGATAAGGTACTGTGCTGTAAAAGGGTGTCAAAATTCATCAGAATAACCATCAAAAACGTAATTATCAGTACCAGTACAGAAAATAATTACATGCCAGTAGCACTCACATATTCATGGGTTGTTTTGAGCCCATATTTGTAGCGGCACTTAGTTAAAAACTGCTGTTCTAAACGTTATAGTTCGATGGATTTGAGTTTCTTTTCTTTTTTGCCCGACTCTGGCAAAGTCAAAATGAGGGGCCAAGGGATTTGTAGCTAAATTCATTACTGTTGGAAACAAACAGGGCCTCTTATAGCAGAACATTCAAAAGCTAAATTGCTAAATTATACCTCAGTTTTTGCGTCACTAGTTTAAATCATTAATCGATTTTATCGATCAATTAACCTTTTTTACGGTATCGAGTGAAAATCACGCAAATAATCGAATTCAATTAATAAATCGTGTAAAAAATGAAATACATCTTCGTTATGTCGTCATCATATTTGGCCGGTGTCCTTCGGTTTAAAACAATAATTTGAGTGGGATTTGCCATCTGACATTCTGAGTTGTACGCCAACCTATATTTCTTTAAATGGTTGTCGTTACTTACAAAACTAGGTAGTTTAGGTTAAGCTTAAGTTACGGCGTACATTATCGATATTTATAGTTCATCGATATTTATCCGTGGACCGATTAAGACTGCGCAGAATGCTAAAAAAATTCAGATTTCACCCTGCGATCGTGACTAAGTGATGCCCGAAACCTAGTGCGAAATACGAGAAATGTTAGCGTATTGCGCGGAATAGGAGTGTTATAAGCGCCAAATAAGTACATCACGTATTCGAGACGTTGAGACTTTGGTTTTCAGTCTTTAAAATGACGCAGGAATTCATGTTCCTGGGATGAAAAGTAGCCTCTGTCACTCTTCAGACTCCAGAGTCTTCACCTCCAGATCTTCGACTACATAATACGTATATAATACCCGACTACATAAAATACTACACTACTCTACTACATAAAATAATAAATACTCTCGACTACATAAAATAATAAAAAATCACATCGGATATACACTCTACGGATGTAGAGCTCTATTGCATCGTGGTTGATGCACTTTCGCATTTACGATATAAGTAAAATAAGACAAAAGATATGACGGCGCTCTTAGTTGAAAGGTAATTTTTCATCGATTGGCTAGGGTTATAGCTATACGTACAATCCATTCTCGTACTTGGCACGTACTATTTATTTTATAGTCATTTTTTATAGAGCTCGCCGCTCACGTTGTGCGAAAAACCACCGTGACAAAAAGCCATTCAGATGTGCGCGTCAGGCCTAACCGACGCCGTGCGGAGTCAAGGGCGGTCAGCGAGCAGCTGGCTTCCTTCTGAATTTTAATTCCCGCCGAATCTATGTTGCAGTCAAATCGAGAAACTCTGGTATTCCTAGATCTGCCTGGTAGTCACCTCGACCGCGGGCGTTTATACGTCCAGTGCTTGACATAAGTACCTACCTATCCAGCAAGGATCTAATATGACACCTGCGATTTACCGATACCTTATATTATTAGCTTTTATTAGGCACAAGTCTGAGAGTGACGTGAAAAAGCAATTAAACTCAGCAGAATCTGCACTCTGAACCGGTGGTAGAGTCTTGAAGTGTCATAAGAGCTAAAAGTTGACCTACATGACATAAATAATTTTGATTTTTTTTTTAATTTTAAACGCCACGCCATTACGGCTACCGTGACGTGGCGTAAACGCGAGTAAGATTTGTAAAACAAATATACAAAGCTCGTAATACTAGAAAGCGCGAAGATGATTACAAAGCGGTAAACGCTTTCCATGACGAATTACAACTTCTAGATTCAGTTGAACACGATGTCATGCCATCGTGATAGAGCAAGCTATTGGCAAACTTCTTTTAAGTCCTTGGTGTCTTCTAAGACTAAAGATAAAGATAATGAAAACAAAGAAAATTCAGTAATAATGCCACAGAGAAGCAAATACACTAACGTAACATTAATCGACACCCTTTGACACCCACCACCCAGAAAAGGTGTAGGTACGTATAGCTCAGTGTAATGTCCTACATCATATTATGCGCAAACACGCATGCATATTGCATAAAAAGTGGGCGGTCATTTTCAGCTACGACGCCTTGACGCCACAGCTGTTTTTTTTTTTTAAAAAGAACATTAGCCAAGCTGAAGTTGACTAATATCCTCCTATCCCCTCCAAATAAGCGGAAAGCTTGTGCTAGGAGTGGGTACGACAATAATGCAATAGGTGGGGCTCGAACTTGCGACCTTTCAGTTTTCAGTCCGCACCACGTCCGCAACCGTTGGGCTATTGAGGTTTATATTGTTTATAAACTAGTTAAAAAAATAATTATTTTTCCTAAGAATTTATTGTGAACCTATGAATAAAATCTTAGTCTGAGATTAATAATAAAAATGTTAAAAAATATTACTATCCAGACAAACCTAGCAGCGGAGTTGTTTCGGATTTGAACTGTAACAACTAAACTACGTAGTTGTAAGTACATACTAGTTTTACGATCTTGCTCGAGGTCAATCGGACGACAACTTTATACGCGAATGCGCGAAAATGAGATAAAAAGGCGGAAGCGAAGCGGTTCTCTGTGGCCAGACAGACGTTCCCTCTCAAAATACCTATTCTAATTAGAATAATAAATGTTATGCAATTTAAACAATAAAATATTGAAACGTCATTTATTATGCATGTTTTGTATTTATATTTTTTTTAATTTAAAATTTAAATTAAATAAATATTATAAAGTCTTTTAATTATTTTTTTTTATATTTTTGATTGAAGTGGTTATGTTTTCTCTACCGCAAGAGAAAAATATTAGATATCAGGTAGGTTATAATCTATTCGAAATCTTTCTGAAAAAATGACAAATCGTTTTATATATTTAGGTATATTTTTAAATTCAAATGTGAATTTTCTGCAATCTTCTGCATCCTAAACAATCGCAGACATAAACGTTTTTTGTTTTGTTTTTTATTAATTAAATAATAATTGAAGGAATTAAACAATATTCATCGGCTAGATGTTGCAACAACAAATTGCCAATATAAAAACTGACAAAAGGATTTTATTCGTATCTTAAAGCTCTTGGCGATTGTGAAATAGGCCCGGCCCTAATATAATAAAATACTTACCTACATACACAGATTTAGAGCTACATATATCATAATAAAGTTTTTATATCTTTTTTAACAATCCTTTTGTTTGTGGCCCATATTACACTATACTATTTTTAGGATCCTATTTCGTACCATAAATATTATCATCTCATATATTCTATATGGATCATCATAATATATATTTCTAGCATGATAATCTATGGTACGAAATAGGATCCTATAAATAGTACCAATAGTGTAATATGGGCCTTAGTCTGTTCTATCAAATCCTGATTTGAAACAAAGTTCAACTAAACTTTTAACTTGCTAGAACGTCTTAAAATATACGAGACATGTATTTCAATGTGTCTCATGCTATTTATGTTTATTATGTCTTTCGATGTGGCAACACCGAATTATTTTTGTTTAGAAAGTTTCCAGAGCTATTTCGGAATGCATGTTAAGTAAGAAAGCATCGTTTTTCTTCCATTCTATTTAAAGCGATTCAATTTTTTTTTTCTTTATTTTGATTTCGTTTACGCTTGATTGTAATCCCACATGATTGTAAGTAATGATGCAGTCAAATGTGCACGGGATATATGTGGGACGTGGGTGTAATATTCTTATCTTCTTTATAGGCGAAAAAGGCTAGAACTTGGCGAGAACTCAAGATAATATGATTTCTGTTCGTAAAGAGAAAATATATTTATAGAGTTAGGACCCAGAGCTATGAACTAATCTAAATCTAAATATATAAAAGGCAAAGGTGACTGACTGACTAATCTATCAACACACACTTCTATCTACTGGACGGATCGGGCTGAAATCTGGCATACAGATAGCTATAGTACGATTAAGCACCCGCTAAGAAAGAATTCTTGAAAATTTAAACCCGAAGTGGGTTAAAAAGCGGGTTGAAAAATCAAAATTTAACGTGAGCGGAGCCGCGGGTAAAAGCTAGTTTCCTAAATAAAACATCAGACTAGGAAAATAATCTCAAAAAAATAGACAAAATTTCGAAAAGTTGAACCTACAAAAAAAATGCGAGAGAAATTTAGAAATATATAACTGAACTGCATTTCGGACAATTTAGCAAACAAGAGGTCTATTAAAAATGCAGTAACGTACTGTTAGAGGCTTTGTGTGGAATTTATTATTACTCCCAATGGATTTTACGTAATACGGTTAATTCCTGTAAATCGAGTTTTAGCAGAATATAACATCGCAATACGTCATGCAAAGTCTAAATCTATGTCGCTAGTCACACGAAATTTCATGAGATTCATAAAGTAGCATTATTTGAAATATCACCTTAAAAGAAAATATGTATGTGGTATTAAGAAATGGTGGTACAAAAAGTACTAATGAAGTCTAAACCACATTTTTTTATTGTCTAGTCTGCGGTTTAAACAGTCTATATTAAACTAAGAAAATGTGGTAGGTAGTTTTGTGGTGGTTGGTGGTCTGGGATGGTCTGGGATATTAACAGATACAAAGTTCATATATTAATTTTTCGAATTGCATAGACCACTTCTTTCAAGCCTTCGTAAGATTCTGCAAAGATTCATTTTCGTTATTCGTTAATATTTTTAATACTGCTTTTGGCAAAGATCGATGATCATAAAGTTTAACAAGTCGTTTTTTTTTTTGAAACGTTAGAAAATTTCAATGCTCATTGACAATTTTTTAGCAGTGTTTTTAAAAATAAATCGTCTTGCGACAAAGTCATTAGGGTTAACCAGGAACCCGGATTGAGAGCATCGGGAATATGTGTCAGTCACTGAGATATTCTTATTTTGTTTATTTTTATGTTGGAGACAGCCAGACTTGTTTATTAACATTAGTTCGCGCAACTTCATTATAGATAATTTTGTAAAAAAAATTGTTAAGAAATCTAGTATTATGTCTAACTTGTACAGCCTGAGACTATTTTAGCAATTGGTCATATTTATATGTTTGTATATCTAACTTGTTTAACCTTAGACCATGTAACCAAATGGTCTGTGTTAAACCCTCAAACTAAACTTGTGTTAGGAGTACAAAAAAGTTTCAAGAGGCGGCATTTGACCGTTTGGAATTTAAGCCGACCCGGTAATGACTATAAGACTGATCTGTACAGATTCTAAGGCGCACTCTCACTCTGTTCAAACTCAAGACAGAGTTAAAATGAGACAGATTTATGTCAGAGCATATTTGTGTCTCTATCTTAAGTCCGAGCTGAAAGAGAGCACGCTCTATAGATTTCATCATAAGAGTAACAGACTAAAGTTAGTCTGATACTCTTTAGTTCAGTTTAGTCACTAAACTATAATGCAGTTTATCATAAGGTTGTGTAAGTTTGTATATATTTGTGTGTGTTAGTATATCTACGATGGATCTGGAAATATTACCATTATGTTTACAATTTACAGCATAAAATATGAATTTATATGGAAAAATGCGCGTATAGCTCGTTGCTTGCCTGAATAAAATCGCTTCTAAGCGATAAGGCCGCCTATTGTACCTACTCGGATTTGTTTTATTATTATTTGTGTATTTTTTTTTTTCATTTTAGTTATCAGTTTACGATAAAAAGAATTTCATTCATTAATTTTATTTCATTCAAAACTCGTTCGTTTAACATTTCGTATTTTATGGTGATCGTAAAGTTCACTTTCCTTTACTAATAATGTAAATCAAAACTTGTAGACGAACAAGTTTTTTTTTCCACGGAAAACTACTCGGAGATCATACTTTAGGAAAAAAGACTGGTCTATTTTTAGGAAAAAAAAATATTTGGTCTATGTTTTTAATTTTTTATCAATTAGATGTGGAATGTTTATAACAATTAGCATAGATGAATATAGAATCTTATTACCATGCGAGGCATTATAATGAATGCCATAGACGGAAAACATTATGAAAAACGTACCTATATAACTAAGGCCCCTTGAATAACCCCATGTTGTAATTCAGTGGGAACACCGTCGCAGGAAGTTGGTTCCACAGTTTCAAAGTACGTGGAAAAAAAGATCTGGCACATCGGATGGTCGAAGTACTCCAGGCACCCAGGTGGTGAGGGTGAAATTGTATTCGGTGGCGAGCGGTGTGGTTGTAGAAGAAAGACCGTGGAATAAGGTCAAATAGGTCTTCAGAACACTCGTCGTTATATAGCCTCTCTTTGAACTCTTTTTGCTCACTCAGTCCTTTCTGCTAGATTCTTTCTTGGTGTAAGGGCTGGTATGCAGCTTTCCTCTGCAAGTTAAACGGAGTACCTACGTTTGAAGTTCGCTTCGCTCATGGTTGAAACCCTCCTTCTACATTTGGCAGTGGCCCCGTACCTAATCTCTCCATCTGTCATACTGTTTTACTTTGACAACCTCCCTGGTGCAGTGGTGTGCGCTGTGGTATTATAACTGGGAGGTTTCGGGTTCGATCCCGGCGGGGATAATTTGGGAATTCATGATTTCTGAATTGTCTCTGGTCTGGTCTAATGGGAGGCTTTGGCCGTGGCTAGTTACTACCATACCGTCAAAGACGTGCTGCCGAGCGATTTAGCGTCCCGGCACGATGGCGTAAAATCAGATTAGGCATATGGGTTGAATGTACACTGCCATACTTCAAAGTTAGCCCGCTACCATCTTAGACTGCATCGTCACTTACCATCACAGATAGCAGTAAAAAAAAACTTTTACTTACAAGTATAGTCTAGACTCTAGGCTGCTGACTACCATGACTAATGAATACAGCCTCGGGCGAGTGAATAAAACAAAAACTAGAGTTTACGTACAGCGTACATCGTGATCGCCGAATTGAGGCAATTATTAGATCGTTCAACTCCTTACCTGCCTAGAACATACCTAGTATATTGCTATAGGATTTGCATTCCGAGATATGCGGCGATCGTTATCGCTTGACCATTAATCTAAGTTGACCGAAAAAAATGACGTTTTTAGTATCGCTTGTTAGGTATTCAACATAATAAAAATGTAATACGTTTATTGAGTAGGTACCTAATCATCTTTAATTCTCCTAGTAGTCGTCGTAGGTAGGTATTCTTTCATTTTTGCTTAGAATTACGTTTTATCGCGTCTCTAAGTTCTTTTATACACGGTGAAATTTTATTCCCCGTAAACCCTGAAAGAGGTGAATGTGCTCATGAAACTGAACAACTTTCCCCAAGGAACATAGGTCAAAATATGAAAAAAGTTTTGGACCTCCCATAGTAAATCAATCAGCTAATCGTCAATTTTGTATGGAGGGTCCAATTTTTTTTTTCATATTTCGACCTATGTTCCTTGGGGAAAGTTGTTCAGTTTCATGAGCACATTCACCTCCTTCAGAGTTTACGGGGAATAAAATTTCACCGTGTATAATTCTCTCAACACTGCCTCGTTGGTCTGGTAACTTGTTTATTCGGCGCGTTTACGAGGTCCAGAGTTCGAATCTCGGATTGGGTCAGAAAAACAATCATAAGGATTTACTGTCAAAAAAATTTTTTTTTTTTTATAAAGAATATTAAGAATAATTCTTAGTTGGCAGCTAGTCAGCGGTGTACAGAGAGTATGTAAAGTCGTCTGCGCCTGATTTCTTTCTGGTAAGACTTTAATCATAATCGGTCCAGCAGAAGAACATTTTTAAGTAACTAGTAGTACTCGTACTACTAGAATACTTAGTCAAGCTAAAATAAAGTAAGCTAAGCTAAACTACAGCTTTTTGACTGCCTTTCAACGCTGGGTCAAACAGGTGGACGTTTATAAAGATCGAAAGCACTTTGTAAAAGTTTATTTGATTAAAAAATTATTCTATTATATTCTATAGAACTAAAACTTGTCAAGTTAAAGTTAACAATGAAATGTGGAAGCTAACTTGGACAAAATTTCATAATTAGACATCTTCATATACTACAACCTCGGGATGAAAGAATTTTGTTAAATTTTTATCGCAATTAAATATTATTTACACGTGTATTACCTAGGTATTTATAAAACATTACGAAGAAATCCGCATAAATCTAGTTTATTGATTTAAATTCATACAGAGACCATAGATATATAGACTTAGTTTCTATAGTGTAGTCACGAATATAACACGTTAAAACCTAGAATTAAATCGCATGTAATAACTCCTAGTATTAACTAGTTGTACTTTGCGGTTTATCTTGCTAAAATTCTCTTTTAGTATTTTGTTATTATTGTTATTACTCTCCGATAAAATAAACTACTGAGATCAGTACCACCCCAACAAACAACCACAGTTTTGCATTTATAATATTAGTAAAGGTAGATACCCTTACTAATATTATAAATACAAAAGTGCGTTTGTTTGTTGGTTTATCCTACAATCACGTAGCAAGGCTTATATAGTTAAGTACTATGGACTATAATGGTCCATATTATACTACTACTACTACTTACTTTACTACTACTGGTACTTTAGACTGTAGTCCATAGCAGACTATAAACTCTTCTCATTCAAGGGGAGACCTGTGGCCAGCGAGAGCTTGGTAATGACTAGATAATGATGTAACATACAAACAGACAAAGTAATTCATAGTCACTAGAGATAGAGTCTTACTAAGCAGAATGGTCTCATCTTTACCTGTAGACCTTAACTAGTCACGATCGCAAGCAAGGCGTCTGATTATATTCGTTACGTAATAATAACTGGCGTCAGTGCTGATTAAAATCTACTGTTATTTTTAGACGTAATCGGAAAACTCAGATCGCTATTTTGTTTTGCAGCTAATATTAGGTTTGTCTGATGAGAGGCTGGCCGTTGCTAGTTACCACCCTACTGTCAAAGACGTGCCGCCAAGCGATTTAGCGTTCCGGCACGATGGCGCGTAGAAACCGATTAGGGGTCTGGGTTGAATGTACACTGCCATACCGCTTCCAAGTTAGCACGCTAGGTACTATCTTTTAGACTGTATCGTCACTTATCATCAGGTGAGATCGCAGTCAAGGACTACCTTGTTATCGAATAAAGAAAAAGACTATAATCTACCTCTGTGCCCAGAAAAATCGGTTCAGCCGTTGCGGCGTGATTGACACAGCAGGGTCGTCTCCTGGCGGCTGTATTAAGATCCTTAATACCTGCTTAATAATCTATTGTCTAGTTACAATATACAGCAGGGTCGTCTCCTCTGGCCGTGAGGCCTGAGGGGGTACGGGCTTCGAGGCCTAGCCTCATTAGCCGGGCGGGGCGCGGGAAAGAGCACTTCCCCGGTGTTGGTTTTCGGCCTTATGGCCGCGGCTCACTGGCGTTAACCAGCACTGGGAGCATGGGCAGGATATAAAAGCTTTATCCCCCGATTTTATCCACTGAC
Organism: Hipparchia sbordonii; assembly: GCA_038048805.1. Classification (NCBI taxonomy): domain Eukaryota; kingdom Metazoa; phylum Arthropoda; class Insecta; order Lepidoptera; family Nymphalidae; genus Hipparchia; species Hipparchia sbordonii. Next base: position 2,342,267 of record JBBIWI010000007.1, read on the forward strand.
AGGGGATAAACCTATCTTTTCCCTATGCTAGAGCATGGCGACAGGGGAAAGGAAAAGTTTATCCCTATTTGACATTACAAGTGGAGCAACTTCCCCCGGATAGAGCATGGGGACAAGTGAAAGGGATAAACTTTTCCTTTTTTGACTTTTGAAAAGGTCAAACGAAAACAAAAACCACAGACAAAAACCACCTACGAATCACCTATTAACTGTCAAAATCACGAGTATAGATAAAAATAATGACTTTTTGAGATCGAATTGATATAAATTTTCAAGTATTGTGGTATTTGTACCTCCTACTTCCATGATTTTCTTATAATGGCAATAATTGCGGGGATAAATTTTCTCCCATATTATCCACTGTCAATATTCTTCCACCGCTGAGACCCACCCCTTATCCACCCATGCTCGACGGGTGGATAAGGGGATAAACATTTTATCCTTTTCCCGGGGATAAAACTTCTCCCGCCCATGCTCACCCTGCAGGAGCCTGTGGTTCGTCGTGTCCTTGGAGGCTCCGCACCGCGGGCGGATAGTCCGCCGCCGCGTGCGGGGCGATGGCAAGTCCGGTAGGTGGCTCCGCGCTACGGGCGAGTGAATCGCCGCCGTGCGCGGAGTGAGTGTCAGTCCAGTGGCTCCGCACCGCGGGCGGGTAGCACACCGCCGCGTGCGGGGCGATGTCATATCCGGTGTGAGGCTCCGCGCTATGGGCGGGTGAGTCGCCGCCATGCGCGGTGCGGGTGTCTGGATTAACAAACATCCATCCAAACTTTCGCTATCATAGATGGCTCTGTAAACTTTTACATCGCGTTGTGACGTCATCCGATCACATCATAATAGGCAGACAGAATACTGTCGAAAATTTAACAGCGCGAGATTCGCGACTGTCAATGATTCCGGCTTTATGATTGTGATGTCCAAGTAACACTAAATATAGTGTGTGACACTTGGACATCACAATCATAAAGCCGGAATCATTGACAGTCGGCGAATCTCGCGCTGTTAAGACGGTACTCTAGTCCCAAGGAATTTGAAAAATAGGTATTTGAAGAAAATATCGCCGTCGCGCTGCGCCCGATCAACAGGAGTTATCCATGTGTACGAGTAGTGTATTTGTGTGCGCGAGCCCTCGCCCCTCCCATGCCCGTAACATTCACCCGCCGGCCGCCTGCGGGTGAATAAATATATTTTGAAAATTTGAATCGGATGATGCTTTACTATTGATACTGAGCCCAAAACAATTTTTTTTTAATTTTTCGTCTGTCTGTATCTTGGCCACGCATCACACTGAAACTACTGGACGGATTTAAATGAAAAGTAACATGATTTAAGTTCATACTACGAGGTAAAATATAGGATACTTTTTATCCCGAAATTCAGCACGGTTCCCTTGGGAGAGGGGATGAAAGTCAAAATGTGTATTTCATTGTAATTCATTAACGTGTACTCCGATTTCATTAATTCATTTTTTATTAGAAAGAACATACTGCAATGATTGTTCTGTAATTATTTCAAGGTCGTCAGTTTAGTAGTTCAGAAATTATAGACTTCACAATGCTCAGTAATAGGTCCAAATAACTTGAACCCCGTTACGTACAGGAAACTTTGAATGTACGGCTCATCAGCTGGCATAACACACTATCGTAAACCATAATGGATAGCCCTATTTTTAACCGACCTTCAAAAAGGAGGAGGTTATCATTTCGGTCGGTATCTTTTTTTTCTATGTAAATATGTCCACCGATTACTCCGGGGTTTCTGGACCGATTCACGCGATTTTTTTTAATGGGCCCTTAAAAATTTTTACCTTCAACTCCTCCAAACCTGATGCTGCAGGGGTACTTTCTCCTTAAAAGCTTTAGGAACTGTCGTTTACGAATTGGTATGCTTGCTACTAGATCATAGAGCTCCAGGTCATCCTCCTCAATCCTGTAGGGTACTGCCCACCTAAATTGTAGGGATTTAGGAGGGGAGAAAGAGAGCAAGCTGCAGGAACAAGCTACAATAAAAAACTTAAAATAAAAAATTTTCAAAAACCGACTTCAAGCGCCACTACAAACCATAAATAAATTAAAAGTAAAAAAACTTTTTTAAAAACAAGCTTTTATTTAAATGCGCTAAAAAGAATAAAATAAACCTTTCTGTTAAAACTTTTACTATCAACTTGTTATGTCATTACACAATTTAAGTATATGATATAAACGTTTTTCGCGAGATTTAACTAGGTACTCGTATTTACTTACGCGGACGAAGTCGCGGGCATCAGCTAGTATATATATACATATACAAATAAACAATATTGTCTGTGTTGAAGTGAAGTGTTTGTTTGTAATATCAAAAGAACAGCTTTTTAGGGTTCCGTAGCCAAATAGCAAAAAACGGAACCCTTATAGATTCGTCATGTCTGTCTGTCTGTCACAGTCACTTTTTTCGGAAACTATAAGAACTATACTGTTGAAACTTGGTAAGTAGATGTATTCTGTTAAGCGCATTAAGATTTCCACACAAGAATAGAAAAAAAAACAATAAATTTTGGGGTTCCCCATACTTAGAACAGAAACTCAAAAATTTTTTTTTCATCAAACCTATTCGTGTGGAGTATCTTTGGATAGGTCTTCAAAAATGATATTGAGGTTTCTAATATCATTTTTTTCTAAACTGAATAGTTTGCGCGAGAGACACTTCCAAAGTGATAAAACGTGTGTCCCCCCCGTAACTTCTAAAATAAGAGAATGATAAAACTAAAAAAAATATAATATGATGTACATTGCGATGCAAACTTCCAGCGACAATTAGTTTGAATGAGATCTAGTAAGTAGTTTTTTTTAATACGTCATAAATCGTAAACCGCAATTGCTGCTACGGAACCCTTCATTGGCGAGTCCGACTCGCATTTGGCCGCTTTTTACTAACTGCCAACCAACCAAGACAACAATTTTAAAGTTTTTGTCTGTCTGTCTGTTGCCACTAATCTCGGGAATGGCTGAACCGATTTTGACGGGACTTTCACTGGTAGATATTATCGGGCATCGTATAGGCTAAAAGGAGGAGGAGTTGTGTTTTTCTACCTCTGTATATCGATATCTCCGTGATTTCTTAACCGATTTGCGTGAATCTTTTTTTAATCGACACAAAAACTTTGCGAGATGGTCCCATAAAAACTTCGGATTCCAACTCTTCAATCCTGATGCTGCAGGGGTACTGCTTCCCTAAACTGTGGGGATTTAGGAATTGTTGATTATGATGAATAGTTATTGTAGGGACCAAGTAAAGACATCGTTAAATTCCAGGATCCAACTCCTCAATCCTGATGCTGAAGGGGTTCTGCCAACCTAAACTGTGGTGATTTAGGAACGCGGACGAAGTCACGGGTGTCCGCTAGTAATAAATAAAATAATCATTGTATAGTGTAAATATCGACATCAGAGTACATCACCAGAGTATCGATAAAAATATCGACAATTGTCACTTCCCTATTAGTGTACATGTAAGCCTTACCCTCCCTCACCTCCACCCTACCCCCGTAAAGTACGAAAGGGACACCTGCAGCTCGGGCTGATTTTACCTACAAAAACCTGGGCCAAAAGACGTTTCGTATTCTGCTGTTTCCTTCTTCAAAACTGGACAAATCTCAAATATTCTTATATCAAAATTTAGAGGAAGAGTATATCTATGCTTCTATGTTTTTCTTTTTTGTTAAAAACTTATCAAATTTGTCTGATAGTCGTTTGAACATGGCGGTAAAATCGAGGGTTTTTTTCGGGTTTTTGGATTGTCATATTTTTTTTAATGATAATGTTTTGGAAAAAAGAAAAACATAGGGGCACGTATTAATTAGACCTAGATTTTTTGGAAAAAAATCATTGCTCTAGAGGCATTATCCACGAAGAAAACAGCAGAATACGTTTGTATGGAGAAATGCCCACTAGAGCACCCTCTTAAATTTTTGAGAAGGTACCAAAATTTTTGAAGTACCTTATTAGACCTTACCTATTTTTGAAGTTCTACCAAAATAGCTATCAACAGAGACAGTTCAGAAATTACATATTTCTAAATTGTCCCTGTTAGGAATCGAACCCGCGCTCATTCACTTATAAGACCACCTTATAAGACCACTGGGAGGTCGTCAAAATGCCGTGAATAATTGTATTAAACCAACAAAAATGCTTTATAGGTATAAGTTAAAATAGTCTCCATAATATTAAAAAGTCATTCTAAGCTGTTCTGATTGCATATAATAATAATATCTTATCAGCTAATCATGTTCAAGTAGCGAATTAAGCAGCAAAACTTCACGTTCGCAAAGAATCGTGCCATAACGCAGAGCTTTCAATACTTATTATCCGGTATTCGGCACGAGGATATCGAATGTTGTTACCAAGCTGTTCATAACATCGGTACTGTCCCGATACTACTATAAATAACGCAGGAAGCTTTATAGACGTACCTTTGACTATACCTTTTTTTTATTGTGCGACAGGCTTGTGTTTGACGATAAAATAATGGTGGAAAGCACTCATAAGATCTAGATCTTGTTACGTTGGAACAAGATCTAGATCTTAGGTTGGAACGCGCTTGCCTTGAAGATGCCTATTCACTCTTGATTTAAAGGTACCCAAGTTCGAAGTTAAGCGCTATTCTATAAATTAACAAGGGCAAAAGTTTAAAAACTATTACCAACCTATGGAAAATTGGGTGTAACATACGTCATATTGATTTGCTACTATAATGTAGCCTATGTCTTCATTCAACAAAATCGCCTCAGTAGCTACAGTGGAACAAAGAGACATACAAACACACATACATAGACTTTCAGAACCCCTCCTTTTGGCTTTGCCATAGTTGAAAAAAGGTTATCCGTCATAATGGCCACCGCCCACCGTAGTATTGAAACAAAGGGATCAGACCTATATTACAGGGTGTGTATACGTGGGCATTGTGCACTGCAATAAGAAGTCGTGGTGTTGTGTGAACAGCCATGACCCACTATTAGCCCACAAACCGTCGCCGGTGGTGGGTTGACCCGCGCGAGCGGTCTCGTAATGAGCAGATATTCTTCCTCTTTTGATTTTGCTTATGAAGACAAAAAGGTTATCCGTCATAATGGCCACCGTAGTATTGAAACAAAGGGATCAGACCTATATTCCAGGGCGTGGATACGTGGGCATTGTGCAGCTTTAATGCAATAAGAAGTCGTGGTGTTGTGTGAACAGCCATGACCCACTATTAGCCCACAAACCGTCGCCGGTGGCGGGTTGACCCGCGCAAGCGTTCTCGTAATGAACAGATATTCTTCTTCTTTGATTTTGCTTACGAAGAAAACAAGGTTATCCGTCATAGTGGCCACTGCAGTATCAAAACAAAGGGATCAGACCTATATTACAGGGCGTGTAGAGGTGGGCATTGTGCAGCTTGAATGCAATAAGAACTCGTGGTGTTGTGTAAACAGCCGTGACCCACTCCTAGCCCACAAACTATTTGCAGGTTGACCGACGCGAGCGGTCTCGTAATGAACAGATATTCTTCCTCTTTTGATTTTGCTTACGAAGAAAACAAGGCTATCCGTCATAATGGCCACCGTAGTATCAAAACAAAGTGATCAGACCTATATATATATATTATTTTTTTTCTCTTTTAATAATTTTTAATATTACAGGGCGTGTAGAGGTGGGTATTGTGCAGCTTGAATGCAATAAGAACTCGTGGTGTTTTGTGAACAGCCGTGACCCACTCCTAGCCCACAAACTATTTGCAGGTTGACCGGCGCGAGCGGTCTCGTAATGAACAGATATTCTTCTTCTTTTGATTTTGCTTACGAAGACAAAAAGGTTATCCGTCATAATGGCCACCGTAGTATCGAAACAAAGGGATCAGACCTATATTACAGGGCGTGTAGAGGTGGGCATTGTGCAGCTTGAATGCAATAAGAAGTCGTGGTGTTGTGTGAACAGCCGTGACCCACTCCGAACCCACAAACCATTGGCGGGTTGACCGGTGCGAGCGGTCTCGTAATGAACAAATATTATTCTTCTTCTATTTCTGCTTACGAGGAAAATATATCTAGATCGCCAAAATATATACTGATAGGCAAAGTCGTTCTTAATCGGTTTAATGCAAAAGTGTGCCTGTTTGTTTTTTTTTTTTTTTTTTTAATTCATTTCATTGATCATAATTTTTGCTGCTTCTATGACTTATGTAAATGTTATTTTGTTAGAATTTTTTGGCTGTGACGTCACTAGGGCTCAGCTGAAAATCAGCGTCGTGGATTAAAGGTGTTTATAATGCACGGTATATGCTGAGCTGTTTACCCATTCTGAGTGATGTTACAGACAGACATTATCCTACTAATATTATAAACGCGAAAGTCTGTAAGTATGGATGGATGGATAGATGGCTGTTTGTTATTCTTTCACGTAAAAACTACTGAACCGATTTGGCTGAAATTTGGCATAGAGATAGCTTATAGTGTCTACACATAGGCTACTTTTTATCCCAGAAAATAAGAGAGTTTCCGCGGGAATTACAAAACCTTAATTCACGCAAACGAAGTTGCGGGCATCAACCTAGTTATTCTATAACAGTATAAAATGTACTGTTTGTAACACTAAACAAGAATAAATGTATTTTCTTTCTTTCTTACATCGTACATTTATATGTAGATATGTTTTTTGTATATTTTCAGAGCGTCCACGACGAGCGTCTGAACGCCCGAGTGGACTCCATGGTGAAAGACGGCCTGGTACAGGAGCTGCTGGACTTCCACGACAGACACAACAAGCACAGAATCCAGGGTGACAAGTGAGTGTCACACTTTTGGGTATTTAAGTATTTGGGTTTTGGGCTAAGGGATGAATATACTCACAAAACAAGCGAAAAACTTGTTCCGAACGACGAAGAGTATAATAAAGTACTCCATTGTTAAATGACATGACAAATTACGACAAATACCTGCCATTACGCGCTTCATTTACCGCACGCTTGTAACATATCCATCTCTTTTTATACATGTACTATAGTATGATATATCATAGGGTTTTGGGTACTTTTGGCTAATTAAAAAAAAATTAGTTGCGTTAAAAACATACCTATGTATTGAAAATTCAAATAGATTCGATTAGATTCGATAGTATTTTATTTTTAATTTTTACCCGACTTCAAAAGAAGGAGATTCTCAATTCAACGCGAACTTATTTTTCCATGAAATCTGGACTGATTTCAAAATATTATTATCTTTTTATTTAAAAGGACTTATCGTCAGGTTGGTCCCATTTAAAGGTGAAGATCTTCGGTTATGGAGGACGGAACTCCTCAATGAATAAGAACAAATTGCTCGTGGTCAGACAATATGCAGCTTAATCCTAAGCAACTACACTAAAAAGCGCTTAAAATAGAAATAAATAAAAATTCTTTTTAAAAAACCAACTTCAAACGCCACTACAAAGTATAGAATAATTTTAGTTTGTACACGTGTGTTGAAGTCGGGCTAGCGTCGCGCATCGGTTTCATCCTTTCTATTTAGGCCCGCCATGTTTTTGGTTTAATCAATCGTGTGAAACGTGTGAAAACTGAACCTTCCGAGATAATATACCTACTTAAGGAATCAAACAAATACGAGCACATCACTGACTCACCGCCCTCTTATCGGGTGAAAAAAAAAACATACGGCGGGCCACGCCCTCGCGAGTGGCATTTTCAATCTTTAGTACAAGTTTGCACGTCTCGGGTTCGATTCCCGGCGGGGGCAATTTCGGAATTTATAATTTCTAAATTGTCTCTGGTCTGGTCTGGTGGGAGGCTACGGCCGTGGCTAGTTACCACCCTAACGTCAAAGATGTGCCGCCAAGCGATTTAGCGTTCCAGCACTATGGCGTCCAGCAGTAGGTACAGTGTAGAAACCCCTGACTAAGTTAGTCCGGTAGTGGGCTTAGACTGCAGCATCACTTACCATCAGGTGAGATCGCAGTCAAGGACTATCTAATCATCGAAAAAAAAATTAGTATCGAAGCAAAAACTCGGGACACTGAAACTTAAAACCATTCGAATTACTACCAAAAAAGAGCAGATTATAGTATTGGCTTAATAAAAAAATAAAAAAAAACATAGTCTATGGCACTTATCTCATCGAGATGAGTAAAACTGAATTTTGAGGCGTGACGCGTTCAAAGTAGCGGCTCTCTTTGATCTCCGGTGAAAGGATACCGAGGGACGCTTACGGGTTTAAGCGTGGCCCTCCAGAGGTGCTCAAGTGGATCTGAGTCCGCGACGCTATGGCGTGAGATATTAATGAAATTACATGTAAGTAAATCATCATCATCTAATAATCATTTCCCTTCGACAGTGTTCAAATCGGTTCATTCGTTGTAGCGTGAAGGAGTAACAAATTCACACACACACACACACACACACACACACACACACACACACACACACACACACACACACACACACACACACACACACACACACACACACACACACACACACACACACACACACACACACACACACACACATATACAAACTTTCGGCTTTATAATATTAGTGTGACGTGATAAGTAGGGATAATAGGATTATTAGGATGGTAGCTCGCACATCCTATCCAACTACATAATATCAAAAACGCGATTTGAGATGAATTCCCAAGGCCGAGTTACAGCATATCGTTCATTTACCTTGTATTTACACACGTAAATACCTACATGTATTCTTATTGCTGTGTGTGTGTGTGTGTGTGTTCTGACAGCGTGTTAACGATATCAGTCAAATATTTGCCAGTATTTACATAGCGATTATCGCAATTTTGATAGATAGCTATAATATATTCTGACAAACGGACGGCACGTAGTAATATTAACATTGCTAAATATAAATTACAATATGTATGTACTTATAATAAATTAATAACCTAATACTTATAACCGATGTTATGACTGAGTTTTGAGTCTGCGTTAAAACTACTTCATATAAATAATAATACACTATTACTTATAGAAAGTTTGTATGTTTGTTATTCCTTCACGCCGCAACGACTGAACCGATTTGGCTGGGAATATTGAATTTTGGATATAGCTCATACCTAGGATTAACACATAGGCTACATTTTATCCCGGGAAGTTAAAGAGTTCCCGCCGGTATTAAAAACCTTAATCCACGCGGACGAAGTCGCGGGCATCATCTAGTTTACATAATATACTCGTATTTTAGACTATAAGTATCCAGTAGAGTGTCTTTTCAAAACTTCATTGACTGTGATACGTTAAAAAAAACTTCGTTTGTGTAAGGTGCGCTTGAGAAACTCGTGTTAATAAAAACAGAATAATTCAATTAAAAATTAATCCAAATCTCGAATCTAAATCTTTATTAGGTAGGTACTATTGTTGTTAACTCATACCCACGTAATTGTAATAGTGGTTAAATAAATAATTACAATAAAATCTTTTAATCTAGCTTCATAAAAGTTGTACTAATTAGAATAAAAGTTAGCCGAGGCTAATCTTGATTGAATGTTACCTAAGTAGGTACAAAGCTAAATACCTACTCGGATATGTAACAAAAGTATGCATAAACCGCTGCCTGAAGCGGTCGAGCGAGTCTTTAATCTAAGTAAATGTTTTTTTTTTATCGGTTGCATAAGGTAATGGCTGCAATTTTTTTTACTAGCCTTTTCTGAGGCCTCGGCTGGACCGCCTACTATGTTAACTATACAAAAGTAATTTTGCTTTTAACCTTTTTTCTCCAATTTGATTCGTAATTTTTTTTGAAACTACCACTTTTCAGCCTGCTCTTTACTTCTTTATCGCATTGGTCCCATGTCGCTTCGCTGGTATCCTGCGGCTCCCTGCAACTGTCCTGATCTCATCTGACCACCTAGTGGGGGGTCTGCCATCACTGCGCTTTAACCCCCATCGAATCGACCATCGGATGTTCGAACTTTAAGTGTACATACACTATGTGGACCGACGGTATCAGTCGCAGGGAACCACTGGATACAGGCGGCGCAAGACCGAGACATATGGCAATCTATGCCTAGCAGCGGACGTCTATCATCAGTTGATAATAAATAAAAAAAAAAAAGAAGAGCAAAACATTTTTCATAGTAAAATCATGATAAAAATATAAACTTTACCCACTTCTTCAATTTCAGACCACCCGACTACACCAAAGGAGTATTTCAGACACTGGGGCTAAAGGAGTTCCACAACTACCTGATGCTTCCACCAGATAAGAAAAATACTGACGAAGGAAAAAAGCTCCTACAAGAAAGCATAGCAAACATGAAATTGGCCACCAGAAGGTACGCTAGGCGACAAAACAAGATGGTTCGCGGAAGATTTCTGGAGCACCCTTCCAGAGAGGTGGGTGATGGGTATACAAATTTTATGTTATTTGTTATTAAGTATTCTATTCTGCTCTTTCTTTTGTTGAAACTTGAATTTGCATAGTCATGAAAATTAAAAGGTCTGGATCCTTTATTTGGATAAGTTATCTTACTTGGGTTATTTTCAAGGCAAAGAAATCCTTTAAAAATGGATTTTATAATAGCTTTATGTATGTTTACTTTTTAGTTGATTTCATAATATAATAATATATCTTATAAGCAGTAACATATCTAACATGTATTAAGTAGTCTCCTAAGTATGTGCAAACATAAATTATCAATTTTGATATGTAATTATGTAGTTAATAAATTTTAAGTATTATAAATTCAATTTCAAAATACATTATAATTTTATTAAATCAAAAATATACTATTTTGTCTATGGATAACTATATTGTTTAGCGCCACCTTGTGATGAATAGCAAAACAAGCTGCAAAACTTAGATTCAAACCATTATTACAAGCGCCATCTATTGTCAGGTAGATTAAAAAGTAGTACTAAAGCTTCCAATAGATGTAAGTAATGTAACTCCCATTTTCCTTTCAGGTTCCTCCGATTTATGAGCTGGATGCAACAGATATTTCTAAATGGGAAGATGAAGTCAAAAATAAAGCTATCAACATCATAGAATGTTTTGTAAATGAATCTCCTCGTCAAAACGAGCCTTTAAAACAATGTATTTCTGATGATAGAAGAGGTATTGATGGCCATTCATGCAACTATTGTGAAGATTGTAAAAGGCTTATTATTGGAGACCAACAATTCACGATACATCTCAACTCTCACAAACACATGCGCGTAATAAAAAAGAAAAAACAAATAGCTATGAAGCTTGAAAAAGAAAAATTACTAGCACAATCTGAAAATACTGAAAAATAACTACTTACTTACTTAGAATAGTTGTTTATTTCTATTTTTTATTTGTGAATTGTACCAAATACTAATTATTGTTAGGATTTTAGTTATTCATATTCATTCATTATTTAGTATTTTGAGTTTGTAATAAGTTGTTACTGTCATAAAAATAAAGATAATTTCAATAAACAAATAGTTTTATTATTTACTAAACATCTATTTACAAAAGAATTAAGCTTGTACCTCTACATTAACATCAACTTTTTTCTTAGGAGCTCTATAGTCATAGTTCTCTAGTTCTGGATATTTTTTAATGATTTCATTATAAGCTTCGCATAAGCGGTTGAATTCTCCATTTGCAATCTGAAAGGGCCTCGTGACTGGGTCCATCTCTGCCATCTTGTACATCCTGAGAGCCATTTCCTCTCTTACTTCTTCAGGGAATAAAGTCTGGCAACCTCGGATGGAGTACTTCTGTCGCATAGAAAATATTTGACGGGCAACTTTCTCAACCATTTTAAAGGGCAGATTTATTATTGGCTGTTTTAAAGGGGTGAGTGTTACTACACCTACATCAACTTCAGGTTTGGGAAGAAAGGCGTGCCCTGGTATGTTGAACTTGTAGTTAACATTGCACCAATTTTGACACATGACTGACAGTCTGCATCGTTGTTTATCCATTATACGAGCTGACATTCTCTCAGCGACTTCTTTTTGAAATGTCAATGTCATTCTTGTACGTCCAAACGCCCAAGCGCCTTCTTTTTTCGATATCATCTCTAGCCACCTTATCATCAATATTGTTGACACGCTAAAAGGCAAGTTGCCAATTAAATTGATAGGGGGTGGCATATCATTCCATTCCCGTTTAACATCTTTAGGAAAGAAATGTGAAACATCAGTTTTGAGAATATCACCTGTTATAATATCTACATCTACCTTTCCCTTGCAAGCATCTGCTAAAAGCTCTAATGTGGGTATGAAGCGCGGATCTTTCTCTATCAAAATAACTTTTCTGGGCACCTGTTGTATGATCGACCTTGTAATGCCCCCTGGACCTGGCCCCACTTCACAGACTACGTTGTTCTCTATATTGCCAGCGGCGCGTACTACTTTATCTATTAAACGAGGTTCCATGAGAAAGTTCTGCGATAGTTCCCTGAGTGCGCGTAGCTTATACAATCTGATAATGTCTTTGATACTCGGTAAAGGAGGCAATCTGACTTGCAAAGGTTTGGCTGTGGCCATTATTGCTGCACTTTCTCTGGCTCGTTGAAATCGTCAAGGAACGTCTCTTGCTTCACGGCAAAGATAGAATACATGTAAATACTGAATACTCCAGCACCGATCGCGAAACCAGTGATTCGATTTCTCCTAGAAATCTGATGTAATTTCTGCACGCGTTCGCGATTTTTCTGCTCAATAATTTTCATGTAATCGAGCTCTGCCTGCTTGAGCACGGGATCTTGTCCTCCGGTGCTAATTTTTGGCTTCAAATTAGAGTCTCCCATCACGAGAAAGATTTTCTAACCTAATCCGCAATCCCTCAAAACAACAAAATTACCACAGATTACTATAGAAATCACAAACAAAGTTAATAGACCACAGTAATAGACCACATAAAATAATAGACAAGAGTAGGTAGGTAGATTACAGTGGATTACAGAGAAATGTTATTTTTGAATTCTGTAGTCTATGACATAACCAAGAGCACAGACCAATAACAGATAATCAAGAGCACGTAGGTACCTACCTAGATCAAGAGTCTAGGTAGGTACCTACCTAATCTATGGAGGGGAGAGGAAAATACAGACATACAGAATATAAGTCAAGTTCAACTTTGGTTCTTTTTAAAAAAAATGGGAACGCAGTGTCGCAAGTTGCAATCTGTGGTTGCAATCAAAGAATCGTAGTTAAAGGTGTATGATATACGTTATTGCAGATTCCATTTAGTACCTATTCTATGAGTGAACGAATGATAAACTCCGAGGAAAAGTGAAGAAAAATAATGAACTTAACTTTTCAAAATGTAGTGAAGCGTGGGTTTTGGTGGGTTTACTCACAGACATAACTGTGGGTTTATTATGTACTTTTCAATTAATGTGGTTAATTATGTTAATTACTATTTCCAATAAAATTACGCATTTCTCTTTGTTCATAGACTTTCATTTTGGTCTCGAATAACATCACATAATTCACCTATTATTTCAATGAAAATAAAATAATGAAATGAAATACCTATGCAACATTCGCAACAAAACACAAAAACACCACAAAAACCATAACAAAAACAGCTGTTCACTGTTGGCTGTTGTCATTGTGACGTTTGTTGGAACTTCAAAGCATGCGCACAGCTGTCCTTTTCTAAACAAATCCTCTCTTTTTTGCACGCGCATTTCGCATCGCTCCGCAAACTTGCAAAAGCAAAACCATCAACCAACCAAAGCAAAGTCCAAACCAATTTCAGTCGCGCTGTCAAAGCGATCGGTCGTTTGTAATTAGATTTCCGACCGCGTAACTTTGTGTTGTGTTACAAATAATGCCTTTTATATCAAAAGATTGGCGTTCCCCGGGCGAAGAGTGGGTCAAAACACAAGAGGGATGGGAGAAGAAAAAAGTGTTAGAATGCACGTCGCAAAGGTGAGTTTTTGTTGCAAAACAAAACTATCCTTTGTTCGTAAACCGTTCACCGTTCGACGCAACTGAGCACGAATTATTTGTCTGCCTATTTCCCTGTGTAATATTGCCTTAACCAATAACTTTGTTTTATAGAAACGCTCTAACGCTTGTTTAAAAAAAAATAAGGAAAATGAGTGAATGTACTAGCTTGTTTGTATTTTGTATTGCAGATATGCTGCTATCTCTAACTATAATAACCCAGATGATAATCAACAGAAGTGGTGAGTTAGTTTCCTATTTACTTTTAACAATACCTACCACAAAACTACTTATTGTAGATATGTTGTAGATCAGCTGTTTCAGTGTTGTGTATTAGGTATTGATTTTCACGCAAGTGTGTGTGTGAGTCCTTCACTCTTTAACATTAGATACCTAAGTAAGTAGATGATAGATTTCTAGGATTCCAGATTAAAGCAGCAGCTGAAGTGCATATCGTAATTAAATAAACATATGTATTATGTATAATCAATTCTTCCGTTTTTTTTTAAGTTGTGTTAGAAGGTAAACAAATGGTCGAAAACGTTTCGAAAAACGCGTAACCGACGAACATAGCCAGGCGCTTAAGCCATTTTGAAATTTGATCTTATTTGGCGGTTTCATTGTCAGTGCGGTAAGAAAGTCCTATGCTTAGCAATAGCACGTCGCTTACGCCTTTCTGTATCGGTATAAATCATAATTATAATTTAACATGAAACATCGTCAATTCCATTTAGAAGACCAAAAGCCATGAAAAAATATTTTTTTTAATTCAATCAATTTAAATTCCAATAAATTGGAATTTAAATTGATTTTATGACCAAGAATAGCCCAATTCAATTTATTTACCTAGCTTCCATTTGGAATTTTCTATGAAATTAGGAAGTTAAGATCTTCACCAAATGAGACCAACCTGATGAAGACGATAGGTACATCCTTTCTATAAAAAAGAATAATATTGAAACAGGTAACTCGGATTATAGATTTGACGGAGTTATAGAGTAGGTAACGTCGCCAAAAAAAATAAGCGACGAATTTTTGAATTCATTAGGTTAAAACTAAATAATGAAGTCAGTTAAAAATAACTTTTTAGGGTTCCGTACCCGAAGGGTAACCAACGAGACCCTATTACAAAGCCTCCGCTGTCAACCCGTCCGTCCGTCCGTCCGACTGTCTGTGAGCGTGCTGTATCTCTGTATGATCCGTAATAGGTAGAGAGTTGAAATTTTCAGAGAATGTGTAGGTATTTGTGTTGCAGCTATAACAACAAATAATAAAAATAAATTAAAAATTAAAGGGGGCTCTTTTACTAGAAACATGTTTTTTTCGACGTCTTTTTGTACGGAACCCTTTGTACGCGAGTCCGACTCGCATTTGACCGATACTACTACCGTACCCGTAGATATACGTGTAGTACCGACAAAAATAGATTGTGTACTCAAAACCCGACAGAGGGAATTCGTTTCCGAAATATAGGTCACTCAAATGTACAATAACTAGCTACAATCTCTATCATTTGGGTCAGGTCACTTTTGGGGCAAAATTGACGGGAAACGGGGAAATAAATTGCTAGATAATCGAACGACGACATTCACGGTACACTGCGTTTAGACGTGACCAGTTTCTCTCGAGTCCGCCCCATACAAACGAAGTTTTTAATGAAATGCTTTATAAAATGAATGCAAAAACACCGATCGCCGCTATTAGTAGCTATTAAAAGCTTCGTGTTTGCCGGGCCGTAATGCAATTTATTGTACATTATTTAAAAAAAATCTTATAAACTTTAATAACCGGTCAAATGCGGGTCGGATTCGCATACGGAGGGTTCCGTATCAAAAAATGCCGAAATAAAATACGTTTCTAGTCGGGGAGCCCTTTACTTTTTTATTTTTATTTTATTATTAGTTGTTATAGCGGCAACAAAAATACACATTCTCTGAAAATTTCAACTGTCTACCTATCACGGATCATGAGATACAGCACGCTGACAGACGGACAGACGGACGGACGGACGGACAGCGGAGGCTTAGTAATAGAGTCCCGTTGGTTAACCTTCGGTTGCACAACCCTAA
Organism: Hipparchia sbordonii; assembly: GCA_038048805.1. Taxonomy (NCBI): domain Eukaryota; kingdom Metazoa; phylum Arthropoda; class Insecta; order Lepidoptera; family Nymphalidae; genus Hipparchia; species Hipparchia sbordonii. The sequence goes on from JBBIWI010000007.1 coordinate 2,358,228, forward strand.
AAACGACGTAAGTTTACGGTTTTAAAGTTTAAATATCCAAGAAGGACTTGAGTTCACAAAATCGCTTAAAAAATTTAGGTAGCGACATAGTTCCACCATCACCCTTCTAAAATTGAACCGCAAGGCATCACGCTAATCTGCATCGCTACGTGGCTGGTTAAAATTGAAATTCCACGATCTCGCACTAAGCGCTTTATCTCTTCGTTCCCAATATCTCTGTGCTCTTCTCAGCAGAATCTGCATTCCGAAGCGGTGGTAGATTTATCACGTGTCATAAGAGCTACAACTTGGCCTACATGAAATAAATAAATTTTGAATTTGAATTTGAAATTTAATAAGCATTGCCAAGAGGAATCCCCTTCCTACTATTCGTGATTAAAACATCAGAATTTTGAGGAAATAAGTCTAAAATCTTTAGTTTATTAAAAGACTCTTTAAATATTCATCAATCAAATGTTATATATTTATTTAAATTACTAACTAAAGCTAGTTACTATTATAATAAAATTTCCAAAGCAATACTTATTGTAACAGGAAAATTTCCTAACCGTCCTTGAAATCTTTAAATGTTATATATCACCATAAAAGGAAATGCATATCTATACAAATAAATAAAATTGAAGTATCTGTTTGTAATATCAGAAGAACAGCTTTTCACTAACTGCATACGAAAGTAAATATGGTACTTATAACAAGAAAACAATTTTTAAAACGTGATGTTTTGTCAACTCCTCAATCCTGATGGTTCTGCCCACAGTTCCTAAATCCCCACAGTTTAGTTAAACTGTGGGGATTTAGGAACTGTCGATTGTGAATTGAAGAAGCGTGTGAAGTCGCGGGCGTCTGCTAGTCTACAATAAATATCAATATCATACACCAACGTTGAAATCATCGGAATCACCGAATCACCAGCGTCGGCACGCGATCTCTAACTCAAACTGTATTAAGTAATAAATTATTCAATCGGAAGTTTAAAAAGGATGTTATTCTATGTAAGTGTGTTAATCACATGCGGTAACCGCATTTCGCTCCAGATTCGACGGAATGAGTTGTGGTAGACCGACTCTCAAATCAATCGTGATTACAATCGCGGTCTTAGAAAATTTGGGGACGTTGGCGATCTTGATTGACCTGTTTTATTCGAATTGGGTCATCATAATCATCAGCAATCCATCAACAGGGCCCCAAGTCTGCTATTTTACATGACATTGTCATTGAACCGCAATACAATTACAATTCAATTATCATTGGTCCAAAATTACGTAGTCTACTAAATTCACAAGGGTTGTTCGATTTCTTATAATTGGATTGTAATTCAATGATACCTCGGTATTGCCATTAGCTTAAAAAGCGTTTGCCGAAATGAGTTTAAAAAAAAACTACATATTAAAAACGTTTATTTAAGCTAGATTCAAAGCTAGATGTGTCAGTGGCAAACCATCGGAAAACAATTGTGACGCCATTGAATTAGTAGACTACCAAAACTGCTAAAACTAGCAATTGGGGTGTCATTGAAAGACAATTGAACTACAATTGCAATAGCAGACTTGGGCCCCAGCTTACTAGTCACTACTGAGTGCAGGTCGAGTCCACCATGCTTTCCCAATGCAAAAAAAAAATGCAAATTGGCAGACTTCAAACACCTTTGAGACGATTATTCAGAACTCTCAGCTTCACGAAGCTTTCCTTCCCTGTTAACATTAATTGCTTAAACGCAATATAGCTCCCAAAAGTCAAGAGGTAATAATAAAGCCTGACATAAATAGGGTTTAGTGGTTTAATCAAATCAATGAATTTAAAAAAAAAATCTCATTGCTTTAAACTCTCGGAGGAAAAAAAATGTTACTTCAAGTTTAAACCTATCGACATATTGACTTCACGGCAGTAGGAAATGTGCAACGTTCTTTCGGGGATATAACAAGGACATTTAATTTTTTGTCATTTTAACAAGTCTCTATTTTGAAATTCCCAATGTCATTTGATTCCTACAGTGGTTGCTCTCCTCTTGATAGAGGATACCTGATGATTGGCTGACAATCTATTTATCGGTTAAAAGATTGTTTGCAAGGTTGCAATAATCACATTTGATGATATCATTATAATTCCCGACCCTCTCGATACAATTTCGATCGTTTAATCGACAAAATATTTTTAACTACTTAATTAAACCTTTGACTGTGTGTTTGTTGTGTAATGAGCTCCCAATTTATATTTCAGAGGAAAACCAAACTTAGCTGGTTAATTTTGTTACTGCATAACTTGTTAATTGTACCCAAATGTTCCTAGTCCCAAATGTCCTTCATTGGATTAAATTGGTTACTTCTGTGTTTATTTTCGTTTTAATACAGATATATGGATGTAATAATATGTTTTAAGGTAGTGTAATGTATGATTTAATTTTATTTTCCATTTTCAAGGGATTTTTAAAAATAATTTGGTATTTATCGATAACTCGTCAAAAAATTTTCAAAATATCCCAATATCACTAAAAACTCCCGATTGTTTCTGTTGTATTAAAGAAATCATTCATTACGTCATAAAACTGACAAAGGGGTAAATGTAAATGGCGTAGGTAGATAAACCTATCCCGTATCCCGTATCAAATAAAGTGGGCGCACCCAGAATGCCCACTGAAAAGGTTAACTCAATTTGGAGATTGCATTCACATCTAGATAGCATTTGGAAAGGGCAGAGCGACATTTCCATTTACTCAGGTTTACATTAGATGACGGAATTGATATGTTACATAATATTATTTTTGTTTATGCACATTTTTTTATGATATTTTTAGGTTTGAAACATCCCGAAGATTGTTATGTAAATGTTTACTCCATAGTTACAAAAACAATAATTGATAATGACGAGTGTACACTAGGTATTAAAGTTACACTTAAGACTCTGATTTTACAATGCTCTAATACAGTTAGGACTTAGGAGTGCAATGAACAAAAAATGTGACTTAGTAGACCTACATTTTTTGCCTTTTCGTAGAAAAGGAAAAAAAGCAACCCTTTTCTATAAATATCAAGAATTTCAAAAATGCAATGCCCCAGTTTAGAATTTAAAATGGAAATAATTTTCAGTTGCGGGAGAGGCAAGTTCAATTTACAAAAGTGAAAAGCTTATTCATTCCGGAGGTCAAACTCGAGGATTGATATATTTCATGAATGTGATGAAAATCTTTTTAAATATTAGGTCGGCACACAGCGTTAAGTAGGTACTTGCATACATAATTATGTGTAATCCATTTATTTTATTCGTTCAAATCTTAACGATAATAAGAAAGAGAAAGCTTTTCTTGGTGAAGTACTGAAAATTGCTCCGCCATATTTTATCTTCAGTTATTACGCATGTTCCACGATATTTACTGAGTCAATTTTGATAAATGAGGTTTCGATCGATTCGTTATTAATATTATTATAGTCTTTGTCCGGATGACATAGGCTACATTTTATGGGAACAAAAGCGATACGACGGATGTTATTATTACCCTTGTTACTGTACGAAATTCCTGTTCTTCCCTCCAAATTATAATTATTGTTAAAAGTATTTATGTGGATACGATGTACAACTGATCCAGTGAACTAGTTTTATGCAGGTCAGGGCCGCAAAGATACGAAGGGGTCTAAATAAACGTATCCCCGATAAAGAAATATAGTTTTTCTAGGTTTTGCATTTACTTTTTATTTTTTCTAGTGCGGGGAATCTGGGGTCCGAAGTTCGAACGTTTACACGCGAGTCTAGCTATTAGGCGTTATGTGTGTTTTATGCATTCAAATATTACTTGGTTTAACGGAAATCTTCATGCTTGAGACTTCTTGTAATTTCTCGAAGGTGTGTGAATTCTGCCAATCTATACCTACATGGACTACAACCCTCGTTTCCTAATCTTGGACTACAGCCATCGATGTAGAATTTTACATCGATGACTACAGCCTGTAAACCCTTTTCTTTCTGACGGGAGACTCGTGCCTAGTAGTTTGTAGCCGATGGTTTGAGATGTTATAACATCTTATAATCTTATAATATTATAATATTACAATCCTTATTTTTCATCGTGCATATAATCTTCATTTTTCATCACGTTTTCTTTATTCGATGACAAGAAGTCCTTGCCTGCGATCTCACCTGATGGTAAGTGACGATGCAGTCTTAAGATGGTAGCGGACTAACTTGGAACGGGTATGGCAGTGTAGATCATCGCATCTATATTTTCACAATATATATGTACAAGTAAATAATAATAAAAGTTTTATTATGTAACTATTTTGCTAAAAGCATTTTGAAATACTTGGTGAAGGCCATAGATAAGCTTCTAACTGAAAAGAATACTCGCAGGTTTTATTTCGTAAATTAGCAAATTTTTTACGAAGTAGAGCGTGCTAACTGCTAAATAGTGATGCAACTGGCCACAACATGTTGCACTAACTGTGATTATCTCAATTGTATAACTATGAACTCGGGGGGTGATCTGCTGGTCCGTAGCATTTACCATCTTATTCTCCTCGAGACTCATTACAAGAGTCAATCAGAATAAGATGGTAGGCCAATGCAGAGATGGGTCGACGACATTCGGGCAGTGGCAGGTGGCATATCAACTGGCGACAGGGACGCGTGGAGGTTGTTGGAGGAGACCTTTGCCAGCAAAAGGCAAACAAACATGCTATCGAGGCATTTTATGTAAAAAAAAAATATTGTGTAGTTTCAGTGGCTTTATTTATTTATCCCCTCGAGACTCACCCTACACGTGCCCCCTGGATAGTGCCAAACGCCGAATCTCGGGCGGCAGATAAATAAACCGACACATCTATGCCCAAGTATAGACTGGCTTTCAGTGGCCATCTTCTTCTTCTTCAAGTTGATAACGACTGATGGACGTCCACTGCTGGACATAAGTCTCTTGCATGGACCTCCACAGGTCTCGGTCTTGCGCCGCCTGAATCCAGCGGCGCCCTGCGACTCGTTTGATGTCGTCTGTCCACCTAGTGTCCATATGGAACTAAATCTCCTAGAAAGACTGATGCGGAAGGATCTGGGGGCCCACCACAATATCATCCCAAGAAAACGCCACCACCATTACGACGACAGACAGAATTACACCATCTACAAAAGAGTCCTTGGTGGAAGGGGTCACGACCCTCAGTAATGGGGAACACGACGCTGAGAGATTATTATGAACTAGCTTTTGCCCGCGTCCGAGTGTGGTTAGGTTTTACAAAAATCTTACAAATTGCAGCTCCAAGTGATCTGTGGATGCCTTTCCATCCCCCCCGCGCCCCTTCCTTCCCCCCACATCTTTCAGTGCATTGTCTCATAGATCCCGCAATTTCGCGGGAAAATCCCGGGGGATTGCACTTTGTGAACAACTGAAGACACTTCGATGTGTGTGTGAGTTTGATACTTAGTAAAGAGTGACCGTGAAATTTTAATTACACTGCACAGATTTAATGCTTTTTTTTTCAGTATAATTTCTCTGAAAAGGTTAACTTTGCCTGACCTTTAGATAATTATAGACTGTGTGGGCTCCTTTGTTTTATACAATTCATCTACTTGACGTTAGTTAAGAGCTTTGTAATATTACCGGAGAGTTTCTTTGTTAATTACAAATACATGTTCTAGTATTTTACTTTTAGAAAATACGTCTCTACTTCTCAGGGTTCCGTACCCAAAGGGTGCCAACGGAACCCTATTACTAACCGTTGTCTGTCCTTCTGTCTGTCTGTCAGCGGGCTGTATCTCATGAACGTTGATAGGTAGATACTTGAAATGTTTACAGAATGTGTATATCTATTGCCGCTTTAACAAAAAATTATAAACATAAAATAAAAAATAAAGGGGTCCTCTTACGTGATCTTTTCGGCGTTTTTTGCTCACTAAGTTCGTGGCTGACGACTTGGCCGTAGTGTAATCTGGTCAACATACTCAGGGCGCGATTCCCGAGAGATGTGAAAATCGCGTTTCGTACGATTATGTCACTCATAATTAACTCATTATTATAATTAGCTACATTTGAAACTATCGTCAAGCGATTTTAACGAACGTGTGTTCTAAATCCACACAATCCGCTTCTCAGGGCTTCTTTGTTTCGTAAAAGACTCGACTAAACCGCATTCGTAAGTGCTTCGGCCGCTTAAAATTATTCTAATACGATTATTTTCACAAAGGCTTCCTCATAATTGGGATTTTAAAATTCCCACTTTTTTTAAGTAGAAAACAATCCTTGGCAATTTATTATTTATTTATCAAAAAATAGTTTTTCCAGATTCAATGTTATATATAAAAGTATTTCTTCATAGATTTTCAAGAACTGTCACTATAAAGTCAATCATCCTAAATCCTAATTTGACTTAGATTAGGTACGAATTTTACTTATTCTATCTCTCGTGGCTTCGTGAGCGTGGATTGAGGTTTCTAATTCCCGCGGGAACTCTCTTATTTTCCAGGATAAAAAGTAGACTATGTGTTTTTTTTTTAATTTTTTTTTAATTCGATGACAAGATAGCCCTTGACTGCGATCTTACCTGATGGTAAGTGACGATGCAGTCTAAGATGGTAGTGGGCGCTAATTGGAAGGGATATAGCAGTGTAAATTCAACCCCTAATTGGTTTCTACACGCCATCGTGCCGGAACGCTAAATCACTTGGCGGCACGTCTTTGCCGGTAAGGTGGTAACTAGCCACGGCCAAGGCCTCCCACCAGACAAAAATTCTGTTATTCCAGACTATAATCTACATAATATCTCTGTGCCGAATTTCAGCCAAATCGGTTCTGTCGTTACAGCGTGATTGAATAACAAACATCTATCCTTCCATCCATATATACAAACTTTCGCATTTATAATTAGTAGGAAGTAGTATGCAATTAAATATCTCCATATTTCTCCATAATTATTCGAGAACATTCTCTCTCTCTGCGTCGTGTTTCCCTTTACTGAGGGTCGTGACCCCTTCCACCATGGACTCTTTTGTAGAGAGAACATTATGGACATTATACCTATTAATTTCTACCTTGTAGACAGATACGTCAACTTTTTTTTTTAAAGATTTACGAGTTAAGTTACGAGTATACATACACTGTATAAAAGAAAGTAAGGTAGAAAGTCCAGCTATTTCTAAACCAAGATTAGGAAGTGACATTTAGATGGCACTCGAGGACATAATATATTTTAATGCTTTTTCGTTCTAAAACGGGAATGATTCTTGTAGTGTGCTTAGGGAGAGTGATTAACGTTTTGGTCGTTGTCCGACCATTGGCAGAGCGCCAGACGATTCAGGGCGTTCAGGGCACAGTACCGTTGAGTTATCATAATATGCTCCATTTTCGAATTGTCTTATGCAATATGCATCTGTTCGACGTTTATGTTTTCCTGGTATACTGTTTCGGATACTGACTCAGCTACTTGGTCTATAATTGTTTCAAAAACGGTCTTATTGTCAAAAATATAATCTTGCATACATACATAGTGAACGTGAGGTGGCTGTAAAAACATCTCACCAAGCCGAATCTACTTTTACATTGCTTTGGCAATCTACGATTGGACTGTTATTTGACGAGAAAATATGAAGTTAGCAAGCATTTTAATGATGATCTGAAGTTAAGATAGATAGATAGAAAATTCTTTATTGCTACACGAAGTTTACAATAATATCTTAGAGTTAATTAATGAACACATGTGCACAAAGGCGGACTTATCGCTTTAAGCGATCTCTTCCAGGCAACCTGAAAATATTAAAAAAAATCTTATTGAGGGATATGGGAAAGTGCAACAAATTTTACATAAATTACATAAAAGTACATACAAAATATACACAGACAGACTAACTACGCGGACAGGTACATAAATATCTATGGTTTAAAATTAAAAACAAAAGTATAAATTACTCATCAAAGTATGCAAATCATCGTCGATGATGCAAATATTGAGGTAGTTAGTGGGTGCAATGAACTCATAAAAAGCAACAATAAATTAAAATTATTAAGGTAGAGGGCAGACTGGGGTGAATATTCAGTTTGGACGATATTTGCGCATTTTTTTAGGAACAAGCATAATTTCATTTTTTCTAATATTTGTTAGTATTATAATGTTTGGTGCTATTTCATTAAATACACAAGTGAAAGGCACGTATATATTTCAAATATTCAAAGAGTTATTGCCACTAGAAATTTATGTCAAGCTACGGTAATGAACCCTGTATACGGTAATGAATTTTTATGTATACTTTTGGCAGAATTTCTTATGAATTCTCTATTTGAATAAACTTGTACGAATAAAAGCAAGTGCCCAGCCGTGCACAGGGAATTGGTAATTCACTCGTCGACCGAGAACCTTGTTGGGCCCGTCACTGCTTGGAGTAAGATCGTTTCAAATAACAAAATATCAAGCAGTTCTTCCATAACTTAATAGACTCCCTCTATATTGGACCTCTTCCTTACCACTCACCCTACCGGCTACCAGGTAACAGTCGATGCTCCCCTAGGAACATTTAACCCCTGCCTAGTACAGACTTCCGTGCCACTTCCATCCTCTGTTCGCACGCGTAATACCGGTAGCCTCATATCCGTGGGCACAGCTTTGTTTTTCAACAAACGACCTTAACACCTGTGCTGAAGCAGTTGCTGATGCCATACTCCAAGGTATGGACTGCTATATTCCAAACTCCCTCATACCTTTTGGGAAGCGCGCGCAGAAATGGTTCAACGGGATCTGTAATAAGGCTGCTATACTTAACCCATATATGCCCAGAACTTTTTTTGACGCCGATTTTTATAATTTTCACATATGTTGTTTATTAATGACCATAAATAAGGGCTACAATAGCAATTAGTAGTTTTCAGATCTGAAAGTGGGTTTTTTTCAGGGGGTCGACAACGACCCCATGGGCAGATAAGGTCTTACACTAGTATGGGGGAGGAATCACGAATATAAAAACTTTATTCGCTTATTAGTCTTGATTATTGGGGTAGACATTGAGACAGGAACCATTACGTAGTAGAATTAGGTGGTTAAGGTAATCTTTAAAGCATCTGTAATACATATTGACATTAACTTGCGACACATTTTTACTATTATGTTTTTAGACAGCACACGTCTTCTGATCCAACTATTGAGTAAATGTAAAGTTTTAAAACAGAAATAAGGTACCGCCTTGTTTCAGTTGCTGGTATGGCTCAGGTTGAGTTTTCGAAATAAGATAGGTTGAAGAATTAGATTTCGAAGAGAAAATAGAAAAGAAAAAGGCTTTGCTATAGATAAAATTCCAGTATATCTACGTTTTCTTCCAATAATCTGGGAAGCATTGAAGAGTCAACACTCTTCCACATACTTTTTTTGCTGTCAACACATCGAAGTGAACTAACTACATCAAAATATACCACTTCTTACCCCTAATGTCAATTTGATAAACTCCAAAATGAGCATCAAGTCTATCTACTCCTCCCACATTTATTGTATTGATGTACAACGTTTGACTATCAATATGTTTGCCAGTATCAGAATATCGACGAGCCTTTTGGACGGGATATACGCCAATTGCACTGAACAACAGTGTAACTAAGCTGCTTCATTCCAGTGAATGGCGCAAATCTTATCTTTGCAAGCTTTTTGCAAGCTCGTTTTATGCATTTGTGTAGCCTCATGTTGCGATTTTTCCCAGTTCTTGTAGAAAAGAGCACCTAAATCACTGTTGGCCCTAGCAGAGTGCTCCCTCGAGGAAGAATAGTCCTCAGAATTAGCAATGAAAGTATAAGATTCTTCGACAATTCAATAGGAATAGAACATTGTGTTGTGTAGAAAGGGGTTCAGAGATTTGAGAATTACGAGAATAATAGACTGGAAAACTACGAGAATAATTGACTAAAGCCTTATTGTGTGGCTTTATTGTCATCATTACTTTCTCGTTGTATGACTAACATTTCGGCTGAAGTAAATAATTATTGAGATAGGTGAAATCGATTTATATTTTCACACTTTCATCCTTTTCATCCTAATCACAGTCTGATGTCGTACCTCTGCAAGGGGGATCAATGTTTACTTCGATGCCCCGGACCTGTTCCTCGTTATCCAATTTCTCCAGTGCTTCAACTATTTCAAAAATGGAGAGCACATGCCGGGACCGTTAGAGTAAAAATAAGAATTTAAAGCAGCATATATGCCCACGGGGTCGTTATCGACCCCGTGAAAAGTTTCCATTAATTTGAGTACGAAAAATGTAGCCCCTCAGTGAAAATTATACTTATATATTTAAAACACATATTCAATTTACTAAAACAATAATTTTGATGATAAAAAAACATAAAACACACAGAATATATACATTTATATGCACGTAGTCACCAAATTTTTTCAGAAAAAAACTTACACGATTTTGTACTACTATTTTTCACTTGAAATAATTTAAGAATAGTAATTTTATTGTACTGTGCTTCAAAGTAGTTCTTTACTGTATCAAAAAATAGTGCTTTAATTAGAATTAATATAATAAGTTGCAATCAGGATGCATTTGAAGTCATCAAGTACCTTCGGGCCATTAACGACCCCCTGGGCATATATGGGTTAAACAAAACTCCTACCAGTCCTGGCTCTCTGCACATTGCACCAATGATCCCAATGCTGCAAATGTTAAGAAAATCTTTAACATTGCGTCCAGAGCCTACAAAAATGCCATTGCCAGGGCAAAATTTGAGCACATCGACAGAATTGGGCAGAGACTAGTCTCACTGCCTTCTGGTTCCCGTGCTTTCTGATTTCTGTTGAAAGCCATGTAAGGCAACTTCTGTCGTTCCTCGTTTCCACCTTTACGCAAACCGGATGATACACTGGCCTACACTGCCAAAGAGAAAGCCGAAATTCTGGGCACTCTCTTTGCTGCCAACTCTACGCTTGATGATGGTGGGAAAACACCGCTGACCATCCCGCGGTGTCAAAACTCCTTGCGTGATATACGGGGTACATTGGGGATATATTGACAGTAAGGGGGAAGCCCTAGCGGTCAGCCTCGACATCGCTAAAGCCTTTGATCGGATTTGGCATAGGGCTTGGCTATCGAAGCTTAGCAGCTTCGATAGCTCTTACGGACTTCCTGCGAAGCTGTGCAATTGGGTCGCTAGCTTTCTTCATGGGCGCAGCATCAAGGTCGCTGTCGACGGTTTTTGCTCTCAACCTAAGCCCATCAATGCTGGCATTCCACAGGCCCAGTGCTATCGCCTACTTTGTTCATTCTGCATATCAATGATATGTTGCATAACAGCAGCATATATTGTTATGCGGATGACAGTACTTCTGATGCCCTTTACAAAGGCCATGCACAGTTCTCTCGCGCAGTGCTGGAGGAGAATAGAGCCAAACTTGTGTCGGACATTGAGACTTCTCTCTAGAAAGTGTCCATATGGGGTTCACAAAATCTTGTTCAATTTAACCCTTCAAAAACACAAGTTTGTGCGTTTACCGCAAAAAAGGCCCCTTTTACCACGCCTCTTCTCTTTCAGAACACTTCCCTTACTCCTACCAACAGCATTGGGATTCAAAAGAGGGCACTTCGGCTTGTGGACAATCCCAAATTAACCTACTCGCTGGAAAGCTTGGAACACCGCAGATGTAAGCTCGCTTTGTGTGCTCTATCGGCTATATAACGGGGAGCCCTCTAACTTCTACAACCGCACCGCACGCCATCGAACGCAATTTCACCCCCACCACCTGGGTGCCTGGAGCACTTCGACCATCAGGTGCTCCAGATCTTTTTTTCCATTTACTACCAAATTGTAGAATCATCTCCCTTCGAAAGTATTCCTGTATATAATGTAGTTTCAGTAAAAATCATTAAATGAACTTCAAAAAGGTTACGGTAAACGACGGTAATGAAGGACACGGTAATGACAAATATGCACTTTTAATTTATTATTAATTTTTCTATAAGCAGTATATGCTATCTAATCATTTAAAAATTAAACTAGACGAGAACTTGATGTATTGTTATCGCAATAAAATTCCAATTTTAAATATTTATCAAAATATAAGCGGACTGGTAATGAAACATAAACTGTGACAAAACATTATAATACACTTTCAGTTGTAATTTTTTGCGCGAGTTCGTGCGTACGTCTTCCTTCTGCTACGTTTTCCGGTCGACTGAGGTCTGAGGTGCGGGACGCCGAGAGCTCACTATGTAGCGGCAAGATTTTGTCACGTAAAAACATGTTTCCCCTGATGATTCCGGAGGGTTCCGGTAATGAACTTTGCATCGTGACAAAACTTTAAAAACATATTTGACTATATATTTTTTTGTAAACTAAATTTTAAATTATGAAGAAGTAATAAAAAATTATTTAATTATTCGGCACAGTAGTCAAATTAACATTATTTTTGTGCTAGGTTTACTAAATATTATTAAATATATAATATCTAGTAATGAAACAGGTGCCGGTAATGAATTTTAATGTTATTTTCACTAAAAATCTGAGTGATTTACATAGAAATTTCAATAAACACACCATGTGCACGATAAAGTATGTAGGTGTGCATGATAAACGTATATTAAATGGAGTCTAAACTTAAGTTTCAATTTTTTATTCACTGAAATACGTAATTTTCATTACTTTGAATATTCACCCACTGGCTACTTTTAGCTGGCTTTTAACGTGGGCACACAACAAACGCAGAAATCAGCGACTGAAATCGCAGAAATGAGCGTTTTAAAATCGGGAAAACGCGATGCAGAGGCAAAAAGCCATAAAAAAGCCGTTCGCTGCTGCTAAAAGTAGCCTGTAGACTGCTCTCTCCCTAATGTGCGCGGATATTCAAAACGACTAAGACTGTAAGAGAGGCCACGTAAGTTAGGTATACCATGCAAAAAATCATGCCAATCCCGATCAGTAGCTCTGTTGGCGTGATTAAGGGCACGATCTTAGGCCGCAGTAACTTGCAAGCAATTGAAGTGAGGTGCACGAGCCACTTTGTTATAAAAAAAGTAAAACAGTCATGATAAAAAAAATAAAACTTTTTAGAGAAAAATTAACGGTAAAATATTCTTCTAAAAGCTTTTGCCTATTTTTTGACATTTTTTTTTTAGTTTTACTTGGATATACTATAAATACAACCTGAAAAACAATTAAAAACTACACTGTTTTCGGAATATTATTTGATCGAGTGAAGTTCAAAATATGGACTTTTGAACGGTAAAATAATTTAGAACGTGTATTAAACTACAACATATATTTTTAACCTATCAAAACAAAGAATATTTGATTGTTTACTATTGAATCAAAAACAGGCTGTTTTGGGAGATCCTGCCGTTAAAGGACAAGGGAACAGGCAAACACACGCCTGCACTTTTTAGTAGGAAGTAGGATTGTGATTATAAAAGTAAACACAGCGCATGTGATGTCCTTTATCCGTGACATTGCTACGGACGGAGATCAATTTTGTCACCACGTTGAATTGAAACGGCCTCGCTATTGCGTCTAGCTGACACTGTGCAACGATTGCAATTTTCTACTTGCCGATTGTGCAACAGGCTTTGTGACGGCTGATTCCGACTATACATACCTATGACTGTTAATCAACATTAGAGAGGTCACATACGATCAAGCTTGCCGTCAAGTTTGCATGATGCTTAGGGATTCGAAAAAAGAATCAATACCTGAGTAGTATCGATACTTTTGGTTCCAGAAAGCTGTACTACTCCATCAAGAGAAAACGCTATAGGGATATCAGAAAGAGAATATATAATAAAGAGAATAATACAGATATCTACATGTTATGGACGTAGGCCACCGCTAAGAAAGGATAACAATAGGGGGTTGGAAAGTCGAATTTACCGTGAGCGAAGCTGCGGGCAAAAACTATTAGCTAATAAAGCTAATCGGGGTCTAACCAAGAAGCAACTAGCCTATTATGTAAAAAACTGAATTGATTTACAATATTACAACTTTTTTCTTTGAAACTAGAGGACATAAATATAACGAAATAGCGAATATTCAGTTCATAGCAATTTAGTAGTTTACTTCATAACCGGTAGCCACGGAACAACTGTCGACCCGGAATCGCTGGCTTTAGAAATTATGTTTCAAATAACACCAATGTTACTTGAGCTCCCATACTCCTTGAAAAGTTTACATATTACATGCTTTAATACGATTATAACACATTGCAGAATGGTCTGTATATCATATGTGCGAAGGACTAATACAGCGTGAGCTTTAAATATTACATTGTGATAGAATGTATCATGTAACCTGCAAAGACGGAAGGCCTTACAAGATTGGCACGCATAGCGTTGCAGTATTTCTGAATTTAATCCTACATTTCAAACTCATTTCACAGATTATTGTTATTGTTGAACGGAATAATACGAATTCATGTCTCAATAGTTCGCTCGGTTTCTGCAACACTGTTTTATCGTAATATATACTGTATATTAGTTTTATCTCAAAAATCCTTAGAAATAGAAACTTTTGTTTTTTGGGTTGAATGGTCTAAGCAAAAATCCCGCTTTTTTTAATGGTTTCAAAATTTTTAAGCTATTGCATAGCTTCTATCGCGGGCCAGCGTGGAGACCGAATCCAGAAATTCCGTAACGAAAATGACCTGACACGGGACTCCTCTACGGTGATCCGCTAGATGGCGTTGATAAAAAATGCTATGCAATAGCTTTACCGCGGCAGTCCCCGAGTGCCACACGTCTTTTTTTAGTACTGTGGGTTCACTATTCAACCAACGTAGTTTTCATAGAGGATGAAATGGCGATTTTTTTAAATTACTAGTTGAAATCACAACTTCTTCGAGATAAAACATTGTTGTAGTAAATCAACGAGTTGTTAAGATCGAAGTGTCCTACAAATAATAGGTATAATTTTAGTCTAGAATTTCCTCTCATGCAGTTATTCGATATTGTTTTGATTATTATATTCAGACCGATGATACCTATTACACATAATTATGTATCAAACGGTATATTGTGATTCACATAAGAGACCGGTTTAAGCCTGTTCATATTATATTAGGGTCAGACGACAGAATGTAGAAAAAGATAAACCTAGAACTTTCAAGAACTACAGTTATGCTTGGAATGTTAATATTAAGTAGCTACATACCTATACCAAAATTATACTAAAAAATGAAAACAAAAAAAAAAATTGTGCCTGCTATATATATAAACTCGTATAAAATCACTATTGAGTTAATAGGCGTAATAAAAACCATGTAACTAGTAACTAATACTACGTTTATGCGTAGAACTAAACGGAAAATAACTGGGTATCGCTCATCCCTAATGAGAATTTATTTTTAAATCCAGACGTCACCTAAAAGAAATAATAAAAGCTTTCCGTCTGAAAACTAGCTAAATTACCTTACCTATCCCGTTCATATTTCACAATACATTAATTGATCTTCATTGCGTTGAATTGAATCACTTTTTAGAAAACAGTAGTTTTCATAAATTATCTACAAAATATGTAATATTTTGATCGTTGATGATGGTCCCAAAATGCTGGTGTGGCAACCCGCGCCAGTAATCTACTGTCTGCAGACCCACATTAAGCAAACGGATTACACCAGATGAATCTAGATAAAGACGGCGCAAGATCGAGGCCTATGGAAGTCCATGCAAGAGACCTTTGTCCAGCAGTGGATGTCTTCCTTACTAATCCTCATTAATATCCTTATCTTTACTTCCGAGTTCCGAACTATCCTTACTACTTTTATAAATGTGAAAATTTGTTTGATGGTTGGTATCCTTATTTCCTTACTAATATTATAAATGCGAAAGTGCGTTTGTTTGTTGGTTTGTCTTTCAATCACGCCGCAACAAAACAACCGATCGACGGGATTTTTTGCATGGGTATAACTGGGAACCTGGAGAATGACATAGGCCACTTTTTATCTCGGAAAATCCAAGAGATCTCGCGAGATTTTTAAAAACTAAATCCACGCGGACGAAGTTGCGGGCATCACCTATATACCTAATGTGAAAGTGTGTTTGTTTGTTGGTTTGTCCTTCAATCGCGCCGCAACAAAGCAACGGATCGACGTGATTTTTTGCATGTGTATAGTTGAGGACCCGGAGAGTGACATGGCTACTTTTTATTCCGAGAAATCAATGAGACCCCACGGGTTTCCACGCGAGCGTAGCCGCGGGCATTAACTAGTGATATAAATAAACCAAAGCAAGTCAAAAATAGATCAAGGCAGGTCATATAGGTATTACAGACAGGTATGAATTATGATACAAGTTGCAATGGCTCGACTTAGTGCCGTGGGTCAACGACTCCTCGACTATTGCACATTGTGTTTAGTTACATAACATAGTGGATCCCGCGACTTCGTCACTGTGTCTCATGATCTTACCTACTCTTAAGTTACAGTGTAGAATTAAATAATATAAATAAAATTGGTCTGATCCAAAATCTGCTGGTTGAAGGTCGAAAAAATCCAGATAAAGCAACTGAACTGTCTGACTTTAGAATATTCCAGTAATACCTATGCCCCTAGTAAACCAAAAATGAAATTCTTAATTGAAAGTACATAATTATTATTTGTATAGTTCTTGCACTGCACGTCGGTGCGTGGCTCATGGTTGTGTGTGTGTCGTATCTGTATAAGTGTGAGCAAGAGCTTGCTCGCGCCTGACGCTCCCACCTAGGCTCCTGACAGGCATGCACACTTACGCAATGTGCATGTACACGACGTAACCACAAGTAAAGCTCACGCGCCCTCGTGAATTGCAAGAACTACACTGTATAATTTTTCGATAAGATATTATGTTAGTAAATTTTACTTGAGCAAGTAGGTAAGGGATGGAACAGTTAACCATACTCTGAACACCGACCTCTATAATTAATCTATGATTAACATTGGACAGGCAAATGTCATCCTATTTTATATCTACTTGATTGACGCCATTTTGGCGCTGTAAACAGTTACGAGTGTCCAAGGAACTAAAATTAGTGAGGGCACTAGTTGACAACTGATAGTAGTCTATACTTTTTGACACTCTACGCCTCGCTACATTATTAGTACCAGATACACTCGTATGTCAAATGTGATCAATTTGAATTGATCCAATAATTTTAGCTTTTGACAGCGAGTCCAATGTTAATAATAAATTAATTATAGAGGTTAGTGACTCTGAAGAAATTGCATATACTTATAATAATAAAATGTACGTACACTTAAACACTACCAAAATGACAGAGCATATTGTAGGTAATAGCGACAGTTACGCTTTCTAGATAAGGAAATTTGAATCATGAAGCCACAAAAGACCGTATTATACCTCAATTACATGGAAAACTGCCGCACGTGAGCAGTTTGTTAATAAGCGCTACAACGATAGCGAAACTTGTGTTTAAGAAACTAAGCAGGGTATACTTATATTAACTGCTTATATTTTGCTGAGATTAAAGTAGCTTATGTTGTAGTAGGTCTTATATTAATTATCTTATATTAATTACATACAGTAATTATATTAGTCTGCCGTGTATTACCACGTTATTTAGTGTAGTTTCTATTACAAAATGCCGTATCCAAATCTGAACCGATTTCAATTTTTTTTAGTTTTATTTGAAAGGACGTATCGTCATGTTGGTCCCATTTTGGTGAAGATCTGATGAATATCTTCGGAACAAAACAAATGATCTAGTGAATTGGTCCTATGAAGCTACACTAAAAAGCTTAAAATAATAATATAAAAAAAAATATTTTTAAAAAACCGACTTCAAACGCCACTAAAAATTATAAAATAATATATAGCTTTGTACTCGTATATTGAAATCGGGCCAGCGGCAGCGTCGCGTCGGTTTCGTCGATTCTATTTAGGCCCGCCCGATTATAATTATTTTATACCTATTTATTAAAAATTGCTTAACAAACATTTTATTACCAGGATAGCAACCAGGGAAGAAGGAGAAAAAGGATCCGACGATGTAGTTGCGAGAATACCGCCACACTGTCACATCACCATCAAATGCACAAGAGAGGTAGGTACGATAATATGTTATGGCTTTACTACCTTTAAATATTTATGTTAACTTTACTATGTATCCCGATTCTATATTTTTAATCTATTTAAATCACAAGACCACTTTGAGCATTTATTTTTAAATGCTGTAAGTAAGACCAAGAAGCTTACAATACCTATACGATACCTGCGACTCCATTCCTACATATCGCTCATTTGCGACAAGGGTGACATAATTCAAAATCGACGATGAGAGAATTCTCTCGTTAGAGAGTAATGTTTTGTGGATGCTACGGTCTCGAAACAACACAACGGCCAACAAAGCGACAGAGCATTAAGTTACAATCTCTCCCGCTCTTATTTTTTTGTGCTTAGCGTAATGTTGTTTTTATAGCAAAAAGTATAAATGTTCGACACCAAAATTGGTGAATTTTGAGTTATGCCACCCTTGTCGCAAATGAGCAATATATTCGAAAGATGCTTATAAAAAGTTTAAAGTAGGTAGATAATGGGTATCTTCTCGTCTTTTTGACAGTAAAGACTACTCCCCAAGCTCCTCTCTATGCTGCGGTTGGTTCGTATTACATCTCGATGTTTAAATTCTCATTTCAATGCTGCAGCGAATTCCACAGAGCCTCAGACCTCGACCGAGGCGAACCCCGTGCCGCAAGTGCGACCGTGACCCATTTCGAAGCATGAATAGCTTTATCCACGTGAACTTTTTCCTGGTCTCTTTTTAAATTAATCTGATCTCCTGCTTTGAAGTTAAAAGAAATATTTTATTTTTTAAGTCATTAGGAATCTTCACCTAGCTCTAGCTCTCCAAGTATTATAACTTACTACTACATAACTAACTGCTAAGTAATAAAATAGAGCAGCTTTTGCATTGCTCTTCATGTTCCTCGTCGACTTTTTAACCCAGTTGAAGAACTTGTATTAATGTCCTCCCGAACGAATTTCGGTTATAGCAGCCAATCTAAATAGAGGCGATGGGTAGCCAATTACGCAAGAGATAGTGGACTCTATTTCCACATTCAAAGTCCAATGGGCAAACCGAAACGACCGACGACACGACTAGAGTTTAAATGCATGCATGCTTTGTATGATCTCCAAGGTATAATAAGAAAGAAGAAAATATTATAGGCGGCGTCGGGATTTTTTAATATCTGATAGTTCCTAGCTTCCCTTTTCCAGCCAATTCCAAAGAGCGTACCTGCAGAGTAGCTAAGACAATGGATAGGGTAGTTAATAAATGGGGTAGTGCATGGGGGGATCTGCAAACTTTTAAGTAGCGTCTGCCCTTGAAGGGATCATTCCTTTTAATCTTGCGATATCTACGCAGCTTTGTTGGTATATTAAGGATAAAAAGGGATGTTGAACCTCCGTTTATTACTTAGGTACCTATGTATATTTTATATTGATTGCTTCCTTAGACTAGGCTAATCCCTAGGGAGATTATCTGCCGTGGCCAAATTTGGTCAGTTCAGAAGTGCCTAGGTAAATTGAGAAATCTCTTCAATAAATAATTTGTTGCAACCAGGCTTTCAGGAAACGAAGGAGAAATTATTTGTTAATTTGGTTGAAAAAAGGCTACGTTAAAGCTAATTATAATGAGCTTTTTACATACTTAGAAGAAATTGCTAAATCATTTCTTCCGTTTCCGTGATCGGGTAAAAAGTGAAATCTGACCAAAACCCATTATAAAGTACCAGGCAATCATAAAGCACCGGTAGTAATCAACACCATAACGTAATTGAAGTGAAACTCTCTAATCCCCGCAGATTGCAGGCTTCAACGGCTTGTCCGAGGCGGTGCGTCGGTTAGATTTCTCCTCCGCGGTCCGCGACGTGCGCAGGTTCAATTACATCTGCGCGCTGTTGGAGCTCCTACTGGGGGGACAGAAGCTGACTAACTTGCCGGGGGCAGCGCAGAAACTGCTGTTGTCTATGCTGGAGCAGCTGGCTGATCAAGGTAATCTTCGAAGAGTTGAATTACTCGGCCTCAAAACCCGGATTCAGATCCTATTTTTTTTAAAGAATATTGGCCAGGCTAACATGACTCATATTCTTCTTTCACCTCCTATTTACAAAGCGTAAATCTTGTTAAAGGAGTAGTGATATTCCTGTCATAGGGCCTAGGAGTCATAGGATTAGTCAGTCATGTCGTCATTAGTCCGTCACTTGTTCACGGGTCTTGAACGATTTCCATAATTTCAACGTTACTGATCAAACAGAATTTGTAAGTAACGTAAGGCAAATAGGTATACATATAGGCCCAATTGTAAAGTTTTGATTTCCGTTTCTGAATTTAAAATTCGATTCCGAATGTGTGGCGTTAGCCATCAAAAATATTTATTTATAGCCTGATTTGTTTAATTTTTCAATCTGGATTTTCTGTTGGTTAGATACCTCGTGTCTTATTTAATAATACTCATTTCCGTTTTGATTTTGTAGACTTTCTTCTTTTTCACAGTTGCACAATCCAAACAGAACCTTAACGCGCTTCGAGCGCTGCTGGTCGCTTTGTCCGCTCTGCGTGAAGCGGAGCGACGAGCGTGCTGGGGTCGGCCCTTGGGTTCCCGCGCCCTGTGGGGGCACCACGACCACGCCATCGCTAGGATTAACCACATCGCTAACAGCATACGTATACAAGAGGTATGTGGAACTATTCGCATTTTCTTTTCATCTTCATTATCATCAATTCACTGACATCTATGATTAACACTAGACTTGCTGTCTCTATACAAATGACAGGCTAAATTATGGATCAATTTGAAGCGCCACTTTTGACATACGAGTGTCTCTGGAACTAATAATTGTATGCAAATGGCGCACCAACCTCTATAATTAATCTATGAAATCATACATCATCAACAATGAAATCGTAGATTAATTTTAGAGGTCGGTGCGCCATTTGTTTGGTGCGCTATTAGTTCCAGAGACACTCGTATAGCTGTTTAGTGTTTACAGCGCCAAAATGGCGTCAATAAAATCCAAAATGGCGTCATTCAAGTAGGTCCAAAAAAGAAATCACAACAGAATAATCAGTTTATAAACTTTTAGAACGATAAATCATCATGATATATACGAGTAATTATTTATCATTGAAATCTTGATTTTGTTCCAGCCGGGACCAGAAGTAGTGCCTAAGCTTCACGATTTGCCTGAGGAGTGTATCAGGGAGATTTTGCTGAGGATATCGGATCACAGGGATTTAGATGTAAGTTTTACAAAACTCAAAAAGCAATAGGTAAACTTACTAAGAATTCGTAAGAAATGCGGATTAAGTTGCACCAATTAGACAAAACCTCTTTCATTCTTTTTTCCTCTCCTTTATTGAGTTAATCATGTCTATAACATTTCATATGAGTTGAAGCATCTTTCAAAATTAAGTTTGTAACTATTCCCAACAAGGAATATACTCTCTACCGAGAGATTCCCAGTATTTTGGGTATTTGCACTGCCTTCAATCTTTCTAGTCAACATATAAATTAGGCACCTGTTTATGTTTAAATAATATGGTTTATTATACATCGATGACTATGTCACAATGTAATGTAATTAACATCATTAAAGATAGAGCCATTTGAATAAAAATAAAGTCAGCCTATTTATTTCTATTCATCTCCCTTATTCCTTTACGGAATTTTTCTGAGATGTCTTAGTTTTAATCTACATTTTGTCTACAATTCAATAGTATATCAACACGGGCGGGGGACACGCATACAAGAAAAGTGATTTTTCATGATTTCTTCCTGGTGGGAGGCTTGGCCGTGGCTAGTTACTACCCTACCGTCAAAGACGTGCCGCCAAGCGATTTATCGTTCCCGCACGATGGCGTGAGAAACCGATAAGGGGTATGGCAGTGTACATTCAACCCATACCGGGTTGAATGTACACTGCTATACCCCTTTCAAGTTAGCCCGCTACCAATTTAGACTGCATCGTCACCTTCCATCAGGTGAGATCGCAGTCAAGGGCTATCTTGTCATGAAAATAAAAAAAAAATTTTTTGTAGTCTGCGTCATCAGCGTGGCCCGTGATGGCGTCAGTGTGTTCGGAGCAGCGCGTGTGGCGCGAGCTCGTCAGCTTCCACTTCACGCGGCAGCAGGTCGACTCGCTGCCCAAGGGCGACGCCAAGGACGTCGACTGGAAGAAGCTGTTCCACCAGCTGCGCAAGTACGTACATTTACAATGACGCCCCAAAGCTGATGGGTCTTGTGGTTGATGCTTAAATAATGAACAAAATATGTAGGTTGCAGACCTTTTAAGGTTTAAGATGTAGACCTCAGTGTGTAAAAAAGTTTGCCAACAAAGTTTGTTGCCAGTAATGACTTATGGATTCTAAACAGGATCTCATAAGAAGGTTCAGGATTACTCTAAGAATACGCTTTTACAAGCGCTTTTGAATCGTCAATGAATCTACCACTGGTTCGGAATGCTTTTCCTGCCGAGAAGAGCCAGCAATAAACTCGGCGGCGGCGGTCATTTCAAAAAAAAATTTTTGCAATAGGTAATGAAACTATGCTAGTTATACAGTGCTATGTATACAGTGCTTCCACGATGAAGTTTCCTAAGTCCAATACAATACAAATAAATACAATCCAATGCATGTTAAGACGAGCAGACAGAAAGCAGACCCATTCTCGTTGGTGGCACCCGTTCACGAGCATGACGCATGGTTCAGCCGTTGCTTCGCTCAACCATATTTGAGGGAACGTAACAACCCGCACCACACGACACCACCACAGAAATGTTTAAGGGCACGATCTTCGGCCGCAGTAATTTGCAAGCAAATGAAGTGAGGCGCACGAGCCACTTTGTTAAAAAAAAGTAAAACAGTCATGATAAAAAAAAAAGTAAACTTTTTAGAGAAAAATTAACGGTAAAATATTCTTCTAAAAGCTTTTGCCTATTTTTTGACATTTTTTTTTTTAGTTTAACTTTGATATACTATACATACAACCTGAAAAACAATTAAAAACTACACTGTTTTCGGAATATTATTTGATCGAGTGAAGTTCAAAATATGGACTTTTGAACGGTAAAATAATTTAGAACGTGTATTAAACTACAACATATATTTTTAACCAATCAAAACAAAGAATATTTGATTGTTTACTATTGAATCTAAAACAGGCTGTTTTCGGAGATCCTGCCGTTAAAGAGAGCATGACATAATGAGGTTGATGTTTGAATAATGAAGAAAATATTATGTAGGTTTGAAGCTTTGAAACGTTGAAGACCTAAGTGTTTGAAAAAGTTTGTGGGTGACACATACATACTACACCACTCGCGATAATAGTTGTAGCATTGTATCATAGCTTGTAGAACATTCGCAATAGTATAGTTTGCCATTGTAGTTGTATTTAGCTTGTAGTTCTTGGACCTTCTGATTATAGTGTACTCTTCATCTTTTCCTTTCTTTTCTTTACCTAAACCCCCATAAGTTTTCTATCAAAGGGTGTGTTGCCAGTAATGGATTCTAAACATGAACTCATAAGAAGTTCAGGATTTCTCAGCGGGCGAGGGCACATAAAGCCCCCGTAGGTAATATATAGAAGGAATTCTTAAGTGAATCCATCATGTTCCAGATTATACGGGCTGCGGGAGGACGCGCAGTACGCGGAAACGCTTTCCTTGTGCCGACACTGCAAGTGCCTGTTCTGGCGATCGCTGGGACACCCCTGCATAGCTGACCAGGTGAGCATCTGGGAATACCTTGGAAGGATATAGCCAACATATCCTTCAAGATGGATACGTAAAGTCAATAGAGTCGCTAGAATAGAATAGTACGGATGGGCGAGAAATATTTACTTCCATATTTTGAGATTGCGTATATACTGGCAGAAACATTAAAGGTATAATTCACGCACAGGCAATGGATTTCTATCGATTGAGATTCTACTACCTATCCTATGCTTACTTTTTTTTTACAATTGTCTCTGGAACTAATAATAAGGATGCAGGAAATGCCAAAAGTATCAACTATAAGTGCTGTCATTACTTTTAGTTTCTTGGACAGTCCCTGGCAGTGGTGAGCGCTGTGGTCTTATAACTGGGAGGTCTTGGGTTCGATTCCTGGCGGGCGCAATTTGGGAATTTATAATTTCTAAATTGTCTCTGGTCTGGTCTGTTGTCCAGGCTTTGGCTGTGGCTAATTATGCATAATGGCGTGTAGAAACCGTTTGAGGGGTAAGTACACTGCCTTACCCCTTCCAAGTTAGCCCGCTACCATCTTAGACTGCATCGTCACTTACCATCAAATGAGATCGCATTCAAGGACTATCTTGTCATCGAATAAAAAAAAACACCCATAACAGCAACAAAATGGCATCAATCAAGTAGGTCCAAAAAATATGACAGCACCTTGTCCAGTGTTAATCCTAGATAATTAATTATAAAGGTCAGTGGTTGAGATGAATGACCGAATGAATGATCCTCTAGTATCTGAAGCTGTCCTTTAACACCATTGGTTGCCTGGAAGAGATCGCTATGTAGCGATAAGGCCACCAAATTGTATACTATTTATTGAGCTCATTGTGTCTTCTTATATTATGTGTGGTGTACAATAAAAGTATATTCATTCATTCATTCATTCAATGATCATAAAATTGTTTTGTATCGTAGTGTCCAGAGTACCGCGAGCGGCTGAAGGAAGCGGGCGGGCCCTTGCCGCCACACCCTGTGCCGCCGGCTGCCTTCCTCAAGTTCTTCTCGCTTTAAACACTGACACCTTATCGAATGAAAACAATCGGAACAGTTAAAAACGAGAGCATTCGCCTTAATATTTGCGAACCCTAAAACCTCTCACTAACTTCGCTATGTGATATTAGATTACATTAGCTTTTATCCATGTGGAGTTGTTTTAAAAACTCCCTCGGGAACCCTCTGCTTTTCCGGGATAAAAAGTAGCCTATGTCACACTACAAGTCCTCGACTAGAGCACGCAAAAATCTCGTCGATCCATCGCTGTGTGATTGAAGGAAAAACCAACAAACTTTTGTGTTTTTATTATTAGTAAGGTACCGGGATTACGGAGGATATCTACATATTTTTCTACAAATTACTAGTTTTTCATGGTAGCATGGTGCGGGTGACAGGCCAATAAAACCTAAGTTATTTGGTACCATATTGTTGCAATTATAAGGTTCAAATTCACACTATTCTTTCTTTTTTTTTTTTTTTTCAGAAAATCTGTGTTCTTACAACATAGTACAAAATAAGTAACGTTCTATTAACCAGTCACCCACACCATGCTACAATGAAAAACTAGTACTGTGTAGAAAAAACTTAAGAGTGTAAATTGGCTGTAGTGCGATTCGGTCTATAGAAAATTCTAGTTTGATTTCATACAAATCCGTATCTTTTCTATACTTATAGTGGTAGTCAGTTAAAAGTAACCCTTAACCCTTTAGAATATAACGATCGAATTCAATAGAAAATAAAATATTCCTACCGCGCGAATTAGCTTGAGTTTTTCAAAAATAATGTGTTTTTCGAAAATTTAAATTAACAGTCAAGTCAGTAAAATCATTATGTTATACATAAATGAAATTTTGCGAATATTTCAATATACAGGGTGACAGTGCTCCTGCGACTTTTTATATAAGAAATATTAAACAATACTGATACGTAACAAAACTATGTCGCCTGTTGAACAAAATGACCTAAGTGAAAAACTTCAATTAAATCAAGGCATACAAATAACAAGGAAGTATTGCTTGTAATAATTTTCTCACTTTATGAGATTTCGAAATACATACTTATTAAATACAAGTAAACTATTATAGCTGACGAATGAAATGGTATAAAATTACTCGTATTTCGAATTATTTCTACAGGTGTCAGTAATTTTCAGTATTATTGATCTTAATGATAAACTATAAGAGTTGAATGACAAAACATCTTGTGTTGTAAAATCTGCTACAAATTTCATAGAATGAAAATTATTTAACAATCTTTAGTCATAAATGTAAAGTAATCTTAAGGCTAAAAAAACCAGCTGTTGTAAAACTGTTCATCTCTTCAAATTCGTCCAATGTAAGGTATATTGTTGGTCAAAAAATATTCTTTAAGAGACAAAATATTATATATTTATTAATTAGTCAAAAGTACCATTTCAGTATTTATTTTTTTCTATAATACATTTATATTAGAGATTCATAATGTATTAATGAGGTGTACTGTACTAAAAATAAATAGAAAAAGGACAAAAATATGGTAGCTATAGCAAGATTAAATGAGCTTTGATTAAAATTATATTTAAGTAGCACCTACACACCAACTCTTCAATTTTGTTGACTTGGTTTGATTTTTAAAAAAGTTGTTATGATTTTCTATTTTTATTCAACAAACAGACCTACTTGAATCATTTTATAACATAAAGGTTCAATTTTTAGTTAAGCTGACTGAACGGCAGGAATATAGGCGTAAGCGCCAGCTTTACTGTTATGATCATTAGTCAATATTGTTAGCTTAATATGTAAGAACCTAACTTTTAAGCTATTGCATAGCTTCTATCGCGGGCCAGCGTGGAGACCGTATCCAGAAATTTCGTAACGAAAATAACCTGACACGGGACTCCTCTACGGTGAGCCGCTAGATGGCGCATTTTTTATCAACGCTATCTAGCGGTGAGCCGCTAGATGTCGTTGATAAAAAATGCTATGCAATAGCTTTACTGCGGCAGTCCCCGAGTGCCACACGTCTTTTTTTTATAATATATTGACTAAAATTACTAATTGCCTGTAACAGCTGCAGATGCTATAAAATACCTACTTTGTGATATATTTCCAAAATTATTATACTTACTTTTTTGTGTGTTGTATTTTAATATAATTAATAAATGTATTCCAGTGATGTTATGCTGTCTTAACTTTTACTAAGTTTTATATTCCTACTTATTGTTGCTACTGGCTAATAAAACTAGTGACATTTATTAACATTTAGTGATTTAGTAAATAATATATTAATTAAGTCTGCTGCTTAGGTAGAAATGACTGCTAAAAAATTAATATAATTTCTTGACTGAAATGCTCCCGTTTTAATGAGAATAAAAAGCTTGATATATTACATACCTAAGCTTACTATTACATAATAAAATAATAATATGACTAAGCTATATTTCATTTACATTTGGATCACAATACATTATCATAAATAGGTAGGTATTAATCATATACTTACATATTTTTCTATAAGGTTAAAATAACTTGGAGCTGTTCATTTTAAAAGGGCCTAAGTATTAAAATATTGGTATCCGAAT
Organism: Hipparchia sbordonii; assembly: GCA_038048805.1. NCBI lineage: Eukaryota > Metazoa > Arthropoda > Insecta > Lepidoptera > Nymphalidae > Hipparchia > Hipparchia sbordonii. The sequence goes on from JBBIWI010000007.1 coordinate 2,385,450, forward strand.
CAATTTCTAAATATGTATTTAAGCATCATAATGTTAAATACCTAAGTCTGAATTATATACATCACTGTCAAAATAATGTTCATTATTTTGTGTAGATTAGTGTATGTAGTTGTTGAATTATAATGTGATATTTTAAGATAATTTTTGAAAGGCAAATGATATGGCAGTTACACTCTTATAAGAGTCAATGTTACAAATATGATTTTATCAAATATGTTATTATGTAGTGTGAATTCACCGTAACAACAGAAAATGCTTCACTGGAAAAAATTGATGAACTCTTAATTTTGTATTAAATGTAAAACTGTTCTTCAATAATACTCGATAACCTACACTAACCTACACCATACTGTGTGTAATGCAATGATCTATCATTATGCCTTAGAACCAGCTGTATAGGTACTTACTTCAAATATTTCTTGATTCAATCTGAAGACTAAAATAAATAAAGTATCAATGGAAGTGAACATTTTCAAATTTTATGAAGTCATCGTCAAGCTCGACTGAATTTTTGATTACTTATCTGATCTCAACTAAATCTCAAGAGTGTAAAGGCCGCTGCATACGTAACGTGCACGGGACGGGACGGGACGTGAACGGGACGGGGCCCGAACGTGGTTAGTAAACACGGACGGGGATTTTTAATGCATACGCAACGTGGCAATAACTCAGAACTAACGTGCTAGTGATGTGAACAAGGAAAGATGGATTTTTCATTTGAAGAATTGGCTTTAATTTCTAAACATCGTCGCCGACGATATTTTTCCCGTTCCGCGCGTGGCACGTTCCCGTCCCGTCCGTGCTCCGTGACGTATGCACAGTTGCTTACATTTTCTATGAAACGATATTTCGAAAACTTCACGTCCCGTCCCGTCCCGTCCCGTGCACGTTACGTATGCAGCGAGCTTAACTTAGAAGAGCTGACAAAATTTGGTAGTATATAAGTTAAAATATAGAAATAATGCAGCATACATTACATATGTTTAGTCATTTTTAGTTAATCTGTGATGTGTTTTGTGCAAAAGAATTGTTTTTTTTTGTGTCTGTTCTCTTTTATGGTGATCTTTAAATAAAGTTATTTTTAGTACGCAAAAATTGTTTTTATTTCTACTTTCTTTTATTCAAGGTGCTATTATTTAAACATAAAGTTTGCTCATTGGTAGAACCCTTAATTTAAAAAAAAAAATAATAAAAAATATCATCAACCTCATTGCCATCCAACTACTGGACATAGGTCTCCTCTTTTATAAGGGCTTAGGCCATAGTCCACAACACTGTCCAAGGGTAGATAAATAGACTTCACACACTTGAGAACATTAGGGAGAACTCTCAAGCATGCAGGCAATGAAAAATATACTATGACATATTTTGACGGCCCCTACATAAATCATTAAAACTGAAAAATGACAATTTTTTACTCATTAGCAGGATATATAGCATAATAGAAGCAAATTAAGCTGATGAAAAAAAAAACGACAATGATGTATGTAGGAGCCATTAATTTATTCCCACATTAAAATTACTATGCCAACCTATAGCTGGGCAGCTGTCTAAAGTTTTGTACCAGTCTAGCATTTGTATAGGTCACATGAAACTATTCTACAATTTTGACTCCCCGTTGAGGCAAAGGTCAATACTATCATTGCCACAAAAAAAACTTTAATCTAATTACATAAATTTAATGGGTACTCAAAAATAAAATTAACAGTTACTAAAGTTCGGCCGTTCAGAGAATGCGTTCCTGACACCTATCAGTTAGTCACGACTAGTGATGGGCACAACATAACACTGAGTTCGTTACCGTTCCTCCAAAATTATTTTAAGATTATTTTCGTTTTAAATTGGCGGAATCATTTAAAATTTATATTTTAGTTATTTAAGTAGAAACCAAAAAAGGTAATACAGTGCAACCTTAATATAACGTACCTCAATATAACGACTTCCTCGATTTAACAAATTCTTCGTAATCCTCTTGAATTGTCCATAAGAGTCAATATAAAATATACCTTTACATTGCGAACATTCTTTGCGTACAACCTCTTAATAACGAATTTTCAACTATCAAGAAAAAGTATTCATACCTCTAATTAACGAATTTTGCCAACCCAAAACCTTTATATAAAGTTTCCATCAATAATATAACTCTTAATCTTATAATGTGATTCATGTCTCGACATGTTTCGACACGCTTTTGTTTGTAAAGTAATCATTGTTGTTCGTTAATCAGAAGTTGTTCGCTATAACAAGATAAGTATGTAATATTGAGGTGAATAAAACTATTCTTTTACCTCTTTATAACGAATTTTAGACCAATCTAACCTCAACATAACAAACCTCAGTTCAACGAATTACTTGATATTACGAATATTTTCTTGTTCCCCTCCGATTTGTTATATCGAGGTTGCACTGTATTCATATAATAAAATTGTTTTATTTATTCTTTGTTACAAAGTTACTTACAATCTGTGTTTCTATGCAATAAAGTAAGTACATTGAATTGAATGTGCGTACAGAATATTAATCAGACTCCGATTCGCTTGAGGAGGTGGTGTCTTCATCATCTTCGCCTACATGTATAATTATATTATTATCAATAACAGAATCAATCCTCATATCTCAGTCAAAATGTTCCAAAATCAAATTTTTAGTCTATTATAGTATAGTAGTATATTATAAATATAACTGTATAAGAACAGATTACGATACTTGCCTGTTATTTTTAGCACAGCACTACAAATATAAAGCGCTGACATAACCTTGTAATAGCGCAGTATAGATTTAGAAAAATATTGTTTACCAAGTTATTTGACACTCAGTTAGGCACAAAATTATAACATTCATTGATTATTGATATAATAATGTTGTTTTAATGCTCATCAATTGTTAAAACGGTAAACAACCAGCAAAAATATTTTTATCGTAACTGCAACGCCATTACAAAGCTACGTCGTCAGTTCAATCGCGACGTGTCAGGAACGCATTCTCTGAACGGCCGAATTATAATAATATTATAATATCAAACGAACTTATGGTTTTATGAGTAAACAAGCCAAGTATTTACTTTCCATATTGTAGGAACGTTATTGGACTTTTTCATTATTCATCTATTGATTTCATCATCCTCCTAGTTCACTTTTAGCTTTTTCACAATGTCTCACCAAGTCTTTCAATTTGTACACTAAATCTTGCAACTGTTGCGTGCCACATGTGAACCGTACGTCATCTCCATCTGTTTTTAACACTACAGTATATAATAAATTGTCTGATCCAACACCAGGCGTGTTTGTTAGCACTTCTAATTTCCATTCGACGTCCGTTATTCGGGGCAAAAAGTTCGCCCCGGAACGGTTAGGTTCCATACTTGGTTTACTTCAAATCCTTCAGATTTAAGATAATAGTCACTTAATATACACAACACACATTATAATATAATGAGTTAAGCTTGAAATCGAGGAGCTTTATAATTAACTTATTTGTTTGGTTTGGTTGGGGCGTCGATTTTGTTTCATTTTGTTTTGGTATGGTAGTCACCTGTCACACTGACACTGACAGTTGACACTCATCTCACTGACATATGCAACATGTGTAAGTGACATTTTCATATTTTGAGTTTTGACCATTGAGCTCTACAAATAATCTATGATTAACACTGGACTTGCCGTCACTATACAAAATTAAATGATAGCCCAAATTATGGATCAATTTGAAGCGTCGCGCTATTTATCGAAGGTACTATTGTATGGATATTGTATTGCATGCTAAACAAAAAAAACAATTAAGCGCAACAGTGTCTTCGAATCCAACGATGGTTCTTTTATTGAAGACTACATAACCTAAGTCCTAAGTAGTTACCTACCTACCTAAGTATTTAGCTATAAGTAGGTAGGTGTAGCTAAAGAAGTCTCTCAAAATAATTTCGCCCGCTCCAAGTGTTTCTCTTTGAACCATTCTAAACATAAAAGATAAGATTCAAAGACCCCAAGAGAATCAAAGACTACAGTGTATATAGGGAGATAGACTGGTAAGTCTGGCTGTCAAACGGCGATATTGCAAAGCGCCATCTAGTAGAGGAATATAGTACTAAATAGGTCAATACCCGTATATATAGGTACCTATAGATACTTGATCGGTGCTTGTCCGACTTAAAAACCCACCAAATTCAAATTTAACTTGGTTTTCGCAAAGACCAATTACCAATAATTGCGTAATTTACAGTACCATGTTATTCACATGATTTCAATAAAATCTTCGCTTATAAATGGATATTCTTATTCAAAACGCATGAATACAATATGATACTATAATTTGTTTTTGTCATAAATCGACAATGTGTTTAATCTAAAATTAGCGAAAAAACAAGTAAAATTTGCATTTGGCGGTGCCTGGTGCTTATTTTTAGAGAGGATTTCTGGTGCTTGATAAGCGGGAGTTATAAAAGGTTATTGGTATCTAGAATAGACGAATAATATCGAAATACCACCTAACGCCCGCCAAACATTGCATCAAAAAACGTAACAAAAATAAAACAAATATTTATTTATACCTTTTCAATTTATTTTTCTTATAAAATATATCCGCATCTCTTTTAATGGGATCTTCACTATCAAAAAAATGCGAATAAAGAAAATCCAAATCAGATTGCAACTGAGTCCAGGGGGAACGCCAAGTTATCGTTTAGTGAAGAATACAGTAGTCCAAAAACAAGCCAAAGTAAAATACGTATATAGAGCGAATCGTCACAGTCCGAAAGTCGTAAATTGGTCGTTAAATTCAAGGCACACAAAATACTTTAAAACTTTAAAAGAACAGAAACTGTTTAGAACACTTTTGAAAAGAAAGGAATTTCAAATCAAAATGACATTTGACATAGAGCGTTAGACCACAGACCTCAAACCCTAGGATTTTGTAGCAAGTTGTGATATCTAGTTCCTAGATGGCGCTTTACTCTTTAATCAACTCACAGTTCTAAGATAACATACCATGAAGAGAATGTAATCACTCCGTTTTAAAGACCCACGTGATTTAAATTAACAAGCAGTCAAAAAATTTGCAAAGGCTTGTTTTACTCAAATAGTAGGTACCTAGTAGTATTGTTTAGTATAAATAGTTATTTCAAAATAAGATCAAATGAACATAAGTACAAAAGAAAACAGCACATTATTATAAAATCGTTAGTTTATTTTAGTCAACATTTCTTCACATCAAAAATATTTAATTAAATATAATTTTATTAAATTTATTTGCTTTTAGTAAGTAAATTGTAATTATTTCATATCATGTCAGTTTACATTTTTTCTTTTTACTTAAATATACGTATTTAAGGCACATAAAATAACTTGTAAGCAAATAATAATACATTAGATTTTCTGTGCGATTCTCTAAAAATGATTGCAATAGTTTGACGATTGCAATCTAGGGATGGCGATTCGAGATCGATTAATCGAAGAATCGATTTTTGGGGCCAAATAAATCGATTTTTTAAATCGATATGCAACACTGGATCGATTCAGTGAATCGATATTTCACCCTAGAGAATCGAAATTCGATTTTTTCTATTCACGAGATGGCTTTGCCTAGTTTAATAGTAATGAAAAAGTCACAGTTTGGTTATAGGTGTCATTCCGTGCCTAATTGCGGTTCCACCCAAGTTCACCGCAATTAGGCACGTAGCCACTTTATGAGCAAGTGTGTTGAAAAAATAATTATAATTATCGAATTCCCTGATCTAAAAAAATCCCTGATTTTACTACAAAGTGATCGTTTATTATAGTATCTTGTTTTTCATAACATAGATTTATATTTACATTGTAAATGCAACTTGAAAAAAGATCGATTTTTTGGAAATCGATCTTTTAGACCTCGATCTTTTTATGAATCGATTATTCAAGGTACGATTCAAATCGATCTTTTTCTGAAAGAATCGCCATCCCTATTGCAATCCTGATACTCACTGATTGGCCGATACTCACTTGCTATTGGCTAAAATTAATTTTTGCAGAAAAAACGTGATAAATTCAGCCAATCACCGCAATTTAAATTGAAGCAACGATTGATGCAGCTTTTACAGGATCGACATAATATAAATCAACATTTTCCAAAATATAAATTAAACTTTTCAAGATTATTATTCTTTTTGTGCTTAAGTATCTAATACTAACAATAAATTGACGGTTTTCACTACATTTAGCAGTAACTTTTCATATCTTTAGAAATAATCGTAGTTTAAATATGAATTATTCACATAAACTGCAAAAGCAGTATATAGTTACATTTTGAAAACATGGTATAATGTCATAAGAGATTCGTTCTAGCATTATAATTATATTATGTTATTCATAACTCATAAGCCATAACATTCTAAAAGCTGTATAAAAGTAAGATATAAGTTTTAAATTATTTTAATAATAATTTTATACATTGAATAATTTGTTACAGTATGTAATTATTTATACAAATTACAAAGTGTTAAATAACGATTTGATTTCTTAGCACCAATAAGTTATTGTATGTATATTATGTATATACATATGTCATAAAATTCTTAAAAGGTACTATTACATCTGTATCTGTTAGATCTGTTATTAAATATACTTATCGTACAATAAAAAAAATCAAAAATACAACCTATAAACTAACAACAACAAAATACTGGCAGTATGATGCTTTTCAAAATGAATTTTTTGTACATTAAAATCATTTTATTTTGTAAATATTTTATTTTACCTGTAAATGGCACTAGTGAGAGATTAAAACCTAAACGTGAATCTTTTAAATGGAGACTAAACAGTTTCATATATAATGTAGTACATATTTTAATATAGTGTAGTCTAATGTAGTTTTCTACACAAGTGAACAAAGTTAATGATTTTAGACGAGAGGTTTTATATTTCTTTTTGTTTAGAATGTAAGTAACAATTCTCATATGTAATTAATTACGTTTCCAAAAACAGAAATAGACTACAATACAAAATCCGGCGCAACGTCGCAAGGCGTTTTTGTAGTTTGCTTTAGAAAAAAATACTTTTTATATGTATGTTTAGCCCTTTTAATGTAGTATTTGTAGTTTCATCTCAAACTATACAAAGGTTACAGCTATGCATTTGTGAGCGAGTGACGGAGATAAAGTTATTTTAAATAAAAGATTTACAAAGTTACAATTTGAACACAACACATAGTTACTCGACTAAATTTAGATTATTAAGAAAAATTAAATAGCTAAACTGCTATGGGAATATAGCATGTATTTGTCGTTTAACCAAGAAAAAGTAATCTTTTTTAATTTTTAATTTTTTTAATTCATTTAATTTAATTTAGTTTTCATTGTTTTTAAATTTAGTTGAAAGCTGTAAAGTGGCGTGCAGTTTAAAGTTTATTTGGTGGGGAGATGGGAACATTAGTCAATTTCAGCATTGCTAATGTTCTTTAAAAAAATATTTCAGTGGTTTTATTAAATAAAATCATCAGTAATATAATTAATATTAAATATTATGATCACTGAACTTTATCGTATACAGCCTACCTTAGCAACATCCTAGAAACAATTAATTGGACGCACATACGTAATAATGTTTCAACCCACAAAACTCTGTCAAATGAAATACATACATAATGTAAAGGAATAAAGTTAACTTTTCAATTGATAAGTTGTATAGGTTGACTAATTATTGCATATGTGCGTCCAATTGTTCCTAGGCAAGTTGACGCTTTAGATGACTGTCATTCGTTAGTAGAACTGTGAATGATTTTTGTTTGGACAAGCTCTTCTATTGCTATTTAATTCATGGTACGTGGCTACTATTCAACGTTTCATTTTCTCGAGTATCGGCAAGATCATTTCAAAGGAGGGTCGTTTCCCCGGGTCCTCGTTCATGCAAATCTTGATCAGCTTGGAAATGTGGGGAGAAATGCCCGGTGGGATCGTGATTCTGAGGCCTTCCAGGGCTATTTTCATTCCGCACTCCATCGGTGAGAGGTCAGCGAATGGAATCTGTAAAAGTCAACGATGGTATAGTTCTTACAAATCACGAGGGCGCGGGGCTCATGGTTGTGTGTGTGTCGTATCTGTATAAGTGGGAGCGAGAGCTTCGCGCCTGACCGCTTCCACCTAGGCTCCTGACAGGCACGTACACTTACGCGATGTGCATGTACACGACGTAACATCAAGTAAAGCTCACGCGTCCTCGTGAATTGCTAGAACTGTATTCAAAATTGAAAAAATTTAAAATCTATTTTTCTATATATTTATCATCTCTCGATGAAAAGGGAAAAGGGAGGCATAGGCGACATAAGTTGTGGTATATTTTGTTGCCTGCGCCCTCTACCCTCCCCACACACATATAATAAGTTCGATAGGGTTTGTTTGTTATCGCAACCCTTCTTTCAAATATAACGACTTAGTTGTGGAAGCATTTCATTTCCCAATATTATCCAACAATCTTTCAAAATCGGTCATCATGTCTATTATCATGGCGCGGGGCTTTTTTTTTATTCGATGACAAGATAGCCCTAGACTGCGATCTCACCTGATGGTAAGTGACGATGCAGTCTAAGATGGTAGCGGGCTAACTTGGAAGGGATATAGCAGTATACTCAACCCATACCCCTAATCGGTTTTTACACGCCATCATGCCGGATCGCTAAATCGCTTGGCGGCGCGGCTTTGACGGCAGGGTGGTAACTAGCCGCGGCCAAAGCCTCCCACCAGACCGAATCTATATCTTATTTTATTCTATAGAAGACTAGCCTTTGCTCGCGGCTTCGCTCACAATAAATTCGATCTTTCAAACACCTATTTTACTCCTCTTGGGGTCGAATTTTCAAAAATCCTTTCTTAGCGGATGTCTACGTCCTAACAGCTACCTGTATACCAAATTTCAGCTCGATCGGTCCAGTGGTTAGAGCTGTGCGTTGATAGATCAGTCAGTCAGTCAGTCACCTTTTCCTTTTATATAATCAGATAATAGATATTCGGTGACCTCTCTGGTGGCGAGCTCCCACAGCAGCACGGCGAAGCTCCACATGTCGGCCGCCTCCCAGTTCCGCTTGGCGCTCGGCTTCATCAGCGCCTCGGGCGACATCCACGCCGGCGCGTACACGCGCCCGCGCTCCTGGAACGAGAACTTCGCGTCCGCCATGTTGATGCGCGCCGTCAGGTCCTCGTCGATCTGTCAACACATACCTACGGTCACTATTCTGCCGTCCACAAGCTATAATGCCGTTAACTACCAAGACCAAAAAAACTAAACGTTGCTACAAAATAAATAGTAGCAGGAACTAAATGGAAAAAAAAAAACTACCAAGACCATATTTCCTAATACAAACCCTAAATCAAATGTTTTTGGATTTATATTAGGAAATATGGTTTTGGTAGTTAACGACATTATAGCTTGTGGACGGCAGTATAAGCGTCGAAACTATTTTTCACGTTAAGTACATTCTTAGTCCGATCCCTCACATGTGTGAAAAACATAATGCATTTAAAAGCTGTTGCCAAAAACAATGACATTTTTGGTTTAAAATTTTGCATATTGTTTAGCTAAAATCGTTCTACTGTTGAGATGGTAGGCGGGCACTACGCGGTCGCAGGCGAGTACAAGTAGAGCATGCCGCTCCCGCGTCCACCAACATGCACCCGCCCGCATTGCCGTGTAGCAGCGCGTGTAACGAGCCCCACGACGCGCCCGCCCGCATTGCCGTGTAGCAGCGCGTGTAACGAGCCCCACGACGCGCCCGCCCGCATTGCCGTGTAGCAGCGCGTGTAACGAGCCCCACGACGCACCCGCCCGCATTGCCGTGCAGCAGCGCGTGTAACGAGCCCCACGACGCGGCCGCCCGCATTGCCGTGCAGCAGCGCGTGTAACGAGCCCCACGACGCACCCGCCCGCATTGCCGTGCAGCAGCGCGTGTAACGAGCCCCACGACGCGGCCGCCCGCATTGCCGTGCAGCAGCGCGTGTAACGAGCCCCACGACGCACCCGCCCGCATTGCCGTGCAGCAGCGCGTGTAACGAGCCCCATGACGCGCCCGCCTGCATTGCCGTGCAGCAGCGCGTGTAACGAGCCCCACGACGCGCCCGCCTGCATTGCCGTGCATCAGCGCGTGCAACGAGCCCCACGACGCGCCCGCCCGCATTGCCGAGCAGGAGCGCGTGCAACGAGCCCCACGACGCGCCCGCCCGCATTGCCGAGCAGGAGCGCGTGCAACGAGCCCCACGACGCGCCCGCCCGCATTGCCGTGCAGCGAGCCCCACGACATGTGCTGTGATATATACACTACCATTATGTGCTTGCTGTTGAGGTGGTAGGCGGGCAGCACGCGGTCGCGCTGCAGCGAGTGCAGGTAGTGCATGCCGGCCGCCACGTCGCGCGCCAGGCGCACGGCCGCGCCCGCGTCCACCACCACGCGCCCGCCCGCGCCACCGTGCAGCAGCGCGTGCAGCGAGCCCCACGACATGTGTTGTGAGATCACCACCAGCGACGGCGGCGACACGCAGCACCCCACCTGCGCAGGCACAACTTATTTACTGTACTATACTAACAACACATCAATGATGAAGCAGACAAACGTGGCACCAATCATTAAGTCGCATCTGAATTTAACCGCAAGTCGGCAATTACATTTTTTATGGCCTGTGCACAGTGGCGACAGAGCATTTTAAAATTAATTGTATTTAACACTTAAAATCCAATCGAAATAAGGTATATAACGCTTGGTGATCAACCTCGGAGCATCGCAGCACGCACTGAAGTAAATCACTGATCTATAACATTTCTCTGAAAGGAGACCTGCGTTCAGTAGAGAGCCGTTGATAGGTCGCTGATGATGGTGAAGAAACTTACCACAGGCAGTATATTGGGGTGGGAGAATATCCTCAGTTTGGGAAACTCCTCGTTGAAGTCGCGCTGTACGCGCGGCGTGCACTCGCGCACCGCGATTATCTTCGCCACAATGTCGTTCTTTTGCCACCTTCCGCGCCACGTCTCACCTTTAATAAGCCATTTTTTTTTTTTTCAACAACCGAGCAAATCAGCTTGCCGTATTATTTTTTTTCAAGACTAATCAATATTTTTAAATCAGTAAAGACTTCTCTTATTAAGAAAAGTATGCCTCTCTGCTCTCGCACTGAAGTTTTCTTATTTGTGCTAAAATAGAGATGTATGGTCATAACTTTCAAAACAATTATTTTACTTTTAAGCTATTGCATAGCTTCTATCGCGGGCCTTGAGTGTGGAGATCGAATCCAGAAATTCCGTAACGAAAATAACCTGACACGGAACTCCTCTCACCGCTAGATGGCGTTGATAAAAAATGCTATGCAATAGCTTTACCGCGGCAGTCCCCGAGGGCCACACGTCTTTTTTTTGTATTGAGGCATAGATAATGCAGAGATAAATCTACATATCTCAGGCTAAGATATTTAGAAAAATAGAGAGAGAGAGAGAGAGAGAGAGAGAGAGAGGCGGAAAGAATGAGAAATGTACCGAAAGCGCGCGCGTTCAAGTTAACGTTGTTGGTTTTAATACCTGAGGGAGTGACGGCGATTCTCGTGTGGAGAGCCAACTCGTTGATATTGATGCCCTTGTGGCGGGACAGCGTCGCGTCGCGGCTTCTGGTCTTCAAGCCTAACCAGGACTGGTCTTTGAACTGGATCTTCTTCAGGTCTTGGCCCTGATTCACGGCAAGCTCGTGGAGTCTACAACCAATAAAACAAAGTAAAAAGTAGTAGTCGTTAATTAATTTACTCAATCATGCTGTATACACATATTAAGGGTTGTTACTTGGTTCTCGATAAGCTGTATATATTTATATTTTGTGTAATTTTTAGTCTCAACCTGTTTTGTGTGCCTCTTTAATAAATAAATAAATAAGTACGTACAATATAATATGAGTTCACATCTTGTAAATTTTTATAGTTTTGATTTTAATAGTATATAAATGTACAAATTCTTTTTACAATACCAACTTCAAACTTTGCCTGTAAAATTGAAAGAGTTCCCTCAATTTCTCTTTTTTTGGAAATTAGTTAAAATCAAAACTATGAAGCAGTGAAAATAATGTAGACGTTCTAGATTAAAACGTTAATCCACACGTACGAAATCGTGGACATCATTTACTTGAAAAATAAAGAAAAGGAAAGAAAGGAAGGAAGGATGTGACCTCTACTTTCAATTAAATAATGTCATTCCTACCTCTGAACAAGTTGACCTCTAGTTTTGTCCAAGGGCGTGTCGCCATCCTTATTGGCGAGCGAGACGAGCGCTCCAGCAACCACCAGGTCTTCAGCGATTGCGCTGTATCCCCAGAAGCAAGCGTAATGCAATGGAGAGTTACCATGCTCATTCGTGAAGTTAACGTCCACTCGGTTTTGAAGAAGCTGTGTAATACAAATCCTATTTACATGTATTATCTCACATCATACTGGTCTCTTCTCAGAATGAGATTCATGAACACAGGTTTACGTCAAAGTCCATTAATATCTATGCAAATCCATAAAATTGAAGTGTATCGCTTTGTATTTCGAAAATATAATAATATTGTTTTTTGTGAGACAAAATATTCATCTTCATAGAGGCAATATACACAATCACCATAATAGAAACCGTCAAATTCAAAATTTATTTCACATAGGCCAACTTGTGGCTCTTATGACAAGTCGAGAATCTACTACTGGTTCAGAACCGGCATTTGTTGCCTGCCAAATGTTCAGAAATGCTTTGTAGGGTTGGTCGAGTGTATACTATGATCCCGAAGGAATTACTGGATTCCTCATTGCACTTTAAACAATGCATAAAAACTCATTTATTAAGTCGAGATTATTACAAAGTTAGTAATTTTGTTAGTTGCATGGAATCAATCAGCTTGGCATCCAGCTCAATGGCCGAAATCATTTCACTCGCGATATTAAGCCCTGGTTGAGGTAAAATCTTGTATACTACCTGTATCTTATATACTGGTGTATACTTTTCCACTAGAGACATTAGGAAAGGAAGACATACCAACTGAACAATAGCCCTGTGCCCATGCGCTGCAGCAAGATGCAAAGGCGTGTCATCGCCCATGTTGGTGACATTGATCCTGGCGCCTCGCTTGATCAACATCTCCACTATCTTGATGTGGCCCTCCTTGCACGCCCAGTGGAGGGGACTGAAGCCGTGGTCATCACTGAAAACATAATGGTATCCATTGCATACACTCCTTGCTAATAATGTTGAATGGCTATAAAACCGCCATAAGTAAACCGCCATAAGCGTGACCCACCTGATGGTCTGCGGAATGCAGGGCAAGCGCGCACTCAACCAATGAGGTAGTCGGCCACTGTCCGCCGGCAGTGACTGACGTAAAGGCTGGTCTGCGCGTGATATTTTCCTAGCGACTGCTGAACACTTATTATTATTGAACGATCGCAAGATACATCATAGGCATCTTCAAATTAAGAATGCTCTAATGATGCAGAAAGTTCAGATTACTGTTAATATGTATTTTTCTATTGTCTACTTACGTAGGAGATTAAGTAGGAATTATATAGGTAAGGAGATTAATAAATAAAAAATTATAAATACCACTTCTATTTTAGCTTTTCATTATGAAATAACTGCATCAGAATATAATACTCTGTTAAGTGGTAATAAACACTAACATTTATTTCTAATAGAATAAAATATGTAGTTGATTAAGTGAAGTGTTCTTTAAACTACTTTTAACTTGAAGTTTTTTTTAAACTACAGTCAGTCTGAATATGTACACATATATATTATGGTTTGTTGATGACAAAAAAACTGTTTATTAGTAGTATCACTAACAAGATTTTACAGTTCAAGCCATAAAAATGGAAGTTTTGCATGTTGTTTAAATTGATGTTTACTTCAATTTTCCTAATTTGGTAGTAAAACCATAAAATAAATGTAACTGGTTGTCCAAAGCTAGTACCTAAATCTTACTACATGCTTAATCTCAATGAAATTTTAGTAAAATATATAACAGGAAATATGTTAACTTCATGAATCATACTGGTAAAACCCCAACAAAAACTTATTTTATTTTAATAATGTGAATTAGATTTATCTAGGTTCATTGTAATAAATGTCATACACATTTATGTGTGTCTGTCTGTTATCCTTTCTTACATCAAACAAAAGCTGAACTGATCTTGTTTGCCAAAGAGATAGCTTTCAACTTGAAGATGGACACAGTTCTTTTTATGCCATTAAATCAAAGTTTTCATTGGATCCTATTTTGAAAACCTTAATCTAATTAAATTTATTAATAAATAAAATTTTCATTTATATGGATTTTGGTGAATCATAACCATTGAATAAGTCTGTTAAATGTTAATATATACAGTACAAACTTTGTATTTGTACAATTAAGATGAACAACAAACACTGAATGTGTAATTTTCCTAATTTTTTAACTACTGCATGCTTATTAACAGTTGTGACTAACACAATTGTTTTGGTTTCACATAACACTGGAATAATTTACTAGGCCTTGGGAGAGTGGGCGAAGAGGTCTCTTATAAGTACCATTTATGGACAACGAGTACACATATGGC